>LR989959.1:10000000-11353643 GCA_905147015.1 Laspeyria flexula
CGCAAATCCAAAGTTATAACTGCATAATTAATTCAGCCAAATGGAAAATTTAACAACGCTAACTCGACAAATGAATGTCGTGAAATAATCAAGAATTTGCGCACCAAAATCTGCATTGTTTACGTTTTGCATTTGAGACAATTTAAATTTATCGGAACATTTCGAAAGTTGACAAACACTAACAATGATTCGTTAAAAAGATAAACAGAGAAATAAATGGAAGGCCAATAAGTTTGATTCATACCTTGTAGTATTTAAAATTCATTGGCTGGAAATTGTTTAATTACGGCTTTTTGATTACTTGCAAATTGATTTAACTGATCTCGTTAAAATGCACGTACTTTCGGATTGTAGGATTCGATCCCTGGGTTGCCAAAAATGGTATAAGGTATTTCTTGCATTCCTCAGAAACGAAGCTTAGAAAATAAGCGCACACAGAAAGCCCGGAAATATACGCACTTAATGGCAAGAGACGCGCTATTTACCTGGGCAATATGAGTGTACTACATACTTTTGCCTACCCTTTCGGGAGAAAATCGTGATGCTAATTAACTTACGTAATAACCATGTCACAGTTTTAACTGCTACATAGCTTGAGTATAATTTTGTTCCTAATCAAATTATCTAAGCCCTCATTTGGCCTCCCATAGGAGCTTACGCAGTTTCAGCAAAGATAAGGGATGCTTATTTGCATAAAACAATTATTAATTATATCTCATGGGACCCACCCATTACGGTTGAATACTAAACATACGCACTATTTGCACGCGATGTTCTATGGGTTGTCATGTAAATTTTATTAATTAAGCTGTGACGTATTCATTGATAAAGTTATGTCTTAATTTAATTAGAAGATTTGGTAGATTTCGTGTTTCATACCACGACGGTGATAAACAGATGTACGGTCCGCCTGATGGTAAGCGGTTACCGTAGCCTATGGGTGCCTGCAACACCAGGGGCATCACGAGCCCGTTGCCGACCCAGAAACCTTTTCACCCTATTCTTCGTGTTCAAGTCTATTTTAACCCTCAGCCCAAAAAAGGAAGTGTTATAAATTGAAATGGACTTAATCGATACTTATCACGGATAAACGATTATTACACTTTTGGTTGTCGTATATCATGTTAGCCAGAACACAGATATTACGTGGTCCTTCTCTGTAATAGCCACAAAGTGTCGCGAGAGTTTCCATAAGAGCCGTAATATTAATTTTCGGATGTAGATGTTTTACAATGACCACAACGCGTTTTGAGCTGATTTTACTTAAAGAGCATTTTTGAGCAAACATGTAATATTAAAAAAGCGATGGTGGCCGGATGAATACCGGATGGGACCGAATAAATAATATTTCATCATCGCTTTCACCAACCCATTAATGTCCCACTGCCGGAGTCCGACTCTCCTTCTCTTCTATCTACAGAGCTGAGTCTAGACAAGTTGAATAACCAATATTGTATCATTACTGACTTACGTAAAAGTTTTGTGAAGTTAATATAACGGAAGATACGACGAAGATTCGACTGGCCTGTTGGTCTAGTGGTTAGTGACCCTGACTGCTAAGCCGGAGGTCGTGGGTTCGATCCCCACCCAGGACAAATCTTTGTGTGATGAGCATAAAGGTTTGTTCTGTGTCTGGGTGTAATTTATCTATAATATGTATGTATTTACAAAAAAAAATGTATTTAAGTAGTATATCAGTTGTTTAGTACCCATAACACAAGCAAATATAATTGCTTACTTTGGGACTAGATGTCGCTGTGTGAATGTGGTAGAATATTATATTATACATCCATTACATTTTGTAGATACTCCACTGGAATTGTCATAATTTCCCATCGATATAAAATTTATAACCTCACTATTTTTATATTAATTTTCATTATGAATGCCAACTAGAATCCACGAAATTAATATTCGGCCGAAATACGGACAGTTCAATTTTAAACTCTTTCAACTTTGGCCATTATTCATGAACGCACCATGTTTCAAACTCGGCTTGTCAGTGGTCCATACAAAAAGTTCAACGGAAAATATGAGCGGTGTAATAAGAGAAACGTAAAATGGTTGGTGGAACACAGAATTATACATTTGCCTCCCCTTTAAAGGAACAAACGATTGCGATGACTTATACATTTTCTACTTACATGGATGTTCAAACTTGTGCCTATATGGCAGAATAGCAATTCATGAAGCTTTACTACGAATAGATGTTGTAAACAAGTGTGTTTTTTTCGAATTTAAAACAACTCGGGAAGATAGGTATGCAACTGTTGTCTAAGGAATATGCTACAATGTAATTTAGCCGTAATTTTTGAGAAAATTATTGTTGGTGTACTTTTGTTTACTGTTTTATACAATGGTCAATTTTATTTGCTCACCTTAAGAGTTGTAGAAAACTTAGGTTCGCGAGTAAAATTACAAACAAATGGCGGAGGTAAACATCACTAAATAAAGCACCAAGTAGAATACAAATTTATATGACTGGCCTATTAGCGTAGTAGTTAGTGACTGCTAAGACTGCGGTCGTGAGTTCGATTTCCACCCAAGACAAATCTTAGTTATGTGTCTAGGTGTAATTTATTTATAAAATGTATATGTAGTATTTACAAAAAAAAAAGTTTTTCGTATACCTCTCAGTTGTTTAGTAGGTACCCATAACACAAGTAAATATAATAGTTGCGTAATTTGGGACTAGATGGCGCTGTGTGAATGTGTGAAAATATTTTATATGTCTCTTTTACTCACGGCTATACTTCTCTAGGCTTACGCAGGGACACAGGTAACATGCAGAGGTCCAAAGAAGTTTAATTTATTATAATAAATTAAAATTAAATAATAAATATAAACAATAAATACTCTGATAACGATGTCGTTAGTAAGTTAAGTTATAATGTAAACTGAATCTTGCATAAATCATAATAACAATGTAAGTGCAAACAGCAGTTAACTTCGTTAAGCCCCTGATTTATTGTTCTAATCTTATGAATGTATTAAATACAAGTTTTTATTATATATTATCATCATCATCAGCAACCCATTAAGTCCCACTGCTGGACTCGGGTCTCCTCTCCTCTAACTAGAGAGCTGAGAGATTTTAGGCCATAATCCACTCACGCTGGCCTAGTGCTGGTTGGTGGATCAGACATACTCATAGAATTTCTTCTAGGGTATGTGGGTTTCTTCACGATGTTTTCCTTCACCGTTAGCAGATGGTAAGTCACTTGACTAGTTCATATAAATTCTACAAAGTGAAATCCACATTGGTACTGCCGGTCGGGATCCAAGTCGGACCGCGTGATTTGCACGCGCGCCGGTCCCTTATCCATTGAGCCACCATCGCTGTATATATTTTTATATACTTATATATTATATTTATTTTTAAAATCTTCCATTATGGCTCTCACTATGTGCGATTTGATGCGACTTGATATGATCCTTATATCTATATAATAACCTTATGCAGAAAAGAGCACTGCAATAAAAGGAAAATTCGAAACATACCTTGTACTAACCCGTCTGACCAGCGTGGTATAGTAGGTTAAATTCCCTCCCAATTGTTTGGAGGAGATTCGTGCCCAGCAGTGGGAGGTTTATGGGTTGAACTGATTATGATGATGATGACTAATATTATAAGGTTGAAGAGTTTGTTTGTTTGGTTGAACGATAGGATCTCAGGAACTACTGGTCTGATTTAAAAAATTCTTTTAGTGTTGGATAGCTTATTTAATGAGGAAGGTTGTAGCTTATATAACATCACACTCCGGCCAATAGGAACTGAGCAGTGGCCAAATAAAGAACGACGGGAGCTAAACCCCGAGCGACTTCTAGTTGTCTGATAAGCGTGAATGAAATATTGTTTTATTCTAATACTAGCTTCTGTCCACTGCTTCGTCCGCGTGGTATGTATTTTATACATATAAACCTTTCTCTTGAATCACTCTATCTATTAAAAAAAACCGCTTCAAAATCCGTTGCGTAGTTTTAAAGATTTAAGCATACATAGGCACGGACAGACAGCGACAGCGACTTTGTTTTATAGTACAAGATCCCTTTAAGGAATATATATACCCTCATCAGTTATTTATTAGTGATATGAAATAAATAATAGATGATTCACATTGACTTATTGCAAATAGGTTGCCTAGTTAAATTACGCCGGATAATATTAATATCGTGCGCAAAGTTTTTTGTTGGAGATATTTCCAGCATGGTGGAATGAGATTGGAGTCCATACCTTTTATTTTTTTCATAAAGTGCTCTCATCAATAAAATTATTTAGTCGAAAAAAAATATCATACATTTTACCACTTTGGAAGTGTCTCTTGCGCAAACTATTCAGTTTAAAAAATAATGAACTTAGAAACCTCAATATCAATTTTGAAGACCTATCCATAGACACCCCCACACGTATGGGATTGATGAAAAAAAATTTTTGGGTAAGTATGGGAGCCCAGGGAAATTAAGAATAAAATATTATCCGGGCGCGATTTAACTAGGCAACCTATTTGCAATAAGGCAATATGAATAATAATATTATCTATCATTTATTTCATATCATTAATAAATAACAGATGAGGGTATATATTCCTTAATGGGATCTTAGACCATTATACTATGTAGTGATAACTAATTGGCGGCATTGAAATTTTTTATATAAACGGATTAAGGTAAGTGAATCCTTAAGCAAAAGTTGTTTAAAGCCGTATACGGTATTTATCGTTAGCGTTATTTCTAATCCACGTAGGTTAGGAAGTTAATTTGTTAACGAGGATAAGTTGATTATCGGCAACTAAACTGTACAATCCAATTATATAAGGGGATTAATTTGTGAAGAACAATCTATACTTTACTAATCTCTTTATTTGCGTGGGTTACGGCTCACTCACGACCTTGCCGCTGTGAGTGGAAGCTAAGCGCGGGGCGGCGAGCGTTATTATTAAAAGTATAAAAATGTTTGAAGCACTTCACGAGACGCCGCTCATAGCGAAAACGCGCGCGGTTTTATCTGAGCGAATCGCTACAGCGGCGCGCGGTGTGGGGAGCGGCAGGAACAAATGTTCATTCGAATGAATGCGACGCCACGACTCAGAGCGGCGTGGATAGCGGTGTAGAAGGGACGTACTCAGGGGCGTAGCTAAAAACAAAAAAAAATATTTATTTAGTGCTGGTTGTTTCTGTTACTATGTAGTACTAATACTTAGCATTAAGTTTGTTCTGCAAGGGTATTTTCTAACTAATAATTGAGAACAAATATCATTCGTAGCATTGTGGTACTGAGATGTTTTTACGATCATCGAGGTTAAGCAACTTTCGGCAAGGTCAGTTCATGATGGGTGACCGTTTGTGGTAATTTCATTCTCGAGCGTCTCAGTGCTTCAGAAGGCATGTAAGGCCGTTTGTCTTAAGTCAAGTTGGAAGCCTTATAGACAACGTTGACGCGATAAACTTCCACACCAGCCTCTGCGTCAAGCTGACTCGATAAGAAGAAGGAAAATATGTCCATGAAATGCCGGCACCTATATTAATATATAAAAAAGCAAATCATAGGATATTACTACGTTAATGATATACGAAAATGTTCCCGTAGGTACTATACTATTATATCAAAGTCCTGATTCTGAACAGTCAAAAAGTTTCCGTCCAGAAACTTCAAATACATAACGTTAAAAATAGTTTTATGTAAAAATAATTTAAAATTAATCAGGTTTACGATACCATAGTTTCTACCATAAATAATTTAAGCCACACCTTGTTTAAAACTTAAAATTTTGTAATGCGAGAGCATTCGGACTGTTAAGAGCCTAGTATTCACTGGGGTGTATCACTACACTGGAATTATAGCTCGGTAGTCGCTAAGCTTGCCGCGCTCAAGTTTCGTAACTAGTAAGCAAGCAAGTGTAATGTATGGTACTATAACTGTCAGCTAGAAAGCTCAACCTATAACTCAGGCACTAAAGTTGACAGTACAGTACATACATTCTCATGCTTTGGCATAGTTTCTAAAAGATATTTCGGCCCCTTCTTAAGCTCATCACTTTCATTTTGCTTTAGAATGTGCCGATGAAAAGTGTCTTTGAAATTATAGTTATTACAATGCTAAAATAACAGTGACACAGTAAAGAGTGTCTAGGACTGATGGGCTGTTAACGGTGTTTGATTCTTGAATTGGGCTAACATAATATTCTATTTTCTGTCATTAAAATATCAGTATCAGCACAGAGTAAAATGTGCCCGGTTTATCCAAATAGTCTCGTCTTCTATTATATGGGACCACACATAGCTAATCTGTGTAGTAACGGATTAAGAATACATTACGTCACTACCCCATCTCAATCCGTGAGTGTCGTAAAAGGCGACTAAGAGAGTAAACTTGTGCAAATAAGAGCACTGCGAGAAAAGGAAAATTCGAAGCATATACCAACCCGTCTGGCCAGCGTGGTATAGTAGGCCAAATTCCCTCCGCATTCTTTGGAGGAGACTCGTGCCCAGCAGTGGGACGTTTATGGGTTGAAATGATGATGATGATACACATAGCTGGACAAAATGTGTGTGCGACATACCTCTGCCTACCCCTTTGAGTATAAAAGACGTGTCGCTATGTATTTTTACGTTTATTTTTGCGCCATTGTAATGCAAAAGCACATAGCTAGTAGAACTGATCGCCGATGGGAGAAAATTCCATTATTATAATAACAAGTACATTTAAAAACATACAACTTATAGCAGTAGATAAATTAATGAATAATTAATACGCTCGTGATGCCCCTGGTGTTGCAGGCGCCCATAGACTACGGTAACCGCTTACCATCAGGCGGACCGTACGTCTGTTTGCCACCGTCGTGGTATAAAAAAAAATTGGATTCTTCAAAACAGGAGTAAATAGGTTTCTTAAGGGTCGGTAACGCGCTCGTGATGCCCTAGTATTGTAGGCCGTAAGGCTCTTTGCCACCGTCATGGTATTAAAAAAGTGTCCTATTGATAAAATTAAAATGCCTTTATAATACGTCACAAAAGCCCAAATACATGAAGAAAAAGCAGAACCAAAAGCAGAAGAAAAATGAAAGAGATATTGGGATACTTATCTAAAAAATAAAAAAAAAGAGAAAAGAGATCAATAGTAAGTGTTGCCTAAAGTAAAAGAAAGAAAAGGGGAAACAGAAAAAGAAATATTTATTTGTCAATGTAGGAAAATATATAAATGTTTAACACATATGTATGTATTTTTGTTAATTTTCTCTTTTTATTGCTTGTTCTTGTATAGATTAAGATAATAGTTGTAAGTATAAAAATGAGTAATGAGCGTATGTAACGCCTACAAACTGCTTATGCAGTTTGGCGATAATTTATATTATAAACTTAGTTATATTTACAACGAATAAATATTTAAAAAAAAAGAGCTGTAGGCTTTTTAAAGACTATATCAGAATAAAAAGTAATAGTTTCCCGTAGATACTATTTTTACTAGATACGTGCAAAATAAGCATCCCTTCACTTTGTTAAGCTGGTTTGGACATGTAGAGAGAATGAATGAAGGAATAGTTACAAAACAAATATAATTATGAGGCGAATGTGAAAGGAAACGTTGGAAGGGGAAGACCTAGAAGAACGTACCATGACCAAATAGGTGACGTTCTAAAGAAGGGACAGATCAGGAGTACCCTCAACCGGTGAGAATGCATGAAAGGACTGATGAATGTTGAAGAAGCCAAAGATGTATGTCAGAATCGTAGCAAGTGGAAGAAAATGGTCTCTGCCTACCCCTCTGTTGGGAAAGAGGCGTGATCTATATATGTTCACTTTGTTTCTAGAGAAAAAAAAAGATATTTTATAAGAATACTTTACGTAGTTCCTCTCAAGATTCACATCTTGGTATATCGCCCTTGATATGAGAAAGAATCGATAACAATAGCGGCTATTGTTTTTCAGGAGTGCCTATACAACTTCCTAACCTTGGAAACAAAAGCTTGCAAACTTTACATTCTATAAAAACTGATTTACATTTTAGACTAATTTCACTTAATATATATAAATAAATATTCGTAGATTAAACAAAATATAATAGGAATTTATAAGTTTACAAGAGCCGGAGTGACACTTGACGGTAACCAGAGCTGAAGGTTCGATATCAAATATTATATTCATTATAACTTACAGTATTTCATACTTAGCATCTATCAAACAAGAATCACGTTGCATATTTCTTTATTCAGTAAATACCTAGCATTAAATTGTTCTCAGCATATTTCTTTAATAACTCAGTCGCAGCTTACGAAGTGGCTGTAATAGGTTGGCTACCAGTGGTGATAGAAATATATACAGCTTAGTAATCAGCTTAGCGCAAGCACCATTGGAGTTTATCTTCACGGTAGTGGGTGGTTCTCCGCAGGGAACGTCAAATATTACAGATTTTCAGCTTCAGTACTATTCAGTCTTCACGTAGAGTTTGCAGGGGTTGGACGTGCGCGCGGTCCGATCGTATCGACCACACTCCACACGAAAAACACCTTTAGGACTCTTAATTAAAGTTTACTTATTACAATATTTCCCTTAAATATAGTTGTGGTACAGTTCTTAGTGGACATCAAACTTTTGTTTCAAATTTTTTTAGGTCATATTTGCAGTGTTACTAAAGTGCTGGTGTCGAGTTAATGAATGTTGACGGTGTTGACAGATGAGAGTGGTAAGTGGTACAGGCAGATCACACAGTGATTTATACGGATCCCCATGCCAATTAGTGGCTTTACGCCTTTAAAATCAACCAACTTTGTATCAATTACACCCAAAATTCAAATAGTGTGAAACTAGGTTTACTATTTCAGCGTACCCTTTTATGTCACTTTGAAAAGGTCTTAATAAGCTACCTTCAATTCTTAAAAAAATAATAAAAATACATTGAAGCGGAGAAACGAATTGCGACGTCAAAATTGGACAATTCGCGTTCCGCTCAGAAAAGATAACGAAATAAAACTTTGTTCGAACTTTTGGCCGAAGGGTTCTGTACACCCGAGTGATTCGTCAACGTAACAAAGTAAAATACGAGATTGACAGAGAGAAATTTTCGGACTAATTTTTCACTTTAATCACAATGGAGACGTTTGTTAGCGGGATTTTAAATCGCTTATTATTTTGATCCCCCTGAGACTAATCAAATTATTATCCTGTTCTCGTTACAGATGAAGGATTTAAATTATTTTATAAAATATCTTTTATCATAATTTCAACTTTAGGTTGAAATAATTATCATAATTTCAACTTTAGGTTGAAATAATGTCTTATTACCTTAATAATGTATTATTATGTAATTTTGCCATATATTACGATTTTTTGTTTTCTCAAGACTTACGTCATAGAAGATATTCCTAAGGGGATCGGCCCTCGATTAGATAAGGGATGTATTAAAACATTATCGTTTAATGTAAAGTTACTAGCGTTTCAATGCGGTTTAATACTGATAGTTTAGACATAATGGATAGCTACTTGGAAGACAAGACATTGGTTGATAATATTTCTATAAATATAGTCATTGACTTATAAAAAACCCAAAACGCGCACTCAGCGATCAAAAGACGCTGCTGCTTTATATGTAACATTTTTTAAAAGCAATTGTAATGTGTATAAAATAAGACTGATTTTACAAAACCTATTTTCTAAAAATTTTATTATAATTAGACAGTATATCGCTGACAGTTTTGAACGTAACTTTAATACGTGATTGTGAATTTAGGGGGGAGACGCCTCATTTTTGTATATCAATGACATGGGTATTAGATATCATTATTAAATATGTTTCATACAATATGATAGTGTTTCATATAAATTAAAATCCTTTTGTTAGGTTAGTGATACAAGATAAACCAATATTAGAGTTTCTCCTTTCAAATATTGGATCAATAGTACAAAAGGGGCAAGAATAAGAAATCTAGAAATACAATCTGTGATTTCGTTATATCCGCTTTGATATTTCTCTTACAGCCAAATAATTGATTTAACTTTTCTTTAGCGTTTGCCACTCTGGGTGAAAGGTCTCCTTAAAGCAATTTTCTGTTCTGAAATATCAGGAATTTTCCGAACACAATATATTCTAACACATTTACACAGCGGCATCTAGTCCCAAATTAATTATATTTTCTTGTGTTATGGGTACTAAACAACTCATATACTATTTAAATACATTTGTTTTTTGTAAATACATACATATTATATATGAATTACACCAAGACACAGAACAAACCTTTCATCACACAAAGACTTGTCCTCGGTGGAGATCGAACCCACGACCTCCGGTTTAGCAGCCAGGGTCACTAACCACTAGACCAACAGGCCAGTCTATATTAATAAAATACATTAGATGACTTTATTTATTGCTTATTTTATTGCTTATATTGTAAACTAGCTGTGCCCGCGTCTTTGTTCGCGTGGACAACTTATCCCGCATTTATGGAGTTTTTCTTTTACGGAACCCTGATATTTTTTCAAAACTAAAGTAGCCTAAGTTACTCCTTGTGACATTAGCTATCCGCCAGTGAAAGTCCTGTCGAAATCGGTTCAGCCGTTCCAAAGATTAGCTTGAACAAACAGACAGACAGAAAAATTTAAAAAATGTTATTTTGGTATATGTACTGTACCGTATACACATTCAAATGACTTGCAATTGCAAATGAATTACAAACAGACACACCAATTTTATTTATTTGTATAGATGCACTTATGAAACGAAATAAGGGGGATTGAATGCCATAAATTCAATTATCCTACATACTTCGGCTTCATGACGGCTATATTGCCTTGGCTATGAATAAGGCTGTATTTCGTAAGAATGAAATCCGTACACGGTATTAAGAGGATTTTGCTAAAAATAGAACGATCTTATCTCTTACGTAGATGTTTTTAAGACGCCCAAGTGATTATTGGCTGCACACCTGTGACTGTTTGTGTTATTTCATGTTTTTATCATAATAAAATGTGATACTCGTATTTATCGCCATTTTACAGGCATTTAATGTACAAAAAAGGAATATTAACAAATTTCAACTTATTTTTAATGATACAAGATTTATTTGAGTAATAATTATTCATCATAAGTAACTTTTATTGAGAATTAAATAAGTCAAAGTCGAATTTGTCAAGAGCTGCTTTTAAAATACGAGTAGGTCAGTTCTATATTGTTAAAACAAATAGTTTTTATGTACATAATTATACTAACTCGTTCTAGTGTTGATTTTTTAGTTTTCAAAATAATATATATGTGTTTAATAGAATTGTTCGAGAATTATTGTAAAACCCAGCACTAAAAATATTGAATTTGTGAAAATTTTATTAAATAGTAGGTAATGCCTCACATTAAATGATATGGAAAAGTGATATTTATGAAAAATATTTTTTTTTAAACTGAAATAAGTTTTTCAGTATTCAATTTCTACCGAGATGAGGGCTCATTACATGAGTGAGGAACAGATATGTGTTGACCCAAATCACATAAGTCAACATGAGAATGATGACGTATCACATATCGTACCCGTATTGTATGTACGTAATGTAACTATAAGAATTTTTGGGCACTGTGTCATCAGTATATGAGTTCAGTCGAGTTTAACGATTAGTTGAAAATTCTGCAGACTGATAAAATGTTGTTTTACAAGTTTATATATTACATAGCATCACGCCTTTTTCCCCGAAGGGGTAGGCAGAGGTGTTTCACACCCACATTTCGCCAGCTATGTTTGGTCCCATGAAATAGGGGGCGAGCCTATTGTCATCTACCGGGAACATTTGTTTACCAAGCTCCGGGAAAATCTCAATACTGGAATTTCATGATAGAAAAACCCAATACCTACCATTTCCACCCGACCCGGGAATCGAACCCGGGACCTCTTGCACAGCAGTCGTATACACTTCCCGCTGCGCTACCGAGGCAGTTTGTGTGTTTTATATATTACGTTATGAAAAAAAAAACAAGAATTATCGTCGAACAAACATACCAACATTAGTGGTTGTAGTAAATTTATAATATTGAACATAAAAGTGAATTAAGAAAGTCACATTATAATCTTCAATCAAGTTACTATGTCTTACTTCAATTTATGTTTCCTTCTGTCTGCAAATGGCTGCAATAGACCGACATACGGCATACAATGAGAAAGTACATGCTGTATCATTGCATGGGGATGCCATAAAATGTAAGAAGTTATTCCTCCGCAGAATATACTAAAACCTTCATAGACTTAATGCGACTATTACAGCGATGTACCACCTTCATTTGTAGCCGTACTCTATGGGCGAAGGATCATTAGTGAAAATTTAGGGGCGGAGAATTACGTTAAATAAAACGAATGAATTTACAGAACAGTCGCTTCTTGGCGTACTTTGATTTAAATCTCACTGTGAATCGATTAATCCTGGCTTCTGTGAAATTGATACCTTCTTTTTGATACCTGATTTTAAATAACGAATAGTTTTATCATCTATATCAAATTCTTTATAATCATTTTCATTTCTTGACTTAATAATACTTAGATATATAATAGCCCAGTTATAATGTTTCCTAATATTATAAAACTGAAGAGTTTGTTTGTTTGAACGCGCTAATCTCAGGAACTATAACTGGTCTGATTTGAAAAATTATTTTAGTGTTGGATAGCCCATTTATCGAGGAAGGTTATAGGCTATATAACATCACGCTACAGCTAATAGGAGCTGAGCAATGCCCAAACAAACGGACCGAAGCCCCGCGCGACTTCTAGTTATCTATACTAATATTATAAAGCTGAAGTGGTTTTTTGGTTGAACGCTAGGATCTCAGGAACTACTTATTAGATTTGATAGCTTCTTGGATAGCCCATTTATCCAGGAAGGGTTAGGTTATATAACATCACGTTACTACCAATAGGATTTCACAACTGGCAGATAAGTCCTAGATAGCCTATCTGAAATTTAATTGATAGATTTTTGACGTAATTTTAATAAAAGATACAAGATAATTATCTCAGAGTGACTTAATAATATAATAGGTATAAACAGTAATTTTATTATTAATATTGTATCACTTAATGTCATTGTTGCTGTCTTTAAATACTGGCCGATTATGATGTTTCGAAAAATAAATATGATAAATTATCTCAGAAAACGAATGAGATGAAACGTGGGAACATGATAATTACACGTTATAGGTGGTATAACGACATTACGTGAGCGTAACTGTGGGCGACAGCTAGGACAATATAGAAGCCATAGTAAAATCAAAAAAGATAAAGAGTTACAAAAACGGCTCAAAATAAATTAAATGAAATGTTTCTGATGATACAATATAGATAAAGATTCAACTTACTTTGTTCAATCTATGTGCTTAATTTATATTCTTAGCTTTGAAACCTAGAGGTTTTATATTTGTAATAATGCTCTAAGTTGGTAAGCCAAGGATGTGTTTTATAAATCAATTGATCCTTTTGATGTGCTATCCTATATTTTAAACTATAACATTGGCTTATACAGCTTCTAAGGAATCTATAATTTTTCGTTGTACCTACTTCTTAAATCATCCCGTTCACCACTTGGTTACGAAGCAAACTTTTAGTGCAAATACTGCATTATAATAAATAAACTAACATTTATTTATTGCTGTCACATAAATGCTATATATTGAAACACAGAATACGTTTTAATATTGCCTAAATTTAATAAATAGAATAAATTAACTGTGCGTTTCAACAGATCTTAGATTTGTTTCAGCAAGGAATTTATTTGATTAAAATTCAGCAAACGTTCATATTCTCTGAGGCCCGTGCCTATCGGGAAATTTCATACAAAAAAGAAATATAATAATAAAATATACGGGAATATTGAAACAATAAATACATTCCTCAATTAAAACTCGCCACAGCGGAAATTTTTGTGTGGGAGCTTCGCAATTTGGTGCTCTGTGCAGAATCGTGTGGTAGAAAAATAAAATGGAGACAATAAAAAGGCAAGTAACAAATCACGATGGAGGATGCGTAAACATCATGGTGAGGGTCGCTGAACAATGTTCATTGCGAACTATTACTGAAATTAACCGCGGACTTAACGGCTTCGGTTGTACGTTTAAACAAACATTTTTACTACACAATGCTATTGAATGAAATATGTTGGTATGTTTATGCAAAAAGTGGAGGACTGCGTATTAGGGCGCGTATGCCTATGTCCTGCGGTGCAATAAAATGATAAAGGTTCATAATAATCTAATTTTTATTCGTCTGTCAGTGTCGTGCTATTATTGTATAGCCTTTTTGTTACTTTAATAATAATAATAATATTCTACCACATTTACACAGCGCCATCTAGTCCCAAATTAAGCAATTATATTTGCTTGTGTTATGGGTACTAAACAACTGATATTACTATACTACTTAAATACATTTTTTATTTACATATTAATGACAAATTACACCCAGACACAGAACAAACCTTTATGCTAATTACACAAAGATTTGTCCTGGGTGGGGATCGAATCCACGACCTCCGGCTTAGCAGTCAGGGACACTAACCACTAGACCAACAGGCCAGTTGATAATAAGATACATACTTATGAATTTTGGAAGAAATTCATACCTTGAGATATTGTGACGCGAATAGAGAAAATAATGTTAAGCTGGTTTGGACATGTCGAGAGAATGAATGTAGGAAGAGTGACAAAACAAATATTCAATTTTGTCTCGATACCGGTCAAATTCTTACATGTCATCGGTTAATCGATAAACTTGTGTCAACGGTTGCGATATTTCGCTAAGCAGTCGAACATAGTGATTATCATATGAGGCGAACGTGAAAGAAAACGTTGGAAGGGGAAGACCTAGAAGAACGTACCATGACTAAATATGAAACGTTCTAAAGAAGGTACAGATCAGGCATGACTTCAGGAAAATCCTATAATTGGCTCAAAGGAGAATCGTGTTAACGATTTTTTGTGTCTGTGTTAAATATTTAGACTTGTGTAATCTCCAAGAGATAAGATGAATTACTAGCATGTTTCAATTTATTAGTTAAGCATCATAGGTTACAACAAAAAAAAAACGGTCGTACCAAAAACATGGTAATGAAATAACACCTAAAGGTATGGGGATACCTAGTTCATTATAATTCTGTAATAAGAACATTCTGACATGAATCTACAGGGCTTAGGTAAGTTTGGCTTAGGCTTTGTTATCTGATAGCTTTTCCCTTCAACTTTAATCATATTTTAGGTTTAAAACGTTTACCAAATTCCCTGCAATATATAAGAGGATTACTAACCTTCGCGGCTTTTGTATTAACCTATGAAGATATTTTAGCGCTGTTGTGTGGTCTGAAACCATGTAACACAGGTTTCGTTCAATTAAGCATAACATAACATAGCTTACATACATACATACATAGCATCACGCCTTTTTCCCCGAAGGGGTAGGCAGAGGTGTTTCACACCCACATTTCGCCAGCTACCGACCCGGGAATCGAACCCGGGACCTCTTGCACAGCAGTCGTATACACTTCCCGCTGCGCCACCGAGGCATTTTGTTGTAACATAGCTTGTAGTAATAAATTTAATCTTAAAATATAATTTGACAGTGGGTGTGATGCACCTCAGCCTATCCCTTCGGGGATAAAATGCGTGAAGTTACTATTTAATATTAATAATATGACTTAGTGTTGTTCGTAGGTATATTGAAGACAAACTGTAGCGGAGAAGGTCACAGTTAAGTCGCTCTGAGATTGTTATTTACTTGACACGACATCTAACGCGATTAGAATCTGTTTAAATACATAAATTGTGGTAAATTTACATGCTTCGAAATTGTTCGTACTAAGCGTGAATGTCGTATTAGGGATTAAATGTACAAAAGAAGAAACACAGACACAGACTTATTATTTTATTCACAATGCTATTTATTCTTTAATTATTATTGTAGATAACATCATGATTTCTTGTTTTTCGAAAACAAAACATACTTTGTGATGTTTTAAGTTCAAGTTTTGAATGTCAATTTAAAAACATTTATACGTGATATTCAACTTAACACCTTATTCACCGTTAAAATCTTAAAAATGTAACATAACCCACCTCAAGTTTTATAAGAAACCTATTGCAAAATTTAAGCTTTGTGGATTTTTTTAAAGAATAAATTTCAGGTTTTCCCGATAAAGGAGGAACGTGGTTAACTTACTTACAAGTTATATAATTTATAGTTAGATCTAGAATATAAAATATAATACTTTAGTATCTGAATCTTCATTATTTTATTTGACACACACACATAAGTAACACACAATGGACGTCTCCACCTCGCGGACAAGAAACCCTAAAAAGCGACATAAATTGTATTTTATTGCTCGAGAGGAGGGTGACTTAGTTATTTTTTTCTACTGGTATCTTTTTATGAGTGCGTTGACAGTCTTTATGTTGCTTCTGTGGTTCACATGTTTTTGAATAAACGGATTATATTCTTGGCCACTACGAGAGTTTTGCAATTTCGACATTCGATTCGATTGATCGATTTAGATAAAGGTCAAATGTTTGAAAATTTAAATTATCTTTGTAGTCGATGGTCGCTGTCTTTTTTAAACATTTGACAACCGACTCGAATTTCAAGATTGCGTGTAGGGTCCTTGAATTTTATATATACATACGAGTATATCTATTCTACACTTTTGAAATTGTTATGACAATGATCTAGATAATCAAATTTACTAATAATCCAAAAAGTGAGTTCATCATCATTATCATATCAGCCAAATGCCGTTCACTGTTGAACATAGGCCTCACCTAATTTTACCCAAAAGTGAGTTCATGTTAGAAAATTTTCTTACCAATTTTAAATGGATCTACTGAACTTACATAGGAAATAATGAGCAAAAACTGACAAGAGGTTGCTAATCGCTGTATACAAACGTTTACACAGCCCAGTTGCCGTGCTACAGATTACCGAACTGAACGTATCAGATTAGACGCGTCCAAATAGGTCAGGGAGGAATTAGGATTCTTGTTATGAAGGTTATTGTTAATGATTTGTACACAAATGTTATTTGTTTACGTGATTATTGATATCCTATAAGGAAAAACATTCTTCTTGCTATTTTTTAACACTGTCTTCAATAAAGTTGTTGTTGTTAGTTTTTCCAAATATTTTCTAGTACAATTTAACATGTTACACTCTTAAGCATAGGCTAAGGTACTAACTTAACATACGTATGATTGTCGGAATGCTTATTTACACCTTAGTAAAAGGTGAGAAATGTTGTATTTGGTAAAATACAAATACAAAATACAGGACTTTATTTCATTGTTTAGTGCAATACAGAAAAAAATTAGTAAAAAAATGAAATAAAGTCCTGTTTATTATTTCTACTCGTAAATCTATACCTTCTATTCAAGTATGTAATTATATTAAATTTATACTTGTAATTCAAGTGTTTTGAAAGTTCCACAATTACCTTATCATTAATTTATCTTGTAGAAAATTAATTATTCATCATTTTCAATTAAAATATCAGATTTCATTATGCCCCATTCGAGAGTTTCTTCGTTTGAATGCTGATTGCCATTATAATACTTTGAATTCTTCAAAACTTTTATTTCATATTCGCTATAAGGATCTTTTATTTATTATCTGCTTTAATTATCGGACTTTGCCACGACACGACGACGGATGTACAGTTCAATACCTTAGAACTCGTTTGCTCCTGCCTGTCGGTTTTGATGTGGGTTCTTTCTTTTTCTCGTAAGTTCTTTAATCACAGAAAAGTTTGATATTTCTAATAAGCCATGCGATTAAGTAGTCTTACTTGAGTCTATACTATATATCAAGTAAATAGGTTTTAAAAGCAGTCCAGTTCGACCTTCGTCGGTTTTTCTGTCAATCTACATGTCACGTTCAGAATTCTGAAGTGCTATAAATCTCTGTTACTTTAATTTTGTTTGAAATGAATGTGACATTTACTGATGTTAATAATGCTTATTTGTTGGAGGGTTATGATAATATCGCAAGGGATTTTGAAATATTTAATCAAAATTCCACATTTACGAACGGTTACCATAAATAACAGAACTTATTTAAATTAACAGCCATGTGAACAAAACTAATAAGGTAGTTTTAAACTATAAAATAGTGCAATTTTCATCCTGAAATAAGATTTTATTTCTATAGGTACCTAAACCTTTTTTATTTCATATTTGACATGTTTTAATATAATTCTATTCAAAATACTCAAACGACACTTCAACACATTTGAACACATCCCTGATATCTAGGTATACTAATATTATAAAGCTAAAGAGTTTGTTTGTTTGAACGCTAGGATCTCAGAAACTGCTGATCCGATTTGAAAATTTATTTTAGTGTCAGATAGCCCATTTATCGAGGAAGGTTATAGGCTATATAATATCACGCGACGGCCAATAGGAGCTAAGCAGTGGCCAAACAAAAGCTACGGGAGCAAAGCCCCTTGCAACTTATAGTAAAATATAGGTAGATAGATATTTCTAATAGATACCCTCAAGGCAAGTGTTACGTAGGTCCGTTTTACAGGCTGGACATAAGCTTTTATAAAAACACGAATAGATTTCACACGGTAAGAAATTTGAAACCGTAGTTCACGTGTAAATTGGTTCTACGGCAGACAGGTGTGGTTTCGGTAATTAGTGCCATTAGATAGTGACATGTACTCGTAAATACGACTCGAGTAGTTTCCTATATATAGGTGAAGCTACAGTCTCAAAGCTAATTGATAACTAACAGTTAATTGATCTTTAATTACCATTTTAGTTTTATAATATCTGACTTGACAGACGTCATTCTGTCAAAAACTATTTACTAGACAGCTCGACTGCAAAGAACAATTTCAATTAGAAAATAAAAATTACTTATAAGGTTTTCAATGTACTTTTTCAATTCTCATAATAACTTTTCTTGGAATTCAACGTGTATAATTCATTCGTATTCAAAATAAGCCGAATTGGAGCAGCCGAACTCAAGTTCTGCGTCACACACTAAGTCATTTATTTTTTATATAATATATTCGAAATGTGGTTGGTTTTTCGTTTTTCTTGGTAGCTATATAACAAGGCAACAATTGAAATGTTTTTTTTTATAGGAATAATAAGAAGTCAAGGAGTACAACCCTTGTTAGAAGGTAACAATGTAGAATTGTTTTTGTCGGTTCGCTTGTAATATTCAAACACGAACCTTAATACACCAATAAGACCACTGATGACTCTGAAACAATATATATTTTACACTAGATCACTAAACTTAATTTTACTATTGTGAATACATTTCAATTTAAGTATAAATACAATTTTAAAGATGCAATGTAAGAAAAATCGTCAAATGAAGTGAGCACATGAGTTTATCTTGTAGAACCTCTTAAGAGTGAAATCTGAAGTGGCATGGAACACTTACCGGAGACGCTCTGCACCAGGTATATGGTTTACGGCAACTGTGGCTAAAACACGTAGCTACATTATTATTGACACATACATTAATGTTCACAATTTGTAGCCAAGTCATAATTTACTTTGCTATATCTCTGCATCACCCAAAGGTAGACTGGTAGATAATGCCTTAGGCATTAAGTCCGCCTATACATTGTATTGTGTATGAAGTTTTAAATAAATAAATAATAAATAAATAATTAACGGGGTTATGTTTTTGGAGAATTGCAGTTGAATGACTGAATGAGGACGATAGAGTATAATTTTCTTAGTATTTTTTTATTGAAACCTCCATTGATTATCATCACCATGATTGTCTTGCGAAAGTCCACTCAGATACTCGTTTTGATGTATACCACAATAATAGTCATAAGTTCACAAAGTTCTAAATATGTAAGTACACCAAAGTCAGAATATTTTTCTTTAAGTAAAAGCCCTAATACCTACAGACTTAATCTAAAATTCAGAAAAGTCGAATATAAAAAAAATATGAAAAAAAATTTGCCTAGTCAAATATTAGAGGAGGAAGCGAACAATCTATTTTATCATTCCAACATCAAAATGGAAATGATCTGCAAAACTTTTTAATTAAAGACGCCTCGAGCACACCTCGGAAATACCAAAGCTCTTCAATTTAAACCCAGTTTAGACCTATGTTCGTTCTAATCTAGGAATGTTGTAGCTTCAACGAACACTCTGGTTTCTTCTACTTCAGGTCTTGGCTCTCCAAACTGACATCTAGGTCCACTCGCTTTGATATATTTATTTTGTACAACAGCTGTCAACTCTGAACTTCGCTCGTTGAAAGCGGTTCAGTTTTAGAAAAATGGGGCCACTGAAATGTTGATATTGTAAAAATATATGTTTGCGCTAACCGTATGCTATTCTTTATTTATTATGTAGTTTTAGTATTATTGTAAGGTGTTAATTACAATTTTCAACAAATAAAGAGAGTTAGTCTTTAACTTAACGATGGTTTTATGATTTGGACTGCAAACTATTACTTTGGGTGTAGTTTGTGTGTTTATAATTATAAAGGCCCCTGCGATACAGGGTTTGCTCTCTACCTCTCTATCCTGTATATTCGCTAACTTTAAATACTTAACGGACTTTATTGCGGTTTTCAGTTAGATAATTATAATTTTTCACGAAATGTTTACATATATAATAAAACTTATTGAGTGCGTTTTACTGACATACCACGTGGGTGAAGCCGCGGGCGGCAGCTAGCTGCTTGCTTTTCTTTTAAAGGAAACCAAAACCTAAAATGTTGAGCGAACCTTAATGCCTCTTCTTCACTGATGGCCTCATCCTTAAACATACTTAATTTGCGAAACACAGTTTAATTAACTCGAACACACTTATTTAGCATGAAATTTTCATAACTTTGGCAAGTTATTAGGCGCTACGTCACGTCTCTAGGCTCCTCTCTTTGTGACAATACATTCATGTTGATTTCGCAGAGGTGTGCACAGATTTACCCGCTTTTAATTAAGTCTAAGTTTGCTCAGCCTTAATATATTATAGTAATAATGAATATAATCCCACGGTTTATGTCTCTACAGGGAGAAGAATTAAATTAAGCAAGATTTAACGGATGTAAATATGTATAAATACAATGTGGGGTTACAGTTACTGTCAGTTTGTTTTGTTTCTAAGCGTTATTTGGAATTGTTTTATCTACTTTAATGCCCTTTTTGCATTAAGTTATACAAGACGGCATGAAAATAAAAACCTCTGATGCTTTAAACAAACATTGAATTCCTAAATTGCAAACGACTTCAGAAATAGACAATTCGCAATACACAGGTTATTTATATGAAATTACCAGACAGATGGACTCACAATTATTTTGTTTTTATTATAAATATTCCATCTAACTCGAATAATAATTTATTGGGAACAGTTTCAATAGGCAGATAAGAGGTCACCAGAGGTCACCATTCAAGCACAAATGAAGTCATGTAGTCTTCTACAAAACTCTACGTCTAGATAACTTAGAGGGTCTTAGGCCATAAAGCACACACGTTGTCAAATGCGGGTTGGTGGATCTTAAGATTTCTTCTAGGGTATGAGGGTTTCTTCACGATGTTTGCCTTCACCGTTAGCAGATGGTAAGTCACTAGAATAATTCTATAAATTCCACAAAGTGAAAACCACATTGGTACTGCCGGTCCGTTTCGAACTCGAACCGTATGATTTGCATGCCGGATACTTACATCCATTGGGCCACCATCGCGTGTGGTCTATACTTCGTGTAGACCACACCTATACACGTTTAACGACCGAAGATGATGTTTATTTACACCATTGTTATCGCTGTGTACATAGCCGTACAATAATATAATTAGTATCCAAATTATATAGTATGGCAACTTAATAATAGGTACATTTGTTTAACGTTAAATATTATTATGATTGTTAATTAGTATTATTATTTTATTCTATTACTCAAATTATTTTAATATGTAGGTATTATTAATCGTAAATTAATGACTGTACAATTGTGGTGTTATTATTATTTAATTGTGGTATTGTTATTATCTTTGTAGAAAAACTGACTTAAAACATTTGCATACCTCATAGGTGGAGTATGGAAGAACATTATTACATCATTCACTGTACCCATATTCGCAAATAAAATTTGATTGATTGATTGATTGAATAAATATTATACAACTACGGTAGTATCTACCTAAAGTTCAAAACAGCTACTACAGAAGACCTTCCACCAATAAAATTAATGTAAATTACTCTAATAGTGACAATAATATCTAAGACAGGCTATCAAACATTAACATTGGACAAAGTGTGGAAGCCTTCAAAACTTCATCTGACTATTCCCTAGAGCACCTGAGATGAACCCATCAACATTGTAGACTAAGTAACTATGAGAGCAATACAAAAGGACCAACTTTGAAGTCGTTGAAAGGAGATTTAATGGAATATGACACTTTGACATCTATACATTGTGAAATGTTTGTGAGACAAGCTTGGAATGCTCTTTGTATTCACTCTCGCTTGTGGAACGCAGCTATCAGCATAAGTGCTTTTTCATGTGCATCTGGACTGAATGTTTTTATTTTAAATCGTTGTGAATAAAATAAATAACATTATCAGTTAAGACAGTCAGTCAGCCTGCAGTCCTGACTTTCTTACGAGAGTTACCTGTGAGTTCATTTAAACGTAAATTAGAACTTCAATTGGCAAATTGTGCTTACATAGATGACAGGTAATGTTTAATTTAAATTTATTAGTTTTTAACTACATGCCAGTGAAATGTTTAAAATCGGTCCAGTCGTATAGGAATAAGCCTAAAATCTAGTTTTTAGTTATATTACTTTCATATTTTATAATTATTATGTCTTCTAAGAACTATACGATACATCCTTTTTATAGGTACTAATATTATAAAGCTCTTCAGCTTTATAATAAGATAGTTAGTTTAGTTGAACGCTAGGATCTCAGGATTAAATTCTTTTAGTGTTGAATAGATCATTTATCAAAGAAGGTTATAGGCTATATAACATTACGCTAAATTCAATCAGAGCTGAGCAGTCGCCAAATAAAGAATGACGGCAACGACGCCCCGCGCGACTTATAATAATGACCGCGCGACTTTAAAATATTTATGATGAAATTAGTCCCAAAAACGGTTACATATCATACGTATCTACATAATATATTATATATATATATACCAAAAAAGATTATTTCCAATTATTTACAAAAGACTAGTGTATTTATATACTACTAGTCTTTTTTTGAAGATCTCAATTCCTCATTAAATTAATAATACATACGACAAAAGCCCACCATTTTCCTTGATACAAGAGCTTCTGAAACTCAATTTTCACCTGTTCAAAGTTAATTTGATGGTGATAATGGGCGACTTTCACTGATGGGTTCTTAAAAATTTATGGTCAATATGAGTCCGGTAAGGGTCGGAGCGTGATTTTCGACGTTTAGCTGGGATTGTTTCCCATTAGTAGGGACCTCTAATGGACCAGACCCACACATAATATGTGTCTTTTAAGGGCAAGACAAATGGAAGTCCCATGTGTGCTTACGTCTTTATTTTTCGCGGAAACACATTTTTCGATAGACTCACTAAAATTAGATTTGCGTTAGAATTCCTTCTATTGGACGGTTGGTAATGGATTTTTATTACTTCCTTCTTTATGTTGCTATTTTCCTTATGTGAATATCTAAAAATAGAATTTCACTATGAGCAGGAATAATGACGGATGAGCAAAAAAATCTATTGAATACTGCTATTATACTTAAATATATCATACTTCGCACAATTAATTAAATCTATCAAGATAAAAGACTAATATGTCGTCAAAGTTAATACACAGTATATTGAATACCCTCAAAATCATCGTAAATAGTGATAGTACAAAGTTTTAGATCAAAGAATTCCATTAATTCGCAATAGAATTAATTCAAACAAATAGCCTATTCAATGTCGAAATACAGTAAAGCTTCAATAATGAGGTCCTTTAAAATGGGCGGCCTTTTGAATATCTGAAATAGCTGTGGAAACGAGACGGATTCCTGAAGACGTGCCGGCCTGTACGTGCCATATTCACTAACCCACCCTATTTTACTCAATTACGAAATAATTTTACCTTCCATCGACCTATTTATAGTTCCACGCTTTGAATGGAAAGATTGTATTTGTAGACTCTGAGTACTTTCGAACTTTGAATGATGTGACGTAAATGGGAGACATGAATCTCAGACCTATGGGCAAAGTCGTAAACTACATGTAACGACCTCTCCAAGGAAATAGAGGGCGTACCAAGACCTTTTTGTAACTGAGCTAGCCACAATATTGAAATAGTAGCTTATAGGCATTTCTCAAGCGAGCTGTATATCATTGAATATAACCCATAACAACCACATTCACAGAATTAATCTACAAAAAAACGTTCACTTTTATTAAACCTTTTTTCTGGTTTCATTTTGGTGAAGGTTTTCTGAGAAATTCGTTACTGATTTATCTTGATAAAACGTATAAATAAAATACGGTAATGCTACTAATTTCCCAGTATAGACGGTAAAAACAGAGGCAAAAGCAATATTTAAATATAAATACCATTTTGCTTTTAAGCTTATTACAATAAATTATTTATGCTGAATTTCTTTTTTATAGAAGCTAGGTATAGTGACTCCTCTTCGCTTGATGGAAAGCAAAAGAGGGGCTTAGATTTCACTTCCATCTGACAGTATACCGTCGGTACCACACTGGCCTACAAGGTGCTTCTTCACGCTTTGCTTGAAGGAACCCATGTTGCAGGAAGAAGGAAAGAGATTGTAGCTACAATTGTGGGTAGTTATTATCTAAAATGTGTGAGAAAACAATTCTCATTAACCCGGTAATACAACATAGGAATATGACACTGCATAAGTATTAGCAGAGGGCTAACTCCCAAACTGACCTCCTCCTAATTGACACTCGCGTTGACGAGGCAAGATAAGCAGATTATGCGTTTCTTTCCCTCCGTTTATCGGACACGAACATGTTATTAATTTGGCTGAAGTGACATTTTGTTTCCCCTTTTGACAGAATCCCCTTTTATTAGCTATGTACATATTTTTATTTGAGCAATATTTTCATGCTTGGAGATTGGTGGATAAATAATATGTAGATTACTTTGTCTTGATGAGAAAATAAGACGTAGATTTAATTATATGAAGGCTGACGGGAAAATATTATTATAATTAATTGAAGAAAATTACGGTTACTTTTATTATGGATAAAGAAATGTAGGTAATATTTTCGAAGCATGGATAAAGAAAAATATATCCATTCTTCTAATTTAATCTTAGTTGTTAAGTCTTGCATTTAATCTCAATATTGATAACGAGTACTTCACAGCTCTTTACTATACATGTCACGAACAGCTCACAATTTGATATATACTTAGACTGACGCTACAAAAGTTCGTTCAAGTTAATTTTGAAATAAACTAGTGTTCAAAGAGTTGCATATGTTAGCGGTATGAAGCTGGAATGAAACGATAGTTTACAAGTTACTTATCGTACAAGAACTTGTAGATGCAAGACACATACAAGCAAGTTGGACTTCGCAAGTATACCCCTACATATGTTACAGGGAAAGTTCGTGAATTTAAGCTTCAATGTATAACAGTAGAAGTCGTAAAAGTAACCATTAGAAATGTAACTGATACAACGTGAAAATCTTATTTATTAATAAAAATCATTCATTTAATGAACTTGGCACTGAATATTTTACGACTGAAATGATGATAATCAGATACATTGTCCTTTATACAAAGTAATGTTTGAGATATTCGTACATAGTTCGATTTAATATAGTCAGCCAACTTTCTGCTCGAACAGTTTCCAAACATTTTTCCATGATGATGAAAGTTTAAGTCCATTTAACACGCACGAGTCCACAGTAAAGCGTTTAATAGTCCAAAGAAAAGAGGCAAGTGGCAATTCGCATTCAAGTTGGGACTCTATTAGAATTATTTTAACGTCACTTAGTACAATTGAACACATCCCTGACATTATCTATCGATATACCAGATGGACCGACGACCTGGTCAGGGTGGCGGGCGGCCGTTGGTTGCAGGCGGCACAGGACCGTTTGCAGTGGCGTAAATTAGGTGAGGCCTATGTTCAGCAGTGGACGTCGTTGGGCTGATGTGATGATGATGTCACGTGATCAATGTACTAAATTGACGTGTCAATAGAAAAGATAGATCGAAGCGATTGCCACTTGTCTAGAGGGGCAGTTCTTGCACACACAAAAAAGCTAAAATTATTACAGTTTGAACTTACATTAATAATAATTAAGTGTTTTGGTATAAACGGTACCAGAGGAATAATATTCGTAATATATTCATTCATATAACTAACATTTACAAATATTAATACCCTCTCCAATTAATATTCAAATCTTGATGTTCGTTTATCTCACGCATATTAATTTTGAATTCCGAGAAGGTTTAGTTATATTGAATTATGTCACTTTTTAAATTGATAGGTATGATATTTTATTTCTGCATTTTTATTATTTACAAAGAACACATTGTTAGAGCAGAGTGGAAGCAACCCATCGAATTAAAAGCTGGTATAGTTGGCACTAATGCTAACTATATTTAATTGCGTAGTTGTAAAAGACAAAAAACTCGGAGCAAAACCCTTATTGTTTTTAATTAGGATTTGGTTCATGAGAAAATCGCGGAAATACAAATAAACATATTTTTGTAGATAAAATATAAAAGATGTCATACAACTTTTTATGTTAAGTTTATTGCTAGTCTAAGAAGAAAGTTTTATTGTATATCACCCACAGCCATTTTGATCGTCTTGTTTAGCTGAATTTATATTGTCAGTCCAATTATTACGATGTCAATGGATTGTTAGAGAGTTCATCTTTCATGTAAAGTTAGAAAGTTTGTAGAAATATCTTCTTGATGACACGCAAATTTATCACGAAGATAATCAACAAAAGAGACAAACTTGGATAATTTTACGATGAGGTTGACGTTAATTTTGCAAGTCTCTGAAAATCGCTAAATAGGTTTTATGTAATTTGTATTCAGTTTGCCGGTTGCTTGTTCGTTAATTTCACCGAAAGTTTTTGGCTTCCAAGCCCTTCCAAAAGGCTTTCATGGTTCTGTGGTGGTGATTCTTAATTTAATTAAATAATATATTAAAAAAATATTCATAGAACGGCGTGCTGTTTTTTAGTTACATAAGTACTTTTCCAAATTTAAAATGTTTTTTTTTATATTTTTCATAACCTTCATATATTATGTGTCTAATAAACTAGCTGAGACTTTTTTGACAGATTTTACCTATGTAAATTACGTTAAAATGTAAGTAAGTAAGTTTCATATAGGCTACATATCTAGCACTTATTTGCCAGTGGTGAAACAAGAGCTTAGCCTCAGAAATTTGCGATTAAGAAGCAAGGATGTTACACATCATAATTATACTTTTAATTCGACTTTGAAAAGTCTTTTATTTTTTTTACATAAAATGAAAATTCGATGTATGGGTTTCTGAACAGTAAACCATAACTTAGTAAACTGCGCAGACTTTAATAATATTGCTCAACATTTAATAAAAAGTAATAAGTTATTTGAATATTTCAAGTTGTGTTTGCGAGAGATGATCTAGATGGCACATACTCGTAATACACATTCATGGGCTTACAGTTCATGAATACAAATATCCCGGATCACGGCTTACATCCAGACCAAATGTGGTGCAACTTCTATATGGATGATTTACTTCGATGCTGGGTATTATCGAACTTGTCATATTCAAATTCCGAAGTCTGATTATTCTAGAACTTTCAGAAATATCGTATTTTATTTCATTGTAGACAACTTTTTTTTTTTAAATAATAGTCTGCAAACTGCGAAAAAGAGTACAACTAACCAATGACTCTTAATAATCTTCCAATAATAACAATATTATAATAATCTTCAAAAAATAATAATCTTCAAAAAGCGTGAAAAAATACAACTAACCACTCCTAACCGGTATAGAAGGGCTTTTGAACCGTCTGAAAACGCCCGCATCAACTTTTTCAAATCTAAAAACAAGGTGTAAGTTAAAATATAATAGTAAAAAATAGGGTAGAAAATAAAAAAATAACTATTAGATTTCTATCAATTTTTTTTTAAATTATGTACTTTTTATTTTTACCTTACCTCCTCGGGGGTATTTGAGGTCCTTGGACCAGAGGCCCGTGATAGTTTGCCCATCCCACCGCCCTATAGTTACGTCATTTTACCACATCTCCCTTATAATGAAACTGTTGATTACTACTTACTTTAATTTAATTGAAATTTGGATCGTTGAAGTGGACCTGTGACGTCCGCTACTATGTAGGTACATAAGGTCACAATCAGATATAGGTACTCTAAGAGTTTAAGGTATTAAATAAAACAGTAGTTTGTTCAGAGAGACTACCGCCCACCGCGGCGGCCGGCTAGCTTGTAAGTGCGCGGCGAGCTCTCACTCGCCACGCTCCCACCACCGTACGTCACGCGATGTTCGTGTCTATTTATTCCTATACATTACAGGACCTAAATTTTTATTTAGCATTTTATAAAAGCTCTACCCGATTGAGAGCCACTACTGTGTAAATAACGCTAAGTTTGAACTTACTTTGATTGATATATGATACTAGAAGTCGCAAAGGGCTTCGCTCCCGTCTTTATTTGGCCACTGCTCAGCTCCTATTAGCCGTAGCGTGCTGTTATTTAGCCTATGTTACACAGTGATAATGTAGCTTTCGAACGGCAAAAGAATTTTTGAAATTGGTTCAGTAGTTTTTAATTTTAATCGTTACATACAAAAATACAAATCTTTCCTCTTTAATATTAGTATAGATATAGATAATAAAAACAAAACTGTCAATTCGCCATTTTTATTTTTGTATTACAATTCTTGTTACTCATTTTACAAGGGTTTCTGGAGTAAGGGACAATCTGACGCCAGACCACTGTTATCTATCTATGTTATCCCTTATTATATTGTTTTGGGGGCTATCACTTGCGCTCGACTCAGATATGAGTTATATTATTTATGCATGTTATATGAGACAATATAGAGGTTGAGGATGAAGTACTCGCTAGTGCTTATCAGTGGAAACATAATATACCTTTTATTTTAACTTAAAATAATAAAATGAGTGTATATTTTTTGTGTGTTACCAACACAGAGTGGCTTTTAACGTAGGGTTACCATGAAAGAACGAGTCAAATTTCACATAAATTTACGAGTCTTCTTACAATGTTTTTTTTTTAGTTTAATCTGTCCCTGTGTCTGTTTGTAAAAAATGTAGCAAGTTAAATGAAATAAACTAGATGGTCTTTTTCAGTATCCTGTTCACGAAAAAAAATAATTAATAAATAAAAATAAAATGAGTTAATACTCTCATTTAATTTTCGTACTAGGATGAGCTAGACTTTAAATTATATTCTATTTATCTATACTTAACTAGAAGATAACAAAATTCCAATTACACATTAATTTGTAATTACTGTATAGGTAATAAGTATAAGTAAATTCAACGTTCCTTAATAGAATATTTAATGAGACTCGTCTCAACATTCTAGTAATGATCGTTTAACATAGCGGATCATGTTCTTCATATAATATCAAAGTTACTATACGCAAACAATCTCAAATTAGTAGAACACATCACCCACAACTAACGTTATGATAATATTGTCATAGTATAATCATTGAAGACGTATATAGATCTTTCCACATCTTAGTTAAATTAAATACCAGTACTTATTCAATAATAATATGTTGGTTTTATTCATTTATCTTTTTTACTGCACCAGTGGCTATTAGAATTATATTAAAATTATCCTTTAAATTAATACACACGAACATGTTGTCCTTTTTGTTTCTTCTTAATCATAAACATAACATAGCATCACGCCTTTTTGCTCTTAGGGGTAGGCAGAGGTGTTTCACACCCACATTTCGCCTGCTATGTTTGGTCTCATGAAATAGGGGGCGAGCCTATTGTCATCAACCGGGAACATTTGTTTACCAAACTCCGGGAAAATCTCAGTACTGGAATGAATAATAAATATAATCTTCTTAATGAAAAAATAGATAAGTGTAAAATATTAAGTTCTGTAGTTTTTAAATTGTTAAATTAAAATCTTAAGGATGCCGACCGAGCAATGTCCCTAAACGTAGAATGTAATCGTTACGGTACCCCCCAACAGGACAGGCTTGCCTAGTGTGAGGCCAACGGAAAAGACCATTTTAATTTTTTTCTGGTAATAAATAATTTTTATTTTTTATTATTTTATCTTTCCTGAAGCTCAGCAGTGATACATTAATGGGTTTACAAAAACGAAATATTAGAAAAGAAATTCAGTTTTTAGTTCCTTTAATTTTTTTACTACTAAAGTTGTATAATATTGTGTCCCGTCTGATGAAAGGTAGTGGCCACGAATTATATGATTTTATTGTTCGATATTCAAGGATTATATTGCTTAAATATCTTACCGTATTCATGTAGGTATATCTATACTAATAGGTATTATAAAGAGGAAAAAAATATGGTAAGTATGGTAAAACTACTGGACCGATTGCCAAAATTCTTTTGCCGTTTAGAAAGAGTAAAATAGGCTATATAACATCACACTACGGCCAATACAAGATGAACAGTGGCCAAATAAAGAACGATGAAAGAGAAGCGCCGCAAGACTTCTAGTGTTTTGTAAAAATAAATCCCTACGTAAATATCACGTTCAAATTTTTTCAATTTCAAACGCTAAAGTTTCAGACCTAATATCGGCGTCCATTCACAGCGAGAACTTCGGTTTTCATAACGGTATTTTACGCAGACCTGAACATAATTTGTGCAGGTAACGTCATGATTGGTTGTCGTTTAATAAAGATCCCTCGTTTGGCAAAAACCCATGTTGAAGACTCAGAGTTCTTACTGATCACCAAACTTTTTATAAGATGATGCTCCGTTCTTAGGAAATAATCTAACTTCGCACCAACTTGCTCACCTAAAAAACTTTTCAAGTTTGATGAGTAGCTATAAATTATTAGCAGAGCACTTTATTTTGCCGCTGTTACGCTGCTGTCAAAATGAGATCATCGATTTGTTTGGTATACATTGCGTGCTACCGACTCATGTTTGATAAATATTTATTAAACATCATGTCATGAATGCGGTACGCGTGTTTTATTTCACTGCGTACTAAATTGAGTTGAGTTTTGCAGTAGTTTTTTTTAATTATATTATCGGGATATAATATTGATAAGCTTTAGCATGTAGTCAATGCTTGACAGAAATCTTAAAATTCGATTCGACAGTGATTTGTTTACAAAAATTTTTCATTGATTTCAACCGAGTAAAATGCCATAATGCCTTTATTTTACGTGACTTAAATTAAAAAAATGTATGTCACCATAATATAATTGATATCTTTCATCACTTTCTATATCGCCTAAGTAAAATACACCTATTTGTAATACAAGTTACATACCTATCTACATGATAATATCTCAGAACAAAACAACAGTAGCTCTAAGACGCTTCAAATTCAAGCTGTCATTTAAATCAAGTGTATCAGCACATCTGTCTTAGAATCATCAAACCCCCCTTTATCACATTTGAAACCCGAACTAGAACGCAATCAGAAGCGGTAGCTATTGACTTGAATTGTCCCTACATACACATCGATTTGAATGCTATTATTCATCGCAGATGTAGCTAATGCATATTGCTCGAAACAGTGTTACGTCACAAATGTCAAAACAAGGCGATTTGCGATAGTGACAACGCTGAATGTTGTTCGCACCCTATTGTTCATGATGACTGATATGTTTGAATTAATATTGTTGGTAATGGGTAAATAGATTAAGAATTTAACCGAACTTACCTCCTTAATTATAGTTAGGATAAAGGACTTTACTTATTGTAAAAACTTCCTAAACAATCTAATCTGCAAGCGAGACTTGTAGAACTAGAAGACTGTAAAGTTTTAGTACATTTTTTTTCATTACATTTTAATTTTTTTTTTATTGCCTAAAGTCGAAGACGAGCACACGGCCCACCTGATGGTAAGTGGTTACCGAAGCTCATGGACGTTGGCAATGCCAGAGCTCTCTTTAAACCTCGTTTGAAGAAGAACATGTCATAGCACTCAGGAAACATCGCTGTAAGAAGTTCACCACAGAGCCGGCACGTACGTAGGAGGAATGATCGCTAAAACCTATTTAGACAAAAAAAATTTTTGTTTATTTTTTGTTAACGTTAAATTTTATTGTTTTAAGACCTCAATTTGCCAAGTCATATCCAAATAACTCTCGATATAGGAGCATTTATTTCGAACAAGTTTTAAGACACGTTCGACAAAAATGTCAACCTAGACCATTCATAAGGAAAATTCTGTGTTTCTTGATCTACGCATGAAGATAAATCGTGATATGCTTGAATATTTTCCGAGAGAAATATAATGTAAGGCAGGAAATAAAAATATTTCGTCAGCATACAAAAATAACCCACTTGTACGTTGTTTGGAGAATAAAAGAACATGGTTCTAACTACATTGTGTGTACAATGTACATACACGATGCGTGTAATGAAGTAATAGAACATCTTCTTATGTTGTTTTTAACCCTCGACGCAAAAAGAGGGGTGTAATAAGTTTGACGTGTCTGTGTGTCTGACTGTGGCATCGTAGCTCTTAAAAGAATGGGCCAATTTTGATACGGTTTTTCTTGTTTGAAAGTTGATTTTTTTATAATGCTATATTAGAGTAGTGGCTGTAGTAAACCTTTAATACGAAGTTGTAACTTCGATCCTTCCTTTTTAAAAAAAAATAACAAAACTAATAAGAGTCATGTCTTTTAAGCCTGAAGGGTTGGACAGAGGTGTACCAAAAACGAATTGCAATGTGGGTACGACTCACTTCGGCTATTCCTTCCTTTCATTGGTTTTGTTTAAAAAAAAATAATTCGTATTTACATCAAAATTGAAACATAATAAAATTCTAATAACAATATAAATAATAATAGAGAGAAACAAATTGAACCCTTACGCAACAACATACGTAGCTCTTTCATAAGGTTCAAAAGTAAAATTGTTATAATTCATACAACATGTATTGGAAGATGTACAGACGTGTATTTGGAAACTTTCACAAAATTGACATGAAAAGGAAAGTTTGAAACGTGTTTCTGTAAAATCGGCGGTGGATGAAAGGGAAATTGGTTTATCACATTATGAATCATGTTTTCACCGTGTAATCTTGTAGATGTTTTATAATCTATGTATGTACACGAATCAGAAATAGTCGTATCTAGAAGAAAAAAAAAAATGGGACCACAGTTTCATTATTTACCTTTACATAAAAAATGTAAATAAATTTACCTATAAAGGTATATTGCTGGTTTATATTTTAGTGGATAATGTTCTAAACCTGAAAACACCTCAATAACCTCGTTATAACATAACAAAATTTAAGAACGCCATAATAATCCATATACATATTATAAAAGGCTTTGTCCTGACTGACTGATAGACAACGCACAGCCTAAACCGCTGGTCGTAGCGACTTGAAATTTAGTAGGGTGTGTTTGTCCTAATGTCTATAAGAGGTGTACTAAAAAGGGTTTCTTAAAATTCAACCCCTAAGGGGATGAAAAGGGATAAAAACGATTGTAAGAAACTTCTTTGTTTTTGCACTTATAGATTTGAAAATTTGTTTTGGGGTTAGTACCCCAAAACAAATTTTCAAAGAGTGTATTTTTTATTTTGATAGTAGTCTATCAAAATAAAAAATACACTCACCGATATTTTTGACAAGGGTGGCTTTGGAAGGGTGAAATTGGGGATGAAACGTTGTATCAAAAGATCTTTGTTTTGAAGCTAACGTTTTGCAAATTAGTAGTGGGATAGGAACTTAAAATGTTGTTTTAGCTTTGCCCTGCCAATAGCGTCTAACTATAAAACTAAACACACGCGAGCGCGAGCCGCGGGCAAAAACTAGTACGTAAAAAAATATTATAACCTAATATGAAACCAAACACACAGAAACATAACTTCGGTAAATATTTTAATATCGATACCAAAGCCGATTTGCGGAGGTAAGATATAATAAAATTATAAATTATCCTCTTAAGTAGGAAGCCATATAAATGTACGAAATCCATGTTTACTTTGAAGTTTCCTCCTTTCTGAGGAAAGGAAAACATTGAGGTAGATACTTAGATATATAGATATTTACGTCCGTACTTTTATAATTATGTTGAAATCGCAGCTTATTATGTTTATACAAGTTTCAGTTTGAAATCTAAAATTATTTGATTGGTATTGAGAAATAAATTTCACATTTTAACAAACTTTTAACAATTACATACCTAGATGCGACTGATTAAGAAATTGTAATTGAAAAAACAAGTAAGTGTAGTGTAAAATCAATTTCAGGGGAGAGTACATATACTTGAGTGCGGTTCTTCAAAAGAGGAGAGGTTTTTTAAGTATCGGTAAGTGATGCCCCTAGTATTGCAGGCGTCTTTGGACTACGCTAAACGCTTATCGTTTGTCACCGTCGTAGTCACAAAGAAGGAGAGGAAATAAATTCATTGATTTTAAAATGGAAGCCAAAAAATAAAAAATTAAAAGTAATTTAAATAAATTATCTATTTGTTGTTTGATTTCAAAAGGTCTTTCTTTTTTAAATAACCCATGTTTGTTAAATTTACAATCAAGGTACCTGGAAGTGACGTGTCTGTTTGGATTTTTTTATAAAAAGAAAAGGGTAATTAATAATAAAACCCTTTTTTTAATTATACTTTATATTTATAATATGTAATACAAAGATAAGATAATTTTATTGAATAAGTACTTAACTGAAACAGTATAGGTTTATACCTATACTGTTTCAGTACAAAATATTAAATTATAAGAAGCTTCTATAATCGAGATATCAGGTACATTAGCTCCATAATCAGTGTAATGAATAGGTCTCATTAGGTTATCTTGTGAGCTAAATCTAGAAGGGTCGAATGGCACTCACTAATAGGTGCCTCATTTTCAAATTTTAGCATAGTACTATCTCAGATACAACAATTGTCATTGTATAAGTGAAAACTTTCCAAGAAATAACTTATAATCAAATGATTGTAATTTAATTTTTATTCCCTGGCCGTTGCTACACCTTCTTTTTTTACTATACTTTGTAGTCTTGTTTGATCTACAAGTAAAACAAAAATATACTTACATAAATTAAATTTCATCCCTCGGGTTACACACTAAAATTTATTGTAGCAATTCAACAAAAACGATTTTGTAGCTTCGTGAAACATTTATTAGACTAGTCTATCTCCTTAATTTAAAAAGTAAGCTTCAAAAATTAGAATCCATTTGTATCAAAGAAAGATAAGAAATGTGAGCAAGTCATAACGTTTAAATAAATAAGAGAAATAATTGATCCTATTACTCGATATTTAAAGTTTTTCTCTAAATTACAGGCACTCTTACCACAGTCTGGAAATATCAGACAGTGAGTCAACTTTATAGTCATATAAGTTCAATAAAATTATGCTTTGGGTTTCAGAGCGGAAAGAAAGTCAAACTACAACCGGTCTTATTGGAAATTTCTTCGGGAGACCTGTGTTCAATATCTATTATAGTTGTTGCTCGTCGTCGGCTGATAATATGGTGATGATGAAAACAAACTGCCAATAGTTTATTACTAGCTTCCGCCCGCTGCTTCGCCCGCGTGGTATGCATTTTATACCTATAAACCTTCCTCTTGAATCAGTCAATTTATTAAAAAAAACCGCATCAAAATCCGTTGAGTAGTTTTAAAGATTTAAGCATACATAGAGATATAGGGACAGAGAAAGCGATTTTGTTTTATACTAAGTAGTGAAATGAAGCAACAATGGCACTCATATTTAGTCATATTTGTTGTCAACATTCAATGCAACATCAATAGATTTGAATCACTGCATGAAATTTACACTGTGGTATTACGGTACCATGCATTATCGTGTAAAGCAAGTGAGGTATATTCGAGTACGTACCATTAGTCCCCTGTCTGCTTTTGCACTCTCCAACACTTCCTTTGTGACGTTGAGAGACAAACGATGCGATTACGACGCGGAAATGGACACCAATTTTGGATATCAACCATTTTACCTCACCAGAAAGTATCATATTTGTGATTCAATAGGTTAAGTGACTCCCATGACGGTTGAAGCATTGTGACTATTTGTTAAGATTTCATACGACGAAGGTTGAAGTTGAAGGTCAGAGAATAGAGTAACAGATTGGGTTAGAATCAATTCTTGTTCGAGTTCAAGAGCTTGATTGGGTACATTATACTACAAAAGACCAACGCTTAATAATATCACTCGTAGTGTTGTGTTAGTACCTACGCAGAAAAGTCTTTTGTGAATCACTATACTGAAGCAGTCTATTTTAGGTTATTTTTTGAATGCAAATATTTTAGCAGATTTTCAAAACGAAACAATTTTTTTTTTATTTCACATTTCATCATCATTTATAGCTGATATAGCCCAATGATGTCCACTGCTGGAAATTGAACCTCACCAAATTTCCGCAACAGCGAGCAATTTTGAACCACTGTTTTCTTAAATTCACATTTATTTATCTTCAATGAGCATGTCACTCATTTAAATGTTAGAAAGTCGATCTTGACCTGTTTGCTTCAAATATTTCTCAAAAAATTATTTAAGCCTTAGCTGTTTATTCTATTCTTATGTATTTTTTAACTGAAAAAATAATAACCTAGTGTACACATACCTACCTTGTATGTAACATCGAAAGAAAAAAAGAAAAATTATTTATTTTGTTCTTCATTCATTGCTGTCAATTACGTGTTTTTAAATTATTACAATACTGTTCATTTGCGAAAACTTGTAATTGGCGTATTGCTATTATGCTTTGAGTTGTAATAATTATTATTGTTAGCTGTAAGTTTTCCTAATAAAATAAAAATATATTTATCATAACAAAAAGAAAAACCTGTCAGTTTATTTTTGAAATTTATATCCCTACTTAGTAAATACTCTTTACTTTTGGAAATCTAAAACACCTGAATAATAAGGATGTAATGCCCTCGAGGATGATTGATCGATTTGTTACCCAAACTTTTCACGGTTTGATACGAAATGATGTATAAACTTCCATAACTCACCTCCAGGGTCAGTCCTTTGTCAAGACTAACTGTTTATTCAAACGTTATAATAATAATAATTTATTAGTTATTACATTTACACACATTTTGATGTGTTGGAGAGCTCTCCGTGTTATTATGAAACAACTGTGGTAAAAGACGCGCGGCAAAAGGGACCTGACAAGCAAACTTTATTGGTAAATGGTTTATTGAACAATTTAAATGTCGTCTAAGTTATTTTCAAATATTTGACAAAGATATTAAAATTGACCAATTAAATGTCGAAAATACGAGTTGAGAGGGAACATTGCATTTCTGTTTTAGTAATAAAATTGTAAATAACTACTTAATAATATTAATAAACCAAATTATTACGCAAGCTTTTTTAAATTTAAAGAAGAAAAAAGAACTTCAAATACACTTATCACAATAAAACTCCAACCAAAATGAAAATATTAAGAGACCAACATACATACATACATAGCATCAAGTCTTTCCCCGAAGGGGTAGGCAGAGGTGTTTCACACCCACATTTCGCCAGCTATGTTTGGTCCTATGAAATAGGGGGCGAGCCTATTGTCATCAATCGGGAACATTAGTTTACCAAACTCCGGGAAAATCTTAATAATGGAATTTCATGATAGAAAAACCCAATACCATTTTCACCCGACCCGGGAGTCGAACCCGGGACCACTTGCACAGCAGTCGTATACACTTCCCGCTGCGCCACCGAGACCAAAAAGGCCTAATAAATAAATATAGACACAAAATACTCACTTGACAGCGCACAGCGGGTTTATTACACATTTAATGAATAAAATGATCATACATCAGCAAATATATTGGCTGTTGAGATATGCAAATGCTGTTATTGATTTCACATCAGGTGGAAATCTCGTATGATAGCGTGCCTCTGTTCTCTGTCTTTGACTTGTTCCGATATATATCGAAATATACGTAACAATGATTTAGGTTTCAATTTTGGAAGCAGTATCACCTTTATTTGGCTTAAGTCATTTCTAATTATTAATACAACGACATAGGTAGATTCGTTCATCATGTAGAAATCTTCTATGATAGCTTGCCTCTGCTGTGTCTTAAATTCCTATCCTACTTTTAAATATCTTGTGCGTAACATTTATCCACCTACATAAATATTTATTCAAAGAAGTAATACGACACACAATCTAATAAATCTCAATTTTCATCTTTAACACAAGCAGATTTTTCTTTTCAAGTAAAAAAGTGACGAAGAATTCGAGCTTCAAACAGATAAATAAACACATTTAGCCTTTCTTCAATATTAACATGTAAATAGGCTTTGAGGATGGATTATTCGCTTTACGTCTTATTATGAATGGGAAGCAAGAAAAGTATGCAAATGTATGGAAAGCCGTTGTTGACAATAATACGAGTAATGTGAAATTTGGAACGGAATCCTTCGTAATTTCCATACCTTCTGAGTTTTTATAATATAAATTTACCTAATCGGTCAATATGGTGGTTCACAACATTTCAAGCCATGTCCGACGGCTGGGCACGGGTGTTTCCCAAAGAACGTGGAAGGAATTTAGTCTACTATACCACGCTGGCCACACGGATTGGTATAGGGTTTGTTTTGAATTTTCCTTTTCTAGCCGTGTTCTTGTCTGCAAAAGGTTACTCCCTTAGTCACCTTTTACGACACGAGACATTATATATTCTTAATCCATAACTACACGGACCGTCACTACACAGCCCAATATCATTGTTAATCGTTTGAAAATTTGATCATGTAATTTTGAATTATTTGACAACGATATCGAATTCATCGAACCAGAATATCATGTGAAACTTGTAGCCCTTTTATTCTCTAACTTACATGAATACCATTATAAATCACAATAAGAACTGTAAAAAGCGCAAACGTAAGACGAAGTTCACACGTATCAATCAAAAAAATCTTTATCTACGCGTGAAAAAAGCTACTGACATTTCGTTTATACATCAAAACGTCTTTATATTGAATACAGGCCTTTAGAGTATTGACATTATGTATCTAAAGCTGTCGTAGTACATTTTTGTTCCCAATAAAGTAACTAGAACATCAATCGTGCGGGTGAATCGCAAATGTACCCAAACTTACTCTGTCAATTGTTTACGTATTCTGAATACAAATAATGAAACAAAGAAAGGGTTTGAGTTAACAAAGTCTTAGAACTTATTTGTTTGAAAAGTAACTGGGGAATTTTGGTATGTAGGTACATTAATTTCGAATTCTAAGATCAGTAAGCCTTCCTTGAAACAAATTTCAAAGAAGTCAGGGGAAATTTTGGATTTATAGTGAGCCAACCACTAAATACAATTACAACTTTTCAGATGACAATATCATAGGATTTTTTTTATTATAGACTATCGTCATCATCATCACAATTATCAGCCCAGAGCTGTAGGCCTGCAGCCGTTGGTAACAGGACGGCACAAAATCGCGCGATGTGGTAAAAATTATAGATTATATTAGTGCAGATATTTTCCAAATTGATCCGTAATTTATTTGAGACTTTTGGCAGGCCCACAGTTTTCAAAGTGTTGTAAACGTGATTGACATACCTGATAAGACAGTGGTATTGCATAAACCTAATCAAAATTATAAACATTAATACCATCGTTCCGCATATAATAAATAAATATTTATAAACTTATGTAAGTATACTTGTGTCTGAAACAAAATGAGCATTTTAAAAATTATGTCGTTTGTCAAAACCTTATATAAAATGTAACATTAGCTACTTACAAAATTATTATTAACAAAATATTATTATCAAACATAACAATGATAAAAACATCACAATTTTTTCTTTATATAGAATCAAACCAGCACCAAATATTCATGAGAATCATCATAATCAAATCAAACTGATCCGGTGAATTTTCCGCCTCAATCTCGCATGTGGTTACTTTTCTACTCGTTTAGCGGTGAATTTGATTTTATTATGACATATCTTTGATTCGATTACATTGCGGTGGATTGCTGTAATGTTATATCTTATTCCTTTCCTATCGTTACTGAAAAAATATTGGTTTTGTTACTATTAAGGGCAAATCTTAGATTTTATATTATAGATATTATTTATTATATATAGGAAAGATTCAACAATCATTAATGACAAATGCTTAGTTTTAATCTTGAACCAAAATTGAACTTGAAAAGAAGTGTAAGTATATTGATTGTATGCAGAAAGGCTGCAGGCTGTTGATAAAATTATGTAGCTGATTCTGACAATCGACAATAAATTAGATGCTGTTAAATAATATCTGATGATCATAGCTTTACAGCGATGCTGGCTGAATGGATATTTATATTATGTATTATTCATTGTGACTTACCATCTGGTGAAGGAAACCCACATACACTAAAAGAAATTCTAAGTGTATGTCTGATCCACCAACCCGCTTCAGGCCAGCGTGTACTGATTATGGCCTAAACCCTCTCAGCTCTCTAGATAGAGGAGAGGAGACCCGAGCCCAGCAGTGGTGCATTAATGGGTTGCTGATGATGAAGATGATAGCTTTAGAGTACTTTGAGTTCATTGATTGGGCTTCATGCATGCTTTAGATGTCTTTTTTAATTTATAGTAACACAATACTGCGCAATTATTTTAACAGCTACCATATTCAGTTTTACTAGCTTATTGCAAAATTTCCAATATGATGCGTGAATTTTGTGGTTATGAAATAACAATAGAATTCACACTATTAGATCACAGTTTAGATTAACTAATTCACAGTGGTTAACTTTGTGGGCAACCATTGAATTACTAACACACTCTGTCTACGTAATCATGCAATGAATTTGTCCCACTAATGAACTATAATATAATAAATATAATAACACTGTGAGTAAATTTCTACTCATATTATTAGTTACAAAACAACTTATAAACTATGTTAGTAGCTATATCTAATATAATTATTAACAGGCCCAGCTGATACCCTACAGCAGCGATGAACAAACACGCTATCGAGTCTGTTAAATAAAAATATTGTAAAATTCATATCCCACTACTGGGCTTGCGTCTCCTCTATCTAGAGAGCTGAGAGGGTTATAGGCCATAAACAGGCTTAATGCGGGTTGCTGGATAACTTTTATATTAAGTAAAATACAAGTACAAGGGAAAGTTAATAGAGCGTTCCTTGAAATTATCTAGACTATATTATTAAATTGGCTAAAGTTATACTTGTCTAGTACGGGACAAAATCTCAAGGACGACATTAACACATAACCCCACTTTAGCCAACGTTATTAATAATATTCTGTCGTGAAATAAAAATGGTCAAACAAATTGCCTTCACTTTTTCCTTGTACGGATTTGTAAGTCGTGTGCGTCCACATTCGCGATTAGCAGCCGAGATTCGCAAACCCACATACTTACATTAGCAATATATACATTTACATGCGTTTGTATGTGTTTGTATATAGCGCACTTCTGTTATCTTTATTCAGCTATTCCCCAGAAAGCGATCATAAAAACACGAAGGACATTATCCAGGCTGTGAGTTAAAGATCCTACGAAACTTGCTTGTCGTTTCCTGATCGGATGTTTATTTGTTTTTCGCGAAGAAATTTGCGTGCAAAAGTTTTGTGAAGTCAGGGTAATAAAATTTAATTTGACTTTCCGCTGACGTTGGAAGACTTAGAAAATGTCATTTGTTTTGGTAGTTTACAAAGACAGCTCGAGAGCGGGTAACTAACAGGTGGATATATTTGACATTACCTACTTCTAGACTAGATTTCCGCCAATTTTAAATATGTACATTCAAATTGAAAAAAATCTAAAGATAATAAAAGTTGTTTGAATTTTCAAGTTTAACTACGTCACGATAATCCATACTGAAATTCAATAGGTACTGTAAAATATACCAATCACAAAACTTTCTAGTAAATACATAAGAATAAAACAAAATCACATGAAGAAAGCCTCGTTTCAATACAACGCAATAATTTCAGTTTCAGCATAATCATTTCTAAGAATAAAAACCTATTCTGAACAACCGATCGTAAAATCTTTTCCCCACACGGGTGCAGTAGACCGGATCGAACGATGTTTTCGTCTCAGCAAATTGCAATTTGAGAGTGAACCCGAACGCTTTCACTAATTCCTGTATCATGCCGACGCAAAATAAGCTGACCAAACTTCACCGTTTAGTTCAGAAGTTCTCCTTTATTGCTTTGTAATGTCAGATAAACTGGACATAGACACGAGTTAGTGCAAGAAAACTGCCCATTACAATTATTTGTGGAGCGATCTTACAATCGAGTTTGGGATGTCCATTGTGTATATGGGAAACGTATAGATGTAAAGAATGTTTTAGGGATTTTGAAGCTTAATTTATGTTACAATAAGATAAATTTGTATATTTATATAATAAAATACAATAATTTAAATCCATTTAATTTTGTACATGTTTAAGTATCACTTATTAACGTCGGTTTCTAGGTTCGGAATTCGAATTTGGAAATCTAAATGTTTTTCTTACATACAAAATAACAAGATGAACATTCTTAATTTTTTTGAATTTATTCACAACTTATGTTTGATATCTGAAATCAGAAAATGGTACTTAAGTGCCTACCTTATCGGGATAATAATAAAGGATAGGCACTAGGTGTGGCTATGCCCCGAGCGACACATTTAAACATAGACTTTATAAGCATTTTTGACTCACAAAAATATTAGAAAACTGTTCAAGGAATATTTTATCAATTACGAGTTCACTGTCAAGTGTATGTGCATATTTTTGCTGTAATTTTCAAACATTTGACAAAAATATCCAAAAACACTCTTTCGTATATCGAAGTTGCGAGTCCAATAAGTTAATTAATTAGCGGTTTCTACGCACACAGCTACAAATTATAATAATAAAATCAATTTAAATACAACTTAGGCAATACCTATCATACTTGACTCTACCGTCTGTACAATTTCAATTAAAACACTAACAGCAATTTTGATACACAGTTTTATACGACAAAAAAGTTTTTAATCAGCAAACGCAGTACAGCTTTAATAAAGCCAGTGTCTACATGTAAAGGAAGGCACAAAGAACTGTGGAGAATAATATTCGTACATAACCTAGGTTGGTATTCAGTCTTGGCGAAGTAGCCAAGTTCATACTGTAGCCAAATGGGACAACATATCCCTGACCTGTTTTGTGATACGTTTATTTTTAGGAACACTTACGCGAATTTGTTGCAGTTATCTTCCGTTTTGGTATATCCATGCTTTATTATTAGTTTTTAAACGACTTCAAAAAAGGAGGAGGTTATATGTTGGATTGTATGTTTTTTTTTATGTATGTTCAACGATTTCTCGTAGATCTGTCTCTGGTCTCGTAGAGCCTGAGCCGATTCAAAAATTTTTTTCTTTTTTTGAAAGGGTATACTTCCGAATTCGTCCCCTATAATTCACCACGTCAAGTTCTGATGTCCATCATCACACCCTAATGAGGTTGAGGTGCAAATGCGAGGTGATGTGAAGTAGCGAGCTGTAACAGATGTACGTACTAATACGTAACTTAACAAACTCTTTAGGCTTGGCACCGACTTCAAATAGATTAGTAATAGGGTATTATACTTTAAACAGGTAGGTAGGTATTTTTTTCTTGTATTTATCTAATTCAGTTTATTTTTCGCTTTTTAGTTCTGTTTTGAAGTCGTTTTAATATTTTTTTGTTAAAAATAGTTTATAATATATGTTATGGTTTAATTATTCGGAGACCTAAAATTTAGATTTTATTAAATTAATCCTAGTTGTCTGTTCTAATTAAATTGCATTTGATTTTCGGAACGATTTAAATAAGAGTGTTTTCGAACGCATTATTTTGTAATTAACCTTTTAATGTTTCATGCTAGTAATTGGTAAATTTTTAGATTTATATTTTTACGGCAGCTATATTCTTTATTAGATTTTATATGTGTCGTGAGTTTGTGAATGGAAACATTTTAGCTACCTATTATATTACCTATATGTTTAGGCTAAAACATAGCTGTATTTTTCCATTAATTCAAAAAGTCAGTATCAAAACCACTGCTCCATTTTAAACCTCTATAATCAGGATATTTATAATACACTTAAAGCGATAAAGTTAATTAATTTAAAATTTATTAGTCAATATAGCTTACGTTTTCATAATTTAATATGTTTAATGAATGTGTGGAAACCTTTGAGATTTTGAAACCTTCCATTATAATTAATATTTAAGTATCCAAGGAAATTCAGAATAAAGCATTTTTCGTGTAAAAAGTAAGTCTATTTTGTTCTGTAAGTATTGCTGTTGCTATGGGGTACTTAATTATTGGTCAAATAATATTTTCAACGCTTATTTACTCTGAGTATTAAGTAGTGTATGTTCTTTTGGAGCAGGTCATAGACAGACACAGATTAGAAAAATTAATTTATAAATTTAGAATTTGCTAATATCATGAAATGTCTCGTGAGTATGTGGTTAGACATGCATTGTATTGTAATTTCTATTTCTTGTCAATAAAAGTTCCCAAATCTATGACTGCAAAGTTTAGATTTATCTATAAGAGCAGTTGTCAATATCTCTAACGCCATTACATCGCAATAATGGCGATAGTTTCACGATAAAAACCCCTGTTAGACGATAACGCTTTCCTGTTTATGTACTTTTATTCTATTAAATGAAATTTTGACTGTGTAACTTTGAGGCAAACAACAGTAATTTTGAAACGGTTTTGCTTTTGAAAATCTATATTCAAATAAAATTTAAAAGTATTATGAAAAATAATGTAATATAATTAATTATAATTCTCTGTTAATCTAGTAAATAATAAAATCTGATTCACAACCTATTTTAATCTGATTTCTGTAGTCAAATTCAATGTTGTGAATAGTTAAAGCTGTGGTTACAATTTTAATACAACCCTGACAACTGGAAAAAGAAATTTTTTTTTCTTTTTCCAGTTTATTTTCTTAAAGCGCCGGTACATTTAACTATTCTCACCTGGATGTCGATATTGTTACCTACATAGTTTTGGAATTCACATCGCCTTGTTACGTAAAATTGCTAGTGCACAATATTTTAGAAAACATTTTTCTTTGTATGGAAAACGTAGTCGCAATATAACAAAAACTTCAGCGATCACCAAGTAATTTGGGTTCAGTTAATTTCAAGCAAAGTTCCGAAAACAATTCGAAATAATAAAGTTCCAATTCATAAAGGAAAAATGGTCAAACCTATATTACAAAAAATAGAAGCTCTAGTGTGGAAAGAATTGTTAAATGAATCGTAACTTGGTTGTAACTCACGCAGTAGGGGGCATGACCGAAGCCAAAAGAGAGCTAGCCAGGGCTTCCGGGCGACCAATTGTCGTATAAGGCCATGCGCTTACTACGGGTTCTTGCCGCGACGTGAATAAGTGCTATGGTGGCTCTGTAATTTATAACAAACATTTTTATATTGTAAATTGCGCACTTAGCGACAAAAGCACTTTTTGTTCAACATAGCAGTTTGATATTATACTCAGTGTTCTATTTCCATATAGTGAAATGTTCGTAGTAGTCCTCCAAAATTCCTGTGTGACATTATGTGACAGCGCGTTTTCACCATGTGAATAAAATTCGAAGTGTGCACCTGGCCTAAAATCTCACAATTATATTAATTTATTGTTCACTGTGTGAAAACTCATAATAAAAGTTTTCTAGGAACAAGTTTTGAAGACACACGAAATAGCTATCAAGACATTTTAAGCCAAAGAAGAAGAATTTAATTAAAGAAGGCAATATAATTCGGAAGGAAATATTCTTTGTTTTTATTATTCGCCTACTTAATTTTGGCAATCTCCATTCGAAATCAAAAATGTATAGAGGGTGCCTCAAAATGTAACGATAACTACACATAATTAATTTATATATTTCCTACACTTTGTAACTGACCATCATGAGTTCATGACCTTGTTTCTTTACAAATCATTATAATACAATAGGTACAATACTTTTGTTTTGAGGTTTAAAGCTTGATTTTCTAACCTCGATAAATAGTTTTAAAAACTACATTGTGAATAAATCCAACCGATTTTGAAAGTCGAACGACTATTTTATTCCGGGGAAAATTTAAAAAGCCCTTATCGCACTGGGACTCAGAGTGCGGTGGGACATAAAAGACGGTTTTACGATTGCGTCGGAACAAATAACGCATTTCACCAAAATATTATTCAGCTTTATCACATTACACTGACTATTAGGGCCTATACACATACACACGTCAGCAATTCGCACGCTACGCGAACCGATGGCGACTCGCCAGCCACGCATAGTATCGCCCAACAACTTTTTTATAAAAACAATTATTTTTATTGGCCAAATTCGTTTTTATATTTTGAGAGGACAGTTGGCGCGTTTCCAATGTTGTAGGTGCGGAACATAGGGATCAAAAGCCTGTAAAAATAACAATACTATAAACAGTGTTGGTATAATATTGTATCGAAAATAAATAAAGTACGAACGAAGTTGGGACATCCAAATTTGCGTATCAGGTGAGAGTTTAACGTGACTTTTGTTGATGTTACCTACATAAAAAAATACTAATTTTTCCTCTTTATGATATTAGTATGATAACATTTTGTATTCTTAATTCATCACTACACGGACAATATTAGGGTAATTTTTTTTATTTTAAGAAGGTTTTTTGAAACTATAAATTAATTATAGAATAAACAATATAATTATAAAGTTGAAAGTATTGAAATCATTTTTTAATAAGATTAAGGTAAGCAGCGGCTTGGTTCTGTTTTCTTCTCAACAAATATTTTTTTTTTTTTAAACTTTCGCGTTGAATGATATTATTTATTGATTATGATCAGTCAGCATGTGACCACGGCTGGTGTAATCTGGTCGAAATGTCAAGCACCATAAGGTATGTAAATACCTAAATCATAATCGTGAATTCCCGTTTTAAATCAATAAATATTATGTTTATGGGCGGCGGTTACCTCTTACCATATGGTAGGACATCTGCTCACCTACCATCTAGCTCATAAGATGTTAACACACGAACAATCACCACACACAGACACTTACAAATCAACTACTACAATGCAAATTTTTTTTACAATTTATTCAATTCGCAACCATGTTTTCTGTTACGAGAAAGTATGCACTATCCTTTATACTATGAAATGTGATGTTACTTTATCGTGTTGGCAATGTGCCCTGTGAAGATATGAAGTCTAAATTATGGTCTAATGATATCTTTTAGCGTTCCGCACTGAACGTAAGTTACCTTCAAAATATTGGTTTCACAGAACATATTCTCGTATAAATATTTCATATGAACTGCTAAAAATGTTGTTAATATTGTTTATTTTAAAAGAAACTGCACAGCGTAGTTTAACAGTCGTAAATTATGACAATTTACGACTGTTAAACTACACTGTGCAGTTTCTTTTAAACTAAAAGATGTCTATAGTTTAAAGAGGAATTCTCTTAACTTAAGCCTTTGTGTTAGCATGTATGTACATAGGCATTAAAGTTTTGTTCTAAATAATTGTATAATCTGCAATTAGAGTTTGTAATCAATGTGGTCTAATTATTGAAAACAAAATATTAAACGATTAGTAATTTTATTTACATTTGATAGAGAATTTTATTACTCTCTTTTGGAAGAAAGTTCAACATAGGTATTAAAAATTACTTATCATGTCTTGAATTTATTAATTAAGTAATAAAGTCTGTAACGACAACTGGTTGGCCAAATGAATAAAACATAGTATTAGTCATATTAAGACCTTAATTCAGGTCTTATTAGAAGGAACTATTCAGCATGAAAAAAGCAACAATATAAATATAAAAGATGACGCCGATGTAATTCTTCTCTTTGCACAATTGCTAACAATGTAGCAATTTAAACAGGACTGTTTGTTAGATGTAACCTAATTTGATTAACAAAACACTTAAAGGGCAGACGGAAAATTGTCGGATTTTGATGGAAATTTTATTAAATTAAGGAAGTCTCCTAAATGAATTAAAATACAGCTAAGAGCAATGTTTGAAGCACGACATTAGCAGTTCGCTAGTTAGTATATTAGACGAAACAGTAGTACTTCAGTAATTAAACAATTTATTAAGGTTTAAGAGAATTGGATTGAAATCTTGGTCTGGTTGCGCATGTAATTTTGTTTGCAAATAATTATGGCCTGGTATTTTAATTTTGTTTTTTTTCGTCATTATTACATCTTTTTTTTGTATATTTATGTAATAAATCAATTAAATATACTTAAAAAAAGGAATCTCACTTTTTTAAAGAGTAAAAAAAGCCAGTACCTATTTTGATTAAGTATTTCTGAAAAAACAAAATAATAATAATAAAATTTTCTATTAAAGTATTATTTTATTTAAGTACCTAATAAATCATATCAGCTGTAAGATGTCCACTTTGGGAAATAGACTTCCTTATTTTTATAACTTAAAATATTATCCTGTGTTCGTTTCTGAACTAGGTACCATAAGAATTATCAGGTTACATAAATTTCTCATGATATAATAAGTCTCCAAAGAGTACTTCGATAGCTTTTATAGACCTAAATAATGTTCACACGTAAAATATTATGATAAATTATGAGCTACGTTCGGCTACAATACCTATATTTTGCTCAATAAATATTTCCAATTGGACGTTCTACTTCTTACAGTCTTATTAAATACGAGTTTGTGCGGTTAAATGGATGACAGATTACTATTTTCGAATAGTAATCGAATAGCTCAAAAGCGATTATAATCTCGATTATAAACGCTTTTAAGCTACACAGTATCATCATTCTTATCCCCTAATGTTCCCAACAAATATCGTAACGTTTAAATAAATAATATTATTAAATTAAACAGATAGAACACGAATTCAGTTTAACTATAAATTTAATTTAATTGCCCATATTTTAGGTAATGTGATCATTATTCAGGTTTTATTGTCATTAGCTGGAGCTAGGTACTTAATTTGTTCAATGTTAAATAAAATACCAAGTCCGTAGTATTCTTTATCTGTTTAACTTTTAGGAAAAGATAAATGAAATTAGGGATTTAATTCGACTTCCAAATGACACGCAACGCCAAAGTGTGTTATCATTAACACTTCTATGGCAGTATAAAAACTATGATCGCGATGTGGACTAGATAAGAGAACATTTTTCAGGCATATGTAATGAAAGGACTTACGTAGAGTGTGTCCACACTCAGTAATGGTGTCCTCCATTCATTTGGGTGGATCGACGACCTGAGAAAGGTTACTGGGTCTGACTGGTTATGGCAGATATGGCACATGTTAGAAGAGGCCTATGTCCAGCAGTGGACTGCAATAGGCTTAAATGATGACGATGATGATGTGATGCATCAGTTTTGCGAGCTATGTGGCTGCTGCCACTTCAGCGATGCAAGTAGCCGTTGCTTGCAGGCGGCACATAATAATTTCCTGTAGTGGAAATTAGGTGATGCCTATGTCCAACAGTGGACGTCAATAGGCTGATGATCAAAAATGAATACCTAAAAACTAATAAAATTAAAGTGTTGCGTCTTTGTGTGAATGAAAACTAATAAAAAGCAAGTTTTGTGTTTATTCAAGTAGAGTTCCTAATAAAAATATTGTGAAATGTAAAAACGTCGCACTACGGCGCACCCCAGACACGTCGTCGCCAAATGTGGTATTAAGTTTGGCCGAACGTCAGATATTATCGCTACAATATAATACAACTTATAATTTTGTAGGCGTTTTATTCTTTGCTGGCAAAAGTTTGGTCAACATTTTAGATAATTACAAATTACAAATTATTGCTGTAGAATTGTCTTTTTTTTTTAATACTATTTGAAAACTGTGACTTTTCAATAGAAACGTGCGTTATGAATACTCGTTTAAAATTGAATCAAGGTTTCCTTAATATTTAATTAAATTATATAAAGTATTACAATACGTCTGTTTAAACGTTCATCATATAAACACCAGTATTTTAGTTTTATGACTATTACCTATATCTACCACTCCTGGAGAATTCAGCTAATATACAAGAAAATTTGTGACATGGCAAAATTACCACGAAATTAATTTTCACTGATAAACCGCCACTCTACTTCGTTTACTCGTGTTACCACAATTTACTTTCCTGAAACTTATTTGAGTAAAGAGCTTGATGTTAATGAGTACGAAAGACTACAGAATCTGCCAATGGTTTGGAGCCACTATCATTCAAATTCTCCTAAAGAACTAAATTCTCTTTGATCTTGAATACTATCAAGGGGTTTAGTTTTACGTCAGTTATATTTTGAAATTGAGATCTCAAGGGAACCCAGGGTTATTTGTTCGAATTTCCTTATAATTTTGTTGATTGCAAAATGGTTTTCTCGGTATCTCTGGTAATTTGAGTTATAAATTCAGATGGATGTAATTTGTATAGGATTGTTGAATGATGTTTTTAAAATAATCTACAATCCAAAATTCTTCAATTTACGATTGATTTGAAGTAGTCTAGTCACAAAGTTTTGAAGTAAGATAGGCCTGTTTTTTAATATTACTTATGTCAATGCTGTTTAAAGTGGAGTCAAAAGATGCAGATCGTCTAGGATCGATAGTTGTAGAAGTCTTTTTGGAAGGTTTATTATGATGATGAAAAGGAATGATGACTATTAATATGTCATTAGGTTGGCAAACAATTTACCTGCCATTAAAGGCAAAAATAAACGATATAATATAATATAAATTTTGTTAAGGTAAAATAAGTATGAGAAATAGTTGTTATGTTCAATATAATAAACTATAATATCATTTTTAGACAAAGAGAAAAATGAAAATTTTATTTTCCGTATATCTTCACAAACATTCACAAAATAACACAGGAAAAAGCCTTGTGTCCTACATTCCTAGTTTCGTCACTCAACGCGTCTATAAACATTCTAGTGAATTTCATACCTAAGTAGTTTTTATGTAGAAGCGTCGTGGACATGAAGTGACCTTCTATTTTCTACTAATGAAGGTTTTCCTTTTTGTTTTCTAACATTTAGTTCAGAACTTTTGCCATACCTTTAGATAGGCAATTGTTTGTGAGACAGTTTGAAATGTTCGAAACAAATGAAATGCTGATTATTGACACTTCATTTTATATCAATTGTTACGTTACAGTTGGTTTATGCATTTAAAAATATGTTATGATGAGGAGACCCGAGCCCAGCAGTGGGACTTAATGGGTTGCTGATGATGATGATGATTTACTAGAGATGACAGAGTTTCCCAGTCCAGTCTGCAAAATTTCAAAAAAAATATATAAAACATTGATATTAATATAAATCGTCTATGTGAAAAAACTGCTTTTTTTTTACACAGCGCGTCTAGCCCATAGTAAGCTAATATAAGGTTAGTGTTATGGGATCTAAACTGATAAACACATATAAATATTTCTAAATATGTTACTTATTATACATAAAAACAGACAAACTAAACCACCTGCTTATTAAAAACTTAAAAGTAAGAAACAAGCAATCATCAGCAACCCATTAAGTCCCACTGCTGGGCTCGGGTCTCCTCTCCTTTAACTAGAGAGCTGATAGGGTTTAGGCCATAATCCACTCACGCTGGCTAGTGCGGGTTGGTGGATCAGACATACTCATAGAATTACTTCTGGGGTATGTGGGTTTCCTCACGATATTTTCCTTCACCGTTAGCAGATGATAAGTCACTTAGAAACAAGCAATAATTTCAATATAATATACCCCTCATTTTAAAATTGGCGAAACCGTTTAAGGTACAGGAGGTTACAATGAAACGGATATATCCACATACATACATACGCGCGAAATAAACATCTTTAAATTATGTTGTAGGCACGTACTGCCGTTTCTTGTTACGATAACTTGTAACCACAGCTCTTGAATATTATCAGCAGTACTAGGAATATAGCTCAGTCTGTGGATTCAGATAACTCAATAGCTAAGCTGGTCTTACTGCGAATTCACAGATATTGAATTTAGTGCTCTGCTTAAACTCGTTTGGAGAAATATAAATTTTATAGCTTTCGGGCCATAAAGAGGTAGAGAGATAATTGAAAAGATTCAACTGAATCGTATAATATCAAAAATTTAACCCGAAACTGAATGGACAATAATCTATTTAAGGTAGCAGCTATATTTGTTTTAAAAATATATTACACTCAGAGTTTTGTTTGACTGGGTTACTGATGCTATTCGTGCAACCACTTCAACATTTTACGAGATAGAACTTAGAATCTTTTTCGTAAAAAATCGCGTTTTCTCCAGTAAGATTAAAGATTAGTAAGATACCTTCAAAGATAAACTTGATAAGAAACAAACCTTGCAACGTGTAAATATTTCAGCCAAACGTTATGACCGTTTCATAAAGTCATAATTAGTATGTAGATATTACAATTACATTACTGCCTTCGTTTGCGTATTAGATCAATACCCACTTATTCAGATAGTGTAAATACAACTACGAAGTACTTACTGTTTTATTGCCGCGTCTCATTTTCTTCAAATGGATCAATCTACTTAGCATTAACTTCCCAATATCTCTCGTCTCTTGAACAAAACAAATTTATGAGCGCTACTAAAATTTCGCTTCTGGATCCCTTTTCCCTTATTGGTATTAGGACGAGTGCTAGTTCGGACTTGGTTTGTTCAACGTTAAGTCTACAAAGTACTGCGTTTTACTTTACCTTCTATCCAGTTTTTTGGTCTTTGAATTCAGCGGATGTTACGTTTTTTGATTAAAAATATTTTCAATAACGGCTTGTTGAATAGCTTTTTGAGTGAACTTACTTAATTTAAGCAATTAACCCATTTGAAAATAAGCCTTATTTTCTGGGACACAAAGCATTCTCAGATTTGGAACAGGTGTTTGTAGACTAGATGAATATATATACCTACTTTTCCTTAAATTATAACCAATTTATTACCAAACTTTATATGACACATTTAGCAAAGGGAGTAATATCAGAAGATACAAGATATGACTATGAACCTAAATAGTCTAAGCCTAAATAGTAGTTATTTGGTAACAATTTTATAACTATTCAATATAGTCAAAATCAATAATGTATCTTCTGAGATTGCCTCTTTTAGTTCTCTTCGTACATGAGGGTAATTAACATCAAATAGGTATCCATAAATATTGGAAATATATTACAAGACTCTTAGCTCCTGACACGGGATGCCATTTCCTTCAGGAAATTGACAGTGCTCTCGCCACCAATGTGAGGAAAAGTTCCGATCGGAAAAATATATCTCTAGGAAAAGATTCTAAGACACGACTTATCAGGCACGCCCCACACGCTTCACGTATGTGATCTCTTTTATTTTTATTCTTTTAAAACTAAAAGAAAGAATCCTTTCTATCATACTTATAGTTGAATGTCAAATGGAACGTCTGGTCTATTTCGTAGATTGGATTAATTTATTTTCATTGGTTTTATTCGTATAACAGAGTTTGTTTTGTATTGACTACTGTCTTAACAGATGTATTACAAATTTTATCTTACAATTTTATATAAGCCAATTCGATTGTCTAAAAATACAATGAATGCTAAATTATATCATCATTGTAACTTCAATGAACTTTTTTTTGTTGCAGATGAGACATGAAGCATAAAAGACCGGAAATACACAAAACCCAAATAAAATTATGATGATGAAGAAACTGTGTCAATTATCGCAATATAAAAAAATAAACCAGTCTTCTTAATCTTTAAATATATACGAAAGACAGTGTGAAGACAGAGACAAAATAATATGATCTAAATGCCTTATACAAGAGGAGTGTGCGCTGCCTCCAGGCGCCGACTATGTTTGACTCGACAAAGGGCGCACTACTCGTAGCGCCATCTTTGTCCAACAGCTCCTGTTGGCTAAACGGCAAGGGTTGGCCATCAACGTTCCCTGCTCCCGCTGATATCTTAAAAGCTTTCTTCATATTTGCTGTGTCCATGGCAATTGTGTTCGGGAATTTGGTCCTGATCTGTGTGTTGAATAATCGCAGATACATCAAGTACATTGACAATCAGGTATTAGACACACTCAAATTTATCTCCAATTTCATTAGTGACTGTTATTTCATCTTTTTCAATTGATTCATATTACGTTTTACTTATAATTTCAATATTTAATTTGATGTCTTCTGCATCTATATTTTATTCGCAAGAAATATAACTTTTTATTTCTAAGATTAAAGGTTCTAACGCCGCCTTCACAATTCACAATTTCAATGCTCTTCTTGTGACTAATGGTAGAACATTATCGTCTTCATTTGTAACTTGACACTATCCAACTATCTTTCTTGCTCATTAATTTGCAGTGATATTTCTTACGGCAATAATTCATACACTATCATATTTTACAGCCTCGGTACTTACTGACTTCGCTCGCACTAAACGATTTATTCACGGGAATCTTGATAGCTCCGGTGGCACTTCTTCCCGCTTTATACAAGTGCTGGCCCTACGGTGAAATATTTTGTCAGATACAAGTAAGTGTAGTTAATTTATGACAGTACATTTTGTAGTCGTTACTTTATTTTTATGCTTCTTTAACTTCGTGATAAACATTAAAGACCAATGTAAAATCTTTGGAAGTAATGTTGTGTGTATCATGAGTTTGTACTAATACAGGTACTATAAGTAGTGAAACTACGCTATCATCAAAATTTAAAGTGACTTGCTTAATCTAGTTAGAGCTAGACGATGCTGCAAAGTCTTTGCAAAAATTTATTTAAACAAGAAATGAAGAGAAAATGAGTAAAGTTGCTTTGAAGAAAAAGTTTGCAAAGCAAAGTTAAGAAGGTAATGAGATACCAAGAGTAAATACTTTATGGAAATTGTTAATTGTTATAATATTTATAACATTTAACGTAAAATTATAATATTTTAAATGCATAAATATTTCCATTTTAAAATTATGAGAATCCATTTATTAAATATTATTGTTGAAACAGCAGTTTCTGAAAAGGGTTCGGTCTAAAGCAAAGAAATTGATTTGAAGACCCTTTATAGATACAAGAACAACTTTGAAAAGGGTAATTGTTGACGTTCCGGAGGAGCGGCGATCCGTGAACAATAAAATTGCTAAAACTTCTATAGAAGCACATAATGCGATATTGCCTAATGGTTTATAGTGACCGAGCACAAAGTAAGGATCGCTGAAAGTTTAAGCTTTGTAACTTATGCCAGACGCTTGCCGACCCGCTGACTTGTTATTCCTTTTACGGAGTGGCTCTTTTGTTTCGTAGATCAAGGTCATTTAGATTCTCAGCAGTATTCCTTCATTTTTAACGTGACTGGTATCTAAATTAAATTTGATTAAAAATAGTAGTTCCATTTCAGGCGCTTCTACGAGGTGCTGTTAGTCAACAGAGTGCGATCATACTAGTCTGTATGGCTATTGACAGATATTTGTATTTGCTGCACCCAGATACGTACCATAAACATTCTAGTAAAAAGGTAAGCCACTAGTAATATTGGATTTTTAATCATCAGCAATACAGTTTAATCAAATTAAGTTTTAAAGAATTTGCAGTTACTTTAAAAAAATTTACTTGCCAATAAATATCTTTCCCGAGAAATCTCCTTTCGAGTAGCTTAAGAACTTCTAAGTATCGGGACCAAACTTACTTAGGTATAAAGGGTTGTTCAGGACGTGTTTAAAATTAACTCTTTCGTGACTTGAAATAAGATGTTTCGTATAATTTATTAGGTTTATGCCGTAACTTTCTTACGAGCGGTGTATACAATTAGTGTAACTTTTATAACAATTCCTAATATAGATTTTTCATTAAGGCTTGAAATTTCATTTTCTTTTTTTAGTAACTGTTTGACTCTTCTTTTTCACACAGGGTTGCGTCTTAGTTATAAGTATAACTTGGATATTATCAGTATCTTTATTCGCTATAATGGTGCTACCAAGATCTGGATACTATTTCAACTCAACAGGCCTTATGGCATGCGATGTCTTTCATAGCAGAGTTGCTTTCAGGTGAGAATAAGGTTCAAAATTATCTTTACTATCATATTCGACTACTATATTAATATCGTGAAATTGTTTCAGAATCTTATCATGTTGTGCCTATTATTTTCCTACGACAATGGCGTTGATGTATTGCTATGGATCTGGTTTCCATGTAAGTAAAACAAGACAAAAATGTGACCCAGAACCGATAAGACCTAACGGTATTCCCATTCCATGTGCGAAAACTTCACATAGTGAACATGAAATTGTGGTAAGTAAACTTCGTTGTTACTTTATTGTAACTAAATATCTCAGATTAGGTATATAGACTGTCGAGTTAATGATGGGATTTTACCTGTTTTGGGTTGTAGTTATGTATACAGGCTCAATGTTTTTTATATTATTCTCTTTGTAATTAGAATACGCATTCGATATATTCTTAGGTACTTAAATGTTTTCTTTCCACTGAATGAACGCGCAAAATAAGAGCGTATTTAACATCAAATAAAAATCCAGCCTTATATAAACCCAAAACAAAAGAACGACAAATGTATCGCTGAGAACAAATAAAGCAAAGGCGTCTAGATTTTTATTCGTAATTCCTTTTTGTACGCTACAAATATACGACAAACATTCCCGACATAAGAAATTGCTGTTGTAAAAATCAGAATGCTAAATAAAATCTTATTCGCGAGATAATTGCATCAAAAAAGAGAATACAATTTTCCTGGTGTTCCCTTGACTCCACATGTTTTTACAGAATTTCATTACTCCCTAGCTTGGTAGATGATATATCGTCTCAACTAACCCTGTTCTACTTCTATTGATTTAAGGGCCGCTATCTTTTACAGATTGTATTAGATCGTGCAAAACATTAGTCAACGGATAACGACTGTGTTTCATAAATCTTGATTGTTATAAAGATTGCTGTAATTTGGTCCGTGAAGTTAATAGGATAAGACATGATTTGATGTTTGCAACCAATCTACTGAGTAAAAGATTGAAATTTCGTAAATTAATTATTTTATTAGCTACGACATTAGGCAATTAGATTCATGTTATTACTACACTCAAGATAGAATGATATGCAAGTTCCAGCATAAACTCGCTACTTTTTCTGCGTGAACACAATATCGCGATAGAGTATTATACACTTTATGTTGTAATATAGAAGAATATTGGTATATTTTATAGTGTATGATTTTTGTTGAAAATAAGTTTAAATTATAATTATCATATTTTAAATCTTTTCCATTTGCACCTACAACTCGCATCTCTGCATCGTCCAAAGGTCGACTGGTAGAGAATGCCTCTGGCATTAAGGCCACCTTTGTGTAATAAATATTGTATTAGGTACTAAAGTTTTTTCAAAGTTAATTCTGTAATTTTTTATGTGAAAGAAAACAATTTCAAAACTTCCATCCTGGCTCACTATTCACTTTTTAATATAAATTACATCTTAAGTATTTTTTTGTTCGATTAATATTATTTATTCCTCAGATACAAGCTCCTGTGAGACCACACAGTGTGAGTACATCACGCACCATGGCGGCTATGTCGTTAGGATTCATTGTTATGGTTACTCCTGCCACCATTCAAGAAGTAGTAGCCGCTTGTACTGGGTGCAAGGTAATTACAATTTTATTCTCCTAATTTTTAAAATTAATATTATTTATATTTCAATTATTACCATAATTACCATAATGTTATTACATATTTTTAAAACTAAATAAAAACTATCTACTAATAAATTAATATTGATTGTATACTTAAAATTGGTTGAGACTTTTATGAGATATTTCATTGTTGAATATTCGTTTTAATTTTATAAGACTATGTACACACTAAAATAATAAACAATTTTGGAGCACCTATGTAAATCTACAAAATATTTTATTTATAATTATTATTTATAGGACCAGGAGCCGTCAACGGCGTCTTTGCTACCTCGACCAGGAATGATCTTTTGTAGCGCCCTTATTATATTTATACATAAATTTAATTCATTATTATATCCATCATTAGGTCCACTATAAGCCCACCATTCTTAAAAAAAAATATAAGATGGCTAATTCTAATTAAATAGCTAATTAGTTTTTCCTTTATATAGGTTCCTCCTTCACTGGACTTTATTGTCACTTGGTTGGCGTTGAGTAACAGTTTCTGGAATCCTTTCTTGTATTGGCTCTTGAATAGCCACTTTAGAAGGATAAGCAACGAGTTACTTCAATATTACGTACGTATAAGTGAACTTCTTTCTTAAACAAATTACTTACCAAAAAAAAGAACTCGTGAAATTAAAATATACACATTTTTTATCAGCCTAATTAGAATTCCAGTTGTTCCACTTATTTATTATGGCATAACAAAAATTAAATTTTTCATAGCTCAGTGATTTGAGTAAACAAATATTTGTTCGTAATTAAAATACTTTAATTACAGGTTTGCTGCCGAAGATCAAAGTCTTTTCCAAGTTACGAAAAACCTACAACGGGTTGTTGTGGGTCACCCGTCACCTCTGATGGATTACACTCTAAGGGAGAATTTGAAGGGCTCGGTGAAAAATATTGGGGAGAAATATTAGAGCGTACTGTTTCGTCCTCATCACTTCACGCTATTCAAAAAGCTTGCCATCGTGATCCTTTGCGATGTTCGGGATCTTTCAAAGGCTGCTCAAGTAACTGTAAACAAGATCCAAGATTCTTTGATGGATATGGTCCTACAGATTATAGACAGCTTGACAGATCGCCGTTTCAAATAGAATCTTGTTCAAGACAATGCAGATTGAAAAACTCAGATATATGTTTATTCAGACCTAGTCCTGGTCTAGACTGTGGTCGCTCGCGTTCTAACCTAAGCTTAGATGAAGGGAATTTCAACAAAATCTGTAACGGCAGGCATCCGGAATTGTGAGAGTTCCGAAACTGTCCGATTTTCGGGCATAGAAGTAATAGTATAAGTATGTATCCCGGAGTGGAACATTTTAATTCCAATATTAAATGGAAGTTTGATGATTCGCCAGGTGTTGACGATGAGATGCAACACTTGGAACATAATCTTGATAGAATACGAAGTTTAAGTCACGAGCGAAGCTTCAATGCCTATGGGCTCAAAGAAAACGACAACTTATTAGAAGTGGAAGTGAACGATATAGTAGAAGATGATTTAGATGAAAATAAAGACTACAATAATGGATGTGGTCATGAAATTCTTGACGAAAAAAGTGATTACAGTGCTCATAAGTTTTCTCGTAACTCTTCTTTATCTAATAGGGAACTTGACGTTATCAAAGAGAGCTCTAGGAGTTCGAGTGACACTGAAGTGACATTAACACGATGACTTCCGAGGGTAACCTTTGACAGAGCGGTAAACGTTGTTCATTTGGATTTACCCGCGGAACATAGACATCATTGTAAGCAAAAGTGTATTGTATCAAGGAAATTGTAAAAAAGATTCCATAGTTGTTTGACGGACTAGAAAAGAAACATTAGATTTAAGTACATGTGGACCAGTAGTATCAGGTCTGAATTTCTGTAAAGTAAATAGTGTGTGAATGTGACTTATGAACGTTATAAATAAAATTGTGCCAAAATTATAGACGTAGAAAGTGACCTCCAGTTACCTCTATAGGAGATGCGAGTGAGTTTATGTAAATAAATTTCTCACAGGAATAGTAAATTGTAAAACATATAAATGTTTATACTACGTATGAATAGAGACAGAGTATTGATGATCGTTTTAATATCAAATCAGATAAAGAAAGTTTTGTATTTTTTGTAATAGTTGAAAGAATTGCGAGTGTAAAACATTAATGTTAAGAGTCAAATTTGATGTACTTCTAATTAATTATATCTTATAATATTAGTTGAATTGCTGTATTTCTTTTAAACATTTGTCACTGATCCTAATGTTAATTTATTCATTATGTAAATAATGATAAGACTGTTTGACGGAAATCTTGAAGTTATCCAGGTCGCACAATACTTCTCTTCTATACATAATGAAGTAATGATAAAAACTTGTTGATGTCTACTTAAATGTTATATCAGCAAAGAAAAAGAAATAAATTGTTTATATATAACCTATTTTTATTTATTTCTTCCTTGATTATATTTTGTGGCACATGTTTAGGTGGTAGTAGACCACAGGATGGATAAACGACGGCCTAGTAATGGGTGTGGTTGGCCGTTGTTTGCAGGCGACACAAAATCACTTACTGTGGTGGAAATTAGGTTAGGCCAATATCCAGCAGTTGAGGTCATAGGGCTGATATGATGATGATCATGCTGAACCATGTTAATTATAGACGAAAGAAAAAAATAACAAAGACAAACAAGTGAAACTACAATAAGATCTTCGTAGTTTCGAGAAGTGCATGAATTTATTTTTGTGGTACCACATTAAGTGTTAGTATGTCAATGAATTAAAAAAAGACACATTGACTGCTTAGATACGCAACGATGCTTCTTCTTCATCTGCCATCTTTTTTCAAAGTTTGGCGACCATCATGGTGACATGGACCCTTGAAACAGCAGCTCTTAAACGAACGTATGCTTTATGATGATGATTTAAGTCAAGATATTCATAAATTCAAGAATGATGATTAAACAGTTATAAAATTATCACTCCTAATGATACTGCACCACCGTTACTTTAAACGAATATGAATATTTAACAACAATGTAGTGACTGTATGCTGACAACGTTTTGGTTAAATATTGATTCACCATTCATTTAGTGCACTAACAATGTAGGAAAAAGATTAGTATTTCAGAGCTATTTAGCGCCAGTATATAAAATGTTTTTCCACAAAAGTCACACTGTGAATCTAAATACTCCAAAGGAAAATCAACTTTATAAATCTAAAACAGAGTTGGATTCATTTTGGCCATAATCCTGCAAATGTTCGGATGAATTTTCCAAATAAAATGCAAGGTAGGTAAGCGACAATTTCATAAAACTGTAACGTACTCGTTGTGCAACGTAACAAAACAAGTCCAACTATGATATGCTTAGTTTATGGCTATTTTTTACGGTCGGTCTGCGTGGTTTACAGCTCAAAGCGTCCACATAAGCGATAGTAAACGTGTTGATGTTTGGGAGTTTACACCAGCTTATCAAGCGAACTGTCATCAGAATCTTTACAGCCTTACTTACCCATGTCATCTGTTTGCGAGGGCTAATCTAAATTAATTCACAACTTGATGTCTTTGTGGTTTACTACTTGATCTATATGAACACACATCATTAAAGTCTAAGTGTTTGAAATTAGTTAGGTGTCTCAGTAGGTGAAATCGTCGGAAACAAATTTAAAGTGTAACACAGATGATAGAAAAAAAAACATGTCAACATAAAATTGTTCACACATGAATGCGATATTGAAATTTCGTATGATGTTTCTAAATATCAATTAAACGATAATTACAAGCAGATCAAATCAAGGTTATAACGACGTCGATACATTTCAATTAAAAAAGCGCACTTTCCTTTTATAGTATATTTTTAAGTAACGATATCCAGTTTCATATTTAAATACGAAAATGTTAAATGTTTGGCAAAATTTTAATTGGAGTTGGTAGACATCAAAGAATTCATAGCCTTTAATGTGATTTGATTTTAATAAAAGATATTGTTGGACCTACCTCTACATGGCATGTCACGTTGTTAAAAACCGCACGTTATTGAAATTATTTTATTAAATTTCGTTCGGCTAAAAGAAATACTACCATTCGCATTGTTATCCATTCGCATTGTCAAACAAATACGATGCTGATGGCGATCATCAATTAATAATTTAAAAAAATATAAGTATAGCATTTTTTGTTGAAACATCATGTGTATGTACATGCATGTGCATAGAGAAAAAAATTAAATTCTAGTAAAAGTGCCAAATGGTCAGCTTACAACACGTAAACACGCTTCAAAATAAAAACTTAGAAATATCAATAACAATAGACTTTTATACAGCAAATTGCTTTCAACATTATCATCAACCCGTTTACATTCAGTCCATGTAACCACGGATACGTGATAACGACGGGACAGACGTCGCATCCTTATCTTATGAAAATTTTATTGTTTCTTGTGTACTATAAGGACTTATAGGAAAATGATATTCGTAAATATCTTGGATATTAACAACAGATTAGGACTCGGAAACTGTTAACGATGTGTTCGACTATCTCGTAATTGAGAGAATAAGGTGAGTCATTACAACACAAAATTTTGTTTCAATCTTTTAGCTCCCGCCGAATAGTTTTGTTAAGAATTGAGGACTTATAATACTGAGGAGACAAAAATTTTTGAGGAATTTTTGCGGTTTTCATAATCTAAATTTCAAATTTGAAAACTGAGAAATTGTCTATCGCAATCTTCGTTTGTTTTTATTAAATTAAATAAAGACATATTTACAAATTATTTCTAAAATAGACAGATGGGTTGGGAAATTTATTAAAAATATTAATTTATAATAATAACAGCTAAACTATTATCCAAAAATATTCAATATTATAAATACTCAAGTAAAACATAATATAAGTACTGAAAGGACAACATACTGACACGTAAGAAATTAACTGTAGATTGGGATTGAATATTTAAATTCACTGTGCCTCTCAGACGCAAAATCAATATAATCCAATTGAAGTGACTGCTCAATCGTGCACAGGATACTTGAGCAGTTATTCAGGAGACATATTTTAATATAAAAATTTCAAGATTCAAAGTTGGAGAGCTATTTCATGGATTAGAAATGGTAACCGCCATTTAGTGTTAATCACATCATACATAAATCCATCTTATATCGAATGTACTACAGCTGTAATTTACAAGAGCATAACGCTTTTAATCCTCGAGCTCTCCAACTTTGTTAGGTCCCATGTGAGAGGAGCAACTGGAGCAAGCCGGTAAACTTTAGCCGGGCACTTTCCATTTTCAGGGTAATACTGAGAATTCCATGACAGATAAACACAATAACAATATCTGAGAAATATTTTAGTTGAAACGATAATTTGTTCAATTCGTCGAAAAAAATTATAATAATTTATTCACCAAAGGTTACAGATTTAACAAATAGGTTCACAATGTTTCAAAATTCCAACAAACATTTGATTTCGACGAACTGGTAAAGGTTGCGAGTGGCGATTGGTTGCAGGTTTGTGGATGCCTTACACTTACATAAGATAATATAGCGTCACCCCTTGTAAGGGAGCATGTTTTGTCTAATGTAATAAGCCTATTGTCATTAACGGCAACTTACTAAAAAATACAATTTTAAAAGAGAGTTAGGGCACTGGGTGGTGGGTGTTATACAGGGAGTATAACATATCTGAGTTAAAAACTGAGTCGTCCGCCCGGAGAAGTCCTCTACCATACATAAGACCACATCCATAAAATTACATTGTTTTGTTTTTGCTGTTGAGTAGTGGTATCCAGAGCTCATTGGGGAGGGATTAAAGGGCCAACAACGTGCACGTGGTGCTCTTAAGAGCTATATTTTAGCATAAAAAAATCAAAGAATATGAATTTTGTCTCCTTACAAAAATTGTCTTAAAAGACATAATTATAACGTCATAGTCCTAATTTGAATTCTTTGTAATTACGTCCCTGTTTTGTGTTAAGGCATAATGATTTGTCACAATTTACAAAAAAGGTTGTTTTTATGTTATCACCGAGGCGTATTTAGTGAGGAAATTATAACAAATGGATGCTGCCGTGTAGACACGGGAAAATCTTTAGCTTGAATTATGTCGACGGTGTTTTATTGTCATTGTATTAAGACTAACTGCGCACCGCGGCATTTCATGCAACGTGCTCTAAATTTTCCTGTAGCCGGTATATTTGTGTTTAGTTTAATTTAGTAATCTTGGGTGTTTTATTTGAATTTGATTATTTTGTTGTGATTCTATTTATTTTTATTGTAAATTACTATGTAATAAGTCAGTATTGTTATCGTCTATTATTCTTTTAATTTTTTATGAATATTTTAGAAATTATATTGAAAGATTCTTATTTATTATCAACACGCCACAGTTCTACTGACTTTATAGTTCTACTGACCTTAATCAAATGGCCTAACCATGTCAGGTAATTTGACAGATACAGTTGTCAAGTATCAAAGCTCATTCCTAAAATATTAGGAAACGGGTTTGATTGGTAATAAATAGATCACAATTATGACATTTTTGTTTTGACAACATACAATAGATAATATAATTTATTATTATGTTATGGTTGACATTGAAAACGTATGAACTCTTATAATTATAGTTAATTCACTAAATATTGAAAATACAAGCTATAATTATTAAATTAAATTACCAAAATCAAAAAACAATTGATTGATTGATTTCGATATCGCTGTCAATTTAAATATGGGCACTGTCATTTTCAAACATTTGACAATCGACTAATGGAATGTCGAAGTTGCGAGTAGGTCCTCAACATACAAATTGACGACCTATTCAAAAAGTAAGATATAACGCACTCTTACAAAAGTACAAGCCATATCAATTCGCACGTCTTCTACGCAATGAAATACCCATAATTTTCCTCGGGTTATAATAATACGAACAGACAGACGTATCGTTTTACAATATAGTGTACATGGGAATGGTATTATTATTTTGTGTGGGGACCGAGTCGGTCACAGGGAACGTAAGAAACGTGACTTGTATGTCTATATGGTGTTATCTCACTCCATACTCGACATATATGTGTTATCCGCGTAAAATGTTTTCCTTGTTAATAGAATTACTCTTTGTGAGTTGTTCATTAACTTTCGGACGAGATTTTGTTAAGATAGAAAAAGTGCTGTTGTATTTTATTGTTAAAATATCTTAGATAACTTGTAGTTTATTTTTGTTTTATGTTGAACAAAATGTGCTGAAGGTTTTGTTTCTAGTGTGCGTCTGTTAAAAACGATGTTGGTTTCATTCTCAAGTAGGATTTGGGATTTTTATTTGTGCATTGTGCACAGTTGTTGCGACGATAGTTTGTTGATCAGAAAAGTGAAACACGTTGTTGTATTCTTGAATTTATTATTGAAGTATTGATACGCCCGAGGTAGTGGGTTCGATCCCCACCCAGTACAACTCTTTGTATGATGAGCATAAAGGTTTGTTCTGTGTCTGGATGTAATTTATCTATAATATGTATGTATTTACAAAAAAAATGTATTTAAGTAGTATATCAGTTGTTTAGTACCCATAACATAAGCAAATATAATTGCCTACTTTAGGACTAGATGGCTCTGTGTGAATGTGGTAGAAAATTATAAAAAATGATTATGTACAAAGGTCTTGACTTGACGAACAACGGTATATAAAAAGTAAGGATGCGCGAGCGCGGGGGTGCGTCATCGTGGTCTACAGCTGAGTGGTCCTACTGGTGAAAAGATTCGCCATGCGGTGGTTGCCGAGCCCAGCCGAGTCGAGCCGAAGTGTTGATAAAGCGATGACTCAACAATATTTTCCGAGACTACTTACACTTTTAAAATTGTATTTTTTTATTTGTTAAAGTTCTTTGCGGCGACGGGTATGTTATAGATAACATACAGAGAACTTATACTTTACAGCTAGATAATTCCACTGGTAAAAAAGTAACATTATCTTTAAAAAATGATGCGCATGGAAAAGCTCTTCATCTGGCATGTTATCAAGTCTTTGATCCAAATGTCAATATAAAATCCACGGATTTAAATATTATATAACGAAAGCTGATTAACGATGCATTAAACATTAATGAAGTCTGCAACATATCGTGTTACATAATATAATTGGATACAAAAAGCAGATAATAAAATTAAAGAGAAAACATTTTCGTAGCAATTTGCTACGCCGTAGATACTCGTAACTGATCTACGCGGTTAATTTTTTGCACTCGCTACATTTCCACTAAAAGTTTCCCTGTAAATGCATTCTGTATGTTTACGTAAGCATTTTATTTATGTGGTAACATTTCTAATTTTGTTCGTAGTGACAGATTAAGAATACATATTGTCACTACCCCATTTCAACCCATGGGTGTCGTAAAGGGGGACTAAGGCATAAACCATAAATAGACTAGAGCATTGCAAGAAAATGAAGATTTGAAACATAACCCTATTCCAACCCTACTTGCCAGCATGGTATAATACACTTAGTCTTTTACGACACCCACGAGTTGAGATGGGGAAATGACATTATACATTCTATACGGATATTTAGTCAGGTTATATTTCAACATAATAATCATTATTTAAATAACATAGTCAAATGTAAGTATGTTTTTTGACATGCACAGAAAAAGAAATGGACACCATTGAGGTGCTAATTGAGGAAAATCGTTTTCTAATCAAAGCTTTATAAGTCTAACTAATAAAGACTTGGATTTATACCTTCATTATCCTTTTGAAATTCACTTTACAGTCAAAAAGGAATTCCTCCAAAGTTAATTTTCCTACAGACTGGTCGCGGAACTAAATTAAAATTGTAATTCATATTTCTACCTGTCTTAAATGGGCAAATGATCGTGGAATAATCTCAAATTACACAGTGTATTGGTGCGCGAGGAAATAATAAGTACAATTAGGAACGGACCGTTTAAATGATCGAAAAAGCAGATGTCTTAAGTAGAAACGGTAATAAAATAGATCTCTAACATTCAATAGCGACTATCGTGCTTTTAAGAGAATTGAGATAGTAGAAACTCATGCCAACTGAAATAAAGATATTGGTTTAGATTTTTTTTTGCGAATATTCAACATTAGTATATTTTGGGTTGTATTTTACATGTTAGTTCTTTTTAATAGGATTACAATGTGCTTGGATGTCAAGTTATATTTCTTTATCTATATTGTAACATAACATAGCATCACGCCTTTTTCCCTGAAGGGGTAGGCAGAGGTGTTTCACACCCACATTTCGCCAGCTATGTTTGGTCCCATGAAATAGGGGGCGAGCCTATTGTCATCAACCGGAAACATTTGTTTACCAAACTGCGGGAAAATCTTAATACTGGAATTTCATGATAGAAAAACCCAATACCATTTTCACCCGACCCGGGAATCGAACCCGGAACCTCTTGCACAGCAGTCGTATACACTTCCCGCTGCGCCACCGAGGCAGTTATCTATATTTATTATCTATATTGTAAGTATTTACAAAAAAAAAATGTTTTTATGTCGTATATTCAGTTGTTTAGTAGCAAATATAATTGCTTAATTTGGGACTAGATGGCGCTGTGTGAATGTGAAAAAAAAAAAAGTTTAATTAATGATATCTAAATTCTATAGTGTTAACTCGAAATAGACATTCCTCAAATTCCGAAATCTTATTCATCATCATTTCAACTAATGAACGTCCCACTGTTCAGCACCAGTCTCTTTCAATGTATATATACCCTCATATACCCTCTCAGTGTGATTTTTGTTACTTTTACACGACAGCCCAAATAAGGAGTGTTAAGACTTGTTATAAAATTGTATTACTTAGGTAAGTTTTAGATTATATAAATGCTAAACAAGTAATGGAAAAATTCAAACCCACGACGGGACTTGAACCCGCGACCCTGCCATTCCGTGTGCAGTGCTCTTCCATCTGAGCTACGCGGGTGGACGTCCCTGAGATCGAATTTATCCATTACCTGTTAGCATGATGACGTCAGGGTCACGGGTTCAAGTCCCGTCGTGGGTTTGAATTTTTCCATTACTTGTTTAGCATTTATATAAAATGTTAGACCAAAGCGATGGAAATTGCTTAATATTTAATGTAAGTTTTAGATTAGTTTATTTTTGTGTCGATGATTATGATGCACGGTAAAACTCTAATGAGTTTATGATTTGCATCATCTTTTATTTATTACTCTTGTAAAATTATGAATAAATAAATAAAAAATGAACGTGGAGGGAATTTAGCATACTATACCACGCTGGCCTGACGGGTTGATATACGGTTTGTTGCGAATTTTCCTTTTCTCACAGTGCTAGTGTCTGCATAAAGTTACTCCCTTAGTCGCTTTTTACGACATCCACGGGTTGAGATAAGTAGTGACATTATGTATTCTTAATCAGTCTCTATACGGATACTTTAGAAATTAATACAATTAATAATAAAATAAACTTAAAGCCGATCAAGATAAGGCAAATTGGCTGTCAAGTTAAAACAAAGTTCTGGAAACGTCTTCAAGAAATAGTAATTTAGCTTAACAGGCTCTCACTTTGCACCATAATGGCTCATAAAGCAGAATACTCAAACTAATGGTTTCAACTAATAGGAACATAATATCATATTCAGAGGATCCCATTATCCTTATCACTGTAAACTTTATCTATCAGGATATTATCATAGTGTACGTATATTAAATATTATTACTTTAAATTAATACCATTATGATGTGACTGTTAACTGTTGGATAATTGTAAATTTTGAAGAACTGGTTTTTCGGTTATTAAGATATTAAAACTTCTTGTAATAAACGCAATGAAATGAAATCTCGTTTATTCATCTAGGTTACAAAGTAACCCTTATGAAAGTCACAAGTTAAGAATGTAACAGGTTATCCGAAAAGTAGTGTCAGCAAATTTGCTTACGACTAGTTCGCTGACGGGGTGGAGATGGAGCTATGAGACACTACCTCAACCTAGGCCTGAAAAAAATACTCTAAAATGACTGCTAAATAAATACCAATTAAAATGTGTCAATAATAATAATTGACCATTGTTTCAGCACTTAACCTAGAAACTTTAATAATTAACTTTATAATGAAATAATATAGCAAAATAATTAAGGTGAGATAAAAAACAAGCAGTATTCAAAAGAAATTCGTCCCTTCGCTAAAGGTTATAAATAGATAAGTCTGTTTATGTATCCAACAGTAATGGCTCTTAGTGCCAAGAACTTCTACTCCGGGAAAGCCGTCTTTTATTCACTTTTTCTGTCGTTTTTCAACCGAAACGTGAAGCGAAGCTTCTAAAAGAAGTGTAATATTTCACTAGACTCGGGCAATAAATTACTGCTGCACTAAGATCGATACTGCATCGGCAAAACTACTTTATTGTAAAAAAAACTATTGAAAACACATTTTGTAATAATACTAGAAGTCGCGTGGGGCTTCGCTCTCGTCGTTCTTTATTTGGCCACTGCTCAGCTCCTATTGGCTGAAACGTGGTCTTATCTAGCCTACGTTACTTAGATTGTAGCTTACGAATGATTGTAGCTTACTAACGGTAAAAAAAAATTGAAAGTGGTTTTTAAGTTTATTCGTTACATACAAAAATACAAAATTTTCCTTAAAATCACGGTCAAAACTGTCGCAGTTACACTGTAAAATTAGAATACCATTTTTAGAAAATAGTTTTTGTAAAATCAGTCTTATTTTATACACATTACAATAACTTTAAAAAAATATTACTTATGAAGCAATAAAACTTTTTGACGTTCATACCTCACAGCGAAACAATTGTGTGACAATTGAAATCTTTAAGAGCTCTATTTTGAGCGCCTTTTTTTGATCGCTGAGTGTGCGTCTTGGGTGTTTTATAATTCAATGGTAATTGCTTAAGGCTTCCCAAGCTGTGATCAAATGAGGTCACCTAGATATTAATATTTTATAAGATGAGCCAAGTCAGACAGCTAAACTAGATAAACATAAAACAAGCCAATCTTCACCTGGCTCCATTACACACTATAAAAATAAAAATGTTACGAGAATTCCGTAAAAGGTAACACAGCTCTACTATCTTTAGTTAACGATTGTTTCATAAACGGGATAGAAACTATAAAATACTTTTATAACCAATACCTTAGAATCCAGGTAGTATACAATAATATATTAAGGCTAGCTTTTTATTAGATAGCTTACGGCAATCTGTTGATGCGAGTATTATGAGCCTGTGGATATATTATTATATAATTCATTACGTAATTAGCCGTGTCAAGACACTGAATATTGTATAGTAAACGATGGTATAATATTAGAGAATATCAATGTCGAATAACGGACTGCTATTTGAGGCGGCGATAATAATAATAATTATTATTATAATCTATCCATATAGATCAACAAGTAAATAATTAAAAAATTATATTAACCCGATTGCAATAAATCAACAGATAAGCAAGGCACTAAAAAGACCGAAAAATGGTTGTAATCATTATGCCTGATTAAATATAAATACATAACATATGTATATATTCGTAATCTCCATTTGATTCTCTTTATTTTGATACCCAACTCGATACGTTTGGTTAAAAAAAAATGTTAATTACTTACAATTTAGCACCAAAAGTCCGCCATTTTGTTTTTTTAAATATTAATACCTATCTAAGGACACTTAGGTTTATGAGGAGACTCTAACGATACCTTTATTGTCTTAATCCATCCAGCCGTTTGGAAGAAACGTGGGAATAAAGAAATTTACAAACTTTTTATTTAGTTTATTGGCCAACCAACAGTAGTTTACACTAAAAAAGTACATTATTCATTTAAAATTAATTTATATAAATGTAACTAGCTTTTACAGGAAAGCACCGCATGCACTATGTTACTAGCAGAAAACTATTAAGAATTTAACATAAATAAGTAATAGTAAATAATTGATTATTGACAGTATACATAATAGGAAATAAATAAATTGAATTTTAATAATTAAAATTAATTAAGCGCTATTAATAATAAAATAATATAAAAATATTCAATTAAATTGCTATGAAAATATTAATGGCAACTTGTAAAAAAATATCATATATTATTCTGGTGGTGTCACTCGTTCATCTTATTTATTTTAATGTTCTTTGAAGTCTGAGAAAAAAAAAAATGTCTCGAAAAACTCAATACATTAATGTCAAGAAGGATAGTAAAAGAGATCTATTATTAAATAAAATGCGCAGTTTCATACATTTTTTTCTAAAAATCATCCCTTAGTTGTGACTGATATATGCGCTAAGGCGAAAGGGATAATGATCTGGTTACTGGGAATAAGTCAGGGAAAGTTAACTCTGGTACTCTTGCATAATAATATATGTATTGAGGGTCGTATTCGGGTCACCATACCAACGGCTTCTATTATACTCGGCGTATTTTGAGAATAAAATTTGATATTAGAAGATATTTTCCTGCTCGTTGTACGAAATCGAATAAGCATCATTTGCCAATAGGATTTTGCTTGGTAACTTGATTGCCTTGTTGTTATTGCGACTATAGAATACTTATCTTGGTAAGCAATGTTTGGCGAGTTCAAAATAAGGTGATCATTGAAAAAAATTCATATTCAAACCTTATATTTAATTTAGTAGACGCTAAGTCAAGTGTCAATTCTTTATTACATTCCATAATGTTTTGTAAGATTGTAATAATAGTACACGGTATCAATTATGGACCCTGTCGGTCACAGCATAAGTGCAGCAGAGAGGATGAAGCGTAGTGATTATGTGAATATTGAGCCATGGGGGACATAGAAACAAACACTAATGAATACTGTAAAAACGAATACTATTGTCGATGGCGCTGACAAGTTCTTGAGTGATGACCACTCTCCAGCAAGCGCAGCGTAGAACGTCCACCCACAAGGTGGACAGACCACAGAACAGAGATAGTTTACTAGAGAAAGACAGGTGATCTGATCCGAACTGCAAGATAGCATTGAACGTAAGCAACATAATATGGTACCGATCCCAATAGAAAACTCTTGGAAAGGACAAATTTTCTAGCAGTAGACGTATTACGGTTGCTATAATAATTATTAAAATGAAAGTAAAACGTTCACTTATAAAATTATTTAGCGATTAATTTACTAATACCACAAAAGCAAGCTCAATTCATAACTGAATAAATTTTGGTCATTGATATAAATTTTGTGAAGACAATTAACAAACGGTATCAAATAACCGAGATTAATAATTCCTAATTTATGTACAAAAGCAATAGATTGTACTTACAGCCGTAATATCAATTTGATGAAATCATATTACTTGAGTGATGCTAATAAATATTTATTGAGATGGTTGGTATAGAGATAAAATGTTCGATTAATTTTAATTTTCATATAATACATATTTAACGATTCGTGAAAAATATATTTGTGAATTAATAATAATTATTGGCTTCTACGATGCATGGTGGATGAAGCGATGGTGACTGAATGGATAAGGGATCAGCGAGCAAATCACGCGGTCTGAGTTCTATCCCGACCGGCAGTACCAATGTCGATTCCACTTTGGAATTTATATGTACTAGTCAAGTGACTTACCATCTGCTAACGGTGAAGTAAACATCGTGAGGAAACCCACATACCCTAGAAGAAATTCTATGAGTATATCTGATCCACCAACCCGCACTGCCTAGTGCGGGTTGGTGGATCAGACATACATCAGACATTTAGGCCATAATCCACTCACGCTGGCCTCAGCGTGAGTGGATTATGGCCTAAAACCTCTCAGCTCTCTAGTTAGAGCAGAGGATCCCAGAGCCCAGCAGTGGGACTTTAATGGGTTGCTGATGATAATGATGATGATAATGATTAGCTTCTACGGAAATAATACGGCTTCTATAATTGATAGGTATGGTTACTAACTTAAAATCTATGCCACTCCAGCTATTCATATTAGAAACAACGTTAATTGGTTGCTTAATTACTAAGAAAAAGAAAGATAAACAAATAAATACATTTTTTGTTTGAACACACTTTACATTATTAGAATCTTGGGTTCTTATCAAAAACATTCTAGAAAGTTATAATTTCTGAAAAAACTTTTTTTTTGATATCAAAGATTAATCTATGAGTATAATGGCAGTACAAAGCCAATTAAACATATTTGATTATTTATTACCCAATCATACCCAAAATAGATTTGAATGCAAATCTAATGAATAGCGTAACGGTTGGTTGTGTTCTGTGATTGCGGCATTAATAACACGAGAACAATTTTTTTCCCCAAATGGGTTTTATTAGTCTTTGCTGTGTCCGTTAACTTTAAGTTTCTTGTCTAAAACAATACCTACTATTAAAAAGTTAAACTTAAACATTTTATGATCTAAGTCGAACAACTAACTGGGACATATGAACGAGGCCAAGGAACTTTCCCGTGATATGACGCGGATATTGGCAAGGAAGGAAACAGCCTTCGAACATTACAGAAAGTAGGCGTTCCGCCTTTAGCTGTTACGTGTCAGAAAAGGTTTCACAGTGACGTTTGATTTTGTATTCTAAAGTTAATAATGCTACATAGATTTATTTTCAATATTTTATGACTGGCACTTATGATCTTGTTAGTTAATTGTATTCATGTGAATAGAATTTGTGAAATTTTCACTAACCATTATTTACCAGCTGAAACAAAATACCGATAAGTAAGCTTAATAGTAAAGTTAAAAGAAAGATACTTATCGATTAATATACCTACTTAACGACATTTAGATATTGTTAAAATACTTAATAATTTGACTGGCCTGTTGGTCTAGTGGTTAGTGACCCTGACTGCTAAGCCAAAGGTCGTGGGTTCGATCCCCACCCAGGACAAATCTTTGTGTGATGAGCATAAAGGTTTGTTCTGTGTCTGGGTGTAATTTATCTACAATATGCATGTATTTACAAAAAAAATATGTATTTAAGTAGTATATCAGTTGTTTAGTACCCATAACAGATGCAAATATAATTGCTTAATTTGGGACTAGATAACGCTGTGTGAATGTGGCAGAATATTATATTATATTATTATTATAATTGATACATAACTACCTAATCATAAATACTAGCCGTTGCCTGGTGCTTCGCTCCTATTTTTTGTTTGGCCACTGCTTTGCTCCCATTAGCCGTAGCGTGATGTTATGTAGCTTGAATAATTGAAATTCTTGTGAACGCATATGGAATGTAAAGTGATTGACGCAAATTGGGGGGTATCGCAAGTATCTCACGATATCGATCGCATATTCCCCGTGTGTGAAAAGAGTTAGAAAGGATTCCTTCAAATATATTTTTGACATTTTGGACACAGATTTTGAAATAAAAGTGATTGTAGTATTATTTATTAATAGCGCCTGTAATGGTTTAGCGGAAATGTGTAGAAATGTTGTCTAAGAAGTCCTGGGTTCAATAATTTGAGGCAAAAATTATTAGAATTTTATGTCATGTATTTCTTGGTACAAGCTCGGAGTTTGGAAAAGTGCCCATTTCATGGTAATAGGCTTGCCACACTTGACCTAACCTAGCTGGCGAAATTTAATGTGAGTATGATACGCCTCTGCTGGTTTACGAGAAGGAATAAAAGGCTTGATGATATAATGATATATAATTATTATTAAAAAATAAATAATTATTTAGTGTGTACTTAATTTATTTTTAATTTTTGTACCAGATATGATAAGACAGAAGTCTGGATAAATAAGTGATTAACGTAGAGACGGTTATACCCATTTTGGTGTTATTGAAAATTATAAAAAATGTTTTTTTTGATTGGTAACAAAAAAAAACAACTTAAAAGAAAAACACGCCGAAAATGTAAATAAAGAATTATTCCTGACAATACTTAAAAATAGAACAAAGTTAATTGTAGCTTTAGCATTTTGAGGGAGTTTGTCAGAAATTCAACTAATTAAAAGTTTTAAAATTGTTGCTTTCATCATGGTTATATAACCATTATAAAACCGGTTTAAAACTTTTCACGGATTAATTTAACCCGTATATTTAACTTAATAATAATTTGAATATATTTATTCTTAATGGTAGGACTAAAATATACCGAATTATATTTAAAATTGATTATAAAGCGAGAATAAATGAAGATAGAAAGAAACAACAGTAAAAAGTTTTTAAAGTTTTATTCTCATAATATGTATAAGTCCGTGTAGTGACGGATTAAGAATACATAACGTCATTACCCCAACTCTACCTGTGGGTGTCGTAAAAGGCGACTAAGGGAGGAAACTTGTGTAGACACTAGAGCACTACAAGAAAAGGAAAATTTAAAACAAACCCTATAGCAATCCGTCTGGCCAGCGTGGTATAGTAGGCTAAATTCCCTCCATTATCTTTGGAGGAGACCCGTGCCCAGCATTGGGTCGTTTATGGGTTGAAATGATGATGATCCTCATAATATTGGCTGAAACTGTGTCAAGTGCCATCGGTTCGATTCCCAAAAAAATATTTGTGTGGTTTATGTTTGGAAACTGAGTGTACCTTGTGTTTGTTTATTGAACATTTTAAGTTCCCCTCGACACTAGCATGTCACCTAGTGCAGCCGTTGTATAAATTGCAAACCAAATACAAAATAATAAAATTTTATATTATGTATTAAACTCAGATAGCCAATAAGTGTAACCAAATTCATATACCCAACAACTTGTTCCAAACTCTGCCTTAACTCACGAAGTCACCCAATATGGAGGGTAGCCAACGTAATAACATCGACACACTCCGAGGTACAACGCTTGGCAACAATGTTCGTACCATGTTCAATAGTGTTGAACTAATCGTATGGGTGATTGACGAAAATTATGTATATGGTAACGACAAGGATGTTATACCCTCTTCAAGGCAGAAAAGGTGCTTGGTACGTTAATCTTTCTATGTATTTTGTGTGTTTAATAGGTATGTTATTTAATAATAATAATAACAGATGATTTTTTTTCTCACCAAAATAATTACAGTTCTTTACATATTATGAACTAGAACCCGCGCGGGGCTTCGCTCCTGTCGTTCTTTATTTGCTTACTGCTCAACTCCTATAAGCCGTATTGTGATGTTATATAGTCTATAACCTTCTTCGAAAAATAGGCTATCCAACATTAAAATAATTTTTCAAATCAGGCCAGTAGTTCCTTAGATCATAGCGTTCAAACAAACAAACTCTTTAGCTTTATAATATTAGTATAGATTTATTATTAAATATTAGTGTAAGCTCTCTTCTTTCGATAAATTTATGGTTAGCCTGAAGAGGCTGTGTACCCGTTGGAACCCCAAGATTCGACCTCATCAAAAAATATGACCCATTGGATCTCCATGTTAGGTTTATGATTTGGCAAGTGCTGTTAATGCCTAATTTTTCGCTCTTTTCCTCTGTGAGTGCGACAATACTATAATATAATATGACACTTAAGTCTTAGAAAGATATCAGGCGCTTATGAAATATGACTAGTATAATTATTTTAATTTAATTTTGAGCTCAGTATAAGGCTTTTTTAAGTACCTATCAGATTACGTAAAGATCTCATTGAATTGCAAAGTCCACCGAATTCTAGTACTGTCAGCCCCGGCTGGCAGCGCTTCGGCTGCCATGTCTGATGTTTTGTTTTGCTCTTTTTACTCGGATAACGTTAGAGTATCGAAGCATTCAAAGATCTTTTGCCGAAATCTAGTCACAATCAATCGCTATTGGATTGTCGCTTTGAGTACCTACTTCATTCAATTTAGGAATGGTTCAAAATTGATTGTTTTTGTAGGTATATTGAATGTTTGTCACGATACACTATCATAGGTCATATCAGACAAAAACAAGAGATCAGTCTGCATCGTGATTTGCGTTTTGCATTCATTGATTTAGAAAAAAATACTGCAAATTAATATTTATTAGCTTTTCAACATTTTCCATTTAGGGTGTGATATTATGTTTTCTAGATATATTTATTACAGATTGTTATAGCCACTAATACTTAATGAATACATTTTTAATAATAACAGTGGAGCAACTCATCCCAACCATTATGTTTAAATTTTCAATTACTCCTTTTGCTCTGAATTTTTAATTGCAATTAATGATACAAGAAAATTTCTGTACACAACATACTAGTATATATATATTCAACAACTTATTTACATAATATATTTTAATGCTTTTGGCTTTAACTTCAGCGAAGAGAACTAACTTAAAACGGGAACCTGAAACAAACAGTATAAGATATGGGGGTAGTAAGAAAATATCTTCACCAACCCTTTGTGAGCTCAAACAATAAACAACGCCAAGAAGTTTGCACACATTCCTTTCTTTCCCTTATAACTATACAACCTCTTCATAAATCTAAAAACACTGAATGAAATTTGAAATTTCTGAACATGAATTTTTGAACATAGGAACAAAAAATACATATATCAAATATTACCCTAACAAGAACTTGCGAATACTATTTCCTCGTAAAAGAAGATTTAATTTTGAAATTCGAATATTTGTTCATTTAATTTTTGGATGTATAAAATAAGAAAGACTGTAACAGATATCTCTGAGCCAAATAATCTTTAGAGGTCACGCCCACGGCAATTTTTTGTAGAGATACAGAATCTGGGCGATGGTACACAGTCAAAGACAGTATTGAAACTGCATTGATGAAAACGCGAGATAGCATCGAAAAAATTTTCCGTGATGCCTCTTATTATTTCACAACCATTACTTACAAAAATTACAGCAAACGTACCTAAAACAAAAAATACGCATCAAAAATTTAATACAACGCAATTTCATTCGCAGACTCGAGCATTCAAAACAATATGGGTATCAGAAACATGCAAGTTTTCACCTTTTCTACGTTAAAATGCGGACACGTTTATTTTCTTTTCCACAGTGGAATTTATTCAGGGTTCACTGGGCAAAGTGGAAGGGCCCGTATACACGATTGTTTATGCGGCTCTCCCCCAAACCACATAGTAATGAGTGTCAAGTGGTTGCGACACCAGCGCGCTTTAAAATCTAATTTGTTCGCCGACAAGAATGCTTTTACACTGTTTCGAACTTTCCTTGCTAAGAATATTATCTTAGCAGCGAAGGATAAAATAGAGATCTTAATATATTACTTGCTGCCAAATTCTGTTACCGCTCACATAGAATTACTATTTCCTTTTGATACTCTCATATAAAATCAATGTTTGTCTGCGAATTACGAAAATTAAAACAAAATTTACAGAATTTGAAAATTAGAAACTTGACGACATAGTGTGTATAAATAATGTATTTTGAACATAAACCAATAAATTATGTACCTTAGTTGTTTTTTCCATTACTTTACCACCATATTTTTTTGCATAGAGACTAACTATTAGGCGGATACCCAATGGTAATTTAATTCAAAATTCAAAATTTTTAATATTGAAAATGAAATCGTCATACAAAAATTTCGAGTAATCATTGTTTCAAGTGTACGTGGAGCCAAACGCGCGCCCAATACCTGCTTTGGTAGCCTTTATAGAGGTTATTAATTATTGCGTTTCTTTTACAAAATACAAAATTACAACGAACCCTCTTCTATTCGTCGTAATCCGCATTGCTGAGGGTTCTGACCACCTTTACCCAATAGCCAAGCCTTCACGATAGAATAAAAATTGATCGGTTGCCAGCAATGTTCATAACATCATGCATCAAGGTGTGTCAACTAAAGCCAAACAATAACACGTAAAACCACAATTTTGATGTAAACAAAATCTGTCATGTACACCAACTTTAAACATCATTGTTTACGCATGACGCGCCGTAACCGACGCCTAATGAGTGTCAAGTGCGAGCTGCGTGTCACGTCACCATTAGTGACGCGCCACAGATAAAATACGCCCACTTGTTTTGAATCCGAAAAATCCTTCAGGATTTTATTTTCGAAATTTATTCTTCGAATGAAAAGAATATCACGGTTTGAATTCAAAAAGAAATGTATGTCAATACCGTAGAAGTTTGGAGAGAGGGAAAATAGTAGAAAGTTTGTTAGTGCTGGGCTTAAAGAGTTCGTAATACATAATGCTTTGTGTACTTGTGATGTTTTTCAAGTGAGTTGCGAGCTAGTAAAGTCACACTTTTACCATAAATTTGTGTAGGTATGTTGATCCCATTGTTTGAAAATGTTAAATATTTTCTATTTAGATCCTGAATTTCGTTTTAGTTTCATTATACTGAATTAGACAAAATTAAAAGTGATAGATATATTTTTTCTGTATTATCTAAATACTTAAACATTTCAAAATATTTTATCTAAGAAATGAGGAGAGAAAAGAAATAAACTTGTAATAATTTGAAAATAAAATAAGGTAATAATATTTATGTATGCTGCCAGTTTTGTCTGCGTGTCTTGGTGAAATACGTTCTAAATTCAATAATACAACAAACATACATAATATAACTACAATTAAATTATTTTAAATATTTTGATGAATCTGACCTTTAATTAATTAATTTATTAAATATTGACCTTTTCTACGATGCTTCGTATTCAAGCTAAAATTTATCCAGGTACGTATGTAAGTGGTAGAACGTTCGCCAATGTATTTCATACCTTACCTCAAATTCCAACACGCTCTTGGTGTTTTCGAAAGTTCACGTACATAGGAAATTGGTAACCGATCGGTGTACGTTGGATGACGTCATACATGCACGTCTCAAACTCAAAGGTCCCATTAATAGCTTATGGTATGGCTTTTGTTTTGTACTATTTTATTAAAAGCCACGTCAACCTTTTAAGCTTAGATATAAGGCATATCTTCGCCAAGTTAATTTAAAGTTTGAAACAACATAAAATAAAAATTTTATTTGGAGAATTTACTCAGTCTTTTTAAAAAAACTGATTTTTTTAAAGTCGACTTGTGCAACTATGATTTGTAGGTCACTAAGAATAAGGGCCATACTTCCTACGCTATTTAAAGCATCGGCGATCGGCAACTTTGCGACTACATTGAAGCTGCGACTTTTCGTCGTTCTTTTTGAGATTCTGTCGCTGCTTCTCAAAAGCGACTAAATAGCTGTTCGCCAAAGATAAAACAAGCAATTCTGCGAAGGACGTAAGAGTGAAACGGACACTTGGCAGAATTCCACTAGGAAATATATAGGTAATAATGTCGTTTGTCAAATGTCGAGTATCCGAGTAGGCACTCTGAAAACAGTGAAAAGGCAGCTTAATAGTCAATGCAACAAAGTTCATACATGCATATGTCACATAAGAGTTTATATATTCACCAGTCGTTAGATACAGTAAAGGACGTAATTGATGACCACACACTGCAGTAAAAACAATTCACTGTTCGCTCATATTTTTTCAGCAAGTTTTTTCATCGTTGCTAGTTGATATTGGTTGGAACAAATTTAATTTTGGAAATTCTTTTGCAGAAGCCTATTTTGTTTGCTCAATACTACTTGATTAGAAGTCTATTTTTTTATAGATAGTTTTGGAAGTGAATTTCAAGCAGATGGTGAATCTACAGCTGCAGTAGACGTGATATACGACTATTTCGAGATTAAAATAAAATTTCAATACAAAGATATGGGAAGACAGAAAGATTAATGTCCCATTTACAACTTAAGTGTCTTGGCACATTTTGATTTTGAATAAAAACGTGATGCGATATGCGTATTTCAGAAAACCGGAAAGGCTCTTTAATTTACAAATTACTACTGAAAAGCATGTATGTCAAGCTATATTACGAGCATTGTTTAGTAGGAATATACTTGAACAAATTTAAATCATAATATAAAAAATCTATTACCAAAATGTAAATACCTTTCTAAAAAAGTGTAGGGTTCCATCCCTTACGTGTTCTGTCTTTTGTCAGCTTAGTGACCTAAGTCACTCCGTAATGGCCTTTCAGAAAGAAATGGGTTAAAAATATTTTAGCGAGAGTTATCGCAATACTTCCTTAGTACACTCAATATCATTATACGTGCCTAAGATTGGGGTAGACAGAGACCAAAAAACGCAAATAGCAAATAAATGAAATTAAAACACTACTAGTGTCGATTTATTTTACTTTACGAAAGATTTAAGTTTACAATATTTAAATAACAATTAAATACTGCGAAGTTCATGTTGCAAAATAAAGTCGTTTATTTTTGATGCAAAGTGCTTTAAGATTCAAGTTTGTTGAGGTTACCTACTTTGGAGTTTAACCGAAGAATTAATAGGGTTGTCTGCATATTAAGTGGGCTTAAAACTTATTTAGTTTCTTATTCGGAGATTTATAGAGTTATTAAAATAAAGTAGTAGAGCTTTACTTGAGTATTGTTTATATGAATTGTAAATTACTTAATTTATGGTGCAAAAGATTTGAGATGAACTTTTAACTAAATTTTATAAAAATAATGTTTTTTTTTTAACGTGTTAGTACAGGATTGCAATAGCTGATAAAATTTTGCTGTTATCAAAAACTCAATAATGTAAATATATTATAACAATATATTTACATATATGTTTCGTCTCTTCGTTTGTCTACATCTTGTTTTCACGTGGAGTTTGTGACTATGATTGTTAAATTAAAATCAAATGGTTTCAATGAAACATTTTAAGAATAATGAAAAATAACACAAAATTTAAAACTTTTGTTACATTTATGAATGTTAATTTGTTTTGGAAAAATACTGTAATTCTTTTTTGTTGTTATTGAGTATGGATCCTTATAAAATACGGAATCCTATAAAAACTTCGATAGCATCAAGGATCATACCCTGTGTCGCGGCGGATGCCTAATTGCTACATTTGTAAAAGAAAACCATAAAACCAATTCAGCACGATGACAACCCTGGAAAATAAGGCGCTATTAATGGCATGCTAATACGGCAGTGCGCTTCGGCGTAACTTTAAATTGACTTGTGTGACGTTTTGGTTGCGAATTGTTGTTAGTTTGCTTGAAACACTTGTGTTCTTGTTTATTGTGCATTGGTATCTAGAAATACAGCTGTTAGGTTATATACATATTATTATTATCATCACGCGTGCTGGTTAATCCGTAATGAACAAATCTATCAGACAAAATACCTAAAAACCGTACTTGTGTAACTTCATAACCACTAAATTATTATTATAAAGATTCGCGAAAGACTTTGTTTAATATAATCAACTAAAAAGTCAATTTAATTTTATCAAGTGTCTACGAAAATGCAGTCTAAATTAAAAACCAAAAAACCACAATACAATAGGTATATAAAACTCAAGTAAATTTGCAGAAGCTAAATGATTATGAAAATGGCAGTACCAATTTTTAATATTAAACAGTCGATAATATCTAACAGTATTTTCGCAAAAAAACAACGATGACAATGAATAAATAATTTTGAAAACAGACGTCTGATTGTAAAATGAAGCTAATAACACATGAGTGTTTGTGTTAAATTATAATGCTTTGCGCATTCGCAGCTCGTAAAATTGTGCTTATGTAAGCAGTTTTGAAATATTTGTGAGCACCACAATTTTATTTCTCGTGTGAGGCTTTTTTAATGTGACAAATGTCATAAAAATATTAGCGCGTCCATATAAAACCGCTTATGTTGCTATTATATTTATTATTTCGACGTTGGTAAGCTCACCGACACAGTCCTTTGATAAAAAAACCACACAACCCTGCAAATGATCAATTAACTTTATAGTAACACGTAAAAAAAGATATAATAATATGTTTTTCATGTCAGTTTTTCACTGTACCTATTAAAATTTACGATAAAAATGGAGCTGAAATTTGGTTACAAAAGTACAAAAATGTGTTTCATTTGGAAACAAAAATGTATTTCAAATGAAACATATTTTTGTAATAACCCCTGTAACTGCAACTGCAACACTGCTCGGTGACGAAGCAAGACTGTGATTTTTTTTAATTTGGTTCAGTTGTTCTTGAGATTGTCGCATTCAACCAAACAAGCAAACTCTTCAGCTTTATAATATTAGCATAGAAGCTTTATAAAGTTTGACTGGCCTGTTGGTCTAGTGGTTAGTGACCCTGACTGCTAAGCCGGATCTGGTCGTGGGTTCGATCCCCACCCAGGACAAATCTTTGTTTGATAAGCATAAAGGTTTGTTCTGTATCTGGGTGTAATTTATCTATAATATGTATGTATTTACAAAAAAAATGTATTTAAGTAGTATATCCGTTGTTTAGTACCCATAACACAAGAAAATATAATTGCTTACTTTGGGACTAGATGGCGCTGTGTGAATGTGGTAGAATATTATTATTATAGATGAATCAAATTGAGAAAATTAATGCGAATGATGTCAAACAATGCAATAGGTATCTATCAGAACTGATCAGAGCAAACTACGGAACGTGTCAGACCGCGGCCACTGAGTTTGCTAATTGAAATGAACGAAGTTAGTTCGTCATTGTTCCTTTGTTTGTTTGTTCCACTATTCGTTGGTCGACGGGTGCCACTTAGATTATTATAGCTCTCCGATGTTTCACAATTCACTGATTTGAAACGACGACTTCGAAAAATTGTGATTCATTTGGGCAAACAGCTCGTGGTATGAATTGATGGAAGACCCCACGTATTTGATTGAGCAATATGTAAATAAAAATATTTATATGTATGTATGTATAGTCTGATTAGATGACTAAAATGAGGGAAAATGTTTTTGCTGTGTCTCTTTCTTCTCTATCTTTGATATGTGATATGCGTAAATGATCAGACGTAAAATCAATATAAAATGCGATGCCTCACTGTGATATTCAAAGACAGACTTTTGTGACTTTGAATATTATTATATTCTCAAATAATGAGTTTTGTTATCTTCCGCGCAGCGATTTAAATAATGAGTGTTAACACTTTAAATAAAAAGAATAGTAAGAATTTATTTATACTGAAAGAAAGAAAAAAGTTTAATTACACTCGTAAGACACAAGTTACAGTAAATAAATTCACACACAAGACCAAAATAAGTGACAATAAACTAAGACAAACAGATCACAATTTTAAACTATAAATATGTTAACATAGTAACTACATAATGATTATAATAATATGCTTAATAATCCTCAATACCATCTAAAGAGTATCACGGTATACAAATCAGCATTTACCGAAATGTTGTATAAACATCTACTGTTATATAAATAAAACAACATATAAAATATCATCAGCAACCCATTAGGTCCCACTGCTGGGCTCGGGGTCTCCTCTCCTCTATCTAGAGCGCTGAAAGGGTTTTAGGCCATAATCCACTCACCTGGCCTAGTGCGGGTTGGTGGATCAGGCATACTCATAGAATTTCTCCTAGGGTATGAGGGTTTCCTCACGATGTTTTCCTTCAGTGTTAGCAGATGGTAAGTCACATGACTAATACATATAAATTCCACAAAGTGGAAGTGGACTAAATATAAGATATATGCCTTGTTAAGACTTAAAATAATTCAAGTGAAACATAAAACCAAAGTGAACTCTAGTTCTAACAAGACATTGGTCAAGAACTAAGGTATCTAGTTATATCAGTGTACGCTTGCAATAAACACTCTGACTGGAGTACTCTGGGAGTACTCTGACATAACAAGCCTTAGGGAATCATCTAGACGCTCTGGCACGCCCGACAGATGGCCTCTAAGTGGTCCCTCAAGATATTTCCTTCTATTATATTACGTTGAATCCCACCCTACTATGGCTACAGGCAAACGTATTGTATTTACTCTTATTCAGCTAGAATAAAACAATATATTATTTCTTATCTATATTTAAAATGTTTTTGTTTCTTTGGTATAGAACACGCTAGTTTCGGAAACTACTGGTCTAATTTGAAAAAATCTTTTATTGATGACCCTTGTATCGAGGAGGGCTATAGGCTATATACTATCACGCTATGGCCAATATATGATCTCATTTACCTTAAAAATGCTTCTAAAAAAACGGGAAGTATCCCGTTCATGTAGTTGACAGTCTTAAAGAATATCATACTCAGCCTTCTGTCACCGATGGGGTTGTTCGAGTTGAACTTGTCAAAACGATGGAATGTGTTACAATCCCATAATTGTATGCTTCTTTTAAAAAGTGTACTTTATATAAGGAAACGAGTCGCTTAGCGGTACGAAGATCAGATCTAAATTCAGCATAGCATCATTATTTCCCGAATCCATTTCTGTAGGCAGGGTGTGTTGCTATGTACATTTTGTCAGCTATGTTACTTACCATAATACGGGACAGGACTATTGACTATTGGCTAATGACATTAGACGAGTTTATAAAAAGCTATCAATTTAAATATTATTATTTCCCCTATGCGTTTTACATACATACATACATAGCTCACGCCTTTTTCCCCGAAGGGGTAGGCAGAGGTTTTTCACACCCACATTTCGCCAGCTATGTTTGGTCCCATGAAATAGGGGGCGAGCCTATTGTCATCTACCGGGATCATTTGTTTACCAAACTCCGGGAAAATCTCAATACTGGAATTTCATGTTATAAAAGTCCAATACCATTTTCACCCGACCCGGGAATCGAACCCGGGACCTCTTGCACAGCAGTCGTATTACACTTCCCGCTGCGCCACTGAGGCAGTTTTACAGGTCTAGATATATTACAAAAGTAGGTAAAGATATCTTATGCAATAATATCTATAATCTTCATAACGGAGTGAGAGAATCAATTACATAATTAAATTGGAAACCACCAATCACCATTTTATTCATACGAACCGCGCGAACAAATCGAATGAATCCGCAATTCACTCATTAATTACCGTAGTTGTGTGGCCACAATTAATTTTGTTCGGCAAACTGTTGTCATAGATTAAACAGCTATCGTTTATTGTCATTTTGTCGAATGCGGTACGGGCAAAGCGGTATCTGGTTTGGAAATGAACATCATTATTATTGTAGATCAAGTTAATCATATGGAAATGGTAGAGGTTAAATACTAAATGGTAAATATAATTAATGTTACGCAAGAACAATTTTATAATAGTATATCCACTGCACGTGATGATATTCATACAATGATCTGAAATTATTATGGTGGCGCTAAGTAAAACAATGTTTATTTTTATATTTGAAAAAAAAAAGTTTGTACGAGAAGAAATTTGTGTGCCTGGAAAGCTACACTTTAATATGACAGTAGAAATTTTAATCCAAACTTATATACACGTAGATATAAAATGCTTTTTATATTTACGTGCATATATAAGCACTTATTATTAATTATAAATTTAAGGTTTAGATTTTAATTTAAACTCCAAATTCATAATAATAAAACAAGTTTCTACCTAACAAATGTGAAAATTTAAATGATCACGTTTGTTTCTTATGTTACCTGTTGGACTCCACAGTCATGAAATTCATCATAAGCTGTGGTAAGTCACAATCTAAACATTGATAGAATATTTTAGTACGAAGCACAGCAAGCCAGCTCTGTGTATCGGGTCATGAAATATTTTTACAACGTGATGAACTACATCTATCAAATAATATTAACCAGAATTTTCATGTGAGGTCGGATATTGAAAATATTATGTAATAATAAAAACTGCAAAATATTAGTTTATATAAATGTAATAAACATCGGTACGTAACGGACTTTGGGTAATAGTTGAAAAATTGGTAATACGGTAGATATTATTTTATCACACACATCAGATGACCTCGTTTAGTCTGTTTTTGCTTATGCAATATATTTATCATCATCACACATTATTCATACCTCTTTAAAAAAAAGTAACAACTATGAACAATTGCTGAATTATAATAACCAAAATGTATATTTCCTTACTTTAAAATTATTACTTGTTTATCGAGTTCAGTGGAAAATATTACATACGTTTCTCGATACAATAGCAAACAAAAATACTTTTTCATAAATATTTAATATACACAACGCCGATTGGTATATTTTTGTTTGTGTGTAATGCATTCATCATATTTTTAATCTGCAGGATCCAAAATATGTTTACAGAAACAGTTCAATGGATTTGGCAGATTGTTATTAATTTATCATAATAATTTACGAATGGCCACTGATAAATTTAATTTTTTTAACTCACTTTGTAGTGTGTAAAGTTGTTTTGTAATTCAAAAACATTTTCAAGCTTGCGTTTTAAATATATCAGTACGTAATTGTAATACTTTACACAATGTCATAATATTTTTTTATGGGTATTTTAAGTAAGTTATTTTTTTTTTAATATGTTAAGTTGTTTTATAAAATTTAATATTTTAACGTGATCACATGTCGTGAACATGCTCGATTGAATAATCATCATCATCATCATCTCAACCCATAAACGTCCCACTGCTGGGCACGGGTCTCCTCCAAAGAATGTGGAGGGAATCTAGTCTACTATATACGACGCTGGCCAGACGGGTTGGTTTAGGGTTTGTTTCAAATTTTCCTTTTCTCGCAATGCTCTGGTCTGCATAAGGTCCCTTAGTCGCCTTTTACGATACCCACGGGTTGAGATGGGGTAGTGACATTATGTATTCTTAATCCGTCACTACACGGATAATACTTTAAGTTATATATACCTTTATAAAAGTTCTTGCAGTTGAAAATAAAATTTATATATCTTCGTCAATCACTATTTAATATTTGAATATTATTTATAACGTATAATCACAAATTAATAGATTGGAACTTACCGTAATTAAAAATATTCTATAATATAATATATTTTACTCATAGAATGATCTGCCATAATTATATGTCCAATCTCATTTGGGACTCAGGTAGCATCGAAGTGACAACTGGTATAAAAAATAAAACATTAAAATAAGGTAACTAAGAATGTAGGTATGCGAATAAAAAAAAACAGAAAAATATGCTATCTGCAAATTATAGCAACAATTATCGTGATAGAAAAAAAGGTAAGTATAAACATTCACGAAAATTAAATAATGTGCTATAAGTAACAGTATATAATTGTATCATAGAAATATAAACTAGGTATAAAAATCTTTTTTTTTTAATATATTTTATAAATGTTTAACTATTACTGATATTTATTGAAGGGTTTCAGCTCTTCTCTTAAAAAAATAAAATGAAGTATGTTACTTAGTACTGAGCCAGATATATTTATTGCATTATTTCTTCTTAGAATTCATATAAACCAACCAATTCAAACATTCTCCGTGCTACAAATAGATCCATCGCCTAAGGTAGTTTAAAGCGCGCAGCTGGCGTCCCCCAGGGGTGTATACTAGGTCTCTACTTTGTGTCGGAACACTCCCAAAGAGACAGTTTTATTCACAGCGGTGAGTGAAAGTGTTTCGAACTATTCAGATATTTGTACGTGGAAATGTAAAACGCTACTTTACTTTTATTATTAAAATAGGTAGGATTTTTTACTCTATAGCATGTTTTGAAATCGTTTTAGTAAACTAAAAACAGTAAAAACTAAACATTACATAATTATTGTATTCACCATTTTGAGTTCACGGGATCCATCACAAATTTTAAAACTACGACATTTAAGTACATTTTTTGTAAAAGTATTTTCATAAAAAAGTTAAATATCATAAGGTAAGGTAAGGTGATGACAGTGTTCAGTGGTTAAAAAAAGTGAGTACTAGAGATGTTATATTAGGGTCAATTTCGCATAATCCTAATATAGGATATATTAGTTTCATCATATTCTAATACCATACCTATTACTCGATATTAGTCAGATAATAGGGTAAGGAGTGAACGTTTTAGTATTATGCACTATATCTAGTATTCGTTCGCGTAGTCTCTGGCTAATACTTGACTAATATCGAGTAACCTAATAGATGACATTCCTATAACCTAATATGAATACGGGTCGCTCGTATTATAATATGCATACCTAATATGAGTATATTCGTTTCATCTCTAAATGCAGTTACGATGATAATATAATATGTACCTGTTTCAATAATAGTAATATTGCCAATATTCGTAAATACAAATATGCTCGTTCTCCATTGCTCTTTTATTCAGTAATCATTTATGTAACTTTCATACAAAGCCCGCCACGTATATAAAATACATCCATCGTAAGAGTAAACGCACTCATAAACAAATTGGATGGTACGTGGCGACAAGCAATGAATGTGTTTGAGAGCGCAAAGTGATCTCGCTCCCGCATATCGACGATTACAGAGAGTGAGCAAGACGATACGGCGACCGACGACGATTAACGAAACGACGCACGGCGCGCTTCGTATCGTAATGATAAGTACCTACCTAATACTATTGTATTCGCCTCGTCGCGTAGTCTCTGGCTAATACTTGACTAATATCGAGTAACCTAATATATGACATTCCTTTATCCTAATATGAATACGGTCGCTCGTATTATAATATGCATACCTAATATGAATATATTCGTTTCATCTCTAGTGAGTACTATAATAAAGAAAAATAAATGACATTTAAGGATTGTTTAACCCAATAGTAAGCACTTTATTTAATAACGACTACAGTATAAATTAAAATGCAAAAGGGTTGCCCTTTGGCATTTTTATCTAACAACAAAAAACAAACAAATTACTTGTTCGTAACTCCAAAAAAAATCATTTCAAAAATCATCACAATCAATTAATATTTTCTACACTTTGCGATAGTTAAAATTACACTCAAGATAAAAAGTAGACCCATTTCATAAGAATTGAATATGTTACAAGTCACGAAAGTTTAAAATTTTTTAAGATGAAATTATTATTCAGTTAATGGCTTCTTCTGTAATACTAATTAATCTACTAATATATTTATTAAAGCTTGAACTACCAAGATATTGAGAGATGAAACTTTAAGTGGCCATTTTGGCTTACATCCTGCTACACGGAATTAATTGAGTACACTCAATGACCCTGCAAGATCAGCTGTTCATTTCCTCTCGTTAATAGCTCGTGCCGTGTTTGAATTAATTAGTTTTACATATTGCCTGAGTACACTTAGGCTGTAGAATTTATTAACTCTGTAATTGCGTGTGTAATATAATCTATGGACCAATGGTTTGTACATAAGTAATTCATTATTAATCTAATAAGGGTAATCACAACCCTTAAACGTCCCTCTGCTGGGCACGGGTCTCATTCAAACATATTGAAGGAAATTTAGCCTACTATACTACGCAGCTCGCAGTGCTCTTTTCTGTTTAAGATATAATCCCTTAGTCGCCTTGTACGACACCCACGGGTTAAAATGGGATAGTGACATTATGTATTCTAAATCCGTCACTAAATAAAATAAAAAAAAACTACACGGAAAAATATTTCATTTATTTTTTTGATTATGATGACATTTAAATTGGAAATTATAAAACAGCAAAAGACCGCTGCTTAGCTAACCGGACCCAAGGAGCTGTATTATGGGAATTTATTGTAGCCTATGGGACAATTCAGCCTTTACACTGCATGCAAAATGTCACGTTGAGCCATGGTTTGGTTTAAACGTGGATGAGGGACAAACATACTTTAGTTTTTACTGAGATTTAGTAATTACATTGGATATAATTAGAGTGAATTTAATTCATATTGAAATATGTCTCTAATTTAAAATATGTAACAGTCGCTAGAAAAAAAAAAAATGTATAATAAACTTTTGTGTGTTGGTAAATCTTTTTAAGATATTATAAAATACTTTGTACAAAATTATAAAATAACTGTAATTTCAATTAAAAAGAACCAAAACAAAATTAAAGTTAAATAATCTATACTAATATTATAAAGCTGAAGACTTTGTTTGTTTGAACGCGCTAATCTCAGGAAATATTGGTCCGATTTGAAAAATTCTTTTAGTGTTGGATAGCAATAGAGGCAGATAATAGGCTATTTAACATCACGCTACAACCAATAGGAGCTGAGCAGTGGCCAAACAAAAGCGACGGGAGCGAAACCCCGCGCGGCTTCTAGTTTTATTATAAAGGGAAAGGCTAGCACCGTAAAAGACATTAGTGTATATATAGTGTACACTAATTGCTTATCGTTAGAGTATACGTATTCTTATGCTACTAGAATTTATATGGAATAGTGTAGTAAAGGTTTTAAATTAAAATCTAAAACCTTATTTTGTATTCTATAAATAGCGGAAACCTCAAGATGCCATAAACAAGCCATGTTTGCTTATTGTTCGTTGTGGAAAATCAGGTGTTGAAACGACCATTTAACTCAGACCTTCAGCTATAATCTTGGATAGAAAATTTCAAACAACTATTTTCAAAGTAGCTGCGGTAAAGAAGGTCAAGTTATGTTGGCTTAGTCACTTACTACGTTTACCCTTATTGTCTGGCAAAGAATAAAGAAAATTAGAATGTAAACTAAATGAAACTTATTTAAACATATTTTAACTCTTATATCTATAATTATTATTATTATTGTACAAATTTTAATATCTCTGTGTATATTAATAAGTTTTATAATATATTTGCTCGTAAAGGGTCTCTTATTTCACCAATTTCAGTGTTGTAATGTATCTCATTACGCACTAGTGCGGTAATGTAAAGTAAATTGCACGGCTTCTCATGCTCACATACTAATAATCAAGGGGCTCCGTACGCCGTACGTAACGAACGGTACCTATTTTTTAAAATCTTAGCAAAGAGTTTTTATGTCAGAAAAGTGGTCAACATTATAAGAATAAAATTAATTAACTTTGGTACATAGATAAAATAATTATGATATAATTAAATAAAATAAACATTTAATTTAATTAATTTAGACCACAAATTACAACCATTTATCTGTACTAAAACACAAAAATATTAATTTACTTTATTAGTAATACTGGCTGTTTTTGAGTTTTTGCCTTAAAAAAAACGCTGATGCGCGCGCATCGATAATTTGTGACAAGTAAAAATAATTCCGCGCGCTATTTCTTTTCGCTGTATTTGTTTTTTTTTCTAAGAAAGTCCGAATTTTATTTATTTCCTCGCAAATATGTTATAAAACGTCGTATGACACACGTGCGGTTTGATAATTACAGCCTCTGCTTTCTTGTAGCCATATCGCCTCGGCTGTAATTATCAACTTACCGCACTTTTATCATAATGTACTATTAATTGGAAACTGTGTTTGACATTTTTTTTTAATATTGAAAGACATACTCGTAAGTAAACTAATACGAGCTAAGATAATTAATTATTAATGTATTTTATAAATTTATAAATAAACAGAACATATTGATTTCAGTAGTTTGCGTGAAATTTTAAGAACCAGCAATTAAACATTACTCACAAATTTTCTTTTTCTGATCTTATTTCATTACATAATGTAAGCACAGCTTTCTCTTAAGATTTATGTTTTAACGAGTTTCATGTTTTAAAATCTCAATCCCGAATTTAATAAAATGTTAGCCTTGTATTTGCTTTTTTGATCTCAGTTTTTACGCAACATTTTCAAGTGAAGTAGCTTTGTAAATTTAATGCAGCTTCCATGTGTTTTATTTATTAAAACAATGTATAATTTTTTTATGATATTCTACTAATGAAAAATAATCAATCTATTTGAGAACCTCCACCTTTTTGAAATTGGTAAAAAGTTTACTTTTTGTAGTCTGCGTGGACTTTTATAGTAATAATTACCGAAATTTGTGTGTAATATACCTGCCTACCCTTTCAAGGATTAAAAGCGTAACGTTATATGCTATGCTAAATAAAATGACGTGGCTTACAATACAAATGTAGTGCATTTGCTTACTCAACCTCAAACCGCAAACACCATCTTGTATGTAAGATCTCGTAAATGCATTCAGAATCCCTACAAAATTATGTTTGTGCTGCGACGTACCGTTTTACGTTGTAATTTTATATTTTAAAGTGAGACCGGAACAAGGTTAATTCACATGTTTAATGTTAATGACTGTTACCGTGGCGCAATGGTTAAGGTGGTCGCCTCGCCACTACATCACCGTGCTGGGTGACGTGGGTTCGATTCCCACACGAGACAAATATTTGTGTGATTCATAGATATTTGTTTCTAGTCTGGGTGTACTTTGTGTCCGTTAGTTTCATGTTTGTAAAGCTCCCCGCGACACAGGGCTTGTTCCCTAGTGCGGGCGTTGTCTTTAAAAAAAAAAAATAAGAATAACATGTCTAATTTGAAAATTAGGTGCATAATTTTCAACAACGCTATTAGTGTGAAAAATAATAATTAATCCATGTAAATGAAAGTGAACAGTGAAGGAAAACATTGTGAGGAAACCCACATACCCTAGAAGAAATTCTATGAGTATGTCTGATCCACCAACCCGCACTAGGCCAGCGTGGGTGGATTATGGCCTACACCCTCTCAGCTCTCTAGTTAGAGGAGAGGAGACCCGAGTCCAGCATTGGGACTTAATGGGTTGCTGATGAACGAAATGAAAATGTATGACGTGTTCCATAGCGCAACTTACACTCGAGGACTAATTCGTCTATTTTATATTTTAAATATTCATAGAACAAGAAAAATTGGAAAAATTACACTGAAGCTTGTACTTAATAACACTAATTATATTATAGATGTAAATATATAGAATGTAACAGTGTTAATTAATAGACCATTTTAAAGAACTAAATTATGTTAAAATAAGTGATTGATCTAATTGGTTTTATTTATTTATTTAATAAGGCACACCAACAGCGATACATATTTATTGCTTAAAAGTAAGATTAAAACTAGGTGGTGTTCTGATATGTATGCCAATTATAGGTGGACACATCATTCATAATGTAAGTGGCAACTATTATGACTAAGAGAATTAAAATACTAGATAAAAGTAGGTAAAAAAAAGGAAAAAAAAGGAAAGGAATATTATATTATGTATGTGTATATGCAACAATATCCAATAATTATTATTTATTGAGCAATTAATTAATGATACAAAAAGTTTAAGTTGGTTTTCTCAGCGTTTTTCTTAATCCTGTGCAACGAATGTTGGACCATGATAATTGTATTCACCGAAAGAAAGACGTGTGTAAAATAAACGAATGAAAGTGTGTTTATTTATACTAAATCGCTCATACATACATACATACATAGCATCACGCCTTTTTCCCCGAAGGGGTAGGCAGAGGCGTATCACACCAATTTTCGCCAACTATGTTTGGTCCTGTGACAGCACATCATACGTCCGCGCGCAAGGCATGAATCTGTCAACTGAGTGCGCGCGCGGCGAGCCCGAGTATTTATATTATGTCGTCATTGAGAACCTAAATAATGTATAGAAGCAGTGCACTATATTTAATAAACATTCATTCATTCATATCCTAATCGTGACTTTAATTACACTATCAAATACCTGGTAAAGTGTCACTTTATCATCATCCTAGTATATCATCATGATCCTAGTATGCAGTCATCTTTCGCCCTCTCTCTTCACTCTCTTCAACGGTGAAATATATCTTCATGTTTTGTTGGCTGTGTCCAAGTGGCGATGACGAGCGTTGCGGTTACGTTACGTCATTTCACTCACAATCTACCTTACCACTCGTATGGCAGATTGTGAATGAAACAATATCACCGTAAAATGTAATGAGTGTTTTCACAATTTTAGTAATTCAGCAACAGCACAATATTAAGTACTAGATATAAGAATAGATAATGACAATACGTTAGATCTGGAATTACAAATAAGAATGGCGACTGGCCTGTTGGTCTAGTGGTTAGTGACCCTGACTGCTAAGCCGGAGGTCGTGGGTTCGATCCCCACCCAGGACAAATCTTTGTGTGATGAGCATAAAGGTTTGTTCTGTGTCTGGGTGTAATTTATCTATAATATGTATGTATTTACAAAAAAAAAAAGATGCATTTAAGTAGTATATCAGTTGTTTAGTACCCATAACACAAGCAAATATAATTGCTTAATTTGGGACTAGATGGCGCTGTGTGAATGTGGTAGAATATTATTATATTATTATTATTAATCATACTAAAACGAGACATAAATTCGAAAAAAGTAAAGTACCAACAAAGGCTACACTAGAGTTTTAGCATTACTTAATATTTATTTGAATTTATATTTAGATTATATATAAAAGGTTAGCAGACTACCTGCTCATAATATAATTAATTCACGATAAAACTAAGTAAACAGAGGGTCAAAAAGTAACACATGAATACGCAAGCCTGAAAGGGTGATATTTGAATTTGACTCAAACCTCCTTTGAGCCGGTCCCTTGAGGTGTTTGACTACTTATCTATAAATAGACGAAAGATGTTTATCTAGTTTCAAAGATTTGGATATCTCAATATTGATCGAAGACATGTTAAGGTTAAGTAGATATTTCGTATTATATCATTTGATCCGTTCGTGAATTAAGCCAGTAGGCATCACATTTTGAGCTGCGGGAATACACAAATATTTTTTAACGTACACTTTATCTAAAGAGACTAATGTTAAAAGTTTTTCTTTTTGGTATATCCCTTAAAGACCTCGAATGTTTTAATCACAGCAACCTTAAAAAGTTACGTAATAATACAAAACAAAGCAGTCCCAATTTTTTATGAAACATAAAACATGAGTTAAAAGCTATAAAACGTTCGCTTTCTGGGGACTTGGCAAGTGATGAAAATATCATAGCTCCCATAAACATGAGATATAGCAGAGCTAGCGACGGCAAGCGATAGTTTCCACCAATGACTTTATCACTTCACACTTTATTGCACTCTAAAAATAACTTCAGATACTCAAATTGCGAATCGAGAACAATTAATCTTTGAGGCCGGCTTTAATTACACTGATCCAGTTTTATTGTAGGCGGTTCAGCCAAAAACCAGTCGTGAGGAAAGCGAAAGTTTTACAAATGTCTGGACTCCTTACTCTGGAAAATAATCTAAATGTGTGATAACTTGTACCACAACCAAAATAATTTAGTGTCTTCATGTATTGTGTCGGCCCCCCTCCAAAATAGCTCCGATTAAAATATATCGGAAACCACGAAATATGACACTAAATAGCAAATTTGCCATTCGTGTATGAACTTAACTTAAATTACTCCGAAACTTAAATAACAATAATAATAGGTAAACAATATTAATAAGGTTTGCTTAATATCAGGCTGTAGGTATTTGGTTTCCAAGTTACACTAATCGTAATTAAACTTTTATATACCAGATTATGTTTGGCTGAATTCTGAAATTGAAGTTGAGGTTTAATTAAATAATTTGTGTCAGTAGCAGAATAATGTCACATCTGTTTCGGTGCCGCAAGGGGAGTGTGAACGACAGATGTGCAAGAGGTACCGAGTTCGAACCCTGAGTTAGGCAAAAATGGTATTGTATTTTTTGTAGGGAATTGTCAGTACCTGCCCGGGTTCTAGAAATGTGTAGAACATTACATATGACCAAACATAGCTGACGAAATGTGAGTATGATGCTCCTCTGCCTAGCCTTTCGGGAAAAAAGTGATATGCTGTGTCGGATAGACCATTTATCTAGGAAGGTTTTAGGCTACATAACATCTCGCTACGGCCAATATGAGCTAAGCAGTGGTCTAATAAAGAACGACGGGAGCGAAGCCCCGCACAACTTCAAGTTCTACTACATTAATGGAATCTAATACTATACTAATAATTAGATTTTATTTTTTACCAGACAACTTTCGCTCTGAAATAATTTGTTCGTGAATAAAATGTATTCTTACAAAGATATAATTAATGACCATAATAATTTAATGAAACAGAATACATATTGGATGCGATAAAAGAGGTAACAGGCACATTGTCCCTTCCGGGAAATATACTAATGGATATTACATTAATAATTTTGTTTGGTAATAGCAATAGATCCTCTTACGTAATTCATTTTATATAACTTCTATTATGAAATATAATACGTTTTGTAAAACAATATTTTGCGGTAAATAACTAACGGCATCTTTAGCCTCAATTATTTTTTTTATACCACAGTAGTCAACAAACTTACAGTCTCCCTGATGATAAGCAGTTACGGTAGTATGTGGATGCCTGCAACACCAGAAGCCTCGTCAAGCATCCACACCTTTAAAACCCCTTGCTTCTCCAATGAGCTCTCGTCACCACTACTCATCAGCAGGTATAAGGTATGTTTCGAATTTTCCTTTTATTGCAGTGCTCTTGTCCTTTTACGGCCTCCACGGGTTGAGATGGGGTCACTACCCTATCTCAACCTGTGGCTGTCGTAAAAGGCGACCAAGGCAGTAACCTTATGTAAACAAGATGAACCTTATGTAGACAAGACAACAAACCCTATACTAACTCGTCTGGCCAGCGTGGTATAGTAGGTTAGATTTCCTCCACTTTCTTTGTAGAAGACTCCCGAAGCGGTACGTTTATGGGTTGAAATGATGATGATACACCTCTGCCTTCCCCTTCGGAAAAAAAGGCCTGATGCTAATTATGTTATGTTATTTTAACCCATTAGAAGTCACTGTACTCAAATGAGTACAGGCATGTACTTAAGTGTCAATTATAGATCGCGTAAAGTTATTTCGGGCTACCTTGTTATTTCATTTCATCAAACCACTGTACATGTATATTGATAAATATTAGGAGGGTAGTGTGACTTTTTACGATAAAAAGTGTCAGTTGAAGTTGTGTCACCGAAACACTGTGGAGGTAAGTGAATTATTTTGGTTATTTTATTATAATTACTGTTTGTAAGTTGTTGTTTTTTCATTTCATTAGCATAAAATACGTATCAAGGTAAGTTATAAACAATAATACATTCATTACTTGTAACTCAAATAAAACTAGGGCCATATAAATGTTAGTGTACTCAGTTGAGTACAGTGACAACATACGTAAGTAAAATAACCGATTTTTTTCGTATATTCCAAACAATGAAGAAGCAGCATTTTACAGCTCAAACGAGCTACAAAGGGCATGAAGCAGCTATTGAAGCTGTTTTAGAAGAAAGCGACGAGGGTGACTATGACTTGGCTGTCATACCACCTGATCCAAGTGCGCTAACAGATGAAGAGGAAGGCGCCGATGATGACATGGCAGCCTGTTCCATAGCGCAAGACGTACCTGGTACTATTGAGGTATTTATAAACCGAGAGGATGATGGTACGGAAGACAGTTCGAACGACGACAGTGATGATGAACCGCTGGCGTCAAAAAGGCTACGACTAGTTTCTACCCGCCCATCCACTTCGAATTCGAACCCGATCTGGCGAAAATGTTCCCCTTCATATTCTTCGCTTGCTGAGAATACTACGGAAGTCCGTGACAGAAAGAGTGCTGTTTGTGAACGTACTGTTACTCGTACTCATTCGATGTGGAAAATCGCAAACACCGACTTCGGATCCTTTGGATTCCCGCGTCGTCAAAAATTTAGTTCAGAAACTGAATTGTACTCCAGGTAACCATCAAGTTTTTTTTGATAACTTTTTCACAAGCTGCGGTCTGTTACTGGAGTTGAAAAGCCTAGGCTACCAGGCTACAGGAACAGTCCGAGAAAATAGGACGAAAAATGCCCTCTTACTACCACAAAGGAAATGAAGAAGAAAGATCGTGCCACTTATGATTATAGGTTTGACAAGAATGGTGAACTTTTATTAGTAACGTGGAAAGATAACAGTGTGTGTACCATGGCTACTAACTATGATACCATTGAGCCGCTAGGGACAGTAAAGTGATGGTGTCCAATAAAGAAGGAAAAGACGGACGTAGCGATACCACGTTTATTCCAAACGCACAATAAAAATATGGGAGGTGTGGATGAGCTGGACCAGTCTGTTTCATTATATAGAATTGCTGTGCACGGGAAAAAGTGGTGGTGGATGTTGTTTACTTATATGTTAGAGTAACGACAATCTAATGGATGTTTCGTCGTCATATCGCACGATATTACTTACGTCAAGGTGACCAAAGAAAATCGCGTCAAGCATCAATAGTCGATGGTCTTTCTCAAGATGGAGTTGGACACTTTCCCACCAAAATTGAATAACAACTGCGATGTGTCCTTTGTTATTCAAGAGTGCGTTGGCAGTGTAAAAAGTGCCTGAAAACACTTTGTGTCGAAAAGGCGTGTTTTGAAAATTTTCCTACTTAGGCGGTCAGTGTACTCAATTGAGTACACCCCCCTAATTTCGTGAAATTATAATTTTTAACGTTTTTTTTGGATTTCCTATTTCTATTGTCTTATTTTAATATGAAAATAAAGATTATTCAAAAAAAAAAATTAGTAGTTTTTATTTGACCTCTAATTGGTTAATTACATATCTACGAATTCAATGTCCTATTTGATATTAAAGGAACAAAACATAAGCGTACAGACCTTTTCAAGTTCAATTAAAAGTTACAACAACTATTCAAGAACTTCAATTAATAGCCAACTTAACACCAAACTCAAATCAGTCACAATAAACGATTATCCCCTTGACCTTCACAAACTTACCACTTACAGCTGATGCTTTTGTACTAGCAAATAGGCTCTAAGAATGTGTTTACACTATCAAAGTGAATAAGAGAGTCACTGACGTTGACGGATGGTGTTTGTGGACACACAACGAGGGGCCTCACTGGTGCTTCGTAAACAACAGGTTTATTTATTTGCAAAGTTTTCAGAGTATTATAATGGACCACCGGATTATGTAGGAAGTTTGGAGCTATGAATTCTATCGTCTAATGTTCATGTTAATGTATGTGCATATGTTATTATTAAAGTTTTATAATGTAAGTAGGGTCGACAGGGTCTTATTGTCAGTGACTCATGGTGACGCATTATTGTACATTGGGATAAAGTATAGCACAATACAATGACTGGCCTGTTGGCCTAGTGGTTAGTGACCCTGACTGCTAAGCGGGAGGCATGGCTTCGATTCACACCCTGGTCAAATCTTAGTGTGATGAGCATGGTTGTTTGTTCTGTGTCTAAACCATTAACATCCCACTGCTGGGCACGGGTATTTAGTCTACTATACCATGCTGGCTTTCTAGGGTTTTGTTTCGAATTTTTCTTTTCTTACAGTGCTTTTGTCAACTGAAGGTTAGGTCCCTTAGTTGCCTTTTACGATACCCACGGGCTGAAATGAGGTAGTGGACATTATGTTTTTTAAATTCGTCACTATACGGACATGCTGTGTTACTATAAAAAAACTTGACACTTTAGGTATAATTTCGATACAAATAAAAAAAATACGTGTGGCACTCGGGGACTGCCGCGGTAAAGCTATTGCATAGCATTTTTTATCAACTTATGCAATTATATATAGCAGCTCGTCTCGATGCGTGCGAGCTTCGTATTGTCTACACGCATACGTCTAGTCGCACGCACACAAACATCTTGCCGAAGTCTGCCGAACTGAAACGACTCGGCAACGTTAGACGATGCACGGCTTTCAACGTCGCACCGCTGTGCCGGTCGGAGTGGGGAGTGTTAGGTTTATTTTTGTTACGGAATTTATTGATTCGTTCGCCGCGCTCAAAGCTCGCGATTAAAGCTATGCAATAAATAGTTTAAAAACTTGACACTTTAGGTATAATTTCGTTATAAATAAAAAAACCTATCAGAAATTGGTGAAACAACACCTAAACCTCGTCAGTTAGCACATTTAGTTCATTAATAGTTAACTAATGAAGCAACTGTTCATAATGTAATTTTACCATCTCGTTACTGGTTTGGCTTTGATCAGATATCTCTTGATAGTTCGAGCACCTTCATGAATAATTAAGAACTGTGAATGTTGCTTTGATTGCGTTGTGGTACTTAAGTATTGTACCGTTAACAAAGCCGTATAATCATTTTCATAATTAATATTTGTATTATTAATTACATTTTAATTTGGGTAAACTTGCGAACTATTACAATTATTATAAGATTTTCTTTACATGACACTATTATATTTTGAATTCCTTTTACATAAATTTAATAAAAAGAAGATTAAAGTGTCATTGATTGATACAGCTGCAACGTTTATAACAAGGCACTGAATATTAGTTCATTATATTGTCAGAATCGTAGCAAGTGGAAGGAAATGTTCTCTGCCTACCCCTCTGTTGGGAAAGAGGCGTGATCTATATGTATGTATGTATGTATGTATATTGTCTTTGTAATGTATTTTTAGTATAAAACCGTATTTAAAAATACGAGTATATGGTATAATATTAAATTTTCTTAAACATAAAATACAGTTTTATTGATTAAAACACCAGCTTCAGTGTAACCAAAATCAATTATTGTGGATCATGCAGAAGTTTGTAACAATTGTCACAATATTTTAATTTTTGCACACATTTTCATAAATAATTTTTCAATACAAATTACGAGCAACAATTTTTTTTTTAATATCCTACCTAAGTTTTTTAATTACGTTGTCTATTAAACTATCATTGTTCGGTGAACTATTTGTATTCAGTTTCAAACTATAACTTTCTAAGTCACAGAATTCAAATATTGAATTATTAAGAACTTCTACATAAGTCACAATATTCTAGGATCATTAGTTTCAATCAGTAAGTTTACTAATTACACGAAACCACTAATTCGTTGAGCAAAGTTTGTTGACTTTGGAATTTATTTGTCGAGACAGAAATAAGAGCTCCGGAACTTTATACGATAACATGAGAATAACAACGTCTAGAAAAGTTTTAAAGATGTTACAAGTTTTTGAGCTTTAACCGACTTCGACTTCAACGTTTTTACAATGGACATTTCTTGCAAACAAGTTACTTTACGGCTTACAACTTTTATATTGACTGGCCTGTTGGTCTAGTGGTTAGTGACCCTGACTACTAAGCCGGAGGTCGTGGGTTCGATCCCCACCTAGGACAAATCTTTGTGTGATGAGCATAAAGGTTTGTTCTGTGTCTGGGTGTAATTTATCATAATATGTATGTATTTACAAAAAAAATGTATTTAAGTAGTCTATCAGTTGTTTAGTACCCATAACACAAGCAAATATAATTGCTTACTTTGGGACTAGATGGCGCTGTGTGAATGTGGTAGAATAAAAAAAAAAAAAAAAACTAGTTTTAGCATGATGGTTTTATTTCTGAAGAGTACACAGTGACTGGTTTATTGTCTTAATATACCACATATAACCTTAATTATATACTACTAGCTCTCTAGTTAGAGGAGAGGAGACCCGAGCCCAGAATTGGGACTTAATGGGTTGCTGGTGATGATGATATACTAACTAGTAGATATTGTAAATGCAAAAATGATTTTGTTGGTTACGATATTAAGGTATATGAAAAAATCGAAGTATAATTTTGCTTAGTGATTGAATAGGACTTTAATCGATATACCACGCGAATGAATCTAAAGGCAGAAGCTGATACCCTATACTCGTATATTCCAGATGCTGAATATTGAGTATTTTTCGATATTTACTCGTTCAAAATCTAAATATTCCATTATCATCATCATTTCAACCCATAAACGTCCCACTGCTAGGCACAAGTCTGTCAAAGACGTGGAGGGAATTTAGCCTACTATACCACACTGGCCAGACTGGTTGGTATAGGGTTTGTTTCGAATTTTCCTTGTCTTGCAATGCTCTTGTCGGCATGGTTGTCCTCCCTTAGTCGCCTTTTACGACACCCACAGGTTGAGATGGGGTAGTGAAATTTCGTCACTACACGGTACTATATATATTCCATTATAGTGCGTTGTAATATTTTAAATATAGTAAAATTCTAGTATGCAATGCTAAAGCAAACATATTTTTACCTCCTTTGTTCTGTCTGTTGGAAAGGATTAGTGTTTTATCCTTGGCTAAAAACTTTACACTCAGATCGTGACTAAACATTTGTTTTAAAGTTTAAAATTTTTAACCTTCTACGGGAGAATGATTGTAATTTGTTTTTTTATTATTTTGTACAAAATTAATGTGTAATGATTTGTTTATTAATAGCAGGTTTTAATTTATTTTATGTTTACCGTTGCTTTCTTTATAACCAGAGGCCATAAAAATACTATTATGCACTACGAGTATATTACTATTCTATATAAACTTTGAAAAAAATCCTAGACGACTTTTTATTCCTTAACATACTCCGTTTCTAACGCTCAGTTAAATATTCCTCGCTAGTTCCACTTAATATGCGTAAATAAACACTACATTAATGAAGGGTCTGGCTTGTATAAAACCATTAATATTTGTGTTACAAGTAAAGCAAAGCACAGCGCCACTAATGGCATAGCTCTAATGTCCACATCATCTGTCAATGTCACATCTACGACAGCTTTTTGTAGCTCTTATGTACCGAAACTGGGAGTTCTATTCACTTTATTATTATACCCGCTTCTATTTGGACTACAAAGCTGATTAAGCAATTAGTGTGGACCTCAACAGACAAAGGTCTACTACCTAGTCACCTTCGTGTGTTTATATCACTTAATTCATCATCATTGATGAATGACTTAATTCATCATCATCGATGAAAATTGACCTTCAAAGATTTTCGATTTGTTATTTCATACATTACTGTTTGATAGTCCCTATCTAAAACGATCGTTTATAGATTTGTCTGTTTTTATTCCCACGGTAATTGTTGTTAAGACATTTTAGTTTTACGAAAGTTTTTTGTTTAGTTTTAAAAATATTGTCGAAATAGAGTGTATCTATTTCAAAATTTGCTTTTGTCAGTTAGCCGCTTTGTAGCTTGAGATATTGTATTTTTATGTGACCTTCATGTTTTACAAATTTTATGAAATATATGAATTGAAGTATTCTAACCATTCGACCGCAATCGTTAATTTCCCTGTCATCCTAAATAGCGGGCAAGTAATATCTCTTTATCACTGTTATATAAGAATTGAAGGAAACGTATAATATGTGTTGTAACCTATTACTATTCTCCCCACGTAAAGACTGCAGTTTGTTTTAAGACGTGGCAATACTGTTAACCTAATAAACTAACGTCAGATTTGATTTATGGTGAAAGAATTTCATGTGATCACTGAGCCATCAATGAGAAGAGGTACGGTTTGCTAGGTTAGGTTATGTAACAGGATGGAAATTAGTTGGATTGCCTCTCGGCTGTTTTAGTAGTTAATAATTATTTCATCGATTATAATCGATGGAACCCGCGGCACTCGAGACTGACTCGCACTTGAATGGTTGCAGTTTTTTCCTAAAATATTTTTCGCATAGAGAGAAATATGTACTCTTATCAAAATTTGCAGTTGTTTCATCAATTTTTATTAAAGTATTCTCAATTCTTTATTGCAAGCCAACATGTTACATAGTTGGCGAAATTTGGAATAAAGGTAGGTATCAAATATGGACATGGAATGAGATAAATGTCTATTTAGGAGGCAAACCCTATACCTCTCCAAAGAGACATTCGTACTCAATCGTTATCAAAAGCGATCATCTGACAAATGAATAAATGAACAATTTTATTAAAAACTTATGTCTTATAATTAGATTAAAAATCAAGGGAATTGCAAAATCCTACAAATTTATTTACTACTGGAAAGTTACATAAAGTTATCTTCTTCCTTAGTAACACGTCCATTTCTTTCGGCACATCTTACTTATACCTCGTGGACGAAAAATGGCTCATGAATCCAAGTTATGGCTAGCCGTATTCTGGTTTACGGTTCGTAATTTTGTTTACGATCATCTCTTATTTAATGTTATGCAGGTAAGTAGCTCTGTGATTGTAATTTGCTTTGTAGCTATTGGCATACAACTTGTTGTCACGGTGCCAATGTATTACCCGATTGCCCTTGAAGTTAATGGCTAGAACCTTCTACTACCAAATAGCATATGGTAAGGGTCCAAATTCAGGAGTAAGAAATAATACTTACGTATATTATGTATGCAAAAATATACCAAAATATATTTTTTTGTACCAACTTTCACCCACAGTTCTGCTCACGGAAGACAGATCACACACATTATAGATCTTTTCTGCCGTTCTGGCGTGATTGACTAACAAACACACATCCATAGATTCATCCATCTATCCAAACTTTCGCATGTATAATTAGTTGAATTCCATACTATAATGTAGCTATGTGCCAAATTTTCAAACAGATTTTTTTCTGCCGTTCTGGAGTGAATTAGAAACAAACCAAACATGACAAACACATCAAACATTCTTCAAACTTTAGCATTTAATGTAATATAAATAGGATGCTAAACTATTTGTTTCTTTCTCCTTTTATTTGCAAAAGTGTTTTTTTGCTTTGAATCTTTTAGGAGATCTTAGAGTAACATAGGTCAAAATTTATATATAATGCAATTTCAGGGATTACTCGGATGACACCTTGTGTGGGAGTTAATAAGGTAATAAAGGTTTGTAACATGAAGTTAATTTTGATAAGAAAATTTAATGCTATTTACCGAAAAGTTTTTAATATTCTACCAATAATATTCTACCACATTCACACAGCGCCATCTAGTCCCAAAGTAAGCAATTGTATTTGCTTGTGTTATGGGTACTAAACAACTGATATACTACTTAAATACAATTTTTTTTGTAAATACATACATATTATAGATAAATTACACCCATGAGGCACTAAATAATTAAATTGAAAAAAAAAAATATGTTACATTCAAATCCTCTGAATACTATTGCTTTTACTATATTTAAGTGTTACCTTAGCGATTGCCGGGGTCTTTAATTTTATCATACAGAGTACAGTAGATAGTAGTTTGTTGTGCGTATTATTTAGGTAGTCCTAGTGATTAAGCTACTTCATCTAACACATGATGAGAAATTTGACAGTTTGAATCCTATTCGAATATTAATAGGTATCTAAAGGATAATAAGCATTCCACTGAACCCTCAATAGCCAAGTAGTAATTTGATGTTTTTGAAATTGAAAATGTTTTTGAAGTATTTGGAAGCATAGAGGAAAAATCCTCCTATACTTTTTGAATACCTTTGCTCTTTAAAAACTGACCAACAACGTTCTTCAAAAATATATTATAACAATAATAAGTTGATAATTTTTGAAAATCTATTTCTGGAACTAAATCTAAGAAATAGAAAATACTTTCCTGATAAAAAACTTTTTCAATATATAGTTCACAACAACTGCAAGTATCGCATTAAAATTGTACTATTTTATTAAATATTATTCAATGGAAACTCAGTCATGTTAAGGGACTCGCCTGTCAGTAATTTAATATTATATTTTTATGGGCAACATTAATTTCGTCTGGGACACGTTGGGAATTGTTGGACGAACTTTTAATAGAGCTTTCCAATTTAATGCAGATGCGAGTTTAAGCCAATTTTAATTACAAGCCGACGACGAGTCTTTTACCTTAATAGCTAGTATTACGATGTTACAAACAATACATACGTGGTTTTCCTGAAACGTTTTGTTTTATTTGTACCTTTTAAATAAAGGTTGTAATTAATTTATTTATGTACCTGTTGCCCGCGGCTTTGCCCACGTGGGTTTCGATTCTGTTGACCACAGAAACCTTTCCACTGAAACCTTTTTTAATTTTTTTTTCTTTCCCAAATTGGTCCAGCAGATCTCGATTTTTTGCTTCTATTTAATAAAAATGAATATCTTAATTATTTTGTACTACTAAATGTGTTGGTATATATAGTGTCTCAGTTAACATTATTTTTTTTTTAGATATAATTATATTTTCTTTATACGTTTGACAAAATTTTACTGATAATATGATAATTTTTGGGAATTGTTGTACAGTCTATATAGAGCTTTACTAAAGACTGGTAACTAAGAGCACACACCGCGGGAACATAACATTACTCAAGTGGTGTGGTTAGACTTCTGTAGCGTAGAAGTACCTCCAATTTCATTAATGTATCATTCACACAGCGTGCAGCGCCTAGCGTACTATTATATTAAGTGACCAAACTGATAATTAAATTCAAACAACGTATATTTTTCAACAAAAACTTTGTAACAAAAAGCATATCCATTACATAAATGCTTACTTAACCTTCGTAGCTTAATGCTCTGGCTCGAAGGCTTAGCTCAGTCAGAACCGTATTAGCATAACACCTGTGGCCTGTTTCAGATCTTATTTACATAGGTATGACGATTTATGAGTACACTGAGGTATGTAATATGTATAATGTCCTATATAAGATATAATTTAAGAAGTTTTGGACTGTCGCGTCGAAGTAAAATTAATTATAAAACATTAGACTGGTATTTTTTTTGTAGGTATATATTTGTTATGTCGTAGGATGATTTAATAATTCAAATTTCACAAAATTCATAGTAATAATGCGAAAACACGGATAATTTAGGCAATGGTGAAAACATGTCTCAAACTAACTGGTAAAAGAGAGGGAATTTTAGGGCGGATCCAAAATGGCGGTATCGCGGTAGCAAAGCTCCCTCTTCAGACTTCGTGTCTTTGTTTTTTGGGACGTCTTCTCATTGTCCAGTTATCCGTGTTCCGTGTTAATTCCAATTCGCTATCTAATTATTCCACGACTTATTTATTTAAAGTTATTGCAAACGCGCAAAAGGAAAATGATGAGCCCTGATTAGTAAGTAATAGTTTTATTACTGTTGTCTCATTACGGTACATCATCATCATCTCAACCCATAAACGGCCCACTGCTGGGCACACTGTAAGGAATTCTGAGAGAATTTAACCTACTATAATACGCTGGCCAGACGGGTAGGTTGTGTAGTGCTGTCTGTATAAGGTTACTGCCTTACTCGCCTTTTACGACACCCACGGCTTGAGATGGGGTAGGACATTATGGATTCTTAATCCGTCATTACAGTCACGTCACAGTTAAAAGTTTATGAACCCTGGTTTAGATTCACAATAAATTATATTCAGTAAGTAACACTGTAATTTTGGGTCTAGGAATATGCTTTTATTGATATTTTGCTGCACTTTTTCTCACTATTCACTTGCGTAGTATGAGGGATACATATAAAAAACGTTCAGTATTTCCGAAGGTATCTCTCTGTAATCTGTATCTGTTATTGTGCAATCAGTAAAAGGCTTAAAACACAATATAGTCAATCTATTCCAGATTGAAAAACTGTTTTCATAGTCACTGTTGATGATTGACGCGACCGGTCAGGAGACAATGCAACAAAAAATAAAGGCAAAATTTGAACACCCTATAAAATTGTGTCAACAAGATTGATTATTTATCCATTTTAATTAATTAAATAACAAGCGTTTCCTGACGTTTTCAGCAAAATATGTTTAGCGAGTCGTTGGTTTAATGATTAATAATTTCCGAAAGATAACGTCAAAATGCATTAGACCCTGTCATTATAATGTATTTCGGTGTATTATTTTGTTGACTTGATTAATTTATAAAATTTGTATACATTAAAATCGTTAAGACTTAAAAATTATATTTTGGTACACGTCACATCATGACAAAATGTCGGTAACAATTTTAAATAAAGTACAGTATCCATAATATAAATTAAAAAACAAAAAACACCCGCACTAAATTAACAAACATAAAGTACGTCTAGACTCAAAACAAATATCTATGAATCACACAAACACGTGATGTCTCGTTTGGGAATCGAACCTAAGTCTAAACCCAAGTCCTAAGTGTTCGTATTGAGGCGAACATAATGACATTAACAAAAAATTCATATTGCATTTATCAATATATATTATGATTATTTAAATTTTTAGAAAAATGAAGTACGTTTTAACAGACGTAAGGGTCAATAAACCTTGGGCCTCAAATGACAATACACATTATTTTAATGCGAGACAACGACCTTCACCCTTGAATCTTTGTTTTACAATTTACTAACAAAAATGTTTTCTTTTTGTCCTTTAAGGGTTTCATATTTTGTATTCAAGATGTGACATACATTAAGGTTGGCTAGACATCTGAGTAGCAATTTAAATTTCGTAGATGTATTGTTAAATTAAAGATTCAGTCACGACTATAATTTTACTACTTTGACATACCTACTAACGTTAATGTATCTGAATATGCCCGATAATAGTTTAGAAAGTTTCATATTATATGAAAGCATTTTTTTATTAGGTCCAAGTTAAGTTGTAAATATTTTATTCATCATCAGCAACCCATTAAGTCCCACTGCTGGGCTCGGGTCTCCTCTCTAACTAGAGATCTGAGAGGGTTTAGAAACACATACCGTAGAAGAAATTCTATGCGTATGTCTGATCCACCAACCCGCACTAGGCCAGCGTGAGTGGGTTATGTATGGCCTACTAAATATTTTATTGAATTAATATAATAATATATTAATGATGTTCATCCCAAACGAAAAAGGTGTTTTCTGTTATTGTATAAAACAACTTACATCATCATAACTTTCACTGCAGTACTGTGTGTGTTGTGTGTAAGTGAGTTTTTTTTTTATGTCTCGAAGTTTTGAACATAATTTAAGTCACAGTTTTAATCGTGTTGTGATTTTCTTTTCACGTTTGTGTAACATTGTGTTGCTAAAACAAACTCGTAATGGTTTATGAAATATACAAAATAAGTACCTTTGCATAAGATGCAATTTTATACGTTTTCAGTAAATAATTAAATATGAAGATAAAAAGTCATGCCTTATAACAATTTAATGCGAAAAAGTAGTGTAAAATACAACGTTAATCTAAAGAAAAATAATTTATTCAAATTACTAATCCATTAAAATTTCATTGGAGCTAGGGAATCTTATTATCATTCATTAGAGCTTGCTGTGTTTATTTAAGATAGTGGAAAAGGATCTTTTTATTTTGATGATATGATGAATGATAGAAGTAAGTACACCTACGAGTACACATATTTTTAATTGAAAAAGTTAGGAAAAAAGTTATACATTTAATAACACCTTTGTTCTTAGATATAGAATATCAAACATAGTGTAATTTTGTCTTTTTAGAAATTTGAAGCTCACCTTCACCTGTGTTTGATACATTTCATTTTTGCCATGGTTTCAGATTTGAATTTATTTTTATTAGTTATGAGTTTGTTGAAAAATGTCTCAGGGACTATATATATATATAAAATATTGATGCACGGATACTATTATTAATACATCATACATAGCATCACGCCTTTTTCCCCGAAGGGGTAGGCAGAGGTGTTTCACACCCACATTTCGCCAGCTATGTTTGGTCCCATGAAATAGGGGGCGAGCCTATTGTCATCAACCGGGAACATTTGTTTACCAAACTCCGGGAAAATCTTAATACTGGAATACTGTTACCAAATTAATTCTGAAAAAGCGGGTAAATTTTAAATGAACTTACTTCAAACTTAGTATTCGAATTAAAAGATATGCATTTGCAATCTACATAGCGATCCATTGAAGTGCAAAAGTTCCCTTTAGAATTTTAAATGAAGACATTAATGTTTTATTACGTAGTTCTTGAACAAGCTTCTATCTTCAGGCATTAATCGAATAGTTTCACTCTTCTGTTAATCGGATAGCTGTTCACCTGAAAGATATATTAAGATGATACATTTATTATATTATTACGTTTCATGATATATACATTTGAGTATTTTTTGTAGTTTTGGATGTTTTTATATACAAAATGAAAATATTTTAAATTTTATTTTAATCATACCAAAGGTAATGAGCCAGTCTCAAACGTGTTATTCTTTTAATAAGTTTGGTTGAAAACATAGCTTGGTATTTTTTGACAATTAAAATAGAAATTTATAAAATTCAACGTAGGATTTATCACGCATGCTACACTAAGTGCTAGTTAATCGAAACTGAATTAAAAATACTTTTCTGTACATTCAAACTGGATGACTATTAGCAGAATTAAAAAATTGAACATTAGTTTGGTAGTTCTGTAAAAGATTATACGGCGTAACCCTCAAATAGCGAAGTAGCTAGAAAATGCATTCGGCCAAAAAATATTCATGATCAGCGTTCAACGAGTTGAATCTGCTCTTCAATTACCATTTGTCTGTTCGACTTTTGTCGACCGATTCGATTCGATCGATTATAAAACGGAAAGAATAGTTTAGTTCGCCATACGTAGGGTATGGAGATTAAAATGGATTTCCCGTGGGACTGGAATTACTTCTTTTGCAATTTTATTTTCCGTTTTGTTCCCGAGTTTTGTTAATATGAAATTAATAAACGGGTGATATAAGCCAGCGATATAACCGATTATTGAAGGTAGAAAATAAATTACTATATAGTTCAGAGACGCTCAGAGACAGAACAGAACACCCTATTGACTGACCTTGTTGAATGTTGCATATCCACAATAATCATTGCTAAGATCTCAACACAAAATAATTAAAGTTATTATAGCTAATAGTAAGTAGCTTTCCTAGACTAAAAATATTTCTAAAACTATTTTGGGCTAAAAATAATTTTATACAGTGTATTTCTTAATCAACAAAATCTTATTTTATGTTCTAAATTCAGCAAAACACAATCTGAAAGTAAAATATTATCACTCTCATTATGATTCCACCGAAATTATAATAAGGTTATTTAATTCAAAAGCGGAAAGGTCAAACCAAAACATATTTTATGAGAAAAGCACCTAAATGGACATGCCGCTGGTTCTGAAAGTCCCTTTTGCTATTAACTAAAATAATTTTAAAGATGTGGGACAAGGTAATTCCATTGGCAGAAATTGTTAACTAAGAAAACAGAATTGCCTTTCCTTATTGGATTAACATTTAAGTAGACATCACCATTACTTTGACTGTAACTTAGAGGTACAATAAATTGGTTAGTCGACGCGCAATCTTCACTTCTCTTAACTAATCTTACAGAGGAATTTCGACTCAATTTTGGGGAAGACAAGATTGATTTTGAACTGTAACAGTTGTGTTACGTTTGGAAAGTGTGGGCGCCAACCCAATTAGGTCACTTACTCCTGACACGAAGTACCTATACTACAGCTTCAAAAGGGTTGGAAGGATCTTAATCGTGGTCCTCCATAAAAATTGGACTGTTCCTACGTTCTTAAAAAGCTAAGATTTTTTTATGTATTTTTTTTATCCAACTAGCAAACAGCGTCGGTTTCCCACGGGGATTCGATCAAAACAAACGCCAACACTTGGTTAAGATTATCATACAAAATACTTTCATAGGATTCTTAACCGTGAATTGCTCAAAATAAAATCTTTTCAAATAACTCAATTTGCTGACTTAACGAAGATATTTTGCTAAAAAAGTGATTCCTTGGTCTCAGATATTATCTACGCAACTTATTATAATAGCTTATATTATATTTTAAATCACTCTATACTAAATGAAGATCGTAGATTGGTTCGTTAATTGTCAAATGAGATTCTGGTCATGCATCTTTGAATTAGATGCATAGTTTCACGCTGGATACCGCACGTTCTCACCGAAGTTCAGATACGGGCTTGTAATTAGCCTTCATGATTGTGTTATGTTCAACAGTTTAAGACAGTATTACGCTAAATTTATTATCAAACGATATGTTTTAATGTGCTATCGAGTTTGAATCGATGTGTCATCAACTAACACTGCCATAAATTTTTCTTCATATTTTTGAATTACTGACCAAACCCACACGCAAATCTGTTGATTGATCCAGAAATTGAAAATACTGATTTGACATCTTGCAAATTTAAGTATGTTAAATACTATTTGCTTTTCAGACTTGATTTTGCAAATATTAAAAGCAGCATAAATGAAACGCAATTTTTATTTAAAAAAAACGACAAAAATGTTTCCTGAATACTGAAAACTAAAAGGAACAATTTCAGAGGTAAGTGAAATGGCAAATAGTTTTATAATACTGCACCATTTCTCTGGAAGTTGCCGTCGACGGTAAAAACCGCAAACAAAACCGGATGAAACACTTGTATCTAATTAAAAGTTTTGTTTTAAGTGCAAATGGCATTTCTCTAGTGGGAGTACTAAGTGTCTGCTTGTTATAAGTTTTATTAGTACTAAGTTGTGTATCAGGGGGCTTACTCTGAATTTCGACATACGATTTTGATGTCGCTATCAAATTTAAATATGGTCGCACGCTGTCACTTTCAAACATTTGACAGCGACATCAAAACAGACTAATCGAATGTAGAAATTCAGAGTCGAAACCTATTTAAAATTATGTTTTTGGCAGTAACACTGCATGTCTAACAGATTTTAATGTACAGTAACAACAGTTTTGAAGTCTATGAACTCATTATTATTCTACAGTCAAGAACAACCCTCTTTCCAGCAGAAGATGAGGGTCCTAAGTAAGGATTGATAGACTTCAAACGACTTTGTGAATACCTTCTAAAGCCTTTCCGTAATTCCCCTAGGCAAGCTGATTTACCAGTCACCCTTTGATGATTTAACCTTAAAGCTTTATTGCTACTGTCGTAAAGTTTAACATTAAATCACGTTTTTAGGGTTCCGTAGTTCTGACTAGGAACCCTTATAGTTTCGTTATGTCCGTCTGTCTGTCTGTCTGTCCGAGGTTTTGCTAAGAGACCGTGAGTACTAGAAATCTGTAATTTTGTAGGAGTGTGTATATCAATTACGTCGACAAAGTGGTAAAATAAAATTTTGGAAAATATTTTTTTTTAGGGTAGCTCCCATACATGTGAAGTGAAGATGAATATTTTTTTTGTTGTCTACCCCATTGTGTGGGGTATCGTTGAATAGGTCTTCTAAAATGACTTGGGGGTTACTATTATTATTTTTCGATTTAATGGTCCATTTACGAAATATTAAACATAAAAGAGCAAATTTCTGTTCCAGTAGGGCGTCCCCCCCCCCTCTAAAAGCTAAACTGCTGGCTTGAAAAATCTGGAAAAATTAATGATGATAGTGCATTTTATGAACTTTAAATGAAAACTATAGCGGTTAAGATAACTTTATTAGTTTAGCAGTAATAGTCGTTGAACTTGGGTGTTGGATAATTTTGTACCAAATACAAAATCCTTAGCATTAATCCTTTATAGTGACTAAGATAAAGTAGTTGCTTGTTTATAACGGGTAAAGACTTGCATTTAAAAACAAAATATCAAGTAAATAATACATCCATACATATTATAAAAGGCTTTGTCCTGCCTGCCTGACTGACAGACAACGCACAGCCTACACCGCTGGTCGTAGCGACTTGAAATTTGGAGGGTGTATTTGTCCTAATGTCTAGAGGTGTACTAAGGGTTTTTTAAAATTTAACCCCTAAGGGGGTGAAAAGGGATAAAAACGATTGTATGAAACTTCTTTGTTTTTTAACTTAAAGATTTGAAAATTTGTTATGGGGTACTACTATCAAAATAAAAAATACCCTCATCAATATTTTTGACAAGGGTGGCTTTGGAAGGGTGAAATTGGGGATGAAACGTTGTATGAAAAGATCTTTGTTTTGAAGTTAACGTTTTGCAAATTAGTATTGGGATAGGAACTTAAAATGTTGTTTTTAATGTTTTTGATAGGGGGTGAAATATTAAATAGACAGTTCTTTGTTTTTCAAGTTATATGTTTGGTAATACGCAATTAGAACTTCAGTTAAGACGTGAGTTAATGGGTTGTTTTTGGTGTTTGAAAAACTTACCCTAAGGGATGAAATAGGTGTGAAAATTATTAGAAATTGATATGGATGTCGTTTTCAAGGTTTTCAGGGACGCTGATTACGAAAATGTTATCTATATTGTAGAATTCATGAATTGCACTTAAAACAAAGATCTATGTAATATCGAAATCTACGCGGACGAAGTCGCGGGCAAAAGCTAGTGATATATAAATTTGCTTACTAAGCAATTGAAAAACTTACTTATCTAAAATTTAAAAAAAATAACACCCTGTACTTTTATGGCATAGATCTATAGGTTCAACCATAAGTATTGAATTATCATCAAATCAAAAAAATCAAAATTCCACTCTGTATGTGGTCGTTATCCTACCAACAGCGCCACCTATCTCTCTCGAAATGATCCAATCTTTCAAGCTGAAACAATTTAACAGACTCATGAAATTTCATTAAAATCGGTTGGATTATTTCCAAATACTAGTGTATATATGATGAACATCGTAGCTCTTTTGCTGCGGAACCCTACATTGAGCATGATCCGACATGCTCTTAACAGGTTTTTATTGGAATGATAGGTAGGGGTGCATCACAATTTCGCCCATATTGAGAATGACACTAGAAAAACCCAACAACGCTTAACTTGACTTGGAGAATAGATAACTGAGGTATTCGTCCAGAAGTAACCAATCCACTGGGACACTGAGAACAATTGAAATGTTAGTAATATGATACCTTGATCTAGTAGCTACCTTCTATCTAGGTATCATAACAATATACAGCTATAACATACTACAGCTCTTTATTTCTATTTTGAAAACCATAAGTTACTCAAAAAACTTGAAAGAATTTTAGATAAAAAATAAAACCTAAATTTATACTGTAGTCTTATTTTTTAAGTTAAAGTCTTTTTCTGCTTTATGTTTCTTCTTTGATCTACAGTTCAAAAGGCACTGCTCCCACTTGTTTATATGGAAAAGTATACTACCTAAATGGTATTATTATTTCTGCAAACTTTTTGTAGCGATCATAATATTTCCTTAAATGGTCTGTAATTTGAACACAAAATCTCACTATAAAAATGTGTAATATGTCTACACATTTTTAGATCTAGAATTCATAAATCATTTTTCTTTTAAAATCAGTCTCCTTCGATCAAAGAATCAATAAGGATAAAACGCCAATCTATTTAATATCACAAAATGAGACATCAAAGTGTCACGAGACAATGTCCTAAAAAAATGTTTTAGAACACATTGAAGGTTTTTGTTCCATGGACAGTGGCGGCATCTGTATAATATAACATCGTCATTTGTCAACTGTCTGCCAGTGGTACCTTCAGTGAAATGAAAAATTCGATGAACAAAGAATATGAGTAAACAATTGGCCCTTTGTGAACAATGACAAAGAAATTCAGAGAATAGTTAGCGCATTTTCATATTATTCATTCTACTATAAACTCTTGAATATTCAAGTGGTGATTAAAGATCATTAGCAATATCTCATAAGCCGTGTAGTGACGGATTAAGAATACATAATGTCACAACACCATTTCAACCAATGGGTGTCGTAAAAGGCGACTAAGGGAGCAATCTTATGCATACAAGAGCACTGCGAGAAAAGGAAAATTCGAAACAAACCCTATACCAACCCGTCTGGCCAGTGTAGGTATAGTAGGCTAAATTCCCTCCACACACAGTAGGCTAAATTCATTCCATATTCTTTGAAGGAGACCCGTGCCCAGCAGTGGGAGGTTTATGGGTTGAAAGGAATATCTATAATAATTTCATGTCATATCGTATTTAATTTCAAACAAAGTCATTAACATTTTCCATTATTAGGCTTTGATCAATTTAACTATCGTATGAAGGTTTATGTTTAAAAATAAGCTTTGTAAAAATATGCTTGTAACTACGACAAATTTACCTTCCGGAAAGTTTATTTTTCATTTTCAAAAAATATCGGCAAAGAATACACACCGAATGGTAATCATCTTTTAACGACGTAGCACATTAAATCTATCCTTAAAAGAAACCCAGCACTTAATAAAAGAGATTGGCTGTTATTGTTAGATTCTATACACAGTGAATGAATGAACGTATATAATTTATGAAAAGGTAAATTAACCTTTTATTAAAATGTACCCTTTAGAAAATCATTATATTCGTGTGCTTCGAAGCTTCACTAATTGATGAGGGTTAGACAAGAAGATGTGTAATTAGCTTGTACAATACTTAATTAGCATACATTAACGGTGGAGTTATCCATCCAGAGATTGGAGTTTGTAAGTGATAATTAATTGATATCGATATTTATTTTGACTCTAAAAAGAAAAACGTTTTGAAGGTGAAAATAAAACCTTTGGGGTCTACAGGAATTGAAACGTAATATACATAGTTTTATGTGAAATAAAGAATTTAAAAATTAAAGTAAAATAAAAATTCATTCATTTCCAAAACATAATCTTTTTATAAAAAATATAAAAAGATTATATTTTTGAAATGAATGAATAATGAATTTTTATTAAAAAATCAAATATTTGTAATGAATTTTTATTAAAAAAACAAATATTTGTTATTTTGTTTTTTTTATTTTGATTGGATACATTTATGCTATAGTCTTCATAAATTAACATAAAAACTAGGGCAGACCACCATTATTCGTAGAATATAAATCAAGGTATTTAGTTGCTTGAAAGTTCTTTTTAACCTATATTCAATAATTGATTATAGATGCGAGGGTGCCCCAATGTATAACTGACCGGCATGCAAATCATGCGGCCTCCGAATGGCAGTACCAATATGGATTTTGCTTTGAGGAGTTTACATGTACTAGTCATGAGACCATTTGCTAATGGCGAAGGTAAACATCATGAGATCACGTAGGTATACTAAAAGAAATCCTAAGGGTATGTCTAATCCATCAACCTGCATTATGCCAGTGACTAATTAAATGCTCTCAGCTTGCTAGACAGAGGAGAGGAGACTCTTGCAATAGATTTATATTTCAATATATATATATATATTTTTATTCTACCACATTCACACAGCGCCATCTAGTCCCGAAGTAAGCAATTATATTTGCTTGAGTTATGGATACTAAACAACTGATATACTACTTAAATACATTTTTTTTTTGTAAATACATACATATTACAGATAAATTACACCCAGACACAGAACAAACCTTTATGCTCATCACACAAAGATTTGTCCTGGGTGGGGATCGAACCCACGACCTCCGGCTTAGCAGTCAGGGTCTACTAGACCAACAGGCCAGTTCTACTCACGGGAAACATCAAAAATATAATATACTTTATAACATTTGTTTGTTTCAGCAACTATAAACCCATAGTATGCAAATAATTATGGTGTCGTTTATCATTTTTCCAGACAATTAATGTCGGTGACACAAGAGTTTGGCTGCTGATCTGACCATTTTTGCATTACGTTAGTGAACATCTCTTGATCTGGGTGACCTGAATATGTAAGATTTATGTATGTTCGTGATATATGATAAAATGCGGTGGCAAGTAAGTGAAAAATTTGTGGTAAGATATTAGTCAAGCTTGACAGTTTGGTCAACAAATTACGACATCTAAAAAAAGTGATCATCATTCTATAATCAAACCTTGCTGATTTATAGCTATAAATCAAGGACACATAAGAAGGTAAACATAAGAATACATTTGCAAAATTTACCTGAACAAAGTAAGCCATTTTATGCACCCACATCAATTATTTCATCCGGTAGGTAACAACCCAAATTTCAAAAGCTTTATAAAAAAAAACGTTACAAAAGTTTTCATTAATCCTATATTACGCTCGAAAATAACCGTTTTTATCCCTCATGGCCATAAAAGCAAAAATTTTATCAAATCGAAAACAAAGTTTGGATGCGCAACAAAATCAGCTTTAAAATCCGGGAACGACGAAAACAATGGTATTACCCGTACCTCTCGTATTCTGTCGGCATAAAAAAATAGAACTCTGTAATGAATTTAATCAGAATAAAGCCGTACCTTTAAGTATCGTACCTTTAATTCAAATTCTGTCCGAACTGTAGATACCTTTTTAGGAAAACAAACAGCGTAGGCTTATAAAGATGGGGCATTTCCAAACGTCAACAAACCTCGTGCTTGACATCCAGAATAGCTCGGTCATGTTTTGCAATCACAAAGTAATAGGCACAGTGTAACTCCCTTTTTACGAACCTCAATTTCATTTCAGACGTGCTTATCTCACTAAAAGGTGGGAGAATAGAGCAGCAGCTTTAAGTAGTGCAGTAGAAGGGAATGAAGGCAAGAGCCTCTGCGCTGAGAACGGCCATAAAACCTGAAATGTATTAGTTGTTTATTTTGTGGGGGACGCGCGCAATCTTACGGTGTTGTGTTCAACGCACAATTTTATACGGTAAGTGGTAAAACACAAATTTATAGTGATGTGAGATCATCATACTTACTTACTTTTTACTTTCTGTTTATTATTTAGTTTGTAAACATTCATTATAACTCGTTAATCTTACGGTGTAGTGCTCTGCTGCATCACTTTACACGCTACCCAAATTGGAAATTACAAAAGATTGTAACTATCCATTTTTTTAAAAAGACTGGCGTGAGTTTCTTGCCAGTTCTTCTCATAGCTCCACCCCGTCAGCGAACTGGTCGTAGGCAAATTTGCTGACACTACTTTTCGGGTAACCTGTTACATTATTATCTTGTGACTTTCATAAGTACCTTGTAACCTAGATAAATAAACAAGATTTCATTTCATTTCATGTGTAAGCTCAGGACAGCCTTTATCAGAATTTCTCATCGTGCAGCGTGGGTATGTGATTTTCCTTGAAATAATACTAAGATTGCAGAACAATAATCACTTAAGCTGAAAGAAACACTCAATCACTTCAAAATGTACTTTGATTAAGACAATGGATAGCGATTCGTCGAAAACGTGGTGCGCTTGCGACCGCTCTATAGGATCTCTCATACCAAGATGGCCGCCTCGCTACCATCGACTCGACGCTTCGCTAGAGTGACAGTGACAAGCTGTCACTCTTGACATTGGCATCTTAATGTGCGCCGACACGGCCAACCTGACATACGACCGTCCTCGGGCGTTATTGTATTCCTGGAACAAGCAATTTTTAATCACCAAGACGTCCGCTCGTCCATCCTGCTACAGGACTTCACATTGGTTTTCGATTGTACCGTCAAACACAGAGTCAATCACAATTAGACATTGAAATGAACAAGTGCATCCCTTCAACCAGCCCGTAATGGATCTGGCCCGGACGACACTGTTCCCATCGACTTGTCAACCAACAGCAACACATCTGGACCGGACGAGTGCATCCCTACAACCAACCCTCTATTGGGTGTGGCCCGGACGACACTGTCCCTCCGACCAGGATAGACTATAAGGATATTACTTCTGAATCGGACGAGTGCATCCCTTCAACCAACCCCACTGGGTATGGCCCGGACGACACTGTCCCTCCGACCAGGATAGACTATAAGGATATTACTTCTGGATCGGACGAGTGCATCCCTTCAACCAACCCCACTGGGTATGGCCCGGACGACACTATCTTTCCTACCAGGATAGACTATAAGGCTATAACTTCTAGATCGGACGAGTGCATCCCTTCAACCAACCCCACGGGGTGTGGCTCGGACGACACTCTCCTTTCTGCCAGGCAATTCTGGATTGAATAATGCTTACAATAAACAACACACTCATACAAGACATAAAACATACCTTCGATTGCGGAATGTCCTGTTCATCCCAAATAACATGATGATCCACTATCAAATAAGAAAAGAACTCGCTCACTAGAAGATGTCTCCAAGATGCTCCTGGAGGGGCGGTGCTTACACTAATGGACTTCCTTGACTGCAGCTTCACTGCCGTTCTTCTTGTCTGGACATACAGTCACCACGTGCCCAAGCTGACCACACTTGTAGCAGGTCGGGGTCGTCCTTTTCTCCACGGCTCGCGATGAACTCGAAGTATCTTGTGTCTTTGTTCCAGTTTCGTCTCGACGTTTTCTACAATCGGCGATACAGTGTCCGGCTAACCCACAATAGTGACATTTTCCGGTGAATTTCTCCATTATACGAGCACGTTTTGCGTCAGGTTCTTGGACTTCGGTATCCATGCGTCGTTTAAGTGATACTCCGCCAAGTACTCGAAATAACTGAGCTCGAGTCGTTATTGTTTGTGTGTTTAACTCGCGACGTATCAAGCTATCCTTCTGACATAACACGGATATCACAAATCCAGTAATTACCTTCTCAGGCATCATACTTTCAGGTATTCGTTCGATGAGATTCCATAACCGAAGAGCAGATTCACACGCAGTCTCTTTAGCACCTATTTGGAACCGTAACACTTCATCGAAATAGTCTTGCAGAAGTTTAGGTTTTGAAAATCTTGCAATTAGGATTTCTTTAACTGATTCCCATGTAATAGTGTCTAGATTAAGCTTCATTAAACATGCTGCAGCACTACCTTTCAGCGCCTCCGTCAACGCCATCAGTAAATTAACACCTTCCAGATTTTTATTTTGCACAATGAAATCAGTCACTTTACACCATCCATCAATGTCCGAGTCGGGCTCCTCCGGGTCAAACTTTAAAAGAATTGTATGATTTGTACTGAGCGGCGGTGTTTGTTGGGCTGCCAAAACTCGAGAAAGCAACGCTTCCATGCTGCTCAATAGCTTCTCAGCAGTTCTAGAATCCGATTGCTTTGCTTCATTCTGCTTTCCATCGCATCCCACTTCTGATGTAAGCTCAGGACAGCCTTTATCAGAATTTCTCATCGTGCAGCGTGGGTATGTGATTTTCCTTGAAATAATACTAAGATTGCAGAACAATAATCACTTAAGCTGAAAGAAACACTCAATCACTTCAAAATGTACTTTGATTAAGACAATGGATAGCGATTCGTCGAAAACGTGGTGCGCTTGCGACCGCTCTATAGGATCTCTCATACCAAGATGGCCGCCTCGCTACCATCGACTCGACGCTTCGCTAGAGTGACAGTGACAAGCTGTCACTCTTGACATTGGCATCTTAATGTGCGCCGACACATGCTTAAGTTTAAATGTAACAACCGAAATGCTCCAAACAGAAATCTCATTTGGTCCAGGTTTTGATTGTGAGGAAAGTGCAAATTTATTGAGATAGTTTACACTGGAAAGCGGTTTATTAGATTATCTTATACAGTTTGATCTCGAAATCTAGGAAATTTTGCTTCTAGGAAATTGTGTTAATAAGACCTTAGTAAAACCTGACATTGTATCCACGAAAGGTTTTTTACAAAACTATGTTGTAAAAATTGGGTCCTGGATATAAAGATAAAAACAATGTATAAAACATTCATTGGATAGTCTTAAAATTATCTTGAACTTAGAATAGCAAGGCAATCCTGCACCGGGAAGGAATTGCGATTTCCTTACCACTTGACTGGAATATTGCAAATCCTACCCTAGATTTTATCTCAGCTAAACCATATTCGCTTCAACTATAATATTATCTTGAATGAAATCGTGTCGACATTCTCCCTTGCACATTTACAATATTCAGAAGAGTTTAATGCAAGTAACGTTTTTTTTACCCTTTTAGCTCTCTAGATAGACGAGAGGAGACCCGAGCCCAATAGTGGGACATTAATAGGTCGCTAATGATGAATGAACGTTTTTTTACAGATACTACATTATTTACACTATTTAGAGTTATATGAAAATACTAGGTAAGTATTGTTGATTAATCTTACTATTATTATAATTTATTGTGGATGGATGGATGGGTGTTTATTACTCAATCATGTGAGAATGTCTAAGAGAATGTATGCAAATTTGGTACATCCTTTTAACCCTGGAATAACACACTACCACTCATGTGGAACCGCGGATTTATACAATACTAGAAGTCGCGAATGTTTATAATGTTATTATAGAAGTATATATATTACAGATATATAGATTTATATTGCATGCAAAGCTTACAAAGACATGTAATATAATAAATCAATGGAAATGGATGCAGGTTTTGCTGTTGTTTCAACATTCAAAACTCGAGTTTTTGAATAATGTCAATCTTGCAACAAGCGAGCAGTATAATACGCGTGGCTTATGGATTCTTTACTCAATTCGACTTTTATTTCTTTTAAGATGCATACCAGACACAGTCATTGCATATCGTGAGTATAAACTACAGAATTCAATTCTCTGTAAATCCACATTGTATATAGCGCTCTCGCGAAAAACATACATTCTGCGACATCACTAGTTCAACCCACTGCTAACAATCGTATCGACCTGCTTTTGCCATTCAAAAATAGTCTTTATCATAATTGTCTAAGAGCCATATGGGCTGCATTTTAAATTTTGCTAGTTTGTGTTCGTCATAGTAACGCGGGTCGAGTCTTTATTCTTGAAAAGTCGCTTTGTTTGTCTGTTTCCTATAGCCCGACAGACTTGCGGATGTGTTGTTTTGATATTTTATAAACAACTTGTTTGTTGTGCTGTAAGAGGAAGTTGTAAAAGTAACATATTTGCCGTTACGGAGTCTACTTGAGGAACTTTTTGAATAATTACATGGAGAAGTCGCTTCGGGCAGTGCCAACGGGTAGTCGATGTCGCCATCCCTGTTTCCCTTCCGTTACGAAATGATTGATTTTTATTTGATCAACACTGTGTAAACGTTAACGAGACCGTGACTATGGAATATGCAATTTATCAGAGCAGCCGCTTCCAAAGAGTTTCTAATTAAATTAAATCTTATCTACTCTATCCCTATTTGTTTGAATATCTATTCTTAATGAAGTCTACAAAATAATCGTTCAAAGAATTTAAAATAGATTAAATTCACTTCTGTCTTCGGGGAATGTTATCATTACTGATTACATTATCACTTTTTGCCTTTTTATAGAAAATTTCCTAAAATATTATGTACTTATTGTATTTTGTGTTATGTTTTTGTATATTAATATGAGGAAACAGTTTTTATGATTATTTTGATCTTAATTGTCGTAGTTTATACCCACATTAAGTATATCCTTTTGTATAACAAATAAAATAAAAGAATTGAAATAAATAAACAAATACTAATGTTAATAAAAAAGTAGATTAAAACTGTATCATCATCATCATATCAGCCAACGACGTCCACTACTGAACATAGGCCTTACCTAATTTACGCCACTGCGGGCGGTCCTGTGCCGCCTGCAAAACTAAAAAATTAAAACTGTATTTATTTCCTCCAAAAAATCTGGAGGGAATTTAGCCTACTATACAATACAATACAATATACACACAATACTATAAAACTGTATACCAGCATAATATTGCAGTGTTAAAATTTAAGGCGTTCCAAACAATGCGTATGAACTAAATTATTTGAATATCCGTGCCAAAGTACTTAAAATTGGCGTTTACATCTATGTACTTACAAGAGTCCTTTGGCAACAAACATTATTTTTTTATCATGGTTTTGAGTGTGAAATGACCTATTATTTATGTTTAATTCTTTGTAAATATAGTTAAATTATTTTTGGCCTGTGTTTTTCTAGAGAACTTATTTATAAACATATTATTTTATATTTCTTATATATGATATATATGTACATACATATGTATGTAAACATATAAAACACCTATACTCCGAAACACACATCTGCAGATCATACAAAATTAAATATTTGCTCCGACTCGGAGATCGTACCTAAGACCTCCAAAACTGCAAAAGTATTGCTAGTAGTAAAAAAAAAATACATTACACTGTCAGCATGGTTCCCTTCTCCTGAATATAGAACTCCATAAATTACAGCAAACTCACTGATAAGTTCAAATTCTGGTGTAATGACATTCCTATCCGGAGATGTGATACACTCGTAAGTTAATGTACTAGGGACCCTGTTCCGGTAATAATGGACCACAGGATGTGGTCTACAGATTTATTGCCACGTTTTATATTTATTACTTTGATCATTGGTACTTTCTGTTTAATATGGAAGTGGAATTTTTACGCGTGACCGGATTTAAGTTGAAATTTATTTCCAGTACGTCTTACCCTGATTCTTAAAGTGATTTTCCTAAAAATCTCTTTAAACGTAAATGTGTTTATAGCTGAACCAATTGATATCTGTCATATTAAATTAATCTTTATTTAATAGAGGTATGTATTTGTTTTTATAATTATTTTTAGCTCCGTATACTTTGAAAAACATCTGATAAAAACATTACCCTCCTTTTTGGCAGTCAGGTAAAAACTAGGGCATTTAAGATGATAGAATTTATAACATAATTATATATATTACATACATTCGGTTATATTTTTAGGTTATTACGTTTAAACGTATGATATATCGCCACCCCCGGAGAACAAAATGATAACCGTCATTACCATAGTTTTAGTGTTATGTCATATTTGAGGTCTACGGTGCCTAATACATCTACACAATTTTTTTCGTGAATGTCCTGCCTGTATTTAAAAAGTTATAAAATATTGCAATAATATTCATCATCAATTTTCTACCCGAAAAATAATGTATCATAGTATTGGTAAAAAAGTTTCTTCATAAAATATATGCCAAATACTTTTACAATAGGATTCTCGGAAAATAAATAGATAAAATAAATTGTTAACGCTATTACCATTTTGTTCTCGTAATAATACATTTAGGCTCGGTGACTAACATGTCCTTAGTAAAAAGTACTGAGAAAAGTAAACACGGAAACATCTTGCCATTCTTTTCGGTCATAGGTGCATAGGTGCATTAGAGAGTGATAGCACGATAATTCATTGCGTGCGGCGCTCGGCACGTGGCAATGTTTGTTTACCTACTCGACCTTCTCTAGTGCACTTGTAACCGTCATTGCGTGAGCGTAATTTCTTTTTAGCTGCGGTTGTTTCTATTATTTTTGTGTAAATTCAGTGTTTTTTTAAAGTGAAAAGTGGTAAACCTAATTGCAATAATAAAATGAATAAACGGAATCCTCGTTTAGACGTTATTATGAGTATGGTGTCTAAAATAAGTGACGATTCCAAACATCTTACTAATGATGGTGAGTACCGACTGTGCCTTTTACACAGTATCATTGTCTTTTAATTAGTGATAGGTAGATAGAATGGCCATAGAATCTTATTTAAGTAAGTAGGTACTCGATCTGTGACCCGATGTTGATAGCTGCAAATTCGACACACCTACCTACCTAGATACCAACTTGCTTATTTTTAAATAGGTACCTACTTCGAGTGAAACAGTTGATCTTCCTTGGAACCTACCTAATGCTCATTACCTACAATGAAGTTTATTTGCGTTAACTAATCTATATGCAGGTCAATTTGTCATCACTGTTTGTTATTATCTAGGTATTAATTCAATGTCATTAAATCGTATCGTTTAAATGTTTTAGATCACAACCCACCCCAAAATGGTACTACAGATCAAGACAAAATAACGAAACATGAATATAATTTACGCGGTAAGTGTTAAATATTATTTTATGTTTTTGGTAGGTAGGTAAGTAGTAATTTTTGCCTGTATTTAAAATAATTATACTAAAAATAAACTCCTGCCTCGATGGTCGAGTGGCCGCAAGCGCGGGTCCTACTAACCTCGAGGTCCTGGGTTCGATTCCCGGGTCGGGCAAAGTGTTATTGGGTTTTTCCATTAAGTTGGAACTTCTCAGTAGCAGCACGGAGTCTGGATTTGTGCCCGGTAGATGACAATAGGCTCGCCCCCTATTACATGGGACTTAAAACATAACTGGCGAAACGTGGGTGTATTACACACCTCTGCCTAACCCTTCGGGGAATACAGGTGTGATTGTTATGTCATGTTATGGTTATGTTAAAATAAACAAAAAGCTATCGTATTATGGGTACCTACCTACCTCATTTTTTTCTAGCTTAACCTAGCTTCTTATATTTTTTGCTTTTTTATTTAATGTAAGTATAAAAAAGCAAAAAATATAAGAAGCTAGGTTCACCAAACTAATCTATATTTCTATATTAATATTATAAAGCAAAATAGTTTGGTTGGTTGAACGTGGTAATCTCAGGAACCACTGGTTTGAGTTGAAAAAATATTTTTGTGTTAGATAGTTACTTAGTTCATTTATTGAGGAAGGCTATATCTATATTATATAATATTATAAAGAGGTAATATTTTTGTTTGTAAGTTTGTATGTAAGGGCTAATCTCAGAAACTACTGGTTCGAATTAAAAACTCTTTTGTTCTGGTCTGCAGAATTAACAAAGAAAACGTACTACAATCCAAATGATAAACAAGGGAATGAAGACTTCTCTCCGAGTTCATCCGGTGAATATCTGCCAAGTCCAGAGAGACTTCAAATTCTAAGACAGCGGAGTCAAAGCTCATTAACTTTTGGAGGAGATTCGGACTATTTAACATCAGCTGCTAATAATATTACAAAATCACCATCGAGCATATCAAACATATCTTCCATTTTTAATGAAGTAGATTTTGTAGCATCACCTTTGATAGTGTATGAAAATAGACCATTGTCAGATACAAAAAAAATGCTCGGTAATGAAAATATTAATAGAAAAACTTTATCAAGACGTAGTTTAAACTTTTCTGCTATCGCTGAGGAAGACAATAATATGGTCGACGCATCTTCCAGTTTTGCAAGCATTATCTACCCAGGGGAAGTTGAACAGAAAGACTTAAATATTTCTATGGGCAGTGAACTTACTGTAAATAAGGAAAATTTTATTTCTATTACTTTTGAATTAGAAGAGACTTTGCAACCATGTGACTCTTCCAACGGTAAATTGACTGAGTGCACCTTAGTTAGTTACCAAAATGTGCCATCAAGCTCAAAAGATTTCGATTTGACAAATGTTTCTCAGTCAGAGGTAGAGGTTAACCATTCAGCAATTAATTATAATATTATTAGTTTTAATGAAGATGATTACCAAAGAAATAACATAGACAGTTCCGGTGAAGTGATAACTCAAGCTGAAACTGCTGCTGCAAGCTTAGAACAGGTATTGTGTGCTACTAACGCGAAAAAATTGACAAGAAAACGGGTTCGAAATGAAAGAGAAAAACAAGACAATAAGAGTAAAAGGTTAAAGAATTCAGGAGAAGCTTACGTAGGTTGCAGGTCAAAGAAAGAGTTTAAGAAAAAAACGATAAAGGCTGAATGCAAGTGTCAAAAAAAATGTGGAGACAAGATCAACCAACAGCAAAGAGAAACTATAATGCAGCAATACTATCAACTCGCTGATCATGAGTTACAATGGCAATTCATCGCTAAGCATATAATAGCTGAAGACATAAAAAAAGTGACAATAAACCGAAAGAACAACCGCACTCAGACTATTAAATACTATTTTTATTTAGACACAGAAAAAGTGCAAGTATGTAAAACATTCTTCATTAATACTCTATCTATATCACATCAAACAGTTTATACAGCCTTAGAAAAGGTAAAATCTGATAAAGGTTTGAGTGACAATAGAGGTTGTCATGATAATAGACCTCGCAAAATGTCACTTGAAACCGAAGACAATATTAAAGAGCACATTCAATTATTTCCTACTGTGGAGAGTCATTATACTCGGAAGAAATCGGCCAGACAATATCTGTCCGAATTACTTAATATATCTAAAATGTACCGGTTGTACGAGGCTTGGTATACTGAAGGGCACTATTCTTGCCGCATGGCATCTAAAAGACAGTACGAAACTATTTTTAACACCAGATTTAATTACTCCTTTCATCGCCCCAAAAAAGACCAATGTGGTCAATGTGCACTTTACCGACAAGCTGATCCTCGTACAGAAGAAACTCTGCGAGAGAAATTTAACCAGCACCAGAAGAATAAAGAACGCGTGCGTCAAATAAAAAACGAAGAAAAACAATCAGCTGACCTTTCAGATACAACTGTTGCAATCTTTGATTTAGAGAAGGTGTTGAATATTCCTCAATCTCAAGTGGGAATATTTCACTATAAGAGGAAATACCCTGTGTATAACTTCACAATATTTGACAGTACTCGACTGAAAGGTTACTGCTATGTTTGGCACTACGCAATCGCAAAAAGAGGAGCAATAGAAATTGGTAGCTGTTTATGGCAATTTCTCATGGGTGAAGCAGGAAGAGGTATCAAAAACATCTCATTTTACTCTGACGGTTGCGGAGGTCAAAATAAAAATAGATTTATCTTTGCATTCTATATTTTTGCCGCTCAGAAACTGAAAATCAATATCACACACCGATTTTTCGAAACGGGGCATGGTCAAAGCGAAGGTGACTCAATGCACTCTAATATAGAACGAGAGCTAAAACATCAAGTTGTTTATACACCTGAACAGATTTACGCAATTATTTTGAATGCAAAAGTTAATGGTGAGAAGTACACTGTGAAGGAAATGACACAAAATGAGTTTAAAGACATAAAAGAATTAATCAAGAATAAGAACTGGGCCAAAGATGAAGAGGAACATAAAGTAGCATGGTCTAAAATAATGGAAGTAAGTGTCTTGCATTCACAGCCTACAGTTCTACGTTTCAAGTATGATTATGATGCAGATTATTCTCGGTTGAATGTCGAACCGCTTCCAAGAATTGCGCCAAGAAACAAGCGGGGTAAACATAATGCTTCAACCTCTCTTACAGAGATACAATTATTGAAACCAGCTTACAACAAACCCCTTTCAATAAGTAAGGCTTTACACGGCGACCTTATGAGTCTCTGTAGGGCAGAAGCAATCCCTAGCTACTACCATGCCTTTTATAACTCCCTCACATTTGCTAATTGCTCTGAAGAACTTAATCATGAGGATTCCGATGAAGTTCACGAAGACTGATTTTTTTCTTATGGTTTTTTTCTATACTTATTAATTAAAATAATAGTTTATTAGAATAACGTTGTTTCATTTTAAACCCTAGAATAAAAGTTTAAGTTTCTGTTACCTAATTATGCAAATTGAAAATTAACTAGAATAAAATTGCAAATGATCTTGTTTTCCATTAATCTGGCATCCATTTTTCAATGAATATTATTGTAATGTAATATTGCAATATTCATAGGTTCTGGTAATTGCCGCGATTAAAATTGTAAGTGTATATTAATAAACTAAAACAGTACAAGAATTTTAGTATCTTTTTAAATTCGAAATATCTTTAGTTCAAATAACCTTAGTAAAACTTCTTTAAAAGCATTATAAAGCATAAAAAATTAGCTACCATTGTCCTATTTCTCGTTTCTCTACACAAATTAGTTGGCAAGATATAGTCGAAAATCAGTTTTTTATTTTTCCTGAAAAGTAGTGATTTTGCTATTACCATTTTATTCTCCGGGGGTGGCGATATATGATAATGTTTCTCAGAAATATTCATAATAATATTCGAGAGAAATATTAGAAAAGTATTTGTCAGGTAATTTATATCTGCGTGACTTTCCGAGCAAAGAATCGCTTAGTTGCTATAATTATAGAGATCGTTATATTTACGAGGTAGGGAAAAAATATGTGTCAAATAAATACATCTGTCTTATGTTTATGTACCTATGTGAACCTGTTACAGGGGGCTTACTCTGAATTTCGGCATTCGATTAGTCGGTTTTGATGTCGCTGTCAAATGTTTGAAAGTGACAGCAACCACACCTAAATTTCCTTATCTATGGATTTAGCTACTAAAAATAGAATTTTGGCAGAAACTCCATACAAAAATTATGTCAAAATTCTAACTTTAGTAGCCAAATCCATAGATAGATAGATTAGGCATTGAAAACGGCAATTAGTCGCCTTTTACGACACCCACGGGTGAGATGAGGTAGTGATATTATGTATAAGAGATATACTATGAATATTATATATTTTATAATTCACTGTTTTACTTTTCAGAATGTTAACGTACGGATTAATATCACCTGGATTTAAAAATAAAACCTTAGCACCTATAAGTATCAAAACCGATTAAAACAACCAATGTAGGTCGATCGGGCCCAGCTTGCCTTAATGATGACAAAATTTTAATGAACTAAGTATCTGCATTTTAATTGATAGTATAAATTTTAAACCTATCACTGTCCTACATAATTTTTCATGCAGATTTTCATTCAACTAAAGGAAGGCTTTAAGAAATCTGTTTTAATCGTAGAAGAGAAAAACTGTTTTTTTTTAAAGATTCCCTTGGTAACACAAATTGTAAAATGAGAATAAATGAATTCAGATATTATATTTTAGGTTAAACTTTCAGAGTAAGGTCAAATTATTTAAACCAGCTGTTGATGTTGCACCTTTTCTTACCACTGAAAACGTAATTCAGCGAAGTGAAAAATGCGTCATGTTATTAATTTTGATAATCTTGACTTAAAATGATATCCACTTTCCGGACAAAATTATGAAAAATCCATTTATAGCTTAATATTTCAAGTTCTAAATTCAAACGTACGGTCCGCCTGATGGTAAGCGGTTACCGTAGCCTATGGGCGCCTGCAACACCAAGGGCATCACGAGCGCGTTGCCGACCCTTAAGAAACCTATTCACTCCTTATTCACTTCACTATTGCAGTCAATACGTTTTTGATTGACTGACTGTAGTATGGACATTTTATTCTAAAATGTGTGTTTACAGATTTGGTACCGACTATATAATAGGTATATTAGCATACCAAATTCGTCTTCTCGAATCTTCCAGAAACGACACCGTATCATAATGACTCCATACTTCCAGCTAGTAGTTTCATCTATAAAACCATAGCCATAGCAAACTCGATAGTAGGCAATAACACAAACCATTTCCCTCTAGGCCCCCATTTCCTCACCCCAACTTACTACCCTCGTCTAATTGCAAGTTTCTTCTGAGCATCTGCTGTCTTTTAATTAATGATCATGTTCCACCTCCTAAGACATAGCGATATTTTTTAGTTGCCACTGAGACACTTGTCATTGACTTCGTTAAGCTTTTATTGGATATACGGTGTTTGGAGAAAAATATTTTCCTTTAAGCTTTCGCGATTTGTACACATATTAAATTTTTATAAAACGGGTCCTCCTTATAATATAATATGTGAATTAGACCCGTTTTATAATAATTTAATAAAGTACTTTCCGTCGTTTTTTTTTTTAATTTTTGTAGAAACATGTAGAAAAAACTAATAAAGTACTCTGTATTTCAGAGTGCAATTTTACTATTGAACGAATAATTATGAAACCTATGACTGTTTTATCTCATCCAACAAGATTAGATTCACTACCTTTAACTTTTTAAAGGTTGGATGCTTCATTCATACTTTTATACTTAGCAAGTAAATATAATTAAAAAAATTTAATAACCCGACTGCAAAAAATCAACAGAGAGCAACGCACTAAAAAGACCGTAAAATTATTGTAATATTATTATACCTGATTAAATTTAAATACATGACATATATATATATTTGTAATCTCCATTTGATTCCCTTTATTTTGATACTCTACTTGTCAGGTTTGAATAAAAAAAAATAGAACTACTTACAATTTGGAACCATTCAATTATACATAATCTCTTTTTGAATATATGTAATCTCCTTTTGATTCTCTTTTTTTTTTATACCAAACTTGATAGGTTTGGTTAAAAAAACAAATTGAACTTCTTACAATTTGGCGTCAAAAGCCCGCCGTTTAAGTCTTTTTATTCTTAAAACCTGTCTAAGGACACTTGGGCTTTCTAGGCAAATGTAATGATACCCTAATTGTCAAAATCCATCCAGCCGTTTTGAAGATTCGTGGGAATAAAGAAATTTACAAACATAGAAGATACGCGCGAAAAAAATACCCGTCCAGTCAGTCGGGTAATAAAAAGGATGCTTTATACATACTTCTATACTTAAAAAGAAAACTCTTTATATAGTTATAGACAATGCTGATCACATGACTTTAAAGTGCTTCCTAAGAACTAAGTACCTCATATTTTACTGGTGCAAGCCATACTTGAGATCGTTCGATCTTCATTACTAAAGACGTTCGCACTTAATTGCCAATACTCTGGCTAAGTGCCCCTATTTAGTCGCGGTATCTTTAGATTAATATCTATAAAGTATCTCATAAAGTTTACACAATAACTTCGAGGATTGTATTTTATCTATGTCTAAAACTGTAATCAAAAACGAATTATCTTTCAAAAGAAGAATTATTACAACAAGTAAATATAATTAAAAAAAAATAATAAACCGACTGTGAATCATCAACAGAGAGCAACGCACTAAAAAGACAGTAAAATTATTGTAATATGATTATACCTGATTAAATTTAAATACATAACATATGTATATATTTGTAATCTCCATTTGATTCCCTTTATTTTGGTACACTACTCGATAGGTTTGGTTAAAAAAAAAATAGAACTACTTACAATTTGGAACCATTCAATTATGTATAATCTCTTTTTGAATATATGTAATCTTTTTTTGATTCTCTTTATTTTGATACCCAACTAGATAGGTTTCGTTAAAAAAAAAAATAACTTCTTACAATTTGGCGTCAAAAGCCCGCCGTTTAAGTCTTTTTATTCTTAAAACCTATCTAAGGACACTTGGGTTTTCTAGACGAATCTAACGATACCCTAATTGTCAAAATCCATCAAGCCGTTTAGAAGATTCGTGGGAATAAAGAAATATACAAAAATACAAGATACGCGCGAAAAACAATACCCGTCCTGACAGTCGGGTAAAAAGCGTTCTAGAACATTTAGAAAAAGTCTTTATTTTTTAAAATACTGACTGAAATCTTGGTTGAATAAACTTTTTGTAAGCAATCAAAATTAAAATAGGAAACTCTGAAATTTTAATTCTCTATAAGTAGTTATTATGCCTATGCCTTGACTTTATCAAAGCTATTAAAACGTCGACTGAACAAAATATATGAAAATACTCAAATTTACGTTATAACACAAAGTAAGTCATAGTATTAATACAATTTTATAAACCCTTATTCAAGGTACCTACAATCTTATTAATTTCAAATAAATTGCTTACAATTAAGTACAAATCACAGGAAGACCTAGTCGATATGTAAACTTGAAATGAATTTTATTTTGCACCACCTTCGCCGACCTAATCCCTAGCTTGAAGTCAAAATTCACAATGCACATGTCGGATTTAAACCTGAGGTCTACGATCGACATTTTTATTCCGGGCTTGATATTGGACAGCTAAATGCAAATAGAAATGGAACCCGCTTACCTCGGGTAGTATCTGAATACTATAGTATAAAAGGGAATTTTAATATCTACTACTGTAAAGAAAGACAGTATAACTATTTTAGTTCTAATATAAACGTAGAAACGTTGCTCCTCAAAACTAAAACTAGTAAAAATGTGCACTATGCGAAAATAAGAACTTATTCTATTATTAAAAGATAAAAAAAATATGGTTTTTGATAAAAAAATGTTTTTACAATCCAAATTGTTATTAATTTTTATATTTTTATTATCATTTTAAAAAAATAATAACAAATAATTCTTTATAACAATATGTTTATATTCTGTTATTTAAATTTATTTAACATAATATAGGTTCAGATAATAATTTTAACAGATACATTAAATTAGACTGTAATAATAGCCAACCATAGAGATTTATTTAAAAAAAAAGGAAATGTTGAAAGTATTTTAACCGTAGAAGATAGACAGACAGTCAGTAAATGGTCATTTCTTATGCTATTGACAGTTAATAGGCAGACTCAGGTAATGTGAAAAGATAATCGTCTCTCGGCTACTACTTTCCATTTCATACTTACAAGACAATCAGAATCAGCACAATGGATAGAATGAGCTTCAGCTTCTTTTATAGCCTCAGGTACAACTTTGTGATGGAAATAGACTTCTAAAAGTACAAGAAAAGGATCCTTTGCAAAGTCCTACTACCGTTATAAAACTGGTCTTAGAGCAGCAAATTGTTTTTGTGCCTTTAGGCGGTTTGCATCGTCTGGAGCAAGTGGGGTTGGGAAATATTAAGCGGTTGCCATCTCCTTTAAGTGTTACTTGAGAACATAACACAGCGCAGCATGCATTCTATCCATAAAATTCCAAAGACATAGACTTAAAGAAAGCGTAATAAAAATGGCATTATCGAGAAAAATCTTGAATTTAAATCTCAATGCAATGGTGTCGACGAAATTATCTCTTTTGGCACCAGCTGCAAAATACTTTTGACGTAAAAATGGCACAAAAAGAAATAGTAATGTTGTCTTCAAAGAAATAAATGGATAATAAGACGAACTGCTGAAAGCGTTTTTAAGAAAACGAATGATGATATATTCGGGTAATACACTTCTAGTAAAACTATCTCAGACGACTCTTAAGTTGTCACAAAGTCGTTTTTTTTTAATGCAATATCAGCACAAATTGAAAGATTGAGCCATTCCAGATCACTGCATTAATATAACCAAATTTATGTTGTTGAAATAACACAGAATAAATTTGAGATAACTCTCAGACTATTGGGACTATATTTTAGTGTAGGACCCTCAATTACAACAGGTGCGCAAGGGGATACAAGAAGGTTATTTGTTGCGAAGAAATATTTATTTTTCTCTTTAAAAATACTCAAGAAAGCGGAATGAAGATTGGATTTATTTTGATACGAAGTTACGAGAGTCTTGAGATTCGTAAAGTGTGAGTAAAAAAAATGAAATTATTATTTACTTTGATAACGTTTGCTGAATACGCCTGAGATGTCTGCATTAAAGTATCTCAAGTCATTGCTTTACTTAAGACTAAAATCTGGTCTTAATGTTGCCTTTTCAGCCTATTGTGTTCGCCGTGAAGGCTCAATTCATACTGGCTTTAACGGCTTTTAACAAACTCAAGAAACTAGAAGCTTTTAACCGGAGAGGAAGTGAGATGGAATTGTTGCATGTTACGGGTACCTTCGTATTGTAGAAAACTGCTAGTAATAACGGCGCATAGCAAGATATATGATGATGTTTCTAGACTTTAAATTTTATTAGATGGCAAATAAGTTTTGAAATAAAATGAACTATTTTAACAAGAGAGAAAATTATTTACTGAAGTAAACTAGTCAAAAATTGATCATACTTCTGAATTCTCTTCTGAAATATCTGAAATACCTATAATACTTTTATGATACTCACAAAAATATCTGTAAAGTTGAAGCTTAGAATATTAAAGATATTTATTCATGCTACATTGCGTACAATTCATTCAAGATTACTTTATACAAAAGCAGCCATCAACAATTTTTAAGTATTACATTTTAAGTTTTCTCCGAGACAAACAGTATTATGGGTCCCATTACTGGTAATCTCATCTGCTTCGTCGACGGTGAGCCGGGCACATTGTTCCACAGTTCCATCCACCTTTATCTCTGGTAAATTACGTTTGGGCTCAGATATTCGCTTGCCGCCTGTCTTTGTTTCACTTCCTCAGTCGCGTAATTACACCTTTAATTTTAAATCTTCGTGTTAAAGATATTCGTTAATCGTTAATGCTTTGCTTTTTATAAATTATTTAGAATACTTAATTTTGTGTCAGAATCTGAAATTTGTTTTGGATATATTTCCAAAATAATAATTATTCAGAATCTTTATGGAATACTACTATTCTGATCTAAAGACCCCTTTTATCAGAAAACAAATTACGGACCTCCAACATTCTGCATTGTCCAATCTGATTTAATATTCCTTTAGCGTCCAATAATATTAAAGTAGACTGCTTGCGGTTTCTGTGTGGATGAACAGGAAATTTAATTAAATTATAGATGCTTTTCACAAGGAGACGTTACCTCTGTTTTGATGTTTTCTGTTGACGTCCTTTGGTGACGACAAATCTCTTTTGTTTTACTTGACGAATTTCTGTTTAACTGAGAGTAACTTTTACAATATCGGAACGATAGAATTTCAAATAGCGTTCTTTTTTGTTAAATCGTGTTTTTTCAGCATATCGTTATAATGATACAAATTCACATGCAAATTATTTAAACCATTTACATTCCATTTTTTTTATTTACGTTGAAAAATAAAATTACTTTATTTTGCAACCAAACTTTAGTAAGTAACCTAACTGTTATTATGAATTTTTCGGGTTAGAGGCTTACAATATACCTACAGCTAAAATAAAAAAAATATGAACTGTTGAATTTTTCTATAGAAATTTGTTATTTATTTACACCAGAACGGCCGAAAGGAGCTTTGTGAAATTTGGCATACAGATAGACCATAGTCTGAGATAGCACATAAGCTACATTTTACTGACATGAAATGCTGACGAAAGCTAGTAGGTAAATAAAAAAACTGCCATAGTAACGTACAATAATATAACAGTTTTTATAATTCCATCTTTTTATTTACTAGAAATATAACTATAAAATATTATTTTGTTACAGCATGTGAAAGAATAATAAAAACTTATTTACACAGTTCATATTTTGTAGAGTTCGAGTAAAATGAAAAAGCGATAAAGTTACACGTATGGTGTTTATGTTTGTTGAGAGGGTGGATGTACTCTATTCACTATAATGACACGGTTGTCCTATCTCTGCATCTGCATGCTCCTTCAGCTACGAAGTTTCACTTACCCACACTTACTTCTTCGTGTTGTACCGTGAATTTTATTGAGAGCATAGCATATTGACTTGTTAAGCTACGTTTATATTGACACGGAAAGTTTCAGACACATGCCGTATCAGACAAAAAATATTCCTCTATGCAGTGTGTATATTAACTTATTTATACCGTAACGTTGCCAGACAAACGCGAACCGACTAGAGACAAATTCTATCTAAAATATTATTTTGTCTGAAATAGCAGATATGCTTTAATATTGATTATCTTGCCTTCTCATCACATCTCCTTGCTACTATTATTATTACGAGATGTATTTTTAAAATTGATTCAACTGTAAGAACTTACAAAAATTCGTGATCCGTGCTTATTTCTATTATTGTATAGATGATATTATGCTCATTATATCAGTCTAATAAAGTTTTTTTATGTTTTTAGTGCATTTGTGTTGTCATAATCGATTTGGAATCGTGAAGTAAGTATTAAAAAATCAAAATAAGTTTAACAATTAAGACGTATTCATTGAGAAGTCGCAAAGAAAGATACCATGAAACTATAATATTTATAATAATAGGTAGTGACCAGAAGGGTACAGGTCACTCGCTGAATGCAAGTAATAATAAGTTTATTTTCCAATATCTTACAAGCTAGATTACATCAGTGGTTGAGGTACTCCTTTTAAGTAAAACATTACTTGTGATAGGAGACCCCGCTCTTCACATTATTACAAAAAAATAAAGAACTAGGCAGGTAAGTGACAAGAATGAAATTTATATATTAAAAAAAAAAAGCAGATAATAATTATTAAAACACTGTTTAGTGTGAATGTGTGTGTGTGTGTGTGTGTGAGTGTGTGTGTGAGGTATGTATAAATAGATATATATAGATATATACATATATATATTATGTAATAAATATAATAATATATAATTTATAATTATGTTATGGAATAGAAGTTAAAATATAAAGGTATAATGTACTAATTATTATGATATTACATGCAAGAGATCTTCTGTACTGTAATAATTTAAGGTTTTTAGCCAGGATTTGAGCGTTTTCTTACAATCATAGTCAGACATTGGATAAATATTAAGAGTTCTATTTATTTTATTGTAGAGATATGATGATTGTCTTTCAAATTGTCTTCTAGCGAATGTCGTACTAACCGTGCGAGCAGTAGTAATAGTGCGATTGTTTCTTTTATGAAGAAGCTTTGGGTCAAAACTAAGCAAGTGGCTTAAAACCATTCATTATGTCAGTAAGGACGGCTTAGATAAAACAATTTATTTATTTATTTATTAAGGATTACCAACAAGAGATACACATACTTAACAAAGAAATATCAAAAACATAAAGCGTGCCTGATGCTCTCTCATTTATAGGCAACCACAGCTAACTTAATAGTAACATTTGTTTGTTTTATTATAATAATAAGTCTTATCAGTTAACAGGGAAAAAGTAGGAAATTTATATGAAATTTGTTGTTGACATGACTATTAAAACAAAAAAAAAAAATAGAATTTATAGAGAATAAAAAAAAAAATGTAGTGACTACAGTAAGAATAGAAGATATTAGCATTGTTTATAGTCGGAAGTATTCCATAATGTTACTCTTAAATTTAGTTGGAGAATTTTCAAAAATGTCAAGATCTAAGGTTCTGGAGAGATCGTTATATAGTTTACACATTCTATTTAAAGGTGAATTAAGGCCGAGATTAGTTTGGTATCTGTTTAAACTGAACAGTTTGTAGGCACATAATCGCGGTAGCCTGCTCGGGGCAGCAATTTTTATTTGAGACAATAATCCAGGACAGTCTATTCCATTGTTAAACAATTTATATAGAAACATAAGATCTAAAACCTTGCGTCTGTTGTTAAGGGAAATCAGCCTAAAATATTTAAGACGAGCATTATAAGAAGTTAGCTGATATTGTAAATTCTGGTTATATGTAAGATGACAGAGGAATCTTCTTTGTACTCGTTCGATTCGGTTGCGATGAACTTCATAAAAGGGAGACCATACCTGCGAGCAATATTCTAAGATGCTACGAGCGAAAGAGTTAAACAAAATAATTTTTGTTTTCGGATTTTTAAAATTACTTGTATTTCTATATATGAAGCCACACATTTTGGATGCATTAACTATTATCTTGTCGAAATGTGCGTTAAATGTTATTTTACTGTCTATGAATATTCCCAAATCGCGTACGTATTCAAGTTGTTTGAGTGTGTGATTATTTATATTGTATGAAGTATGCAATCTCTCTTTTTTCTTACTAAAGGATATGTAATGGCATTTCTCAGTATTTAGAGACATCTTATTGAGTTCACACCACTCAAACACCCTATCAAGGTCATCTTGAATAAGTCTAGTATCATCTAAGCTTTTGATAACTCCTATGATTTTAAGATCGTCTGCAAATAGATAACCGGTAGTATGATGGAAACAGTCTGAGATTGAGTTTATTAGAATTAAAAATAATAAAGGGCCCAAGTGTGAACCTTGCGGAACGCCAGAAGTAGCAGTAAACTCTGAAGATTGGAAACCATTTACTACGACATAAGATTTACGGTTAGTGAGGTATGACTTGAACCAGCTTAAAAAAGATCCGCCTACACCGATCTCAGCAAGCTTCAATAAGAGTATATCATGGTCAACCCTGTCAAACGCTTTGCTGAAGTCGGTGTATATGGCGTCCACTTGAATGCCTTGATCTACGTAGTCTGATATAACGTTTGTAAAGGCTACTAAATTCGTAGTAGTTGATCGTTTCTGAATAAATCCGTGTTGTTGATCAGTGAGACACATTTTAACTAAACTATTTAAATAGGGGTATATTAATGATTCAAAAATTTTTGGTATAACAGATAAGATGGAAATAGGCCTATAGTTTTTTATGTCATTTTTGGACCCGTCTTTGAATATTGGAACTATTTTAGCCATTCGCCAGTATTTGGGAAATTGACCTGTACGAAGTGATTCATTAAATATGTATGTTAGCGGAGTGGACAACTGTTTGGCACATTTTCTTAGAAATATTGGTGGTAGACCATCTGGGCCCGGTCCTTTATTAATATCTAATTTTTCTAGTTTTTTACGTACTTTTGATTCAGGAAGAGTCAAGGCGTTAAGACTCAAGGAATTTAAAAATTGTTTAGATGTATATGTTTGTCCAGTTTGTATATTACTATTGTTATAGATGGAAGCGAAATTCTTTGCAAATAAATTGCTTATATTAATCTCATCAGAAGCTTTTTCACTGTCTAAATACATATTTGCTGGCATATGGCTTCGGCAGTTACGTTTATGTTTTATAAAGGTCCAGAAGTATTTTGGGTTCTTACTAATGCTCTTTTCTAATATATCACAATAGGTATCGTAGCATTGTCTCATCAGTTGCTCGGTTCTAACTTTTAGTAAATTCAAACTAACTTTGTCCATGGGATTATTATACTTTTTAAAACGTATGCGTACTCGATTCTTTTCCTTTAGTCTGTTAATTAGGCCTCTTGAAAACCAAATTGGGTACTTATCATTTTTAGGTTTGGTCATAGGTACGTATTTGCTTATAGTGGTCTGTATAACAGTGTTAAAATGTGTGACCACTTCATCAATATGATTATATGGGGAAAGTAAATTAATCCAATCTATTTTGTCTAACTCATTAGTAATCATGTCATAGTCTGCCTTATAAAAATTGTGTCTAGGCAATTGACATGGATTAAGAGTTGCATCGGTTTTTGTTGTGATAGTAAATTCCAAAGGAGGGTGATATTTATCTACTGGAGTTAATGCGTCATCGGATTCCATAACAAACAAGTCTGATTCTGTAGAAAGCACCAGATCTAATATTCCAGATTTATAATTTTTAACTATATTATGTTGTTTTAGATTATTTAAAGCCATGAATTCGGACATGAGATGATAGTTTGGACATGACGAATCTTTTAAGTGTATATACCTGTGAATATCATCCATTACCCAAGTAAGGCTAGTAATATTAAAATCACCTATCACCAGAATGTGATCAAATCTTGCAAAATTTAGGCTAGCTGTATCTACAAACTGTTCAAAGTCTACTGAGCTGACAGGTGGTGGTATATATACAGCGCAGATGCAAAATTTGACGACGGTATTACCTTTTCTTAGATTTACAACAATCCATAAATCCTCTATTTTTCCAATACTTTCGAATTCAATTAATCTCTCAGTATTAATATGTTTATTTACAGCAATCATTATACCGCCACCTGTTTTTTTTGAATTGGGCCGTGTCAGATCACGGTCCCGTCTGTACACAACATATCGATCATCAAATAATTCGGAATCATTGACATTATTTTGCAGCCATGTTTCTGTAACTACTATTACATCATAATTACTTAGAGATACATTATTATAAAAAATATTGGTTTTCGTATTCAAGCCTCTACAATTCTGATAGTAACAATAAAGTTGTGCGAATTTTAAAAAATATGTCACAGAAGTCTTTGTAAAATAATTTGTTAAAAAATATGTTTGAATTACCTTTACTGGTTGAATTTAAGAAAGTTTATTTAATGCTTCAATGTCCCTAACAACAATCGCAGGTGAAGCTTCAGTTTTTCTTACTAATACACGACCACCTCTGATCCAGACAAACTTGTAACCTGCCTCTCTAGCCTTCAGTCTTGTCATTTTATGTAGTTCCCTGTTATGGGGGGACAGATGTTCTGCCACATAAACAGGTTTCTTGTCTCCTCCAATACCTAGGTGAGAAGAGTTTAGTTTGTCTTTCTGGTGAGTTTTATTAAACTTTATTACTGCAGCTAATAATCCATCACGAACCAGTGGGCTACGCAGCTTGACTATAATGGACCTTGGCCTGGAAGATGATGGATTGGCTTTTGCTACTCTGGTACACGTGTGAATATCATTAACATCTAAGTCAAATGAAACAGTTTTAGCAAGCTGCTTAGTCAAAGTTAATAAATTTTCCGCTCCATGTTCGGGCACACATTGTATTTCAATATTAGTAGCTCTTGTATGTTGCTCGATTTCACATAAACGGTATATTAGTTCTTTATTAACAATGGCCGACTTCAAGCTTGTGCTATGTCATTGCTATGTATTTGTTTTAGTTTCACATTGCATTAAACTCTTGTTATGATTATGATAAAATCAAATTTCATTTAGTAGATAGCTTTTACATGAAAGAGTACCTAATCTTTGAAATTCATGTATTGGCACAAATATTCGGATTTATAATATAGTTAGATCGTACAATTATATCAACAGGAAGATATTATAAGAAAAAGAAATAGGATTTATAAATAATATGTATACCTACTAGCGGTTCATCATCATCATCATCATATCAGCCGTACGACGTCCACGGCTGGACCTAGCGGTTGTTACTAGAGAAATAGATAGTTGAAGAAAAAAATGATAATTATAGGTAATCAGTAATCAGTTTTTAATTTTCTATTAACGTTTAAACGTAAGCCGTAAAAATACGTCGTTCTAACATTCGAAAAGTTTACGGTCCGGGAGCGATCCGACGAGTCAATATCAGGGGGCAGTAGTTTCTGAGATTAGCGTGTTTAACCAAACAAACAAATAACTAAAACTCTTGAGCTTTGTAAGCATCAATCAATCTCTTCATAGTATATTATTTCAGTATTAACATTTAATCACTCTTTGTGGCCATTTGTCGTATATATTATTAAACTGTCGTATATACTATCCAACAAAACATTTCTAGGAAAACATTTTCACTGAGTGTGAGCTTTAATATTTGTGTCGAAAAGTCATATCATCATCATCATCATCAGCAGCCCATTAAGTTCCACTGCTGGGTTTGGGTCTCTTCTCCTCTATCTAGAGAGCTGAGAGTGTTTAGGCCATAATCCACGTTGGCCTAGTGCGGGTTGATGGATCAGACATACTCATAGAATCTTTTCTAGGGTATTTGGGTTTCCTCACGATGTTTTCCTTCACCACTAGCAGATGGTAAGTCACTTGACTAGTACATATAAATTCCACAAAGTGGAATCCACATTGCCGGTCGGGATCAAACTCGGATCGTGTGATTTGCACGCCGGTCCCTTATCCATTCAGCCACCATAGCTTATAAATATAAAGTCATATAACAATTTTAAATGAAGACAATCTGAAATCCAATACTAATTAAACAAACTCATGAACGGATTCCAAAAGGTTGTCTAAAAACTATCATAACAACTGCGTAATACGTAAGCGACCTTTAAAGGTAACCCGATATTATTAAGTCAGCAATTAGTGAATAAACAGAAGTTCTCGGGCATTTAATTTCTGGCCCGTGGGGCTTTAATTAAGAGCGTGTAGGGGTGAACGATGAATTAATGTGGTACATGATTTTTGAAACACGCCTACGGATTTAGTGCGGTAATGGTAAATAATAATAATAAAATAGAGACTTTTTTTGCCAAGTGGTCTATAGAGACCACTTGGCAAAAAAAGTAAAGCAACGTAGAGTAGGACGCCCTCCAGCTAGGTGGACCGATGACCTGATAAAAGGTCGCTGGGTCTGACTGGATGCGGAAGGCGGAGGATCGAGTGTTATGGCGCGTGTTGGGAGAGACCTCTATGTACAGCAGTGGACTGCAATAGGCTAAGATGATTAAAAGATTTATATTCTGGTTCTTTTAGAACTATTCTAGAAATTTTATCCGTCTAGTGGCGGATTAAGAATACATAATGTCACTACCCCATCTTAGTGGGTGTCGTACAAGGCGACTAAAGGAGTCACCTTATGCAGATAAGAGCACTGCGAGAAAAGGAAAATTCGAAACAAACCCTATACCAACCCGTCCGGCCAGCGTGGTATAAGTAGGCTAAAATCCACATTCTTTGGAAGAGACCCGTGCCCAGCAGTGGGACGTTTATGGGTTGAAATGATGATGAAATTTTAATAACTGTTACCTCACTAAGGTGGTTGCATCACCACTAACATCGCCGTGCCAATTAAAGTGAGTTCGATTTCCACACGAAACAAATATATATATTCTACCACATTCACCCAGCGCCATCTAGTCCCAAAGTAAGCAATTATATTTGCTTGTGTTATGGGTACTAAACAACTGATATACTACTTAAATACATTTTTTTTTTGTAAATACATACATATTATAGATAAATTACACCCAGACACAGAACAAACCTTTATGCTCATCACACAAAGATTTGTCCTGGGTGGGGATCGAACCCACGACCTCCGGCTTAGCAGTCAGGGTCACTAACCACTAGACCAACAGGCCAGTCAAATATATAGGTACTTATATTTATTCGATTCACAGATATTTGTTTCGAGTCTGGGTGTAGGTACTTTGTATCTGTTAATTGTATGTTTTGTTAAGTCCTCCGCGACACAGGGCTTGTACCCTAGTGCGGACGGTGACATAAAAAAAAAACAAATGAAAAAACCAAAGTTAATTTTATTAAAACGTGAGGTATAGACATCTTCTTTATATATATAATTCTTCTGTACGTGTGTTGACAGTGAACTCCTCCTAAACGGCTGAACTGGTTTGAATCCCGACCGGGTTCGATCCCCACCCAGGACAAATCTTTGTGTGATGAGCATAAAGGTTTGTTCTGTGTCTGGGTGTAATTTATCTATAATATGTATGTATTTACAAAAAATGTATATAAGGGTATATCAGTTGTTTAGTACCCATAACACAAGCAAATATAATTGCTTACTTTGGGACTAGATGGCGCTGTGTGAATGTGGTTCAAAAAAAAAAAAAAAAAGAATGAATTTTTGTGTAGTGTTCAAGTGGATTCGAGGATGGTTTAAATACACAAATAAAAAAATGCAATCGATTAGTATATCATACAGGACAATGTCTGTCGGGTCCACTAGTATTTATATAATGTTTACGGGTTACTCACTTAAGGAAGTCAGGACTGCCGACCGGGTTTCGGTTCTCGCCTGATGATGGTTCCCTAAAGGAACCGAAATCCCATTGGCAGTCCCCACTTCCTTGCATGAGTAGCCCATAATCATTATATTATTAAAACTTAATTTGCTGAATACGTTTTCAAAGAACTCGCATTATAATAAAGATTGGAATTAGGTCCATAAATTGAGTGAGGTGTTTTTTTAAATTTTCTGTCCCTCCCTCCCCCCCCTGGTGAGATGTCGTGAGATTTTATTCAACCCCCTCCCCCATCCCCCAATCTCACGTGAGGATTTTCAAAATGTGGGTTTTAAACTGATGTATTAATAAATACAACTCACAGAAAATATTTGATTTATTTAAAAAAAAACATTTGTGGTATCTCTTCAGTTAGTTTGCTACTCTGGCATCATTTCATCAAACGAGACTTGTTCTAACAGAATAGACAGATTATCTACGACAGCTGTTCCTAGAGAGTGGCATATAGTAGGTCCCACCTCAGCAACTACTTCTCGCCACATTTCATTCAGAAGTCTGTTAACTTGATCACCTGGGAACATTTAGAATCAAATTGAAAATGTTAGTAAAATTAAATAAGACAGCCCATGGCCAAAATAAAATAACCTACTAACCTACAATAAACCTACTAATCTGATATCTTTATTTATTATTATTATTTTACCACATTTGGACCACAACAAAACTTAGGAATGTGAAGCAAACACTTATTGTATGATTAAATGAAATAATTTTTTCTGTTGTTAACTTTTTTAACTACTACCCGCACTGGGTTAATGTTTTATTTTATATTAAATTTTGTTATTTTCATGTAAGTGACAAATGTCTGAATGAAAATAAAGTTCTTTAAACCGATTTCGTTTATCTTTATTTTATTTTTATTTAGCTCACGTCGTTCTTTATTTGGCCACTGCTCAGCTCCTATTAGCCGTAGCTTGGTGTTATATAGCCTATGTTACTCAATAATAATGTAGCTTTCTAACAATAAAATATTTTTTTAAATCGGTCCAGTAGCTTTTAAGTTTATTCGTTACATACAAAATACAATCTTTCTCCTTTAAAATATTAGTATAGATAATATCTACTCTACACCTACCCTTTAAAGAAAATAATATCTACCACAGATTGAAATTATTCATTTGATTAAGTTTAAAATGATGAACTCGTGAATCGTCTATTAAACTAACAACTTTCCTCCTTTCCTTTACCCGTAACATAAAAAAACATGCATTTCTGAATATTAAAGACTAGTCCCAAGAACTGTCAAATCCACTCATATCATTCATCTGACAGTAGAATTGATTGCTTTGACTGACATCAATCAAAGATGCCATTATTCATATCACACACCACTAAAGACCTTGGCTCAAAGAACTGACCCTTCTTGCAAGCTGCCTGATATATTTTGTATGCGTAGCCGTACTCCCTTCAACTCATTTGAAGTATTGCCAATCATCTAAATTCACAAACAGCAAAACATGCAATTCGTCTACTCGTACGCGGAACTTTTCCATCGTAAATTGTTCTATTTTACTGTTATCGGCTCGCAAATAGCGCTCGTCGAACGATCAATCATCACATTGTGGAATTGTGGCAGTTTTTGTTTAGATGCGCAGGTTGTCTAGCAAATAAATATTTTTGTATTCTAGTCTGTTGTTTCATTGGAACAGCGCTTTATAACATTTTGTCATGTTCAATCGAACAAGCTTTTGTTTTTTATCCTACTGCCAAAAAGGAGGGTAATGTTTTTAGCGCGTATGTATGAATGTATGTATGTATGCATGTCACTCTGTTCGATTGTGACCTTCTGTAGCCTAAACAGCTTGGCTGATTTTAAAGTGTGAGCGGTCATTTGTATTTTTTCTCCCGAGTGTCAGAGGCTATGTGACGTCAACAAAAAACCAATATGGTGGACGTAAACTGTCAAAACAGTCATTTTTTTAGTACTATCGCAATATTGGGTATCAGATGAAAGCTAATTAATAGCATAATTCAATTATATATGCATTAACTATTGCCCACAGCACCACTTGCCTCTTGTAACGCAAGAAATTGTTATATTCGTATTCATCACCGAATCTCTATATCTAAGCCTATAGACCTTTTACCAGTGTATTCTTGAATTCATTGCTATAATATATTGACTGTCGAAGGCGACTTTTAGGCTGTCGGGTTTTTTGGTTATAAATTACTTAATACTTGTGATGTTATTAAATAAATAAAAGCATTTGACATTAAATTGGACTGTTTTTGTTTAGTGTCAGACTTTTTTCAGTAAATGGCGGTAATTGATAAATAAGTATTAATTAAAGAGTTTGGAGGGTTGATTTTTATTTATAAATGTACGATGTTTTTTTTTAACCTTATAATCCTTAAAATCATCTTTACAACCCATAATGTCCCACTGCTGGGCACGGGTCTCCTCCAAATATTTTGGAAGGAATTTAGCCTGTACTATGGTTGGTACAGGGTTTGTTTTGAATTTTCCTCTTCTCGCAATGCTCTTGTCGGTGGGTGTCGACGGGTTGATCTTTTTTTGACATTAAGTATTTTTAATCCGTCAGTCACTACACGGACACTTGTAATTTTGCTGTCGTAAAATTATCACAATTATATTATATCACAAATATATCATCATCATCATATCAGCCCAACGACGTCCACTGCTGAACATAGGCCTCACCTAATTTACGCTACTGCGAACGGTCCTGTGCCGCCTGCACAAACAAATATATACTTACGCAAAAACAAAAGAATAAACTACGTTTTTCTAATTTTTCTATCTCTGTTTTAATGAGGTTTGCCTTTTACTGGCTTAGCTTTGAGTTTATCATAAAAATGAAAAAAATAAAATGCATAGCATCAAGAAAATATTTTAATTGTTTGCTATCCGTTTCCTCTTATTAGCGATACAATCCTGCAAATAAAACTAAACTATAAATACTTATAGATAAGAATCGTATTTACTTACCAATATTTTTATCATTCAGTAGGTTTTCTAATCTAAAGGAAGCTTTCTCCACTTCATATTTGATATCGCGTTTAAAGATTTTCCAATGAATTTTACCATCCGATCCTTTTACGTCCTCGTACCAGTAACGAATATGTAAAACTGTGTTTTCTGAAAAAAAAAAAACGATGAATCCATAAATAAACTCAATACAATTTCTTACCACATAAATGAAAATAATTTAATAATTTCAATTATTATATTGATTTACGTATTTGACAGCACTTTACAATAATACACTTTAAAAAGTTAAACTAGATTATGACTGAAAATCATCAGTGACTATATTAATATTTATTCGTAATCAATTTAACCTAAATTAAGGGACCATCCACAAATTACGCCTTACGAAGAGAGGGGACAACATAGTGTAATATCGCTTTATATAAAAGGTATATAATTTTATCTATGTAATTCACCTGTCTGTGGCCCCGATCAGTGCAGTTTGCTTAAATAAAAAAAAAAGTTGTTTAAATAAAATCGGAAAATATAAAACTTAAACTCATTAATTAAATAATCACTTTGTCATCGTGTGTAAAATACGTTTTCAATTAAATACCTAAATATACAAGTCAAGTCACTAATAATTTTAAGTTTTCATGTGCCACTTTTTTATACCACAATGTTGACAAACAAACTTACAGCCCACCTTAAGGCAAGCAGTCACCGTAACCCAGGGACGTCTGAAACACCAGGAAGACACACGACCTATCTCTTGCTTTAAAACATGGGTTTTGTGTGACATATTTTATGGATGGCCCCTGACATTTCTTGAAATTCAATAATTATTTACTCACTCAAACTGATTGAAGAATCTCCTTTAGAATCGATAGGTATCATAAGAAGTTTTCCACTTAGTTCATACGTATTCTTGACATCTAAGGTGACCTTAGCATCGGCTATTATCGTTTTTTTATCAAGATCAAACCTAATAGTAACAAAATGATTAAAAACAAGATTAAAATAAAAAAAATCAATACGTCAATTATTATATTATAGCATTTCGAATAAAATAATTCTCAGGTATGAAATTAGGTCTAGAAAATATGAATGTTAAACATCATTTTGCATTTAATCACTTAGAAGTCTTTATAAAAAGTGCCTAAGTGTCAAAGTACAAGCTACCTAGTAATACTTAAAAATAATACCTACAAATAACAAGAACAAAATTTGGCATAAAAACGTCGCTAGCGGCTAATATCCTACAATTAAATTAAAAAGTCATCCAAGTCACAAATAGGCCGTCAAATAAGAAACACTTTTTATTAAATTAATAAACCTCTAGTAAAATTCCATAAGATCACTGCGCAGTTTTTCACGCCATTACCTCTTTTGTTCACAATGAATCATCGCCTGTGCCTAATTATTTCAGCGGGCCCTTTAAGTTAAGGCGCCTTCATAATATTATTCGTAATTAAAAGGCCCAGAGCTAATTGTCCGTGAGTCATGACCTCGTCGTTAGGCAGGCACATAGTTCATTATAGATTATAATGGTACTTAGCTTGCAAATAATTTTGTTTAGTAAAATTTACTTCTGTTAATTCCGTTGATACTCAGTGTTATGCAAAATCTGACGTTTAAGTTATGTCACCAGTAATGAATGCTAAGTTGCAGGGTATCAGCTGGGCCTGTTATCCTGCAGCAGTGAAAACAACGACTGCTCTGTACATACGCCCTATTTCAATTATATGTATTAGATATAGCTACTAACATAGTTTATAAGTTGTTTGTAACTAACACTATGCGTCTGTATTACTCAAATATTAATAAATAATATTTACAAAAGCGCCATCTTTGACTGGCCTGTTGGTCTAGTGGTTAGTGACCCTGACTGCTAAGCCGGAGGTCGTGGGTTCGATCCCCACCTAGGACAAATCTTTTTGTGATGAACATAAAGGTTTGTTCTGTGTTTGGGTGTAATTTATCTATAATATGTATGTATTTACAAAAAAAAAGTATTTAAGTAGTATATCAGTTGTTTAGTACCCCTAACACAAGCAAATATAATTGCTTACTTTAGGACTAGATGGCGCTCTGTGAATGTGGTAGAATAGTAATATTACTCTTCTTGGCTTAGCAGAGGAGCAATTTACTAACAAAAATTCTGAAATACCATATAACTTAAAAAACTAAAAGTCCTGCATCTAATAATGTCACTATACCAAAAAATACCTACACTCAAGTGAAAATAAGTCACACATACGGCAATTGATTTTCATTATATCTAACATTTTACTTCAACTAAAATCTTTAAACACTATTTTTACCTACCAAAACCACACTATTTAATTATTTTCTGTAAATAAGTTTTTTCTTCTGTTTTATTACAAAATCGAAAAAAAAGTAGATGCAATTTGTGCAACTTATGAATTATTATTTAATAGGTATTAAACCTATAACACCGTTAAGCGTATACTATGGTGATCATAATATTTTCTATCAAAGGCTAATGGAAGCAAATATCTACTTAGTACTAACTTGTGACATACTATGTCATCTTAATACCGATATGAGTGATGAATTTTTGGATTACTTTTATATATCTCCCTAAGTAATATAAAAAAGCGTTGCTAGCCGAATAGGAAAGTAAGGGAAAGCCCAAGCTTGATTCCAATAGTGAAAGTACCAATGTGGATTTCACTTACTAGAATTCATTATGTACCTACTAGTCAAATGCTTTCTAAAGGGTGACGGGAAATATATTGTAGAAATTATGACTACTGCTAAAATGTGTAATTTAATATCTAGTTGAATTCATATATCGCATTAGGTTATCCTGTTCAGATAGTTAAGATTTTGAATTCTATTATTTATAAAATAAGATTGTAAATTAATAAACTGTGCACTTTTTGTCGTCTTACAAAATTGGTTTGTGTCATAGAAATGTTTATTAATAGACATCTTAAGGATGATGATTCATTTTAGATGCGACTAAAAGGTTCCAAGACTATGATGCAAGTCATTGTTCCATATAAACTTATTTAATTATCTCGGTTCCAATCTTATCTACAATTAATAACTTCCTTGAAAACGTAAAAAAATACTGCATGACTAATCTACACTTGTAGTGTACCTAATACCTAATTATATTATAATAATTATAAATTATAAAATTCTATGCTAACAAATTCATTGTAAGTATTAGACGTATGTTAATAAGTCAATTAAATTATAACAAAATAATGATTTTTAAAGACAGACAAAGGTGATTAAAATAATTTTATAACTAACGTAATGAACGTGTGAAAATCGTATTATAATTAATTAACGTCAAGTTGAGATGCTAGTAAATTAATTTTGACAACATAAATTAAGGTATTTTATTGTCAGATTATTTTAAATATATAATACGCCTTATGCCTTATGAGCTAGACAACAATTTCACTACCTCATCATCGGCTCTCAATCAATATTTTACTACTTTCATACAAATAAATTGAGACACTGTAATCTCATAAACGGCTCTAACGATAAGAAAGAAAATTGGTTATTTTATAAAATGCTTCGTACTAAAAAAATTAGACTTGAAAAAGCAAACTTTGACAAAAACACAAAAATTCTTTAACAAGGTAGCAGCGCCATCTTTTAGAGTTTTGAGGTAATTGTGTATGACATTAGTGCTACTGTTGCCTAAAGAATAAACCTTGTATACCTTTGACTGGCCTGTTGGTCTAGTGGTTAGTGACCCTGACTGCTAAGCCAGAGGTCGTGGGTTCGATCCCCACCCAGGACAAATCTTTGTGTGATAAGCATAAAGGTTTGTTCTGTGTCTGGGTGTAATTTATCTATAATATGTATGTATTTACAAAAAAAAAAATTAAGTAGTATATCAGTTGTTTAGTACCCATAACACATGCAAATATAATTGCTTACTTTGGGACTAGATGGCGCTGTGTGAATGTGGTAGAATATTATATTATATATTATACCTTTAATAAAGTAAACCACTCCACTTACTTGAGACTCTCCATATGCAAAGCAGATAGTCCTCTAAAAATGTTATTTTTAAAAACTAGTTTTAAACCTTGTTTATTTGGAATGTAGACGACCATCTCTTCAACTAATAAAGGATCTAAAGAGTGTAGGTTCCTCTCAGGATCTCCCAGAGAAAACTGATGAATTGATTCGCGGGCTGCTTTCAAGGCACACTCGTTCAGATTTGGATCGTTTCTTGAACATGATGATATGTAAGAGGCTGGAAAATAAATTATATTTTTAGAACCGAGCTACACATAGTTGTCTTTTGAGACTAAGTAAGTAGTAGGCCAAAAGATTTTAAGTATATGGAACCATCTTAACAACATTTTAAAATAAATTAGTCCCTTTCTACCGCTAATAATAATATAATTTTCGTTAAAATGGGCAAATACCATCGACTCACCAATAATCTCTTGCTGTAGCAAATGAAGTTTGTGGACAGAAAAAGATATAATAGTAATTACGTGTTTACTAGATGCACCTCAATCCTAAATATTAGTCATTATTTTTTTCTAATTCAAACCTGTGTTTAGGGTTTTTACCAGTTCAAAGCTTTAGAAGTAAGCAGTGTCAAAGTCACACCTATGCCTCGAAAACAATTTACAGGCGTGATGTACTCGCAAAAGTTTATAAAAAGTTAAGCTATAGGTATTAACTGTGTAATAATTCCATACTTTGGACTGATACTAAGAAACAGTGTTCGTTTCAGTTCTGGAAAAATCCAATAACTTTATTGCTCTAACCAGAGTAAAGTAAAAAGTAATCCGAATATTTTGCGCAGCAATTGTAGATTTACAAATCTGCTGCGTCACCTACAGAATATAATTACCATAAATAAAATTATCAACCTTATTTTCTTTTATTTTTCTGCACACTCAAAAACCCGTCAAAAACAACTCGTAATGTATCAATATTTTTGTTCCAAGCATAACAAAATATAACAAAGTAGTCGCAAATTGCTCTTCCAAACAAAAACAAAACGAAATGGAACAAAATGCACTTATATAACTAATTAAAACTTACGTAATCCCATAGACAGTACGCAAGTTAAGTACCCAACAAACAGAAAGGCCTCCAGCATTTTAAAAACAACTAGATGTCACCGGGGAAAACTTCGTAACTATACTGAAATGGCTTGTTCAGAGGCTTTATAAACATATTATGAAAAGATTACATGGTACAAAGCCCTCATTAGAAGCTAAACATACAACCCTTAATTTGGATACGACACGTGAGTAAGCAATTTTATTGATGTCATTGTTTAGTTTTTATTTCATTGCTGCTTTTGTCTGGATATATAGAATACCAGTCTTACATATACGCAATGGACACTATACTGTATACTGGCACTAGTTATGTAACATACGCACAATGTAACGTAGTATAAAATTAGTTTCAACCTAAATTATGCTTTATATTAATAAGATTATAGATGAAAATTCTGTGCAGTCGTTAATATGGTATAATCTTTCATATTACTTGGTATGACGTAAATTAGCTTTTTTTTAATATTGTAATAGTACCTTATACGGTTAAATTACGGATATATTTTGTTTGTTGTTCATCAAGTTAGTATGGAATGTTTTCATCTTATTTTGTGTTATTCCAAGCACGTCCTGCGTTATGTCAACGTGAGCCAAACAATGTTTGCGCGTAAAACGAACAGATAATATAATAATAATAATAATACAATAAAACGAACAGATAGTAAACAATCCGTCAATATTTTGATTATTTTTCTACAAAAATACTATTTTAATATCCATTTTCTAATGATTATTGCGAATAATATAAAAATAATACATTATTCGCAATAATCATTAGAAAATGTATATTAAAATATATATATTCTAGTAGTATATCAGTTGTTTAGTACCCATAACACAAGCAAATATAATTGCTTACTTTGGGACTAGATGGTGCTGTGTGAATGTGGTAGAATATTATTATTATTATTAATTGAGAAAATCCCCCCACCCCCATCCTATTTTTAAAATTGATTTTATAAATTAAGATTTTATGGTTTTAATTTTATTTTATTGACTAGTCAGAGATGTATTATAAGGAGGAGGAGGAAGGAAGGACCTTATGATGGATCTTATTAATCAAAACCCTAACCATAAAAACAGGCTGTTATTATGGATTACAACTGGTTTGAAAACATCTATTTCTTATGTATTTCTTTAACATTATGTTTTTTAACTTTTATTAAATTCTCCGACAGCACAGAATTAGGGGGCAGATGACATTAAAATATTCCACCCTGAATTGCAAGAATTCCGTATTTATGACGTTATTTGACAAGGCTGTCATATTTTGTTAACAGAATATATTCATTTAAAATAATATTATTAAGTACCTACCTAATTCATAACATAAACAAAAACAATCTAATGAAAATCTTATCTGCGTATAATCTTTGCTAATTGGACGTCCGCAATTGTTTTTAATCGACTATAAAAAACAGTCACGTTCTGACATATACTAATAATAATTAAATAATTTAATACTCGACCAAGTGCTATAAGCATTGAATAAATGATAATCTCATCAAATAAGTAAATAAGCAACATAATAGACAGCCTCAGGACTTTTAAGCAGAGGGACAGTCAGCAACAAAAGAAACTGAGCATATCCATAATTTAAAAAGTAATTAATTTAAAAATTTAAATGTGACTGCAAAAAATCAACACATAAGCAAAGTACTAAAAAGACCGAAAAATGCTTGTAATTATTATTTCTGATTACATTTAAATACATAACACATTATATTTGTAATCTCCATTAGATTTTTTATTTTGATACACAACTTGATAGATTTGGTTAAAAAAAGAAAATTTACTACTTACAATTTTGCCCCAAAAGTCCGCCTATCTAAGGACACTTGGGTTTTTGAGAAGAATCTAAGGATACCTTAATTGTCAAAATCCATCCAGCCGTTTGGAAGAAACGTGGGAATAAATAAATTTACAAACATACATACGCGCGAAAAAACGATACCCGTTCTGGCAGTCGGGTAGAAAAGCATGTAATGCATACATAAACTACTTAACAAGAGTGCCAGAATTGAATTATCATATCAAAGTAGCTTAGTTATTCCTTGTGAAATTGGCATTCCAGCAATAAAAGTCCCATCAAAATCGGTTGAGTCATTTCGGAGTTTATCTCAAACAGAGAAACAGACGGACAGATAAAAATTCAAACAACAAATCGTACATACTTTCATAATATTATTATGCCTACTCTAAAAAGCTGTTATATATAATTATCATCACTACTTACTATAAAACAAAGTCGCTTTCTCTGTCCCTATATCCCTATGTATGCTTAAATCTTTAAAACTACGCAACAGATTTTGATGCGGTAATAGATAGACTGATTTAAGAGGAAGGTTTATAGGTATAAAATACATACCACGCGGGCGAAGCAGCGGGCGGAAGCTAGTTATTTAATAAAACAGTCACTTCAATTTTATTTATTTGTTTAGATATGCGCCGTTGTCTACCATATGGAGTACATCATTCATGTTACTAAAATATAAATAGAACTGGCTTTACAGAATATTTCATTACGAAAGGTCATAACAATAACACATTCGCACAAAAAAATCTACATGTTAAAAGCTTAAGTGTCCACTTGACAAGGACATACATGAAAAGCGTCGCAAATGAAAAATGTACGCGACAATATATCACCAAGAGAAATGTAAATAAAATCACTCACATAAACATAACGAGATGCATCTCTGACTTACGAATAGCGTGCATATAAAATTCAACCATATTCTATTTAATGTAGAATACAATTTGAATTCGAATACATTTATTTTGTTTCAGCAATGAATATGGAACTTAAATGTGTTATGCTAAGGTTTTGTTTCGAATGTCTATGTTAAGGAGTGTTTTTTTCTAGTTAAATGTTAACAAAATAGTTTATGTTAGAAGTGACAGGGAACATGCCACTTGAGCTTGAACATTCAGTACTAGATGAATGCTAGTTACATTAACTTTAAAAACATGTAGTGGTTTTTACTTGACTTGCTCTCCATAAAATGTTGGTTTCCAATACTTTGAGTGTCTCTCATCAATAAACAAATGATGGTTTGTGCATGCATAATATTATTATGATATTTTTAGGGTTCCGTAGTTCTGACTAGGAACCCTTATAGTTTCGTTATGTCCATCTGTCTGTCTGTCTGTCCGAGGTCTTGCTCAGAGACCGTTAGTACTAGAAAGCTGTAATTTTGTTGATATAAATTACGTCGACAAAGTAGTAAAAAAACATTTTGGAAATTATTTTTTTTTAGTGTAGCTCCCTTACATGTGAAGTGGGATTGAATATTTTTTTGTCGTCTACTCCACTACGAAATATTAAACTTTAAAGAGCAAATTTTTGTTCCAGTAGGGCGTCCCCCCCCCCCTCTAAAAGCTAAATTGCTTGCTTGAAAAATCTGGGAAATTCATGATGTTAGTGCACTTCATGAACATTAAATGAAAACTATAGCGGTTAAGATAACTTTATTAGATTAACAGTAGGTAATAGTCGTTGAACTTGGGTGTTGGATAATTTTGTACCAAATACAAAAATATCTTTACCATTACTTATATTCAGAATAAAGAACTACAGAATTGTACTATATTGTGATAACGGGCTACTACGGAACCCTACACTCTGCGTGGCCCGACACGCACTTGGCCAGTTTTTTTTAAAGACGCGGGGAAGTTTACGCATAATACACGCAGACTCAAAACAAATAACTGTTACTATGAATCAATGAACGAAGAACAGACACCCTTAGATCCTTCCTAATAACTCTGTTTGGTTGTTACGCTTTTATGCACTCAACCAATCTATACTAATATTTCAAAACTGTAGTTTGTTTTTTTGGTTGAACTTGAAATACTATAGTGTTGGAGAACCGACTGTCACCGTGGCGCAGTGGTTAAGGTGGTCGCCTCGCCACTACATCGCCGTGCTGCTGTGTGATTCATAGATATTTGTTTCTAGTCTGAGTGTACTTTGTTTCCGTTAGTTTCATGTTTGTAAAGCTCCCCGCGACACAGGGCTTGTACCCTAGTGCGGGCGTTGTCTTTTTTTAAAAACAGAAGAACCCATTAATTGACGAAGGTTATAGGCTATACAACATCACGCTACGGCCAATAAGAGTTGAGGAGTGACCAAATAAAAAACACCGGGAACGAAGCCCCGCGTGAATTCTAGTGTAATATACCTAAATGAAAAGTAGCTGTTGCCCAGGGCTTTGCTCCCGCCGTTCTTTATTGGCTACTACTCAACTGCTATTTGCAGTAGGGTGATATTATGCATATAGCCTTCCTTGATAAATAAGCTATCTAAGACTTGAATATTTTTCCAAATCGGAGCAGTAGTTCCTAAGATTAGCGCGTTCGACCAACCAAAAAAACTCTTCGGTTGTATAGTGTGGGTGGCTTGACCATAGCTTGAGAACGGTTGGAATAATTCGGCTAATTTATTTTTAATATTCGTTGAAATAAAAAATACTAATCACAGGAATCAATTTTACGCGAGTAGAGCCGTTAACAACAGTAAGTTTTATAAAAATATAGTTTAGAGCAACAAAAAGATCTTATTTAGAGACTTTTGATAATCACTACTCACGAAAACTGAGGAGAAAAACTGGTTCAATAAACATAAATCAGCAACTAATTCAAAAATAAACAACACAGACAACATTAAGAAATAAGATGTCAACTATTCGATGACGAGTAATCTGACGAGTAAAACAATTACTTACAATCAGACCTTGTTTTCAAGACCACTGATTGTATACAATTATTTGTGTAACAGGCAATTTATTGAGTTACTCACTTGTCTTGAAACTTTGTATTGGTGAGACATTTACCTAACTTTGTAATTCGTAAATTCTTGATTAGTTCTAGAAATATTACGATAGTTTTTGATAAGTAGTGGGCAATAGAGAGTAAGTGCTGGTTGAATAGATAAGCGACCGGCATGCAATTCATACGGTCTGAGTTCAATTTCGACCGGCAGTACCAATGTGGATTTCATTTTGTGGAATTTACTTTAACTTTAAAGTTTATTTAGTAAAGTATAGTACTTTTATTGTACAGTGGCCAAGCTTAATGGCTCCTTTTCGCCTGATGGAAAGCTAAAAGATGACGTATCTGAGTGCGGCCGTTAGGGCATTATAAGGATATGTGTAATGTGAAGATATTATAATAACTAAGATAAGTAAGTATCAAACAGAACCATTTGATTAAGATCATGTGACACAAGAACCAACAGAATTTAAAGGTGATTTGTTTAAACTGAGAATTTTCTCAGAATGAGGGCCTCAAAACCACTTCCTTGTGAGATAATTAATATGCCGTCGTTCATGCATCATGATTTCGACATGTCGTGTTTAGCGAAGCTTGATATCGTTGTATTAAACAAATTCTACTACGGAATTACAATACTAGTTTATAATCATTCGAATATGAAATGTGAACTTTTTTGTGCCTGTCAATTTGCGTCATATATATATTACTTTTTGTGCCTGTCAATTTGCGTCATATACATATTTTTAGAACTCGGTAACTTGTGATAACTGAAGTCATTAAAATGTATTAGGTAAATATTACGCGAATAATTTATTACAAACTAGCTATGCCCGCGAATTCGTCCGCGTTGAATTAATAGATATTTTCTTTAATAATAGTGGAGTTACTCCTTAATACATCAGCTATCTACCAGTGAAAGTCCCAACAAAATCAGTCCAGTCGTTTTAGAGATTAGTCGGAACACACAAGCAGACAAAATTTGTAAAAGTTTATATGTACTGTATATATATGTAATGCAATATGTAATGCATATGTGCTTGCATATGTAATGCAAGCAGAAAAAGCGGTTATTTTAATATTACAAACAGACACTCCAATTTTATTTATTTGTATGAATGTATACAGGGTATATACGATGATACGCCATTAAATGATAAGGCAGCCAGTGTTAACCCTTATAAACACATTCTAATAAAAATTATAAAAAAAAGCTACACATTATTTAAAGTCGAAAAATTTAAGAATATAAAACTACAAATTATTTTCCTATCATGACGTTTTCGACATGACGACGAAAAAAGTGCGAAACAGAGTAAGAGATAAGATAAATATGAAAGAGTCAAGAGATATTTAAATGAATTGAATGACGTAATGACAACATACGATCAACGTAAATACCTACAGGTTGTTTAAAACTGTGAACAACAGAACTGTGACATAAAGAAAGTACATTTGCGTCTAAACTATTGCAAATTCGTTTGATTTTTTTGGTATAGCCTTCTAACATCACATGCTACAAGTGGTTTCATTTAATGTCGTACCGTCGTATAAACCCTGTATATAGAATAGATATTGACTATTTCTAAAATATAACAAGGTATTTCTATCTAGTTTTATTATAGAAATAGTCAGGTATTTCTTTTTTTTATTTGGCCTGTGTCATCCCACTTCTGGGCAAAGGCCCTGAACCTTCCACTGCTGTCTATCTCCAGCTTTATTCCACCAATCCCTGTCTAAGGTATTCAAGTCGTCACACCAGAGTTTTAAGGCTTGCCCCTCTATTTCTATCTAGTTATATTTTAGAAATAGTTAATCTATTCTATACACATAAATAAAATTGGAGTGTCTGTTTGTGGAAAATATGTGAAAAAATGTGGAAACAAAAAACAGCTCAAGCATATTTCTAACGAGCATTTTTTGTTTATGGTAGAAGTGTTCTTCGTCATTGTATGTACAGTCGAGTTCATTAATATATTGGCATCATATTTATCATTAGATATTTTTGTTGTAAAGGGTGACTACATCTTATTGCATAATGTACAGCATATTTTATTGAACCATTCACATGAGGACATATATTTGATCCATAGGTTCTATAGTATTTATTGAGCTTTTCAACTCTCACAATATTTTGAATCCTTGATGGTGCCAATATATTAATGAACTCGACTGTACATAAAAACTACTGTAAATTTAATATACTTTGTTTGAGAAATCTAACTTCACCGCGCTATAATATTGCTATGAAGCAAAGTTTGAAGGAAACAAAAATACTCAATATTCGTATGAAATTACGGCAGCTTCGGAATCCATTTCAGCATATTATTATGAATGAAACATTTGAAATTATTGATCTACTTATATTAATATTATAAAGATGGTAAATATTTATGAGTTTGGATGTAGAGGGTTATCTTCGAAACTACTCAAGCAATCGTCATAAAGTTTCACCCAACGGTAGTTTAAGATTTGGGGAAAAACTTACGCTGCATTTAACCAATACAACACGTGGGCGTAGCTGGAAGCAAGTATTAATTATGCCACCAAGAAAACAACCATTTCAAAACAATTTATATTTCAAAGTTCTACAAATTTTACATAACTTCCATTTAAATTAAGGTGCTGATAAACTTGATCATTTACTTGGATGTTACATTACAGCAAAATCAACGTACGCTTTTTAGAGAGCATTCTATCGAACCATCATATTAACATCTTCGTGAACTATTCTAGATACTGCAGCCAAAAAGACTCAAGTAAATTTTTGGTCTGAAGCTGCAAAAATACAGTACTGTTTTTCTACGATATACCGACTGGAATAAGCACGTCAGTCCACTATTCAATAGTCAACTGTACCATAAAACTTATGTCAAAGTTTAATCTTATCAAGCGCTGACAATAAGGCTAAAAATTTACTTATTGTTTTTGCCTTCTGTATCTAGTATTTATCAGAGCATTCGTTAGAATTATCGTGAAAATATTCGTGGCTCTGTTCTGTTCACGGCTGGTTCGATGTGCGTCAAAAATGGTGAATACTCAATGATAATTAAGTTCAAGTCTATCAGCATCTAATAGATGTTCATGCATTATCATGAATCATATAAAATATCATGAACATAATAGATGAACAGTTGAAAAACAAAATACATAATCACTAATATCACTAGATGCTTATCATACCGTTCATTTAAGACTATGACGAAGCAATGAAATATTTTGTGGGTATACCGCTATAGAATTTCTCCATGAACTCAAGCACGTAAGTCATAGCTTTATCCATGAAAGGCTTTCCGAATGAGGTCATGAGCATTCTCCAGTTTTGATTCAGAAGTCCAACTACGAAATTGCCTGCAAAAGTCATAAATTAGGTCACAAATGGCACTAACAAGTTGTATAACAGATTATTACACTTCTGAGTCGCATTAAATGAATTGACATAATGATGTTGAATTTTACGTGTTGCTTGGAATACGACATCAAATTTGCAAGCCTTTTGAATTACCTACTTAGAAATTATGTTTTAAAAGCTATTTTACTTTGTTTTATTAACATTTAAGTTTTTGATTCTCTGAATTATTATTAAAGCTCTCTGTCTCAAACATACAATTAACGGTCATAAAAGTCATCATAGCTTCTGTTAACCGTTTTAAATTAAGTATAATAGGGTCATTTAAATCAAAACTTTTTTAAATGAACACATATTTCAATAATTTACAAACTTCCAAGTGTGAGTTCTACAAGATTCTAACGGTACCACATAACATAATACTCGTATGCATTTTTTTTTAGTTTTGAGACAGTAGAATTTCCCCACAGTCCTTATCTCGATGTGAATTTTACGTAGCCATAGTAAGCAACCATACGCTGTACAAATTTATTTAAGTAATTTACTGCAGACATTTTTGACTTGTATTTAGAAGTTTTTTTGAAGTCCAAAAAAGTTTAGATACACTGATTTTGATGTAAAGAATTAATTAATGAAGACTTACTGGATTCTTGTTCTCCTACGTAGATATTATCAGCAGAGAATTTCATGTTGCCTTTAACGTCAAAGTCGTATTTGGTTTTATTAGAATCAAATTTGACGTAAGTGTCTCCATTTCGCGTTTCGGTGTCATAGAAGAAATACAGTTTCAAGTTCACTTTTTCTGAAATAAAATCGTTAGTGTTACCAAAACTGTGTGATTGACCTTTATTCAGTTTAGTACTTTTCAAAACATGCTCGTTAATTTCGCTTGATATTTTGACGACAATTCATTACAGCTGGCATATTTGACATTTAAAAGCAAATTACAATTTTACCAAATAACTCTTATCTAATAAAATCAAACGAGTCATATTTATCCGTGTTGCTTCTCAAGTTCAACAGTCTTCTGAATGCATAGATACTATGCTAAACAATAATTGCTTGCTTATGCTTAGTTCACTAATAATTCTATTGTACAATAAATTTAAAAAAATTCTTACCTATACTAACTTTGCCGTTGCCATTGCCCCTCACCGAATCACCGTTTAGCAAGTTCTTGAGTAGTGGACTTGATGAGAATAATTTGTATTTGCCTTTTACTACGATGTCACATGTCAAGTCTACAAACGCACGATTCTCTTCTGTATTTAACCTTTAATAAAAGTATGCATTAATTATTATTATGAGTTGTAAATGTAGGGTACAAAATGCTTTACATCAAAACAGGTTGTAAACGGTTCGGTATCCTCAGAGGCTTACTGGGAATCTCGATATTCAATTTAGTTGGTTTTATCAAGTATTTGAAAATAATAGACTGTATTTAAATATTCAAACCTTTTAAGTTGAATGTTGAAAATAGCTTAATTAAAGTTTTAAATAGTGACTTAAATTTTACATACCTCATGCAGTATTATGTTAATAAGAAAATGTATTCGATGATAGTAGTCAGTGAGGTTAATAATTGTTTTCAGAAGATAAAAAGACTTACTCAAATTTATTATAGATGCATTTCTCAATCCCTTTAGCGGTTCCTTCTATTAAAGTGAATTCCATGAGATCCAAAACTTTTACAGTAGTGTTTTTCAGATGTATAGGATCAATAGGAGGTATACCTATCTCAGGAATACCGGTTTTAGCAATATCTTTCATAATTTTTTGTAACAGTTTCTTTCCACATTCATGATCGTTTCTTTGACATTTGTTCAAAGTATCCACTGCAATAAATTCCATGAATTATTTCACCATATCAGCATCAATTTAGTAACTAATAAATTTTAAACAATATGACCTCTTCAAACTAATTAATTAAATTCTCAACAATAGCTTTCAGATAAGGATAGGTAAATTGAATTTATAAAAATTAAAAATAATCATATTTATAAATTTAGTGTTAAAAATTTTAATAGATTTGAATAATGTTCTAAATCTAAACCAAATATTTAAAAATAATACAGAAAACCCTACAAGATCAAAAAGCAAAAGAACAAAATAAACAAAATTTTATGCTTACCAAATGCAGATTCACTAAACACAAACACACTGAACACAAACAGGCATGAATATTTTGAAAACATTGTAATACACCTCCCAAGTCCTTTAACGAGCAGAATTAGTTCAGATGTAACATTATCTAGATAGATGCTTTATATATAAACCCCACAAAATAAACACACTGGTGTAAAGCCGTATAAAAAATTTACCAAGGTCAAGCAAAATATATACTTAACACATAAAGAAGCTGTAATTAAATCGAGGAAAAATTATGACAAACAATTGAGTAGCTGGTGAACAAAAGTGGACTTTTTGAAAGAATATTTTTTTTTATTGTTTTTTTGGGCTCTCTATCTATCTATCGGCTCATAAAGAAGCTGTAATTAAATCGTCTTAATAGTCATTTTGAGGAAAAATTATGACAAATAATTGAGTAGCTGGCGAACAAAAGTGGACTTTTTTAAAGCAATAATTTTTTTTAATTGTTTTTTTGGGCTCTATGAATGCATAATTATCTATCGGCCCATGAAATATTGGCAAAGAAAAGCGACCCGTATAGAAAATATTTTTTTAAATATGCAGTTTTAAACAGAAACGGACTTTCCTGTTTAAATAATAAAAAACCTTGTTGAAAAATTTAAAAAAACATTGAAATATTTTTTTTTGAATTGCATTTTTGTGAACAAAAGTAGCCTATTGATTTTTTTAATAATGCAGACTGCATTCTATTAAAACTTTAATCGTCAAATCCAGTTTTTTAGGCTACTGTATAATATTAAAAAAAAACTCTTGTCCGTTTTATTGGTGAGCTCCATAGTTAATTAATACTATTGCACTCATTGATGAGATGTTTTAGTAAGCCATGTTCGCAGTGATTTTAATTGGAAATATGTTTAATTGTCTACAAAGTGACTTTAAAAACTCATAATCCGTAATAGTTTTTGTCTTCTTATGTACAAATCTAACCCTTTTTTAATCGTAGTGTCTTGCAAGTTCAAAGGTTAAACACAGTTTTTTTTGATTCCCACGTGATTACAACGTACACGATGAGAATCGGAAAATTATTTAAAAAGGAAAACAAATAAAAAATACTATTTCATCACTACTAATATTAAAAAGCTGAAGAGTTTGTTTGTTTGTTTGGTTGAACACAAGGAACTAATGGTCCAAATTGAAAAATTAATTATTTTAGTGTTGGATAGCCCATTTATCGAGGAATGTTCTAGGCATATATTATAACATCACGCTACGGCTAATAGGAGCTGAGCAGTAGCCAAATAAAGAATGGGGGCGAAGTCTCGCTTGACAACAATGTTGAAGGACAAGTATTACATTTTTAGTTTGTAGATAATTTACCAGGCGAAACTAATTAATTTAAATCATTCGTATATTATGAGCATATTCATAACAATATAATTAGGTAGACTAATATATCCTTCTTTTGTATGGATCGCCTAGTACCTAAAAATTGTCTGTAATGCGTTCCAAAATAATTTAATTCAGTGACTTTGAAGAAAAGACAAAGACATTTATTTCAAGAACTGTGTACATGCATTATTGTATATAAAAATTAGTCCCAATAGTCTTCCTGTTTAGAGCAGTGGTGTCTAAGGTGGAAATTGCCATAATGATTGCCAACCTTTGAAAGGAGATGGCACACTAAGAAGAAGAAGACTTCCTAATCGGGTATTGCAATATTATATCAACTGGTACTTAAAACCTAAATTAAAATAAATAATTTATTTCAATGTTCTTTTTACATACATATATGCTTTTATTTGCTACCAGGATATATAAGTATGTCGCGCCCACATTTCATCAAATATGTTATCATCATCATAATTACCAGCCTGTTGACTGTATACCCATCCACATTTCCAATGTTACCGATCCTAGACGGTCTACATCCACCGTGTTGTGGGTGGATACGTTACGACACAATTCATTTTCTGGGTAGATGCTGAAATGACAGAAGAATCCTGTTTTTGGCCAACCTAAATTTGGGGACCTACTGCAGAAAAATCAATAAATTGTACTACTTTCCGCTGCGTGATGCGTCACTTACGAAATTGTACGTGACGTACAAATAATAATAATTGTTCTAAATCTGGATGTATTTTGTATAAATAAATTGTAAAATTACCAATTGTTAACCTCAGTCTATCCTCATATCGTAGGCGAATACCTAAGATGAGGGATAGTAGTGCAGGTGCTGTCAAAATATCCTCGTTTTTTTTAAGTTGCCATTTTACACAACTGGTTCTCTTATAACTATTGCAAGCGTTAAAAAAATAAATATATTGTAATATAATCCAAGTTCAAATTGTAACTCAAGTTCATTCAAGATAAAAATAACGTCTTGATTATCCTTATTTAAAAAAATCAATGAACCTGTAAAATAAAAACCGGTTAAGGGCATTTCGGACCATGCTCAATGTAGGGTTCCGCAGCAAAAAAGCATATTTATAGCTTACGTCGTTTTGTTGTGAAACGCAGTTTTTCTATAGTTTAAATATGATTTATCCGGTCATGTTCAAGAGAATTTTCGTTGGTAGTTATTATGCGTTATCTTTGTGATTTTATTCATATTTTTGATTTGCGGTTTAGAAGATACAGGAGAGGGGGAGGGATGTTGAACACAATTTAAGAAACCTTTGGAGCGATTATTTCCGAAAATATTCATTTAATCAAAAAACTTACATTAAAAACTAACCATAAAGTGTTTTTAAAAGATCTGTCGAAGTATGTGCCTCTTGAAAATATATGCTGAAAAACTAATTCAGCTTTTGTTACATTTATGGAAATAGTAAAATAAAAGAAATTAAAGGGAGATTCCCTTTAATTTCTTTTATTTTTATTAATTAACCATTTAACTAAGCAGTGGCTCCTAAGGGACACCGATGCTCCAAATTTCATTAATATACATATTACATCAAATAGTTTTTGAGTAAAATGCCTGTGACATAGAGATGGGCGGACGGAGATGACGAAACTATAAGGGTTCCGTTTTCGCCGTTTTGGATACAGAACCCTTAAAATTTAAAGGTTTAGTTGATGATAATAACAATTTATTTTTTGCCAATCAAAATAGTGATTAAAAAACAAAAAAAATCACCTACAGAGTTTTATCATAATTAGCCAAAGAAACTTAAATAATTGTTACCTACCGAAAGGATTTTGATGAAACTTTATAATATCATCATCGGCATCATAATTTCAACCTATTGCAGTCTACTGCTGGTCAATGTACAAATAACAAAGGAAACAGTCGAACAAAGTAGTGCGTATGACTATTTACAACGAAATATTTATAACCTTCATTGTGTTCGATATAATTATGTAGTTGTATTAAGTGAATTTATTATGATAATTCAATTCTCTTCAATTTCTTCAAATCCCTCAACCGGCGAGAATGCATGAAAAGACTGATGAATGTTGAAGAAGCCAAAGATGTATGTCAGAATCGTAGAAAGTGGAAGAAAATGGTCTCTGCCTACCCTTCTGTTGGGAAAGAGGCGTGATCTATATGTATGTATGTATGTATTCTATTCTGGCTTAGTCTTGCAGTAATTTATGTATGATACGGTATGCATGCGTTTTGAAATTATGGATATGTTCAGCTACTTTTGTTGCGGACTGTACACTGGCAAAAAGATCTCATTTTGATGGTAATATTATTGCAATAAATTTAAAATATAAATTGTTGATTTGCTAGTATAGTGACTTGAAAAACAAGTCGTTTTTATCCAGTAGATAATAATGAAGACAAGATTGAACGAGATCAGCCTAATAGTGTACCAAAATACTCTATTTAACTTAAGTTCGAGAAAACGTACGTAGAGTACCTAATATGGTACTAATTTATTTTTGAATTGCTATGTAGGAATTACTTCCAAAGCCAAGCAGTTAAGCTAAACTTGATTGCGCTGAGAACTGAAACGACGCTCTTCTAGAAAATGTTTTGATGAAAATACAAGCCAAGGTTATTTATAATTTTGTAATTAATTTATCGAGCTCAGGTAATAAAATACAAGTTATATAAAAATCTTATATAATTTCAACATTGTTCCAAATAGGGAGAAATAAAAGAACTGGCTTAGATCCAACCACTAAAATGTAAGTTTATTTTGTAATACGGGCAGAAATTGCAGAAAGATCATCAGAAATTAATTTATTTAGTGGCACCGCAGCATAGAATTTGTTGATATATAATACGTAATAATCAATCGCTTTGTCGAAAATTGAAGAGCCAACCATCTTCATAACAAACTCCCAGTTTTCATTCAAAACATTGGCTGCAACAGCACCTATTGAACCGAGAAATACGTATGAGTATTCAATATATATAAAAATGTTTAAAATAGCGTAGTGATATATTATAAGGCTTCTATAAATATAAGGAACAGTGCGTTACATTTCTCGATATATTATTTTTCTAGCATAAAAATGTTCATTGCAGGATTCTTAACGAATTTATGTATTTAATTTGTATTTTGTTTGTATTTAACTGTATATATAGTTTTATGTAAGTAGATGTTTAATTTAATTATTTTCATTATTATAATTATTATTTATGTGTAATTTACGAAGTACGATGAACGAAGGATCAGATTTTAGAAAAAAATAATCCTCATTTTATTCACATTACTTACAGTTTCACTAAACTGCACACCACAATTAATTGAAGATATATATTATATTTATTAAATGCCTATTTATACTTATTATATTTATTCTAAAGCTGTTATTATATTAATGTACTTACTGATATCTTGGCTGCCTATGAATAGGTTATCGCCGGCAAAACTGATTTTATCTAATACTTTTGCTGAGTAAGTTATTTTGCTACGATTAAATGTGACATGCAGTTCACCATCTTCCAACTTTTTAAAATCAAATGGAACTTCAATGCTTAACTGGAGTTTGCCTGTAAAATATAAGTAATAATTACATTTTGAGTCCTTTCAAAATTCCTATTTTGAGTAGCCTTTTTAAATGTTTTTTTTTAACAACCAACGAGAGTATAGCTCCGGGGAACAGCTAATTATTATTAATAATAATTAAATACAATACATACTTATTTCTGCCCTTCCATTACCATCTCCGTGAACTTTGATACCCCCTAAAATAGCTTCAAGTACAGGTGTTGCTGACAATTGGTAGTGGCCTTCCATAGTAAAGACTTCACACAGTAGTTCTTCTACTGCGGTTGTTTTATCAAAGTCCACACTGTAAAATTAGAAGAAACTGTTTAGCTAGATAAATATGTCACTGAAATCAAAATTAACTTCATTATAAAAAAAATTCTGTCCAATAACGGACAAAAAAAGGTTGGTGCCTTATGTAACAAATATAAAAAAATAATATAACACTTACTGAAAGTGGGTACTTCGGCAAGTTTTGAAGCCTTTTGCAGCTCCATCCACAATTTTAAGTTTAAAAAATCCTAAAATGATTATATCTGCATTCTTTAAATCATGTGGATCAAAAGGAGGTATACCCATCTCTGGAATTCCGCGGTGTGCATTCTCTTGGATAATCTTCCTGAACAAATTTGTTTCACAGTCATCGTCTCCTAGTGGACATTTTTGTATCGAATCGACTAAAATAAAACAAAAACATTTAGTTTAAAAATTGTGCTAATAACCTAAAACTTAATATTATTAACCCAAAAATTAATATAATTTTACTTTATTATATATATTAATTTTTTGGACCGCATAATTTGCATGCCGGTCACTTTTCTATTCTGCCACCATCGCTTATTAATTTTACTTGTTGCCTGATCTGATTTGAACTTAGAATTTGGTTGCTATGATCTAAGAAACATTTCACATATTTTATTCAGTGTATCTTTCCCTATAAGAAAATCTTCCAATGGATTGAAGGAATACTCGTTTTTAAAGTTACTCAGTTCAAAATTTAATAATATTCAGATTCAGTTGATCAAATTTTGCGCTTAGCAATAGATTCAGTTATTCACTTTAATTGTTATATTATGTAGGTGACACTTCATACAATAACTAATTACATTTATATAGATCACACCTGAAAATGCTGATGTCTGAAGTGAGAATAGGGCACTTATTAAAAATATCACTGTTATCCAAAACATTTTCCTCCGTCTATTAGGTGAGTTCCGCAAGTAATGTAAAATTTAGTGGGCAGTCATCATAATATATACACATTGCGATTGTCAGCCTGTGAACAATTTTAATAGGCTTTTCCATTATTTTGTATTCTGATTCCGTATAGGATTTATTTTTACGTGGTACAAGCGGAGAAGGTTTAGCTATTATGAACACAAGCTGGTTGGTGGAACAGATTTACACTTGAAATTTCCTCTAGGGTATCTGGGTTTCCCCACGAAGTTTTCCTTCACCGTTAGCAGATAGTAAGTCACTAGACTAGTATACAAATTCCACAAAGTGAAATACACATTGTTACTGCCGGTCGGAATCGAATTCACCTTTGTATATCTATGATACATAAAGTTTCGTTGCTCGACATGAATTTTTTGTCTAGATGTGGTTTATTAATAGTAATATATTATTACTAATTGTGGTATTGCCACTCCATCAAGATACGAGATCAAGTAAACATAAATCTGAAATAGTTAGCTTAAAAATAAGTACTTTAAATTAAGTATTTTTAAAGTACAATCTTTGGCTTCATAGCATTACTTGAAAACAAATTTGATTGAATGCTAGGATATCACTACTGGTCCGATTTGAAACATTATTTTAGTGTTGAATAGCCCATTTATCTATGTGACATTTCGCTAAAGCCAATAGAAGCTGAACAGTGGCCCAGCGCGACTTCTAATAATTTATAAAATACCATTATTTTTTAAGAATAACGTATCAGTTATGACTGATACGTTATTCTTAACCCTTTGACCGCCAAGCTAATAAATAAAAACTGTGTTCTCGACGCCAAGCAATAAAAATATATGAACAGTAAAAAATGTTCCTGATTCTGAAAATTAACATTACCCAACTTTTATCCGTCAGTAAAAGATGAAGTGAGATGGACGCTTTAAGACGTCATTGGCGTCTCGATCAAGTTATTGAAAGCGTCCTTGGCGGTCAAAGAGTTAAAAAATAATGGTATTTTATAGTTCCCAGAACAATAATATTTTATCTCCACATTGTTGTTTTGTGGGAAATATTATGTTGAATAATTAAATTTATGTGGGAGATTTAAATGTAGTTTATTTTTATTAGGCTACTTTTTTATTTTATTTTCTTCGTGATAACAAATAATTGCGTAATGTGCTTAATTCTAATACTTAGTGATACTTAGAGTAAGACTTAAAGATAATCACGCAACCAGCACCGTTATCTACAACATAACTTAAATGAAAGAACTAAACTAGTAGGTAATAAGCAACTATGAAAATAGTGCTAAATAACATTAATATGGAAGAATATATCAGGCAAAATTAAGTTATGGTAACGTACAGTAAGAAGTATTAAGTATTTTTATGTTAATAACTTTTAAATTTAAACAAATTTGTTGGTTAACTATTTTTTTAACTGAAATATAGACATAGCAAATATATCAATATCAGTGAGATTATCGTTGCAACTTTTCATTATACGCCGTAAGGGCGCTCGTTCGCCGGCGTTTGTTCTGCTTGGTATGGGAGCAAATAGTTTGTGATCATAGTTGTCACGGATACGTTGGGAGCTAACTTAACACAATCTAGTTTATTTTATAATCTTTTAAAGAAGCATTTGGTCAATTATTGAGAAGAATTTCATATGATAACTGTTTCCTTTCAATCCTATAATTCAAGTAACGAAGAAATTTGTTCTGAACAGATTCTATTTGGTGATTATATTTGTCATAAAGAGGGTTCCAAATACATGTCATGTGGCGTATTCCAATTGCGACCGAATGAGTGACTTGTATAACAACAAGAAAGTGGCGGGTTTCTTGAACAAAGTACAGGTACGTCTAACAAAACCAAAAAGTTTGAGCAGTGATATAATCAACATGGGCATCAAAATGTAATTTTGAGTCAAAATGGATACCTAGATCTTTAATTAATGATACTTTATCTAAAACGGTCGGGAAAATTTCATTAGAAATAAAAAATTAATAACATTATTTTTTTGGCAAAAGTGATTCATTTACAATTAGGTAAACTTAAATGTAATTTATTAGCAAGACAATAAGCAGAGAATCTATCCAAGTCCTGTTGCAATTTGATACATTCTTCAATTGAACCTATCTTTCTAAAAACCTTTAGGTCGTCTGCGTATAGAAGAAAATTACTGTTTCTGAAACATTTATTTATGTCATAAATATATGAATAGAACAAAGAGCAGAGGTCCCAAAATGGAACCCTGGGGAACACCGGAAGTGATATATAAGAATATCGCGCCCACATTTCATCAAATATATTATCATCATCATAATTACCAGCCTGTTGACTGTAGACCCATCCACAACGATTTCCAATGTGACCGATCCTAGACGGTCTACATGCACCGTGTGATGGGTGGATACGTTAAGGCACAATTCAGTTTCTGGGTAAATGCTGAAATGACAGAAGAATCCTGTTTTTGGCCGACCTAAATCTGGGAACCTACTGCAGAATAATCAATAAATTGTACTACTTTCCGCTGCGTCACTTATACGTAATTGTACGTGACGTACAAACAATTGTTCTAAATCTGGATGTATTTTGTGTAAATAAATTGTAAATTACTTTACAAAATAACCTTAAAGTATAATTTAAGTAAAGTATAAGATCTGTCGAAGTATGAGAAACATGAAGATGTACGCTGAAAAAAAAATTCATGCTTCTGTTACATGTATGGAAATCCCCTTTAATTTCTTTTATTTTTATTAATTAACCATTTAACTAAGCAGTGGCTCATAAAGGACACCGATGCTCCAAATTTCATTAATATATTTTTATTATACATTACATCAAATAGTTTTTAAGTAAAATGCCTGTGACATAGAGATGGACGGACGGAGATGACGAAACTATAAGGGTTCCGTTTTTGCCGTTTTGGATACGGAACCCTTAAAATTTAAAGGTTTAGTTGATGATATAAACAATTTATTTTTTGCCAATCAAAATAGTGATTAAAAAACAAAAAAATCACCTACCTAACAGCATTTTATCATAATAAGCCAAAGAAACTTAAATAATTGTTACCTACCGAAAGGATTTTGATGAAACTTTATAATTTCATCATCGGCATCATAATTTTAACCTATTGCAGTCTACTGCTGGTCAATGTACAAATAACAAAGGAAACAGTCGAACAAAGTAAATAGTGCGTATGACTATTTACAACGAAATATTTATAACCTTCATTGTGTTCGACATATAGATAGTTGTAGTAAGTGAATTTACTATCATAATTCAATTCTCTTCAATTCCCCAAAGATCCCTCATTCCCCAAGTGTCAGAATCGTAGCAAGTGGAACGAAAAGGTCTCTGCCTAACCTTCTGTTGGGAAAGAGGCGTGATCTATATGTATGTATTTAATTTTGGCTTCGTCTTGCAGTAATTTATGTATGATACGGTATAAATGCGTTTTGAAATTATGGATATGTTCAGCTACTTTTGTTGCTGACTGTACACTGGCAAAAAGATTTCATTTTGATCGTAATATTATTGCAATAAATTTAAAATATAAATTGTTAATTTGCTGGTATAGTGACTTGAAAAACAAGTCGTTTTTATCCAGTAGATAATAATGAAGACAAGATTGAACGAGATCAGCCTAATAGTGTATCAAAATACTCTATTTAACTTAAGTTCGAGAAAACGTACGTAGAGTATCTAATATGGTACTAATATATTTTTGAATTGCTATGTAGTAATTACTTCCAAAGCCAAGCAGTTAAGCTAAACTTGATTGCACTGAGAACTGAAAAGATACTCTTCTAGAAAACATTTTGATGAAAATACCAGCCAAGGTTATTTATAATTTTGTAGGTAATTTATCGAGCTCAGGTAATAAAATACAAGTTATATAAAAATCTTTTATTATTTTGTTTTACAGTTTCAACATTGTTCCAAATTGGGAGAAATAAAAAGAACTGGCTTAGATCCAACCACTAAAATAATTTAAGTTTATTTTGTAATACTGGCAGAAATTGCTGAAAGATCATCAGAAATTAATTTATTTAGTGGCACCGCAGCATAGAATTTGTTGGTATATAATACATAATAATCAATTGCTTTGTCGAAAATTGTAGAGCCAACCATCTTCATAACAAACTCCCAGTTTTCATTCAAAACATTGACTGCAACAGCACCTATTGAACCAAAAAAATTGGTATGAGTATAGTTTAAAAATGTTTAAATTAGTGGAGTGATATATCATAACGCTTCTATAAATATAAGGAACAGTGCGTTACATTTCTCAGCGAAATATTATTTTTCTAGCATAAAAATGTTTATTGCAGGATCCTTTGAACGATGAACGAAGGATCAGATTTTAGAAAAAAAAAAACAACATTTTAGACACATTGACTTGCATTTACTTACAACTTCACTAAACTGCACACTGCAATTCATTGAAGAGATATATTAAATTTATTAAATGCCTGTTCTTTTATTGTACGTAAATTGTGTATTATAATTTATTAATGTACTTACTGATATCTTGGCTGCCTATGAATAAGTTATCACCGGTAAAACTGATTTTATCTAATACTTTTGCTGAGTAAGTGATTTTGCTACGATTAAATGTAACATGCAGTTCACCATCTTCCAACTTTTTAAAATCAAATGGAACGTCAATGCTTAACTGGAGTTTGCCTGTAAAATATAAGTAATAATTACATTTTGAGTCCTATCCCTATTTTCAGTAGCCTTTTTAAATGTTTTTTTAACAACCAACGGGAGTAAAGCTCCGGAAAACAGCTGGTTATTATTAAAAATAATTAAATACAATACATACTTATTTCTGCCCTTGCATTACCATCTCCGTGAACTTTGATACCCCCTAAAATAGCTTCAAGTACAGGTGTTACTGACAATTGGTAGTGGGCTTCCATATTAAAGACTTCACATAGTAGTTCTACTACTGCGGTTGTTTTATCGATGTCCACACTGTAAAATTAGAAAAAACTGTTTAGCTAGATAAATATGTCACTGAAATCAAAATTAACTTCATCATAAAACTTTTTCTGTCCAATAACGGACACAAAAAGGTTGGTGCCTTATGTAACAAATATAAAAAATAATATAACACTTACTGAAAGTGGGTACTTCGGCAAGTTTTGAAGCCTTTTGCAGCTCCATCCACAATTTTAAGTTTAAAAAATCCTAAAATGATTATTTCTTCATTCTTTAAATCATGTGGATCAAAAGGAGGTATACCCATCTCTGGAAATCCGCGGTGTGCATTCTCTTGGATAACCTTCCTGAACAAATTTATTTGACAGTCATCGTCTCTTAGTGGACATTTTTGTATCGAATCGACTAAAATAAAACAAAAAACATTTAGTTTAAAAATTGTGCTAATAACCTAAAACTTAATATTATTAGCCCAAAAATTAATATAATTTTGCTATATTATATTAATTTTTGGGTTACACGCCATTGCGCCCATTACAGGCTTCTTTGCTACGCCAACTACATAGTTATTGACCTATTATAGCGCCCACACATACACTAAGAATTACTTCTAGGGAATGTAAGTTTCCTCACGATTCTTCACCCTCAGCAGATGGTAAGTCACCTGACACATAAATTCCACAAAGTGAAATCCACATTGTAACTGCCGGTCGGAATCGAATTCACCTTTGTATTTCTATGATGCATAACGTTTCGTTGCTTGAAATGAATTTCTTTGTTAGATGTGGTTTATGAATAGTAATATATTATTTCTCAGCTAAATAAGTATACATGGTATACACTTTGTATTGCCACTCCATCAAGATACGAGATAAAGTAAACATAAATCTGAAATAGTTAACTTAAAAATTAGTACATTAAATAATAATAATACAATATTCTTTTTTATAATAATATTCTACCACATTCACACAGCGCCATCTAGTTATAAAGTAAGCAATTATTTTTGCTTGTGTTATGGGTACTAAACAACTGATACTTAAATATATTTTTTTGTAAATACTTACATTTTATAGATGATCAGACACAGAGCAAACCTTAATGCTCATCACACAAAGATTTGTCCTGGGTGGGGATCGAACCCACGACCTCCAGCTTAGCAGTCAGGGTAAAAAAGTAAAATCTTTGGCTTTATAGCATTACTTGAAAACAAACTTGATATCACTACTGGTCCGATTTGAAACATTATTTTAGTTTTGGATAGCCCATTTACTATGTAACATCACGCTAAAGCCAATAGAAGCTGAGCAGTGGCCCAGCGCGACTTCTAATAATTTATAAAATACCATCATTTTTTAAAAATAACGTATCAGTCATTAGTTCCCAGAATAATAATATTTTATCTCAACATTGTTGTTTTGTGGGAAATATTATATTGAACAATTAAATTTATGTGGGAGATTTACATGTAGTTTTTATTTTTTTTTGTGGATTGTTTCCGTTTAACACTTTTAAGAAATAAATAAACTCGAACACTCAAATAATGTCACAAGGAGTAACTAGACTTTGATTTTAGAAAAAACATTAGGGTTCAGTGATAATTATAATGCGAGATTAGTTTTTCATTCGAATGAAGACACAGCTAGAATACGCATGTAATTACAAATACGAACGTATCTGAAAGAGCTCTTAGTGTTTAGAATAAATGGATTTTATCAGCATTTAACTCTTATGGTAAATTAAGAGGGAACGCGGTCTGCAAGGAATTTGAAAGATAGGTACCTATTCAGAGAAAATATTGCCGTCGCGCTTCACTCTTAATTCAAGTCTGCAAACGTATAATGTGATAAAGACAACTGTAGCTTAGGCAGGTAATATGATAAAAAATCTGGAACGGGCTCCCTCCTGAAGTCAGGATGGCTACAAATCGGTATACGTTTAAAATGAAAGTACGAAGCATTCTTTTCGGTAGGCTGGCAGCATCAGCACATCAGTGACTTATTCGTATTTATGTATATATTTATATATCATCTATTCCTATATATTTAAATAATATTATCGACTGTCACCGTGGCGCAGTGGTTAAGGTGGTCGCCTCGCCACTACATCGCCGTGCTGGGTGACGTGGGTTCGATTCCCACACGAGACAAATATTTGTGTGATTCATAGATATTTGTTTCTAGTCTAGGTGTACTTTGTGTCCGTTAGTTTCATGTTTGTAAAGCTCCCCGCGACACAGGGCTTGTTCCCTAGTGCGGGCGTTGTTTTAAAAAAAAAAAAAAATTATATATATATATGTATATATCTAATTTTTATATAGATATTTATTTTTTATGTTGTTATAGTATATATATGATAGGTATTTATTATATAAATTCAACCTAGCTTCTTCAAATTATTCTCTTCTACTTGCACCTACCATGCTCTTCTCTGCAGCACCCTAAGGTTGGCTGGTAGTCAATGCCTTTGGCATTAAGCCCACCTTTGTACTACTTATATAGTGCATAAAGTTTAAATAAATAAATAAAGAAAAACATTGTATATTAATAACCAATATAATTGTTACTGGTAGTCCTCTAATTACGACAGTAAAAATACGGCTATTTTACAATATTTGCAGGGTCATATTTTTTTTACTAATAAGTTTTTGAAAAAAAGGAAATGAAAGGAACATGTCTACAGCTGACCTTGAATTTTTAGCTAAAAAATAGCTTTATAGGCATTATTCAGAGAGAAAACAGAGGAATACGTTTGTATGATAAATTGTGTGCCGCGTTCCTCTTAACACGTGAGGTGCATGACAGTTTTGACCTAACAGACTCAACTGTCGTGCAAACCCTAGCGTCTATGCGTAAAACTGTTCACATATGCATGATCATGCAACCATAATTGATCAGTTTGCATAACCGATTCTATGATTGTATGGCGAGCATTATGTTTCTACGCCTGCGGTAAATTATTGACAAGACAAATAAATGAATATCTTCTAATTGTGTGAGCATTATTTTAGGCGCTTATATTAAAGAATATAATGCATAGCTTACTAAAAAATAAAGAAGATACCTACTTCATCATCATCATCATCAGCCTGTACTAGTCCACTGCTGGACTCTGGAGGAGGCCTCTCCAATTGCACGCCACTGAGCATGTTTGCCGGCCATACCATACCGGCCATACCTACTTACTTACAGGTAAATAATTCAACGTTCAAAGGATAATGGTTAAGCTAACAGCTAACATATTTTTCTTTGAGATAGACCCGAATCCATACATATTATAAAAGGCTTTGTCCTGACTGACTGACTGACTGACAGACAACGTACAGCCTCAACCGCTGGTCGTAGCGACTTGAGATTTGGAGGGTGTATTTGTCCTAATATCTAGAGGTGTACTAAGAAAAGGTTTTCTAAAATTCAACCCCTAAGGGAGTGAAAAGGCATAAAAACGATTCTATGAAACTTCTTTGTTTTTAGGGTTCCGTAGTTCTGACTAGGAACCCTTATAGTTTCGTTATGTCCGTCTGTCTGTCTGTCTGTCCGAGGTTTTGCTAAGAGACCGTTAGTACTAGAAATCTGTAATTTTGTAGGAGTGTGTATATCAATTACGTCGACAAAGTGGTAAAATAAAATTTTGGAAAATATATTTGTTTAGGGTAGCTCCCATACATGTGAAGTGGCGATGAATATTTTTTTTGTTGTCTACCCCATTGTTTGGGGTATCGTTGAATAGGTCTTCTAAAATTAATGACTTGGGGGTTACTAACATTATTTTTCGATTTAATGGTCCATTTACGAAATATTAAACTAAAAAGAGCAAATTTTTGTTCCAGTAGGGCGTCCCCCCCCCCCCTAAAAGCTAAACTGCTGGCTTGAAAAAGCATTTTATGAACTTTAAATGAAAACTATAGCGGTTAACATAACTTTATTAGTTTAGCAGTAATAGTCGTTGAACTTGGGTGTTGGATAATTTTGTACCAAATACAAAATCCTTAGCATTAATCCTTTATAGTGACTAAGATAAAGTAGTTGCTTGTTTATAACGGGTAAAGACTTGCATTTAAAAACAAAATATCAAGTAAATAATACATCCATACATATTATAAAAGGCTTTGTCCTGCCTGACTGACAGACAACGCACAGCCTAAACCGCTGGTCGTAGCGACTTGAAATTTGGAGGGTGTATTTGTCCTAATGTCTAGAGGTGTACTAAGAAAGGGTTTTTTAAAATTCAACCCCTAAGGGGGTGAAAAGGGATAAAAACGATTGTATGAAACTTCTTTGTTTTTCTATATCAAAATAATCTACTATCAAAATAAAAAATACCCTCATCAATATTTTTGACAAGGGTGGCTTTGGAAGGGTGAAATTAGGGATGAAACGTTGTATGAAAAGATCTTTGTTTTGAAGTTAACGTTTTGCAAATTAGTATTGGGATAGGAACTTAAAATGTTGTTTTTAATGTTTTTGATAAGGGGTGAAATATTAAATAGACAGTTCTTTGTTTTTCAAGTTATATGTTTGGTAATACGCAATTAGAACTTCAGTTAAGATGTGAGTTAATGGGTTGTTTTTGGTGTTTGAAAAACTTACACTAAGGGATGAAATAGGTGTGAAAATTATTAGAAATTGATATGGATGTCTTTTTCAAGGTTTTCAGGGACGCTGATTACGAAAATGTTATCTATATTGACGTAAAATGAAATTCAACTCCTGTAGTGGGGTGTTGTAGAATGCATGAATTGCACTTAAAACAAAGATCTATGCAATATCGAAATCTACGCGGACGAAGTCGCGGGCAAAAGCTAGTGATATATAAATTTGCTTACTAAGCAATTGAAAAACTTACTTATCTAAAATTTTTTTAAAATAACACCCTGTACTTTTATGGCATAGATCTACAGGTTCAACCATAAGTATTGAATTATCTAACAAATGTGTTAAAATAAATAAGAATAAAACCAAAATTCCACTCTGTATGTGGTCGTTATCCTACCAACAGCGCCACCTATCTCTCTCGAAATGATCCAATCTTTCAAGCTGAAACAATTTAACAGACTCATGAAATTTCATTAAAATCGGTTGGATTATTTTCAAATACTAGTTAGTCTATATGAACATCGTAGCTCTTTTGCTGCGGAACCCTACATTGAGCATGATCCGATATGCTCTTAACCGGTTTTTTTAAATTATAGATTTTAAAATTTGTTTTGGGGTACTACTATCAAAATAAAAAATACTCTTATCAATATTTTAAAATTTGAAACGTTGTATGAAAAGTTAACGTTTTGCAATTAGTAATAGAATAGGAACTTAAAATGTTGTTTTTAATATTTTTAATAGGGATGGGTTCAGGGGGTGAAATATTAAATAGACAGTTCTTTGTTTTTCAAGGGACTTAAGAGAGAATTGTTTCTCACACGGTCAATTATATTATTATGTTGCTTGCTCCCGAGTAAGTACACCATCTTCATTAATTTATTTTAGCTGCCCCAGATAAAAAAACAAAAAACATCGTATAAAAGATACACAGATTAGTCCAATAAAATATTTAATTATAACATACAAAGATAACAATAGCGTCCTCATCATTGTACTACTATAATTTAGCATTATTATGGTACATATTTTAAGACACACAGATCAGTACAACAAGTCAATTAATTACAACACTCATATTGGTAACAATCTCGTTCTCACCATTTTACTATTACAATATATATATTTAATACTACTGCATGTATAGAAATAGTTCAGGAGAATCATTCATAATAGTCTAAAGTTACTAAATTAGTTCTATAATGTATAGGTTACCCCTTTTATTACAAATAATATTTTAGAATAAGGACGATTAATAGTTTACACATTTACACAAGATAAATAAGTAGATTAGGATTATTATAATCTTACTCCACAGGAATATACTTATTACTGCACACTCAATGATGTCTTTTATAGCCTTAGTTTTGAACCTTCAATCTTCATTGACAGCCGCAGAACGTGACGTCAGTTAGTGTTGCTGTTACATTTACCTAAAAATAAATCGGCGTAATCGTTTACAAAGAAGCTCTGCCCTGCCAATAGCGTCTAACTATAAAACTATATCCACGCGAGCGAAGCCGTGGACAAAAGCTAGTAGGGTATGAAAAATGAACCAACAAATGCAATTTAGGTAAGTCACCCCGTTTAGGGAAATGGGACGGTTATTAGAAAGAAGATGGCAAAAGGCCAGCATACCTACTAAAACCCATCTAAGCACAAACATATCGCTTTGTAAGCTGGTTGTTTGGAACCGTATATGATATTATGAGCGACTCAACCAGCGACAAGTCTCAACGAGGCACCAACACTAGGTGACAACGCTCAGGTGCACTGGAGACACTATTCCTACAGTGGAAGGCTACAGGCGAGAGAATAAACGCTGATTGGGGGATCAGCGTTTATTCTCTCGCCCATAGCCTTTTCTTGGACACCTCTAAGAAATTTGTTCACTGGTTTAAGTTCTACAAGTGGTAATGGTGGATCTTCTCGACCTTCTATTAAATGCTATGATAGCTTACATATCAACATGTTTCCCAATTCAACATCTGAAGTCATCATCATCATATCAGCCCAACGACGTCCACTGCTGAACAAAGGCCTCACCTAATTTACGTCACTGCGAATGGTCCTGTGCCGCCCGCTACCCTGACCAGGTCGTCGGTCCATCTGGTGGGGGGCCGTCTTACGCTGCGCCTTCCAATACGTGGCCGCCCTTCGAGAACCCTTTTCTCCCATGGGCCATCAGTTCTACGAGCCATGTACCCTGCCCACTGCCACTTTAGCTATGTGATTCGGTGAGCTATGTCGACAACTTTAGTTCTTCTGCGGATCTCCTCATTTCTGATTCGATCGCGCAGAACATTTGAAGTGCACTTCAGTTATTTATGGATGGAGTTAAATCGGTATTAAGTTTATCTGTTCTGAAATTCTCAATATTCCCAGTGGGACCTACTCGTAACATGTTACCGAGCTATGTTAAAGTTTGTGTGATACATCTCTGTCTACTCTTTTGGAAATTATAGGCGCTATGTATCCATACATATATAATGTACGTGTTTACGTCCAATTTTACGAATTATAAACTAGAAGTTGCGCGGTGCTTCAATCCCGTCGCTTTTGTCTGGCCACTGCTCAGCTCCTATTGGCTGTAGCATGATGTTATAGCCTATAACCTTCCTCGATAAATGGGCTATCCAACACTAAAAAAATATTTCAAATCGGACCAGTAGTTCCTGAGGGAACAAACAAACTCTTCAACTTTATAATATTAGTATAGATAAACCAGACGTACCTATAAGTAATGATTAGACTTGTAGATCTTCCTGTCGGTTGTTTTATTGTTATTAATCCTATTACCTCAAATGTCTGAAATTATATATTAATTATTCATAGCATTCTTATACCTAACGCCAATGCTTTATTAAATTAAGATAATTATACGTCTTATAATAATATACCTAGAGTAAAAAATAAATACTGTTACGCTAAGGTATTGTGTATGTACATCAAAGTGTTATACGATAGAATAGGTATAATAATTTGTCCCAAGGTCATGTTATACGAGTAAACAAATAATACATATTATTATATCTTTATTTATAAACTGGCACCCGTGTGTGTAAAATGTAGTTTTTTTCCTTATCCAGTTCTTACACGTTCTCTTCTCCTTCTTCTGCTTTATCTTTTTTCAATTCTTACACGATATCTTCTTATCGAGTGGGCTTGAAGCAGACCCTGGTGTTGGAATTTGGAATTTATCAAGTCACTCAGAAGGCTTTCAACTTGATTTAACGACTACCTAATTAAGTAACCAGGACCGTCTTAAATTCATAGACCGCACTTTGACTTTACTAACCAAAGGTACTTAAGTTTTAATAATAAAACCTTAACTTCTTCGTGGTCGAGTAACTAGTTTGTATAGGACTAGCTTTTGCCCGCGACTTCGTCCGCGTAGATTTCGATATTACATAGGTCTTTGTTTTAAGTACAATTCATTAATTCCACTACATATAACATTTAGGTATATAATCAGCGTCTCTGAAAACCTCGAAAATGGCATCCATATCAATTTCTAATAATTTTCACAACTATTTCACCCCCCTGTATCATGGGACCAAACATAGCTGGCGAAATGTGGGTGCAAAACCCCTCTGCAAAGGGGTTGCCTTCGGGAAAAAGGCGTGATGCTGTATGTATTTCATCCCTTAGGGTAAGTTTTTATTATTGTATTTCACCCCCTAAACCCATCCCTATCAAAAATTTTAAAAACAACATTTTAAGTTCCTATCACAATACTAATTTGCAAAACGTTAACTTCAAAACAAAGATCTTTTCAGTCAACGTTTCATCCCCAATTGCACCTTTCCAAAGCCACTTTTGTCAACCATATTGATGAGGGTATTTTTTATTTTGATAGGTTAGTACTCCAAAACAAATGTTCAAATCTATAAGTTAAAAAACAAAGAAGTTTCATACAATCGTTTTTATCCCTTTTAGCCCCCTTAGGGGTTGAATTTTAAAAACCCTTTCTTAGTACACCTCTAGACATTAGGACAAACTCACTCTCCAAATTTCAAGTCGCTACGACCAGCGGTTCAGGCTGTGCGTTGTCTGTCAGTCAGTCAGGACAAAGCCTTTTATAATATGTATGGATTGTTTTGTTTTAATTTATATTTTATTTGTTTTTTTTTCTATATTTCTTTAGTTAAAAAAGTTGTTTATGAGTAAAAACATGTAAATGGTGCATAGTTTGTTTATTTTGACTCGACTATGGACTTTGTCGAAGGTTGCTCGATGATCGTAACGAACATCTCTGTACCACAATTCTATAAGGGCCTGATATGTGAAATTTCATGAATATAAGTTTAGTGGTAAAGGCGTAAAAGGCCTTTGAATAAAAAAAGGACATTATGAAGCGTAGATATTAGTTACCGTGATTTTTTTGCAAAATTATTATCCATAATAAAACAATATCGTTAATAAAAAAATTAGTCCCGTACTCAGGTGGTATTGCACTCATAACCCGTAATATTTTCACTTCGGTGCACAAACCAAGTGCGATGTACTTCTACATAATATAAAATATATAATTTTATTTTTCATTAGGCTATTTTATACGCTTTGTGATAGAAAAATATAAAATGTTTCACCACTCCTTTTCATTCACACAATGTAGTTACTCCTAAAAGACAACTTAGTTTAATTACACTGTTCACTTAAGTATAATTTATACCTGTACTAAATTTATGTAATAAAACATTGTTTCAATTGTAATTTATCTATATTTTGCAGAAATACAGAAACTATTAGACTAATTTTGCCAACTGTCAACGCCAACAACCATGTTGAAACACACCAGCGCACATATCTCGAGGCCAATGGGGGGGAAAAGGTTCTCGACTGGCTGCCACGTTTTGGAAAGTGCAGCGCAGGATGGTCCCCCACCAAATAGACCGACGACCAGGTCAAAGTTGCAGGTGGCCGTCGTATTATAAACAAATTAATAATTACACATTGAAATGTGTGTTACGTAACTTTATCAAAGAGAAGCAGCACGACAGTCCATAGATGGGTAACATAAAGCGCTTGGTACCAATTTCCATTCAATATTGAGTTAGAAGCGTTCTTGGCGGCTAGATAAAGTGCAACACCATATTATGTTTCAGGTACAAAAAACGATAGTGTAAACAAAAGCTACACGAATATTGTAGAGCAAAAAAGAGACAAAGAATAAATAATCTTAAAGGTCACTTAAACTGACACAAACAATTAATTCAAATAACTTCATATTTTAGAACAAAAATACTTTTTCGTAAGTAATGAAGACTGTATAATTATTTTATTATGGTTCCGTAAATAGATATTAAAAAACCATCTCTTTATGTTTAAAACATTTTTAGTTTGAAATCTCTGATAGTGGTTGTTGTTCTCTGTTGTTTCTTTTTCATTTGGATTTGCATTTTTTGGGCATACTGTTTTTATTTTTTTTTTTCAGATTAAGACTCATTAGGTTATAATTTAATGTCTACTACTAACTATCAACAGTTGCAAGTTTTTAAAAAAATTACAAATTAATGATAAACTACCATCACACCTGCTCACATCTAAAACAACCTAAATGGTCTCTTGTCTCAGAGATTTTTCCAAAGCACTTCGTGTGTTTTACGAGTCGACAAAGCGCTCGTGATGCCCCTGGCGCTGCAAGCATCCATAAGTAGTTTGACAAGATCGTGTTATAAAAAATAATATTAATCCCAGACACGATTATATGAAACAGTTTCATTGCTACACGTCACCAAATAACTTTTCTGTATATATACTGCTATTTATTTTATTTCTACTATAGAAGATAGAGGCAACCCAAAGATATGCATCTAACATATTATTTTGAAGATATTTTTGAAAGGTCTAATTCTCTATTAGTAACGTATTTATCATTTAGGGATTATAAAATATAATTATAATTTACCAGGAAAGACAAATTTTGTACGGAACCTTAGATTAATCAAAGTACCTCTGTAAATATTTTGCAGCTATATCCATTGTATATAAATTCGAGAGACTTCCCACTAGAATCGACATTATAAAATTAAGTTACGCAATAACCAGAACAAGATGTTTGGATTCAAAGTTATAATTGTCTTTAGTGCCATTTTCGCTTACTGCAAATCAGCTTCCATAGGTATGTACCCCTACTAGTATACTATAAAAACGCCATAAAAAGATAGATTTGAACAGTTCTTTCACCAAAGGTTGGTAAGTAAGTTATGTGGATATCAACGTATCTATAAGAAAACGAGTATCTATAATTATTGTTATTCGATGTACTCGTAAAACAAACGTTGTGTTCAGTTTAATTCCTGAATATTTTCACCATAGAAAATTATATTTTACCATAATAACTTTCACCAGTGGTTCCATTGGATTGCGAAAACATAAAAAATAGGCTTTAAAACTTAAAAATAATAAACACAGCTTTAATGATGGTATAATTTTTTGTGATTTATAAACAAATTTAAATTTTAAAATCACTCACACAATCAAATCGTGGCTTCTTTCGTATGATCGAGAGATTTCATTACCTGTTATGTAGTTAGTACATCAAGTTCGTCTACTTTTTTTCACTGTTTGATCTAAGTTCCAATTTTCCTTTATCACCCTTGTTTGATAGTTTATGGCAATAAATGTAGGAGTAAATTATTGTAAACAATATTTGCTCTAGCCACATTTTCCAAAGTGAAAACTGATGAATACTTTTTGAGCACTTAACAACATCAGGCACTAAATAATGGAAGGTTTATCTATATAAAGAAAATGGATTGCCGAAAAGTATGTGATGGATTCACGTGCGAACGGTTCGACCGATTTGGCTAATTATTTTTTTGTTAAATTTGCTTGAAAGAAATTATACAAAAAATGTAGTGTAAGAATTTAAAATTTTTGGGTTTTAAAATTTCCATATAAACATTTGAAAATGGAACATTATTACGAATAATAAAATATGACGGTACCAAGTTCTCCGGGTCAGCTACTGGATTTGTGAGAAATAACTTAATGTACGGTTGCTTTATCATAATTACTGCCTAATTACAATGTTCCCTACTAAATGTAATTGATTTTGTGTTTTTTCTAGTCGACAATATAAAGAAATGTGAATTGAAAGATGGCAAATGTATGCAAAATTTCTTCAGGACAGTCATTCAAGGCATTGGACCTGAGGGTATTCCAGATATGGGCATACCCTCTATTGATCCATATACTATAGACAAATTGGAATTGAACATTATGGGAATGATTAAAATGGATATGACGGACGGTGTCTCCAAAGGTTTCAAAACTTGCCTCAGCAACAAATTTCAGTGAGTAACTCAAAGTATTACCAAGGGTTTTGTGTCTCGAAAATTGACTGAAAATGTGAGTGTGATGCACCTTTGCCTACCCTTTCTGTGGTGTTTGTGTGTGTGTATGTGTGTGTATATATTTTTGTGAGTAGGTACCTATGTGTGTTTTTATTTCTTTTAATTTTCATTTTTTTAATGATAATTATTACAGCGTGGATACAGAAAAACTGGTAACATCGATAGAACTTACATGTGATAACTTTAATGTTGAAACAAATTATAAAATGGAGTCAACACCTACACTCGAGTCTTTGATTGGAGGTATTAAAATTCACGGAGAAGGACAAGGAGGAATTACAATTGGTACGTCATTATACTGATCATTCTTCTCACCAAAGAAGCCCCTCTAGAAAAATGAGAATCTATTCTATTTATCTATTCTGTCACATTCAAAGTATAAATTTCACTTTTCAGTACATTTGAACACATCCCTGACATTAGCTATCGACATGTCACGCGATCAGTGTACTAATCTGACATCTTGTTAGAAAAGGTAGATCTAATTTACTTCTTGCTAGTCTAGTTCTCGTTAGTACATTGATCACGAGACATTTCGATAGTTTATATCAGGGATGGGCTCAAATATACTGATGTGACATGTAAATAACAAAATAGATGCATTTTCCACTTGTCTAGAGGAGCTGGTATTTTAGTGACATACATATAGATACGTGCGCGCAGGCATAGCGTTGGGCGTCCACCCACTAGGTGGACAGATGATCTGCCCCCTGATTCTGACTCGTCGGATTGCTCACGGATCGTAAACTTTTACGAATCTTAGTACGAGTTACTTTTACGGCTTATGTTATTTAATGTTAGAAAATAGTCTAACGTATAGAAAATTAAAACTCATTAATTTAAGGTTTTTTCCTACCAGTTCTTTCTTTAACAATATGTTTTATAAGTTTAGTTACTCAGTCTCTACTCTATCAGGGGGCAGATCTAAACAGCAGGATCGCGCTGGAGGCAAGCCTTAATATATAACCGGGCCAATTGGAATTTTTTTGGGGATGCCCATGTCCCACTGTGGCCTATGACACACAGAAACAACTTTGTCGTAAAACCATAATACTCTTATTTTCTATCTTTTTAACCGTCAGACTTTTTATCATCAGTTGAAGTCCAATGTTTACAATTGCATAACAAACTACTTTCCTATAGACATTATTTTGATAATAGTATAGCGTAATTGACTGGCCTGTTGTTCTAGTGGTTAGTGACCCTGACTGCTAACATGTGGGTTCGATCCCCACCCAGGACTAATCTTTGTGGATGAGCATGATTGTTTGTTCTGTGTCTGGGTGTAATTTATCTATATACATGTATTTACAAAAAAAAAATGTATTTGAGTAGTATCAGTTGTTTGTATAACACAAGCAAATATAATTGCTTAATTTGGGAATAGATAGCGCTGTGTGAATGTGGTGAAAAAAAAAAGAAAATTGAATAGTAAGAGCAGATTAAACAAGCCTCGGTATTTGGTCGTACGACTCTGGATTTATAATATAATGATTTGATTTTTATGAAACTAAATATTCCTATTATTAGGTACCTGAAGTGTGACTATATAATTATATATATAATATGTAATACCTATTTTTATGTCATGTCAGTTTTCTACTTAGTAAACACCTTATGTACATTTTTTACAGAAAAAATACAGTTCAACTTTGAAATTCCATTTGAGGTTAAAAAACTTGAAGATTGTGAAATTCATTTAGTGATTATTCCGGATAGAGTCACTTATACATACCAATTAAATGGAAAAATACAATTTCACTATAATGATCTTTACATTGGAAAGCAAGAAGTCAGTAAGTATTTTTTTTTTCAGATTTTTCTAATTATTACCGGACAGTATGGTCTGAGATGATTCAAAGACTTTTCAAGTATATACCTAATGTTTAACTCAATAACTCCGTGGCGCTGCGGGCAGTCTCTGCTTTATCTTGCGGTAAAATAGAGTTTATAATTTTTAAGTTAGACCTCTAGCGACACATTGGTAAAAATTGCATTAAATTCAATTTTGTAGTTTTTGCATAAACAGATTAACACATATTTTAATAAATATGTTATTTGTGTACAATAAAAAAAATAATTCTAAAAGGACCCCCCCCCTCCCATATTATTTTCTTCACTATGTACAGACATCGACCCGTTACTAATAAGCTATCCTAGTATTCTAATATTTTCTGTTTCCACAGGTAGTGTTGTTACTAATATTATGAACGAAAATTATGAATTCTTCGGTAAAACCTTTGCAAAAAGTGTCACTGACGTAATTCTCGAAGGAACCTGGAAACAATGTAACAAGTTCTTGACTGCTGTTCCAGCCAAAGATATTATTTCTGATGACCTTACACCTCTAGTAACGATTTAATACAACTGATCTAAAATTAAGTTGAAATTGGCAATAAACGTTTGTAATTATCCTTGATATTTTATTTATAATAGTGACTAGATCATCATCATCATTTCAACCCATAAACGTCTGTCTACTAGGCATGGGTCTCCTCCAAAGATGTGACTATACCACGCTGGCCAGACGGGTTGGTATAGAGTGACTAGATGTCACCCATGAATTGACTTGCTTGGAACTGGGCCACCCTGTCAACAGTAATTTTATAATAAATCTCCTCTCCCTTATTTTCATATAGCTTACTTACTGCCGTACTCAGACACGTTACTTAACTTTAAAGTTTATTTAGTAAAAACGTGTAATTCTTAAGTCGATACACCTAAAGACGATTATTCAATGAAAAAATTGTGTTAATGACAGATTACTGCTAATTGATGTCTCTAAGTGCGGCCGTTAATGTGCACCTTGTTCCTACTTAGTGTGAAGCCTGAAAACAGTATGTTCATAAACAATTGCAGAATCGATTTTAATAGCTTCTCGTGTTATATCTTTGGTCAAAAATGTATTAAAGTTTTGATACTCTGGAACCGTTGTGCGAAGTATAGCAATGACCGCCTAACGCCTTGCGCTGCACTATTTATTTTATTTGCAGCAATAAATAGATGAGTATTAAATAGGTAACTACATATACTTAAAAAATAATGGGGTTTAATTCGGTCTAATTCTGTCTATTTTGATTTTTATTCTGATTCTGCAAGCACAAGGACATTTGTGGTGATTCAGCTTTAGTATTGACAAGGAATAGCGATGTATAATTTGCCTACTAACCGAACAAAAGTAAAGTGCAACAAACATTAAAAGTTTACATTTAATTTACTTTTTTTAAATAATTTAGAAATAATCTGTTTTTTATAGTTGAATATATTAAAAGTTTTTTTTTCCTTTAAAAATATCCCTCAAATGCTGTGGCAACCTATAAATTAAGTCTACGCTAAGTTTTCAATGAAATGAAATGAAATCTCATTTATTCATCTAGGTTACAAGGTAACACTTATGAAAGTCACAAGAATGTAACAGGTTATCCGAAAAGTAGTGTCAGCAAATTTGCCTACGACCAGTTCGCTGACGGGGTGGAGCTATGAGAAGAACTGGCAAGAAACACACGCCACTCTTTTAAAAAAAAAAATGGATAGTTACAATCTTTTGTAATTTACAATTTGAGTAGCGTGTAAAGTGATGCAGCAGAGCACCACACCGTTAGATTAAAGAGTTAAAATGAATGTTTACAAAATAAATAATAAACACAAAATAAAAAGTTAGGCTATGCGGTTGCATCACTTTACACATTGCTATGCAGCCGTTAGGGGCAGTCTGTGAATAAAAATATAGTTTTAATTTTGTAAAAACATAATAAAAAATTAAAAAACTGTTATTAAATAAAAAATAAAGGAAATGCACGAGAAAACTGATATTAATATTCACAACGTGCCCCCACGTCACAAGTGTCATTCTACACAAACAAGATATATCAAATCAATAATAACATTATTCCCAAAACATTTTATCATCTAAAAACTCATTAATTGTATAATACCCCTTACGAATAAGATGATCTTTAACAATGGTTTTGAATTTGAGTAAGGGTAAATTCATAATGTCTTCGGGAATTTTGTTATAAAATCGTACACCGAGTCCCTCAAAAGAATTATGAACCTTATGTAAACGATGATATGTGCCTACTAACTTATGTTTACTTCTAGTGTTAACGCAATGAATGTCACTATTCTTGGTATATAGATGAATATTTTGTTTGACTAACATAATATTTGCAAATATATATTGGGACGCAGTTGTCAGAATACCTATTTCTTTGAATCGTTCTCTCAGGGAAACTCGTGAACCTAAGTTATAAATAGAGCGAATGGCTCGTTTTTGAAGAATGAATATTGTTTCAATATCAGCAGCCTTGCCCCAAAGCAAAATACCATAGGACATGACGCTGTGAAAATAACTAAAATAAACTAATCTCGCGGTTTCCACATCAGTAAGTTGTCGTACTTTTCTGACTGCAAAAGCCGCAGAGCTAAGTTTACCTGCGAGACACGATATATGGGCTCCCCACTGAAGTTTACAATCTAAAGTTATACCCAAAAAAACTGTTTTGTCAACAAGGGTGAGAGTTTCATTGCTTAAATTAAGATTAATACTAGTACTTTTAACAGTTGGCATTGTAAATCTGACACATTTTGTTTTTTTGGAGTTTAGCAATAGATTGTTTGCCGTAAACCAGTCCAGGACTTTCGCTAGAGAACCATTTACATCGTCAAAATTTGTTACTTTACGATCAACTTTGAAAATAAGAGACGTATCATCTGCAAATAGTACTATGTCGCAAAAATGCTGTACGTAGAATGGCAAGTCATTAATATAAATCAAAAATAGAAAAGGACCAAGAATTGAGCCCTGAGGGACGCCCATTTCTACAGGTAGTCCTGAAGACCTATTTCCTTTAATATCAACGCATTGTACCCTATCTCTTAGGTAAGAGGCAACAAGATCAAGTGCAGCGTCCCTAATGCCATAGTGACTGAGTTTTCGCAAAAGTGTTTTATGCTGAACACAGTCGAATGCTTTCGAAAGATCGCAGAAGACACCAATGGCATCCATCGAATTCTCCCAGGCGTTAAAAATATGTTTTAATAGAGTAACACCTGCATCTACAGTAGAGCGACCCCTTGTGAAACCATATTGCTCACTGTGTAATAATTTATTTAAATGAAAGTGACTCTCTAATTGCTGCAATATGATTTTTTCAAACACTTTACTAATAGCTGGCAATATGGAAATTGGTCTAAAGTTAGTAGGGTCACTCTTAGATCCATTTTTAAACAAAGGTATAACTTTACTATGTTTCATTAGACCAGGAAACTTACCTGTATCTACACATCTGTTAAAAATTGCAGCTAGGTATGGCGCTATATCAAAAATTATATTTTCAACTAACTTGACTGAAATACCATTCATACAACTTAGCTCTACTTTTGTATATTCCGGATGTTGCCCAATCACAGAACTGAATTTTAGTACATTTATTGAATGTTTTAACTTTAAAAATATTTTTAAATTGCAATTCTAAAATACTAAACAAAGACGCGTATAGGTCGTCTGGACTATCCTGGCTAAACTCAATGTTGGTGAGGTCATCAGCAATACTATCACTAAAAAGTTTTAGGCGAGCAGAGGTCATTGGCCTACATGTGATCTTATCCACTTTAGTGGTTGTGCCTAAAGGGAATATTGCTTTTTGTCCATAGTGATCAGATGTTAAGTCACTTATGATAACACTATCCAAGCATTGACAGTTGCAAAATATGTTGTCTAAACATGTAGCAGAATGTGATGTAATTCTAGTGGGTGCAGAAAATAAAAAATCTAAATCGAAGGACTTGTATAAGCTAATTAATCTAGTACTAGTCTGTGATTGCTCTAATAAATTTACGTTAAAATCACCGCATACTATAATATCTCTCTTACTGCTAATTAGGCGTTTCAAAACATCTTCCATAACTGATTCAAATAAACTGAAATCACTCTGTGGTGGTCCGTGGTGTATCCGCCTTTTCATGTCAGATCTTGTTTGTATTGGTGTAAGATTTGTTGAGTTGTCCTAAATAAATAAATAGAGAGCTGAGAGAGTGTAGTCTATGGCCTGTGTGAGGTGTGGATTATAATCCACACATGCTGGCCTAATTAATGATGGATCATAACCTTAGAAATAATTCTAGGTTCGAACTTGGGGAGCGTGTTTTGCACGCTTGACTCTTTCCTACTAATCCAACATCATATTATTATATGTATAGACTCTGAGCAGATAAGTAATTATGAAAATCACAAAAACATTTTAAGTTTAGGATATCTACTGTTTAGGTATCATGAAGTAAACAAAAATGTGTTTAATAGCCGTGAAGGTTTATTATTCTAGAATGTTCGTTTCAAAGTTTTTTTGTTAGGATTATTGTTTTTATGATCATTCGGTATATGAAAAAATTAATTAATTATCTTAATAGTTTTAAAATTGTAACGTAATAATGCGAATTTAAAAAGTAATTTAGTCAATTTGCTATACCTACATACTTTGTTTATCAATATTTATTAGCTTCGTCCATCATATATTATATACATATAAATTTAACATTTTAGGTAACCACCGCGCACTGCCACTAATAAAAACTCTAAAAAATAAAAAAAAACCAAAACATTTTTTCAATTATTTCGATAAAGAACTGCTTCATTTTTCTTTTTAAATAAACATTAAATGTATTGTGGAAAATCAAGTGTCAGTAGTAAAATTGTTTATTTTAGTAATACATAAAGGTAAACTGCAAATAATACGAAAATCAAGGTTTAGCATAAGGTGATAAGTCTTCAATGATGTAGTGTCTTGTTGGCACAGCATCGAAGAAATCACCAGCAAATTTGAAGTAGAACTCTTTCAAAGCTTTGTCAATAAAGACCTGGCCGAAAGCTGACATGATGAGATCTGAGTTTTCATTGAGCAATGCAATGATGCTCTTACCTGCAATAAACAAAAAGTTTTTATTACAAAAGTAGTTTTGTTAAAATATAAAACCAAAGCTTTGGTTATTGTCCTTCACAAGACGAATCAAATCAATCAAGCCCAAACTAGTTGGAGTACCATCCTTTTAATAACAGAGTTTCCAAGGTCAGCTTCCTACTTCATCATATCAGCTCCAATTTATAATAATATTGTATTTTCATCTGATTATACATATTATGTATGCACAATTTATGCCTAACCGGAAACCGGTGAATGTTTGAAATTCAAGATACCAGTCAGAAAAAGAAGAAAAATACGTACCAATATCTGTTGTTTCGACTTCAATGTTGCCAGGAATATTCCTGGCAACATTGAACGTTATAAACAAATTCTTGCAATACAAAGAAGTTGGAAATCGTAAAAGTACAATATTAGGGTATTGTGGTTTTAATATAAAAAAAGCCAGTAAGGTGCTAGTTCGTCTCGTATGTTGAATGTTAGTAGAAGTACTTTTCTTATGTTTTCGATAATGTGAAAAAAACTATTTCGAGTTGATAGATATGACGTTGAGTCAAGCAGACGAACGAATTCGCACCTTATGAGTTATTTTTCTTGTTTCATTCGAAACCAACTGTAACAAAAAGATAATATACAGTAAACTTATATATAAACTCTTAATTAAAACTTACTGATTTCCTGATCGCCTAAATAAAGATTGTCAGCGTAGAATGATGTAACTCCACCAATTTTGTATTCGTACTTGATGAAATCATAAAGACATTTTATGTAAATCTCTCCATCGCTGCGTTTTTGTGCGTAAAATGGGAAATCAAATTTTAGATGCAGTTTTTCTGAAACATAAAATAAATTAACTAAGTTTTGTATTTCATGAAAAAAAAAGTTTTGCTGCCCCTCAAACGTTGTGTTAAGAAAATACGAGAGAAAGAGATATGCATCACTTAAAAAACAATAAAGAATACTGAATAAGTACTGAAACAAGCTGAAGTCAAGCTGTGTCAATTAAAAATAAGGCGAGGACTCTTATAGAAAAAAACAGCCAAGTGCGATTCGGACTCACGCACCGAGGGTTTAAGATTTTTAATTTAATTTTTAAATATTGTATATTTTTGTTATTGAAATGTAACGGTAACGGTAAAGGTAACGGTAATACTATTCGGTAATAATTAAAGGTAGGTGCACCATCTTTATTCATTTATAAAAGATCTTGTATGTACCAATAATCACAATAAATATATTGATTAGGTAAAAAAAAACTTTTATATACTTACCAATTTTTACTTTTCCATTTCCATCACCATGGATTGAATTTTCTCCCAAAAGGTTCTTAATCAAAGGACTATCTGCTTCAACTTTATAATGACCTTTGATTGTAACATCACAAGTATTTTCTTGATGGCCGATTTCTTCTGTAATGTTGATACTGAAAATAAGATAATAATAATATTCTATCACATTCACACAACGCCATCTAGTCCCAAAGTAAGCAATTACATTTGCTTGTATTATGGGTACTAAACAACTGATGTACTACTTAAATGCTAGCTTTCTACCTAACCCTGTGCAGATAAAGCGTGACGTATAAGTCCAGGACATTCAATTACGTTTCATTAAGTACAGAATGAGACTTATATTTACATCAGTGAAATTTTCCATGGTCACTACTTGAGATGACGATTAGGCACACACCATTTGGCGAATCTCAAGTATCTTAACGGCTTTTTGTCTAACTAGATTTCCATAATAACTATGTTTACAAGCAGAAAAAGGGCAATAATTTTATGCTTCAATTATTTAACTTGTCTTGTGTATATTTGGGGTAAAGCGATGCGATATAGCACTACAGTATGGGGTTCTTCAAAAAAGGAGTGAATAGGTTTCTTAAGGGTCGGCAACGCGCTCGTGATGCCCCTGGTGTTGCAGGCGCCCATAGGCTACGGTCACCGCTTACCATCAGGCGGACCATACGTCTGTTTGCCACCGTCGTGGTATAAAAAAAAAAGATATGCCGCGACAATAGACTGACAAGATAGGTAAAAATAAACTACATAGAAACGTATTGTTTTAACTTTCTTCATCATTTTCATCATCATTTTTATATATATTATGTCCCACTGCTGGGAAATTCAATCAACAATCTTTGGAGGAGACCCCCCAAAGATTGTTGATTGAATTTAGCCTACTATACTGACCAGACGGGACGGTAAAGGGCTTGTTTCAAATTTTCCTTTTCTCGCAGTGCTCTTGGTTACTCCCTTAGTCGCTTTTTACGACAACCATAGGTTGAGATGGGGTGTGACATTTGTTAGACAGGTTTAATGGCCTCAAACTACCATCAATTCAGTTGATTTCCATCAATCAAATTAGTTTAGGTATTGCAAAAATAGGTAATCACAGGTGGTTTCATCATTTGAAAAACACTATATCATAGTAGCTAGTACACTGCTGGATATGAGCCTCATCCATTGCGCCATTTTTATCATTATTCTGCTTTATAACATTACATAGCATCAAGCCTTTTTCCGCGAAGGGGTAGGCAGAGATATTTCACACCCACATTTCGCCAGCTATTTTTAGTCCCATGAAATAGGGGGCGTGCCTATAATTGTCATCAACCAGGAACATTTGTTTACCAAACTCCGGGAAAATCTCAATACTGGAATTTCATGATAGAAAAGCCCAATACCATTTTCACCCGACCCGAACCCGGAATCGAACCCAGTTCCTTTTGCTTTATACACTTCCCAATGCGCCACCGAGGCAGTTATATATTATACTATATTATGCCCACAAAAACTACCTGATCCGCTTCAGAAAGCCTCAGATGAGACTGCTTTTAATGGTTATTTTATTATTTAATAGTTGTTCAAATTGTTACAATGAACAAAAGCATAAATATGTAGGTAAGTACATAAAATAATACTCGTAGGTATATAAAATCAACAGGGCGTCATGGAATATAGCCAACGGACCATATAATATACAAATAGACAAGTTTTAACTGAGAATATTCTCGACCATTATAGCAAGGTAATTATAACTAGAATTCACGCGGGGTTTCGCTCCCGTCGTTCTTTATTTAGACAGTGCTTAGCTCATATTAGCCGTAGCATGATGTTATATAGTTTCCTCGATAAATGGGCTATACAACACTAACAGGATTTCTCAAATCGGACCAGTAGTTCCTGAGATCCTAGCGTTCAAGAAAAAAAACTCTACAACTGTATAATATTAGTACAGATTATAGTATAATAATATTCTACCACATTCACACAGCGCCATCTAGTCCCAAAGTAAGCAACTATATTTGCTTGTGTTATGGGTACTAAACAACTGATATACTACTTAAATACATTTTTTTTTTGTAAATACATACATATTATAGATAAATTACACCCAGACACAGAACAAACTTTTTATGCTCATCACACAAAGATTTGTCCTGGGTGGGGATCGAACCCACTACCTCCGGTTTAGCAGTCAGTGTCACTAACCACTAGACCAACAGGTCAGTCGAGTATAGAAATATAGATTCCTAGAAGTATCGTGGGGCTTCACTGCCGTCGTTTTTTTTTTGCCAGTGCTCAGCGCCTATTGGCCGTAGCGTGATATCGCGGTCAACCAAACAAACAAACTCTTCAGCTTTATAATATAAGTATAAAATATAGACTATAACTACTAAATATAGACTACAGACAATAACTGCCGCTAGTGGCTCTGTCTGCGTGTTTTTTTATTTACCGTGTCCACCCCATCTTTTTTAGAGGATGAATGACCAATTTCTTTTTCTATTTACAGATAAATGTAATTGTGAAAGTGTGTGACTGAGTAACTTAATAAAAAGCATGTTTTATTAAACAGATGCAAGGACTTAAATTTCGTAATAACTAAACATTTTTTTAAACTACTCAGTGTACAACAAAACACAATCACTACATAGTATAAAACAAAGTCGCTGTCGCTGTCTGTCCGTCCCTATGTATGCTTAAATCTTTAAAACTACGCAACAGATTTTGAAGCGATTTTTTTTAATAGATAGAGTGATTCAAGAGGAAGGTTTATAGGTATAAAATACATACCACGCGGGCGGAAGCTAGTTATTCAATAAATAGCAGAAGCAATGAAAGTATTATTTATTTTGGTAAGAAATTGATTCCAAGAAAAAAATTGCGTAGGAAATACCATAGACCTAGGATCCACGCGCTGGAAATACACAATATTATGTTTATGTTTCACTATTTTGACAGATGATTTTCAGACTTATTATGTTTGAGAAGTGTATTTTATCTTTATAAATTGTAACATATTATTATTGTGTTATTATGAAATCATTTCGCACAATGTCTCATGCTTTTCACATAACAGCAGTACCCTAATGAAATGCAATAGTAAAATGTCAAAAAATGAAACTCTTATTTCTTTTTTATATTATTTTTCTCTATTTTTCTCGTTCAAAGAAAACAATTACGAGCTCAACAGCAACCACTGGAACTTATATCTCCTAACTAGGAGATATAAGTTCCTTGACAGCAACAAATTAGTGACATTTGTGAATCCGTTCTGAAACAATGCACTTACATACTCTCTGATTTTGATTCATATTGATTTTCAAAGAAGCTCAACAATATAGAATCTAGCTGCTTACTTTGTAAATAACAAGTAACTGACAACAGTAACTGGTTATTTGAGGCACAAGCCTCAGACTGGTTTATAGTGTTATTATATGTATTTATCTATGGTTATAAGCAATTAAGCATAAAACCTTCCTCAATATGCAAAACTATTTATTTTATTATTATTATTGTGATTTGTTGGGCCTGAAGCCACTAGTGGCCTCCTCGCTACCTCGACCAGAATTGATCTATTGTAGCGCCCCTAGTTATTTTATAGTTCTCTGCTTAGTCCTATAGAGGCTAGGAACTTCCAGATTGTCTGAGCAGAGAGAGACCGTATCTCATCCGGTTGCACCTGGTGCTGTCCTAAAAGGATGCTCTTTTTGTGCATAAGTGGCCCACATGAGCATAGGATATGCATTGCTGTCTCATCTGACTCTTGGCAAAATCTGCACATTTTCGACAAAACTATGTAATGGCTTGATATAGATGCGAAGATTGCTACTTTGATGTCAACCATTTGACTGGCCTGTTGGTCTAGTGGTTAGTGACCCTGACTGCTAAGCCGGAGGTCGTGGGTTCGATCCCCACCCAGGACAAATCTTTATGTGATGAGCATAAAGGTTTGTTCTGTGTCTGGGTGTAATTTATCTATAATATGTACGTATTTACAAAAAAAAAAAAAATTTAAGTATTATATCAGTATAAAAAAATAAAAAATGATAAAAAAAAAATATATATATATATTTAAGTATTATATCAGTTTCAAGCGATGGCGGCTGAATGGATAAGGGTCCGGCGTGCAAATCACGCGGTCCGAGTTCGTTCCCAACCAGCAGTACCAATGTGGATTCCACTTTGTGGAATTTATATGTACTAGTCAAGTGACTTACCATCTGCTAACGGTGAAGTAAACATCGTGAGGAAATCCACATACACTAGAAGAAATTCTATGAGTATGTCTGATCCACCAACCCGCACTAGGCCAGCGTGAGTGGACTATAGCCTAAACCCTCTCAGCTCTCTAGTTAGAGGAGAGGAGCCCCGAGCCCAGCAGTGGGACTTAATGGGTTGCTGATGATTGATTATATCAGTTGTTTAGTACCTATAACACAAACAAATATAATTGCTTGCTTTGGGACTAGATGGCGCTGTGTGAATGTAATAATAATAATAATATTTGTGATGTGTGAATGTGGAAAAAAAAAAAAAAAAAAAAAAAAAAACATTCACACAGCGCCATCTAGTCCCAAAGTAAGCAATTATATTTGCTTGTGTTATGGGTACTAAACAACTGATATACTACTTATATACATTTTTTTTTGTAAATACATACATATTATAGATAAATTACACCCAGACACAGAACAAACCTTTATGCTCATCACACAAAGATTTGTCCTGGGTGGGGATCGAACCCACGACCTCCGGCTTAGCAGTCAGGGTCACTAACCACTAGACCAACAGGCCAGTCAATGTGACTGAATGTGGTAGAATACTATTATTATTATTATTATTTCCTCTTTATTTTATTTCATAACATAATCTCTAATTTACATTTGAGCCGGTTTCGAGACTATTGAGACAAATTTTCAGGCAGATAGAAAAAAAAAAGGTAGTCACATGGTTAGACATCGTATATATAGTAGTATTTATGAAATCACTAGCTGACCCGGCGTACTTCGTACCGCCATAAATAAAAAAAATCGTTATAAAAAAAAAGCGCGCGGATCCTAGGTCTATGGTATTTTTGTATTCTGCTACTATACTACCTTGATACTGCAATGTATTTACTTTTCTACGAAAAATATTTTATTTCATATTTTACAATATCCATTTATTTTTATTAGTTTATGACTTTAGCGACCATAAATACATACAATGATAATTCACTGTCAAATGTCAAATTTTAGACCGAAAATAAATGGCGCGAATACATAAAAATGGCGCGCGGATCCTAGGTCTATGGTATTTGTATTCTGCTACTATACTACCTTGATACTGCAATATAATTATTTATTTATTTTTCTACAAAAAATATTTTATTTCATATATTACTTTATTTGATAATTTTACTACACAATTGTCATAATATATTCTTTGAATTTACTGGTGAATAATTAGTAATATATTCAAGTAATGAGGTTGTATAGTAAGCAAAAAGAAAAAAGAGATCTTTGATTTCTTTTTAATCTGTCATACTGAATTGTCATTAGGGCTGACGTTGATAAATATAGTAATATACATACACAAAGTTGAAAGGATGAATGTTTGTTTGTATATTTGATAATTTTAACCAAAAAGACACGGGATGGATGTTTACAAAGATAAGTAATATTCTAATCAATCACGTAATATTGGTTATGTTTAATCTGAAGTAATTATCTGTGCTTAGAAAATATTGGCCGAAATTTCCCCTCTAAAAGTGAAAAGTTGCTGTGGTCACAGGAACAAAATAACAGGTAAGCGAAGTCACGGGTGACATACAGTATTATTATAAGATTTTTGGGATTATATACATTTAATTTAATATCGTAATAACTTTTAAACTATTTGTCGAAATAACTTAGTGTAAACGACAAAAATTATCTACATTAAATGACAAAAGTGATAAAGGTATTTACATTCCTAGGAATTAGTTTAATACCATGAAATTTTTCACTTTAAATGCAGTATCCGATTTAAATGTATTTCTTGCTCACTATTCTCTCTATATCGACTTCCACATAAAAGATAGGCATATGCTGTCGCGGACTTTTTTTTATAACTATTTAAGAGTAACAATTCCTCCATACATTGTCCTTATGTAAAACTAACGGTTTACGTAGAGAAATCAGAAATAGCTATAAGATGGCAGATTTTTCTCCAAATTACTTTACATTTGTTCTCATGGTTTAGCCAATTAACGCGATATCTAGATAAAATATAGCCTATATGTTATTCTGATGTATAAGGTAAATTATTGCAAAGTTTCATTGAAATCTATTCAGTGGTTTTTTCGTTTACTGGTAACAAACATCCAAACATCCAAACATCCAAACATTCTTACAAACTTTCGCATTTATAATATTAGTAGGATGGACAGATACGTGTAATATATGTAGATCTGTGGTTTAGATTGTACATACCTGAATTTATCAAAAACACAATCTTTAATGCCTTTAGCAACTCCCTCAATCAAAGTTATGTTGATTATGTTCAGAAGGCTGATAGAAACATCTCGAAGTTGAATAGGATCTACTGGTGGAATGTTCAATTCGGGAACTCCAGTTTTTCCAATATCTCGAATTACACTTTCGTAAAGATTTCTTAGACATTCCTCATCTTTTAAATGGCATTTTGGAAGGTTATCCACTAAAAATAAAAAAAAATACTTCACAGTCTTCGTAATAACTTCTCTTCTAAATATGCTTAAAATAAATGATAAATGAATATCCCGAATATAGCTGACTGGGATGAGTAGGAAATATACACATTTTGTTTCTATAATAAATGAAAGACCTGAGACCAAATTGTCTATAGAGAAATTTTTGATAATCAAGGCTAAGTATAAAATATATATATTTTGTTATTTTTTTTATTCAATCAAACAGTTTAATCATTCAATCATTCATAACTAAAACTATAGCCATGTTTTAAATGAAAAAGATTTTTGATCATTTTGACACAAAAAGAACCATAATTGTACCTATAAATACAAGAAAAGGATGAAAAAAACGTAAAAAAAATATTTTGTACCAATTAAAATCGAAAAATGTTATGACAATAATTAAAATTTTGTTGCTAAACAATAGCAAACGAATTATTTAGATATTTTTTATATGTCATCATCATCATTTTAGCTTGTTGTATTCCACTACAAGTCATAATATAATAATATAATAATAAAATCTTTCATAAATATATTGACTAAAACTTACCAAAGCCGGCATCGCAAATAAGAAAAACTGTAAATATAAACAGTGCTGATTTTTTCGTAACAAACATATTTATTTTTATCTGCGGACTACTAGTAGGATCTGTAAATTGGAATGAAATACGTTAACAAACTGGCCGACTGCTTACACGTTTGCAAATGATATACCTATACGAGAAGGTAAGTACTTTATCGTAATGGGTGACCTTCTAGTTCAAGATGACCTTTACGTAAAATTAAGCGCAGAATTAAAACTAGAATGAAATATTCTAAAAAAAAATTACTGTACGTTTCTGTCTGGTTTGCCGTTTACTTGCCGCACAAAGAATTTTGATATCAATGTTGAGATAGATCAAAATGTTGTGACGAAAAGTTGACTATGCGGAACATCAACATTCAATCAATTTTAGACTGGTCTGTAGGCCTATAGGTCACTAACGGCACTAGACCTATAGGTCTAGTGCCGTTTGTTCTCACTAGTTCGATTCATTAGTTCGATCGTCAAACAAGTGAGAATTTTTTTTCTCATTAGTTCGACCGTCGAACTACTGAGACTTTATTTTTTCATTTGTTCGACCGTCGATCTTACTTTAATCTAGAAACCAAAAAATAATAAAATAAAATTTAAAATACGCTTCGCATTCTATATATAAATAATATTACTAATTTTAATAATATTATTAATATTTCGATTCCTGGGTATGGCAAGCGAATTTTCGGAAATCGTTAAATGCAGTTCTGTTCCTTTTGAATAAAAAATCTATCTCCCTAATTGCTAAGCCGGGGGTCGTGGCTTCGATCTCCATCCAGGACAAAACTTTGTGTGATGAAAATAATTGTTTGTTCTGTGTCTGGGTGTAATTTATCTATAATATATTATGTACCTAAGTATTTACAAAAAAAAAAAATAAGTAGTAGGTATATCAGTTGTTTAGTACTCATAACACAAGCTAATATAATTGCTTAATTTGGGACTAGATGGCGCTGTGTGATTGAGGTAGAATATTATTATATTAATTTGACAAAACCGACTTGTTCAAATAATTTTATCTAATTGGCATGAATATCTATGAGAAAATTTGATCAAATTGATTGAGTTCTCAAATGACATGAAGACATAATGAATTTCCGTAATTTTCTATTTTATCAAACATAAAATTAGATCAAATTTTTGAGGCGTCGCGTCGTGGTTGTATGTAACATTAGGTCAACAGGCGTCCTCTGCACTTTGATGCCGTACTGAGGATGCGTCAAGGCTGCATGATACTGAGTAGTGTATAGTGTGAAGACCATGCCAATTTAATTTTTTTTTAAATTACCAGTCTGTTTCTTCATTTTTTTTAACGTTTATATTATACGTTTAACGTTTATTACGCTTAAGGCGTTATCTGTAGACATTGATCAGAAACACAACAACACTTGCCAGCTTCGATGTAGAAATGAGGTGCGATAAGCCTACTTAAAACTGTGTGGTCGCTTGATGGAAAGATCATGCTAATTTGATAAAACTGTTTTAATCAGTCTATTGGATGATTACTTGAACGTCTATCATCATCATCATCAGCAACCCATTAAGTCCCACTGAACTAGACGTTCAGTGGGACTTAGCTGACATAAATTATACAAATCATATTCATTCATTTCATCCAAAAAAAGTCATAACACATAAAACCACTCTATTGTCACTACATTTTATTTACTATTCATAAATGTATCCATAACACACAATCGAACCCACAACCTCGCATTCATCAGTCACATGCAATCACTACTATACCAACGAGGCAGTCAATACTAAGATTATCAAATTGAAGTCTTTGTTTGTTGAGAGAATAAACTATAAATAAAGCAACCTTTAGCACTTGATACCATTCTTACTATGGAGGTCTATTATTATAAAAGATTATGTGATCGCAACATTCGCAACATAGTAGCATCACCTAGTTTGTTGAATATTAGCCGTTCTACATGGTTATAAACTTGCGTTCCAACAGAGTGACCTTGGTGGGAGCTTGTTTGCCATCCGCGTAGTTTGTATGAAATTTGGTTTACAACAACCGGCTACACGGTTGGAATCTACCAAGGGCACCTCTGTGGAAGGCAAGTTTATAACCATGTAGCACGGCTTTAATACTGAACATATTAAAATATTAACCTTGCCTACAGAGATAACTTAAGGTCCTCTTGGGTTCAAGGTGACACCAGTAATCCATATAGCGGCCATTAATATACAAAGTTATATCACATACGTTTTTCGCAATCATTATATAATTAAACTAGCTTGTCGTCCGCGGCTCTACCCATGCGTATTTTAATTCTGGTATCTACTGGAATTTTGACCCTAGTTTAGAGATGATATCATCATCATCAAAAGGTGTGATGTTATGTCTATATCATGATATTAACATTTTAATTTCATATAATAATATTTATAAAAAACCGGTTAAAAGCATGTCGGACCATGATCAATGTAGGGTTCCGCATCAAAAGAGCGTATCTTCACACCGCTTATGTCCTTTTGTTGAGAAGCGCAGTATTTATAGAAAACAAAACAAGCAAATACTTTATGTTTTCATTTAAACTTCATGAAATGCAATATCATCATGAATTTTTCCAGGTTTTTTAAGCCAGCAGTTTAGCTTTTAGAGGGGGGGGGGACGCCCTACTGGAACAAAAATTTGCTCTTTAAAGTTTAATATTTCGTAAATGGACCATTAAATCGAAAAATAATGTTAGTAACCCCCAAGTCATTTTAGAAGACCTATTCAACGATACCCCACACGATGGGGTAGGCGACAAGAAAATATTCATCTCCACTTCACATGTATGGGAGCTACCCTAAAAAAAAATATTTTCCAAATTTTATTTTACCACTTTGTCGACGTAATTGATATACACACTCCTACAAAATTACAGCTTACTAACGGTCTCTTAGCAAAACCTCGGACAGACAGACAGACAGACGGACATAACGAAACTATAAGCGGGTTCCTAGTCAGAACTACGGAACCCTAATTATTGACTGGCCTGGTTGGTCTAGTGGTTAGCGACGCTGACTGCAGAGCTGGAGGTCGTGGGTTCGATCCCCACCCAAGACAAATCTTTGTGTGATGAGCATTAAGATTTGTTCTGTGTCTGGGTGTAATTTATTTATAATATGTAGGTATGTATTTACAAAAAAAAAAATATTTAAGTAGTATATCAGTTGTTTAGTACCCATAACACAAGCAAATATAATTGCTTAATTTGGAACTAGATGGCGCTGTGTGAATGTGGTAGAATATTTATTTTATTATTATTTATTTATATATAGATATGTGTATCCTTGATTAAAGGATATATTTACCTACAACTCTTATTTTAATAGCACTAAAGTATAAATTGTTGCTTTTCTCATTAATCAGGCGTCAGGCAATTTATTTCATAAACATTTATATATGCCTATGTAATTCATTTCGCATATTTTCGAGAGATTTAACATTGTACTTAGACATTTCCCTATATATAAACGTAGGTAGGCACGAGTATTATTTAAAGATTTACTAAGTATAACTAACTAAACAAGCAACTTTAACGCCTAGTAATTTTCAATTATTATTTTGCTGCAACGAGTTATAAAGCAGTACGAATAAACTAAAATTAGGTATTCATTTATGTCATTGTTTGGATTATTGTCTGAGATTCCACCAAAATCGCGTAAAATTACCACTTAGGGATCCAAAGAGACGATTTAGCTAAGTCTGTGATTTAAGAAAAGACGTTTTGATCTCTACAACGGATAAAGTTCGTGGTCAGGGGATATTTTATTATTATAGTGTTTAGAAAAATGTTTAAAAATTAAAAATAAAAACAAAATAGAACATCATCATCATCATATCAGCCCAACGACGCCCACTGCTGGACATAGGCCTTATCTTATTTCCACCACTGCGAGCGATTTTGTGCCGCCTACAACCAACGGCCACCCGCAACCTTGACCAGGTCGTCGGTTATCCGGTGGTAGGTCCTACCTTCCAAATACGTGGCCGCCACTCGAGAACCTTTTTACCCAAACAGCCATCAATTCTGTGAGCTATGTGGCCAACCCATAGGCCACAAATAATAGAACATAAATGCAAAAAATAACGCATGATTTTGGTTTGAAACTTCAGGTTCAATTTGAGTACTTCTAAACGTAATAATTGCATCATTTTTGGTTGACATATTCGTAGGGTTCCGTACCATTAGGTTATGAAATAAAAAGGTACAAAAGGAACCCTTATGGTCTCGCTCTATCCGTCCGTCTGTCAGTGTTAAGTGTTATATCTTGGAATATACTTCTGCTATCGACACGAAATTTGGAATGGTTATAAACCCTGCTGATCTAATAGGTACTTAAATGAGAAAATGATTTTTTTATTATCTCTTCAAAAGCGGCTGAAATGGGGGTTCATCAGCAACCCATTAAGTCCCACTGCTGGGCTCGGGTCTCCTCTCCTCTAACTAGAGAGCTGAGAGGGTTTAGGCCATAGTCCACTCTCGCTGGCCTAGTGCGGGTTGGTGGATCAGACATACTCATAGAATTTCTTCTAGTGTATGTGGATTTCCTCACGATGTTTTCCTTCACCGTTAGCAGATGGTAAGTCACTTGACTAGTACATATAAATTCCACAAAGATCCATTCCACAGGAATCCACATTGGTACTGCTGGTCGGGATCGAACTCGGACCGCGTGATTTGCACGCCAGACCCTTATCCATTCAGCCACCATCGCTTGTTGGGGGTTGATATTTTAAATTGAGTCTGATACATCAAGTGGGATATCAAATAAAAAGGCTTTGTTTACACATTCTAAAACTTTTTTTAATTAGGATTAAAACATTAAAAAAATCTCCGAGGTTTGTGATGAGAAAAATGTGAAATAACTCCAGTTGTAAAATACAATCATGTTTATGATGTAAGTATTATATGTAAGAATAATAAAATTATGTTTTTAACTAGCACAAGTTTTTGTCATCACCAAAAAAGACCGCATAATTAAATTTGTTTGCTAAACTGATGTTTGACAATTTTTTTTTTTCATAAAACCTGAGAGTACGGTGCCCTTGACGCGCGAGTACGGTACACTTGGCCGGTTTTTTTATTCTACTTGTAATCATCTTCACTACTTCAAATTTCAACAAAAGGTACAGCAGTTAATCACTAAGTAACGGATAATATAATTAGTGTAATCGAAGTAAGAGTTCTTTCTTCCTTAGAAACTAACAATATATCTAACGTCTTCATATTTGCAACTATGCTAGTACTAGTTCTTATACGCAATCGAGTGTCAGTTGTCGTGGTGAATGCTTGGCATGCGATGTGCGTTGCGCTATCAGTACAAACCGATCGCGATACTGACGCAACATTACTTACTTACTCCATAGGAATGTTCGAGTTTCGCCATTTAGGCTTTTAATTAAAAAAAAAATTTTTTGTTTTTTTACCACATTCACAGAGCCATCTAGTCTCAAATTGAGCAATTATATTTGCTTGTGTTATGGGTACTAACAACCGATATACCTACTACTTAATAAAACATTTTTTTTTTAATACATCATACATTTTGTAGATAAATTACACCCAGACACAGAACAAACAAACATCAAAATATTTGTCCTGGGCGGGAATCGAACCCACGACCTCCGGCTTAGCAGTCAGGGTGTGACTAGTGGTTAGTGACCTGTTGGCCAGAGAGCCAGTCAGCTTTTGATTTTTACTAATTATTATCCGAAACTAGATTGATGCCCTGAACTATATTGATGGGCCTCGACAAAGACTTATGCATAAAAGTTACCAGTTTCGATAATAATAACTAAATACTGGATACCCTGACACCAGATTTACCAGACATCTGACATCAAATTCACTAGAATCAACTACAAGAAAAGGAGAATTCGAAACAAGCCCTATACCAATCCGTCGTCCGAAAACGTAACCAATAATTAGTGAATGATTATCTAAAAATACAATTGATTTTAATTTATTTAGTTGAAGGTTATTTAATTCCAGCTTAATTCCTCAGAACAGGAACAGGTAAATGGAATAATTATTACAATTATACATTGATTGCTAATCGTTACAGCTTAATAATTCATGAAACAAATATCAAAGAAACATTCTTACATTTATAAAATCCATTAGTAGCCATATTAACCTGTTTTTCGAGTACAGTGGTTTATTGCTAACCTCTAGCTGTTGCGAGGCGAAACCCATGCCCAGTAGTGGTATGTAATGCATTGTCAATAAAACTGATAAGATGAGGGACATTAGGTGCAGTATTTTTAACAAGGTATTTTTTGTGTGAAGAATGTAGCGGACTGTGTGTGAAAATCTTTATACCTACTAATTAGTTGGAATTTATGTGTCCTTAAGTACAAAAACGACCTTTTTTACCCGACTGTCAGGACGGGTATTGTTTTTCGTGCGTATCTTGTATGTTTGTAAATTTCTTTATTCCCACGATTAATAATCTTCCAAACGGCTGGATGGATTTTGACAATTAGGGTATCGTTAGATTCGTCTAGAAAACCCAAGTGTCCTTAGATAGGTTTTAAGAATAAAAAGACTTAAACGGCGGGCTTTTGACGCCAAATTGTAAGATGTTCATATTTTTTTTTAACCAAACCTATCGAGTAGAGTATCAAAATAAAGGGAATCAAATGGAGATTACAAATATATACATATGTTATGTATTTAAATTTAATCAGATAAAATAATATTGCTATAATTTAACGGTCTTTTTAGTGCGTCGCTCTCTGTTGATTTTTTGCAGTCGGATTATTACATTTTTTTAATTATATTTACTTGTTAAATACAGGCGATAAGGTCTATAAGTCTCTTTGTGTCATAATAAGTACCTTTGTGTAATATAATAAACAGCAAGACTTAGGCTTGATGGCCTTTACTTGGTCATTGACATTAGAATGTTGTAGTAATCTATAACCGCTTGTCTTTGAGTTGTGCCAATTAACTGCTTAACTAAAATTGAATCAGAAAATGTGTCATCATTTATCATTACATCGGTGAATTTTCCATCATAATTTGAATGAAGGATGGGTGAGGCGAGTCTGAATGAAAGCATTGACAGGCTTAGGCCCAGAAAAACATCCCACGACCAAATCGGGGACGTTCTAAGAAAAGGACAGATCAGAAGTTAGGGACGAGTTTGTATAAAAAGATTGGTGAATCGGCTTAAAATTAAGTTGCAATACTTGACCCGAACATACAAACATTATAACTTAATAAAAAGCTTGCAAAATAAGGAGTTGATAATAATTTCTACTGCAGTATTTTTCATTGTAGCGCTAAGCAGCTTGTAAATTAACCCAGCCTTTGAAGCATGAAACCATAAAAGCTATATTGGACTTATTGGACCAAAAGAACTGTTGACGGTCCATAAACTTTTATTTTAGATACGTTTGTTACGGAAAGTAAAAGAAAAATATTTCTTCCTCAAAAAGTAAACAGTTGCAGAATAGAAGTTCTGCTGATTGGTTTCATTTTCTTTATTGCTGTTTTATAACGGCATAGTTGGTTAACAAGCGTATCTGAAGCACATCCGATAATAAATTTAATATAGTTATTGTAACCTACAAAGATGAGGATCAGTTTTGGAGCAATAAATATATGAAGAAACAGAAGTATATTATTATTTTATGAAGATTTATAATATGTCCAATGTCTGGGTAACAGCAATTATGTACAAGGTACAAGAGAATAGCATGAAGGATAATGTTTGTTTAATTACGACCTCACTTTTCACCAAAACATGATTTTGCAGAACCAGAAATCAAACCCTGGACCTCTTTGTGTGTTTTGTACTATTTCCCGACATATGACACACGCGTACGGAACCGGGGCTTGAAGCTTTTTCTTATTTAATTTTCTTCTTACTGTAACAGTAAGAAATCTGCAATACCTCAGCTAGTTTGTAATTATGCGCGTTTGAGGTCGTTGACGTTCAATCTCTTTGCACACGCGCTGTCATTTATAAGTTTTTGTAATTTGTATTTGAGTTGCGAAAAACAGTCTACTCTGACAGTTGGAAGCCTCCAGAAGTAGTTAGAGTTATAATTTTGGAGGACACGCAGCCCTTCAAGTTGCTCGTGAATTTTCACAGCTCTACTAATTAAAGTCTTCTGTGTGTAAATCTAATATTGATTGAAAAGAAGAGCAAATAAAGAAGTACGACACTTCTTTATTAATAACATAATACACCTAAACCGTCGTATAATTTCACCGATCACTAGAAGTGAGCCAACTAGATAAAATCCCCCCGTTTTTGGTACTAAGAAATAGGTCTATCCTTTCACCCTGTATAGATTGATTACAAAATTTTAATTTAAGGATTTCTAAACGTATAATAGTACAAATCAGTTGTAAAGTTTAAGTATGAATCATGAGGTAAGTAGGTACTAAACGCTTTCAACATCGAACACGGTACACTGGCTGGATTCCCAACAGTTGCCTTGAAATGTTTTGATTTAATGCATAAATGCAACGAACACGCACATTTACTTGTGTTCTTATTCTGGTGGCAATGTTATTATATTTTTGTCATATTTGTAATTTTACTTTAAACTAATATTATACACCCCTTGTTACAAAATACGGACTAAGCTTTAAACCAGATTTCAATTGACAACTTTGACACTAAAACTATGGCTTATATCAATTTAAACCTGGTTTAATACTTAGTCCATATTTTGTAAGAAGGGGAAGAGTTTATTTGTTTCGTTGAACGCTAAGATCTCAGGAATTACTGGTCCGATTTCAAATATTATTTTAGTGTCGGATAGCCCATTTATCGAGGAAGGCTATGGACTATTATAATATCACGCTACGACTTATAGGAGCTGAGCAGTAGCCAAATAAAAATTACATTAAAAGCAAAAACCGAACGCAACTAAGGGAGAAAACCTAGAACCAAGAGCACTGCAAGAAAAGGAAAATTCGAAACAAAACCCTATACCAACTCATTCGGTCAGGCGTGGTATAGTAGGATAATTTCCCTCCACAATCTTTGAAGGAGACCCGTGGGACTTTTCTGGCTTGTAGTGATGAATCTCTATTAAATTCTAAAAGAACGTCATTATACGTGAATTGCTCTTAAGGTTGTGTTGCATAATACATGTTGATAGGTCACCGTGTACGGGCACTATGCTAACCCGTTTCGACCAGTTGTCGTACAACTTATGCAACTATGCAGTTAATACTAGACGCTGTTCCATTCCTGCGTGGAAAGTCTTTGACTAGTAACATAAAAGTAACGTTGACAGCCTGATTTGAGCAAACATACACTTTTAGTAAGCAGATAAGAGCACTGCGAGAAAAGATAATTTCGAAACAAAACCCTACAACAACCCGTTGGGCCAGCATTGTCACCTGTCACCTGTGCAGCACCTGTGCCAGCAGTAAGACGTTTACGGGTTGAAATTATGAACAGAAATACCTTACTTAAACGCTTCCTCTATAAAATCAGTCACAAAAATAGAAATTAGGTAGCCTTGAATCTTGGTACTAACCAGTCCCTGCGTAACTTAAACAATTTACTTAATCTTTATCTGACGACCTTCGTACTTGAACTGACTTTTCGAAAACATAACGAGCAGTCAACTGCGGTGCAATATCCCAGAATACGATCGCAAGCGCACGCGGGCCACCGCATTCAACTCGCAAACATTTTGTAGAACGGATTAGCAAGCAACGTTGCGTGAAAATCAGGCTTCACATTGGCAAAGAGCTACGTGAATTTATGCAACGAAAATAAGAAAGAACTTGTTTTTATTTACATAAGCCTACAGTCAATTTTACAAGGGTCACATCAGTGAGTTCTTCGCTTGTATTGTCGTCGCATCGTTTACGTAAAATAACATCGCGTTTTATTGAGTGTGTATTGAGAATGTGTGAAAATTATATTAAGTATGTTTTGGTTTTTACTCTGCTGTCGGCGGCATCATTCGTCAGTGATTGCTCGGCAAAATTTGCACGTGAGTTTTTCTAATGAGTGTTTTGGTTTCTAATCTAAGCCTTATTTTTTCCCCAAGCATAATTTAATTCGATTTTGCATCAAAACTTGAGCCGTTATCTATGCGTTCGTAATATGATCGCTTTTGACAACTTTTTTGATTCTCACTCTAATAATATTATTATTGTTTTCTCCCTCATTGTCGCTAATTGTTATCAAAATATAACATCAATGATATTTAAAATTTAGTCTTGTTTAAAAATATAACATTTATTATAGGGAATAAATGTCAATGTTTCTTTAACCATTATTTGAAAATAAAATCAGTTACGCCAAGTACTACTTTTTATCGGTCAATTGCAAACATTTTTAAATCAATATTTATGTTAAAACCGGTTAAATATTAAGTCATTGCTGTTTTCTAAGACCTTGAAAACTGACATCCATTACTTACTTTTAGTACTGGTTTACTATGTACCTATAGTTTAATGTATTGTTGTTTTACACCCTTGTTCTCTTAAGAAACAGTCCGCAAGTTAGTTTGGTGTTTGGAAACTAAAATAAATCTATAATACCTATGTATATGCGACTGGCCTGTTGGTCTAGTGGTTAGTGACCCTGACTGCTAAGCCAGACGTCGTGGGTTCGATCCCCACCCAGGACAAATCTTTGTGTGATGAGCATAAAGGTTTTTTCTGTGTCTGGGTGTAATTTATCTATAATATGTAAGTATTTACAAAAAGAAAAATGTATTTAAGTAGTATATCAGTTGTTTAGTACCCATAACACAAGCAAATATACCTAATTGTTTACTTTGGGACTAGATGGCGGTGTGTGAATGTGGTAGAATTTTATTTATTTATTTATGTATTATTATTATTATTATTTATTGGGCTGAAGCCGTTAGCGGCCCCCTTAATACCTCGATCAGAATTGATCTATTGTAGCGCGCCTTGTTATTTATAGTTCTCTACTTAGTCCTATAGAGACTAGGAACTTCCAGATTGTCTGAGCAGAGTGAGATCTCATCTGGTTGCACCTGGTGCTGTCCTAAATGGATGCTTTTTTTGTGAGCAGAAGACATGCATTGCAGTCTCATCTGACTCTAGGCAGAATCTGCACATTTTGGACCGGTAGGTAGAGTTTAAAAATCTGTAGGTAAACAAGAATCTTTTAATTATGGAACTATTCTTCGTGACCTTGAACTTGATGCAATAAATTTGTGTTCTCTAATAAGATTTATGCAAATAATAATAATTAAACAATGACCAGAATACATTTTTGTTTCTATATTTCTTATAATTTAATGATTATAAATAGGCGTACATCCTATTATTATAAATGCAAAAGTTAGGATGGATATTGGATAGATGGATGTTACTTCCGCCAAGACGGCTGATAATTATATACTAACAGCCATTCGCGGCTAGACCTGTGTGGTATCTCTCTAAAAAGTAGCCGTTTTGGCGTAAGTAACATACATCCATACTAATATTACTATATATATATTATATAAGGTTGAAGTGTTTGTTTGTTTGGTTGACGCTAAGATCTCAGGAACTACTGGTTCGATTTCAAAAAATCTTTTAGTGTTGGATAGCCCTTTTATCGAGGAAGGTTATATGCTATCTATCATCGCGCTACGGCCAATAGGAGCTGAGCAGTGGCCAAATAAAGGACGACGGAAGCGAAGCCCCGCATGACTTCTAGTAAGCTACAATAGGAATTTACTAATAATGATAAACAAGAGTTACGCTATTTAGTATTATACACAACAATGGAGATCCTATACAAATATTGTACTAACTAATTGTATGCGGATAATTTGGTTACTAAATTGTTGGTTGGCAATATTTGGATTCATACCTATCACATATTGTGTATTTTACATTATAATAACGGTGTTTCTAGACAATTTTTTCTTATTTGTAACACTATCGTTTAAGGTATAATACTCTAATATTTATTTAACTTGCTGTTGCCTGGGGCTTCGCTCCCGTTATTCTCTGTTTGGAACCATAGCATGGTGTTCTATACCTAGTAAAAAAAAAAAAATCGGATCAGTGTGCTTAAGATTAGCGCGTTAAACAGAACAAATAATCTCTTTAGCTTTTTAATATTAATGCCTTAGATTGCATCCTACAAATCCTCTAAAGTTAAGATGGATATATAGTTGTTACTCAATTACTACAAAACGGCTGAAAGAATCTGTGTGAAATTTGGCAAACAGATATATTAGGTATAGTCTGAAACAGCACATTCACTACTTTTTACCAACTTACCACACGGGCGGGCGATAAATCGCCAAACAGCTGTTTACGTTGTCTTTTAGTTTAAAATCTGCTTTCGTCAAATACTTATATTATTCCTTTTCATAAATTTCTCCCTGTTTGATCATCATCATTCATCATTACAACTCATAAATTAATGTCCCACTGTTGCGCACGGGTGTCCTCCAAAAATTTTGGAGGGAATTTAGCCTACTATACCACGCTATCCAGACGGGTTGGTATAGGGTTTTGTACCGAATTTTCCATTTCTCGCCGGCAGTGCTATTGTCTGCTTAAAGTTACTCCCTTAGTCGCCTTGTACGACACCTACGGGTTGAAATGTGGTAGTGACATTATGTATTCTTAATCCGTCACTACACGAACAGAGGATACTTGCAGAATATTCAAATTTTCTGTAAACATTTATTGTTTGTATAGGTATCTCATTAAAACCTTGAATAGAGTTGGAAAGCCTTCCAACCGTTTAATATTGACTAATAGACTATGCCGAATGCCAATGGATATTTTAATATCCTTGTACTAAATGAAGTGTTGCCTTTAGTTTGGAAATAATCATTGATGCGGTGACTATTTGTGAAATAATATCCGCGTTTGTACAGTCGAGTTCATTCATATATTGGCACCATCATTAGATATTTTTGTTGAAAAGGGTGACTACAACTTATTGCATAATGTACAGCATATTTTATTGAACCATTTACATGAGGACATATATTTGATCCATAGGTTCTATAGTATTTATTGAGCTTTTCAACGCTCACAATATTTTGAATCCATGATGGTGCCAATATATTAATGAACTCGACTGTACATATATATTCCATTGTTACTACATTTTATTTATAATGTAGTTAAAAATATTAAAAGAAAATTTAGGTCTATCAATTGACAATGGTAGCGATATGAGTTTAGTAAGAAGGTGGCAAGTATAGGGCAATGTCCGCAATACATAATTTTTTACCCGACTGCCAGGAAGGGCATTGTTTTTCGCGCGTATCTTGTATGTTAAAATTTCTTTATTCCCACGTTTCTTCCAAACGGCTAGATAGATTTCGACAATTAAGGTATCCTTAGATTCTTCTGATAACCCCAAATGTCCTTACATAGGTATTAATAAAAAAAAAACAAAACGGCGGACTTTTGGCGCCGAATAAACCTATCGAGTAGAATATCAAAATAAAGAGAATCAAATGGAGATTACAAATATATACCTGTGTTATGTATCTAAATTTCAGGAATAATAATTACTTACTACAATTTTTCGGTCTTTTTAGTGCGATGCTTATCTATTAATCTTTTACAGTCGTTTAAATTATTTACTTGTTTACTAGTAAAAAGTCATCCGTCCAACTCCTCCATTTACTTCTAATTAATTTCGTTGCGGGTTCTAAATAGTAGGTTAGGCATTGCCTGGGACTCCTGAGTGTCAAAACTCGGTATTCACAAGGGTCATGGCTGTTAATCTTGCCTTACATGAGTAGTCATGCTACTCATGTGGCATGAGGGTGAGATGGTCCCGTAGTAAAAAGGTCTTACCAGTAAAATTACACACATTGACTGCAAGGCATTGATAGCCACAATAAAAAATATAAATAGACACAGGCATTTTTTTTTCCTAAATCGCAGAAAACACCGCGTGGCGTCGCTAATGTTTACATAATCTTCACAGACACAGAAACAGGATTTTTTTTTCACAACATCCAAGATCTTTTATAAAGCAAGGCATCTTATATTAAAATACCTCGTAATTGTAGCCAATCCCACTCCCATTAAATAAAATTGTAACTGCATAACCTTGTTTTTATTTTTTGATACTTCGTTAAACTTCACGATACTTTCAATATTGTTTTTAAACTAAAAAACTGGGTGAACAACACTCGCAGTTGCCTCAAAATTCTACGGGCTAACACACTGTCAGAGTTAGGGATTATTTATATTTTTTATGATCTACCTAACTATTTTTCAAAAAGTTTTCCCATATGACAGACTTGAAAACCAAATATTGTATTATATTAAAAGTTTTATCCGTATCGTTAGAGCCGTTTCCGGATACTAATAAAAAAAGCTTTATGCATACATTGCACGTTTACAAAATAAATATTTAAAGGTATTGAATGATATGTAATCGGATTTACGAAATCAGTTCATAATGTTATTTATAGTAAATTAATAGAACATACATGACCTACAGCAAGTTCCGAACCGTTATTAGATTATATTATCGATCGATTCTTATGTTATTGTTAGCTTCACACCTAGCTTTCGAACAATATTTGTTTAGGCTCAAAGATAAACGAAACCTTTGAAGATTAATGATGTTAGTAATTCTATTAAGTAATTATATTGTTTTCTTCCAACTTAACACTTGGGCAGCTATTTGAATCATTTGATTGTCTTTTTATTCGTACAACAAAATCTACATTATTTTTTCTTGAATATCTTTATGTAGAAACATTGGCCCTTTATAATTTTATTATAATGTAAAGATTAAACAATAACCATGAAGTTTTTTATGGCGGTATATGGAATACACAATAGTATATATAACTCTATTCCGTACGGAATGACCACAGCTATTCGTACGGAATCGTACTTTCCTATGTTTTTATCCCTTACTGTCACTTAAAACCGTCATATACTAGAGCGAGAAAAATTTTATTTATTTTCAAATACAACGCGAGGCTTATTGGCCATAACTACTAATATTTTTAAAGGTCAACTGTATGATTAGTGTACAGGTGCATGGATGCCTGGACATAAAGGTAATTCATACAAATTAGCCAGTTAAATGAGCCATCTTAAAGCAACCTTGACCAATTTGTATTTATCACTTGACTAGGCTTGTAAATTACCCACCATAAGAAGTTTACACATTATTAAATCAATTGCAAAAGAATTTTCAAACTCATTTTCCGAGCGCATCATCAAAATTATGTTAGTAGAAAAAGCTTTTAGCAACGAAGTACCTAAATAAATAATAATAACCTTTACTTTGGTATGACTGCGCATTGCGCATGCGTACTATCCAATGTACGAGCGCTAGCGTTGAAAAAAACAATGTGTATAAAATTATATATGAATTCACAAAGTACAAGTAAAGGCATACCCTAGAAGAAATTCTATGAGTATGTCTGATCCACCAACCCGCACTAGGCCAGCGTGAGTGGATTATGGTCTAAACCCTCTCAGCTCTCTAGATAGAGAAGAGGAAACCCGAGCCCAGCAGTGGGACTTAATGGGTTGCTGATGATAATTGGTACCAGATTTAACAATATTGACGCAGAGTATATTCTACAGGCAGAATATACTCTGCGAATAAAAAATATTTATAATTAGATTATACCATTCAATACACAAAAAATTCAAAGGAAGAAGAGACCTATACACAGCAAAATCCATCCTTCCAACAGCAGGCTGAAAATGATATGTTCCACAAACATTAGACTCGCAAAGAACGAAAATTCAGCTACCCTATACGTTCGACACTATATAAAGCCTTAAGGTATGGTGGGAGTTACCTCTTAATTTCGTTCTGACGTACTCGAGAAAATCCTCCTTACTATTAATAAATCATATAGATCTATGAACAAACATTTCCCAGTTGCATTCATTCGTGAATATATAATTGGATATAATTAGCAAGGCGGTTAGTAGTGTAATCATTATTGCGCAACATACTATTTATGCACGCAACGTACAACATGAAAACGAATGTGTATACATAGTGGATGGAAGGGTAACCCTCGCTGTATTTGACTTTACCGCGTATTTACAAATCATACTAAATAAACCTTTCTAATGCAATCTTCTTAGCAATGAAAGTAGTAATTAATGACTATCAGATTTAAAACATTAGTCAGAAAAATTAGTATAATATTTTTTTATATTGCCCTATGTGGCATGCCTGGCATGCGGCTCACCTCACTCAAAACATGGCTGTGTTATTTAACATTAGTTACGAAGAAAAGACAACCACGACCCTGCCTACCTAGAAGGAAAAAGAAAATGAAACAGAAAATAGGATGGAATAGAAAAACGATAGGGATTGGGAGGGGGATTGAGAAGGGTATTTGGAGGAGGAATGGGAAAAGAAATGGAACCTCACCAAATCAAACGCAATAGTGTATATTATACAGCAGCATCACCGCAAAGTTGCTACTTGTTGTTCTAACATTCTGTTGGAGGGTGGTAATCGTGTTTCTCATATCATCTCTCAGCTTATTGCAGTCCACTGCTCGACATAGGCCTCTCCTAACACGTGCCATAAGACTCAATCCTCCGCCTTCCGCATGCAGTCAGATCCAGCGACCTTTTCAGGTCGTCAACCACCTAGCTGGAGGGCGTCCTAATCTACGTTTGCCGAGTTGTGGTCTCCACTCAAGGGCACACTTACTCCACCGTGCATCAGTCCTTCTGCAGATGTGATGTACTCGTGTATAGAATAAATAAATAAGAAAAAAAACAACTCAAATTTTAAGCCTTTATTTAAAACATTCTGAGAAATTTCCATTATGAAATCGACCATGACCATACTCATGTTATAAGTATTTTGTTTAACTTTACGTAACACAATAGGTACTTGTCATGATATTACTGTCATAAACATAATGATATGTTTAAAGTTATAAGTCGGTCAAGTTCGTGAGATATGTGACTACGTGTTCTTAAAAATCGTCGTCAAACAGATTCTACGGTGTTGTTCTTGTTCACAGAACATTAAAATTTGCAATTCATGAGCTTGGTTATTTTAAGCAAAGCTGTTAGAAACTATCGCAACAATAGTGTTAATAGATGCATACACCATTAGTGCATATAAAAACCGTATTATAATAATTGTGTTCTTTTGTTATTTATCTGACAATTTTGTCAGTTTAAAACTTCTAGTTAATTGGAATCAATTTTGTATTCTTAAGCATAGTAACATCATAATAAAACTCCTATTGAAATTAGGGGCTTAAATTTAAATATTTTTAAAAGAATCATAAAGAAGTTTTTAATAGAAAAATGTTTTTATTCAATTTCTTAATTTTTAGACTTAAATAGTTAAATCTTACGTTTGTTATTTGTTTGTTGTCTAGTTTGTAGTATTAACTGTAATTAATTTTTTTTTTTTTTCATCTTAAAGTAATATTTGTATGCCTATGGGTACAATGTAGCGCTCACTTTTTTAATAACGCAAGATCTGTAAATTTAATCTACCTACATTGACAAATAAATATATGTACTAGTCATATGATTTACCATCTGTTAACCGTGAAGGAAAACATCGTGAGGAAACCCACATACCCTAGAAGAAATTCTAAGTGTATGTTTGATCCACCAACCCGCATTAGGCCAGCGTGTGTGGATCACGGCCTAAAACCCTCTCAGCTCTCAGAATAGTGGAGAGGAGACCCAAGCCCAGCAGTGGGACAATAATGGATTGCTGATGATGATGCCCATCCCTACCAAAATAATAAAATTAATAATGAACAATTGAAATGAATTAAAAAAAATGAATAATTCTTCCTAACAAAGGGGTAAGGTCTACATAATAATATGTAGTAAGATAGTAAACTCGTCCACTGCTGGACATAGGCCTCGACTAACCCGCGCCATAACACTCAGTCCTCCGGCTTCCACATCCAATCAGAGCCAGTGAGCTTTATCAGGTCGTCAGTCCACACAGAGGGTGTCCTACCTACTCGAGCCAAATGCAAGTTACCAGACTGGGAGGGGAATTAATAAAAGTTGTGAAAAGCAATCTCGAGAACTGAATTCAATTTATTAACACGAGCTTTAAACTGCAATATTAATCAAATGTTATTGTTTACAGCTGACTTCATTCACCCGTGTAACAATACGGAGCCCGCATGTCTAATACAGGCGACACAAGATGCTATACCCGAGTTCTCAAAGGGTATGCCTAATCTTGGAGTACCGTCACTCGATCCTTTCATCATCGATGAACTACCGATTCAACTGCCGGGCATTAAGGTCACATTCTACGGAGGGAAAGCGTCAGGGCTGAGAAAGTGTCAAGTCTTGAATGTTGAGTAAGTATTATTTGTATTTATCAATATTTTATTTTGGAGCACTGCTGGACCAATTCCTCTTATCAATTCTGTTTATTTTCCTTTTTCTTTTTGTTAAACCGTCGCTTAGATAAGTTCTCTTTGCATTGTTTAGTCAGTACTAAAAACACCGTCATATGGGCCATGGGCGATTGCCCCTTATCATCAGGGGCCCGTTCCTGTTAAATTACACACGTCGATGGCAGACCGATGGACTAATATCGACCAATTACAAGCCGGCAATATGGCGTGATTTACTTAGTAAGCCAATCACAGCTGTCGAATGAGATCATTGGCTTACCCAGGAACGCGCCCCACGTGGATCGCTAGCTCGTCTGCCACATTAAACAGTAAAAAAATATTTAAATAAAAACATTTTTTTTTTTAAATACAACGCCCGCACTAGGGAACAAGCCCTGTGTCGCGGGGAGCTTTACAAACATGAAACTAACGGACACAAAGTACACCCAGACTAGAAACAAATATCTATGAATCACACAAATATTTGTCTCGTGTGGGAATCGAACCCACGTCACCCAGCACGGCGATGTAGTGGCGAGGCGACCACCTTAACCACTGCGCCACGGTGACAGTAGACATAAATTCTATGAAGCTTAATCAAACCTAAAAGCAAAACTGTAATTATTTTATTCGGAGCAATTTCCTTGAAATAAAATATTTGACGGAATTAATATAAACATAAAAAATAATAATAATAAATAATAATTTGATTTTAAATTACGATGTACTTACCTAGGAATGCTGTAAATATATTTCTTTTTTCTTTTGTTTTACTGGTTGAAAACTCAAATTTAAGATAAGCTCGCCTTTCTCTGGTGTTGTTTTATTGTTTGTAATTTTTTGTGTATGTAAACTAAAGAATTTAATTAAATATAATCTACATTGGAGCTATATTTTACAAATGGATAGATGAAGAAATAATATGACCAACACAGGGATACAAAAGAATTTTTTTAATCAAAAAATTTTAAATCATTTATCAAAAGCTTTTATCAGCATAGTTTATTCACAAATCTGGGTTAAGAGATTTGTTCACTCAAAAAGAATTTACATTATCACTAGGTCAAAGTAAAAGTACATTTATTATGTACAACTTTGGCTTTCCAAACTTGAATCTAAAAATCACCCTTTTAAGTATCTTTTTACAGACTTTTAGAAAGGTCAATGTTGTCTTTGAAATATTGATTCAGTTGTTTCGAGAACACGATTCTTTCAATGTAAGTAATTTAGTTTTTAGTTAAACACAAAGAAAATTTAACTTTTGATTAAAAAACTATAGATGATATTATTTAAACTTTCATTCAATCCTGATATCCCATCAAATCACTAATCAATTTAAACAAGTCTAATGTTATAAATTGGATAAAAAAATATTATTATGAATAACCACTAACAATATTTTAAAGTAGCATTACACCCAAATTGATTTATATAATTAAATAGGCAAAATACAAAAATGAAACGTTGAACTTTAATCATTGCATTCATTGTCAATAAAATTATGTTATCAAATTTCTTTCGTGATAAACTAGTAATAATCTAGCTGTAAGTTCTTCAATTTATTATTATTAATCTATAATATGTATGTATTTACAAAAAAAAATGTATTTAAGTAGTATATCAGTTGTTTAGTACCCATAACACAAGCAAATATAATTGCTTAATTTGGGACTAGATGGCACTGTGTAAATGTGGTAGAATATTATTATTATTATTAATTTGAATTTTAAACTGTGATCGTAATTATAAGCATTCAGTAGTATATTTATACATTAAGCGCCTGATAAAACTCGCATCGCAATCATTTCAAGACATTATTTATTTTATGCTTCTCTACTTAACTAAATTGAAGGCGCAGCGGCATTGTGTATCGCCACATATGGAATCAAACATAACTGGCTACCATGTGGGTGTGATGAACCTCTGCCTACTCCCTCGGGGACAATAGCATGATGCTAATTATGTTATGAAATTTAACTTATGTAAAGAAAAAACATTTTTGTTCATTACCAGAGGTCCCGTCATTTTTTTTGGCCTCTGCTCACCTCCTATTTATACGACAACAAATTGGCTTGCATGATGTGCACACAATCATTGCATTCATAGTAAAGAGTTTATATTATAAATCAAATAATTCAGTACTAAAGTATAATTTATTATGTTATGATGCACGACCACCTCAAACAACTCACAAACAGAACATTATATTTTCTTTAGACATTTTCATGTCATTAAAACCAATCTTCCTTAGCATCAGGCATCGCAATTTAAACGTAGTTAATAGTAGCGCTTACTTAACTGGAGAACGATTACAGGAGCCTTGCCACATCGCTATAATGCGGTTTTATTCTCACGTGCCGTTGACGAAACCCTTTGTGTTAACTGTACTCGAATGTTTAGATAAATGAACTGTGCAAGGATTTTCCAAGGATAAGCTTGGTGTGTTAATACTGTGACAATGGTATAGTAGGCTGAATGTCGCGAGACTTTACTGAAGAGAAACTCGGCTTAGAATGCGTCTTTGTAACCCTAATATTCATTTAAGTATGAATGAGTTAATATTTGATGGTCTGTTTTTTTATTAAAACATATTTGTGGATCATTCTCAAAAAAGTAGCACTTTAGGTTATAAAATCAATTTTAGTAAAAACTTATTGTTTTTTGTTATTAAATCTGTAATACTCTTATCTAGAATTATTTAAAGGGAACGATAAGATTCATGCTTTTGTTTGTGAAATACAGCCTTTTGAAAAAAAGTATCACAGGTTAAAAAGACATACACAGGTTAAAGAAAATAATTGTGTTTATTCAAATTCGTATTGGACATGGCAGGTTACGGAGAAAAGCATACTGTAATTGGATTTCCTGAAAATATATCGTCATTAAATCTATAATACTTCTAGGTCTCTGTGTAAAAAGTCTCTTTAAACAAAATAGTTAGCAAATATTTATAGATCTCTCTCTACAGTGCCACTTTTTTGAGAAAAATCCTTGTATCTTTTTCTTTACTTTTTTAGGAATTAAAAATGAAACCTTTTCAATAAATAAAATCTCTAAAACATGGACACATTAAATAAACGATTAAATAGTACAATTTTGGTAATTTAAAAACGAATCACTTGAGTAGTTTTTTCATCCAAAATAATAATAATTAAATGTTGTTTGACTTACTCTGGGTCCAAAACACTCGTAAAATAGGTAAAAATATATCCAAAGATAGATGAGAAAACGTTTCTTCTGTAAAAGCCCTTGTTGGGCTCAACTATGGGGTTTATTATGTTGCATGTATTTCGTCGGGTGAAGGGTATGACATATCTAAATTGTTTTTCCTATTGTTATATGGCTCGGAGGCTGAAAGAAATGGATACAAAGGCATATAAAAGACATGATGAATTCAGAAGTTTGTCATTTTAGGCATTCAAGTCAAGATTTATTTATTCCAAACTATATATTACCTACTTATTATCATATTATAAAGCTGAAGAGTTTGTTTGTTTGGTTGAACGCGCTTATCTCATAAACAGAACCGAATTGAATTTTTTTTTTGTTTAGTTTTTAATAGTATCTATAGATAATAATCTTCTAGAGGTTAACCCGTGGGCAATCAAGACAGTACAATAATAATTTTTGTCTGGCCTGTTGGTCTAGTGGTTGGTTAGTAACCCTGACTGCTAAGCCGGAGGTCGTGGGTTCGATGCCCACCCAGGCCAAATCTTTGTGTGATGAGCATAAAGGTTCATTCTGTGTCTAGATGAAATTTATCTACAATATGTATATATTTACAAAAAAAAATGTATTTAAGTAGTATATCAGTTGTTTAGTACCCATAACACAAGCAAATATAATTGCTTACTTTGGGACTAGATGGCGCTGTGTGTATGTGGTAGAATATTAATTAACACTACCAATTATCTCATCCACGTAGTGACCCCACATAAGTACAGATCCGGTGATTTTCTACGCCATGAACAGTCGTTTGTTCCCCGACACGGTACTTACTCTCGTCTAAAAGCCGTGTCGTTAACTACCAGTATAGGACCCTTCATTTACTTCGAGACTGATGTTTGCTGGATGTCGATATATTGTCAATTGACTGCGTCCTGTTTAGAAACACATATTTCTTTGTTAGTTGAGCGTGAATAAGGTTGTAAGGAATTTCAAGGTTGTTTTTTAAGCTGTTTGAAGTCAATACTCAATACTCAATCATTTATTGCTTCCATAATGTACAGATAGGCGGTAGGTATAATGTATGTTACAATTATGGATCCTATCGGGCACAGCACAAAAATTAAGAGAGAGGAAGAGGGCTAAATTTTAAAGTAAAAGTAGCGATTAACATAACAATAATGTACTAATTATTAATAAAATTATATACTTAAGTAGTAATATTGCAAAGTATTCAGTTTTGCTGTATTTGTAAAGAAGTATGCTAGTTTCCTTTGTAACCTTGCATGGAAATGTCATCTTTTAGTTTATGAGTAATCTGACAACTGGTATTATTATTTTCGTTTAGCCAATCAAAAGTTTTTACCCGACTGCCAAAAAGGAGGGTAATGTTTTTCACGCGTATGTATGTATGTAATGTGGGCATTTCTGTTCCATTGTGACCCTCTGTAGCCTAAACGGCTTGGCTGATTTTAAAGTGTGAGGTGTCATTAGTTTTGTATTTTTCCCCCGAGTGTCATAGGCTATGTGACGTCAACAAAAAATATAGACATTTTTTTAGTTCTATCGCAATATGGGTATGAGATGAAAGTTAATTTATAGCCTAACTCAATTATATATGCACTAACTATTGCCCACGACTCCACTTTTCTCTTGTAACCTAAATAGCTTGACCGGTTTTGAACTATCAAAATTCACAAAGTTATAATATATATAATAAGTAATAATTGAGTGACGAGGGCTACTTTTTGGCAAGGCAAGGCAGTCGGGATTTTTGTCGTTTTTAAATAAACACTTATTATACAATAGATATAGAGTAGATACTCTTAAAAAGAAACCCTATGTAATACACTGTTAACGTTTACTTTCATTAATTCCAGAGCGTTCCTGGAGCAGAATATATTCACATTGGAAGTCCGGTGTAACATCACAATTAAGGGCAAGTACACTGCTGTTGGAAGGCTGCTTCTTTTCCCTATCAACGGAGAAGGAGACTGTAAAATCAAAATTGGTACGTATAATTATAACTATACGGTTTACTTTTAAATGATGGGGAATAATACGGACTGTTTATTTCGCATGAACATGAACTTCGCAAAAGAAAAACATAGCATAGCGTCACGCCCTTTATCCCGGACAGGGTAAAAAGAGGTGCATTACTTTGACATTTCGCTAGCCATGTTGGGTCTGATGTAACAAAAGGGAGCCTATAACCATTTTCAAACTCCAGGCTTATGATTTCAAAACATTAAATCCGAAAACCGTTTTTGTCAAACGGGTGATGGAACGTTAGCACCTTTTAATCAGCATTCGCATCTGTTTGAATCGGCGCGGGGACAGAAATCATCTAATAATCATGGCATCTGCCATGCCACGAATTACTTATCTTAAAATTGACTTTTATACCTTTTTGGAAAGCTTACAGAATAGGTAAGTTATTTTAGTTATTTGTACGAGTAATGTCATAGTAATTTTTTTGACGAGTGAACATTTTCGAAGCGTAAAAAGAAAATTTTGGTAAGATATCATTTTTAAATCGATCATTATTTTAATTATTTTGTTAAATTAAGTACTTTTAATTATGTTCATAGCTTAATTGAAGTGCCAGCTACAACACCATTTTTAATGGTACCCATTCAAATATGTAGTTTTTTTTTTACTTGAAATTAAATGTCAAATTTTGGGTAAATATCAAAAAACCCTTAAAATTTAAATATCTCGAAAACTATTGAATTTCGGCCATACATATGGGGGGTTCAATTTGTTGCATTTTGGGCCCCCTATCAGCCCCTGACGGATATACGAATCGAATTACCAGTAACCCTGTATATAAGAGCGCTAAAATAGATCAGTTACTGGTTGACGTAGCCTCTCATGGCATCTAACCAAAAAAAAAAAACAATAATAATAAATAATCCATCAGTCTCACTCCACAACACAATAAAATAAGTCGAAGACAACGATACACTGCACTCTATAAATCGTTTATACAAACATTAGTAAAACAAATCTGCATAATTATGTAAGAGATCCCTACAATAATTGAGACCTTGGCACAAAATTACGGCGTTTGTTGCCTCATTATAAGGAATTAACTTTCAAATACGAAGCGCTATTATGATGAATTAAATTGGGGGTTATTTGGTAGCACTGAATTGTAATACTTATATTTTTTTATGAAAAGGAAGAGCTCACCTCTCGTTTGTGACGATAATACGAGAAGAAACAACACACATGTCATGTCAAAACATGGTTATTGTTTTTCGCAGCGAAATATTACTAATTAGGGAACACTTGGAGTCCTTTCTGCGTTGTCCATTATTAGAAAACTTCGGTATTATCTGCAAGAAATAACACGCGTGTGAAGCTGCATTGGACAGAGTAATAACAATAAGCTTTGAAATTAATCAATAACATTTTTCTTTCTACAACATTTTTAAAACCAAGAGTAGTTTAAAACCAAGTTAGACCAATAATATTTATCAAGACGAATCAAAATTCGTCTTGATGAATATTATTGGTTTCAAATCAAATCAAACAAGCCTAGTTCCGTAGGTATCGTACCGTAAAGTAATTTTATGATATAGCAAGACTCTCAATGATCAGAACTGCTTTATTTCTTAATCATATCATATTGTCATCCAATTTACATTTGTTTGCAAAATTTCAGCTTCTAAGATTTCTCTTAATCAAACTTAAGTACATACCTAATAGTAAATAAAAACTTATAAAAACTACGTAAGTATTTATTATCTATATAATTGCAATTTCAAAAGTATTAACTACAATAAGTAGGCAATAACATGTATCAGTGCACTCTCATTTGATTGACCAATATTTTGTGTAATACACTGCAATGGTAACTGTAGTAAACGCATCACTGACTCTTTTACAAAATATTTTACCGACAAACAAGCAGTTGGATTATACGAAGCCAGTTATGATGAAGTCCAGACTTCTTTTGAAAAGATGAAAACGATGTCAACTAAGTCTAAAGAGTACTCTTTGTGTCAACAGTTCTCAAAATTTCAAAATCGAAAATAAAATTTGCGTAGGTGACTAAAAAGTAAATATGAAAATATCTTTGTGTCTTAAGGAAAGATAGTTTATATCACAAGTCGTTTTGTCTTCAAATTTACTGTACGTTTCCAGATATCTAAGAAAAATAAAAATGATTTTCATTATTAGACTTTTATCACACAGACAGTCTTTTTTTTTGACGTACTTATACGATGTAGTCATAATTTAGTATTTCGTAGTATTTCTATAGACTTCATCTACCTAACTGTTATGTTTTTATATTCATCGTCATCCGCAAGCCATTAGTGTACCACTGCTGGGCTCGGGTTTCATCTCCTCTATCTAGAGAGCTGAGAGGGTTTAGCCATAATCCACACATGCTGGCCTAGTGCGGGTTGGCTTTTATATTGATACTACGGTTTCCGATAAAATCTCTTATATGCCATAGATAACTATACTAGACTAGTATCAGTTGTTTTAGAAATAGAAAATTCTTACAGAGTACTTTAAGCTAATTTTGTTTGTTATACTTTTTAAGAGTAATATAAATATTCTATATAAATGTACTATGCGATTTAAATAAGTATAGGATCGAACTTGACAGTATTGGCCGCAAACTTCAGTCGAATATGCACATTTTTATTCAGCTAGCAAAAATAAAATAGGCAAAAAAAATAACTTGTTTCGTTATGTTATTTTGTTAAAAGTGTTAATTTAATTGTTATTGTTTTTGTATTATGTTATATTTTAATGTTGTGATATTAATTAGAGTTGAGTTAAAAGTAGCAGCCACATCAAAGGTAAAGAAAAATATTCATACTTGGTTTAGCTACTTACTTATTAAATTATTTTGTTGGTGGTTAAGGAAAATGTTACTAAAACTAATGGCACCGTCAGTATTTGTTCAACAAAGAGAAACAAACAAAACAAGAAATTTCCACGTCTGCTACTTTTGAAATAAACCTTAGAATAATAGCTAAAAAGCTCTGAGAGTTAGTATTAATATTTAACTCTACAATTTTTTTTTTCATAAATATAAAAATGTGTGACGATCTGGACTCATTTGCCAAGGATTGGAGGATCAAAACATCCAATAGAAAAGAATGGGAGAGCTTGGGGGAGACCTTTGCCCAGCAGTGGGACAATACAGGTTAACAAAAAAAAATGTGTACAGTATTGACAAATACTTTTAAGCGCCTGGTTAAAATATTATAGCAATAACTGAATCTATGTTTATTTGAGGGTAATATTAAGTATTTTATCAGTGAGTAGGGCAAATTGGGACATTGACCTCATCAAAATCTTAAAGTCAATTTTGTTAACCGAAAACCAGTATTGTTTAACCTTCACTGAATCACAATGAGAACATACATAATAAAATTACAATGCTCAGAGTATTTTCATATGCTTCCATTATGTCGTACAAAAATGGACTTTATTACCTAAATTACTAATTTAACTCTTCCATATTTTTCCCATCAAACTTCACAAAGTTTAATTTGACCCAAGAGAGGACATGGGTACAATAAAATAGAAACTGTAAACTAATTTAACATCTCTTGTTTCAGTAAACTCCATCATTAAACTGAACATCAAAACCAAATACTTCAAAGATGCTGACAACCGCGACCACTTCGGTATCAAAAGCTATAAATATACCTTCGATTATGGCGAGAGAATCGTTTATACCATCAACAATCTCTTCAAGGGAAATCCTGAATTAAGTAAGTACTTCTAATAGTTTATAGTAAAGTCTAGATTAAATGGGATTGATACAATCTATTGTTTACGAAAAAGACAAAAAAAAATTGAAAGACATTATAAAATTGATAATTTTATGCGCATTTTTATGATGCAACTCAGTTTTTTTCATCATTGAAAATAGGAAATTAAACTGTTCTAATAGCATCTACAAAAAAGTATATCATATATTTTTTCAGTTCCTAAAACTTTCATGTTCTTGTTTCTAAACTCAATTCAGCACTTTAGCAATGAAAGCCTATTAGAAAAATACAATATTTTGAGGTACAGTCTGATTTAACTGCATTCCAAAGCTAAAATTGTTTATTCTTTGCTACTTTTCTTTTGTATCAGAACTTAAAATAGTCTTGATCCCTGGTATTTGGTCAAAATATATAAAAAAAAATGAGAGTCTTGATTGTGTATCAATTGGTCTCTAACTAGTTTTAATCTAACACTGTTTCAAGGTTAGCAAGAACATGAGATCTATTATAAATTACGATATCGACTAAAATATTGAGGCAATTAATAATAATTTGACAAACTGAATAATAAACTAGAACTAAATTATAAACTTGTATCATTTGACAACTTCGTTTAATTACTGTTAAGCCTTTATTTCAAGCTTTTCGTAGTCAATTTGAAGTTGAACAAAATTAAACAAAGTACCTATCCTAAACTGAAGTTTATAATTTAACGTGAGCTATTCGTGTTTTTTATGAACTAAGATAATTTAATTATGATGTATACATACAAATACAACAAAAATATTACTATATGTTATAAAAATTTATCTTACCATAAACATATACGTTTTAGCAAGAATAAACGTGAAACGTATCTAACAGTTCGTTCATTTTTCTCATTGGTATTCCGATCATTTTTTCAGGTAACACGGTATTACAATTCCTGAATGAAAATTGGAGAGTAGTCACTGAAGAATTCGGACAGCCCGTCGTGGACTATGCTATTAACGTAACTGTTACTACAGCGAAAAAATTCTTCGATGCAGTACCGTACGATGAGCTTTTACACGTGCCTATACCTAAGTATTAATTAGTATTGATGTAAGACAAATTTGATTTAAAGTTTTAATTTATAAGTACTTGATGCTGATTTTCTAGCTTCATTTGTTTTTTACTTCAATATTGTTTTTTGAAACTCTACGGTCTACGTAGAGTTGTCACTTGATTCGGGATTCATATTCGAAAACTGAATGTTGAACATAAGTGTTTTTTGAACAATATACAATGCGTCTTGTACAACATATTAAATGTAAGACTAGCGTTCAGGTTTCCAAATCTGAATTATGTATCATGAAACTTAACCAAAAAATCTGTGTATTTTTTTTAACTATATTCCTGTAAAATAAATAGCAGACGAGATTTCATTTAAAGTTGTCTTTGAGTACATTACGAGCCTATCAATAAATTACAGACTTGAGCTTCGAAAAGATTTATCGACAGACCCTTTGTTTGAAACTCGTTTTTCACAAAGACATAGGTAATAAAGGTTAGATAATAAAAGCAGTGTAGACTTCTTCTGAAATGAAAAATAAATCTGTCAGAATTAAGGTACTTTGTCAAAATGTAGGCATGAGTATTTTATGCTGTAGGCTAAAGTCTAGTTTTGTTTAACTGTTGTTAGTACAAGCCCACACATGCTTTAAGCATCGGCGATTGGCGATTTAATCGCTTTTTAAAAGCTAAATGCAGCGGTAGAATCTCTTAAACGCGCGATTTTCATACTGCGATGGAACGCAAAAATTCAAACAATGCAATCGTAAAATTGCCTATCACTGATGCTGAAATTAGCGTGTGTGCTAGCCTTGCGGAGTTTAATATCGTTTTAATTATGGTGCTCCAGGTGTAATGAAAATGAATTTTATTTAATTTTCTTAATACCAAATTGAACCCGTCCTTTTGGAAATTTTCTGGGGAGGGCTAAAACCAAAATGGAATTTTCCCATCGAGTTTGGGTACGATTTTTTTGTCTCAACAGATATTATAATTATATGAATTAACAAACTTAGATACATGTCTCAGGAAACTATTCATTTACCTAAACTATTCATACCGAAATTATTATATATGAAACATTATTAAAAACAAGGTTTTATTATTTTTTTCTAAATAGAATGAAATAAATTTTTGAATAAATCAAACCTATCGATGTATTATATTATAGATTTGATTAGTTAAAACAGCAAAACATAAATTACTTTTAAGATCAATTTTAGTATTCAATCAAGCTAAAACAGTTAAACCTTCAGAGAAGCTAGTTAATAAATCTTATAATGTAATTTGTATTATTAAATGAATAGATAAGTTTAATTTAATTTAAAGTTTTATTTTCTTTTATTTGAAGCAGATTGTTTCCTTTTACTATTTATTTAACATTTTGATTTGATTAATTGGAAAATTCTTTTTATTGTCAGTTTACTGTAGATCTTTGAATATAGCTTTTGTCTTTGAAAAAATATGTATCTCATGTTTGATACACGATTACTATGTAGTTGTTGCCTGAGTCATCCTTGATGACGTAACAAGTGCAAATTGTCGCACTGAGACGTGGTGTTCAAATACTGAGTCGGTAAAAATATGCTGAATTTTCCATCATGAATTATTAAAAGACAAGATGGATCGACCCCTATAAATGTTAGGTGATATATACATAGATGTGGTACGTGTACTGAAAAGAACGTGATAACTAGAGGTCCTGTTTTTATCGGAACTCGATTGTAATACTTCTGCAAATCTTCTCGAAGTAGATGTTCTGATTTTCCCATATTGCCAATTATTATATCACTCAGTATTAGTAGAATCTCAAAATATTCAACTTTTTCTCACCCTATTAATCATAAAACTAAGGTTCTACTTGACTCATACTGCCGTACTCAGAGACGGCAGTTAGCAGTAATCTGTCATTAACACATTTTTTCATTGAATAATCGTCTTTAGGCGTATAGACTTAAGTATTACACGTCTCTGAGTACGGCAGTTAGTTAATAAGAAATTTTAATTACGAAAATAATAATTATTTTAGTAATGAACAAAGACAATGTAATCATTATTTTTGTTAAATTAATAATGCAGCTTACGATAAAAAATACATTTGTATGTTACATAAGCTCATGAATATTTTTTCGTTTTAAAGAGCGTTATTTGTTGCAAGCTGGCAACGTCGCATTTTTGACATCTCTTTTGTTTTTATTAAAAATATTCAACATTAATTTATTTTACCAATTTGATTTTGCGTTGAAAAACACGCGCTGCCTGTTCGTTACAATGGAGTTATTGGAAACTGCAGTCTTGTCTCTGAAAGGGTCCTACGCTAGGTACCTATAGTGTACGTGATTTTGTAAAATAGCACGTATGGTCGACTACCTCGGACTACACATCGTAAGAAGTGCACTTACATGTATGATGGTGGTGATCGATGGTGTGTCGGTACGGGCTGAACTGCGTCCGTTCCCAATATCACGCATAATGGCAAGCCACCTTTAGCCTCATCTCTTTCGTTAGGTCTTACCAATTAAACTGCATTAATGTAGTAACCACAGAAACATATTTTATTTACTTTGTTATCGAGCACTTTTTGAGACTGTTTATTGTAGTCTCAAAATTGTCTCAAAATTTGCATAATATATTATTATTATTATTATGGAAAAAAAAAAATGTTTTGCTATTCAGATTTTTTTGTTTTTGGCTTTGTATGTAATTTGTTACATAATTTATTTTATACTATTTTATTTGTTGTACCTGTTACTAATTGTCTTATTTGTATATAGATTATTAATGTAATGCAAGTTTTAGCAGCTAATTAAATAGCAATTGTAGTTTTGTCATTATTATTAATGGCTTCAGAAATTTACGTTTTATAAATGTCATTTAAGCCTTATACAATACTTCTGTATTAACTATTTTCCAGAAATATATTGGTACAAGTGACACGATTTTTATTTACCAAAAAAGTTAAAAGCTGTCCTATCTATAAATACAAGTATAATCAATTTTACAACATGAAAAACCTAAAAATGTAATTTTTCATCGAAATCGTTAGCTGTTCAGGAGATTCCAGTGTGTGAATTTATTTTATAAATTAGCTCATGTACCATAAAGTGAAATGACCCAATTGATAATCACGACTATGGTGATTGAATCTTAATAGTAGGAATATCTACGACATCCGACTGAAGTTGAGTGACAATAATTACTCAACTCTTTGCGTTGCGCCTTAGTGAAGGGTCACCCTTATAATTAGCCTCATGAGCTGTGTCTTTGTCGTCATGATACTGACTTATTAGTTCGTGTTTGTATCATAATGGGTTACTAAAAAAAACTATCTCTGTTCTGTGTGTTAAGCGGTGATCTCAGCACTTTAATTGCTCCAACGAACAACATAGCTTCCTTTAGAATTCCACTCATCAACTCACACTAGTATCAAAATTCAACCTTGTTATAAATTGTCAAAAAAAAACTATCTACTAATTAAACTAGAACGTACTAAAATAAAAAACTTCTTGAATAAAGCGGCAGTAGACAATCTATTTCTCATTAGTAAAACAACACCTATGAATTACAATTATCTATAAGTGTCGGTTTGTATTATATATAGTATTATATAAAGTATATACGATACATTATAATAATATATCTAACAAAAACACACTTTTTTGTCTGTCTGTCTGGCTATCTGTTTATTTGAGGTAAACTCCGAAACGCCTCATTCGATTTTGACGAGACTTTACTGGCGGATAGCTAATATCACAAGCAGTAATTTAGGCTACTTTGATTTTGGAAAAAAATCGGAATTCCTTGAAAAACAAAAAAGTCACAGGCACAGGTAGTTTTTACAATATAATTATTAAATAAGTGGTCTTATAGCAATAATATAATATATTATTATCTTGTCCAAATCACGGTCCAAATTGAGATTGTGCAAGAAATAAAAATCGAAATACCCCTGGAATCATAAAGGGCCTATTTTAGGCTTGGGCAATTGTTCTGTACATATTTTGTTGCAAAAGCCGTTAAAGTTAATAAACCAACCCAAGTTCTCTAACATGGAGAAAAGAAGAAAACAAAAGAAGAGACATGTCATAAACAATCAATAATAATAAATATTTCTAAAAGTAACTGTTGCCTGGGGCTTAATTCCCTTCTTTTTGTTGGGCCTCTATTCAGCTCCGATTCGCCGTAGCGTGATGTTATATAGTATTATAGCCTTTTTACCCGACTGTCAGGACGGGTATTGTTTTTCGCACGTATCTTGTATGTTTGTAAATTTCTTTATTCCCACGAATCTTCCAAACGACTGGATAGATTTTGAGAATTAGGGTATCGTTAGATTCGTCTAGAAAACCCAAGTGTCCATAAATAGGTTTTAAGAATGAAAAGACTTAAACGGCGGGGTTTTGACGCCAAATTGTAAGAAGTTCTTTTTTTTTTAACCAAACCTATCAAGTTGGGTATCAAAATAAAGAGAATCAAAAGGAGATTACATATATAGTCAAAAAGAGATTTATATATAATTGAATAGCTCCAAATTGTAAGTAGTTCTATTTTTTTTTAACCAAACCTAAGTATCTATTAGAGTATCAAAATAAAGGGAATCAAATCCATTTACCACATAACATATGTATATATTTGTAATCCAGATTACAAATACATATATACATATGTTATGTATTTAAATTTAATCAGGTATAATAATATTACAATAATTTTACGGTCTTTTCAGTTGCGTCTTTTCAGTCTCAGATTTTTGCAGTCGGGTTATTAATTTTTTTTAATTATATTTATATATATATAAATTATGCATCGGTTTGCATGGAGCGGTACATAATAAACGTTTTTCTTTATTATTTATTTCTTTCTTTATCAGTACCTTAACGGTAGACTTGCAAAAGTAAAGTGCAGTTTAAATACAGAATCAGATTAAAGTAGGAGCAATCAACGAAATTATATTAGACGCCAATGCAAAACTTAAAAAAAAATGGCGCATCTGAGAGACAGGTTTGGTGATTATTTACTTAACCAATTTAGAATGGACAAATGAAGCCCATCATTTATCAATGAAAAGGGAGGCAACCAATCATCATTGCTCTAATATTTATTTAAAAACGCGTTTTATGTTAATCAAACAAATATTTTACATGCATATAATTAATAATAATAATAATAATATTCTACCACATTCACACAGCGCCATCTAGTCCCAAAGTAAGCAATGATATTTGCTTGTGTTATGGGTACTAAACAACTGATATACTACTTAAATACATTTTTTTTTTTTGTAAATACATACATATTATAGATATATTACACCACCAATTGGTACATAAATGATTCAAAATATTTAAAACGTATTACAAAACTTGACCAACTGATATTTTTAGTGCAAGAATATTTCAACGAACTTGATAACCACTTTCAAATTTTACATTACCGTATGTCAAAATTGAGTTTGTGCAATTCAAGTCAATTTTTTTGAAGATTGACTCAAATGACATGACAGCTCGACACGTAGATGACGTAGACGAAAGTTAACTCAAACAAACAGACATACATACAAGAACGAGACAACATATATTATTAAGAGATTATTAAGGAATATACCTAACATAGGTAGTCTCATATTGTCAAGCTGAAGACTACTGAACCGAATTGCAAAAAAAACTAGTTTATTTTATAATTACACCTCAGTCCTGTCTGTCTTTTATTTTGATTTTACAAACAGACACTTTAATTTTATTTATTTGTATGTTTTTAGATGTCATCATATCGTTTTTTATTGGTAGAGAAACTGAGTACTTGTTACAACATTACCATCATTAATCATCTCTTGAAATACTAGAAGAAAAAAAAATTAAGCTATAATAGGTATTATAATAATAATATGCATTACATCGCCCAGAAATCAGGGCACAGATAAATTAAAGAAGCAATTGTTTTAGAAGAAATGTTGACATTATTTTCTATTTTTACCCGACTGCCAAAAAATGTAATGTTTTTCACGTGTATGTATGTATGTGGGCATTTCTGTTCCATTGTGACCTTCTGTAGCCTAGACGGCTTGGCTGATTTTGAAGTGTGAGGTGTCATTAGATTCGTAACTTTCTCCCGAGTGTCATTACTCATAGGCTGTGTGTGTCATAATAATATCAACAAAAAACCAATATGGCGGACATAAACTGTCAAAACAGACGTTTTTTAGTGCTATCGCAATATGGGTATCAGATGAAAGCTAATTAAATAGCCTACAATTATATATGCACTAACTATTGCCCGCGGCTCCACTTGTCTCTTGTAACCTAAATAGCTTGACCGATTTGGAAGTGCAAGGTGTTCTTATAATATTCATATTCATCCCCGAATCTCTATATCTATACTAATATTATAAAGCTGAAGTGTGTATTTGTTTGTAGGCTATATAACATCAGGCTATGGCGTGCGAGGTTTCGTTGCCATCGTTCTTTATATAGCCACTGCTCTGTTAAGTGAAATAGTTAAACGATTTTGATAGCGCTATCGAAATTCACAAAGTAATAATATACATAATAATATTGACTGACGAAGGCTACTTTTTGGAAAGGCAAGGCAGTCGGGTTTTTTGTTTTTTTTTTTTAAATAGAGACTTGTGTCATATTTTTTTGTTGTTTTGTTTGATTTTAATTCATTGTGATCTAAGTAGGAATTAAATTTTATTGGAACCGTAATGAAATTATATAATTAATCTTAAATTACAAATAATAAAATAATTACATAGCACCACGGACGGAACTCTCATTGCCCTTGACTTTTTTTCTATTACGATTAAATTATTTTGGCAGACATTAAGCAATTTAACATACCTACCAATGAAGTCTACACTAATTTTGACCTTAACATTATCTCTTAATCAATCCGTTGAGGTGTCGAAATACAACTTTATTAAAGTGAAACACTAATAAAAATTAATAATTAAAAAAACGACTGCCATGACAAAAAAAAAAGAAAGAAAAGAATTTTATTTGTAAAAATTAAACAGAAGCAAAAAAAAAAAAAATTGTGTATGGCCTGAATACTGGTTAAGATTACATGCATGATGTATAAAAAATATTGAGTATATTTTTTGCAATAAATGTTTCAAGAGATTGAAGATGCCAAGAAGAATTCAAAGAACTGCAACGAGTATTGCTCCACCCACAATTATTTTTTATAACGATCTTTACAAATTAATCAATTAATACATGTTTACATTTAATAATATTTTTTAATTTTCTAAACAGAATTTTAGTAATACGGTATTTAATAATAAATACTTTTAATTTTTTTTTGTCCGTCTGCCTCCACTGATTGCGACGTGACTGTCATGGGTGCATACGAGTAGCTAGTGTTACAAGGAGGAATAAATTCAGATTTGTTACCAATTTAGTAGTACACGTGTACGATTTTGGACTACACCTAATAACTACGTAGTTATTAGGTGTAGTCCAATATCGTGTATGTGCAAACCTGTGCAGTGTTTTATAATTTTAATCTGCACACACGTTTAATTTCACTTTAATCTGCACAGTCAACCGGAGTAAAAATCGTGACACAAAACCGATCGTCCCATGCAAGCGATACTCGGTTGACCTGCGCGGCACAGCACGGGCCTGATCCAGCTAAATTACACACGTCGATAGCAAACCGATGGATTAATATCGACCATTCACAGGCCGGCAATATGGCGCGATTGACTTAGTAAGCCAATCACAGCTGTCGAATGAGACCATCGGCTTACCATTGTGTTCCGATTGTGTTAGCAAGATTAGTTAGATTGGGCCCCTACACCTCTACCTCTCCAGTAGACCAGAGCGTGTATGGCCTACTTAATATGTTATCCAATGTGAAAACGCTCTAAGTAAGATTAACTATAAAGTAATTTCAGTCATTAGAACACATTTTTGTGTTTTTTTTTTAAGACGCTAGAACCGAACTATCTAGAATACCTATAATAATTAAAAAACCCTGTTAGTTACCCAAATTTATTGTTCATAATAGCACATAATAAATATGGAAATTAACCGACTATACGACTATGTTTTTTAAAAAAAAGGTTACTATTTTAGTTCGTTGTTTTAGCCGTAAATAGATTTAATAACGCATATTAAATATGTTATTTAAGAACACTAATACAGAATGGCATTTTTTGTTACTGTGGGGTGGGGAATTAATAACAAAACAATAGTTTTATTATATAATTATGAAAATATTTTAAAACGATCTTCTAGCTTTTTGACAAAATTTGACAAATATATAAAATTTTAATTTGTAATTCTAGTTCTGTTATTTTTAAACCCAACCTCACAAACTAATTTTATTTGTTAATTTTTATACTAATATTGTACATAAACATAGTTTTAAAATTCACACAGTCTCCGCAAACAATTTGTTTATTAAAATTGGTCTATTATATAAACAAGGGCTCGTTATCTATTTCTAAACAAACATTACTAACGAAATCAGTAGAAGGTCAATATTTCTCAAATCATTTTGTCATCGTAAAATTATAATAATTGCATCTATTAAAATTAAATTTAATATAGATCTCCAGTATACCTTATTCATAATGATAGGAAAGTTATTTTAATTAAACATGTTATAATTATTCCATAACTGGATTTGCTTTGAAATATTTCGTATTGTACTAGCACTGTACCTTTGTTGCACGGAGGATGTTTGTTTCACACTACTCAACTCTTCTCCTATTGGTCGTAGCGTGATGTTATAAAGCCCATAGCTTTCTTCGATAAATGGGCTATTCAACACAAAATTAATTTTTCAATTCGGTTCAATAATTCTTGAGATTGGCCCAATCGAACTCTTCAGCTTTATGATATTAGTATAAATACGTGCGTGGTGCTTTCTTTCTAATAGATTAAATCCTACTTATCAGTTTAATTTTGTCACCTGTTTTTCTATCTCCGTCTTACTACTGATTAAATTTATAACATAAAATAGCATCACGCCTTTTTCCCCGAAGGGGTAGGCAGAGGTGTTTCGCACCCACATTTCGCCAGCTATGTTTGGTCCCATGAAATAGGGGGCGAGCCTATTTTCATCAACCGGGAACATTTGTTTACCAAACTCCGGGAAAATCTTAATACTGGAATTTCATGATAGAAAAACCCAATACCATTTTCACCCGACCCGGGAATCGAACCCGGGACCTCTTGCACAGCAGTCGTATACACTTCCCGCTGCGCCACCGAGGCAGATTAAATTTATTTTGGGTTTTAAGACAGTAGATGAGGTTTTCCTGAGACTCCTAAGTGTTATAGCTCGGTGTTCGCAAGGGTTGATCACTGTTAATCCTGACTTATAGAAGTCACAGTGATGAGAGAGTGGGATTGACCAAAAAACGGCAGTGTACTTGGTAGAAAATTTCTTTGCATTACCGATCGGACCTATGGCCGACTAGAGCTTGCTAAAACGAAAAAAAAAAGAAAAAGAAGCTCATTAGTTAAGCTGCCAGTTCATCAAATTCACGAAAAATTTTTGGAAGTATGTACTAACTTAGATGAAAAGTTAAAGATACGGCCATATTATGTGTGAACATAATTAACTTGTGCTTAGAATATCAATATTTATATCGATAATGCTTATATTAGTATTAACATACTGTTACAAAATAGAAATATAATTCGTGCTAAAATAGCATAATTACCATACTAATTGACAATAAAACTAAATAAAGTCAACATTTTTAACCTTGACCGTCTGTGACAGGATTTCTCAATATCTTTTACACATTTAAACAAACAGGCCATCATGGGTAAATTCCTACCTATGCGCGTAATTATTATAAACCCTAAAAAATATTACAAGATCAAAACGTTCCTAACCGATGGTGGCTGAATGGATAAGGGACCAGCGTGCAAATCACGCGGTCCAAGTACGATCCCGAGCGGCAGTACATTGGTTGGTGGATTCCACTTTATGGAATTTATAATGTACTAGTTAAGTGACTTACCATCTGCTAACGGTGAAGGAAAACATCGTGAGGAAACCCACATACCCTAGAAAAAATTCTATGAGTATGTCCGATCCACCAACCCGCACTAGGCCAGCGTGAGTGGATTATTGCCTAAACCTTCTCAGCTCTCTAGATAGAGGAGAAGAGACCCGAGCCCAGTAGTAAGACTTAGTGGGTTGCTTATGCTGATGCTGAAAACGTTCCTAAAATATTAATTTAGAAAACATACTACAAAATATAAATACAACAAAGCAGTACTATTCAATCGCAAAAAATAATCGGGGTGGTCTTTCAGAGAATATATTGACAATAATATAATGATTATATGTGCGTGAAAGACAAGTAAAAAAATAAATAATTCTTTTAAATTTTATATTAATCCCTCTAACTGTTAGGGAGTTGCACTTATGCATCAGCTTAACTTAAATTGAAATAATATAACTAACGGTCTAAAATTGCATATAAAAACATAATTATTATACCTTTTTTCTACGAAGATGCTGGACAGCTATGTTAGGCTCTAGGTAAAATATACTTTTTCGAACAGAAAGAGATTTTTTTCAAATCAGTCCAGTTATCGTTAAGTAATTAAATAAGACATATTAAAACAAAAAAAAAAGTAACGAATTCAAAACCACCTCCATTTTTGAAATCGCTTAAAAATAAACTTGCTTACCGTACCGTAACCGTTGAGGAAAACTGACATGACCACAAACAACCATAAAATCAACAGTCACCATTTTTGATCAAAGACAAAATAAAATTCAGCTACTGATCGTACACATAAAAGAAACACTTTGAATTACAAACAATCCACTTAACGTACATCAAACATACGGAAATTGTAGCAAAAAGGAAATATTAAAGGCACCCAGTAAAATCCATTACAGTCGTTAATTTTAACAAAATATTGCCGTTGAATTATTTGCGAAAAACAGCCTGTGAAAATTCTAGTCTTCATTTACTGTATTTTTAATAACAGCTACCGAATCACCTAAGCAATGAAGATGCGTGATTTTGTGTGTGCCAAAAATTGTACTTTCAATCAGGTCGATGTAGTTGTGATAATTTACGTTAAGGTTTGTCCCAAGACCGGTCGTCCGCAGTGCCGACAGTTGAAGGTCTCATAATATTTTATCAGTTTGGTCGATATAAAGCAGTTATACACCGCTGCGCCAATTCAGTTGCAGAGGCACCTTTAATTGTTAAACATAGTTCCCTCAAAATGAATTGGCAAGTGGTAGTCACCAGTGTTTACATAAGTTTCGCTATATTTTTCTGCAGTACTGGAAATGCGAAACTAGCACGTGAGTTTATGATTGAAATTTAATATAATTTATTTTATTTTCTTATTTTCAATCATTCACCAGTGACTTATTTAAATATACTTTCACACCAGTTCAAAAATTAAATATAAACTCAAATTTTATCCATATGAGCTTACTGCCGGCTTATGTAAACGATATTCATCAAATACAATATGCTATATTATTTTGAACATTTTTTATTGAAATACATATCCTTAGAGATCACCTAACAATAGACTAATACGGGAAAATGTGAAGTGTGCATTAGTCATTATATTATAACTATCGTATCAAATATACGTATCAAATATAACTATATATAAATTTGTTAAATACTAAGCTATTTGTTAGCATTTATCTTAATTACAATGAATGAAATGAATGTAATTAATTCAATTTGTTGAATGTTGAAGAAGCCAAAGATGTATGTCAGAATCATAGCAATTGGAAGGAAATGGTCTCTGCCTACCCCTCTGTTGGGAAAGAGGCGTGATCTATATGTGTGTGTGTATCTTAATTATTAGTACAAAGAATTTCAAATATTAAAAAAAACTGTAAAGAAGTAAATATCTACGCTAGCAGTGGACATCATTGGGCTGACATAATAATAATAATATAATAATATTATTCTACCACATTTACACAGCGCCATCTAGTCCCATATTAAGCAATTATATTTGCTAGTGTTATGGGTAATAAACAACTGATATACTACATAAACTTGACATGATGATGATGATATAATATTTAAATAGCCTTAGCTACCAATGAACATTCTAGTTTATAGTGTAATAATTAAACATAATTATAATACATGTATCCTTGAATTATTATTACACTGTTGCATCAACCTACTTTTGCTCAGAGTCTGTATCAAACTACTTTATCTAACATCCCATTTCTGCATGGCTGGTCAAAATACACTTTACTTACACAATACCTAATTAAACAAGCTTCTGTAATGTTTTATAAATACGAATTTAATAGCCCAAAATAATGTTTCACAATAAGCAATCAATTACTACTTGATAGGTACTTAATTCTAATAACTAATACCTCTGATTACAAAACTAAAGATATTTATAAAGAGAATATAAAGAGAACGTTTAAACAAGTAAATATCTCCTTTTGAATATATGTAATCTCCTTTTGATTTCCTTTATTTTGACATCCAACAGGATAGGTTCGGTTAAAAAAAAATTGAACTTCTTACAATTTGGCGTCAAAAGCCCGCCGTTTAAGTATTTTTATTCTTAAAACCAATCTAAGGACACTTGGGTTTTCTAGACGAATCTAACGATACCCTAATTGTCAAAATCCGTCCAGCCGTTTGGAAGATTCGTGGGAATAAAGAAATTTACAAACATACAAGATACGCGCGAAAAACAATACCCGTCCTGACAGTCGGATAAAAAAGCATTAAGAACATTTTTTTGCGATTATTGTTGCATTCCTCTAACAGAATTCAATTGAATCCCACCTACGCAAAACGCACTTAACATAATTTTATTCCTCAAATAGGTGCTATCAATATTAAATTTAGCTAGATGCTGTTCTTGAATTTAATTTATTTTTTACCAACAAAAATATTGGTAGGGGCTATTAGAGGAATATGTTAAGTGAGATTTGCTTAAGAGATGTTCGAGGAATGCTTATTTATTTATTTACTTACTTTTACTATTACCAACTATGCGATTCTAGATTGATGTTTTTTTTTTTCAAGAGCTGAAAGCAGAAAGTTTAAAGAACATTTCGGTAAAGGCATAAATCCGCTAACTTTATATGACATATATACATTATGACATAGATATGACATGTCCTCGTTATGTTCTAGAAGATTCAAATTTATCTTGATCTCCACCTGAATGAAGACCACATAATTAACGGTGCCCAGTTATTTGAGCATTAAGAATTTGATTTCATTGATAAATATAGTTTGAACTTGAAATTGACGATGTTTCAAAATAAAGCGAACATCGCGTATGTATTTGGCGTAAGGTCGTATAACATTAATCTAGATATAAAACTACTCATATAAACATGTTAATAACTAGATGAAGAAAAGTTCCGAATCATTAAATTATGAATGAATATTAATTTATTCATATACTAGTAGATAACCCCTCTTTGTGAACAGATAGGTAGGCAAAAACCATTTTCTTCCACTTGTAAGATTCTGACATACATCTTTCTCTTCTTCAACTTTCATGAGTCTGATCTTGAGACCATGTCTTTTATTCAGAACGCACCCTACCACCTATCCTACCCATGTTAAATAAGTAAGTAATAAATAAAAATCCTTTACAAACTTTAATTAAAATGCAAATGTTTATCTTTTATTTTCTAAACGGATCACATTTCGGTTTCATAACCTTGACTTTGTCCATGAATAAAACTGTTTATAAGATCAAGTTTATTCAAGTTGAGTGTTATATAACCTGAACTTGATTTCAATGTTGTTTGATTCAAGTTGATGACACCAATTATTTTTCTGTTTATTTACAAGAATTGGTAATATTATCAAAATCGTGAATTACTTAATAGATTAGCTCTGCCCACAGCCAGTGTTGGATATAATTATTTTAATTGCAGATAATTATTAATTGTTTGTTAATTGCGAGTAGACGACTAAGAATTAATTAATTTTATTTGTAAAGAATTAAGTTGTTAGGTGGTGATTAGCAATTTAATTACAATTGATAATTGCAAAAAAATGTACACAAAACTGGCCCGCGACTTTATAAGCGTGGACAACTCAAAATATAGTCTCGTTTTTTCACCGAAGCCTGATTTTTTTCCAATCAGCCTCAGTTACTTTGTGAAAATCTCGTCGAAATCAGTTCAGTCGAAGTTTACCTCAAACAAACAGATAGACAGACAAAAATTAAAAAAAAGTGTGTTTTTGTTATAAATAACGTAGGTACACACTTTTATAAAATGAAAGTATGTACGTTACTGAAATGAATGCTGTTCCCGACTCTGCAGCACAGTTTCAAAGCAAAGAAGTTTATGAAATTGATGGCATCACTGTTTCTGATACTACTGAACAGCCTCGAAGCCAAAACTTTATTGATACTGAAACCAGGGCTGCAGAGCCTTATAGTCATCTTGTCAATGAAGTTATCAATGATCAGCCAAATTAAGAGATAAAAAAGGAGAGAAGAGGTTAAGAAGAGGATTTTAGAAACATTACTTTGAAAAATTTTGAGGAATTCTGGACACTCAAAATGATTAAATAAACTGTTTAAGGTCTATAAATGGTGCTTATTTTTTATGCATAGTCACCACCATAGAGTGTAATAACTTGAAAATCAGCGATTATCAATTAAAAGCATTGAATTTTAACCCAAGTTTATATACGTACGTTTATTTTCGCCTCCGAAAAATTACCTTTTCTAAGTTGGCTCAGTTTTTATCTGTGCGATATGTCTACACTAAAAGCTGTTATTTTGATATTACAAACAGACACTTCAATTTTATTTATTTTTACCAATGTGTTTAATTGTAAAAAAAATCACACTATTTAAATATTACTGATGCCTTCCCTGAAATATTTAATAACTAGGTATTCCAAACAGAAATTTGAAAATAAATATATCAACCAGAACATAAAAGGAAAAAACACAATGCTACAATATACAGAGTATTTCAACATTTTTATTTTATCGTTAAGTACAATGTTTTGCATAAAACTATTGTTACAAAAAAAATATATATTGGAGATTCATTCAATTTTAAATTCAAAAGATTAATTTTATTATTCAGTAAAAAAAGTAAGTAATCGTTATTCAAAAAAATTCACATCTGTGATAATTCAGTGTAAAAATGGTATTCAATTTTGCAAGCCTGATATTTATCTGAAGGATTCTATAAAAAGTAAATTTCCAGTTGCATCACTTCGATCAAAGAGTAAGAATTTAATATTTATTGTGAATATTATACTGTTATAAAATTTTATGAGATATGCGATGAAAACGCTAAACATGCCGATAAACACAAAGGCAATTTTAACATGTGTACAATCTTAGATCAGAAATGTATTATATTAGACCTTGATTACGATAATAACTGTGTCAGTTAAAGAGATGTTACGAAAGATTTTTGCTGACCTTCCATTCTGGATGGCAACAGCCTGACTAGTAATTAAGAGTAGGTACGCATATACGGACAATGAAGAAATTGTAGAAATGATTACATTTAAAATTGACTTTAGTTAGCTTAGTTTTAAAGTCCTATATTAACATTTTGCTGGCAAAATTTAGCTACTGATTTGTATGTTTTCAATTCTTATAAAAAAATAAATATAATCACGAAGACTGAGATGGGAGCTTCAATTCCATCTCAGCCTTTTAACCTAACTTATTTATTTCGGATTCGCCCTAAAAACATTGTTTGGTGACAGATCTATCATATTGGTGATAGATCTACTATTTTGGATACGAATCTTTTTTTTAAGATACATAATAAATTATGTATTATCATCCATATGGTGATTGATATTTAGAGCACAGAATAAGTAATGGTACTACTGTCTTAAAAATTGTTTTTGATTTTTATAGTGATTAATAAATTTCTTGAGAATACATATTTTAACACACAGACACGTGATAGATAATATAAAGATAGTTGCCCTAATATAAAATCCCCTTACCTATCTAGAAAGCTGAGAGGGTTTAGACCATAATTCACAAATGCAGGTTTTACCATACATATTGTATTTTTTACAGCGGACTTCATCACCCCATGTAACGAGACGACAAGAGAATGCCTTGTAAAAGCCACACAAGATGCTATACCACACTTCGTCCTTGGGCTACCAAAACTCGGTGTACCGTCTCTGGACCCTTTCTACATAGATAAACTAACTATCCCACTGAACGGGTTGACATTCACCTTCTACAATGGTAAAGTCACAGGCTTCAAGAATGCAGTCGTTGATGACGTTGTGTGAGTATTTTTATTTTTCATATTTTACTAGAAGTCACACAGGGCTTTGCTTCGTCGTTCTATGTTTCGCCTCTGCTTATATAGCCGTTATACAACCTTTAGTCTTCCATGATAAATAGGCTCATCATCGTCATCATTTCAACTCATAAAAGTCCCACTGCTGGGCATGGGTCTACTCCAAAGAATGTGGAGGCAATTTAGCCTACTATACCACGCTGGCAAGACGGGTTGGTAATGGTATAGAGTTTGTTTCGAATTTTCCTTTTCTCGCAGTGCTCTTGTCTGCCTATGGTTACTCACTTAGTCGCCTTTTGTGATACCCACAGGTTTAGATGAGGTACATTATGTAATCTTAATCCGTCACTAAACGGAAACCCGTATAACCCAAGTTAAACAGTTTTAAAATCTCTGTTCGTTATAATGCTAACTATCGAACACGTGAGCGCTCCGGTCTGCGACATATTGTAATTGCTTAATTAATTCACATAAATCAGTGTACTTTACGGAACCGTCGCGACCGGGTCCATTCATAACATTTACATTTACATTAACATTTTTAACATTTAGTTTAGAGCAGTTTGTGAAGCAGTTTGTGAACATTTATTTAGTGTGTAATTGTGTGTAAAACAATAAACACTTATTTAAACATAAAAAAACTCTTGATTTCAAACCCACCTTCGATCGTAACCCGAACAATCTCGAAAAATCTAAATTACAAACGAAGGTACTGCTGACACAAAATAATTAATAGTATCTCCTCTATACTTAATTATTATGAATGCTGACAAGTTATCTAACAGACTATAAGAACTAGTTAAAAAAAGATTACGTCTATTATGTACAATGTTAATAACTGTTATAAGGTTAAAGTCAAGGTTTCCTTGAAATCATGTACTTTATTTATTATATGAAGTTTATCCATGTTTTTATCCGAAGATATAGAATTACTTAGTTTTTTATAAAGTTTATATATGAGCCGTCTGGATTCTTTTTATTTTTGTAGTGGTTTTGTCACGCATGCACTCAGAATTTGTAAAAAAAAAACAAAGTAACAACAACTTAAGTAAAAATGTATGGTTTCCGAATAGTTACTAATTTGAATAATCTTAAATTTTAAACCATTAACCTGCAATTAATAATTAATCCAACCACTGCACTACAAATAATAATCATACTACCAACATAACGGATTCAAAATAAACGAAATTAATTTGAATATAATAGTGTACAAGTAACTGCCTTAGAAATCATTTAAACTTAATTAGGTACTGCTATTTACGAGTAGATATAAACAAATTTATTATGATATTACATTAAATAGACTCAATTTATACTGCACAAAATAATTGCCTGCGCTTGTATTTCTAGAACACTAATTAAAGCATGACCAGATATTCACTCTGTTTTACGCCACGAACTTTATCTCCGAAGGTATGTAAAGGAGGATTACCAACATGCACATTTCGCTCGCTAGCTATGTTAAGTCCCATGTCCCATATTCAGTAAACCTTTTGCCTTTAACCACCACATTTCCAAACGCCAGACTCACAATATAAAAACCTATACCATTTTTGCTTGACCTGAGGATAGAAATCAAGCACACATGCACACAGTCATATATACATCCGTGGTGCAATCGAGCAGTTCAAGATATCCTATAGAAATTAATAAAACGACCTTAAGAGATTTTACGTCACTGATTTATTTCTACAACTAACATCCTACGCTTCATCCGTGAGAAATTACATCAAGGAAAAAAAAACGCTATAACTTGATCATTGTCACCTATATTCTATTAAAGAATAATTATTTAAAGTGTAACTACGTAAAAAATGCTATATTACATTGTAACTAAGGCAGAATCCACCCACGAGTCTTCTGGAAAATAGTCAATGAAAAAAAAAATATTTGTGTTGCATTATTTTTTTTGGTTTTTATAATATAATACGAATTTGAATAAATTCGTATGGTTTAGCTTCTTTCTAAATTGGGCAAGATTTGATTCAGATGCAAGCAGGTGCTTAATTTGTCCTCGAACTATGAAATGTTAGATTACAAAAAATGCTTCAAAAAATTAATTAAGATACAAAAATTGTAGAACGCGACTCGGTAAACGTAGAATAAGACCCTCCAGCTAGGTGGAACGACGACCTGAAAATTTAATAGTCGCTGGGTCTGACTGGATGTGGAAGGCAGAAGACTGTCTGTTATGCCGCGTGTCCAGCAGTGGACTGCAATCGTTTAGAATGATGATATTGACAAAAAATTGTGTGCATAGCTATCTGTGGACACAAATCTGTTAAATACAGCAACTATTTATCTGAATTTACATTCAAGAATTTCTTTGTGATATTTTATATGCGGTATCTTAATTTCTTATTAATATAATTTGTATCGGAAATTAAGATAGCTGCAATCATCATCAATACAGTCAAAACTACAGTATCCAATACGTTGCACAACAAATCAATTTTATATGTTTGTCCGATTTTCGTTAGGGTGGATACCAAAGGGCGTTTGTTTTCTGAATTTATAGTTTGTTTTTCGTATCTTCGACGTATACAGGAAACTGGTATCTGAAGAATTATGAATATATCGTAATTCGGCTTACCCTAGCCACCCTAGTAAAATCGCACAAAAAGCGAAAATGAATATATTTTTAATAAATCACTAATAGCAAATAAGTTTTGACTTGCGTACCAGGAAGAACACTTTAGTAATACAGTAATCAAAAATCGAATCGAATTATCATTATAGAATTTTGGAAAACTATTCAATGAAATTACGGTTGTCTTCGGAAATTATTTTAAAAGATGTATATTTTATAGGAAATATCGATTAAAAACTCATATCCTTTCTTCTTTCAAACTTTTTAAATTATTAATAGATTTACCTACTATTTTCCTTCAAATTTTTAATTTAAGTAATCTTCATCATTGTATTTGATTACTACATTATATCCTTATATAAATACATCCTTATTGGTGGTGGTCATTTAAAATTTAAATAAGCCTCATTCAGTGCAGTTTAAGGGAAACTTTGAACATTACACGAAGTAAACAACTTCTATTATGAAAGCAAAACAAATTAAAAGTACGTTTAAAATTTTCATAAAACTGAATCCGCACTCTTTGTTTTGGTCTATAACCTTAATGATTTTATTTTGTCTTCTTATTTTAAATATTGCTTGTTTACATTACTATAGAATCGTTGCGTAGGTTAACTACAGCTAACCAAATAGAGATAATGTATTGTATTATTATTAGCGGGACTATTAACATATTATATAGGCCATATATACGCTCCGGTTTGCTGGAGAGGTCAGCCACGTGTCAAAGCGTGTATAAAACAATCCGGTCCGCCCCATGATTTCACAAAAAAAAAAACATTTTGTATAATCCAAAATGTTTTTTTAAATTTATTTTGATCATCTGCGTAAGTTAAAAAATTGTAAATACACGCTTTGCTTAGATTGCACAGGCATACTTACATGCGCAGTTTTACCCTAAAACCTTAGTGTATGTAGGGCGTTAGGGTAGCAGTTTTTTGAGCGCCTTTATTCAAAAGTTAAAACCCAATCATATTCTTGTGCTTTTGTCAAAATTTAATGTATATATTTTTTGTTTTTCTTAATAATTTAACTACTTACATGTTTTTAATATTTTATTTAGTCATTATCTAAATATTTGTTTATGATATGTCCATACAATTAATTAATTATCATCTTCTCTCCTGCATGTTTTGTGTAGTTTGGGCCTTAAACTATAAGGCTATTATTCTCTTACATGGCCAGATATTTTTAAATAATATTTTTAATAAGGGTAACAAAAACTCAAAGAGCGCATATTCATCAAAAGAAATGACGAGCCATTGCTTTTAATACCTGTAGCATTAAATTGTATTTTTAAAAGTTCATCTCTTAAAGTCATAATTACGAGTAAAGAATTCCAACTCCCCAAACAAACTTCTATTATTAGGTTGAAACTTTTCCTGAATAATTTACGCAGTCATCATTATTTTTATATTGCTTACGAACTTCTTTTTACATCGAGTGCTGAAAACGTCAACTTATTGTCATAGTCATAGTTATACACTTAATTTCATTTAGATCAAATACATTATACTTATGAACGTCATACAAAGCCAAATAAATGGTGGCAGCAAATTTGACTAAGGCCAGTTTGCTGACGTTGTTGAGCTCTGAGAACGAAAAGAACTCGGCAAGAAATTCGAGCCACACATTGTTCCTTTGTCTATAAATAGTAAACCTTTGTTTTTAAATTATATTCGTCATTCTGAAAAATTCTATCAGTCTATTACAGTATTTGTTTGTTTGACTGCACCGGTTGACTTGTCTCAATGATTATCTTTATAGAAATGGAGTTCTGTGTAGTGACGGATTAAGAATACATTATGTCACTACCCCATCTGAACCCGTGGGTATCGTAAAAGGCGCCTAAGGGAGTAATCTTTTGCAGACAAGAGCAGTGTGAGATAAGGAAAATTCGAAACAAACCCTATACCAGCACGTCTGGCCAGCGTGGTATAATAGGCTAAATTCCCTCCACATTCTTTGGAGGAGACCCGTGTCCAGCAGTTGGACGTTTATTGGTGGAAATGATGATAGAAATGATATCTCTATCGCGCAAGAATGTCTTCTGCACTGCAAACTAGTGTCTTCTATAAAAAAAAAACCAAATTTGTTTCAGATCTATCCTCGATAAGCGCAAGTTTATTTTGGCCTTCCATACCAACCTGACAATCAAAGGTACTTACGATGCCAAGGGTAGAATTCTCCTGTTTCCCATTGACGGCGCCGGCGATGCTAAAATAAAGTTAAGTAAGTAACATTGCCGTTAATATTAAACTGTTTATAATGCCTTCATTGTCTTCCTTTAGCGTGATTTCAAGTTTGCAGCTTAAAGCAGCTGCACATTAAATAGTACGCATTTAATTAATTTGTGTTTAAAGATTTTAGGCTTTTTATATATGATTAGAAGCAGCAGACAACTCGCACGGGGCTTTGCTCCCGCTGTTCTTTATTTGGCCACTGCTCAGCTCCTATTCACCGCAGCGTAATGTTATATAGCTTATAGCTTTTCTTAATAAATGGGCTATCCAACACTAAAAAAAAATTCAAATCGGACCAGTAGTTCCTGAGATCTCAGCTTTTTAATATAGATAAGTAAGAAAATTTAAAATAAGATAATACGTTGATCATTTATGTATATTGATGCCTATAGCAAAATTAATTCATGGTAAATATCTACACTGAGAAATATTCATAAAATGCTTAAGAAAGAATATTTTGTATTTTTAACCAAATTAAAGATGACATAAATGTTATTTTTTGGTACTCAGTAATCATAAAATGGCTCTATTCTATAAATCAGCAAAACCCGTTGAAATGCTAATTATATAAACAAAAACCGAAGATACAACTTCTGTTGAAGTGGTAACATTATTTACTAACGTTAATATCATATCAAAACAGGATATAATCTTTGTTTTTTATAATACATGCATATTAATTAGGTACCTATATATAAAAAACCAAAAAAGAACATGAAATATGTTTAATGACTGCCTTAATGTGTTTGTAACGAAGTACCTAGTTAGAAGTTTTTATGTTCATAATATTTATATTACCAGAAGAAGTATAATAAAGAGAACTTTTTTGTTTCAGCTAATCTCAGAATGAAGGTTGACATTAACACGAAATACATCAAAGATAAAGAAGGCGTCAATCACTTTGCTCTAAGAAATTACAAATACACCTTCGACTACGGTGATCGTGTTGCATTTGAACTTGGAAACCTGTTCAAGGAGAGCAAAACCCTCAGTAAGTTATGCAATTTTATCATCATCACCTCTAGTCATGTTTATAGGCCATCATTATAGGCCTTATTTATCTATCTTATAATATATTATCCATACATATTATAAAAGGCTTTGTCCTGACTGATTGACTGACTGACTGATTGACAGACAACGCACAGCCTTAACCGCTGGTCGTAGCGACTTGAAATTTGGAGGGTGTGTTTGTCCTAATATCTAGAGGTGTACTAAGAAAGGGTTTTTTTTTATTCAACCCCTAAGGGGGTGACAAGGGATAATTATATAAATGTTATCTTTAATGATATAAAATGAAATTAAACTCCTGTAGTGGGGTGTTGTGGAATGAATGAATTGCACTTAAAAGAAAGACCTATATAATATCGAAATCTACGCGGACGAAGTCGCGAGCAAAAGCTAGTATCTTATATAACTGTAAAAAGTGATAAAGCAGCGTATATTTGAATGGTTTGGTATTTCAGAATTTAGTTTTTAATGTTAGTTTATTCCTTTCATCGAAGGGCTATAATTATTCTGAATCATTTTCTTGATTTGAAGGTTCATGGCATTTGTGGTATATATATTTCTATTTCTTTTAAGTTTCCTATATATTTCTTTAAAGTTTCAGTGCATTAAAGTCATATACTTACCAATTTTTGCTTGATTACTAATTCAGAATCAAAAATAATGCAAATATTGCTGTTTTAAGACATTTCGGTATAGGTCTTCCCTTTTTTTTGCAAAAACAAAATGTTCGCAAAGAAAGCAAAACTATGATCTTAATAAAAATCTGACGTGATAGATTTTTTCAAATACCGTTATTCATTAGTAGGACGTAGTATAATTACATTTTAAATTTATTTTATTTTAATATAATATAGATATAGTTAGATTTAGTTTTGTAAAGGATGTCCATACACTATTGAATTAGGTAACACCTGTAAGGATAGTTGTACGTTTATAATAAATAAAAGATATAAGATAAAAAATAATAAGAAAATATGAGTTTCATCAAAAGTATATAAAAAAAATTAAATTTAGTAAACTAGTGATTGAAGGTGAGGTGCACAACTAGCAATTAAATTGTTGTCGTGTGTTATATCCTCTATGGAAATCCTGTTCCGATCAAAGTGTGTGCATATCCGTAGCCATTGCATCGTGAATTAAAAGGTCTATTGACCTATTTAAACTACTTTTAACAGATATGCACTAAGAATTTGACTTTGATTTTCACTGTACAAAATTAAATGTAATCCCTGGAAATAAGTATAAATTGTACCAACTCCACTGTAATCTAGAAATATTCAAAAGAAATTCATACTTTAATAATAATAATAATATTCTACCACATTCACACCGCTGTGTGATGTGGATGTGCGATGGCGCTCCATCTAGTCCCACAGTAAGCAATTAATTATATTTGCTTGTGTTATGGGTACTAAACAACTGATATACTACTTAAATACATTTTTTTTTTGTAAATACATACATATTATAGATAAATTACACCCAGAAACAGAACAAACCTTTATGTTCATCACACAAAGATTTGTCCTGGGTGGGGATCGAACCCACGACCTCCGGCTTAGCAGTCAGGGTCACTAACCACTAGACCAACAGGCCAGTCTAAATAATAAATGCTAAAAAGATTTATAACCTCAATGACTATATGTCAATAAATATACAGTATTATACCTTATTATTTTTGTGTATTAAATTATTATAATCAAACTTGACACCGTGACAGAATGCTTATTCTCTAGTGTGGATTTGAAATTTCAAATATTGTTAGATTATTACTATTAAGAAAATATATATCAATAAACATTTCGTAGCATCTACAAAAAATTTGAAGTATGACTAAAAAGTACGCTTTACGAATTGCTAAAAACTAATTGAATTGTATACTTACTTTCTAGAGTAGATAAATGCTTGCAACAGAGGGACGTATTTCTATCTGGTATATAAGAGGGCGAGAGCGGACTGCCATAAGCCGGGCATAATGATGTCCAAACTCGGCCTGCTACTGAAAATTTCATAAAAGAAAAACACAAAATCATTTTTTGATTCGAGAATCGAACCTTGCGCAGCAGTCGTCCTGCTAAGCAATGTTATTATGTATATATTAAATGTTTCTACTCCATTGTTTAGCAGAATTTTTATTTTGTTACAGGTGATGCAGTGCTGCAGTTTCTAAACGAAAATTGGAAAACAGTAGCAGAAGAATTTGGGAAACCAATTGTAGATTACGCCACAGAATTAGCAATGAAAACTATAGAAAAGTTCTTCCTTGTGGTACCATATGAAGAACTGATTAATATTCCCTTACCACAATGAGATTTTATCCTATAAGAGTATTATTATTGTAAGAAAATTAGAATACATATAATGAGTTTTAATGCCTTTAGTTGTTTTATTCAATCATACTTACAGCAAGCCTCTTACCAAATTATCTGTGCTATAAGAGCTACTCTGCTATATAAAAATGATCATTATTACCTTGCCATAAGCCTTAAATTACCCTTATCTTTATTTTGGTAATACCTATTCATTTATCTTAGTTAGACGTAGAAGAAAGTCCCGCCCTTCTCGCGTTTTCGTCATCTCGACAAGATCCTTTTCTATTACTTAGGGCGTCAGATTTTTAAGACACATTTATTTACTTATGAACAGCTAATACGTATTGTTAACTGAAGTCATGTGAAACTGCTTTTAATTCCATGCAACAGTTTTAGCGTGATGAGCGTGTACGCTTAGCCAAATCAACAATTTTTATATTTATGTAGTTCTAACAATTGTTGTTTTGACTTCTGTAACAGTAGCTCTAAAATAAATACCACAAATTATTTTTTCTTCGATATCTATAATATAAGAACATCGAGCCGATACAATTTTATTTTATGTATAGATAAACGAGATTAAGAATATCACAAATCAGACATTGTTAAGCACTGCACATTTAAAACGTCTCTTTTAATTTATTACAGTTATAATAAATTGCACGAAACGTTTTTAATTTATGATATAATCCGCAATAGATAGGTTTTTTTTTTTTTTTTTTTTTTTTTTTTTTATTATTTATCAAATAAACAGTTTTTACAATTTTTATTTATAAACTAATAACATTAATAAACCTTATCAGGTTTCTGACAATGCTATTTAGATTCGTCGACAACAATTTATAATAAACATTATTATTAAAACAAACTAAACAAAATACAAAAGCCAGTAATAACATCATAAGTAACTAGGGTAAATACAGTCAAAGATTCGATACCAATAGAGGTATCTGTTGCGAATTATACTCGTATCATAATTAAAATTATCAATAAAAAAAAGATTTATTAATGTTAATCCATGTGGCATGAAAAAGTTGTTGTTTCACCTTTTTTATCTGGACTTAAAGGACAACATGTCTGCTATGACTGAAAGTAACTGCTTAAAAAAGTCTTAAAAGATCAATTGTAAATAATATAATCTTAAAACCAATAAATCACGTTTCAAGCGAAAATACATAGTTGCAAATATTTCAACCTTGATGTTCATTTAGAAAAAACTTAATTTCAACTTTTATATTATGTAAATAGTCTTATGACCTTTCAGTTTAATAACTCAATAGTTCAAAATGCCCATAAATACCGATCATATTATAACCAGCTATTTCCTAAAGCTTAGCTCCCGTCAATCTTTATTAATTGGCCACTGATCAGCTAATTTTGATCATGGCGTGATGTCATATAGCCTATAGTATTTCTCTCTCATCCACTAACCACACTAGGCCAGCTTGTGTGGATTAAAGCCTAAAAATATTTCCAGCCCTTTAGATAGAGGAGAGGAAACCCTGATGATGAATGTCTTTATTATATTACTAGAAGTAGCGCGGGACTTCGCTGCCGTCGTTCTTTATTTGGCCACTGCTCGGCTCCTATTAGCCATAGCGTGATTTCTATATAGCCTATAATCTTCCTCGATAAATGGGCTATCCAACAATAAATTATTTTTTCAAATCGGACTAGTAGTTCCTGAGGTCTTAGCGTTCAACCAAACAAACTCTACAGCATTACAATATTAGTATAGATTATAGAATGATCATCCCGGTCCTCCAATGAGTGATTCAAACAATGCCACGGGATAAAACTAGTACGTGTATAATATAAAGAATAAATTGAGCGTATTTCGAAATCCTTCTGGAGTAGTTGAGCTTTTTGTAACCTCGATAAACTTTTCAGCAACAACTATACAAAGTTCTATTATTTTTAGAAACAGCTCGAAGCGTTATTAATTTTATGTACACAATATTGTCAACCTAGTTATATATAAGCGGTCAATATTAGTTTAATCAAAGTTACCTTTTCATAAAGTATGATATTAATAAATATTGAAGTTTTAAAGCATCGTAATGTTTTTATATCTAAACTTAGCTAATTTTCTGTTGCTCATATTTCAGCATAATAACTACGGAAGCTCTACAGACGACTTTTTGCTGAATTTATAAATATAATGATATATATAATGATATGTTAATGACTAATTTCTTATCGACAGCTAATCGCTAGTCTAGACATAATAATTCATTTAAAATTATCTTTCTTAATACTCTTATAATCTAGGTCTTATAACAGATCGTAGACGCAATATTTCACTAACTTTTATTTGCATTGCTAAAGTAAAAAATATAGTTTATTGTGATCAGTGATGAATGATGACTTTTTAATTTAGGTGTTTATTAAAACCAAACACAGTAATCATGTTACGTCAAAACAAGCGATTGTGGCAGAATGGATATGTGATCAGTAAGCTAGTACCTATTACCTATTACCGGCAGTACCGAATGTGGATTTCAGTTTGTATAATATTTACCTACCTATTAGTCAAATGACTTACCATCTGTTGATGGCGAAGGAAAAGTAACGAGAGAACTCACATACCCTTGTAAGTGTATGTGTGGACGCTACAATAAATCAGTACCTGGTTGACTAGGACTGGACACTGGTTGTGTAGTAAGGAACCACATAGAATCTAACCCAAACAAAAAGATATTATGTTTCCAAATGATATGCTACCTTCATCATTTCAACCCATAAACGTCACACTGCTGAACACTAGTCTCATCCAAATATAAATTCCCTCCATATTCTCATACCAACCCGTCTGGCCAGCGTGCTATTACTATACCACACTGGCCAGACGGGTTCAGGGTTTGTTTCGAATTTTCCTTTTCTGGCGGTGCTCTTGTATGCATAAGGTTACTCCCTTAATCACCTTCTATGATATCCACGGGTTGAGATGGGTTAGTGATATTATTGTATTCTTAATCCGTCACTACACGGAATTTATGCTACCTTAGGTCTTAAAAAAAATTATAGCTTCTCCAATATAGACTACTACTAAAATTAACACAATCAGAAATTAGTGTAAGCATTCCACTAAAGCCTTCAAGAAAAATAAGTAGTCCAAAGACGTTACAACGCCACAAGTCAGAACTCTTAATTAAATGCCGGGCAACCGAAGAGATAACAAAGTGCAGTGAATTCTATTTTCAGTAACAATGCTAGAGCACAGAGACGTGAACAAGTCGCAACTAGTCGGCAAGTTAGCAAGTTGTTGTGGCAAGTACCCTGAGTGGATTGTCCCGGCTGACCGAACATGATTTTATTGTTCTTCTAACTTTGCTTTTACCAGATTTGAGGATTATTTGATTTGGTCCACGCAACGGCGAGAAAGATTGCTGTAAGTAGTTGTAGAAGAGTTTTAAGTGGAAACAGGAAAATGCTTTATGTTAAGAAGTTTGCATCTTGTATAAATCGTTTCAATCTTCAAGATTTATAAACAACTGCATATAATACACATAATGCCGGCTTCACACGTTGGGCCAACTTAAGCCAATGTAAGCCATAGTATACTAAACTCGCGGTCCGAGTTCGATCCCGACCGGCAGTACCAATGTAGATTTCACTTTGTGGAATTTATATGTACTAGTCAAGTGACTTACCATCTGCTAACGGTGAAGGAAAACATCGTGAGGAAACCCACATACCCTAGAAGAAATTCAATGAGTATGTCTGATCCACCAACTCGCACTAGGCCAGCGTGTGTGGATGATGGCCTAAACCCTCTCAGCTCTCTAGTTAGAGGAGAGGAAACCCGAGCCCAGCAGTGGGACATTGTACTACTGTCAATTTGTATAACCTTATTTTGGGTTATGTGGTTATACTGTGGACGATATTAGCGCATGTTTGGCCAACGTATGGAGCCGGCATAACATAACATCAATAGCAGTTCACTCTATGCCTAGGTATATAGTGTACTTCGTAATTATTTGTGACCTACCTGTTACAAGTAAGTAATATAACCCAAATATTTTAGAGGGAATTTAACCTACTATACCACGATACCCATACCACAAGTTAAATCTTACTTTGGGTACCAGTGGTCAACAAAATTTTGTATGCACATCTTACAATTCATGTTTTTAGGGTTCCGTAGTTCTGACTAGGAACCCTTATAGTTTCGTTATGTCCGTCTGTCTGTCTGTCTGTCTGTCTGTCCGAGGTTTTGCTAAGAGACCGCTAGTACTAGAAATCTGTAATTTTGTAGGAGTGTGTATATCAATTACGTCGACAAAGTGGTAAAATAAAATTTTAGAAAATATTTTTTTTTAGGGTAGCTCCCATACATGTGAAGTGACGATGAATATTTTTTTTGTTGTCTACCCCATTGTGTGGGGTATCGTTGAATAGGTCTTCTAAAATGACTTGGGGGTTACTAACATTATTTTTCGATTTAATGGTCCATTTACGAAATATTAAACTTAAAAGAGCAAATTTTTATTCCAGTAGGGCGTCCCCCGCCCCTCTAAAAGCTAAACTGCTGGCTTGAAAAATCTGGAAAAATTCATGATGATAGTGCATTTTATGAACTTTAAATGAAAACTATAGCGGTTAAGATAACTTTATTAGTTTAGCAGTAATAGTCGTTGAACTTGGGTGTTGGATAATTTTGTACCAAATACAAAATCCTTAGCATTAATCCTGTAGAGTGACTAAGATAAAGTAGTTGCTTGTTTATAACGGGTAAAGACTTGCATTTAAAAACAAAATATCAAGTAAATAATACATCCATACATATTATAAAAGGCTTTGTCCTGCCTGACTGACTGACAGACAACGCACAGCCTAAACCGCTGGTCGTAGCGACTTGAAATTTGGAGGGTGTATTTGTCCTAATGTCTAGAGGTGTACTAAGAAAGGGTTTTTTAAAATTCAACCCCTAAGGGGGTGAAAAGGGATAAAAACGATTGTATGAAACTTCTTTGTTTTTTAACTTAAAGATTTGAAAATTTGTTATGGGGTACTACTATCAAAATAAAAAATACCCTCATCAATATTTTTGACAAGGGTGGCTTTGGAAGGGTGAAATTGGGGATGAAACGTTGTATGAAAAGATCTTTGTTTTGAAGTTAACGTTTTGCAAATTAGTATTGGGATAGGAACTTAAAATGTTGTTTTTAATGTTTTTGATAGGGGATGAAATATTAAATAGACAGTTCTTTGTTTTTCAAGTTATATGTTTGGTAATACGCAATTAGAACTTCAGTTAAGATGTGAATTAATGGGTTGTTTTTGGTGTTTGAAAAACTTACTCTAAGGGATGAAATAGGTGTGAAAGTTATTAGAAATTGATATGGATGTCGTTTTCAAGGTTTTCAGGGACGCTGATTACGAAAATGTTATCTATATTGACGTAAAATGAAATTTAACTCCTGTAGTAGGGTGTTGTAGAATTCATGAATTGCACTTAAAACAAAGATCTACGTAATATCGAAATCTACGCGGACGAAGTCGCGGGCAAAAGCTAGTGATATATAAATTTGCTTACTAAGCAATTGAAAAACCTACTTATCTAAAATTTACAAAAAATAACATCCTGTACTTTTATGGCATAGATCTATAGGTTCAACCATAAGTATTGAATTATCTAACAAATGTGTTAAAATAAATAAGAATAAAAACAAAATTCCACTCTGTATGTGGTCGTTATAAATTTCATTAAAATTGGTTGGATTATTTTCAAATACTAGTGTATATATAATGAACATCGTAGCTCTTTTGCTGCGGAACCCTACATTGAGCATGATCTGACATGCTCTTAACCGGTTTTTTACTTTGTATTTTTCTGAGGCAGTAAAAATTACGTTATAAAGTAGAAGACGCTGGGCTTCGCTCCCGTCGTTCTTTATTTGGCCACTGCTCAGCTCCTATTTGATGAAGCGTAATGTTATATAACTTATAGCCTTCCTGGATAAGTTGGCTATCCAACACACTTTAATACAGTCACAAACTTTATTACAATACTTACAATCACACAACACAAATCTGTAGTAGCATCTGTTTTGCATTAGCAGTATCTGTAATGCCCATACCATTAAGTCTCAATGACTTGCCTTTTAACTTGACTTTGACCTAGCTTTAGTTATCCTAAGGCTGAGCGACCCAGTTCAACAACCCTGATCACCTTAATAACTTATTCGTCTAAAAGTGAACTTGAGTAGTAATAGATTAAACAAGTAAATATAATTTAAAAAATTTAATAACCCGACTGCAAAAAATCAACAGAGAGCAACGTACTAAAAAGACCGTAAATATTATTGTAATTTTACCTGATTAAATTTAAATACATAACATATGTATATATTTGTAATCTCTTCATTTGATTCCCTTTATTTTGAAACTCTACTCGATAGGTATGGTTAAAAAAAAAATAGAACTACTTACAATTTGGAACCATTCAATTATGTATAATCTCTTTTAGAATATATGTAATCTCCTTTTGATTCTCTTTACTTTGATACCCAACTCGATAGATTTTAAAAAAAAGAATTGAACTTACAATTTGGCGTCAAAAGCCCGCCGTTTAAGTCTTTTTATTCTTAAAACCTGTCTAACGATACTTGGGTTAGACAAGTCTAATGATACCCTAATTGTCAAAATCCATCCAGCCGTTTGGAAGATTCGTGGGAATAAAGAAATTTACAAACATACAAGATACTCGCGAAAAACAATACCCGTCCTGTCACTCGGGTAAAAAGCTTCACGTCTGTGCAAGAAATGACATTAACTGTATCCAATATTTGTAAACAATGAATAAATCAACTCTATACATACATATACATACATATAGATCACGCCTCTTTCCAAACAGAGGGGTAGGCAGAGACCATTTCCTTCCACTTGCTACGATTCTGACATACATCTTTGGCTTCTTCAACATTCATCAGTCTTTTCATCAACTCTAGTGATATAAATAACTAATATTGAATAATTTGGTATCGCATTCAAGCACTTAAATTTACATAATATGTTAGTTTGAAGACGAAACGATCAAGATTTACATAATAATTATACTCGCCGTTGGCTACAGTTCTAGTAGGTCTGGATGTCTGGGCAAACGGTGCATTAGTCATAGTTCAAAGACAGTCTTGTAAATTTTGGTTATGAATATAGGATTTAACACTAGGTTTAGATAAATGGTATGATCATTTTTTTTTATCATTACCATAACGTTACCAGGATAGACGTGTATTAGGTGTCTCAATGAGCAAAAATAGTTAATAGCCAAAATAAAGTCTTGATTGTCCCATAAAGCAATATTCGATTTTTTTAAGTGAAATTTTGATAATATTGGAATTTCTCTTGAGAAAGCTATGAATAATAAGAAAGTTTTCTAGAAATATAAGATTTCTAGAAAACCTTTTTCGTTACTCACATGACTGTGTCATATATATAAACCTTTGTGCAGAATTTCATACTGAGACTGAGCAATTTCGCTTGTGTATTTGTCAGTTAATACTCAGCCAGTCAGTTTCTCAAAGAATAAATAAACAACAAAACATACACAAGTTCTAATCATCTCAGCCTATTGCAGTCCACTGCTGGACATAGGCCTCTGCCAACATGTAAATAAGTAGCAGTATATAAGTTATAATAGTATACGCAAATTGTATCAAAGTTTGTACCACTCAAAATTCAACAGTGATCTAATATGCAAATGAAATAAATTAATATTCGACTTACTGACGTCCACGTCAATCGTACATATTCAAAGCCAATCAAACACGGCAGTTAATCACAGTACATTTATAACAAATTTATGTCAGTTGAAGCAACGAAATGTACTGTACGGTCAAAATTGCCGACTAATTCGGTAATTTATTAGAATGGAATGTTTTTATTGCATTTACACTGTTCGGTTTTTGTTCTGGAATTGTTTCCACACAGTTAAGCGTAATTTGAAATTAGATTACACATTTCTTTTGCAACGACTTTAAGTTCCAAAATTAGAATACCGTTCTAAGCTTGTGGATTATGGATATGGTGGCAAATTGAATTTACCCACGTCCATCTATTGAATGAACAAAAAAAAAACTAATCTAACGTCCAGACTCATGAAAAAAAAAGAGAAAATAATTGTTTTAAAAGAGAGAGAGATGCTACATCTCACCTATTTCCATTAAGGCGTAGGTCATATTCGGTCTTATGTGAAAGGGGATGAGCTTATTGCCATAAATCAGACACGTTCCCGATTTCGTTCGCGTGGACAACTAATCTTGTATTCTGACATCACTGAACCCAATTTTTTTTTTCAAAATCAAATTGTTTGTGTCTTGTGCTATTTGCCAGAAAAAGTTTCGTCGAAATCGGTTCAGTCGTTTCGGAGTTTACCTCTAACAAACAGAGCAGACAGATGTACATACTTTTCTGCTAAGCTCGTTTGAAGAAGGACATGTCATACTGTCGCACTCAAGAAACACCGCTGCAGGAAGTTCACCCCAGGAGCCGGCACGTACGTGGGAGAAATGATCGCAATGAATTTAGGGCAAATTATAATGATTACATCTTATTATTTTTACCCAACTGCCAAAACGGAGGGTAATGTTTTTCGCGCGTATGTATGTATGTGGGCATGTCTGTTCCATTGTGACCTTCTGTAGCCTTAACGGCTTGGCTGATTTTAAAGTATGAGATGTCATTAGATAATTTTGTATTTTTCCCCCGAGTGTCATAGGCTAGGTATGTATGGTGTCATAGGCTATGTGACGTTAACAAAAAACCAATACGGCGGACGTAAACTGTCAAAACAGACGATTTTAGTGCTATCGCAATATGGGTATCAGATGAAAGCTAATTAATAGCTTAATTCAATTATATATGCACTAACTATTGCCTGCGGCTCCACTTGTCTCTTGTAACCTAATTAGCTTGAGCGATTTTGAAGTGCAAGGTGTTGTTATATTCGTATTCATCACCGTATCTTTATATCTAAGCCTATGGACCTTTTACCAGTGTATTCTTCAAATTAATTCCTTTAAATTGACTGTCGAAGGCTACTTTTAGGCAGTCGGGTTTTTTGATTTTTTTTGTAATTAATTCTTATTACCCGACTGCCACAAAGAAGGGTAATGTTTTTTTTAGAGTGGGTTTGAGGCGGTCTTACACACGACAGACCTAGAACTATATTACGTTTACTTATTAGGCAATTGTAAGCTTTGTAAATCCAATTCTATACTCTATAAGGTGGTTTTCCCAAGGGACTGTGACACAGTCAGATTAGTCAGTTACAGTCTGTGAGTTCTTCAAAAACGCGGTGTTGCAAGGGGTATCTTCTACTTCTGTTTGCCCTCTGAAAATCCTTCGAATGCACCAAAACAAATATCATACAAAAATACCATTTAACAAAAATAAGCTAACTGATTAAGATTTCTGTGGTCTGTTCTTATAGTAATTAAATAATTAATTAAACTATATTTTTATTCTCAAACAATGAAATTAATTGAAATTTGTCAGTAATAAAAAACCGCAACAACATAAATTAAATTGTTTTGCTAATACAAGCAACTTAAAATCATTTATATTCTAAAACCAAGGATTTAGAATACTTATGTTAATAAAAATTCTAAAAGAATATAGTATACTTACAATTAAAATGTTTTTGCAAATGTAAAACTATTTTTGTTTTTGTTTTGACATCCTCATATCAAGTTTATAATTCGACATCAAATCTCAAATTTAGACTTTTTTATAAATTTGAGGTCGAATTATAAAAATTATACTTTTTATTTTTTAACCTCCTGAGTACTTTTGTGCTTAATTTAGAACATCTAAGTAAAAAAAATCTGTGACAGATAATAGCAAGTCAATCCTTATTTTTCTGTGTGAAACTAAAAGTTCCTTTAAAAGGGTGTCAAAAAAAAAATAGGACGTCATCCTGTCAGTACGTGTCATAGGTAAACATGACGTCACAACAACAAAAGGCGCGTGCGTCGTTTCCGAAGGGTAAGTAAATCTTGAATAATCGTAATTTATTTTAGGAATACCTTAATTTTTGCACTAGATACTTCATAATTACTTATTATTCCAACACAATCTTGCAGTATTTTTCTTATTTTGTACGCAATGCCTATTTTATTCTGTAGTTTCTATCAATGTTCTAAATTTAGTACGTTTGTTCTCAATTCATATTTGAGATGTACTTTATTTAGTACATACGGTTCTGACTATGGCTGCTATTTTTGTTTTAGGCTTAGAAGAAGATGAAATTTTAGAAGCACTAAATGAATCAGAGGGTGATTTCAGTGTCTCAGATGATGATGAAGTGTATGTACCACCTATACAACGAGAAATTTCTGAGTCTGAACGGTCAAATAGTTCCGAATCTGATGATATTGAGGATTCTAATAAGTGTATACCAGCTTCATCACCTGCACTATCATTGTCATCATTTACACAAAGTCGCCGTAACACTAGAGGAGTTACACGACTCACACGAAGAGTTAGAGGTTCAAGAATATGTGGAAGTGGAAGGGGGAGGGTACCACTACGGTAAATAATGATAATACTTGGACGGAAACATTTTGTCCTACTTTGTATTCCGTGGTCTCTCCTAATTATTGCGAGAGAGATCTAAACAACTTTCAAAATGTGTAAAGAATAAAAAGAAAGAAATTATGTTTGAATTTTATTATGAGAAAAAAATTAATAATATGTTTTAGTTTTATATTGATTTAATTATTGTGTTTTTCGTAAATAAAACTATAATTTGTATTTTGTTTTTCATTTACAATAGAGAACAAATGTCTTAAATTTAGCACATCCAAGCAAAAGGTTGAGAACCGCTGTTCTATATTTAGAACGTCGTGAAAAACTTGATTTTTGATCTATAGATTTTTTAAAATATTTTTCCTCAATTGTTTAACATACCTAGAAGTACTTAGCCAAAAATCAGAAGGAATTTCGAAAAAATTGTACTCTGGAACTCAGGAGGTTAAAGTATAGGTTATTAACACCACAATACTATGGGATAATGCATTAGCGATGCTTGGCTACCCATTATTAAATTAATAGCAAAAAGGGCAGCTTTAAAAAAGTTCGCTATATTTTTTACCTAGAAACCTAATTATTAGTTCTGAAATTTTCGAACCATAGTGTTGATATTGATACCTACCATAATAAAATTATGATAATATTCCAGTATATTTTGTTCTTATTCATTCACAAAGTAATTTTTAAATTATAAACACAAACATAGACATGAATTGTGTTTAGTTTCAAAACTACAGATGTAAAGGATTGTGTCATAATAATCGTCCCATTAGAAGAATAATGTTTTATCTTCACATAAAACAAAAATGAAATTATTAAAAAATTCAGCATTAAAAACCGTAAACTATCGATTGATAAATATTTATTTTATTCTTTAGTCAGTATTTTACAAAATAAAAAATTTGATCAATTGATAGTTTACGGTTTTTAATGCCAAATTTATAATAATTTCATTTTTGTTTTATCTGAAGATAAGACATTATTCTTCTAATGGGACGAAATGTACAGGTTGTGGGATAGTGAGCCCTCTCTGCCCGCCCTTCAAAATAAACGACGCGTTGTTTGTTTTGAAATCTTTTTGACCGCACCGTCCCGTGTCGGTACGAGGCGGGGCGGTCACAAAGTACTGATGGCGCGGTCTTTTTGCCGCCACGCGCTGTGTGCGTTAGCATTGATTGATGTTAAAATTTTGAAAAAATTGATATTAAAAATGACCGGCCTGCACCGCCCCGTCGTTTGTTCTCGGCTAAATCGTTACTACGTGAAATAAAAATAACATAGTTACATCAATAGGTTTGTTTGCCTTGTGAGCATACCATAAAATGAGCGTAATTTTATACCAGTATCATTAATAGCAAATCAATAAAGACCTAGACCTCTAAGACCCTCGTTATAATAAGTGCAAGGATGTTGAGAATACAATGTAGGTAATCTATGTGTAATAATTATATCAACGTGGTTCTTTTTTTATAAAATTAAATAATACGCTTTATATTATATACAATTGTGTTTTTGTTTTTTTACAAATTTAGTTTTTACCCGTGGATCTATAAAAAATATAATCATAAAAATATTATTCTGTCAATTTACGAATACGCAATTAACTATCCAAATTGATTGAAAAATTTTAAGAAGAAGGCAATATTATCTCTAAATCTAAATAAATAGTACCTATAATATTTATTTAGATTTAGAGACAATGTTATTGATAAACTCGTTAAAGAAAATCAATACCTAAAGTCATGAATCTGCTATGCCATTCTAAAGCTTTCTATAAAATACACACCTATCCAAATATTTTCTCAGTATATAGAATTTCTGAATTTCTTTTGCGCCCATTTTATATACCATGATATCTATAATCTCCCTTTGTAATTGGGCCATAGTTTACAAGTCTACAAGTACTTTAGAAAAATCTCAGCGTACTATTTAAACAACGTTGCTCTTTCCTTGCTAAAAATAGGTTTAGTAAACAATTTAAATGACAGTGACCACACTTTGCATAGAAATAATCGTACTATACAACAAACAAAGTAATAGAATTGGCAAGCAGTGCCCGCGCTCGGACAGTTTAAAAATCCTGTTACAACTTCATTTCACAGGCAAATTAAATGTAAGCAATCCTCAGTGGAAAATAAATGGTTATATTTCACCATTTTTTCACAACTTTTACAACCTTCTGTTCTTTTAATAATGTAGCTATGAACTATTATTGTCAGATATAATAATATTTAAATCGCTCGCTGTTGCGGAAATTAGGTTAGGCCTGTGTGCAACAGTGGACGTCATTGGGCTGATATGATGATGATGATTGTCAGATATTATGTATTTCACTATACTCCTAAAGTTCTTTGAAATTTTCGTAAGTGATTTTCTGTAAAGTAGTATTACTTAACTAAAACGTTTGCAGAATAGTGGATATACAATAGGTCTATAAATTTCTCATATTCTGTAATTGACCAAAATAACATGAAGGTAGTTTACATAGGCATATCATAATGTCGAAGTCCATTGATGAGCAGAATTAAAAAACCCAAACGGAGCTAAAATTACTCTTTCTTTGTAACCAAATCGTTAATATACCGCATAATAATTTATGCGTAGATGCCAGCTACCAGGCAGTAAGCCCCTTATTAACCTTCGCCTTGTTATCTCAGGCGTGACTTTAATGTACCTAATACGAAAAATTAAAAAATGAGGCACCTTGTGTTGTTAAAATAAACTAGATTATACCCTCTGCATATATATCTGTAGAAGTGTCTGTTTGTAATATCAAAATAACAGCTTTTTAGAGTATGAAAATATGTACGTTACTTATAATAAAAACATACTATGTAATTTTTTGTCTGTCTGTCTGTTTGTTTGTTTGAGGTAAACTTCGAAACTACTGAACCAATTTGGATGAGACTTTACTCGCGGATAGCTAATGTCACCATTTTTTTTTACTTGGGGAAATGCCTGACGCATAACCCTCGGTCTTGGGGAAAGAACCGAGGGGTTATTTGGGGCTCGCACCCACTAAAACCTCAAGGTGTTTCTCTCGTCTCGCTCTGCTGTGGTCACGGGAGCGCAGGAACATTCGTCCGCGTAGCTAATGTCACCAGAAGTAACATAAGCTACTTTTATTTTGCAAAAAATAAAAAGTATGAAATCGTACGCGAACAAAGTCTCAGGCATAACTAGTAATGTAATAAAAAAATGCAAACTTATTCTTAGTTTTTCATAATTAATGATATTATCTAATTATAATATAATAGGTTATTAAGGTTCGGTTATAGTTTATTGCAGTTTTATTTTAGATATTATGTAATTTTAGTCACAATGAGTAATTAACTAATTTTCATAACTTGTGACGGTGTGATTTTTATTGCGTCTGGTTTTTGTATCCTTTTTTTCTTTAGGTACCTTTATAAAGCGTTAATCCTTTTTTCTCAAAGGGTTATTTCTTATGCAAAAATATATTGAATTTTAATTTGGATGAATAATACATATTGCATGACGTAAATGTGAAAAATATTGCTAAAAAGCGTTTACCTACAACAGCTACACATCTGGAAATGTCAGTTAGTAACGTAAAAGATTTTCTGGTAAATATTGAACACTTTTAGAATACCACATCCAAAAGCTAGTATGAAAGTTCAGTGTCTGAAGAAAACAGTGTAGCCAGCAAAAACGAGTAAAACAAACCTATCAGCATTAACTTCAACCAGCAAAGTTTCAGCTTAAGGCTCACAATTCACTAGTTAGGCACTTTTGTCACTATCCATCAATTATGATTACCTACCATTCTATTTGTTTCGTCTTAAGAAAAGTACAGATTATGACAAAAGAAATTTGAGCTCTTTGATTGAAACTTCCTTTTTTAGGGTTCTGTATCTAAAAAGAAAAAAAAAAACGGATATTATAGGATCCTTATAGGATTACTCCGTTGTCTGTCTGTTTATTTGTCTATACGTCTGTCAATGCCCAAATAAATTTTCACAAGAATGCATAGAAGTATCAAGCTGAAATTAATATCAAATAATTAAGTCTTCAATTTCAAACCCTTAGAGAACGTAAAAATCAGAATTCTACGTAAATCAAAACTTAATAAGTTAAATGACCATGACAACTTAAAAAAAAAAGCTATATAATATCACGCTACGGTCAATAGGAGCTGAGCAGTGGCCAAATAAAGAACAACGGGAATGAAGCCCCGCGCGACTTTTAGTATTATTATACACTTTGAAAGAAATTGTAAATCGGATTTGGACAGTACTAACATGGTGTCTTCGCATATCGGATTATGGCGTCCAACATAAGTACCTTTTCACACGCTTGGCGTCACAGATATACTTTAGCCATTAAATTGTTAATAATAATACTAGCTGTTGAAAGTGCTGAGAGGCCATAATTCATACACCTGACCTAGTAGTTGGTAGATCAGACATATACTTAGAATTGCTTCAAGTGTATGTGGGTTTCCTGATTATGTTTTTCCTTCACCGTTAGCAGATGGTAAGTTACTTGACATATAAATTTCGCACATCGCTATAATTTGAATAAATACCTAAAATCAAATATAATTCTAAGAATATATAATTATATTATGTTATAAAATTGTTATTGAAAAGTGGCATAATAATAATAATATAATAATAATAATATTCTACCACATTCACACAGCGCCATCTAGTCCCAAAGTAAGCAATTATATTTGCTTGTGTTATAGGTACTAAACAACTGATATACTACTACTAACAAATGTAATTGCTTAATTTGGAACCAGATGGCGCTGTGTAAATGTGGTAAAATATTATTATTATTACTAAAGTTTTAAATACAGCTATCATAAGTTAATAATAAGCACATTTCAAATATTCCTAAAAATATTCCCTTCCAATTTCTTTACAAGAACAGGAAAGACATTCCGCATTTACATAAGCACTTGACCCAAATTTGAATTGATTGATGGATAGAATCAACCGATGCAATCTTCAAAATTAAACGCAGACTCGATTTCAATTCACCGAAGGAAATTGAACATAAATTTTGGGTCATCTACACAAAATGTATTCGAGTTACTATCGACTTCTGAGTCCCATCGAAACTTTCGGGTAGATAGGATAGGAAACTGCATTTGATTTGAGACACCTATACCCGGTAAGTTACGAAAATAGATTACTTAACCACAACAGGTTTTGATGTTACTGGTTGATTGGATCTATTACTATAGCTGGTTATTGGGTTTGGTTAAGATTAGAAAGGAATATTCATTACCTTTTAAAAATAAGTTATGATTGAAGATAACTATGAACTACTATGAGAAGTGGCCAAATAAACGACAGGAGCGAAGCACGTTCGACTTCTAGTAAATAATAAACCAAAATTGTATGAAATCGTATCAGACAAGTACCTAAATATAATTAAAAAATTAAAATAACCCGACTGCAAAAAATCATGACCCACTAACAAGACCGAAAAATTGTTGTAATTATTTTTCCTGATTAAATTTTGTAATCTCCATTTGATTCCCTTTATTTTGATACTCTACTCGATAGGTTTCATTAAAAAAATAAAATTAACTACTTACAATTTGACTCCATTAAATTATGTATAATCTATTTTTGAATATATGTAATCTCCTTTTAATTCTCTTTATTTTGATACCCTACTCGATACGTTAGGTTAAAAAAATTCTAAATCATTAGAATTTGGCGCCAAAAGTCCGCCATTTTGTCTTTTTTTTTATAATACCTATCTAAGACACACACACACTTGGGTTTTTGAGAAGAATCTAACGATAACTTAAGTGTCCAAATCCATCCAGCCGTTTGGAAGAAACGTGGGAATAAAGAAATTTACAAACATACAAGATACACGCGAAAAACAATACCCGTCCTGTCAGTCGGGTAAAAATACAAAGATGTCTAATAGTCATAGAGACAGAAACTGTGACACGTTCAAGTGACGTCAAGAGCCAAAGCGTAGGGTTGCCAAACAAACCAAATGCTAATAAAGGGACCGTTGAAATTGAGGAGAAACCAAAAAGGGTTTTCTGTTTACTTCTAATTTGTATATGTTTGTTAAATTTCTAGTTCGGTACACAACAATAGTAATTTGATATAGGTATCCACTTAAAAGTTCAACCAGTTTGTGTTTAATACGGTTCAATGACTTTCTGACATTTTACAGTCTATTTATACTTAATGGAAAACCACGAGCATATCTTGAATGTCTTCTACTTCAAAAATGCGGGGATGTAAAAGTTTTATTAAATCTTTTTACAACCATAACGTTGGTATTTTTTTTCTCAATATGTCCTCACCTCTTATGTTGTAATGGAGACTACGTTTTAAAGCCTCTGAGGTATATATAACTACTAACTTCCACTCTTAGCCTGTGTTGTATATCGCAGAAAAGTCAATTTACATTTCCAGGTTCTAAACTATCTCCATTTGATTAACACACAACAGATTAGGTAATAAAGCCCTGTGTTGGAGAATTTACTAACATACAGTTAACGGACTCAAATAACACGTAGACTCGATAATAATATATTTAACACAATCACACAGCGCCATCTAGTCCCAAATTAAACAATTATATTTGTTTGTGCTATGAGTACTGATATACAATTTAAATACATTTTTTTGTTAATATTATATACTCGTATTATAGATAAATTACATCCAGACACAGAACAAACAATCATGCTCATTATACAAATATTTGTATTGGGTGGGGATCGAACCCATGACCTCCGACTTAGCAGTCAGGGTTACTAACTACTAGACCAACAGGCCAGTCAATATCTATGAATCACATCAAAGTTAAATATTTGTCACGTGTGGGCATCAAACTCTCGTCACTGAGCACAGCGATTTTCGGGGAGGCGACCACTTTAACCAGTACGCGTTGGTGACAATCATGAATTTAAATAAGATCGGGTGAGTGGGATAGGCCTTAAAATCTTACCAAACAAATACTTAGTTACTTTCGCAATTATAATAATAGTAAGGATTCCAAAGAAAGTTAGGCATTGAAATAACAGCAAGTACAGTTACCCTATCTAAGACGTATTTCTAGAGAGCGCTAAGGCGACGACTTCTCCAAGGGGAGACGATAATTATTATTGTTAAAGTGGCGGAAAAGGGTTCCCTTTCCGGCTCGAGATCAAAAGGGTACGTACGTTCCTAATTAAATGCCAAAAGACGGTCGCGTATCCGAACAATATGTCTTGGAGGCAATTTCAAATTGTATTATTGCTGACATCTTTGTAATTTGATAGGGTTATTTTGGTATTTTCCACAGCAAAGCAGTATTTTCGTATAATATTTAAATGGCTGAATAAAATGAAAAGAAACTACAGATATGAAATACAAAATAAGAACAGTTTACCATCAGGCCGTGTCGTTGTGCTAAAAAGAAAAATACAGCTACAGACAGATCTAGTAAAACGTGAAGTATGCCAATTTCTATATAAGTTTCAAATTTAAAAAGAACAAACGAAATTTTCTTGGAGACTTATTTAAATAGCTATAAATATTTAAATAGCTGTTTAGTAAAGTAAGCTTGCTGGTTCTCCAAGAAAAGGCGCTATAATTTAATTCTTAAAAATTAAGTCATAAAATCGCCGCAAGATACTGACGAAGTTAATTAGATAAGTTTATAGTTTCATCCTAATAAGTTTTATTGCATTAAAAGTTTAATTAGTCTAAGACTCTAAGATAAATTATTGTCATAATTGAATGATATGATGATGAAAATCAAATAACTATAAAATTCCTTTACGATTTTTGGATGGCTTATATTTCCATTAACTCGCGGCGCGGCTTATAATTTGCGAATATAATATAAATAAGTAAGTACAAATAACATACTTATACTTACATATTTATACAAAAAAAAACATACTAAAAAAATTGTACCATGTTTTGCAAAGTTCATTTATTACTATGTCAGTTAGTATCTAAAATCTTAACGACTCTCGTACATAAGATGATGAGTAGAGGGTGTAAGAAAAACACGAAGCCAAGCTGGCCACCTCGAAGATGGGAAGCGCGCCCCAGTTGACGCGGTAATTAATAGAAATATGACGCACCAGAGACGAATTTTGCTGTTTAAATTTTTACAGGCACTACCAAATTTGTATTACAATGTTATTTGACAAAGAAAATCATAATGATAAATCTAGGTGTATACTTATTTAGTAAAAATCAATTGTCGAATGTGTGTACCTAAGATTAAATTAAATTTAAATGATAAAGATGAATTTGACCAATTTATTTTTTTGTTTTTGTCATTGTCCGAAAAGTTTAGTATAATAGTTTTTTAATCTAATGAAAAATCGAGCAACTTCCACCCCGTGTGAAGCCTGGGAGGAGATTCGTTTATATAATAAAGATTGTAATTTAATTTAATTGTTAATTATAAAATGAAAATCACTGAGTGTTTTAAAGCTAAACTTGATTTAAAAAAGATTAGGTCTACCTACATATTATATTTATTTCGCAATATATGCTATGATTTAAATGTATATACCTAATACATTCAAATCATAGCACAAATTGCAAAATAAACCACCATAAAATTCCTATTTTATTGATTTATTGTTTATCCACAGAAAAAGTTCATTAAAATAATCAAAGTTTATACTATGTACTACATTACATCCAAATACGTACCCCGTAAGTAAGTTCCTTTGGCAACACTATGTCTCACTTGACTCCTCACAACGTATAATGATTCCTCTTCAGACTGCCTACTTATGAGATGAATGAATAAAGAAGATCTTTATTTGAAAGGCGTTGTATATTTGTACCATTCAGGTCTAGTTATTAGTTCCCCTGACTCTTCACCACGTCTCAAGTGGCAGCTCCGTAGTTTTTGTACTATCGCAATACAGTCTAATCAATGGGCTTGTAACTCATTTTTGAATGAAAAGAGGAAAATACGTATATATATAGCAACTCAGAGGGAAACCGTTGTGAAATTACTTCACAATTATGTACCTTATTGCAATTGTGATAAGATAGAAATTACTAAATAAAATAATTTTCAACACAAGTGACAATATAGTTAGCTGACTACGCGATTGCAATATCAGTATTTAGAGACTTTTAATTTATTTTTTTAAGAACTTATAAAAAACCAAATTTTTGTAAGAACATATTTTACCAAGGCAAATGTCTGCATAGTACAGATTCTTGAAAAAAAAATATATTACAATTTAATGAATAAATTGTTATCTAAATTGTCATATAATTACTAATATTATAGAATTGATCATTCCAAGGAGTAGAAGCTCCTTGGAATGATCAATTCTATAATACTTGAGTACAACTTAGCTTTTATTGAGTACTAATAATCTATTTTGTACCAATTTTCTTTTCATAATAGTTTTTTTAATAATCTTACTGTAATTATGGAAAACATGATGGAAATATTCCGCTACTGTATTAAAGCTATTATCTAGCCATAAAAATCAACAACGTTACATAATAACATGTAATTTGAGTAGCATGATCAAGTTCAAAGTAACAAGTAATATAATTACAGTGCAAAATGTGTTTGATGTAATAATAATAATAATAATATTCTACCACATTTACACAGCGCCATCTAGTCCCAAAGTAAGCAATTATATTTGCTTGTGTTATGGGTACTAAACAACTGATAAACTACTTAAATACATTTTTTTTTGTAAATACATACATATTATAGATAAATCACACCCAGACACAGAACAAATCTTTATGCTCATCACACAAAGATTTGTCCTGGGCGGGGATCGAACCGACGACCTCCGGCTTAGCAGTCAGGATCACTAACCACTAGACCAACAGGCCAGTCGTTAATGCAGTTGGACTTGGTTTAATTAATGCAGTTGGACCACATTACTGCGTTATAAAATCATTTATTTACAGTGTTGCATCATTTTCCTTTTATTCTAGAGCTAACAGTAACAGCTAACGTAAAAAGAAGTACCTACCTTTATAATATTAATTATAGTTCAGTGGTTACAGAGACCACCGATTGGATTAGATGATTACAATCTCATTCTCAAATGTTTGAAAAAACTTTTTTGACAATGATATTGAAATCGACCAATTTAAATCTTTACATTTTAATTAAAACAATAACAACTGGTCTACTTTAGTTAGGTAAATATTCTTTAATTAAAAAAAATTGAAACGTACTGGCTTAAAAAATAATTAACCCCAAAATTAGAACGTGAGTTCGACCCTGGTGATACATGAACATGACACGCTGCCGAGACCCGCTGACCCGTTTCCCTTCAACCACCTGCGACCAGTCAATTTACCTTTAAAAAAAATCTCGGGCAAACCTCAGCTCGAAAGAAAAGCAGTCTGTTGACTCAACACACATACATACACTAACAGACCCGCGCCCCCATTTCGCCTGCCACGGGAAAACTTACTATACCCTTTTCACACCTTTGCTTTTACAGTGTATATTTCTGTGAACTTTCAAGAGGCACTTCTTACATTTTGCTGCTTATTTTTAGAGGAATGCTTAGGAATGGTTGAGACCTGAAGCGCAATGTTTACGGTATTCAAATTGCTGTCACATGCTGTGCGCGCGGTTAAAGGTCCGATCGCAGTCGACTCGTAAAATATTCTCTTTGTTGGTAACAACTGGATTTCTTGGATGTATTTGTGAACCTTTTATATGTAATACTTTATTTCTGATGCGTGAACCTACTTTTACGAGATTCAATAAAACATTTTATTCATGAATCAGTTGTGGAGGTAAATATTTTATTAGTTTTATCGAAGTTTGAAATCTGAATTCTTGATTAGTTTGTATGCTTTTAGGTTCGTTTCATCTAATTCCCTATTGATAATAACAGTTGCAGCTTAATGAGAATTTTCAAAATTGGGTCTATACCGTTTCAGAGATATTTTTAGCAATTTAATGGAGAAATTATGACAATGATCAGTTATCTAGTATCTTATTAACCCCTTATTGGGTTTCGTACTTATCATCGAAAGACATTTTTGCGAAAGTCATTTCTACGACGCCAAATCATCGAAGAGTTATTTTACCGACAGGTTATTTGATCGATGGGCCATTTCATCGAATAGCCACATGTACGAATTCCCATATCACCGATAGTACATTTCATCGAATGACACATGTTCGAATCAGCCTACCTACTAATAAATTAATTTTTCTTATATTTTTCATTAATGTAATAGAAAAAAAATAACAAAACGTTGGTATTCTTTAATTTATTTTTTCCTATTGTATCTTAATACCTTTGTTTATTATGTGTTTTGTAAATTTGACCTTCGAACATGTGTCATTCGATGAAATGTACTATCGGTGATATGGGAGTTCGTATATGTGGCTATTCGATGAAATGGCCCATCGATCAAATAACCCGTCGGTAAAATAGCTCTTCGATGATTTGGCGTCGTAGAAATGGCTTTCGCAAAAATGTCTTTCGATGATAAGTACGAAACCCATCTTTATTACAAGTAGTAGCTTGGTTTGGGACTAAATTGCGCTGTGTATGAATGTCCAAACATTATTATATTATAAAGAGAAGGGACACGTCATATTAACGTAGTTTGTAAAGTTGAGAAGCAAAATAATAATGTGAGGATTGATCTAGAATCCATATCACATACGGAGCCTAGACATCGCCTCGCTAAGCAGCTTGTAACAATGGCTGTTATAACTTGGTTGAAAAGTCAAGAAAAATAAGGTACGTAAACACATAATAAAATCGGGTAAATTTCCGTTTCATAATTCAAATAATAGTGTAAATCTTATCGGATTTTAGGAAGAACATTCTAGATGTCTTGAGCTTAGAAAGCTTGGTAAATCTGTTTTGGTAAGTGTCGAATAGTTGCAAACTCGTACATAATGCACGATCGCATCTTAAATATACGTCAGTCCGCGCACAAGTTGCAATGAATAATTCAGTTCAGTGTCGGTATTCAAATGTCCTATGTATGGATGCAAAGGAAATCGGTAACTACTTGGAAATTTGTTTTTGCATACACAGATTTGCGTGTGGAATTGTGGATAAATGTTACAGATCAGAATTGATGAATATGTAAGTTAAGTTAATATTTAAACAAGTAAATATAATTAAAAAAATTTAATAACCCGGCTGCAAAAAATCAACAGAGAGCAACGCACTAAAAAGACCGTGAAATTATTGTATTTAATCAACCTGTGTTGTCCCACTGCTGGGCAAAGGTCTCCCCCAAGCTCTCCCATTCTTTTCTATTGGATGTTTGATTTTTTCAATAGGTTTGGTTAAAAAAAATAATAGAACTACTTACAATTTGGAACCATTCAATTATGTATAATATCTTTTTGAATATCTCCTTTTGATTCTCTTTATTTTGATACCCAAAACAATAGGTTTGGTTAAAAAAAAAATTACTTCTTACAGTTTGGCGTCAAAACCCCGCCGTTTAAGTCTTTTTATTTTTAAAACCTATCTAAGGACACTTGGGTTTTATAGACGAATCTAACGATACCTATAATTGTACCGATAATTGTCAAAATCCATCCAGCCGTTTGGAAGATTCGAGGGAATAAAGAAATTTACAAACATACAAGATACGCGCGAAAAACAATACCTGTCCTGACAGTCGGGTAAAAAATAGCTCTGATTAAATAATAAAAATTGAAAACCACGAAAAATTACACTAAATTGCGACGTTGCCATCCATCTGTATGAACCCTCATAAGTACACTTTAAGTTATGCCCGAAACCTTATTTACACTAAACGCGTGTTTATTCCAACAAAAAATTCAAATAAAAATATTTTAGAAGAAACTTTGAACGAAATTTTAGGGGTTATTACGTACGTCAGATTTCAAATTAACGTAGGTATACGGTAATAAGGCCAGGCACACCCACTTCACTGTTAATAACGAGGAGGTTTAGGTGCTACTGCATGCATTTTCTATGAGAGTTTTTCGACAGCCTCTTGGAACAGAAAATTTTCATAGTACGCTTGAAAACTGTACGCGGATTTTCCACCGTATTATGTTTTAAGTAGGGAATATAATGAAAGAATTTCATATGTACCTAAAGCTTTGAAGCTAAGAGAATATTTAAGAGGTTTTGTGGATCAATGAAATTTTAATACCATTAGAATACATTGTAATTTAACCATGTTATCAGAAATAAATTTATCTTATCTATATCTTATGCTTAGAATAAATCTGTCAGCAGTTTTTTTAATTAATTATTAGGACACTTTTACACTGCATCTAGCCCAAAGTATGAAAGTAAGTAAAGACTCTTTTGTAGATCTTTTTAGGGTGTACAATACTGTACTACATTATTTTGATCAGGTTCAGCCAGCGTTTGCAATGTAAACGCAAAAAATGTGTTTATTTACGAAATCATATTAGAAACCTCTAAAATTATCAGTGCTATGATACTTATGAACGTCATACTAAGCCAAAAAAAAGGTGTTAATAAATTTCCCTACGGCCAGTTCACTGACAAGGTTGTGCTCTGAGAAGAACTTGACAAGAACCTCAGGCCACTCTTTTTAATCGCCATAGTAGTTACAATTTCAATTGGTTACAGTTTATAATTGGTTAGGTTCAGAACCAAAACACCATACTAAATCAAATTCAATAAAAATTGGATATGAGAAAAAAAAAGCAATCAAACTTTAATTAAACTATTTTTAAGATTTAAGCATACATAGGCGCAGACAGGCAGAGGGAAGTGACTTTGTTTTATATTATGTAAAGAATTATAGATTAATTACCTAATGTCAAAAATATGATATGAATTCTTTTCACTGTGTACATTTTTTTAAACTATTTGATCTTGAACGTACCTATAGATGATGCATAAAATGTATTGTAGAACTAAATATTGTGATAACAACAACGTTTTACTATAATCGAGATTCTTGTACTTACTCGAAGACATGATAAACGATAATTCAATAAGACATGACCCTAATCTCGAGATTATCTCAAACTTTCACTGGGTTCAGCTTAATCCAATGTAGTTTTAAGTTTTCTTAAGTTGATATCATACCTGTATGCTTGACCGATATGAATGTTATACCATTAATGTAATCCTAAAAGAAACAAGAGCACTACGAGAAAAGCAAAATTCGAAACAAACCCTACACCAACTCCTCTGGCCAGCTTGGTATAGTAGGCTAAATTCCGTTCACAATATTTGGAGGAGACTCGTGCCCAGCAGACCTACGTTTAATGATGAAATGATGATGCATTAACAATTGTTGTCAGAATAATATTATAACATTTTATTCTGTAATTAATGAAAAAGTAACATAAGTTAAATGCCTAATAAGTAAATAAATATTTGGGTTATTTTTAACACATCGCCATCTAGGCTAAAGTAAGCTAATTTAAGCTTGTGTTATGGGATCTAACTTAAGTACATAATATACATATATTTCTAAATAAATAAAAACATGTTTTTTTTTTAAAGACAACCCCCGCACTAGGGAACAAGCCCTGTGTCGCAGGGAGCTTTACAAACATGCAACTAACGGACACAAAGTACACCCAGACTCGAAACAAATATCTATGAGTTACACAAATATTTGTCTCGTGTGGGAATCGAACCCACGTCACCCAGCACGGCGATGTAGTGGCGAGGCGACCACCTTAACCACTGCGCCACTGTGACAGTTTTTATATTATACATATAAAAACACCCGAACTCCGAAACAAACATTTGCAGGTTATACAAATATTTGTTCCAAGCCGGGGACCGAACCCGGGATCTCAGAAACTGCAAAAGTATACACACATTCACTAACGATGCGTCATCTATTATTATTATCACTAGTTACCAAAAGATAGCCGGGCGTATGAGAAAAAGCTTCGCTAACACAAAAAAATCGAAAGTGCAAATAAAGATAGCAAATACCATGAAACAGTATTACAACAGAAATGTGTATTACACAATCGGATTGTTAAGTTTGATTTGTTACGTGTCTTTTCACCCCTACAGACACAACCCGAGGTAAATTCAATAGAACATCGAATACAGAGTAGGAACACGTTTTAGAGAAAACAGCTTCAGTAGAACACAGAAATGAAAAATATTTTCTTTGAAACTGAAACTTCATTTTCTTTGTCGGTGGATAAAATAACCATCTAGCCTTTTGGAGGGATACTCCAAGCAAAGGTCTCTTTCAAAGTTTCCTTGTTATCTACACATATCTATCTTGTTATCTATACACATATGGTAGTATTTTTATATTTTGATTACATAATAAATAACGACGTGTAAAACTACTCTTTGTATAATCCCCTAAAGGTACAGTAAGAGTGTCGTGATACGATTGTGCAACGTCGCTGGGCAGACCACTAAGTGCCACAAATCCCCCGTTCTTAGTCTCGCACCCTACTGCTCAGTCTATTACCGATACTTATTACACACAGTCGCGCCATTTCACTTCAATTAAAATAAAATAAATAAATAATGACTTCGTTATGGCAACGTTTGCAATAATTCTCGCAGTTCTCGTAAATCAAGTTAACTCACAAACAACCTTAATTTTATTGAGTGAAGTAAACGAAGTATACAGTTTACCAGAGAATCCACAAATTGCCATCAATTTCCCAAGGCAAATCCAACAAATTCAAACGACATCGGAAGCGGCGCCTGCGGCCTTTGCCGGAAACAATCTAAATGTCGTTCACGGCACCACGTTGACTTTTTTAGGTGTACCAGAGCAGAATTTCCAGGCAATTTCCACAATTCGCTCGATAAAACAGAAGAAAAAATCCAATAAGAAAAATTATGCTCGCGAAAGAAACTCTGAATTATCAGTATTTTATGATGAAAGTGGCTATAAATACGATGATGAGTTTGAAACAATCAAAAAGAGTGAAGTTTTTGTGAAACCTGAGCGCTTAATATGGGATAATTGTATAGAAAAAGATTTTAAAGAGAGTTCAATGATTCCTGTGAAGATGGAAAATAAATTGAATGACAAAGTTGTTTATAGTTTCCAAAAACATAAAGGAATAAATGGTTTGCGGGAAAGGGAGACTGGAAACAATTTAAATTCAACTACAAAAAAGAAATTTGTAGATATATATTGTAATTTAATAAACATAAAATCAGAAAAAAGACGGCAACAGCCTAACCTTCCAACAATAAAAAGACCTATAGAGTCAACCACTACTCCTTCGACATCGACAGTTACACTACCAACTACTGTTCAAATTATACCAATAACAAGGGAAGTTTTTAAAACACCAGTGATTTCCAATAGCACTTATAAAAACACAGTAACAGAGAGCACTATAACGTTAAGTTACACAGAGGATTGGTTAGTAGAAAAAGACAGAAGCCAAATTAGATTCAATGAACTTCCACAAAAAGCAACGTATTTGATGCCATCGCTGAGACTCGATGAGGGATTTTATCCTTTTGGGTTTATGTCGAATTTTTTTTATCTTATATACCCGTTTGAGTTCCCAATCGGTAAGTAAACACATTATTTAAACAATAATTTTAATATCACTTAAAATAATGAGTTCTTTTTCAATTATTATTTTCAAGGTTAGAGATAATGTTCTAATAAAATAATTTCCTAATTTAAATTCAATCTTAGCATTACCCAATTAAAATTATAAAGTGAAGTTCGTCTCACAGGTGAACAAGATTCATAGTATAATTTTTAAACCACTCCGTAATCTGAAGGCCAATACAATAATGTAATAGTAATATTATTTACAGTCCAAACTAATGTTTACAAGTTCAACTATTTTATAGATAAAGCGAGCGTTTTATTCCTACATTCCAACAAAACTAACCTGAAGATAAAACTGTAGCTATAGAGATAAGAGTTCGTCGCGTAGTCGGTTCTGTTACAATATCAAAAGGCTTCGCATTCTCCTCGTTTACAATGAGGTCGCCCAGGTGATCTCGTTACGTGGACTGCTAATCGTATAAACTCGAATAGTATGTATTATAGCACAGAATTGGCTTTTGTAACTATCAGTAGTCACATATATATTCAATGTTTTTGAAAGCTTAAATCTGATATTTTTATTTTTAAGGTTTTATCCAAGATGTTGTGTGGGGTGATTTCACATTTCCATACTCATTTCTACAGGTATGTTTTTATATTTATGTTTTTATTTTCTCTGCAAGATGAAGGGTTTCTCACTCAAATTTTAAGTGACGCTCATCTACGAGTTACTATCAATTTATCTACTACAAGTGAATAGTCAACTTGTTTGTTATTGATAAAAAACTAGACGTGTTGATACAGAACCAAACCACAAATCAATAGTTCCTTATATTTAGAACACAAAACCTTTCCATTGGATTATGTTATTAACTCATTATGCTGGTTTATCACATTTTGGGTATATTTACGCAGTCTAAAACTAACTCTATTCACGATATCTTAAAGTATATTTTGAAATGAAACTTTATTTTTACTCCTAGTAACACATTTTTAGAAATTGTTATAATATTTGACAATGATAAGGCGTGAATTCCTTGCCCTGATCTAATAATTACAAGTTACAATTTAGTACTCGGTTATTAATAATGCACACGATTTTCACCTTACCAACCGGGCAAACTCCCTTACGAACCAAAAAGTCAAAACCAAACTCCCCTCCAATTACCACAAAATATCGGTGACACCACGGTATTATAAAGTAAGCGTTTCGAATCCCCAATTTCCCCCTTATTACCACTAAATTTTCATCAAGAAAGATTTGGTAAAACAGTACTTAATTTTGTTTCAGTCAATAAAAGTGGAATCAACGTTCTTGGCGTTTATCATCGTGTTTACCTGCATAGCCCTCGTGATACCTGTCTACGTCCTCATCTTGGGTATACTGTCCTTATTTTTAAGGCCCAGATCTGACGATGAAATAGAAACCGGAGCCTTATTCCTTGAAGCAGAGAATTCAGATGGCAGTGACAAAGCTCTGGTCTTTATTACATTATTTATCGTACTTATCTGCTGGTTAGTAAGATATTAATATTATATTTTCTAATAGAAGTCTCAAAGGTTTTGTCACTTTCAACTAAATAAGATTTTTGCTCAATATTTTTTTTTTAATTCACATAATACATATATCTATATTTATGCCTTATAAGCCATTCAAGTTATTAAATTGCATTAAAAAATGTTGCTAAAGTAATTCAGTGTCAGATGACTATAAAGCAAATACTTATTCCAAAAAGTAAATGTTTTACAATCTTGGTTTATTATCGTTGAAATTTGATCAACTAATCATATCCCATCAGCTGTGCGAGACCAACGAGGCAACTTACCAATAAAAAGAAAATACTATGAAGCCAATGTTATTACTAATGATATTACGGACTTGCTAAATTCTCTTGTTTTTTTCCCATACTGCTTATTGTTTCAGTGTCTTAATAGCGGGGATGGTTGTAAGCAATGAACAAGCTCATGCAGCCGCATCCGATGGACGCAATGTGGTAAGCTGTGCATGTTCCGACATCGCATCTTGGTTATCACAAGCTGCTAGAGAATTACACCACAGCTTAGTACCACCCGTCGATTTAGTGCTGCATGCATACAAGCAGGATTTAAACAGTAAGTTTTTCTCGCTTTTCATTGAGTTTGATGCACCTAGGTAGAGGTGTACCCATTCGGAGAACAAGATTTTATGCCATAAAATTTATTTTCAGTATTTTTAACTGATTCTCTATCTATATATCATACGCATTCGCTATATAGAAATATATCTCTACGTATATTTCTATTATCTAATGAAAATTACAAAGGTAAAAAAACAAAACCTCTTTCTTTCTTCTGAGGATTTTACATTATTAAATTAATTATTTTTCTGATATACAAGACAAAAATTATCACGACATTAATTTTTTTCTTATCCCAAATTTATCTTGTGTTCAATTTGCAAAGCTTCAGGGATTAAAAACCTGAGCATTTTTAAATTATAATCCATCAGGAAGAAAAAAGTGAAAGGTTACGTTAGATTTGCGAAAATATAATTTATCCTAGTTCGATGTCAAATAATTGTGTAGGTATTAAGAAAGGAATCCGTAAATATAAATAACAATGTATGAAAACTGCTTTATCACGAGTTTAAGATATTATAAGATTGTTTGAAAGTTTAATAAATGAAGCTTTAAATAAACACATATAAATCACACAATAATAATAATAATATTCATTTATTTCGGATAATATCCATACAGTGTTATACAATTTTCTTATACTTATCTAAAAAAATAAAAGGGCTCATTAAAGGGAGACTAAATTGGAAGCTGGTTGTTGGGCACTCACCCACTGTCTCCACATAGGGCTACAATTAACATCTACCGCTATCACAGTCAGAAGACTATTAGAGCTACAATGAAGATAGATTTTTTATTTCAGGTACCCATACATTGTTGGGTGAACCCATTCAAATGGCAATATCTTCGGAAAGTGGAATTGATTTGGTATTCGACTCATTAGCAGATATTGTTACGGGTAGGTTCATAGAATAACAATATAAATAAAACTTTATTACATAATCATCAGCTTTCTTTTAGCGTAGACAGCCCCTGGTTTTTTTTTTCATGTGCCAAAATTTAAAATTGTGACCTGCCCTACTCATAATTTGAATGTCATCATCATCCTCATCAAGAGTCTATACTAGTCCATTGTAAATTCAATATGATTGGCCATTTTCGTCCGCTGTCAAATTTTTTACAAATTCTAATACCGAAATCGAACAGTCAAATATCAAGATTGTGAGTAAACAATCAATTTTGTAATCTACTTTGTTTCGTAAGCTAAAGACAGAAAAAGTAACCGGTCAAGTGCGAGTCAGTCTCACAATCTGAGGGTTCCGTACGGTTATGCAATTTTTGTTTTGTACCCTACCTCTATTTTATATTTAATAGAAGTAACGCGGGGCTGCGCTCCTGTTGTTCTTTATTTGGCCACTGCTCAGCTCCTATTGGCTGTAGCGTGATTATAAAATTGTAGCTGTAGTTTGTTTGCTGAACGCTAAGATCTCAGGAATTGTTATATAGCCTGTAACCTTTCTCCGTAAATGGGCTATCCAGCACTAAAATATTTTTTCAAATCGGACCAATAGTTAGTAGTAAACACATTGGAAACTTGCAGGGCGTTATTTTCATAGAAAAATAATTGTAAGCAGTATGGATACTTAACTTTTTATCACACTTTCACATTATTCTAAAAAAGCGTATTAAACATATTTTTTAAATATATCTCCGTTTACTACCGTTGCCACTATTTTGTATAAACACTTTTAATAATATATTATCTTCCAGAAAGTAAAGATCTATCATCAAAGATATCATCACTAAGAAACTTATGTGTCGAAGCCCGAGAATTAGCGTCAGTTGCATCCGATAGAATCACAGAATTGGCGCGACAACTACAATACTTGAAAAAACATTGCTCTTTGAAAGATTTACCTCTTTGCGATACCATCAATACACAGTCTTTGGAACTGAGTATGAAGTTTGATTTGGTAAATATCACATTCATTTACATATTAAGAATTTATATTCCTTTAACTTCTCTTTGTTTGAATATTTCTAATATGGCTTTATGTGGAATTCCTTTTTTAGAAGTTTTTAATTTCTTTGGTTTTGTTTTATTTCATATATTTCAGTAAAGAAATTCAATCAATACTAGAAGTCGCGTGGGGTTTCACTCCCGTCGTTCTTTATTTGGCCACTGCTCAGTTCCTATTATGCATAGCGTAATGTTATATATTATATAACCTTCCTTGATAAATGGGTTATAACATAACATAACATAGCATCATGCCTTTTTCCCCGAAGAGGTAGGCAGAGGTGTTTCACACCCACATTTCGCCAGCTATGTTTGGTGCCATGAAATAGGGGCGAGCCTATTGTCATCAAATGGGTTATCCAACACTTAAAGAATGTTGAAAATCAATTCAGTAGATCCCGAGGTTACCCCTACAAAACTTCACAAACTCACTTACTTTACCTTACCAATAGTACCAGTCTTGTATAGTTAACAGAAAAATCCACGCACAGTTAATAAAACATTTTTTTAAAATAAGTGGTACTTCAAAGGAGTATATATTCTACATCATGACTCGTATTTCAGATTCTTCACGAGCAACAGCTATTAGAACTGGGTAGTCTTGGAGTAGAGCACTTAACCCGAGCGATATCAGCAGCCAGACAAGAGTTCAAAACTTTGCCTACAGCAATAATGGAACAAACAACTAATGCCAGAGATGGTAATAAAAATCGTTCATATCTAAAACTTTACTGATTTATTTCCTGATTAAATTAAACATTCCTATGAACATTCGTAGAATAGCGTCATCATTACAACCAATAAACGTCCCAATGCTGGACACGGGTCTCCTCCAAAGATTGTGGCGGGAATTTAGCCTACTATACCACGCTGGCTAGACGGGTTGATAAAGGGTTTGTTTCGAATTTTCCGTTTCTCGCAGTGCTCTTGTCTGCATAAGGTTACTCCTTTATTCGCCTTTTATGACACCCACGGGTTAAGATGGAGTAGAGTGACATTATTTGTTCTTAATACGTCATCACATGGATGTCGTAGAATGTTTATAATTTATAGAATATTTTTTCTATGGTAGCTGATTTTTCATCATTGTTGGTATACATATATAAATAGCTCTATTTTTTAATATAATCTTCAGTAGTTTTGAAAATTATTTTATTTTAAATGTTAAATTATTTTAATTACAATAAATAGTGAACCACTAGTAAAAAACTTTCAGATATTCTCCGAGACATAGAAATGCGAAGGCAAGCAGTACATAATTCAGCTAAGATCTTCAACGATATAGTCCGCCATCTTACGTCGGGACTGCACACAGTTGCAAGACAATTGGAGTTGGGACTCAAGAGAGTACAAAGATATGAGTCCTTACGGTGGACACTTATGCACGGTAAAGTTTGTCGCCGTTTGTAACTACTTGTGGCCCTTAGAGAATAAGAAAGGCAGTAATAGTGTTATGGTCAATTTAATAATTATTTGACAAGAATTCCCAAGAGGATTCATTCTTTTTAAATATATTATGCAATTAAAAATAGACCGTAATTCAAATGTCCTAAAGCTATGTTTTGAATACTAAACAATTTTTTTTTTTTAAATTTTTCAGTATGCATAGCTGCTTGTGGATTAGTTATGATGCTTATAATACTGGCTATGCTTTGTGGTTGCGGTCATACAAGCAAGAGTTATGGAACAAGAACATTAAAAATGTGAGTTAAATGTATTATTTCTATTCTATTTTTTCTTTACTTTCGAAAATGTCTTACCTTTATTGATACGGAGCAGAAGAATGTCACCTCGGTGTAGTGTTTGTAATGGTCGCGACACCTCTAACATCGCCAAGTGCCATGCCACGGCTGCGTTTCCCACACGAGACAAATATTTCTGTGATTCAGATAACTGTTTCATGTATAGATGTAATTTGTGATCGCTTTTTATGTTTGTAAAGTCAAGACGTGTGAAGTGGACGTCTTTGGGCTGATATGATGATGAAAGTCAAGACAGTTGGCTTGTTATAAAGTACCTATATAAACATCCATTCTCACAATTACATAATTTTTAGGGTTCGGTATCTCAAAAGGAAAAAAGTGTAACCCTTAAAGGATCTTCCTGTGTGGTCCATCTGTCTGTCTGTCCGTCTATCAAGAATATTTTTCTGAAATATGCGTCAAGCTGATATTGAGATTTATTAAAAACTTAGATCTGCAATCCCTTAGCGCAATAAAATATCGAAGTCCTCAATCAACGCAATTAAAAGATACAGCCTAAGAGTGAGAATTTATCCCAGAATAACTTATTATTTATTCTAATTTATAGATATCCCGTTACCTATTAATATCTTACATTACAATCACAAAACAATAAAAAGTATTGCATCGCATTCGGCTGAATTTTTTTGGTACCATCAATAATATCAACCTAACTTTCAGATCAGCGGCTTGGTTATGCCTTACATCACTACTGCTTTGGGTCTTAATATCAGCCGTATTTCTTATATCAGGCCACGCTGAGGTACGTTCCACAAAATCGCAGATATCTAAAGTAAATTACACACACGATAATCAAAGGGGAAAAAGTCAGCTCAGAACCGCCTTTGTTCCTTGAGTTGTGTTAAACGCTTCCGTTTATATTGCTAAACATTTCTTTGAAGATGTTTTGAACAGAACGTTGTGAATAACTTGTTTGAAGGGCTACGATGAGGTACAGTCAGCAACAAAAGTACGGTCAAATTTTGTACGGTCAGCAACAAAAATAGGTGCACTAATACATAATTTCAAAACGCATATACCGGTAGCATACACAAACTACTTAATAAAACTAGTGCTAGAATTGAATTATCGTCGTATATTCAATTCTGGCACTTACATGCGTTTTTTTTTTAACCCATAAACGTCCCACTACCACGGGTCTCCTTCAAAGAATGTGGAGGGAATTTAGCCTACTATACCGCGCTGGCGAGACGGGTTGGTATAGGGTTTGTTTCGAATTTTCGCTCTCTGGCAGTGCTTTTGTCTGCTTAAGGTTACTCCTTTAGTCGCCTTTTATGACACTCATAGGATGAAATGGGGTCACTACCCCATTTCATCCTATGAGTTGTCACTACATTATGTATTCTTAATCCGTCACTACACGGACTATGTATGCGACATGCGTTTTTAAATGTTGGATATTATCAGCTACTTTTGTTGTTGACCGTACAAACTTTGAATTCCATATTTATCAAGATTGTTATTTGTTCGTATTTGTGAAGTAGAAAACATATTAAAGTGATACTCACTTTAATATATTCTGTACTCAACGATCAGTAACTGTTAATGGATCCTTTGTGATAATTAAAATTGCTAGCTTCTGATTTGGGAAAGGGAAAGAGGAGAGTCTTGTGGGTTTCATACCCACACGAGGCAAATATTTCAGATTGTTATTATTCATCGATTTGCTGCATCCATTTATAATGTGTGTCCATGACCAGGGCTAGTTCAACAATTCCACCCCCACCACCATAAGTGTGACTTCTATTAGCCAGGATAACAATGATAAACCCTTGCGAACACCAAGCTATGACACTACGACACATAATGCGGTCTTGTAAAAAAAAGTGAACTATCATATTGTTTTATTTCAGATTTACGTATGTCATGCATTATGGGATTACCCAAAATACGATATTCTAACAGAATTACTAGATAAACCGTCCCCACTTTTACCAAATGAAGAAGGTATTTTTGACGCAATTTTCCGAGATCTTCATAAAAATATAACGATTGATGTTTCTGTCAAGGACGTTTTGAGGTAATGAATAGCTTATTTTAAGTTGAACCTAAAGTTATAGCGTAACCATATACCCTTCTACAGTACCTAGACAATATCTATATTTTTAATTGCTCAACGTGGCAGAGAGACGAGCATGCGACCTACCTGATGGTAACCGGCATCCATAGACATGGCTTTGTTCTTATAGCATTGATTGCTCAACACAACCAAGCCACTGAATACAAAAAATAAAACTAAAATAGGTAGAAAAGAAGAGAAATTACGATCGCGAGTTTTGACTGATGTAGCCAGTTAAAACTACTTTTGACTGGCTAAGAATTTTTACTGTAACATATAATTCTTTACATATGTCATATTTTTGTTGCACACAGTGAATGTGAAAAAGATCGACCTGCCTACGTTGTATTCCGATTAGACAGAATATTGGATGTTAACAAAGAAACCTCTTACTATGAATGGACAGAGCTGCAAAACGATTTTAGAAAACTAGGCTCATCTATAGATGTGGGACTTTTGAAAACTATAACAGTGAATTTGAACAAGCTATTGAACGAAATACTTCGTGTTTCAGATGTTAACTTAGCAAACTACAGGTAATAGTAATAGTGTGTATATGTACCTAGTTTGAATCTAATATCACATTTTGCGTACCTAGTTTGAATCTAATATCACATTTTACCTGCCTTAATGGTGTAGTGTTTAGAGTGGGGCTGCACTAATCCCACCCTTTTCATTGACGCACACGATTTGCTATTGCGAAAGCTGTTGCCCTCCGACTGCTCTCACGATGCTTCGCCTGAAGACAAGAGTTCAATCACGTACCTCCGCGGTCTCACGATGCGCCCCCGATACCTGCTACTAAATAGCAAACAAGTATTTAGTAAATCCTAGTCCACTAGTCGTCAGTAGTATAAAGTAAAACGCGAGTTGAAAGTTCGATCTTTATAAACGAGAAATATTTGTGCAGTTGGTATATAAAAATGTTGTTCTGTGCCTATGTAAATGGGTCCATAAAAAGAACCTGCCTTTCTTGCCTTGAACTGACCTTCGTTAAATTTGCTGTCATTTTTGTCTTTGTAAATATCATTCAAATTTAAATGGAATAAACTTATTGGACTTTAACATTGCAATTTTTTAAGTCCTTAGGTAGACATGGCTTAATCCTTAAAGCAGGCATTATCTTTGTTTATAACATCAATGATAAATCATCAACATAATGCATAAAACCTTTGTTCTAGAATGGACTACAACGTTCCCGTAGTTGGAAAAGACCTACCGTCTCTTGCGGACCAATTAGAAAAAGTTGCAGCCCAAGTGACCGACTTGACAACTGCTGGGAGATTGGACACTCTAGGTAAAAACGTTATAGGCTACATCGTCTATTTCCGATTTTTCTATTCCCTGGCACAGCTTATCTAAAATTACACAATCAACGATAAATTCAAAATGGTAGATATAGCTGCATGCTTAGACTTTCCATTGTGATCCGTAATCACGATGATAAGTGGTAAAGTTGAACACCTGTGTCGAATGTAGCTTAACTTTCGTAAGGATTCATTTCAAAGAAAGGGACAATAAACACACTATACATACCTACTGTCATTCACTGAGAAAATAAATATAATAATAAAAAATAGATTTACCCTCAAAATTTAAGGCGTTTGTAAATTTTATAGTGATCCTCTTGTTTAGTGAAAATTTAACCACATTATAGACCAATGTCACTAACGGACTGAAACAATAAAATAAGAACTAAAAAATAAAGGTTCCATTATAAAACTCCTCCTTTACTGTGTGTGACGTAATAGGTACAATATGAATTTCAATTTATTGAGGTACTCCTGCACTTAGATAATCTTAATATTTATTAATATTCTATTTATAACAGCCACAAGAACTCAAAGGGTATATCTAACAAACATTAAGCCTCTGGAAGAACTAAGAGCAGAATTGGTATTTAAACTTACTGAACTGGAGCTGCAATTGTCACCGTTTAGAAGAAAACTCAACATATCACTCAGCCACATACACACGGCTCAGTTTTATATTGATAATCAAGGAGATGTTATTGCTAAAAAGGTAAGTACACAACTTATAAGATTTGATCACATTTATGTAAAATGCAGGAAGTCCCTACGCCCATTTTTCAAATACTGAATGACTATAAAAATATCATCATCATCATCATATCAACCCAAAGACATCCACTGTTGAACATAGGCCTCACCTAATTTCCGCCACAGCGAAAATATAAATGATTGAAAATACTATTTGAAATATTTAGGTAAATATCACTTCAATACATAAACATTTGATCACACATCCCTCATATAAGTTATCGACATGTCACATTCTAATTCGCATAATAAATATTTTTAATTTAATTAATAAAATTTGTTACAGAAAGTATCACTATTTATATCTCGTTTGATCTCTCACGCTGCTGGATGGAGGACTCATGTCCTTACTTCAACAGAAAAGCACGCTGCCCGCTGTGGACCCCTCTTTTCAGTATATGCAGCTACAAGAGCTTTGCTTTGTTCCAGATATGTTGCATCTTTGGTAAGAGCTCATATACTAAATTCATTTGAAGCAAGTTTTTGTTTTTTTTTATATTTAGAATTTTTTTTGCAGCATGGTTGGTGGGTATGTGGATTTTTCCTCGGCATATCATGGTGCACCACCCTTACGCCACTCTGTGTCAAACTTTGGCGTTCGTACGGAAGAAAAATTAGAAGACACAGTGCTCTGGGACTCTCTCATTTAGCGTCCGGGTGAGTCTGAGTCTATCCATCAAAATGAATGCCGATATTTGTGAATACCTCAAGATTAAGAATTTGAACAAAATTTTGTTTATACATAATAAATAAAAGACTCTAAATTCCCATTTATTTATTGATTTCCATCAATAGTCATCCAATTTTTTTTTTACTTTACACGTTCTAGTACCAAATTATTCAAATAAGAATTTTGGACAGTCGTGTAAGAAATAGGATGTTTTAACGATACACTGCATTATATACAAAAAATACATTCTATTTGCCTGGAGACCCGGTATAGTGAAAATTCACATTTAGAAACACCATAAACCTTAGATAAAAAATAGCTCTGAGATGTAAATTAAAGTGACATTCTTAAAATAGGTTTATTTTTAGGCAACAAGAAACTCCAACTACAGCTTTATGTGGTAGCAACTGGAATACACCTGGGTTAGTTTGATAAACATCATTTAAAACATCTATAAAAGCCAGAAACATCAAAAATTACTCAATATGAATATAAAGTGAAGCTACAAAATTTGCAAACTAGTAGAATAGATATAATATTTAAATTTTATTGTTTTAAAGGTTCATTATTTATATATTCATCTATTTCGTTTCAAGCCACGGTAATTAGCTGACAATAATATGAGTTATAGAAAAACCTGCTAGACGCCAATTTATTCATGTTGTCTGTACGTCAAATCATTATAGTTTTTAAAGCGGACTAATTAGGTATAATATAATATAATTGAACCTCAGTTGCTTCGTGAATAAATCATTATTACGATTATTATATAAAGCATCGAACTCACCGCCCAAGTCTGCGTTCTGCGGTCGAGTTCTGCATTACGTGTTCATACTTACGTACACAGCAGCTGCTATCTGACTGCTTTTGTGTGTGTAGAATCTTCCCAATCGCTATCGCATAGTTCACAGTGAATGCGGAACGCACAATCCGAAACTCTGACGGCTAGACAGCGCGCGGTATGTTCGGCGCCTAACACTTGTTTATTTATTAACTTGAGCCAATGAGCCAAACTAGTTTATATCTAAATTTAGAACAATCATGTTATTATATAATTTTATTGATACAGTTTTTATTTTATAGGCCACCGGTACCACCACCAAGAAGTGACAGTTGGTGAAACAGTTGACATTGAATTACAATGCTTAATCAGCACAAAACTGCCTAGAGATGACCACCGTTAGAGATTCAACGAAGATCTTGTCATGTTTAGACTACATGGGGACTCGTTCTATTTGTTCTTAATAATAATGGACGAAAAAAGCTTGTCAGAATAGATCATATTTTAAATAAATTGTAGTCAAAGCTAGCTTGATTCCTGTGACGTTTGGAATTTGGAGATTTTACGGATGTAGTAATGATAAATCGGAATAAACTTTGACTGGCCTGTTGGTCTAGTGGTTAGTGACCCTGACTGCTAAGCCGGAGGTCGTGGGTTCGATCCCCACCCAGAACAAATCTTTGTGTGATGAGCATAAAGGTTTGTTCTGTGTCTGGGTGTAATTTATCTGTAATATGTATATATTTACAAAAAAAAAATGTATTTAAGTAGTATATCAGTTGTTTAGTACCCATAACACAAGCAAATATAATTGCTTACTTTGGGACTAGATGGCGCTGTGTGAATGTGGTAGAATATTATTATTATTAAAAAAACCAATCGATTGTTTTGAACTATACATACAATTGTCGTTTAAAAATATTTGATTCAAGTATCGAATTTATAGAATAAAAAACAAGTACTTAACTTGTTTTCTTATTTTCTTATTGTTATTTTTTAATATTTTGTCTACCTGTAATATAATCGTCTTATCATATTGCAGTGATTTTTATCAATTTATAAGACCAATTTAAAGGTTGGACGCACCCATAAGAAATAACGAAAATAACATGCAAATTAAAACCGATTTCTGTTTCTTATCACCTATTGTATATTCATTATATATTTTTAGGGTTTCGTAGCCAAAATGGCCAAAATAGCCAAAATAAATCAAAATTATTTTGTGCGTGATCGAATATGCCGTTTTTGAGTTATTACCAATAAACTGCGCTTCTCAACAAAAGGACGTAAGCGCTATGAATCTCTTTTGCTGCGGAACCTTACATTGAGCATGGTCTGACACATTTTTTGTCTTATAAGCTTATTATTTAAATGGATTTCATCAAATGTCACCGAATCGAGACATTTAGCGCGATCTATAAAGTAAGTTATTAATCAAGGTGAGATTATTGTTATAATAATGATGGTATGTATATCAAAAGGATGTTTTGTAATATCTAGATTATGTTCGATTTCTTTAAGTATTTATAAAACAAAATATAGAGATAATTACTTACTGTGTTTAATTTGTAGTCAACTTTAATCGATATGATGTACTTTTTAGAGTTCCATACCTAAAAAGGAAAAATTAAACCCTTATAGAAACACTCCCTTTTCTGTCTATCTGTCTGTCCGTCTGTCAAGAATATTTTTCTCAAGAACAAGAAGAGGTATCAAGCTGAAATTAGTATTAAATACTCGGGTCTGCAATCCCTTGGTGCAATAAAATATTCAAATTCTAAGAAAACTTAATCCAGAGATACAACTGTTTATGATCCATTTTTGTCGTATATGTTGACGATCAAAAAAGTTAAAACCCATAGGGTACTTCCCGTTAACTAAGAATCATGAAATTTGGCAAGAAGCAATTATCAAGTTCCTCAGGTAAAGGAAATATCTGAAAATCCAACTCGTGTAGTTCATCATAGGCATCAAAAGATGATTGGAAGACAATTAAGACATTCTTAAAATGATTTTTTTTTTGAGTAAATATTTAAATAGAAGGTAATAATATAATCAATACTGTGGGTAGGTTTATAAAATAAATAAAACATACATTTATTTATTTTATACTTATTGTAATTTTGGATTTCATTCGATCCGCTTTAGGTTAATAGAATTCTATTTCTATTTATTTAAACAATTATTAAGTAACGACTAGTAGTATAAAGGCAAAATGGAATTCACCCGTGCATAATATAATACGAGTATATGTTCAAACATCAAACCTAATAAAACATTAAACTCAGATAGTATACAGACGTTTCAATTAAAATACAAATAATTCATTCTTAGGAACGACTTCAAAGAACTTCTTGACGTTGTTTAAAATTAAATCAATTAAGGTATCAACTAAAGGCTGACCAAACTCTTCCACTACTTCCTTCCAGTTTTGATTCAAAAATAGTAGGACAGCCTCACCTGGAAAAGTAAAATCTTGTCAAACAAATAATAGAGCAGCTTAATATGCAAGGCAAGTATCACGGCTAAACTGATAGATATTTATCATAATAATATCATAACATAAATTCCCTCCAAAATATTTGGAGGAGAACCATGCCCAACAGTGGGTTGTAATTTATAATGCTGATCATACTCTTATTTCAACAGCAATAGTAACAATATGTTAGTAAAACCCTAATACTTTGTAAATTTATTGGCTGCTATTGGCTGTAGTAATAGTCTAATTGTTTTTATTATTGACGCAACACCAATCAAATTACTGCTTTCTTCAAGTTGTCACATAAATAAATACACGCAGAAAATAATAATCCTTGTATTCATCAAAATGCAAAGAATTGAATTTACGTCTACCTAGTAACATCAATAAATTATTATAAGCCGTATATGCGACCACAAAACGCATAAGCAGGATTTTATGAAGAGTAACATTACTGTCGATTAAATTTATTTAAAATTCTCTGAACTTTTATGGGTTACATTACATTATATAGTTTAAAGAAATTGACTCTCCTTAGAATCTGAACTTTCACGTTGGAATTCTTATTTTGGTATATTAAAATTTGTTTGATCCCATTGTTTTATATTATTCACAGTGCGAAACTAACTTGTATCATTTGGTTTTATATAATTTAACCTTTCTACAGCAACTTAGTGTAAAAAGGAGAATTATACTCACTTAATTGAGGGTTTCCTTTGAACAAGTTCGTTAGATCCATAGTAACTTTGTCTCCATATGAGAATTTAGTGTTAGTGTCTATCACTTTATAGTAGACTTCTCCATCGCGAATTTCGTCTTCAAACTTGATTTTGGAGTGAATCGAAGCATTTTCTGCAAAAGGAAATATTAATTTAAAATCTTACTTTCTTGCAACCTTATCAAAATAAATTGGACCCTTGAAATGTTCTTCTTTGAACCATTTCATTTAGTAAGATCCCATTTGAAAGTCACCGTAATCAAAGATTTTATTACAAACTTACTTAGCTTAATCTTCGCATTTCCATCACCGTTAATAGAAACTATTAATATTCTGCCATTCGCTTTGTATAATCCTTTGATGGTTAAATCGCAAAACAATTTAATATCACCTTCACCATTGTCGAATCTGAAAACCAAAATAGTAAAATTATGAATGACCGAAATTTTGTACGTAATTTGTGCCTATAAGAAGCCTGCTTTATACTTATTGAGCGATCTCGTATCGTATACGTAGAGACTTGATTATCAGCAACCTCAGACTTCTACCAGACACTACCAGAAATAGCAGAATAGATATAGAAGAACATTTCTATCTATTGTTTGCTTGTCCGTGCAGTGAAGGATTAAGAATACATAATGACACTATCCCATCTCAACTCGTGGGTGCCGTAAAAGGTGACTAAGAAAGTAAGTAATACGAACGACTAAGCAGACCACTGGGAGAAAAGGAAAACTTCGAAACAAAACCCTATACAAACGCGTCTGGTAGTAAGCTAAATTCCCTCCACATTCTTTGGAGGAGCCCCGTGCCCAGCATTGAGACGTTTATGGGTTGTAATAATGATGATGATGATGACTGATGAGTATGTTAAAAAGTATACAAAAGTAGAATACAATCTATTAATGTACCTGTTTCCACTAATAAAAATGACATAATTATAATTGGAATCGAAAGAATAGATAGATTATGAGGTTATTGATATTCAAAGAATGTTATAGCTTAAAAGGTTTTTTAGTTTAATGATGTAGGTATGTCAGTATATTTGCACATTATCAACTAAATATTTACGTAATTAAGATTAATATGTACATAAATTATTATAAAACGTGATTCTAGAATCCTGCTAGCAATTTCAATATTGGATTTTAATGTCGTAAAATTTTTGAAAATGACAGCGGCCAAATTAAAATTTTCTAATATTTTTTTTATCGAAATCAATTATTCAAACTAAGACAAATTTATGTCGAAATGCCGAGTAGGCCCTTAGGTGGTCAATAATTTGGTCACTCCTTACTTAAAAGTATTACTAAATGCTGAATACGAAAGTTTATGTGCATGGATGTTTGGATATTTGTTAATCTATTACGCAAACACATGTACACCATGTCTTAGAATAACATAATTATTATAATAGTATTTTTTCATCCCAGTAATATGTCACCTTGATTAAAACGGATAGAATTGCGGAAGCTAGTAGCTAGTATTGTTATAAAATAATGTGATCTTAAGTTGTTACTTTACTTCCCGTTTTTGGTAGGAATTCAAGAGTTTAATTATTAAAGTGTGAAGACAGTTTACGCAATTTTCTGTTGAAGTCGTCTTGGTCAAGTCTGAGTATGAGATCAAATCAAATCAAGTTTGATTCAACTAGTTTGGGTTTCTATCATCATCATCATATCAGCTGTAGGACCTCCACTGTTGAGCATGGGCCTCCTAAAAAGATATCCAATAGGATCGATTATCCATCCTAACATGGATGCAAATTAATAATAGCATAAGGTCAGGACCGAGTGTTATGGCGCGTGTTGGGCGAGGCTATGTCCAGCAGTAGACTACAATTGGCTGAGATGATGATGATGATAAGGTCAGGTACTTACGTTGCATGTTCAATGTTACATTTCCTCAAGCCAGTCATACTTCCATTATTTACTTGTATTTTAAAATTGCCAGGCAGAGTAACTTCGAGATGACTTTGTCTCAATGGATCTATTGAATCTATTCCTAGTTCAGGTATTCCCTTCGCAAATAATGGCAAAGTTTCTTGTACTGTCTTTTTTAGACAATCTGCTTGCAGGCCGACACATGGTTTTATATAGGACGCTGAAAAAACAAAAGTTTTAAAACTTATAAACTAACAAGCGTTAAATTTGCTAGCTTTGAGCATATTTTATCAAAACAATGGTTCTAATTTCCATCCTACCCTAAATGAAAACAGTCGTGATGATCAGAACCTACTAAGTATATATTTAACAAACAAATTAAATATAATTTTCACTATGACTGAAGACTCAACTCTACGATTGTCATTATCTGAAATTATATTAAGATTACACTGTCATCTAGAAGTTTAAGTAACACATCAATTAATGAAGTAGAACATTGTGATGACAAAACATCTATATAAAATAACATGAACACTCACGGGCAACCTTAGCAGAACAGCTGCTTAATATACATAAAATTACAACACAGTGGGTGGTGATCAGCTTGAACATTTTCTCGTTCATTTTTATCGAATATTGACTCAGCCTACTACTACTGATAAACTCTTGACATACACTGATCAAAATACGGAAGGTGCTTAATGTTAAATCAGTGGTCGGCTCAATTGTTAATAAATGCCGCGGAAAGCACCGAATCTTGTCTAACCGGTCCAGTGGATCTATAATTTAATGTGTCGAGAATAGTAAAAGTTGCTATAATTTAGGTATATACCTAGGTATAGATAGGTATTGTAAAATTTAAAGATATTTGCAACAGCCATTGGCGTACATAAGTAAAAATTAATACTCAGATAATTTACACATCATCATTTGAAAAAGCCTCTAGCAGTTTTTCTGTGTTTGTTAATAATAATGAATAAAAAAAAATAAAAATTAATCGTCTTATTATCTTCTATACATTACCCCTTGAAGCATCGTTTTGTAATTATTCATAACATAATTATGCTCTGCATTTTTGTCATTTACTATATTATGTTAACATGAACGTGAAAAATTAACATAAATTTAAAAAGGTATAAATATTATTATATTTCCTACTATTCAAATTGAACAAAGAAGAGCTGCTACCACTACTTATAGACAAAGTCAAAAAAGAATCCGAGTAAAGCTGCGAACTCATTTACAAAATATGAAGTACAATATAACAAACCTACATGCTACGTTTGGTGTATAGTATGAAAGTCTTTCTTTGACGACGTCGTATATATGACCATGATCGCAATATTAACAACAACTTTTTAAATATGAACTGGATCATTTATGTTCGACACAAATATATGGAACTTTACAGTAACGAGTTTTTGTCAGCTTTTATGCAACTAGACCTACAAAAAACCTAAATGTATCTACATATTATTTTGGGACCACAACATATAATTATCCCGTTGTGAGTTTTGAATTTTTCCATTACTTGTTTAGCAATAATATAAAAAGTATAAGTACCTAATTATGTTTTTATAGGACGACTATAGCAAAAATAGATAATAAATAGACAACACCATGCTTATCACACGTGCGTACCGTTCTATAATGTATGTAAGTATATACATAGTTAATCAAATAGACAACCAATAATTATTTAGAGAAGATAATTATAATAATGAAAATAATTAAATTAAACACCTACTTACGTATTAAAACGATATATACAATTAATTACAAAAAAAAAGAAGCTAAAGCTTACAATTAAACAATAATCAAATTGAAAAAAAAAACTAAAAATTAATATTTAGATATTATATCACGAAAACAGATATTAAACACATGAAAGTAATCAAAATTCAAGTTATAAAATAAAAATACAGCAAACATTTTAGCTCTAGAAATCCCACGTCATATAATAATATATAATATAATATATCTCAATATCTACAGTAAAGACATTGACATTTTAAAAGGATCGTTTCCTGCAACACGATCGCTCTCGGACGCTTTACTGCGAAGAAAGGCGATAATGCCTGGCCTGACAATACCGCTTTTCAATATGTTTACTTTCTAAGTAGACTTATAAATTACATAAATAACGTCTGGAATTCTGGCATATCATTTTTGAGTTTAAAAGCTAAAGCAATATCGTCTTTATCAGCAGCTGTCTAAATTCAGAACAATGTCAAAGCCAAAAAAACACAACTTCACAACATCGTCACTTTAACGGCCCACAGTTGGGCATGGGTCTCCTCCAAAGAATGTGGAGGGAATTTAGCCTATTGTTACACACATTATTCATTATTTATTGTTTAAAATAAAACGATTGTCAGCTGAGTGCTATCTTCTGAGATACATGCCTAGCCTACTTCAGAAGATAGAGAAAGAATAATGTTGTAAACCTCTTCTTACCACCACAGATGCTGCTGGTTAATAAATTATAGTATTCTAATCTTCTAAGTTTTAACTTCTAAGTTTAAGTAATTGTACCTACTGTTATGTTGGTGAGAAATAAACTATTTTATTTATTTTATTTTATTTATTATATACTTTTCCACGCTGGCCAGACGGTTGGTATAGGGTTTGTTTCAAATCTTCCTTTTCTCGCAGTGCTTTTGTCTGCATAAGGTTAACTCTAGTGATATTGTACATGCTACGTGTTTCATATATTTTTTAAAGTTATTGATTAATCCATCACTACACGGATTATTAGTCAATATCAGCTTGAATAAATAAGATAGTAGATCTCGGATATTCATTAATTATTGTAATATAAAACCAATAAATGACTGGCAGCCAATAATATCAAAGGTATAATATGTTGTTTCTTTGTACTAATATCTCTGACGTATGAATGTTTGCTAATTAATCTTGCTCTTCCTGATAAAATACCTGTTTATTCATAGCAACAAGCAAATTTTTAATATTATTCAACATACGTAATTCATATATCAATAATACTTCATTAAATTAGGAAGTGGTTTGTATTTTATATGACTTTAGAGTAGCTACTTGCGGTACTATCTAATTAATCTTGAAAACTTGCTAGCTTGCAATGAATGCGTAAGTTCGTTAAAGTTAATTTAAACACGAGACTTTATCTCGCGAATCAGTCTCTTCAGCTTCTTCAATCAAATATATACAGGTGGATCTTTAATTAATGTTGTTTGGGGTAAAGTTAAATTTAGTCTATAAGGATATTGAAATGCCAAACAATAATATTATCGCTGTGTCGAGTGAAGTGGATTTGATTCTCACACGAAAATATTTTTGTAGTTCTTAAAAAATATTTCGAGTCTGGGTGTACTATGTGTCTTTTAATGTTTGAACAGTCTCCCGAAAGGGCTTGTAAAAATATTTCTAGCCGTTTTCTCAAGCTCTCTTTATTTTATTTTTAACAACTTATAAAATTGTAGTTCATGGGAGTAAAGTAAGTATTTTTTCTGGTCAATCCGGTAACTATCTTTGAATGTCATACTGTCAAATAATTATTTTTTTCACTTTTTGTATAAAGCCTTGTGTCCTTACCTATTATAAAAGTCTAATGAAGAACCAGTTTCAGAAACTCTGAGCAACTTTATCTAGTCTAGTACAGTATTATCCACTTAACATTATGAATAATGTATTACTATAATATTTGAAGCGATGGTGGCTGAATGGATAAGAGACCGGCGTGTTAAACACGCGGTCCGAGTTCGATTCCGTCCAGCAGTACCAATGTGGAATTTATATGTACTAGTCATGGGACTTACCATCTGCTAACGGTGAAGGAAAACATCGTGAGGTAACCCACATACTCTAGAAGAAATTCTATGGGTATGTCTGATCCACCAACCCGCACCAGGCCAGCTTGTGTGTATTATGGCCTAAACCCTCTCAGCTCTCTAGATAGAGGAGAGGAGACCCAAGCCCAGCAGTGGGACATTAATGGGTTGCTGATGATTATAATATTATCTTCCTTAAATAAAGTTTTACACGTGCGTGTTTACACTTGTGCCTTTAAATGCGAAAGGTGGGTCATCAATTTAAAAGGATTATTATGACCAATTAGAATAGCTTTTAAGAGCTGATCTGATAAGCTTATATAAGCTTCTTTATTTTTTTAGATTATTAAATGTCATTCATTCAACTCGGCAAGCCAAAAAATATTTTCCTATTGTACATTCTAAATTATTCTTGATTCTTTGTATGACATTGGATTGATCTGCCATTTTTATCAGTTTTATGAATTCTATTGTTACCATCCATTGCCTATTATTTTTTTATTCTTTCCAAATCATAAAATTATTCCTCTTATTTTTTATACATTTTGCTAAACGTATTTTACTTAGTTCATAATTATGAGCAAATGTTTAATGATCGTTTGAGATCTTTCAATAGTTTTGCTTATGTCAATCGTAATTAGTTGTTTATAATGATCACTCAATGGCTTTGAATTGACATATTTGTCAGATTTAAAACAGCCACATTCTTTTTTTTTGTAATAATGAGTATCTTTATAAGATTATGAAGTTCAGTCATTCAATGACTTATTCATTTATATTATCGTGCAAACACATGAAGTTTAAGTGTTCCTTGTACCTACGTACTTCCTTGTTCTTTTTTAGCTAGCTTCTTAAAAAAAACGCTACGGAAAACTCGAGAGCATTGCCATCAAAACAACAAACAAAGTTAATCTATTAATAACTCCTTCATATTTTTTACTTTCTTGATGCAAGCGTTCATTAAAACTATTCTGTTCCTAACGAGAACAAAGCAACTGAAAAGCAATACAAATTAATGGTTCCATTTAATGAAACTGGTACTAAATATTGATATTTTGACTATCAAATCTTTGTATTACGTCAAAGGATTTCTAACGTTCATACAAGGCGTAGAAAGTGATAAGGGTGGATACCTACCCTATATATGCATTCTTTATTCCGTGGATGATATAAGTGAATGTTAGCCAATAGCAGAAACGTGGACATAGCGTAGAGTTATATAAACCTATTAACTTCTTATTGAATAATCCCATGCTATAATCAGATAACCAGTTAAATTGGTATTTACTTGGCTAATAAAAGATCAATTAAGAAAGAAAAAATCTAATAAACATAATTCCAATCATAGTTTTATTATATTATCACACATTACGCTAATAAGGAATTATAATAATTATATAACTTATTGTCGAGTATATTCAAAATCATTATCGTGAATGATTAACGTTAAAATCAACATGATTAAATTTGTAGTCTATCATAGTTAAAGTATAAGAAATATTTCCATAGTATAAATTTAGCAGAATAAATTATAAACATCTTTCTTAAAACCGGTAACGCTTATTAGGTACTAAGATTTTTTTTTACCGAATCAATATCTATTTTTAAACGACTTCATTATTGATCCTTCTAGCATAATAATATTATGTTGACATCATCATTACGTAAGTTTCTACAATGAAAACAAGGTATAGGAGGGAACATAAGCTTGCGTTATAATAAGCTGAAATCATAATCTAAGCAGGTTCAGTTTGAATCTTCGTAAGTAATATTATTAAACTAAGTTTAGTTGCAGTTAATCGTAGAAGTACCTTCTCCTTTCAATTTGGTTAAATTAACTTGCTGTGTTTGCTTGCTTGTGTTCTAATATAATAGATACATACTGCTTTGCGCCTATTCATTTATAAAAGCAAATAGTATATTTCGTTAAATGTTGATCTGCTGAATACATGTAGGTAGTGACGGATTATGAATACATAATGTCACTACTACTAAGCGATGGTGGCTGAATGGATAAGGGACCGGCGTGCAAATAACGCGGTCCGAGTTAGATCCCGACCGGCAGTACCAATGTGGATTCCACTTTGTGGAATTTATATGTACAGTCGAGTTCATTAATATATTAGCACCATCAAGGATTCAAAATATTATGAGCGTTGAAAAACTCAATAAATACTATAGAACCTATGGATTAAATATAATATACGAGTATGTCCTCATGTGAATGGTTCAATAAAATATGCTGTACATTATGAAATAAGTTGTAGTCACCCTTTTCAACAAAAATATCTAATGATGGTGCCAATATATTAATGAACTCGACTGTACTAGTCAAGTGACTTACCATCTGCTAACGGTAAAGGAAAACATCTTGAGGAAACCCACATAGCCCAGAAGATATTCTATGAGTATGTCTGATCCACCAACCCGCACTAGGCCAGAGTGAGTGGATTATGGCCAAACCCTCTTAGCTCTCTAGTTAGAGGAGAGGAGACCCAAGCCCAGCAGCGAGACTTAATGGATTGCTGATGAATGTCAGTACCCCATTTCATCCCGTGGGCGATGTACGACAGTACAAGACGACTAAGGGACCTTAAGCAACAAGAGCATTGCAAGAAAAGACAAATTTGAAATAAAACCCTATACCAACCTACCCAGCACGGTGTAGTAGGCTAAATTCCCTCTAAAATAGTTGGAGGAGACCCGTGCCCAGCAGTGGGACATTAATTTATGGATTGTAATGATGATGAATGATGATCTGCTGGATGTATGAGACGCTAATGCATCTGTCCCCTGATTCTAAGCTGTCGGAAAATTTTCGGCATGAAAATTAAACGTCAGTGTAATTAAAGTTAAAAAACAGAATGTTAAAGAAATAAATGGTTGTAGGAAAAAACCTTAAATTAATCAGATTTTAATTTTCTATACGGTAGACTATTTTCTAACATTAAATAACTTAAGCCGTAAAAATACGTCGTACTTATTCGTAAAAGTTTACGAGCCGGGAGCAATCCGACGAGTCAGAATCAGGGGGCTGAAAAGCTGAAAATTAAACGAGTTTCTAAATTCACAACTGTTATAATAACACAAAAGATCCTTTAACCATACCTACATTGTACAGCCAATTTTAATCATACAATTTCGTTCTTTCGTATTACAAATTAGACTGGTCGATTGGCGTAGAAGTTAGTGATCAGGACTGTCAAGTCGGAGGTCGTGAGTTCGATTCCCACCCAGGACAAGTCTTTGTGTGATAAGCAGGATTGTTTGTTCTATGTCTATGTGTAATTTATCTATAATAATATGTTTGTATTTACAAATAAGAATGTACATATTTAATTAGTTTATCAGTTGTTTAGTACCCATAACAAAAGCAAATATTATTGCTTAATTTGGGATTAGATGGCGCTGTGAAAATATTATTCTTATTACAAATGCTCTGATAGCAAACAATTACCATAGCCTGACACGCTACTGGCTTATCAGAGCCACACGGCAGAAACTGGAACAGCTTACTGAAACTAAAAAAAATGTCTGAACAAGAAATTATATAAACTACATTTTTATATAATGACGTTACAGTATCAAAATTATTGTACCTACTATTTTATAGTGAGACATAAATAGCTTTTCAGTGAAATTGAGTGCAACTAAATTCTGTACTATTATTATAATATCCTAAAGTCTAAACTATTTGATAGCATTTCAAGTACAGTGGCGACCTCCTTGTGACGTAATTACTGCACAGAAATCTGTGTCAGACTATAACACAAATAATAACAGTTTCTTTTTAACCAACGCCTGCACCATACGTGTCATAAAACAGAATTGATGCTTATTGCTAAGTATTTATTTGAAGGCACTTCAGCCCGTTTTCCTATAATTACAAACAAATGAATTAGTTCATTTGTTTTTAATTAATTATATTTTACTTATAATAAATATTAATATAAAAAAACCCAAAAATTATTAAAAAAAAATGAAAAAGTAAATACAATCCTACGCTCATTATAATTAATTTTATGATAGAAATATTATTTTATACTTTATTTTTGAACATAATAAAATACATTTTATGAAACTAGAAAAATGTCTTCATTAACCCTGAGAAAATGAATGTTCTCCATTCATTTAAGCAAAAGCATTTTAAAGCATGTAAAATCCAATGAAACTTTAAAGTTTACAGAGGGAACCCTCATTTAAATTAGTCTTGCTTGTTGACTATTATAAATAACCGAGTAATTTTATTTTACTGACAGAAAAGTTTTTATAATTGTTGTTTTATATTATGTGTTTTTAAAGTTCCTACTGTTTTCTAATTCTATTTTTGTTAGTTTAATTTTGACTGTCACCGTGCTAGCCTTTAATCCCACACAATTTTTCATGTGACTCATAGATGTTTGTTTCAAGTCCTTGTGTTTGTAGCCATTCGTTTTATATCTAATAATAATTTATTTTAAACTTACTTCTTCCTATTTTATTTTTGACAAACTTTCATTTTTTTTTTCTGGTTACGTAGTTATCATGTCTAAATAGATTTGGGACAGATTAGTACCAGCTGTTTATTGAAATCTTGAATTTTCAAAGTTTGTATAATGTTTTAATGTTTAGCTAAAAGTAACAAGATAAGTCTTTAGTATAGTTACGAAGACAAAACATACATTTAGTAACGAGGTTTTTCAGAATGGTAACCAACCAAGTCCAATAATGTCATAGCAAAATTAACCCCTATTGAAGTTCACATAAATTATACTTTTCTATAGCAAAACGTGAAACAACATTGTTTAAAGTTGAATATCCTGAAATACATTGCTCCACGCAAAAATAAAATTTACTACCAAGTCTTTGGCTCACAATATAACACAGAACAGAATAGAAGTTTATAACGATAAAGTGCGACAGTGATAATAAAGTAACCACACAGTACACTAATATTTTGTTCGAAAAATGTTTGTATTGTTTTCAGTCTTTTCGCTCATACGAATTTATTGGCATATAAACTACAAACCGTATGTTAAAACTTGATTTCTTTATGTACTGTACCGATATAAATTTATGAATGATTGGCAAATGTTCTTTGTTGGCACGGGCTATGTATTCAAGTGCTATTGTTTGAAATGCTCAGTGATATTCTATGCTACAAATTTCGATTACAATTTATATGCAAGATGATTCAATAATAATAGTAATATCAATGCATTAACGTCACACTGTTGAGCACAAGTCTTCTCTCCTCTATGTAAAGCTGAAAGGGCTTAGGCCATAATTCATACAAGATGGCCTAATGTAGGTTACACTTAGAATTTCTTCTAGGGAATGTGCGTTATCTCTCGATATTTTTCTCCACCGTTAGCAGATGACAAGTCACGTAAGTAGATAAATTCTATGAAGTGAAATCCACATAAGTACTGCTGATTGGAATCGAATAAAAATTGCTTGTTTTGCATGCCAGACACTTTCCCATTTGGCCGCCATCGTTGATAGATATTTTTGCAAACCGAATTCTAATTTCAAGTGGTATAAAAAAATACAAGACTATGTTCCGCTGCAGCATACGAACCACTATAGTATATGTTTGGATTTTTACTGTTATAAATAACATTTCACTTTTGTCTTCGTGTAGATGCATTTATTTAAAGAACAGGGTTGTCCTACAACGTATGTATGTAGGTTTAAATATGTGTAGGTACAAATAGAAACTAGAACGAGCATAATAAATATAAATATTATTCATGTTTAATTGAATATTTCTATTCAGACTAATGATATGTGACCTAACACGACAGATTTCCATATAGTTTATGCACGTACTTGACGTACGTGTATTTTTCCCCCGAGTGTCATAGGCTATGTGACGTCAAGAAAAAACCAATATGGCGGACGTAAACTGTTAAAACAGACGTTTTTTTAGTGCTATCGCAATATGGGTATCAGATGAAAGTTAATTAATAGCCTAATTCAATTATATATGCACCAACTATTGCCCGCAACTCCACTTGTCTCTTGTAACCTAAATATCTTGACCGATTTTGAACTATCAAAATTCACAAAGTTATAATATACATAAAATAATTAATAATATTGACTGAAGAAGGCTACTTTTTGGCAAGGCAAGGCAGTCGGGTTTTTTGGTTTTTTACATAATTTACTTGTTGTTTTCATTATTTAAAAACACACAACCAAAGCAATCTCTATCAACGCTAACAAGTCCTGTGTCGCGGATTACTTTACCTACTTTACTTTTGGCGAAATGTGGATATGATGTCCCTCTTCTTACTCCTTCGAAATTAAAGGCGTTAAACGATGACGCTAAATCAACAATCCATTACGTACTGCTAGGTCTCTCTTCGGATTACGACGCTTCGGATTACGGATTACTTAGCTGGCAGTCTGGTCTACGCTTAATATGTTTCCATTGCCCCTTGTGTTGTTCAAATCTAAAAAAGTCTAAAATTGAGATACCCTTCGTTCATGATGTAAATCACTGCCAGAGTTTGTTTACGCACAATATACCAAATTGATGACAGGAAAACGATATAAATAATTACAACAATACATCAGGTTCAAATAAAATGCCTTTTTATAATGCGATACAATGACGATACGATAATAGCATGAGCTTTTAATTTAAGCTTTCAATACTGCTACTATTTATTATTTAGTAAGATATCATTTAAAGTAGCTGGATCTAGGTCAAGAAAGTTAATGCCACTTGCATTCTCATTAATATGTAAATACTACGTATGTATTAGGGCACATAGCTCTTAGAACTGATGGCCGATGGGGGAGAAAGGTTCTCGAGTAGCGGTCACGTATTGGAAGGCGCAGTGTGGGACGGCCCCCAGCCAGATGGACCAACGACCTGGTCAGGGTTGCGGGCGGCCGTTTGTGGCAGGCGGCACAGGACCGTTCACAGTGGCGTAAATTAGGTGAGGCCTATGTTCAGCAGTGGACGTCGTTGGGCTGATATGATGATGTTGACTAAGTATTTATTTATTCAAGGGATTATTCAAGTTTGACGCATCCAGTCCATAATGAACACCATCACGGGCGTAGCCAAGTTTTAGTTTCGGGGAGTGGGGGAAAACTTGAAAATTATATATTCGATCTTGATAAATTATATACCTACTGATTTATTATGAAACATTTTCAGTTTGTCTTAATTTGTTTGAATCCTTTTTCTTAACTACTTTTCACAGGTAGTACTTACATATAAACATTTTTTTTTTATAACTTATATTTCTAATTTATAAAGAATATCTCAGACTTTTATACTAAAGCCAAAAAAAGATATTTATTCATTTTATTCTCATCACATATCTATACAACGCGAAAAGATCACAACTATTCACAACTCAACTTTTCTATCTCTCAACAAATCGAACTTCACTGATGACGAGCGAATAAGAACGCGATATTTATTCTCATCACGAAATGTCGCAACTGCCAATATCGTGTCGAAAGCGTCTCGGTTAATATGAAAAGTTCCCAAAGGGTGCGGTTGTTTTTATTAGTAAATCATTGGGGTTGGAATATTTTCGCGTTTCGCCCTATGAACTGTGCAATCACCTGTGTAATATATATCTTTGTTTTGTAAAGGGGGATTATGAATGTTGCAGTATTTCATATTTTGAGATGAGAATATAAAGAAGAAAAATTTGTCTGGATTTTCTTACTTGTAAAATTTTAATTGGCTAGGATCCACTATTTCTTGATATATCAACATACTTAATATATTTAATACATTTTTCACAAAGTATTATTATTAACTAACTTTATTTAAAAAATAAAACAATATTTACAACCTAACATAAAAAAAAAAAACAAAAAAAAAGAGAAAAAGGGTGAAATGAAAAAATGGCATCATAAAATACTTCCGCATCGCTGCCACTGTCTACCGGAAAAGTGCCTAGCAGGCTGGCAGCATTGCCACGCTGTATGGCAATTGGCGATGCTTATTATTTGTGCAAGAAAATATCCAGCCTGCTCTGGTGAATCCATCACGGGAAGCGTCGGACAAAATAAAATATATTTATAATTTATCTGTACAAGTAAATCCTTGTTTGTGTTTTTTTAATACCCATGAGAATTGCATTTTGCAATCTTCATTAATAATATAGAGTCTATGAAATTGAAAAAAGGAAGATAAATAATAAGAAATATAATTAATAAAAAACAAAATTAAAAATTTTGAAAAAACCCACGACGATAACATCTATACAAAATAAGAAACGTAACATATAAAAAGGTTTAAATAACTTTATTTTAAATCCCCGACGAAAAGATAATAAGTAGCGTAAAAACAATCCCAAGAAAATCCGTCAGGGGCTGCCATACCCTGACTTGAAATGAACAAAAGTATTGCAGTTTTATGTATTTGATACCTACCTAATTATTAACAATATTTAGTTTACAATATATATTTTATACTAGAAACAGTAATGATATTGGCAGCCCCCGACGAATTTTCTTGGGATTGTTTTTACGCTACTTATTATCTTTTCGTCGGGGATTTAAAATAAAGTTATTTAAACCTTTTTATATGTTACGTTTCTTATTTTGTATAGATGTTATCGTCGTGGGTTTTTTCAAAATTTTTAATTTTGTTTTTTATTTTAAATATTTTCATAGAGCGCCCTATCTTACTAACTGTAAGTAACTCGTATAAAATTTTAAGAACCTTGACAGATAAATAAAAGATTTATCCTAAGTTATAGCACAAACACATTTTTTTAAATTTATTGTTGCAGTCTTATAACTTGAAATTATCATTTTAATTTTCTTATTTTAAACTTTTTAATGAGCGCCTTATCTTACCATGTAAGCTCTAGAATGAATGGAATTTGCATGGAGCTTCGACTATATTATATATATTTTATTTTTTGTTGACTTGTGTGCTCATCCGTCGCACAAAGGTCGCCGGAGCCCCGCTTCGCGGGGTCCTACTTCTGGGTGGTTTGAAAAAAAAAAATAACCCTAACCTAACCAGTCCGATTCGGATTGCTCTGAATCGGGGGGTGTTAAGTTTAGCTATCGCACATTGATTGCCGTAGCCGGACTGCCTTCGGCGTTAGCGCAGATTTCCACCTATAATAGCTTGTATCTCGAAAACGGTGCGTACTATCGCAAAAATGATGAATATTTGGTTACACCCCGAGCACGGGATACCTATAAGTTAGAATAAATAAGGTAGGTAGATGTTTATATAACGTCAGTCAATAAACTCTCACTCTTACTAATTTTTTTTAGGCTTATCATTGTATACCTCAGTACTAATATTCAGTGATATAACAACACGAGATCGGTTTTCGGATTTTTTCCTTTACTTGTGCAAATTGTTATTGCTTCTGGCCAAACTTCATGATTCTAGGTCAACGATAAGTTCCCTATAGATTATGATCGTCAAGATAAATCGTCAAAAATGGAGCATAAACAGCTGTATCTTTTGATTGCGTTAACTTAGAATTTTGATTTTTATTTTACGCCGAGGGTTTGCAGACCCAAGTAAATGATATTAATTTCAGCTTTATACCTCTATGCGTTCTTGAGAAAAATATTCTAGACAGACGGACATACAGACAGACAAACAGACATACAACGGAGTGATTCTATAAGGGTTCTGTTTTTTTTCTTTTGAGGTACAGAACCCTAAAATTGCATAAACGGTCACCCATCTATGAACTGACCTTATCCGAAGTTGCTTAACCTCATGAGTGTAATCAATATCTCAGTACTACAATGCTACGTGTCCCTATACAGTAACAGGTCTAATTATTTTACAGATAACTGTAAACATAAGTTTGCTTAGTCTATTGCAGCGCCCCCTGGCGAAAAAATACAATATCGTGTATCCAAAAATTATCCTCAATAAATCACAAATACATTACAGAAAACCGTGTCGAAATCGATTTAATCGTTTTAAAGATAGGAGGGCACAAAGGTTTCAACGAAATCAACATAGGTTTGCCTAGTCTATTGCAGCGCCCCCTGGCAAAAAAATACAAAATCTTGAATCCAAAAACAATCCTCGATAAATCACAAATACATTACAGAAAACCGTATCGAAATCAGTCTAATCGTTTTAAAGATACGAGGGCACAAAGGATTCAACGAAATCAGTGTATTGTAGCGCCCCCTGGCGAGCTATTAACATAATACCTATCTAATAACCTGTCCCTCAGAGCCGCACATACTTTACAGAAAACCGCATTTAAATCGGTCAAACCGTTTCCGTGATATAAGGCATTATGTTGGAACACACAAACACACAAACACACAAACACACAAACACACAAACACACAGCCTCTCACCCCAAACGCATATACCGTCTCCGTTCCGTCGTGGGTAAAAATAGATTTGAAAAGAGACACTACTAAATGAATTATGGCCTAAACCCTCTCAGTTCTCTAGTTAGAGGAGAGGAGACCCGAGTCCAGTGGGACTTAATGGGTTGCTGATGATGACTACTAAATATCAAGCCACGGTATAAAACGCATCTAACAAATAGTGGTCAATAGTAAATTCTATTTACTGAGTAATTTTATATTGCGCAAAAATCTCTGAAGGAAATGATTCATCAACCGCAGCTAATATTAATTACTAGCCGACCTCATTATAGTAGAAGGGCATATGACGCCGCTTATACTCAGAAATAATTATGCACTTGAATTTCACACAATTATAAGAAATAGGTAAGTGAAAGTGTTGGGGTAAAGTTTAATTTTGTGCAGACATATTATTGTAAAGCTCTAGATTTTGTTTTTTTGGTTGAACGCTAGGATCTCTGAAATTTTTTTTAGTGTTAGATAACTTATTTATCGAGGAAAGTTATTATATATTTGACCACTGCTCAGCTCCTATTAGCCGTTGCGTGATATATAATAGCCTATAGCCTTCCTCAATAAATGGGCTATCCAAAACTAAAAGAATTTATCAAATCGGACCAATAGGTCCTGAGATTATCTCATTCAACTAATCAAATAAACTCCTCAACTTTTTAATAATAGTATACATTATTTAGAGCTACATTCATCCTTCAACCAACCGGAATAAAAAGTAGCTATAATAATAATATTCTACCACATTCACACAGCGCCATCTAGTCCCAAAGTAAGCAATTATATTTGCTTGTGTTATGGGTACTAAAAAATTGATATACTACTTAAATACATTTTTTTTTACATACATATTATAGATAAATTACACCCAGACACAGAACAAACCTTTATGCTCATCACACAAAGTTTTGTCCTCTGTGGGGATCGAACCCACGACCTCCGGCTTAGCAGTCAGGGTCACTAACCACTAGACCAAGAGGCCAGTCAAAAAAAAGCTATACACAAAATAGCTGTAACACTAACTATTAAGCAAACAGAAGCAAATCAACTAAAACCAGAACACTTAAGGATTATATTATACAACATGCAAATATGTACAATTAGGTTGTTTCGTAACCGACAAGCCGCTTGGATATAATGATCCATCGAACACTGTCGACCGATTAACATTTAGTATGGCCTTACAAGTTGCGACATCTGTTGGATAGAGATCACATCTCAGTTTATTGTTGGGAGATTATAGATGGCATTCGATTTGAGATAGAGTAGGTTTCTTCACAATGTGTATTCAAGGATTTCATATGGGAAAACGCATGGTAAACACGATAATTTTATAAGTACTTACTAGTTAGTTAATGCTTTCTGTAATCCTACTATAGAAATAGAACAGGCAAGAAAAAGTTTATTAGGTAGAAACAAGAGACACGCTGAAAAATAATAATATTAAGATTAAACAAGAGAAATACACAAAATACAAAAAAAAACAAATGTCTGAACTTGGCACACAGACTATGTCTTGGATTATATTTCATACTGGTTATGAGTTCCTAGTTAGTTAGTGTTATGGCGCGTGTTAGGAGAGGCCTATATATCCAGTGAATCAAAGAATCCAGTGGAATGCAATAGGCTGAGATGATGATGATGAGTTCCTAAAGGGCTAGTCAGCAAATCCTAGCTCGAAAGCTTGTACTAAATAATAAAGTATTGGATTTATTTTGTATTTTGCTTTGCCTTTAATATAAATATTCATCTTTAATTATCGACTACAGTTACCTACAAGCTAGTACTTACATTTTCAGTATATGCATACACGTATTAAAGACACCAGGTCTCCCCGCAACAAATTTAGGTCTCAGTCTAACCCTTTAATAGCTGTCAATCAACATGTCGTTTAAAGTCACGTTATAAAGAACCTTGTTGGTAAATAACAATTATCAAGCCGTCGACATACCTACTTCACGGCCAATTACAATTAGATATTATTATTATAATTAATGTTTACTTATGACTAGTTATGACATAACATACATAACAACACCACTTTTCCCCGAATGGGTAGGCAGATAGGTATCACACCCTTATGTCACCAGATATGTTAGGTTCCGTGTAATTGAGAGCGAGCCTATTGGCATTAATCGGACACATTTCTGAATTAGAAAAATCTAATTGCATTTTTACCCGAACTAAGAATTGTATAGCTGTGCCCGTGACTTCGTTCGCGTGGACAACTTATCCCGCATTCATGGAGTTTTAATTATTTTTACGGAACCCTGATATTTTTTCAAAACCAAAGTAACCTAAGTTACTCCTTGTGACATTAGCTATCCTCTCCATCCAGCCGTCCAGCCGTTCCAAAGATTAGCTGGCCCAAACAGACAGACAGACGAAAATTTAAAAAAATGTTATTTTGGTATATGTACCGTATACAAATTCAAATGCATGTAGTAAACAGCGGTTATTTGATTATTACAAACAGACACACCAATTTTATTTATTTGTATAGATATGTGGTGCAGCAGTCGTTTACACTTCTCACGTCGTTTACGCTTCTCACAGCACCACCGAGGTTTGCGACATATTATTATCTACACAAATACTACTTAATTATTTTATGTTAAATGTGTAAACAACATAACTGTGGCAAAATAAATAAAAAAAACTTAAAATGTTTTCTTTTTCATTTTATTTTGACTAATTGTTTCAAATAAGTAGGTACTTAAAATGCAGTAATCCAATTTGTTGAGAGATTTACTCTCAACAAATTGGATATCTAAGTATATTATATTCAATATCTATACTATTTTATATATTTATGTCACTGGATGATTTAATAATTCGAATCTTCGCGATATTCCTAGAAATTTCTCGAAAAAATGAATAATTTAGACTACGATGAAAACGTTTAAATAAATTGTTATTATTTTCCAGTAAAATTGAGACAATTCACCATTGTTAACTATCCGTGTTTTCCCAAAGTTCTTAGGAATTTCGCGAAAATTCGATACCAATTAATCACCCTACTGAATACTTAATATTGTTATAGATAAGTTACGAAAGTCATGAATAAGTTTGAATATTAATGACTATTATACAAATAACTACTTTACATAATAAGATACACACACACATAGACACTCGTGAGATGTCCAGACATTGTGACCCACTTTGTCTAATGTCATAAAGTGCAATTTGCAATTACATTTTATAACTTGAACTAGAGTAATGATGCTTAATGTTAAACATTTTATAAGACTGGTTTATCTATTACTAGCCGTTGCCCGGGGCTTTGCACCGGTCGTTTTTTACTCACTGCATAGCTCCTATTGGTTGTAGCGTGATGTTAAAGAGCATATGGCCTTCCTCGATAAATAGGCTATCCAAAACTAAAACATTTTTTCTAAACGGACTAGTACTTCCTGAGATTAGGGTGCTCAACCAAACAAACAAACTCTTCAGCTTTATAAAATTAGTATAGATTTGACGAAGGTAGAGTAATAAAACTGGATCTAACAAGTAAATATAATTAAAAAAATTTAATAACCCGACTGCAAAAAATCAACAGATAGCAACGCACTAAAAATACCGTAAATTATTGTAATATTATTATACCTGATTAAATTTCAATACATAACATATGTATATATTTGTAATCTCCATTTGATTCCCTTTATTTTGATAATCTACTCGATAGGTTTGGTTAAAAAAAAATAGAACTACTTACAATTTGGAACCATTCAATTATGTATAATCTCTTTTTGAATATATGTAATCTCCTTTTGATTCTCTTTATTTTGATACACAACTGGATAGGTTAGGTTAAAAAAAATATTGAACTTCTTACAATTTGGCGTCAAAAGCCCGTTAAAGTCTTTTTATTCTTAAAACCTATCTAAAGACACTAAGGTTTTCTAGACGAATTGAACGATACCCTAATTGTCAAAATCCATCCAGCCGTTTGGAAGATTCGTGGAAATAAAGAAATTTACAAACATACAAGATACGCGCGAAAAACAATACCCGTCCTGACAGTCGGGTAAAACGAGAAAAAGAGCGACCTTCAAATTTTTGAAGTTAATATTTTCATACTCAAAATATTTTTACCAACTCATGAAAAGTAAAATAAAAAAAAACCTTGAATTAACGTACGCCGCAAGAATGGTATCATTTTTTGCAGTAGTCAGGTGTGTTTCTTTGCTCTTAACAAATTAATGCCTACCTTTCATTGTCGAAATAAAGGTTAACAAGCTATGTATGTACACTTTGTACGCATCGTTACAAAGCCTTGACCGAAGTTAATAGTTCAATGGAATACTTTTTAAATGACCTGACCAAAAATTTCTTTTTGACAGCCTTCTTAAGGATTTCAGTTTCGACAGCTACCTAATTTTATCAGGTGGCGTTGTAAGGTTCTATTCTCTCTATTATATAGTGGGATCGCAAAATAATTCAGAGAAATTAGTAGTACAACAGCTTTATACGTTTTCAAAAGCATACGAGTATGGTAAACACCGTCATCTTACAAACTTTGTCGTGCTATAAAGAATTTTTAGTCCTATAATGAAACATCTGTAATCAAATTACTGATCATCTCAATTTTTTAGATTAGATGGCTCTTTTTTAATTTAGCATGACTGTATACGAAATTGAAGTTGCATTCTTGCAACATCATTTTCCTACGAAACATCGAAATCATGGGGAGATACTACCGGTCGAAATTTCATCCAAATATTCGTAAATTATTCATTAAAATTTTCAATATCTCATGTTTATCATTCAGTGTTTACTATGGCACCACTGGATTAACAAGACAATATATCTACCTACGTAATAAGTAAACCATTAAGCTGTGTACACTAGTTTATCTACCCAATTTACTAACAGTGTAATATTATCCAAGGATGAATAATACCCATTGTATTTGGTTATAACAAGAGCCAAATTACCACTTCAACCCACACGCGATCGTTATCGAGTCCTGAACTGTATTTAGACACAAAATACGAGCTATTATTATACCTAAATTGTCAAGTAAAAATAAAATTTTGTATCGTAATATACTTACATGTTTATTGACAGTATTGTAAAATTAAAAGGTATTCTTTACTGTGTAAAATGAAATGAAATCTCGTTTATTCATCTAGGTAGTAACACTTATGAAAGTCACAAGGTAAGAATGTTGGTTATCCGAAAAGTAGTGTCAGCAAAAATTTGCCCCATTAGCGAACAGGTCGTAGGCAGTTGCCTACGACCAGTTCGTTGACGGGGTGGAGCTATGAGAAGATCTGGCAAGAAACTTACGCCACTCTTTTAAAAAAATGGATAGTTACTGAGTAGCAATATGATACGTATTTTTACATGCTATTATTGAATTTCCAACGTATATACGTTACGTATGTATTATCTTTGTTTAAGTCGAATATTAGAAGATAAATTGGACTTTTTCTTGGTTTCTGATTGAGTTGAAATTTTGGATTACGATTCATTAAATATTAATTTGAAATGAATCTGATTAATTTGATGATGGACTCGAATGGGGGGCCATATTAAGTATTCTATAATAAAAGGACAGTACCTATCGAGTTTGGGTTTGTTGGTTTGGATTCTTGTTTCTTTGAAACAAACTGACTGGCCTGTTGGTCTAGTGGTTAGTGACCCTGACTGCTAAACTGGAGGTCGTGGGTTCGATCCCCACCCAGGACAAATCTTTGTGTGATGAGCATAAAGGTTTGTTCTGTGTCTGGGTGTAATTTATCTATAATATGTATGTATTTACAAAAAAAAATGTATTTAAGTAGTATATCAGTTGTTTAGTATTTGCCCATTATATCAATTTTTATAACCTATTAACGGCTTTTTAAAAAAATATTCACGAGGAAAACTTTACAACACATGTTGGACACGCCATATTAATAAAAATAGCCCATCTGACCGTATCTTATCTCAGCAATATGTCACTTTTATAATTTCGCAGCTGCGCAACAAAAAGTTCAAGTTTTCGCAATAGGCCGGCCATCTTGCCTTGGCACAGAATGTTTACAATAGTTAATTAGAGAACGCACCACACTTTGTTGTTCTTATTGTCACAATATCCAATGTTATTTACATAACACCTTTGCAGATATTCTGTTATGAAAAAAGCTATTACTTGGACTATGTAGTTTATTTCAGTGATGTTTTTATTTACACCATATTAATATTTTGATAAGGATTCATTGTGATCAACCTAATACCTGAACAAAGTAAGTGCATGAGGAAGTAGTAAATATTGTAACCCACAAATAAATAAAATTGAAGTGTCAAATGTACAAAAAAACAGCGTTTTACATAATCACATACGTACTGTAAACTTTTTGTCTGAATGTTTGATTTAAATAATCTCCGAAAGTTCGACGAGCATTTTACTGCCTATGCCCTACTGATAGCTTGTCAAAAGAACACACATTAATTTTGAAAAAAAAAGTAGGTATCAGGGTTCCGTTCAAAATAAAAAAGTATGCGAACGAAGTTGCAGGCACAGCTAGCTAGCTTTTTAAAATGGTATATCTAATGAATAATGGCGTAAATCTGAGGGAAGTTTAAAAATATCAGCTGTGCTCGCGACATACTCACAATGGTTTTGGGATGTGTTGCGACTTATTTAGTCTCTCCTAACGACGATAAAAGTTAATGGTTTCCCATTGTATTTTGATCTTAACCACACTGAGATAAAGAGACATTGATGTAAGAATAATTACGTCACACTTAAAATAACTTAGAGTAAGTTACTTAACTTTCCTGACATTTAAGTAACAGCACACAGCACAGTAACAGCTAACAAAATAAGGTGAATATTCACCTTTTAATATTGTACAACACTATTTTCTCTTACAAATAACTTATTATCACCCTTAGGGCACAAGTAAAGCCGACTATTATTATGTTTATCTAACTATGATTGACATATTCTAGAGTTTGCCGTGCATTATACATAAAAACCTTCCTAAATTACATGATAACTTTCGTCCACCAGTAGACCCTCATGGGCTCGTTACCGGAGTGATAAATATTCTATCTGTTCGTAAAAGATATAAATTAATTTGTGTGCAAAAAGGGGAGCGAAGCCCCGGGCAAAAGCTACTGTTATAACACAAATTGAATATTGAATATGAGTTAGCTATTATGAGCAAACTTTAATTCGTTGTTGACCGATAGACTGTAATAAACATAAAGATCAATGACCGTCGCAATAAAAAACAATAATAAAGATGATTCAAAATCCTTGAACTAATGCCTTACTGACTCGCTTGAGAGCTTACTACGAGACTCGTCTGCCGTGCGAATAACACGTCGAATAAATAATAAAACACGGTCAAAAATGGATATGGTGTTATATTCGAACAAATATAATAATATATGTTTGGTTCCGGGTACAAAATATGAGAATTTTTCGTTTAAACGCACTCATAATGTGTTCTTTTATTTACTAACATTTTGGATCTGAACAAAAAAATAGTAAGTTAAATAAATTCTCACAAAAATATTTTTCTTTGTAATGTAGAATTAAATCACAATTGTTTGTAATGTAAACATTTTTATTGCCGTACGTGCGAATGTAAATAACACAATTTAAAACGTATGACGAAATGACCATTATAACCACTACACAAGTGCGCAATTGGTATACTCTAACGTTATCTAAGTACTTACTATTATTTTAATATCTTTCTTAAATATTAAGAAACATAACTTTTTTAACTGGGTGAGACAAATCAGAGACAAAATTATGTTTTTTTTTTAAGTTTTCCTATCCCAGGCAGGCAATTTTCTCTCAAAAAACATGTTTACACCAACAAACACTAAATTAATATAATTATTTGAAGACAGAACAACTTTTAATAAAAGTAAATATTCTCATTGCCGTATCTACTAGTTTCGCGTATCATAGTGTGCTTTACTATTTTAATGTAAACTGAATGAAGACGAGTAGATTGTGAACAAACAAGGTCAAGAGTAAGAGACTCTCGTGGTCATGTGACCGACTCGGGCGCATCTCGTTGCATCACTTACGTCACAATTCAATGGCTCAGGTTGATGAACTTCACCGTTATGAAAGGTTATAATGAAATTATGAATGGAGTTTAAGAATGTTATTGCAGACTATGATAGATATATTATTTATTACCTGTGTGGACTTCGATTCTGGTGACTACAAAAACTTTAACCATAGGTATACATTTTATTTTTTATTTTTCCAATTTTTATCCTCATTAGAACCTTCATCGGGCTTCAAAGGATATTTTGAAAATGAATATCTTAATATTTGGTCCAGTCATTTTTGAATTTTAGCAACACATCATTATGAGCGTGAATTGGATGAAGACCTATTTGGAGGCATTTAACTGAATCATTTCAACCCATAAACGTCCCACTGCTGGGCACGCGTCTCCTCCAAACATTGTGAAGGGAATTTAGCCTAGAATACCACGCATGTATAGGGTTTGTTTCAAATTTTTCTTTTCTTGAAGTGCTGTTGTCTGCATAAGGTTACTTCATTAGTCGCCTTTTACGACACCCACGGATTGAGATGGGGTAGACACATTATGTATTCTTAGTCCGTTACTGGAGGGATGAATACGCACAAAAAACTTCAAAATACTTCATAATGAAGATGCAAAGAATTAGGTACGAGCTAAAAACCTATCTCTGTTCTGTAGGAACGAGTGTTTATACAGATGATTATAGTATGATGCAACCACTTAATTCAATCCAAACATAGCGCCCACATACTTGGAATGGCCAAGGAAACAACTAACAACTGCATGTCCCATAAATTTCACTGCATGCGTTGCCCAACTTCGTCTGACCTTTCACCGCAAAAGTAACTAGTCTAGAATCTAGATTCGTTACTAGATAAATACATGTCCGTTCAGATGTTGTGAAATTTTATACCGATAAGCCTCGATTGAAGCATACTTACAGTGTGTAATTCTTCGGTAATTGCATGGTAGCGCGGAGAGAATGCAAAATAATATAAACATAAAATTTATAATAAACTACAGGTTTTGTGCTTCTTAAAAATGTATTTTATTTTTTTAATTTATCACAAATTAAAAATAAACTTACTTTAATATTGCTATATATAGAAGTTTGTTTATCACGAAGTTTTTTTTTTAATCCATTACGTTTATTTCGATTCGATATTTAATACTTTATGAATGAAGTCGCGCGGGGCTTCACTCCCGTGAGTCTTTATTTGGCCCCTGCTCAGCTCCTATTGGCCATAGCGTGGTGTTATATAGCCTATTTTAGTCAGTGATAATAATCTCAATGAAATCGGTCCAATAGTTATTAAGTTTATTCGTTACATACAAAAATACAAACATACAATAACCTCTTTATAATATTAGTATAGAAATAAACGACTCACATTTTTTATTTTTTGTACGTACATAATCTGTGTCTAACCTCTTTAATTATAAATTTCTAACTGGCATCTTACTACTCCGAAGTACTCATTGTATGTATCGAGAACATCCATAAGAGCATATAAATGCCAGTGTGACTATGTCCTTATTCTCTTAGCCTAGTTTGACAGTCGTCTTTGCTAAGTTTATTATACACTTAAAACATATTATACACACAAAAAGCCGTATCAATTTTCTGTGTTAATAAAGTATATGAAGCGATAAATACCTTTATACTTATTTGGTTTTAGTCTGTAATTTATGTGCATTAGAATTTAGCATTATATGTATTTAACTAGAAGTAAATTACGCACTAGCTATGGTATAATAACTATATTCATGTGGCCATAAGGACGAGATTAATGATTTATAGTGTGTTTCCAAAGTTGGGATTGTATGATTGTAAAGTCTTTCAAGAAACAGGAGTTGTTTCATAGGTAGCGCAGGAATTATCTAGTATCTACTACTGTTCAGCTGTCTTTGGTCTCATCTAATAGGAGGTGAGCCTATTGTCATTGATCGAACACATTTCCAGACTCCAGACTCTGAACATTTCAAGACGAAGAAATCAAGTTTTCAGCGCACCACCAAAATTTACTCACTAATTTGTATCTGCTTTTCTACCTTCACGTTATATTTCGTACATTCTTGTTTTGCTATCTAACGCGTGACGCGATTTGTATGTACTTGTGTCCAACGTTGTCGCGTGTTACGAAACGCGAAAAATGCGAACTTGCTCTTTACGTGACCAGACGCGACTTGATGTTAATTCATAACATGAAGATACAGTATGATTTAATAAGTCGCAGTAGTGTAGACTGTCCTGTTGCTCTAGTGGTTAGTGACCCTGACTGCTAAGCCGGAGGTCGTTGGTTCGATCCCCACCCAGGACAAATCTTTGTGTGATGAGCATAAAGGTTTGTTCTGTGTCTGGGTGTAATTTATCTATAATATGTATGAATTTACAAAAAAATGTATTTAAGTAGTATATCAGTTGTTTAGTACCCATAACACAAGCAAATATAATTGCTTACTTTGGGACTAGATGGCGCTGTGTGAATGTGGTAGAATATTAATATTATATTATTATATTTTTTTTTATACCACGACGGTGGCAAACAGACGTACGGTCCGCCTGATGGTAAGCGGTTACCGTAGCCTATGGGCGCCTGCAACACCAGGGGCATCAAGAGCGCGTTGCCGACCCTTAAGAAACCTATTCACTCCTTTTTTGAAGAAACCCATACTGTAGTCCCTTGGGAAAACCCGGTCAGGGAGTTCATTCTACAACCTGATAGTTCTTAGGAGAGCATTACCTATTGTACTGCATGTGAGTGCTATCAGTAATCATCATCGTATTATGTAGCATCCATTGCGTCGCGTTAAATCGCTTCGTTCACCTAGGGCATCGGACAATGGGTAAGAACTGGAACGCTAAATCAAACAAGTTAAAATAACATTTAGAAGTAATAGTCTACGTGTAACCATATCACGGTCCAATGACTGAGCGTCATATCTCACAGCTATTTGATCCAGATAGATAATTAATACACTATTCGAACTACATATAAACTGCATTGGTTTCGAAATGTGTGATAACTAAATGGCCTAATCGTAGGTGAAATGATTTATTCGAGTACGATGGAGTACCTGTACAGTGTGAATGATTAATAATATGAACGTTTACGTTGAGTGTTTTGTATTGCAATATTTCTGTGAGTAATAAAGCTTTTTATTCATTCGACATCAGCGTCCTCGCCTTGTTACCCTTCCCTTTATCCTGTTTTAGAATTCAACAATCTTGTTTTTCAATGACTTACTCTAAACTTTTTGTTTTGATTATTTGAACTATGCTATCGAGTTACGGAATGCCAATTCCAACCATTTACAATTAACACCTTGTTTTAGTATCGATATTTTGTATTATCGATATTTTTAAACGAGTAACGAATCGTGAAACATATAATTCTGCTTTTAAAATGTACTTTGGACCTGTTCATAATATTTCAATGCAACTTCCAATTATAATTACCATTTTATTTATATATGGATTTCATTCTAATCCTACCCGGGGCTGAACAATTTGGTAAGTACATCATGCATATAGATCACGACTCTTTCTCAACAGAAGGGTAGGCAGAGACTATTTCCTTGCACCTGTTTTGATTCTGATATACATCTTTCGCTTCTTCAACATTCATCAATATTTTCATACATTCTTGCTGCTTTAGGCTCCTGATCGGTCCTTTCTTTAGAAAGTTCAATTTGGTAAAAATATATCTTATTATTATTTATATTTATCTTATTTATATTTAATTTTATGGGTTGAGATGATGATGATATCTTATTAATAAATAAACCGATGGATCAAACCCACTTGACCAACGAGTCCAAAAATATTCTTAAACAATTGATTGATAGATTGATTTCGAGATTTTATTAATCTTAGCATAAATGAGCAGAATTTTATTAATCTTAACATAAAAGCTTACCACATAAAATAGTTCAACACAAATTTAATATAGTCTAGACGCTAAAAACCGCGAACAAGAGTTATGGTGTAATATAACACAAAGCCTGGGTTTGAAATTATTATTATATAGACTAAACAACGAACTGATCGAACACAACCAACGTAGTGAAACGGATAAAAGAATATTAATAGTACTTTATACTTATTCCGTCATAAGGATAAAACAACGGATTAAGATACAGTTTTAATTATCATGTTTACCTAATACAAAACATTTTGTTTTTTGTAAGTATTAAGAAATAAAGAACCGATTGCGATCTCGTCAGCACGCAGAAGTGGTACCGCTTTTTTCCGTTCAAGGAGGGGCGGGGCATGGCAGTAGTGCTGCAATAACACTGCAACGTGCTGCCGGGATCGGAATAATACCTTTAACATTTTAGTTACTAAAAAAAATAGACTCAGTAATTCTTTGTATACAGAGTGTTTTAAAAATCATTTGGTTATAAACAAGAATATTCTCAGCCAAATATAATTGATTTAAACTCACATAGTTATTATGTATATTTTAATGCTGCACTTAACATTTAGAAGTACTAATTACACTAATCATTTTACGTGCCACAAATAAATTAAAATTACATAAAATTATAAAACTCTAGATTCATGTAATACACATGAGTTTGCTTATCGTTACGAAATCCATATAAGGTAAGAAACCACTTTTTGAATGACTCAGGTAATTTAATGTTTACAATTTGCGCGGAACGCCTAAAGAGGGCACTTCGCAACGACTTAGACCAAAAATGGATCTCGTTTATTAAATTTTGCACGTTTTGAAAGTGCTAAGTCCTTCTTTTGTAATTTCTGAACGTTTTGGGTATGAAGCGTAGAAATGAGTGAGGTTATGCTACAATAGAATGCATGCAGGTGTCATTTAATGTTCTCCTCGATCTTATTGGTAACATAAAACATGAGTTCTATTTTTTCTTTAACAGACTGATGTCTAAGAACGTTATTGGCATGTATACAATAGTGCACATAAAATAGATAACCTTCAAAAATCTTGCTACTATACTCAGTTTCAAAATTGAACTGTAACCTAAATTAGCAGAATTACATTATCTAATTGCTTTAGTTTTGTGAATCTATTCCTGTCAGCTTCAAACTTGAACACAGACATTACCTCTCATTAATTTCAATCAAATAAATCTAAAAACTTCTAGACAATTAATCTCAAACGTTTGAAAATTATATCTTAAACACACAATTCAATTTTTAGTCAGCTATTTCTCACAGTCGCGAATCTTCCAAAAGTAATCGTCTAGAGAATCACGGAGTTAATTGCCGTAATTTTTCTTGCTAATTGTACAAAGATTTTGTAAGAATGACGAACGGCGGTGAAACTAAGCATTCATGTGCTTAAAGGACGAAAAATGTTTTATAATTATGATGTAGAATAATATCATCACGGTTTTCGCAAGGTAAGTGTTCGTGTAAAATAAAATGACCTTTTCCACTGGCCATCATCTTTTATTGCTAATGGTGTCTATAAAAAGGGAACTTAAATCTAACATGATGGGTCATTTTAAGGACTTTGAGCACAATTTTTTCATCTAAATTGTGCAATGCAACTTGACGGAGACAGCAACGGAGGACAGCGAACATCTTAGAAATCTGAGTAAGAATATAAAGTAATGTCGCTCGATTATCGGTAAGGCATGATCTCTCAATAATAATTACAACACAAACAACACGTGTTAAAGAGAAAGAAAACTCAAAATACGAGCATAATCGTGTACAAACTCGTTTTGCTGGCATGGTAACAATAGGCTAAGATTATCTTGGATAGACCTGTCCTCAACAGTTGACCTGTCCTCAACAGTTGGTGACAAGCTTAGTGTAAGTGTTGGTGGAGTGATAATTTTTTTAACTAACAAGTGCTGGATGATTGTTATTTCGTGCCGCAAATCGTGTTCAATGGCGTGCAATAGGAGAGACTTATGTCCTGCAGTAGGCTATGCTGTCATAGCCTGTGCCATGTCTGGTGATGATGATGATGACTAACTTAGTGATGCGATGTTTCTACTGAAGAGTGGTAGTCTGGCATCTTTTCTCTTTTCGACTCATCTCCGCTTTGGTCTTAAGGTTGAATACGTCTGACATTGGGCGACGATTTGTCTGCTTCATTTGTACAATAAAAGAAATGTAGAACCTGTTACCGCTCTGAATTAACCTTTTCCTCAATAACTTATACAGAAATTCAATTCAAAAATAAACTGGTCACGGGCAATACCCAAAACGGTTTCGACTCTCAATAAATTACTCACAAAGCCATTGAAGAAAATAAAATTGGATTGAAGTGGTATCCGTATTTTTATTTGGCTTAAAATGTAGCTACTTCCTCAATCTTTTTCCATTATAAGCATGAATAATCTTCAATTTCGTGGGTACAACCCACAGAGTATATTAACGTAGATCTCGCTTTTGATGCAAATTATCCAGTTCGCCTTATCACGATCGCTTGGTAAACCATTGTCTACAGAGAGGAAGTAAATCGAGGTTCTTTTTGTGCGGTACTGTCATCGATCATACACAGGTATAAATTTGTACTGGTACGATATCGGATAAAATATTTTTAGAAAATTTTATTAACAATAATGTATTTATATACAATTTTATATCTATTTATTCGAAAGAGAGTTAAAATGAAAAATATTATTATTTGTTTACAAAATTTATTTTAAGATTTATTTATAATAAATAAAACAAACAAGATCATAAATTTTTTAAATAAAAATGGAGTGGAACTTCGTTACATTTTTATCGACTTGGGCGTCAAAGTATTTGTCGGCAACAGTGCCAAGAAAGCTAGCAACATTGCCATGCTGGATGGCAATATCTGAGCCCAAAAAAACCACTCTGGTCACGACAAGCGTCGCAAATATAGTAACAGCTCTACTTTCAACTCAAAAGGAATTTAAAATATCTAAAGGAACTAATTTCTACAACATTGCTCAAAGTCAGTATGAAAAGAATAATTGAGCTAAGAACATTTTATTTTTGAAACTACTTCATTGCTATGCTGCAACAAAAAGATCTAAATTTTAAGACAAGCGGTATGATTTTTTTATTCTGTTTTAAACACAGTCTATAGCAATCTAACCAAGGCCGGAGATTAATTTGTAAATGTTTACTAGGATTAGCATGACGGATATGAATGTAAGCATGACTGTCATGCATACCCTGACACGTACAGCTTAGGCCAATGTTTTGATCTACAAGGCTCTAAATATATCATATATGCACATCAACACGACAAACCATTAATACCGCCCACCTAGAGAGACTTATTTTTTTTTAAGAATATAGACCAAGGTAACACACTCGTTAGAAGTTCAACCACATTGTACTACTTAAGATGTACAGTACATTCGCGAACAGAATGTTTACATTCGTAAGTGAATGCTAATTGAATAAATTAAGGTAACTTCAAATGTTAATTTATTCATCTATACCTATTCATTTATTCAGTAGTTACTGTAGTTTATTAGAACAGTCTCATTCTTGTTAGTAAGTGTAATGTGCATTTATAATTATTTATTGTTAATGTCATGACTAACGAAAGTAAAAAACGATTAAATATCTGGACAATCGAACTTTAATACACATTTTTATTATAAATGATTTTCATAAGCAAATAAATCTAAAAATATAAGTAATGCGACCATCACTTTTGTACACAATACTACTGTCACGTAAGTACCTACTGTACATGACAAATGATGTGTGTACAAACTGTTTTGTAACGCACGTACAGACAATGAGCTGTCTATACATTGACTGCAGTCATTGCTACTCGTTGACTATGATGTATTAATTTGTCTCAAAACTGATCTTGAACTTCAATAGACATAATTATAATAAATGAATATATGTATATTTTCAGACTTTTTATTTATCACTCGTTGTGCTGCAACAATTTTTAAGATTTTTTTTATACAGTCTACTTCGTCCCACTGTTGAGCAAAGGCCTCCTTCATAACTTTCCATTTTTGATCTTCCATCGTCGTTTTCTACTAATCTGGTCGAAAAAAATTTAAGTCGTCACACCCGCATTTTTTGGCCTCCCTCGGCGACGATATCTATCTTCAGGGACAGACTGGGTGTCGACTCGTGCCTACTTGTACACCTAACATACAGAAATAAAAAGGATGATCTTTCCAACAGCATCTTTTTCCTGAAAAAGGCCAATTTTCGAGTTATGATGTCTTAATAACTAATTATACATAACTTACAATTTCAAACTATATTTTTTTTAATATATTTATTTTAATATATCCTAAAATTAATAATAACAATGAAATAAATTAGAACATTCACAAACAGCGCCATCCAGTCCCAAACTAAGCTAATGCTTGTAATATGGATACTAGACAACATAATACTTAAATAACTTACAATAAAAACACTTAAACTTTTTACAACCCCATTAGATCAACAATTAAACTTTAATTTAAAACATTTTGAAGAATGTGGTCTACAAAAATTGTCTAGAGATTTTTGGATTCCAGGCTTTATTTAAAGGCTCGTAAATTTTGTCTTTGCTCCACATTTAGTACATTAGTGTCTACAAACCTGCTGTAAACCCCGTTTTGTGCTTTCTTTATTGTGCTTATTTTTGCAAATAACATATTTTCAGACTCCATACAATATATTATGTAAGATTTTTGTCTTAAATTAGGTCTAGACCTAGTTTCTTTGCAATAATAACAAAATAAATAGGTTGTTGTTCTTAATTGATTTATACTCTCATGTAACATTAAATTTGCTTTTAAATCATGAACATAGCTGATGTATGTTGTATTATAAAACTTAAAATTTTTATTGGGACAGTACGGTAATATTGCAAAAATCTTAAAAGTTATAAACTCGTAGTTAATTAAAGGGGTTAAATAGTAGATATTTATTTAGATTAACTACTAACAATAACTAGAAAATCGAATTCGATAACACTTAACTACGAGTTTATTTTTAAATTCTCTACTTCTAGGGTGGAGACCGATGGCCATCATGCATTGAGTTGTCGTCGCTGCTCAGGGAGGTTTTCGCGCCATCACGCTCTTAACGACATAGTTCGCAGAGCTCTCGTATCGGCCAACGTCCCGTGTATGCTTGAGCCCCCAGGTCTGAGTAGATCTGATGGGAAGAGGCCGGACGGGTTGACTCTGGTGCCGTGGAAGAACGGCAAGTGCCTAATCTGGGATGTCACGTGCGTCAGCACTGTTGCCGCCAGCCACCTGAGTCGCACCGCCCGCTTTCCGTCGGCGGCTGCGGAAGACGCCGCTTCCAAGAAGAGGCTTAAGTATGCTGCCCTGGAGCCAATGTATGATTTTGTGCCCATTGCAGTAGAGACCATGGGCAGTTGGGGCAAAGACGCCAGGAATTTTATACAGGCATTAGGGCGCCGCCTTAATAATATATGTGGTGACTCCCGCTCCGGGTCTTTCCTGGTGCAAAGGTTGGCCATTGCCATACAGCGCGGGAACGCGGCAAGCGTTGTGGGCACCTTTGCGCCAGGAGCAACCAGGGGCGGGTTATTTGACTGACGACTGACTTTTGTCTGTTTATTTTAGATTTAAGTTTTAATTTAATAAGATATTTATTCCTAATTTAATTGATATATATCTTTCAATTTTTAAATTAATTATATTATTTACCCGAAAAAATTACAATAATACTGGCCCGTACAATTTTAATTGCGAATTCCAGCAACACTACTCCCGTACCAAGAAAATGTTGACCTCTGTTAAAATAAACACCCGCTTGTAAATGTAAGCTTCTGAATGGATGCACGTGTTGACTATATGGCTGTCAATGTGTTAGTAATATATGATCCGATTACATCATATGACGAAATAGAAAGTACTTTTGTGAATGAACTTGTGAATTAATTGCTACACTTACTTATGTTTTAATTAGGTATCTTTTAACACATGACACACATCTTTTTAATAATATTTAGCACACTGAGGAGTGTAAAAGTTTATATAGAGCAAAAAGGAAAAAATAAGTAGATTTGATCTTGATAGAATATGCACCACAAAATAATAATTAAAAGTATGAAATTGATATTTCCTTCTTTCTTGCTTTAAACTTAATATATGTAGGTATTATGTAAGAATCAATTGTACAAAGGGGTACCCCTCTTTTTCGCTGCAGACAGGTGAAAAGCTTATCTATCAGTAAACAACTGGCTTATGTTATTATAAATCAATGTGAACTAACACTTTTTTATTTTATTTTATTTATTTATTTATTCGGGATTTACAATCAGTTACTCTGACGATAAATACACTGAATATCTAAATTAACTATAACTAAATATGCACTCACAAAGTAATCAACAGAATATTAACTTATGAACTTATTTAAAAAGCAAAGGTCAGTAAGGCTTGGTATGCCTGAATGGTCAGCTTCGGCAAAAGATGGCCGCTACAACGTTACAACAGCATTACAAATTGACATATTCTTATGCTTAGAAAGCATAAGAATATGTGAACATTAAATCATAGGATCATAGAAAGAATCCGTGTAGTGACGGATTAAGAATACATAATGTCACTACCCCATCTCAGCCCGTGGGTGTCGTAAAAGACAACTAAAGGCCTTATGCAGATAAAAGCACTGCGAGATAAGGAAAATTCAAAACAAACCCTATAGCAACCCGTCTGGCCAGCGTGGTATAGTAGGCTAAATTCCCTCCACATTCTTTGGAGGACACCCGTGCCCAGCAGTGGGACTATAGGTTGAAATGATGATGATGATCCTAGAAAGAAACCTTATTAATCTCGCAGTTGTTTGTTTACAATCATATGTTGACAAATATACCAATCAGAGGAGGTACAGATCGATCATAACACCGCTCTAATTAAAACAATGTCATAGGAAACTGTCACTTTTGGCATACCCAAGGTTAATCTTCTGGTTGAGGTTATTTAGTAAGGTCACAACAGATAACAAATATATTAAGTCAAAAGTACCAATTGAATACTTTTGGAAGATAATACTGTACATACACTATACACGTAAGGCCTGTATCTTGTCATAGCGATGACAAGATAAAACAGACACACAGACAGACGGACAACGGAGGGATCCTATTTATTTATTTAAATTTTTATTATCAGATTGAAATACATCCATAGTTTGTTAGTAAAAGTTAATAAGAATAAGAATAATTTATTTCTTTAAGAAAAGTTACATTTTAGATGTACAATGATCGAAGTCACTTCTCTTGCTCTTCCATAGCTACTATTTATTAGTTAATTGTAACTGTGCAAACAAATTACATAAAATGCATGCAAGCATGAACTCTTTATTACTAATTAATTAATTGCTAATTTAAAACTAATTACAATTATTTATTTTCTTTTTTATTTATTTTCTTTTTTAGAAAATATATAAAAAAGAAAATAAATAAAAATTACAAGTATATTACTTTTTTTTGTGTGTGTATGTGTGTGTGCGTGTGTGTGTGTGTGGGAAAAAAGTTGACTTATAAAACTATGTTAGTAACTAAAATTATAGAACTAAATTATCTTATATTAAATAACGCCACTCTGGAACCCATGTGTATGGTATTCCAGTACCTTACAATTGGGCAGTCAGTCCGGTGTAATATAGTATTCAGGAGGCCACTAGACTGTCCCGTACGCGACATCAGGGAGGCTATTCGCTTGCGAGATACCTATAGGTAAGGGTTCCATTTTTTCCTTTTGAGGTACTGAACCCTAAAAAGGAGACATGGACTTGTTTCGTAAACCACCAATATTATTTCAATAGTATTAAACCTATTGTTGACTATTGTATGACCTTGAGGCAGACTCTGTGTTGGAATTTATCAAGTCGCCCAGAGAGCTTCCAACTAGATTTAATGACCACGACATTATTACCGGGTGACTTTTACATGCCTTCCAAAGCACAAAGAGCTCGATGATCGTAATGAACATCTAATCTGTGGTACCGTTATACTACGAGTGCCTCAATACACAGTAACATTTTAACGGAAAACTTAATAGTAAGTATTCAATTTACTTGGGAATCACACCTTGGATCAGTTAGTGCACTTTTAAAAAAATCTGGCAAAAAAAATAACGCCACGTTTAAACTTTTGACCGCCACGTCAAATCGGTATCGCCGTGCCTAGTGCGCCAAGCTTTTAAAATATAGTACATTTTTGACGTGCCATGCCGTCATTGGCGTGGTGAGCACATTTTCATTTTACGTGTTTAGACGTCTCTGGCGTTCAAAGGGTTAACTACTATATAGTGAGTTTAGCAACCCTCAAAATATAAATTATTCTATTTTACAAATAATATCGTAAACTATATTTATAATTAACTATGGCTACAATAAACATTCGTAGTTACATCAAAATTACAACCATCATTCAGAAACTGTTTATTCTAACCACACCATAATTGTATTACAATTAAGTCGTCACACAAGCACACCACACCTTTCAGATTACCATAATTAGGCTATAATGCTGTCCACTACTAAATAGTTCGCTCGAGTTAAAAAATTAAATTACGAACTCGATTCACATTGACCTACTAGTTGGAAGGCCGAACAAATGTCAACAGGACCTTTGCAATGAGAACCAGAGCACCTGTGCTCCGTGCAAAATTATAAAACTCGATTTTATACATCGATTTCATCGTATTACGTAATTAAAGAATTAAATTAATCGGATAGATTTCGGAATCAGAGTAAATGTGGATATAGTAAGTATTATTGAAGACCACCGATCCTCTAAAAAGGATTCACGAACCTCAGCCATGAGGAAAATTTTATAGAGAGAAATAAAAAGAGAAAAGGCATTTTTACAGATAGGAGGGCAAATGTTATAATAGAGGTAAAAGATATGAGTCAATGTCATAAACAACCAATTTATATACGTCAAATCCGAGGAGTACCCATTCTAATATATTTTGTATGATTAATTTGTCTATGGAACAATCCTCAGTAATGAGAGATCGATTAATGAGAGCAAGAGAGAAGATATTTTAACAGAGCAGGAGGATGATGGTTTTAAATAGGAGTAAAGCATTTTAAATGATTTAAGACTGGACTGCAACGTAGCGAAGATAAAATGTAAACGTAATAAGATGATATCATAAACAACCATTTTACAAACAGTCAAAGGTATTATTTTTGTAAATATTAAAAGTTCTATTTAAGTTTATGGTAATATAATAATAATAATATAATATTCAACCACATTTACACAGCACCATCTAGTCCCAAACTAAGCAATTATATTTGCTTGTGTTATGGGTACTAAACAACTGATATACTACTTAAATATTTTTTTTTTTTGTAAATACATACATATTATAGATAAATTACACCCAGACACAGAACAAACTTTTATGCTCATCAAACATAGATTTGTCCTGGGTAGGGATCGAACCCACGACCTCCGGTTTAGAAGTCAGGGTCACTAACCACTAGACCAACAGGCCAGTCGGTGGTAAGTCTATTGATTGTCTATGTCACATTCTTTAATGTTGACTTGCATAGGTGAGTCATTCAGCTTACTGATTGAGGTTAATTGCTGGTTCAAATCACCTTCATAATAATTATGATTTCAATATCAATCTAAAAAATATAAATCCTATCAATATAAAAAAGTAAGCCGAATTCCCTTCACATTTTTTGGAGGAAACTTGTGCCCAGCAGTGGGACGTTTAAATGATGATGATGAATATAAAAAAAAATATCAAATTTTAGATTTTTGAGTGAAGTGTAATCTCACTTTCAATATAATACAATTAAAACTCTAGTGTAGCATTTTTTTTCACCCTTGACTATCTGACTGTATTTAGTTTTTATCTTTTACGGAAACAAGCATAATTTCCCAACCCTAATACCAAAAAAAGTTTTTCGCTCATAACAATACAAGCGTGTAAAACAACTCTTCCCTCCCTTAATCTCATATATCATAATGACAAGAAGTACGACAATCGTCCCTCCGTGCCCATCGAGTGTGTCGCCGAGTTTTCCCATCGTTATAACTTATGGCCACCACCGGTCATTACGACGCCCACATAAACCTACTCTTTTGATAAAACTTCGCTTTATGTTGGTCGTATGTGAACTACCACGAAGGTTAAGCACCTATTAACCAGGAAACGCTGTGGTTTTTAGATAAAGTTTTAGTAAGTATAAAATGGGAAGAGTGATATAACTTAATAGTAAAGTTCTAAATATCTGGAAAATAGAGAATATGTCGGATAAGCATAGTATCATGCTTAATCCCCCAGGAGATAGACAGAAATGCATCACACCCACACTATGGTCGAACGAGGTTGACATAATTATTTCAGAACTCAGAACTGATACAGAGAAAGAAGAAATTATGTTTTTGCTCGACTCAGGAAACGAATCCGAGACCTCTTGTATAGTAGTCGCATGCATACCCACTGTTTTACCGAGACAGTTTTGCACAAAAAAAATACAACTTCAAACTGAACTGTTTTTTTTACTTATCAAAATCTATATGCACGATTTATTTCAAGTTCTTCCTTTCTGTTTCCCAAATATAAAACTTTAATTACTTTCCGTTAATCTTTAGGAAATTAAAATTCCAATCACTTAAATGTGAACTTAGTATTAAAACCAGGAAAAAGTTCAAAACATAAAAACAAAATAAGATCTAAGACAAAACACGATCAATCACCTTTATTTATAATTAATATCATGTAGTTTTATAAACTCTTTGTTTTACCTTGTAAGCTTAATCTCTTAATCACCGAAAGCCTATAAAATACATCATAAACGTAATATTTTATTTGTGCTATCAATTATTTTACTTTAATGCCTTTAATCCGCATATCGTGATTCCATTCGTTGAGTTCATTCAATGAATGTAACGCTCAATAATTGTATATCCATTAAAGGTTTAATTAATAGCAGCTATGAATTCTTATTTACCTACTAACTTGACTAATATTACTTTTACATTTAATTAGAGATTCCAGATGTGCTATATACCTGACTCTTTCTCTTCTGGAGGTGTTTTTTTTTCCTTCCCTCAAATAAAGAAAACTATGAAATAATTGGCGAAAAATGCATCTTCGACATAATTCTAAGGCTTTTAAAATTTTGAATAGACTGATAAGCGACCGGCATGCAAATCATGCATGTATCTATATGGATTTCAATTTGTGGAATTTATTTACTAGCCAAGTGACTTACCATCTGCTAACGGTGAAAGAAACATCGAGAGGAAATCCACATACCCACGAAGAAATTCTAAGTGTATGTCTCCACCAACCCGCACTAGGCCAGCGTATGTGGATTATGGCCTAAGCCCTCTCATCTCCCTAGATAGAAGACATGAGGACTGAGCCCAACAGTGGGAAATTAATGGGTTGATGATTAATAAAATAAACTAAAGTAACCATTAAATAAAAATATTTTAGTATCATGATTAATTCATATTGACTATTAAATTTTCCCCATTAATTTCATCTTGTTGTCTCCTTGTAATTCTTGAAAATCTTAGAAATCATTCTTATTTGTGATACACAAGCAATCTCAATTATAATCATATTTGTCTTTATGTAACTCTTCATCAAGGTATTAGTTTTGAAATGCAATTTGCACTGCGTTATCTATTTCCTGAATGGTGAAATAATCTTGACGTCATCAAATGAAATTTATTTGTTATTCTTCCTAATATAACAAAACCTTGGTAAGCCTGGATATAAGGAAGAGAGTGTGGGTATGTCTTAATCTATAAGGAGATAAGATTTACTGGTACTTTCGTGCTTATAAGGGACATTCTCGATTAAACCCGTTTTGTCAAAATAATCGTTTGTCTCTTTAATGTTGAAAGCAACGCTATATGTCAGGCAAAGGGTAAATAAAATGTAAGAGTTTTTATTTTCAAAATGTTGTTCGCCGACCAATTAATATTTTTTAAATACACAGTCAAGATTTATACCGACTTAAATATGTAGAAACAATTTAAAACTCCGAAGTGCACTTACTCAATATAGGTACAGAACATTTATTTAACAAATCTATTGCGATCACCTCCTGGCCTAAGATTAGTGAGGCTAGAACGCAATGAAGACTAGCCGTCGGCACCAGGAAAATACATAGAGCACCAGAGTGCCTACTATGAATTTTGAAATTGACAATTAAATTTCCGAACATTTGACCGTGAGATCGACTTTGAGTAACGGCCTTTTTCAATAATATCTATGGATTTGGCTACTATATTTTGACATAAGCTCCATAGCTTATGTCAAAATTCTCGCTTTAGTAGCGAAATCCATCTAATCTACCAAAGATTATTGAAAACGGTCAACAAGTTTTGGACACACACACAAACTCATGTCTATGTACATGTATGTTGCATCTTATATAGCTATTTTAATAATGAAATAAACAGTTGGCATTTGACTCTCAACCAATGCGTTTCATTACTGTGGGGACACACACACACACAGTCGATGCCGAGACTCATAGCTGCAGGTTCTCAGACATATACAAAACAAACAACGTAGTAAAAAAATATCCTTTAGTTTCTCCAACATGAATTCAACCATCCTTTATTACCCATTCTTAAAGAAAACGGTCAATTAGAAGTGCTGGTGTCGTTATCAACCACAAAAATTACCTCTGGCTTGTCTCCAAGCAACATCTGAACCTGAGAGACCAATTACTGCGGTTAAATGTCACCTACTCCGTAATATTGGCAGAGTCTGTACATAGGTTAGGCTGTGAGCCAACAATCTATGATTATTACTTCAGCTAATGATGATAATTGTCTTTTTGTATGAGGTAGATGAGGAATTAATGTCATCAGATTTCGCCAGAATGAGGCTTCAAGCAGATATTTTATTTACAGTCCAATGTAATACTTACATGTATTTTAGGATAAGCAATTTAAAAATACAAAAAAAAAACAAAGGTACAAATAATTATGTTTTCGAGATGTTTTTAAGTTTACACATATATACTATTATGTTATGTATTTAAATTTAATCAGAAATAATAATTACAACCATTTTTCGGTCTTTTAGTGCATTGCTTATCTGTTGACTTTTTGCAGTCGGGTTATTTAAATTTTTCAATTATATTTGCTTTTATAAACATACACTACAAAATTAAGACTACTGATATTAGTTATTAACCTTTATTGCCCGTGTTACAACCAATCTTACTACTAGTAGTAACAGCGGTAAATTGAATTACCCTTCTTACTACTGAAGTTGTGAGTTAGAACAGCAATAAGAAATTGCCAGTGTTAAAAAAAAACTATCGTAAAATTAAATTATCAAAAACAAAACAAAATATGACGTGTAACGACGTCTGGTCTGGTCCTCAACGACGGTTGGAGACTAATTTAAGGAAAAATTAACCCCCTTGTATCCGTAGTCCGATGATTTAGTCCGATCATTCAGTCCGATATTCTGTATCATCGGACTACTGAGTCTTTTAATTCAACATACGTAGTATAAAACTTTACAACCGCAATGCATGCCCTAAAGTATATTGTCAACTCAACTATATTGTCATTCGTACTGTAGACTCTCTCTCTAGGTGTATTATGACTTGGAAAAGTTTATAAGATTAAAAGTACATAGCGTATATACAGGTCGGCACCTCTAATGGAAACAGAACATTTTGATGATCACATAAACATAAATTTCAATGAAATTAATTTTGCAAAAATTAACTTATTCTAATTTTTGCTAACTAGGTTAGCGTTTATATTATTATTATAGTAATTTATTATTTTATGGTAATGTATTATAATAATTATCTTAACATATTAATATTCATTACACACGTTAGGAAATAAAAACAACTTAGGCTGTTTTTATTGTGTTAACACTGAATTTGGAATAAATTACGTTAGTAAATGTTTTTTTTTTTTTTTTATCATGCAGCGTTGAAGCTGTATAGTTTGTTTGAATGCATTATTCTCAGGAAATAATAGTAAGAGTAAGGAAAGCTTCAGTTAGCTATAGTTCTTAGATAAGAAGTAAGGAGGCTACTCGCAAATTCAAAATTTAATTGGTCGATTTTGATAATTATCTTGGTCAAATGTTTGAAAATCACAGCGAACATGTTTGAAATTTCAAACATTTGAAAAGTATATGGACTAATCAAATGTCAAGATTGTTCTCACACTCTACTCACAATCTACGTTTTTTTTTGTTGAAAGTCCTCTAAAGCTCTCCTAAGATGAGTTTACAAGAAAATAAAGTCTACTACATAATTCCTCCTCTAAAACGTATTCATACCAAAATCGATCTAAACAACTATGTAGTACCTAAATAAAAAAAAATTGTCGCAAATCTTCAGAACTTGTTTAAAGCCTCCATGTTCTTAGCTCAACTTTTACTTCCAATTCGTTGACCACCTTCTTAGTACAGGTGCCAACAAGGTGCAACAAGGTTTAATAACCAAATCTTCCCTATTATTGTTTGCATAAAAGCATAAATTAAAAGTATGAGACTAAAAATTTTATAAAAACAATTAGGTAGGTATTTATGTCATGCATTGTAAAATTAAGTTTAAGTACATTTCTCATGATCTTTAAACGACACACAAAGCGTTTAACCTTGTGCAAATGTCCAACAAACTTGTATAATGTTATCTCACATTTATAATACACACATACTTATTATGTGAATAAGAAACATTACACTTGAAGTAGGTTACGTTTCGTATTATTATGAAATACGATGTAGTCAGACTCGCAGAATATATTTACAACTAACAATCGAATCTACAACCCTGCAATAGGACTACTTTATCCTTTAGGTACTTTAAACATACATACATCCTATACCGTACTACAAACAGAAAGTAGGCTGTAACTTTTATCTCAAGGCTAAAGCTTAACATATTATTAATAATCTAGCCGTCGAATTACTTACAGAAACTGGCGACCAAGCCCACTCACCGGTACTACACATGTGTTGTAAACTAGTCCACAGGGAAAACGGATCTTAATCGTAGGGTCAGAATCAAAACTATAGTTTTGTTTTATGAAAAAAAAATATCCTGTCATTATAATCAAAAAAGTATTATGTACCTATTCTCTGAGCATAGTGGCGCCCGCGCCGGTAGCAAAGAGGCGTACGGCCGGCCTGATGGCGAGCGTTTACCAAAGATTATGAATGCCTGTTATGTCTGCTACATAATGAGACTCAGATCAGAACAAGACTAAACAATTTCATTGATAAATAAGTTTTAATTTGAAAAATATTTATTTTTCAAATAAGCTTTTCAAGATTAATTATATTCAAGATAGAGATAAGAGCCCAAACTCGATGGAATTGTGTCGTTTTATTACAAACGTCTCATCCCTTCCAGACCCTGGATACCATCTAAAGACAAAGTACTCGTCAAGAATCAAACGAGTCTAAACTCGATGGGCTGATGTCCTTCTATTATGGACTTCCTATGGCCACCTTCCAGCTCTATCATCAGATCAGCTTGATGTCATCATAATATTGCATTGTCATGCGATATACAATATACTTATAATATAATATTTCAACTCAATCGGAAACCGGATAATGTGTTAAATTTAACTTGAAAGATTTGATTCAATTGAAAGTAAATATAAACTTGTAAAAAATGTTAAAACTTTCGGCAATAAAATTGCGACTAAATCAGGAAATTTATAGTTTATTTTTTTTTTGAAATTACAAATATTATTCAGAACTAAAAACCGAATCATATTTAAAAATCAAAACGGAACTTTAATATTGAATTAGTATGTATAATTTGAAGGCGATCAAATAGGAAATACATTGAGAATACATTGGAATATTTAAATGTAATTCTGCTGACTGTACCACTAAATTAATGTCCGACATATGCACACAAGGCTGGAATTAGAATTTTAATGTTGATATATTAAGCAAATAGGCACTGCAAGTAAGGCCTAAATTTGATACTATGAAATTAGATCACTTTTCATTATTAAGGCATATACCGGGTGTCCAGACAAATAGAATATATCCATCAGACGCAGATATTAAGGCCGCTATAAACACAACAATAGAATCATAACTGATATTAGTACAGTAACTTTAATTTTAAATTCCAGAACGAATTTCAATACAATACACGATCAAAAATCGTATCGAATTTTAAACAAGCAAATACTGCTCTAAAGACTTTTAACAGGCTGTTATAAATTATTACGATCCACGATTGGCGAGCGCTATAGTCTGACACAGCTTTCTGCTAATTAATTTTATAAATTCTTTAATAGAAAAAGAGCATAATTGAAGATGATACCCAGATAGACCCTGCGAGGTCTTCGTGAAAAATGAAACGCTTTTGTTAAAGATCACACACATTCACACTGAAAGTACTCACCGCGCCCCATTCCGGTGTGAATTGACCTAATTCTAGAAAAGTGAGATGTATCACACCCATATTTGATTAGCTATATAATATGGTATATTAAGCTATTATTAAGAATTTCAAGAAAAATATACCCAATACCATTTTTTCCTTGACCCAAGGAATGAACCATCGACTTCTTGCATGGCACTAGTACACACTTAAAATACTCCCGCTGTGCTATCGAGGCCGAATTTTATTTGATACAAACCTTCTTAGTATTAGATATTTCATCGTATACATATGTATCTAGAACTCTCAAAGGTAGTATAAGATTACTAAACTCTTTTAAACAAGGCTATTAGTGCGATCAACGATTGTAACTTCTGATCGAGAAGTCATTGTTCAATAATAACCTTCGATAACCTATTTAGTGTAAATGCTTCATTATTGTATAGTACTTTAAAGTGCAATATGTATATTTTACTAATATTAAAAATGCGAAAGTTAGGATGGATCATCGATCGATCAGAACGGCTGAAGAGATTTGTATGAAATTTGACATAAGGATAGACAGATAAATTATAGTCTGGAATAGCATAAATGCTACTTTTTACCCATATGCCACGGAGGGCAAAGCTGCGGGCGGAAGTTAGTATAATTATATATAACAGGTACTAATATTAAATTACAATGTTACTAAAATACTCACCCCACAAAGATCTTAATCGCTTGACAGTCTATAGCAAGTTTAAAATCCGTTCAACAAAGTTGATTACAAATTTACATTGAGGCTTAATTAGTTACCTAAACAAAATGTCCCATTAATCATTATTTGAAAGTATGCTATCATAAAATATTTAGATATTACGGAAATTTTCAAAACAGTCTACTGTCATTATGCTTACAGAAAATGGATTGGGTACACAGTATGTTAAACGATTATTTTGTCAGATATACTCGTACCTATTGTAAACATATTGAATATTTATGGTGTCATTATGTAGAGTTAAACCTCAGGTAATTGAGATGATGATGCAATTGTAAATATTAGGAGAATCAAAATCTTTGGTTAAAGCGAGAAGCGTGAGATTTTGTTAGTTAATTTATTTCCTTTTATCAAAAAACAATGGTTTACAAAAATTTTAAAAGTTTAAATGAATTTTAACTATACTACTTTAATAATTATTCCCAGCTTTTAATACAAAAATAAAAGAATTTTTTTTTTCATTTTTTTCAATTTTCATTTTATTTATTGTGATCATTGGTTCATAGGTACAAAAGTTGTTAAAGATTATAAATAGTCCTCAATGCTCCGCCTAAAAGGCATTTGCACGGATAGTATATTTTTGAGATGTACTAGCTACCAGAAAATATCTAAAAATGCTGTAAATAAAAACCTAGATCCGATGTAGGCAGCTACAAAGATTTTAAATAGTAAAATATTTTCGTAAGCAGAAAAATTCAAACATGAGTTCGTTAAAAGTTTTGCTGGTTACCTCCAACCAGTTCACAATGCAGTCTAAACTCCCAAATTTTCGAACGGCCGTTGTAACTCTAAGTATTCGAAAGGTTTTGAAAAAAAAGGGCGCGTTTCTCATACGTAGTGGTTCGACAGGGGTTCCCACTTACCATCTTATGTTTTATTGATGTGCCACCAAGGCCTTGCCATTAAATTTTCATTGCTTTATCACCCGACATACGAGTTATGTATGGGAACAGTGATTGCTTCATGCATGACGGTAAAGCTGTATTGAAATCACGTGGGATTTGTTTTCCTTCTTCGTAGGAACTAAGGAGCTTAGCCTGTTAATGAACGACGAATAATGGGAACGAAATTTGTTCAATACTGAACAGAAAAATAAGTTTCAATACTGTTGTATACTTGATTTTATTTGTTTCGTGGAATGCTTGGATCTCAGGAACTAGTGGTCCGATTTGAAAAAATATTTTAGTATTGAATAGCCCATTTATCGAGAAAGGCTTTATACCATCACGCCACAGTCAATAGGAGCTGAGCAGTGGCGAAATAAAGAACGACGGGAGCTTAGCCCCTTGCCACTTCTAGTTTACATTATCAATCTTTTTAACTTTATACTTGAAAAAACCAAGTAACAAGACCTTATTCAAGATATGTTTTATCCTAATACGTTAATTCCTTAAAAATACAACTCACACAATAGGGGACACACAATAGACAAACCCTAGATCAAGAGACTCGAAACCAATATTTATGAATTACATAAATACCTATTTGCCTTGTGTTGAAATCGAGTCCACGATACCCGGCACAGTTAATTGTGAATGCACTTATAGGTATAAATGTCAGCAATCCACTAATATCCCACTGCTGGGCTCGGGTCTCCTCTACTCTATCAAGAGAGCTGAGAGGGTTTAGGCCATAATCCACACCATCTGGCCTAGTGCGGGTTGGTGGCTCAGTGCGGGTTGGTGAATATATATTTTTTTAAATTTTCTTATCATAAAGGAAATAATATTTTTTATGACTAAACTTTAGATTGAGTCATACTCAATATTAACAAATTAAGAGCACAGGTTACGTGTAATGACAGTCATTAAAATTAAATGATCAACATGTCAACTGACATATTCGAATTTGGCAATGCAATGCACATGTCTTGACAGTATTTAATATGTAAATCTGGGATTATAGATTGTTGTGAAAACACGACTAGAGTGATTGTAGAATTAAGAATATGGTACTTTATTTCTTTTTGACGGGCCTGTTGGTCTAGTGGTTAGTTATCCTGACTGGTCGTGGGTTCGATCCCCACCCAGGACAAATCTTTGTGTGATGAGCATGAAGGTTTGTTCTGTGTCTGGGTTGAGTGTAATTTATTTATAATATGTATGTTGTTTTTTTATTGTGTTAAGTTGTAAATATTGTTTTTTTCTTTTAATATAATTTAAGTTAGTTGATAACCTTAGTTTAATATAGTGTATGTATTTACAAAAAAAAAATGTATTTAAGTTTAGTATCCGTAACACAACCAAATATAATTGCTTAATTTGGGACTAGATGGCGCTGTGTGAATATGGCAGAATATTTTTATTATTTATTTCTTTTATAATGACCGACGAACTAGCAGTACATTTAGTCTACAAAAGACAGCGGTTTTGTGGTCCTAATGATGAACCAGTTTTATAAAGCTTTCTAGCGGTCTCCACCGTCCCCTCCAGTGGGCGCTAGGCGAGGGTTAGATATTTACTGTAGTCCGGCTGTATGGGGAAGGGCGTGGGGCCGTAAAGCCAGTCTTCTGGGCCGTAGGGCCCGTAAATGAAATACGTTAAAATTATAATCACTGACTATTATAAATTTATTAGAAAAAAATAATAACAATAAGTGCGCGCTGTACTAGAATTACTATGGTAATGAGCCCCGAGCCTTCGGCGGATGCTCCAATGAAGACTCGGTTAGAATTTAGGAATTAGGTATTTTGAATTTTTAAATTATTAAAAGTATATTAAAAAGAAATCAAAAGAGATCCAAAAGGTGATAAAAAGAGGTGCATTCGTGAAGGACGTAGCCTGCAACGGGTGCAACCGTTACACCCTTACTGAGAATGCGGAATCACTATATTAGCAATACACGTGATATAAGTTAAATATAGTAAATATTATTTTTTTGGCTACAGACAAACTGGACCTTTCTATTTCTGAGTTTAGATTAACGAACTATGAAATTTTGAATATGTTTATTTTCTGCCTACATATAAAATTCAAATATCTAACTTCCTCAGATTTGTACTTACTACAAATAGAATAAAGCGAGATTACAGAGCCACGGTCTTTGTGAAATTTGGGTCTTTATTTGAACAATACTTCCACCCGAATCACCCTTTGTACTATCCTAAGCAAAATCAATAGACGTAATCTGAGCCGCAACATCGTGTATCCGAGACAATTGGGGTCACACCTACGCCTTAAACCCGGTCATAGAACTAACAAACTTTAAGCAGTTCATTGACAGACATGCAATTGCAACAAACATGCCTACAATTCTCCGAACGATTATGCAACCAATCGAGTGTGTAGAACTGATATATCGACGCTTAGACATACAGGCGACAGTAACGAACGTGACCAACAACCAGTGCCCAACCATCTGAACACACAAATTCATATTTATCGATGATCGCTAACGAGCGTAAATCGATTTATTTGTTATGCATAATGAATAAAACATATCGATTGTTCATAATTTGCCGACACGCTATCGTGACCACGCTATAATTTCAGGATAAATTATTATGGTTTTAATTTTTGAATTTGGTTAAATTATATTGGTGCACTTATAAATAAGTATAATAGAATGATTTTTAACAGTTTACACAGGTTAATGCAAGGCCATTATGTCTTCCACTACATATTTTACTAACCAAAGTCCTCCACCGTATCTGTAGGCAATATAGGTACTCGAAAACTTCAAAACGGATCTTCATGTAATTTTCACCAATAAATAAAGACATTCATGAGATATGTATATAAATTTACTACCCACATGCCACGTGGACGAAACCGCAGGCGGAAGGTAGTGTATAAGTAAAGAGAACTTTAATACCAAGTATATTATCTGGATGGCAGATGGACCGACGACCTAATAATGTGGCGGAAATTAGGTGAGGCCTATGTTCAACAGTGGACGTCATTGGGCTGATATAATGATGATATTAATATTATCTGCATTATGTTTTAAATTTTATGACATTACGTATTCTTAATCCAATACTACACGAACGGTAGAATATATTAATTGAGTAATCTTGACGATAGCCGAGAGATCAACGGATAAGCCATAAGGAATGACATCAATCCTTCAACTAAATAACATAGAAAGAAAGAAAGAAAAAAAAATAGATTTGTTGGAAGCAAAACGACATCTCAAATCATCAAAATAAACTTGCATTCTTGATTTGAATTGAAATTGATAGTAACATAAGGTGAAACCTTAGAAGTGATACGCCTACCTATAAATGGATATCTTAGGTAGGACACATGAATATCCATTAATCAATTGCAGCAATTGGTAATTTTCCATAACTGAATATGAGCCAAAGGCATCGTATAAATATTATTAGCAAAATTAAATTCAAATAAAAAACAAAAAAAACCGTTAAAACCACGCTGTGGTTTTTTAGTATGGACAAAATTTTTGATGACGAAGCGGAACAGGTGACGACTCGGTACTAACTCGGTTAAAACACTATATTATATTGTTACTGAGTATATCAAATATAATTTTGGTATTTGTTTTTATTGCTTGTTTCTCAAAAACAATTAAATACTTAAATTATTCTGTTTTCTTCGAAGATTTATTATAATATCGGTTCTTAATAAAACTTACTATAAAATAAACAAAAGAAGAACAAGGGAATTCTTATCAAAGCTTAAGAATTGAATGATGATGTCGTCGAATTAAATACAATGAAAGTATGGTGGTTTTACTGAATGAATGAATAATAGGCTATGAATCAACGTTTATGGCTTGTCATTAAAGTCAAAGGTGAACTTCGGTTTAAGGTCGTGTACTGGTTATGCAGCTGTTAAGCAGTGATGCATAACACGTTAAATTGTTCAACAAGGGAGAAATGATTAAATCATTGGGTATATAAAAGCTCGCAACTTTCGGGCAATTGTCATTCTTTGGCTTTTGTTTGTCTTGAAAACGGAAATATGTTGCAAAAGGTGAGATTTTAAAGCTAAAGTTTTCAATATTTTTTCTAAATGATTATAAAAGTGATTGTGGTAAAAATAGACAAAGATAATATACGGTCAAATAACTAGTAAGCAGTATCCTATCCTGCGATGCTAGGTTTAAGCAATTAACGTTATATCAATAAGTACCTATGTAAACGTATTTTGGTTTCTGTCGCAAATTCTATTCACAATAGTCACATTATGAATGTCGAGTAAATATATTGTAATATCAATTTCTGTTTCTTTTCAGATACTTTTGATGCTTTGCTCTATAGCACTAACAAGTGCTGGAATCATCGAAACCAACTACTCTCCAACTGCATCGACCTCTTACTCGTCAAAATTTACACCAGTAGAATACATTAAGACCTTACAAGCACCACCAGTTTATGAATCTGTGGTCACTACAAAAGAAAGCAAATATATAAGCCCAGATGGCAAACAACACTCAACACTTTCCAAGTCGTTCGATACAGGTTATTCAAGTGTAAATAAGTTTGAATCAAAATCATCCAACGATGGTGATATTTTAACCAATACTATTCCAGGTTACTATTCTACTTCTGTCCATTCTCCACTTGTTTATCATCCGCATACCTCGTATACTTACTCTTCTCCACAGATCCATACAGTTAGTTCGCCAGTATATTCCAAATCTGTTACAGTCCCAGTAGCTTATGCAACTCATAATGTACCTTTGACCAACACAATTGTTTCTCCTTCTGTAACGTCTTACTCAACACCTCTTGTTTCCAAAACTAACGTTATAACTTCAGATCTGTCTTCATATTCTCACCCATTAGCTCATACCAATGCTCCAGCATATACAAATTCTGTATCTTTACCAGTAACATACAGTACTCATAAGGCACCTCTAACTGGAACTATAGTAGCTCCTACGTCATACACAACCCCTGTTCTTTCTAAATCTAGATTCGTAACCCCAGGTTTATCATCATACTCTTCAAATGCACATGTCTTTGAGTTTCAACCAATTAAAACCACTTTGACATACTCTGAGGCTCCCATAGTGTCTCACATGTCATTCACTGGCCTAGGAACAAGTTATTCTTGGTAAATTATTGAGATTTTCCCTTCACATGGAATGCGCGACTGACTGTTAGATTAAGTTTAATTTATGTTACCTAAATGTTAAGTTATATAAGTTTACGTTCATAGTAATATATTATTTCTGCATCATACATGTGATTCATTTACCTTATTTCATTTAGTTTAATTAATACTTTACTGAAATAAATAAAAATCTATAAATATTTTCCTTACATAATGGGTGGAGTAACCAAATTTTCATTCGTCCTTCTAATAGCACAAAATTATTTCATACCAAAAACCGCAGGCCTCACCAGATCAGACATGCCAAGCTCAAAACTATCCTGTTACATTTCCACACGTGTGCAAAGTTACCACACGCCAAGTCCAATCGCTGACCGGTCACAACATTGCTGATAAAGATGTATTGTGTACTTAAATTGCACACTCGACTTGCTCCAACTCGCACGATTGACCTGTTCAACGTTGCGACATGACGTTAACTTTGTTAGGCCCGGTACACATGGCTGGTGTGCGGATTATATCTTAAATATTATCTAGGTCAAGTTTTAAGGTCGAAGTTGAAACACCTACTTTTTTTTTGTATTATAAATAATAGTATCTAAGTGCCTCGTTAAAACCAATGGTGGCTGAATGGATAAGGGAGCGGCGTGCAAATCACGCGGTCCGAGTTCGATCCCGACCAGCAGTACCAATGTGGTTTCCACTTTGTGGAATTTATATGTACTATTCAAGTGACTTACCGTCTGCGAACGGTGAAGGTAAACATCGTGAGGAAACCCACATACCCTAGAAGAAATTCTATGTGTATGTCTGATCCACCAACCCGCACTAGGCTAGCGTGAGTGGATTATGGCCTAAAACCCTCTCAGTTCTCTAGTTAGAGGAGAGGAGATCCGAGCCCAGCAGTGAGACTTAATGGGTTGCTGATGAAGTGCCTCTTTGGTGCAGCGGAAGTGCAAACGACTACTGTGCAAGAGTTCCTGGGTGTGATTCCAGCTTCGGGAAAAAAGGGGTTAGGGTTGTTGCAGATGAGCTACGATGCCACAGACAGATACACAGACACGTCAAACTTGTAACACCCCTCTTTTTTGTCGGGTGTTAAAAAGAGTTTGTTAAACACGCCATGACTTTTAACAATTATGAATATTCTTGTCTTAACATTTTAATTTGATTCCTGGAAATTAAAACATGAAACATTCATCTCTTTGTTTTAGAACTCACAGCCTTCAATTTATAATTGGATGCTGAAAGTGGAACACCTCTTTACTTCAAATTAAGCATTAATTTTACGCCGTCCCTATTTTGAGTCATAAATGTAGTCGCAAATAATTCAAACCAGTGAACGCATTTTATTTTATCATTTATTTATAATTGAAAAGGTCAATATTAAGTGAGATTGTTTTTTAAATATCACTATTGCGTCCTTTATAAATAAATTGCACAAGTATAATCTGTGGTATAAGTGTATTATCAGTTTGACCATGCTTTCTTCAGCAATCAAGTAAAAATATTTCTTCTATGTTGAAGCTTAAGCTTGACGAGTTTATCGTCCATGTAGTGACGGATTAAGAATACATATTATCACTTCCCCATTTCAATTCGTGGGTGTCGTAAAAGGCGACTAAGGGAGAAAACTTAAACTGAATTAAACATTAAACATTGCGAGTTCGAAACAAAACCTATACCATCCCGTTGTATAGTAGGCTAAATTCCTTCCACAATCTTTGAAGGAGACCTGTGCCCAGTAGTGGAACGTTTCTGGATTGTAGGATTGGAAGTTGGAGGGAATTTAGCATACTATACCACACTAGCCAGACGGGTTGGTATAGGGTTTGTTTCGACGTGAATATTATTTTAACTTATAGCTTGACTACCAACATTCTACACTTCAATCACAAATAAAAAAGATTCGTACAGAACACTTAGTGCGCGAATCCGTCTAGCACTTGGCCGGTTTTTTTTTTATATCACTGTCAGCTGTTTGAAAATGGCAGCAAAAAATTTTCAGTCATCGAGATTCGTAGTTAGGTCTCTGCACAAATACATCCAATTCAACTATATAACATCATTACTGACAGCTAAAATGAGACATTCCACATCATCAACTCCTATTCAACCGACGTCAACCCTTTGTTTCAGCATAGTCAGTGGATGGAAACAATCGGCATTCCAGTACAACATTAATACAGAAGGTACGAGTAATACTACTCAACGCCCAATTCGCGTGTCTTATAATAATTAAGATATATCTGAACGAGTATAGAAAAAAAGCTTAATTGTTTCGCTCTCTCATACTTTTTCGTACTGCCCACTAGCGACCATTGGAAATACGTTGATTTATCACACGTATGATGGTAATACCTCGGTGTTTATGACCCTGAGGAAGGCCAGGAGACATCAAAATACTGAATTACCTTCTGCTGCGACCTTGCCGCTCTTGTATAGGTACACAGCCATGAGAAAAAGCGTCTCTCGGACACTAAAACGTCTGTTAAAGACACTAGAAGTACCTTAAGTGTATGTTTGATCCAACCCGCATTAGGCCAGAATGTTTGGGTTATGGCCTAAACCCTCTCTGCTCTCTAAATAGAGGAGAGGAGACCCGAGACAGCGGTGTAGACAGATTAATGGGTTTATACTTTTCTATATATATAGATATGCGCCAGACATGCTTTTAAGATTTTATGCTATAGCTTTGAAACTTTACCAACATAAAAACTTTGATGGTCATTAATTTTTATTATATTATAGATTCTTGCACAGAAATCCTAAATACTCTAGGTACAAATTCAGTGCGAGATGTAAGCCCACGGTCAGGTAAATATATTATTAAGTTTTTCGGTTCGTAGTCAGTAATTGAGTCCAGTAAAAGCCCCAACCTAAACTTACTTTATCGATAAAACTCCAAAACATTAAGTCAATACCACTAGTTACAAAGTTCCATTGTGACGTCTACAATACAATGGTTTCAACATACCAAAGATTTTAGTAACAAGATTGAGTAATCGAAACCTAGAAGACTAAATGATTTGTAAACATGCGTAGGTGAAACATTCAGGTTGATTCTTACCTGCTAATTTGCGGATTTAATTATCTCGTATATCACAACTGCGAATACTGGATAGTATTGAGTCATTACTGGATATTAAGCTATACATACAACTAGAGTACCTAAGTGCTTTTTATTTAACCTATGGGCCGCAGGTCACTGGTTATCTCTCAAGACACTAAAACTGGGCCACAAAGCGACCATAGTGAGTATCTACGTGCCCGTGCGTGATAATTATTTAATAAATGTCTGGCCCTACGTTTGGTCTGGCTGCTTAGAAAAACTATTAAAATAGTTCTCCAATTAATATGAAAATCAAGATTGAAATATACCTGATATAATTAAGTTATATCAGGTTTTGGGAGTAATCGTTAGCCTAAGCTAGCAGGTATACGCTCAATGTACGTACAAAATGTACCTACTCCCACAGACTTCATTTCTTAGAAAATAAGTAAGGTCTGGTGGCCCTATCTTGGTCTAGTATGTTAGTAACAAACACAATGCTAGAGGGTATTTTAAGATTTTGGTGTTAGTCATCGTAAACGTAGACTAAATAAGAAATATCAGGGCCGATTCACACATGTATGAGAAAGTTACGGTGAATCCTTATGTTGTGGATTTCTTCACGTGTATGTAATAGCTGTTAAAATTTGATGCCTACTGGAAAATCCAAGATATGTGACCTTGGGCTAGAAGCCTAACAAATTAGTTTTGACATTCATAGTGATGAAATCTTCATTCTGTTCTGTTTTCTCTGTTCTTCAGTCTTTTAATGATTTATTTCTGAAAATAGATACATCGTCGTCAATGCAAGCCCTAAGAAACGCTGGTATGAGACTTAAATGCCTATCAGAATGTCGGGCTGAATAGGGCTATGGAAAGACAAGAGTGGAAAGTTAAGGGCCTTTGCTCGGCAGTGCAGCAGTGGGACGATATATGTTGAATATAAAAAATAGCTATACAGCATTCATAAAATACTGGACATCACTTTCAACTGCTCATTTCGCAAAAACTTCTATATACTACTGTTTAGTACTACAGACTTGTATAATAATAAAAAATGTGACTGTTACAATTATCAATAACTATGGCGGAAATATTCAAATTAAGTATAACGGAAACTACAATAATGAATTAATTAACATACATAATTAAAATGTATGAACTGCTGACGACAAACTGTTTTGATTACGCACTACTGAATTTGAACGGATGTATTTCTTGACAGCATGACTACAAGCTTGTTTCTTACTTATACCAACGATAAGAAAAGGAACTCTCATCAATTTAATTTGATAAACATGACTGGTAAAGTAACTTCACCTGACGAAAATATATAATCACTAGTATTCATAATATTTTCGGCAAAAATAAAACAAAGAAATTAAAGATAAGGTATATACTTTAGAAATTTCTGAGTCATGTGAACCAGCTTTAGAAACTACTCACTTAAACTACTAGCTTTACTTTAAATATTGTCAAACATAGGGTTAACTTACATGATCTATTATGATAACTAGTAATATTATTATGCAACTGTATATTTTATTTATTTAGTTATACAATTGCTTACTACACTAACAGTTGCACGTTTTTACCATAGGTGCAGCATGTAAGGGGCGCGAGCGCAACCGAGTGTACTGATTCGGCGCCGATAACGAGCAGCGCGACAACGTATTGGCATCATCAACTTTATTGTTTAACAATAAATAATAATGTAACATTAAAGCACACTTCCGCCGCAACATGAGTATCGAGACCCACCATACCTGTTACGAACAGAGACGGATATAAATAATGAGGATAATAGCCATATATTTAACAGAATGTGCAGTATATTACAAAATTAGAAGAAAAAATTAAGCTGCGTATTAAAGACATTGATAGGTTGTCAGACAAAAATATTGTTTAATACGGTGTGTATACAGTATCATGGCCGCGCAGGTACGGACAAATACGGGCTGTCAAATGTGTCAGACACGTTCAATGTCTATAAATATAAGAGCAAAACTATAAACTAACTATAGTTTTGCCCCTTAATCTAAGGGGTCAAACATATCTGGTGAAATATGGGTGTAATGCAGCTCTGCTTACGGAGATAAAAAGTGGGACACTATAATAATATATTCTATATAAATAATACAAATTAATGACTAAGTACTAGGCACAAAACCCGAAAACAAAGACAGGTAAGTATATAAGAATATTTTGGAAGCAATAAATAATTGAGTATTGAAGTCCTAATAAGGTCGAATTTTTTTTTTTTTTTTTTTTCATTTAAAACATACATCAATTATATACACGGAAAAGTTTGTGAGGTCGGTCATGGGAATCAAATTCCACTCAGGCGGGCCCCAGAGCTACAGCCGTTGTTATAAAAGTATTTGGATTCCAGGCTAATCTTTGGTATAATTACAGTAACGAAACATGTTATAATTATGCAATTACCTCAACATTCTACAAAATGGCCCAAGTAGCTCTTAGTGATTTTTTATTTCATGTAAAAATTCACGTTTTTCTAAGTTACCCGTATATATAGAGAAACTTGAAACGAAGCACTTTATCAGGGTACAATAGAATAAGAAACTGATTGGCCATTCTTCGTGTTTGCAAACTTACACAAGACTTTTTTCGTAATTACTGAAATCTGTAACTAAATATTATGTTTATTATTAATAAATACTCAATCAGAGCAACATCAATACTTAATTAAGGCATTTATATTATTATACTGACCAAATATTATACATAGTAAATTATTTCATTAGTCAACACTCAGCTTCCACCAACGATTACGTTACATTCTAAGCTGGAAGCCGTAACACATCTATCTTGACAATATTAATTTCATTATCTTAATCTATCTTTTATAATTAGACTTGATTATGTTATTGCATTATGATAAGATTGTAGATAAAAGGGAACATAAGCCGTCTTTAGAAATTTATATATTGACAAATTAATTTACCGTAAGTGATTATTTTTGAGTAAGGTTTGTAGCAGGAAATGTCAAATGACGTTTATTGAAGAATAATTATGGTAGTAGAGTAAGAGCCCAGGGCTACCAGACCTTACTTATTTTCTGAAAAATAAAATGAATGAGGGATATGAGGGAATGGGGAGTTCTATTTTACACCAACGCGCGTGATCTATTTACATGTAAGTATATCAGGTATTAAAGTTGGGTAAAAATTTTAGACAGTCAGTTATCTCAGTGCTGATTTTTATTATACTTAAATATGTTTTATAAAATATTGTTAAAAATTAATATTCTGTACTGCCGAACACTTTCCATTGACGCGGTCGGTAACATTTGCTAGACGCTTTAAAACTCGCCAAAAATAATATAACATAATAATATACCTACTTATAATTTAAATCTTTTTTTTATTATTGATGCTCGGGGAACAAACTACAGCCAGACCAAACCGGGCCAAATATCCCCCACACATTTATCAAACAATTATAAGGCACGCGTATACTTATAACCACACTTTGCGTTTCAATAACAAGATCTTGGCTCTTAATTTAAAAGAATTATTCAATTTCAGCTTGCAATGTTTGAATGCCAGCTCTAACATTATTCCTAGAATAATACAAAGAGAATAAACTTCTTTGTAAGTCTCAGTTTAACGCCAACTGTCTGCAAATTTGACTTTTATGTTTCTATTTTTCCTATCTTCAGAAACAAACAAACACTTTTGTTGATAGGAATGATTTTTATATAGACAGCAAATATTCAGACAAACAAGTCTAAATTATAGCTATTTTTAAATAGTCACTCTAATTCCCACTTAAAGTTTTATTATTCTGATAATTTAGACTGTGTGACACAAAGTCAAATTCACATCGGTACTGCTGGTCGGAATCGAACTCGGACCGCATGATTTGCATGTCGGTTACTTATCTATTCGACCACGTCCATCGCTATATCGCTAACAGAGTAGTCGCTCAAATAAATATAGACAGAGTGCTGCACCTAAAAATGACCAATGAATACCTGAGACTGTCTCGTATCCCCTAATTTAAATAGCTAATTCGGTACTAAAATTTCCATAAATAAAATATAGTTTAAAATGTACTTTACAGGTGTGACCTCAATGATTCATTAATTCGTCAACCTCTTAATAAAATTAAAACTAAGATACCAATATGTTGATTAAACCGTTCATTACATAGCTGCGATTTATAACCGTACTAAAACAAAAGCCAAGGCTCATCCGTGCTTCAATTAAATAGTCGTAAAGAGGTTTATAACTTCCAAATAAATGTTAAAACTATTTGAAATTATGTTCTTGAAATTTGAGACTGGTGTTATAGAAAAAGTGTTCTTATTTTAAAACTTTAAATTCACAACATGTTCCTAATTTATGGTTTCTAAAAAGGTAGAGGTTGTATGTCGGTTTATGAACATTTTGGGCGTTTACTTTGTGACAGGGTTCTAACAAGTTGAACTACATTTAGTACTTATGCTTTAAGCCTAGCGCGGGGGTAACGAGTATAGTATAAAAGTGCTTGTGTGCACTTACAGAGTATCACTTGCCGTAGTGAAGTTTATACATACCAAAATGGCAGCTAAGGTACTAACTTGTTCTATAGTGATTCAGTGAAATAATGTTTTATGAACGTTACATTATATTTTCAAAACTAAAACACATATATGTGTATTAGTTTTGAAAATATAATAAAAATGTGTTAAATATAAATTAGGTCAAATTGAAAAAAAGCTGGGTTATTTTTGCTGGTAGACTGAGAAAATATTTGAAAAGAAAAATTTTAATAAACACAAATGAATAGTTTTAATTGTGTAAACAACAGCTTGGGCGTATTCTAGTCCTGCTGAAGCCTTGAGTCGCGGTTACTATCGCCAATTACAATGTCTATCTGACTCATTGAACAGCAGATTGTGAAATGAAATAGTATCAATACCCCAAAATCAATTTGAAAACATACATAATTATTATCTACTCACTTCTAGATACCTACCTTTATTTATTATTAACATTTTACAATTATATTTAAAATTAGTAGTACCCGCGACTTGGTTCTCGTGGAAAACTAATCTCGCATTCACTTTCACGGAATCCTAATATTTTTTCCATAATCAAAGTAGCTTAAGTTACTTCTTGTGACAATAGCTATACGCCAGTAAACGTTCCGTCGAAATCGGTTGAGTCGTTTCGGAGTTTACCTCAAACAAACAGACAGACAAAATAATTTAAAGTGTGTTTTTGTTATAAGTAGGTACCTAACTACTTTCACATGCCTACTCTAAAAAGCTGTTACTTTGATATTAGAATCAGACACTTCTTTGTGTATTTGTAAAAAAGTTTAATTATAAAATATTTACAAGATAAAAACACTAGTAATTATTGTAGTAGTATCTAGTACTACTAAATATCAAAAGCAAAAATGTCTTTGTACTTTGATCTGTTATCCCAAATCACACTGTTTTAGTTTAAAATTAATAAAATATGTTTATTTAACTTGGTAAAATATTAAAACGTAATTTCTATTACAGATTCTAGTCTTCCTGTGTGCTGTGGCGGCAGCCCGCGCTGGTTTATACTCAGCTGCACCCGCATACTCAGCATATGCCGCTGCACCGGCGTACTCCACATACGCCGCCCCCGCGTACTCAGCGTACTCCGCGCCCGCATACTCAGCATACGCCGCGCCCGCATACTCCGCACCTGCATACTCAACATACGCCGCTCCAGCGTACTCTGCACCCATAGTGAAGGCCGTTGCTCCAGCAGTGTCTTCCATCTCTTCATACTCCACACAAACAGCCCACGGAGCGCCTCTGGTGGCCAAAACCATCGCTCCCTACGCCACTTACGCCGCTGCCCCCGTCGCGACATACGCGCACGCGCCTGTGGCCACCTATGCGGCGCACGCTGCCCCTCTCACCTATGCTGCGCCCGCGGCTTCCTACGTATCTAAGTCCTACGCTCCTATCTCAACATACGCTGCTGCTCCCATCGCCTCATACGCACACGCCGCTCCCATCGCCTCATACGCACACGCCGCTCCGTTGACCACATATGCCGCTGGCCCAGTACTCAAGTCTGCCCTGACCTACTCCGCGGCTCCCGCCGTCTCTCATGTGGCATACAACGGTCTCGCCAACTACGGCTGGTGATCACCTAACGAATGTACAAATTAGTTGTTTATGTTATGTACATATATTATATATTTAATTTTTGATACAACGCGAATAAAATTTATTAAATAATATATTTCTGTTTATTATTATCATGACAATGTTTGGAACTACCCAAGAGCAATACCAATAGAACTATGTTAGTAACATTTTATCCTAATATTTGTCTGCACAAAAGAATCTCAAGTATTCGTATCTTAGTTTCTCATTACATAGACGGAAGGGTTGATTTACGGTGTCCCTTCTTATCTGAGAGCATCTTATATATTTCCTTTCGGTAAATAAAAAGGGATATATTGTTCTTAGATACTTTATAGAGATATTGATTTACTATCTAGCCAACTAATCAAAGGTCTGCCCTAAAAGTTAACGTTACGAATAATTAATTCGATAAATCTAACTTTAAATAATTTCTAACATATCTTTTACTTTTTTTTAAATCACAATCCTGTAATAAAGATATAGCTTTGTCATGGGTAATTCGAAACGAATATAATAATATAATATATGAATCACACTAATATCTCTAGGGTAGGAATTGAACCCACAACACGTCACTCAGTGGTAAGATCACTTAAATTGCTACGCCACGGTGACAGACACTACACTATGTTGAATATTACATTCATCGAAGGATATAACAGAGATATGACGCTGTTAATGCAGATCCAATGAGGCAATAATTTTGCCATTAACAGGTCACAGTTTCCTTTGGTTACTACTTTATTATTATTTATAGCCAGTAACTAAACATTCCATATCCTTTTGCTTAAAGTAGTGAATAAAATCAACTAGTAAGGAAACATCTAAGTAGCCATTCAAAGGAGCCCTTCGAATATACATAATTTATTTTAGATATTTGTCTAAAGCGATGGTGCAGTTCAAAGGTCTGAGATCGATCCCGACCTGCAGTACCAATGTGAATTCCACTTTGTGGAATTTATATGTACTAGTCAAGTGAATTACCATCTGCTAATGGTGAAGGAAAACATCGTGAGGAAACCCACATACCCTAGAAGAAATTCTATGAGCATGTCTGATCCACCAACCCGCACTAGGCCAGCGTGAGTGGATTATGGCCTAAACCCTCTCGGCTCTTTTGTTAGAGGAGAGGTGACCCGAGCCCAGCAGTGGGACTTAATGGGTTGCTGATGATTTATCTAAAATCTCGCCACTAAAATCGCCGTGTCTTGGGGCTTACTCTAAATTTCGATATTCGACTTAGTCCGATTTGACGTCGCTGTCAAATGTTTGAAAATGACAGTGACCACATATAACTGCCGCACTCAGAAACGTCAATTAGCAGTAATCTGTCATTAACACCATTTTTTATTGATTAACCCCGATAATACCTGGAAAATAGCAAAGGCAGGCTAGTTATAAAATAAGATATTTTATTCATTATTTAATTACGTCTGCACCAGTATCTTAATTACTTAATTGTTAATTATACGGAAGCTTAAACAATACATAGCAATATTGTTCTTGTGAAAAAAAAGCTATCGTTATAATCATCACATTGTTTTAACAAGGCCGTCCATGTTGAAAGTATGGAAACACCTTGACTCGTGTCATATAATGAGAGCTAGTGACGTCATCGTCACTTACCTAGGATCAAAATGCGTTTTGCAACATTTCTTACTTGACGTAGATTAGATTTTAATAGAGGTTTGTGTGTGTTTCAACTTATCTGACATTAAGGTAAATGTTGATTATGTTTCTTAAGGCCCATAGGCCTTAATAGTATTGAATTTACGACACAGACTACTTAGTCGCTTTTGGAACTTAAATGCAGCGACAGAAACTCTAAAACACGTGATTTAAATACTGCGATGGAAAGCAGAGAGTCAATAAACTGCGATAGAAAAGTAACGTGTGTGCTATAATATCATCATTTCAATCCATAAACGTCCTACTGCTATAGCCCTAAATTAAATAATAGGTTTCTTAAGGGTCGGCAAGGCGTTCGTGATGCCCTTGGTGATACAGGTGCCTATAGGCTACGGTAAGCACTTACCATTAGGTGGACCGTACGTCTGTTTGCCACAGTCGTGGTATAAAAAAAAACAGAGGGCCTAGGTACTAAGAAACTGTACAATATTTAAAAATTTAAATAGGTCGCTGTTATTTTCAAACATTTGACAACGATATCGCAGCCTCTTAACGACTACCACTAACTGGGACCAACGGAGACGCTCAAGAATGGAAATGCCACAAACGGTCACCCATCTATGGACTGACCTTGTCGAACGTTGCTTAACCTCGATAATCGTAATAACCTTTTCAGTACCACAATGTTATGAGCACATAATCTATTACTATCACTGTATACCTATTAAAGTAGTCTATTTTCTCCAGTTCCTAGACTATTTCTATGTCAAACAGCCGTTCAGTGGTTTGAAAGCATCACAGACAGAGTTAATTCTGCAATTATTATTTGAATATATTAATAAATAAGAATTTCCACAGACCTCGTACAAGTTCAAGCGTTTGTCAGATATGTATAACAGTTAAAATCGTGAGATGAAGATATTGCATCATACACGTCTGACCTTGACTGTTGATTGTCTTGTCTAGTACTAACTAACATTTGACTACTCAACATAGCATCACGTCGTAAATTATGCATGCATGGTCTGACATGGCTTTCCGTGCAGTAATGACGTCACAATGAAACAAATGAAGCGATGGTGGCTGAATGGATAAGTGTCCGGCGCGCGGCGTGCTAAATACGCGGTCCGAGTTCGAGCCGACCAGCAGTACTAATGTGGATTTCACTTTTTGGAAGTTATTAGTCATGTGACTTACCATCTACTAACGGTGAAGGAAAATATCATGAGGAAACCCACATATCCTAGAAGAAATTTGATTTGTATGTCTGATCTAACAACCCGCATTATTTAGGCAACCGTGTGTGGATTATGACCCTAAAACCTTCTCAGCTCTCTAGATAGAGGAGAGGAGACCTGAGCCCAGCAGTAGGCATTAATGGGTCTCTGATGATGATGATGATGAATGACGTCGCAAGGAGGGCGTTACTCCTCCTCCTAAAATATAATAGAAATAAACCATAAACTTTACTATCTATTTATGATCATTATCAGCTGTTGACGTCCAGTGTTGGACATAGAACTCCTCAAGAGATATTCAAAAATCAGTTGTGGCCTGTATCCAGCGCGATCCTGCTGTTCAGATCAGATAATTCTTGAGACTTTCTACCCTGCGCTGCTTATATGAACAGCTATTTTTGCGTTTACAGAAGCAATATTATCCAACTTATGTCGTTTAAAAACTAAAGCTATATAAGTCCCTTTTGACAAATAGTAAATATTATTTCTAGTTTTGTTTATTTATTACTAACATTGAATGTTTCCGCAATGAATACAAAGTTATACAATAGTGATACTATTCATCTAGAAAAAACATCTTTGGAACATTGCCAGAAATTTCCCGGCTATTATATAAGAAAGGGAGATTTTATATCTACATTGTAAATAAACTGTTAGGAAGTTGCCTCAAAGTGGACCTTGACTATCTGAGAAAATAAATAATATCATATCTTAGCAAATTTTTATCTATAGGAACAGTCGAGTTCATTAATATATTGGCACCATCAAGGATTCAAAATATTGTGAGCGTTGAAAAGCTCAATAAATACTCTAGAACCTATAGATCAAATATATGTCCTCATGTGAATGGTTCAATAAATATGTTATATACATTATGCAATAAGTTGTAGTCACCATTTTCAACAAAAATATCTAATGATGGCGCCAATATATTAATGAACTCGACTGTACTTTTGTATGTAACAAAATAGTAATTATGTAAAGCCGTACTGTGATGTTATATGGCTATTATATAGTCTTCCTCAAAAAATGGGCTTCGATATTAAAAGATTTTTTCGCATCGGACCAGTAAGGTAAAGGCACCTATTACGGAGGCATTTCGCAACATTTGGAAGTAAGAAACAAAAATAAGCATTTGTAAGTATTTTTAAAGGTGCAAAAAAATTTTATCGTCAAAAGTGGAATTTACATTTTGTATTGCTGTTATATTTTCCTTTTGGTGTACTTAAACTGAATAAAACAGGAATAAAACTCAAATATGTAATACCACCGTAATAGGAAGCGATTCTGACTACCTCCGTAATAGGTGCCTTTACCTTAGTTCCTGAGATTAGCGCGTTCAAACAAATATTTCTGACAGTTACTAAAGAAGCATTAGCATTGCGAATCATCAGCAACCCATTAATGTCCCACTGCTGGGCTCGGGTCTCCTCTCCTCTATCTAGAGAGCTGAGAGGGTTTAGGCCATAATCCACACACGCCGGCCTAGTGCGGGTTGGTGGATCAGACATACCCATAGAATTTCTTCTAGAGTATGTGGGTTTCCTCACGATGTTTTCCTTCACCGTTAGCAGATGGTAAGTCACATGACTAGTATATATAAATTCCACAAAGTGAAATCCACATTGGTACTGCTGGTCGGAATCGAACTCGGACCGTGTGTTTAACACGCCGGTCTTTTACCCATTCAGCCACCATCGCTTTCATTGCGAATGCTCCTTAGAATATAATTTTAATTTAGCACTATCAGCAGATCTAAAAACATTAATAAAACACTTCTATATTATTAAATTTAAATCAGTACATTTGTAATTAACACCATATACGTCTAATTAGCGTGTGTAATCATTAATCATGTTGAATTTATCTCAAAAATACAGACGTCGCCGTGGGCCATACTAGTCAAGTGCTTACGAAACAACAAAACATATGTACCCACTTACACGTCGGCGATTTGTCGTGACCAGACACCTAGTAGTCAAGTAACTTTAGGTCAACGAACTTTGAGCAACTTCTGACCTCACATTACCGAACAAAGGTATGATACAGAAAATATAATAAAAGTACTGGTTAAACAAAATTATAAGCGTCGAGGGATAAAAAAATGCGATTCTTAATTTGAATTTTGATTTATACAATTACGTATGCATCGTATAATTTAGCCATTCGGATGTATAGATTCTAGGACTTAACCTAGAAATCTGAATAACTTGTGCATCTTTAGTTTATTAGGTATATTTTTAACCTTGATATGTTACTCAAAATGATATTGAACCAATTTGAGACACATCTACGTTAATCGTGAATGAAACTAAAATTCCAGAAAGTTATTTCTGCTAATAACTTTCTAAGATTAAGTATAATAAATTATATATAACTATATCGGGAATTCGACTCGAAGATGTAACTAGAAACTTATAAGTAGATAAATTGCTAATGCCGTCTCAAAGTTGCTATTTGTGTCATGAAAATATCTTTAGATATTATGAAAAAACTAGCTACTGCTCGCGGGTTTTTATGTTAGAAAAAATTAACCAATAGATTTTTCCAGATTGTAGATTACATCTAACCCAACGGTCATTAAGATTTTTTTCCTAATATAGAGGACTTAACAAAAAAAACTCGCATTTGTATCTATAATCACTATGATTAATTTATTATTATAGATCGATGGATGTTCTCCATTGATTTTAGGTCGATCAAAGAATCTTTTCTTTCTGGAATTAAGCCAATAATTCTTGCTTCGAACTTTCAATAATAATTTACTTACAAAAAATCCTACACAAGGATCACAAATCCAACTATCATCAAATCTTGACTTGACCAAATATTTCAGACTTGAACCTCAAAATCAGGTTTCTTATATTTCATTTACTTATTGATTTCGTATACAACACCTGACTTCTTTACTTTACGGTTCTTAGGTACTAACTATACTCGTATTTAACAGACAAATGTACGTATAACCCTAACAATAGAATCACGAATTTATAATTAATTATTTATTACAACACAATTATTACTGCTAAGCTATGTGGCTTCCGTGTTACTGCCCTAAAATTATAATAAACCCAAATAACTGCTCTCGTATACCGCCATTAACATTTCTCAAATAGCTACTGACTTCTTAACGAGATGGCATGTCGCTAAGATATAGACTTAGCGAACCATTATTGCTACCATTCAAGGATCTGTTGAAATTGAAATTTAAAGAATCCTTTCTGGAAGTTCTTTTGAAAAGTTTTCAATTTGGAAAAATCGCTTGTATAGAAATTGGAAAAATAGGGCTTTTTACCAGACTGTAAAAAAGGAGGGTAATGTTTTTGGTAATGATGTAATGATGAGGTAATGATGCTGGATTTCCTGTCATGATATTTTTTTTTTATGATCTAGGTGTCCCATCATGGAAATGCACTTCATCTCATCATCAATCATTACATTTCATCACATCACATCACTGGCGAAATCTGGGTGTGGAATTAGTTTAACCCCTTCAGAAATAAAAGATGTTACGCAATGTAAATTGACACGAAATAAATTTTGTATGGCTGGATTGTTTCAAAGTGCAGTCAAGAAAGAGCGAGAAGAAGTGAAGAAAGTGGAGACTACTGGTCTTTAAAACACATCTCTTGTTTCAATCACCAATGAAATTGTTACAATACATGTTATCATTAAAACGCATCATGTGGTTTTCGCTTTGGTGAAAAACTTGAAGGTCTTCGCTATTATTATCAAGCTTATACTTAATAATATCGACTAAAGTTTTCAAGTTAGAAATTTCATAATGACATCTCTGAAATTGGTTTAGGTTTGTTCAGTCCAACGTTATTCTTTAAAAACACCTATTAGGAGTATCTTCTGAGATTACAGCATCCTTTCCAATTGCCAGTATTTGTATAGGACTATTGAAGTACTCAGTATTACGCTTCTAGGGTTTGTTTTCAATTGTAAATCTTTGTAAAAACATCTTAATGTACGTACCGGTCTATTTTAATCCGCCCTATCATTATGCCTATTTTTGTAGCCCTCAAGTCTGGACGCTTCGCTTTTTTCACCAAATGAAAAAATTACTACGTTAGCACACGTGGTAACGACTGGTAAACAAAATTATGAATGACACTAAAAACAAATGAAACCGTTGTTTCGAGGCCTATTGCAACACAAAAAAACGCATCCTCACTACACTTCCTTAATATACATTTACATGGAAGTAAATTAGTTCACCTTCAGTTCGCCTTTATTATTATAATAATGTTTATACTGGGTGGCGCAAAAGTAGTGGCACTAAAGAAAATGCTTTTTTTTTTTTTATTATACATTTTCTGTCATTCTGTTGTTGAAAATTGTGTAGTGAACAAATGTAAAATACACTGAAAATAAACATGGACCGTTTTACTCCCCAAGAACGTGGAATATCAGTGATAAGAACACAACGTGAATTTCGTCGACGATTTCCCCACCGTCCGGCACCGATTGGTCGCACAATTCGACGCTTTGCCACACACCCACTAAAAGTTACTGTATGGTGTGGCATCTGTGTTGACAGAGTGATCGGACCCTATTTTTTCGAAGACGCTGGAGGCAATGCGATAACTGTCACTGGAGAACGCTACAGAACCATGTTACGTGAGTTTTTGATACCCAGTTTGGACGAATTGGGGCTGGAGCACATCTGGTTTCAACAAGACGGCGCTACGGCACACACAGCGCGCGACACTATGGACTTAGTGAGGGACGCTTTTCCAGGCCGAGTTATCTCTCGTTTTGGCGATTTGCCTTGGCCTGCAAGATCACCCGATCTGACCAGTCCAGACTTTTTTCTTTGGGGTTTTTTGAAATCTCGGGTGTATGTGAACAAGCCACAGACTCTCGCAGCTCTAAAAGAAAACATTCGTCAAGAAATAACGAACATATCGCAGGAAGTGTTACGGCAAGTTATGCAAAATGTCATAAATAGGGCTCAAATGTGTATCAACTCTGGAGGTCACCATTTAAAAGACATCATCTTTAAATCCTAATGGTACGAAATTTAATGGCACAAATATACATTTAAAAAAATCTAAATCTAGTTTTCTAATTTAGAAAAAATGTTATAGCTGAACCAAATAGGGTCTTTACTTTTGCGCCACCCGTTATAATATAATATTAATTTCAAAAAAGACCTTAAAAACATCATTTGTGATACAATTATATGCTATTTTACTAAAAACACCTAGAAACTTGACAATGGCGAGGCCGTTTTGTTTCCTGGGATTTCGTTAACTATATAAGCTGACAATTTTAGTAAAGCTAACATTCGACACATCAATTCCAAACAATGTACATCAAGATGATCGCTAAGGTAAGAATGGTGACATTCATTTTATATAGTGAATTTACATAATCATCTCAGTATTAAGGCAATCTTTGCACAGCGTATAACTCATCAGTGATTTAGAAGTGAATAATCTGGAAATTTGCAAGTTTATTTTGTGTGGTGTTGTTTTGAAAACATGTTTAGGATAAGGGGATTCCTATCAGTAAGTGTGCTTTGGAAATATTCAAATTATTGACGTGATTTGAGTCAGTTACTTTGTACTTGATATATATCTTATTCTCAAAATCTTTGTACTACTTCTATTTGAAATGGTTTAAAATAGTTGGTTGGTTTTGATTCTCCGTTATACTGTCTTTGCAAAATATGTAAATTTAATTTGATTGATTGCAATAGGTGTGAGCTACCTATTTTGTTAGTCAAAATAGATTTAGTGTTGTACAAATAATTTTTGGCCTGTAATTGGCTTGGTTTATAATGTATCAATCTTTCATAAATGGATCATTCCGTTCTATTATTTATAAAGGGGAAAAAACCTTAATTAAAACCTACCCATGAAACTAATTTCCCATATCGTATAACTAAATATTTACCACAATAATATGGAATCATCATCATCATTAGCAACCCATTAATGTCCCACTGCTGGGCTCGGGTCTCCTCTCCTCTATCTAGAGAGTTGAGAGGGTTTAGGCCATAATCCACACACGCTGGCCTAGTGCGGGTTGGTGGATCAGACATACTCATAGAATTTCTTCTAGGGTATGTGGGTTTCTTCACGATGTTTTCCTTCACCGTTAGCAGATGGTAAGTCACTTGACAAGTACATATAAATTCCACAAAGTAAACTCCACATTGGCACTGCCGGTCGGGATAAAACTCGGACCGGTAATTTGCACGCCGGTCCCTTATCGATTCAGCCACCATCGCTTTTAATTACATATTAAAACTATATATACAATTAATTACAAACAAAAAAAAGGGAAACTAAAACGAAAACTTAAAGAATAAAAAAAAAACAAATAACCCAAAGAAAACTTGTTTAGGCATCGTAATATTCGTCAGCATCACTGTCAACCGGAAACGTACCCAAAAGGCTGGCGGCATTGCCACGTTGAATGGCAATGCTAATTCTCTGAGCGAGAAAATAATATTTTTGAGCCGTTTGGGGTCGAGACTTTAGGTACGTGGGGTCCGAGTGCTGCTAGGTCTTTGTTTAAAGATCTGGCAAAAAGGCTTATCAACGCTTCACGTGATCAGAGGGCTGGTGTGTTTCTTTTAATTTAAAAACCAATCATTAGCATTCCTCAAATGTTTAAATACCTGCCTAAAAGCTATTAGCCCTTTGTACACTGCTAAGTGCTAAGTCAGCACATTAGCGGTTTATCTATTATTCTATGCATGCACAAACGTGTCATCCTTTTGTTAAAATGTAATAGGTCTGTTGCATTGCGATAGCTTTTTGTTTCTCGTTGCCACAGCTTTGGACATCCGAAAAACAAATAGAATAGTTCTTTGTATCCTCTTTTGAAGCGTTTATTTTCACTTTCGTTTCGTGTTTGTTTTAGAGAGATGTTGTATTTTTTGGTACTTGTTAGTGGTTTCCCAATAATTAGTGAGTTTACGTTTGCAAAAGCTATTTAGCGTTCTTCATGTCGGTCATTATGGTTATGTAATATTTCATACGTTTTAAACAATACGTAGCGTAAAAACTAATTTCTGCAAAAACGCGTAAAAAAAAATTTGTTTATTTTTCTGGATTAATTTTTCAAAAATTTATGTCATTTTGATAAATATTATATACTAGGTTTGATTAACTATACATACATTATATACTTACATTTTCAAATTGAATAGTGTTTTTTTTTTTGTTGTATTCGCTTTAGTTTATCTCATAAGCCACCTGTGCAATATCAATCGCCGTATATTGTGGTAGGATTATCGTGCGTGTAATGCGTTCTATTTCACAAAACATTTGCGAATTGAATTACACTTGACCGGTTTTAGAATCTCAACTAGACCAACCAATCTGCTATTATTCTAAATCTACTCGAGGACTTGCCTAACCCTGTTCTCATTAAGTAACATACGGCCTTTAGACGAATCAATCAATACTGGTTTTAAATCTCTAGCATCAGAGACAGCTTTCATAATGTCTGTCATTTGTATGCAATCAACTAGATCGTAAATCATAAAACTTGGATTAATAAGTCGGATGTTTCCTTTATTATCTTGACTTTATACTGTACTTAGTCCAGAAATTGGTTTCTCAATTCTTAACTAGAGCAGGAGCTAAACAACTATGCTAAATTATTGAAAGTAAATTTAAGAAGTTATAAATGTCAATGTTATGTATCCTACATTTTTAACTTGTCTTCATAAGTCAAATTGCACTTCTACTGAAATGTGGTGTAACCTGCATATTATTTTTACACAAGCGTTTTATGAAATGCATTTGAACGTTGTCATGTAATCAACTTAATATACTGTATTCGGTTTTCAATTAATATAACCTTTTATATATACGATAACATAAATAATTAAAATTAATTAGGACGTAAGATATTATTAATAGCTGTTGCCCGTGGTTTCATACACATTGGATTCCCGTGACCAGATTTTTTTGATTTTTCTCGTCATTAGAACCTTTGTCAGACTTGAACCAATATTTAATATAATATAATATATATTCTACTACATTCACACAGCGCCATCTAGTCCCCAATTAAATAATTATATTTGCTTGTGTTATGGGTACTAAACAACTCATATACTACTTAAATACATTTTTTTTGTAAATACATACATATAGATAAATTACACCCAGACACAGAACAAACCCTTATGCTCATCACACAAAGATTTGTCCTGGGTGGGGATCGAACCCACGACCTCCAGCTTAGCAGTCAGGGTCACTAACCACTAGACCGACAGGCCAGTCAATTCAATTTAAATAAATATAGATAAAATATTTTAAAATTTAAAAGAATTAGCTGAATTGGATCAGACAGACCAAGGAAAATAGGGATTAATTTCTATATAATAAGATGAGAAACACTGTTGGACAGTTTTAAACCTAATAATTATAGACAGAGGATGGAAATTGCCGGACAGACAGATCTCAACTTTTTTACATTGGCACACCAATATTATAGTCGTCATTAGTTTGAAGCAATTTAATTCTATACAAAAACCCTTACCCTAATAATGAGTACCAGCACAACCTCCAACTTAATGTTAGCCAAAATAGTTGTCTTTAAAATTTTGAAAATGTAAAATGATTCAAAACAAAAAGTGATAATAATATTATGCATACCACAAAATCTTTGTCACATAGAACAATAAAGTTTAGAAATAACGTTTCAGTACTTATATCCATTACTCATTCTTTACAACACCCGTGGGAAGCGTCCCGTAGAAACAAACAAATGGTGTGGTGATGTTAGTATTTATTTTAACATTTTCCTTCATAAGTCTTACTGCCTTACTCAGAGACTAAGGTTTATTTAGTAAAAACGTGTAATACTTAAATCTATACGCCTAAAGACGATTATTCAATGACAAAATTGTGTTTAATGACAAATTACTGCTAATTGACGTCTCTGAGTGCGGCAGTTAATGAAACACTTTTATGACACACTTGAGAAATACCAAATGTCGTTTGCATCACAAAACAATAAGGTCTATTTTGGCTTGCAAGTGACTTCAGTACAGTGTCAGATGTCATCAATGCGCCACGTCAACGTTAATAAAATGAGTCTTATCGAATTTTAATTTTGTTGGAAATTTTTGTTAAATGTTCTAAAGCAAATATGTGATCGACTATACAAAGGTTTGTATATCGTTAATAAGAAAAGTAAATGTAGAGAAGAGTGTGTAAACTAAAAAAGAAATTGATTTTGACAATCACTATAATGATTGTGATGAAATTGTCAAGGTATAATAATAAATTTATAATAATAATAATATTCTACCACATTCACACAGCGCCATCTAGTCCCACAGTAAGCAATTATATTTGCTTGTGTTATGGGTAATAAACAACTGATATACTACTTAAATACTTTTTTTTTTGTAAATACATACATATTATAGATAAATTACACCCAGACACAGAACAAACCTTTATGCTCATTACACAAAGATTTGTCCTGGGTGGGGATCGAACCCACGACCTCCGGCTTAGCAGTCAGGGTCACTAACCGTTAGACCAAAAGGTATCAACCTCGAAAGTACCTAACGTAGTTATTAACATCACACGAACGAACTACTTACTTATTAAAATAATGACGCTGTTTGCGCCAACATGTTGCCTTTAAAATTTTAGATTGTAAGAGACAATTTACAATTCAGAAAAAAAAAAAAATATTTCATTTTATTTGTTTTCTGTTTTCACAGTTCGTCACCCTTGTCTGCCTGTTCGGCATCGCCCGCGCTGGTGGTTTCCATGGTGGATACCCTGGCCTTGGTTACTCTTCAGGCATTGGTTATGGACTAGGAGGCTACTCAACCTACGTCACACCTTCATACGTGGCTCCTATTGTCACTAAAGCTGTCTACACTGCACCCGTCGCACCAATTGTAACCAAAGCCGTAGTACCTACTTACTCATACGCCGCCTATTCTCCGGCGATCTCAACAGTCTCACGCTACCAAGTTCATTCTTCACCAATCGTAAAGTCTTATGTAGCCCCTGTTGTTAAATCCTATGTTGCCCCTGTATCTGCTTACTCAACATACACTACTCCTTACTCTGTCGCTTACTCTCCTTACTCCACCGGCTTCACTGGCTACCCTGGCGGTTACTCCGGTTACGGCTATGGCGGTTACGGCTCCAAATACTTATGGTAAATGATGTGACGTGTATATAGGAGTTCGAAATATATTTATACAATTTTAAATTGTCCGACATGATTGTAAATATTCTTTTGTTATAATACGATGACTGTTTTAACTTATATCAATTTAAGATGATACTCTTTATTATGTATTTAATAAATATGTACCTCAAAAGCAATTGTTTATTCTTTATCCTGAATGTTAGCAACGCTATCAATATGCTCACAAAACCATCAATTTCATCTCAAGACACATTCAGTTTAAAACATAGTTAACAAATACGGCATAGCATTATCTCTGTATAAAACCTACTTAAAACCATGCCACACGGTTGTAAAATTGCTTTCCACAGAGGTGACCTTGGTGGTTTCCAACCGTCTACCCGGCTGTTGTAAACCAAATTTCATACAAACTACGCGAATGGCAACCAAACTCCAACCAAGGTCACTCTATTGGAACGCAAGTTAACAACCGTGTGGCACGGCTATTATACTTAAAATGTATTTGAACGTCCTTCAATTTGTAGGCTCAGTTTATATTCTCTTTGCAAATACTAATAACAGATAAACGAACAGGAATTTCTTGTTTTGAAATGTTATCATGTTTGTTTATATTAACATAGGATTCAATTTATTAATTTAGTAATACATAAATTATGCATCAGAGCAACGTCTAAATGGCTCCCACACCTATCAATCAAAAATGATGTTAGCGCACATAAATGAATCCGAACAAGTAAGTATAATTATATTATTAATCAGGTGTGTACTTTGTGTCCGTTATCAAGATGATTTTCCACCAGAGTGGCTAGGTGAAGCGAGGCGAGGAGACAATTAAAATTTATATGGCAAATTTTCAATCCTCTCCTAGCGCATCTTCGGTGGAAACAGTGTGGATTGACGAGAATATGCGAGGCGTGAATACAAGCCTTTTCTACTAGAGGTCGGCGGTCACGTGCGAGCTCGCGATTGCTATTTTTTAGTGGAAAAGGGTCAGTGCGATTTCGATTCTCTTCTCGCCTTGTCTCGTCTCGCCACTCTGGTGGAAAATCACCTTTATTGTATGTTTGTAAAGTCCCCTGCGATATAAGGCTTGTTCCCCATGTTGCAGGAGATGTTGGCATTAAAAAAACAATTCTTATTTATTTGACTATCACAGAGTTTGATTTTGTAAGAAAAGAACGTCCAAAGTAAGAACAGTAAATTGGATCGCTGAAATGTTTGATAAAATAACAGATAAAATAGACCACCATTATGTAGCTTTCGATTACGTTCACTTAGAGCTTTGATACTTTTATTGCGCCAAGGGATTGCAGATCCAAATGTTTGAAATTTATTTTCAGCTTTCTTAAGAAAATATTCTTTATAGATGGACAAATAGAAGGGATCCGGTTTTTTTCTTTTGAAGTACGGAACCCTAAAAATAAGAACTAACTTTAGGTATAAAAACTAATTTCAAAAGGGCAATACAAACAAACTTCATAGTTCTTAATTAAAGCACTCAAATAATAATTTTATTTAATTAAAATAATAAACACAGGTATTGAAGAAACAAAGTATGAATCCATTATCACGTATTTACGAATTTAATAAATTACTTCATGTTTTGTAGTATACACGAATGCCAACCCTTGTACAACAATACTCAAGATAACACCATAAATTATAGATAAACATCTCAATCTCATCAAAGCATAATCACCTTTAAATCAACGAGGTAAAGTTCTTCTTCCTACGTACATTTTCAGCAATATATTAGTGAATATTGCATTTTAACGTGAGTGTAATTAAAATCTCGTCACGCTCCGTTTTTCTCAAAATCTAAGAGAACCTTGAAAAAATAATCATGTTTCCTACAATTTTCATATAAAAGCGTGTAACAATGCCTTCTAAGACATTCAACTCATCACACGTGAAGGAATACCAGCAACATGTTCACTAAAGTAAGTAATTGACAATTGTACAGCAATTTATTAGATACCCTTAAAAACAATTAATCAGGTACGCATTTCCAGTCTGTGTGCCTTTTTGCTAATATAAACTGCTAGGCTAAAGTATAGTTACATTACATAGTTTATGTTGTACCAAAACGTCACTTACGACAAAATTTTGTATTCACAGTCATGGCTTTAAGTTTAAAACAGATGTAACTTGTATTGACAAGCCACAGTAAAGTCTGATTGCTCGCTTTGTCTTTCTCGTAAAGAAAAACAGAGAAGGCATGAGAATTGCATTGTGTAAATGGGCCTTAACAAATTATTTAGCGTCTGTCAATGAATGAATTCGATGACATTTAATATTCAAATAGCTTCCATTCACATATAAGGTGACCAAACAAATATGTACCTATAGTTTTCTTACCATGTCTCTTTATCTCTTTTTGTCTTTCTCCTTGTAATGTTGTAGTATGCTTACAATGTCACCTATGCTTTTTATTCCAAAGATAACGTAAAAGACTAATAGGAAAACAAATCACAATACACCAGTGTAAAAGGAACGGTAGATCTTTTATTAACCAATCTAGTCAGGCTTGGCTTCTTCAACATACATCAATCTTTTCATCCATTCTCACCGGTTGAGGGTACTCCTGATCTGTCCCTTCCTTAGAACGTAACGTACGTAGTAATATCGTCCTATTGGGAGGAGAGATCCGTGCTCAGTTGTGGGACATAATGGATGGCATTGAAGATAGTAATAATTATTAATGATGTCTTTTTCTCTCATTAACAGATCTTCGCACTCACTACCTGCCTCTTTGGCCTGGCCCATGCCGGAGGCCTTTACAGCGGAGCTGCGAATTACGGTGGATACGGCGCTGGTTATGGCGGTTACGCTAACAGCTATAGCGGATACGGTGGATATGGTGGATACGGCGGATATGGTGCTCAAGGCCCCGCTACCTCATACACCTCTGTCACTAAAGTAGTTCCTGCTAGTTCTGGCTACCACGGTGGATACAATGGTGCTCTTGGCGGATACAACGGTGCTCTTGGCGGATATAACGGTGCTCTTGGTGGTTATTCTGGTGCCCTTGGTGGTTACAATAGCCTTGGTTATGGCGGTCATGGATATAATGGTCTTGGCGGTCTTGGCTACGGTTCTCGCGGTTACAACGGTCTTGGACCCGCTACATCCTCTGTCTCATTTTACCGTGACGACTCTCGCGTCTCTCATGGTTATGGAAACGGTGCCTATGGCGGATATGGCGGTTATGGCAATGGCGCTTACGGTAGTGGCGCTTACGGAAACGGTGCCTATGGTGGTTATGGATATGGCAACAACCTTGCTTGGTAATTTAATAAAAAAAAAGAAAATTGCGAATGATGTCTGTGATAAATAAAGTGCTATGAAATGTATAATTATGTAATTATTGTTTTATTTTAATCACGGGCCCATGTCTCGGATCCCTTCAGTTTATACGGAAATTGCCATAAAGTTACATTATTACCACAACAGATAATTAAAACGGGCACATCCCACAAGAATAGGCTAATTGCCTTTGATATTTTTGAGATGACTTTCAGTCATGTGTATTTGATTCCCATTATATGGGACAAATATAGGTGTGCCTGACAAAATTCCCATGATGATAAAAAATCTTGGAAATAACTTAAACCGGCATTAAAGGTACAAAACTTAATGCTTATGTATCCTCTTAATAATAAAATAAAAATACATTGCTTAGGCTACTCTCTTGTGGAGTCGGATTAAAAACAAAATACTTCAGCTTCACTTGAAAAGGACCTCAGAAAAAGAAAACACCAAAGAGGCGCGAGACATTTATTTGAATAGCTGTCAAAAGTTGACTTGCGTTTTAATGATGAAAAGTTACATCTGAAGTATTTTATATAAGGTCATGAAATTATTTGTACGAAATTTTTCTTAAAAAAAATTTAGCTTTTGGTACAGTTTGTTACGCAACCATATTTTATGTATTTATTTAATAATCTTTATCCCATGCAAAGTATTTTAAAATAAACCGATATAAGTACACGTACACACCGGCATATTTAGCGGAACACAAAAAAAGACCGAATATTCTTTTTGTACTACATTGCTGGCTGGTTTTAACTTTAATTAAATTTTAAAAAAGTATTTACAATTACAAAACAATTGAATGTCTTCACACATGCAATAGTTTTTGTTTTGTTAGAACTTGCACCAATTTAAGTTAAAATTTTTTTTTTATGTTCCGCTAAATATGCGTAATATACATATTACCTTGTGTACTACATACAGTACACAAGGTACCTAATTAATGACATTTAAAAAAATCGGATGATGTTTTCACAGGATATTCTTACAAATAGAATATCATTCTGATTGACGTCTGACTACTGAAAAATAAAAAAAAACTGATAAAAAAATTAATAGTTGTTACTATGAAATTGAAAGTAAAATGACTGATCTATTAGCCAATTATGAATGAACCAGTTTGCGTAAATTATATCGAGGATATAATGAAATTATATTTCCGCAAACCCTTAATAGTATATATTCTAATTATACCAAGTGCCATCAGAGCTCCAGTTCCTGATTTAATAAACGAGAAGTTCCGAAATAAACTTCCTTATTAGTAAATTATGGTCACTGGTGAGTACCAGAGACCGTATGAGCCTACGGCATATTACACAATTTTATTGCTTGGGTGTAGACCAGCCTTGACATTGAAACGGAAAGTGCCCGCGGCTGATCCGCCACGGAGATTCAATACCAATACCAGTTTGTAGACGCTGATATAAAAGCGAAAGCAAGTGCTCCAAAAATTATTACACACGACAACAACGTTCAATACAAACATGTACTCCAAGGTACTAAGTGATTTTGATTTTCGAAATTCAGTTTTAAAAATCTTTTTTGTTTTTGTAATTGGGTGATTAGCATAGAGACTAGTTAACAGTTATTTAACCTATATTTGGTAATAGTGCAACGTATTGACGCTCTCCGCAATTTGAATTTTGGAATAAGTCTTGCCAAATTTAAAGTAAAATAGTTGATAATAGTGCAAGAATCACCAATAGGAGAAGATTTGTGTTACATAAGGGTTCTTTTTATTTATACTCTGCCTCTTATGATATCAAGATATTAGCAGATGCAATATTAAGTTCGTAAAAAATACTGATTTTAAGTAAACATGTAATAACCTTTGTATTAAATTTCTTTTTAGATTGTCATCTTCCTGTGCGCGGCTGGCATCGCCTCCGCCGGCAACCTCCTCGCTGCCGCCCCTGTGGCGTACAGCTCTGCACCAGCTGTGTCTTCAGTGTCCTTCTCTTCTCACACCGCACACGCACCCGTGGCTACATACGCTGCTGCCCCAGTCGCCACCTACGCTGCCGCTCCCGTCGTCGCCAAGACCTACGCCGCGCCTGCATACACCACATACGCCGCCTCTCCCGTTGTGGCTAAGACTTACGCTGCCCCTGCCACAGCCGTCTCCTACCAGTCTATCTCCTCCCACTCTGCTCCCGTCGCGTACGCTAAGTCTTACGCCGCACCCGCCCTTACCTACTCTGCCGGCCCCGTGATCACCAAGTCCATCGCACCCGCTGTTTCTTACTCATCTGTCTCCCACTCCGCTCCCTTGACTTATGCCGCGGCCGCTCCCGTCATCACTAAAACCTACGCTGCACCTGCATACTCAACCTACTCCGCTCCCTTGGTAACTAAGACCATTGCCCCTGCTGTGTCTTACTCTTCCGTAGCCCACGCTGCGCCCGTCGCATACGCCGCTAGCCCCGTCTACGCCAAGACCTACGCGGCTGCCCCCGCTTACGCGTCATACGCCGCTCCCGCTATCCACTCATACGCTGCTCCCGCTGTCCACTCATACGCCGCTCCCGCGGTCCAGACATACGCCGCGCCCGCGGTCGTTAAATCCGCCGTCACATACTCCGCCGCCCCCGCCGTTTCTCATGTCACATACGCCGGTCTTGGAGTCAACTACGGCTGGTGAACAGTGTAATTATCCGAAGTTATTTATTACTAGGAGTTAAACAAGTGTACATAATGGATAAATACTCGAAAAATATACGAAATAAAAAAATGAAAATATAAAACTGGGTTTTGTTAATTTTTAATACCTCTTAATTCCTTCCTTGAAAATTTAACAAGATTGTTATTTTTATTCTCAAAAATAACAAGTGCAGTTCACTTGTATTGTGATATTAGGTATATAATATAATGTCTTCTGTAAAACATATCTACCTAATGATATCTAATTATCTACAAATTTAAACATCAACAGTCTTCATAAATCATTTTATTTTAATCAAAGCACTTATGTACATAACCAACATAATCGTCATCATCATCATTTCAACCCATAAACGGCCCACTGCTAGACACGGGCCTCCTCCAAAGAAAGTGGAGGGAATTTAGCCTACTACTTACTATACCACGCTGGCTAGACGGGTTGGTATAGGGTTTGTTTCGAATTTTCCTTTTCTCGCAGTGCTCTTATCTGCATAAAGTTACTCCCTTTGTCGCCTTTACGACACCCATGGGTTGAGATAGGGTAGTGACATTATTTATTCTTAATCCGTCACTACACAGCACCAAAATAATAAGAAACTAATAAATGCTACATCGTAGTATAAGCAAAGTAGGCTAAATACCCTCCACATTCTTTGTAGAAGACCCCTGCTCAACAGTGGAAGGTTTATGAGCTGAAATGATTATGATGAAGTGCCACATTTACAGAACATACTATATTAGTAAAAAAACATCACACCTTATGTGCCCGAAGCTGTAGGCAGATATGCCATAGCTATAATTATAATTAGCCAGTGTAGTCGGCTTGGGCTGACCTCTTATAATACGCCCAAGGAGTACCTACGCGCTTAGTTATCACCGCTATACCAGAAGACTAGCTCGCCCATTTTCGGGGCGCAATACCAGACTCTGGACTGAACCACGTGATCAAACCCAGGATTTCGCAGAAACCGTATAATATTTGTAAAATTATTATAACAGAGGTCGTAAAGGATTTCAACAAAAAAAAAAAGAAATTTTACAAGCGTATAAAATGCCATAATTTGGATGCCTGCCTAACAAAAAATCGATTAGAACTTAACTATCATATGTAGTTCTACTCTCTCTTCTTCTTTTTTCTAATAAATAAGTTTCCTTCTTTTCATTTTTTTAATTTATTTTAGTTGGAATTTGTTGTTTTGTACCATTGTTTTATATTTCAATTTAAACGTCTAGCGTCTCCACCGTCCCCTCTGGTAGGCGCTAGGCAATGGTAGGGTTTTATATGGTCCGGCTGTATGGGGAAGGGCGTGGGGCCCGTAAAATGAAACACATAACTGAACTTCGGTAGTATTATTGAGTGATAGATAAACTGTTATAAACTTATATTTTTATTAATTTAAATAACCAGAAGAGCGTGCACTGCACAAGAAATTAAAAAAGTAATGAGCCTCGAGCCTTCGGCGGATGCTCCGACGAAGACTCGGTTGGAATTTAGAAATTAGGATTTTGAATTTTTAAATAGGTAATTAAAAGTAAATTAAAAAGAAATCAAAAGAGATCCAAAGGTAGTAAAAGGAGGTGCATCCGTGAAGGACGTAGCCTGCAACGGGTGCAACCGTTACAAACGAGTTTAAAATGTGGCTTAAACTAGACTTTTAAAGAAAAAGTGGCCTGAGTTTCTTGCCATTACCACAGAATAAGGTATAGTACTAACGCAACGCCAGAACGTATTAATGCTCAACCAGCGAACTGGCTTTTAGACGATTTACGTGCACTTTTTTGGCTTTGTATGACATGTTCGTAAGTATCATGTATGTGATCCTTATGATTAAAGAGTTTTGACTGATTGATTTATCAATTCCTGAATGGAATGTGGTATGATAAAATTCTAGACAAAATTTGTTAGTGACAAGTGAACTAAATAAAAATTTAAAATTTAATCGGTTTATTTCCAAGGAAGCATGCGATTTGTTCCGCATTCTCGCGAAGTTTCCATGTTCGCCCTACATTTTTTTCCTGTTTTACCCAATTTTTCGTTCCTTATTCGCCTCGAATATTTTTTGTGTTCAAATTTATACTATTTTAGTACAGACAGTCTCAAAAAGTTTTTAAAGCTAAAAATTATTTTAATAGTAATATATTTTTGTCACAGTTAGATAATTTGTCAAACCTATGAACAGGTAAAAAAATTACATTAGATCGGATAGCAACCCTTTTTCAAGGTGAACGAAATACCCGACCAATCAAAAAGTGTTATCTTATTAGGTAGATAAATGGTTGGGTGACTAGACTAGACACTAGACTGTGAAAAATGTAAGTAAGATGAATATTATTCATTTGTTATTTTCTGTGGTTTGTATGTGATCTATAATAGTTAAAGTGCAATAGGAATATTTTATTTTTAATTGTAGTATTTTAGGTTTTAATACAGTTAGGTTATAGTTGTACTTTAAGATAGTAATGAATTCCAGTTTGATCATAAAGTTAATTTGTTAACTATTTATATATGCTTAATTAATATTATACATATATGTAAAGCAAAGATTTTTTGTCCGTGTAGTGACGGATTGATAATACAAAGTGTCACTACCCCATATCAACCCGTGGGTGTCGTAAAAGGCGACTAAGGGAGAAACCTTAAACAGATAAGAGCACTGCGAGAAAAGAAAAATTCTAAACAGTAGAATAAGTAAATTGAAGTGACATTATAATAATAATAATTATTATAATATTCTACCACATTCACACAGCGCCATTTAGTCCCAAAGTAAACAATTTTATTTGCTTGTGTTATGGGTACTAAACAACTGATATACTACTTAAAAAAATTTTGTTTTTTTGTAAATACATACATATTATAGATAAATTACACCCAGAACCAGAACAAACCTTTATGCTTATCACACAAAGATTTGTCCTGGGTGGGGATCGAACCCACGACCTCCGGCTTAGCAGTCAGGGTCACTAACCACTAGACCAACAGGCCATAAAAATAAAATATTACTATGTTGAATCAAATTATTCTATGTAGTATTAGTAGTGACAATGAGTATTCGGTTACTTGACTAGGATTATAGTGTGTCCTTGTTCTTATCATTAATGGAAATATAAATATCGTTGCAGGGTACTTTTAATTTTTCTAATGTTATTCTTATTGACGTAACTAATTATTATTAACAGGTTAAAAACGATTAGCTACAAATTTCGAATGATTAAAATGAAACCAATATCAAGGCTACAAAGTTGTCGCCAAACCTTCAAAAGTTGGATAGAATTATTTTTAACATAAAAATGAAAATTTTAGGCTAGTACCTATTTATACATATTATGTAAGGTCTAAAAGGTTCAAAATTAGACGTGCAAATAAACAAATAAAAAAGTTCAGCTTGTTAATTTCACTGCATAAGGTAAAACAATTAAATGTTTTTTAACGGCTTTGTCCCTGTTCTCTACATCACCCTAATGTTAACTGGTAGATAATGCCTCAGGCATTAAGTTCGCTTTTGTACTTTTTTGTGCAGAAAGTATAATAAATTAAAAAAAAAATATTGATTAGTATTTTGTTTTTTTTTTTACAAGCTTTACTTAACTTGGAATATTTTGGACGCATATCCGATATTATGTATTTAGATTAAATTTAGAAAATTAAATTAGTATTTTTGCGTGCATATAATAAAATATATTCATTACTACCTACCGACCCGCATTAGGCCAGCGTGTGTGGATTATGGCCTAAACCCTTCCAGCTCTCTAGATAGAGGAGAGGAGACCCGAGCCCAGCTGTGGGAAATTAATGGGTTGCTGATGATTACTACCTATAGGTAGTAAAATGGAACTCCATTGCTAGACAAAAACATCCGTTTAATCACAATCATTGGATCTTTCAGGTTTTCGTGTGATCAAGCAACTCTCAACTAATTAAATTTCTATTTTGCTTGACAAATTAATTATTGATATTTTATTGAAAACATGTGACTAAATAATAAATTTTACACGTGAGTTGAATTTGTCCTAGGCCAGCTTCACGAAACAAAATAGCTCCGGGCGTTATCGTTCATTGATTCAATGCAAATACCAGTTTGCAGATACTGATATAAAAGCGAAGGCAATTGCTCCAAAAAATATTGTACTCGATAACATCGCTCAATACAAACATGTACTCCAAGGTACGGAACTACTAAATATTTTATATACTTTTTAGTACCACTTGTTCTTATTTTATCCATTAACAAATTGAATTACTACTATGTAGTATAATTATCAGTATAATAACATTATACATATATTATGTCCTTTCAGGTAATAATCTTCCTGTGCGCGGCTGGCATCGCCTCCGCCGGTAACCTGTTCGCCGCCGCGCCTGTGGCGTACAGCGCGCCCGTTGCGTACAGCTCTGCGCCGGCCGTCTCCTCCGTGTCGTACACCTCTCACTCCGCGCCCGTTGCCACATACGCCGCTGCCCCCGCTGTCACCACCTACGCTGCTGCCCCCGTGTACACCAAGTCCATCTCTCCCGCAGCTGTCTCTTACTCCTCCATCTCACGCTCTGCTCCCCTGACTACTTACGCTGCGGCAGCTCCAGTTGTAGCTAAGACATACAGCGCTCCCGTATACTCCACCTACTCCGCCGCTCCCGCCGTCACCACCTACTCTGCCGCCCCTGTGTACACGAAGTCCATCGCCCCCGCAGCTGTCTCTTACTCGTCTGTCTCCCGCTCTGCTCCCTTAACCACTTACGCTGCTGCTCCCGTCGTCGCCAAGACCTACGCAGCAGCCCCTGCTTATGCGACTTACGCCGCCCCCTCTTACGCATCATACGCCGCTCCCTCTTACGCATCATACGCCGCCCCCGCTTACGCATCATACGCCGCTCCAGCAGTCGTTAAGTCCGCCGTCACATACTCGGCTGCTCCCGCAGTCTCTCACGTCACATACACCGGTCTTGGAGTCAACTATGGCTGGTGAACACTTGATTGTTAATATTTATTAAATACTAGTCAATATTCGACCGTATATATACAACTAATGTATGTGTCAACACAATAAATAATAAATAACTATTCAAAAATTGTTTTTTCATTCTGCTTTGTCTACAATTACTTTTAAGATGTAATTCAATCAAAGATAAGAATTGATTTCTGAATAAAGGAGATGAAACACTTGGCCAGGTGTGACATTAATCAAATGTTCGGGAACATCTACTGTGCGTATGTCTTGTATTACGTTACATACGCACAGTAGATGTTCTTAGACGCAGATGTCTAGAACACAATTACAGCCGCCTCGAACTGTGACATCTGTTAGTTAAAGTAGAATTTTGAGAGTCAAAAAGGTTTTAATTTAGCAGTGTGTAAACTTAAGATTGAGAGATGAATGAAATTTGTTTTATTTTAAATCAAATAAAATTTATGAAAGCAATAAACTGAGAATACCATTCCATCACATTTATTATATTAAACTGCTTGACATTTTTTTTTTTTAAGACAACGCCCGTACTAGGTAACAAGCCCTGTGTCGCGGGGAGCTTTACAAACATGAAACTAACGGACACAAAGTACACCCAGACTAGAAACAAATATCTATGAATCACACAAATATTTGTCTCGTGTGGGAATCGAACCCACGTCACCCAGCACGGCGATGTAGTGGCGAGGCGACCACCTTAACCACTGCGCCACGGTGACAGTCAATTAGGCGACTAATGAGCATTGAACCATAACGTGCTATATTCTGAATGTCCAAATAAAATTTAATGAATAACATATTATACTACGAGTGATATGTTCAAACTCAAGGATCACCTTCGCATTTATGAACTTGGGCGATGGTAATGATAAAGTAATGCTGCCGATTTAGGCTACTGACTTTGAATAAATGAATAGTAAGTAGAACATGGGTATCTACTCATTCACAAGTTGTTACTGACCTACATACGATTCTTCACACTACTAGCAGATAGAAGAGCCGTAGTATTTAATGGTTCTAATAATGAGTAAAGTTATTTTCCTGTATTCGAATTTGTGATATAGAACGGGAATTCATGCGATGATGTATTAGGTTTAAAGTAATTAATTAAATACTCACTGCAATCTCGGGATGGGAGGCGCTACTAATATTAAACGCAAAAAAAAAACAATAATTAATAATCAGTATACCTGCGTATAATCCGTGTGAATACTAATGTCACTACCCCATCTCAACCCGTGGGTATTGTAAAAGGCGGCTGAGGAAGTAACCATATAACCCTATACCAACCCGTCAGGCCAGCGTGGTATAGAGACTAAATTCCTTACACATTCTTTAGGGAAGCCTGTGCCCAGCTGTGGGACGTTTATGGGTTCAAGTCGAATAGAATATTATATAGCATAGAATTTCTTCTAGGGCACGTGGTTTTCCTTACGATGTTTACTTTCACTGTTAGCAGATGGTAAGTTACTTAGGAGATTTCAAAATCATAAAACTAATGGCCACAAGGTATACCCAGGTCCAAAACAATAATAAATGGGCTGCAAATATTTATCCTATGTGGGAAATGAGAATCGAATCCACGACGGGAAATGAGAATCGAATCCACGACCTTATGTTTAGCAGTCGCATAGAACGACCATGAGATCACGAATGAAGTAGTCACGTGGATACTTACGAGTACCAACATTAGGTATTGCAAACGCCTACACGTTTATGTCATCGAATTGACACGGTTTCAAATCACACTTACATTTAGGATCTTAATCAGCGTTCGCCAGCCTTTTCGGTTGGAGGGACCATTTTATTACTAAATCAGGACAATTATTTTTAATTACTACTAGATGGCCCGGCGAACTTTATACCGCCATATATTAAATATTTTTCGTGAATATTTTCGAAATCTTGAAAGACTTTATATATGCCCGCCTCGGATTCACACGTTACATACTAATAATGGCAGAAAAACCACATCTAAATCGGTCAAACCGTTTCCGTGATAAATGGCATTATGTTGGAACACACAAACACAGACACACACAAACACACAGCCTCTCACCCCAAACGCATATACCGTCTCCGTTCCTTCGTGGGTAAAAAGGAGACAAAATCTTAATCTTCGATGCAGTAACAGTAGTAGTAGTTTAACAAACGAATATGCAAACAGAAGGCACAAAAATTTTACATAACTCACCTGCATCCTGCTTAACGACAATAAACTAAATAATTAAAATTCGTTTTATGGCTAAAATGTGATTATGAAATCACTTTGGTTAAAATTATTCTGATAGCAAAAGCGTGCTCGCTCATATGTGAAATTCATAGATTCCTTTGAGCAACCCATTAATGTCCCACTGCTGGGCTCGGGTCTCCTCTCCTCTATCTAGAGAGCTGAGAGGGTTTAGGCCATAATCCACACACGCTGGCCTAATGCGGGTTGGTGGATCAGACATACACTTTGAATTTCTTCTAGGGTATGTGGGTTTCTTCACGATGTTTTCCTTCACCGTCAGCAGATGGTAAGTCACATGACTAGTACATATAAATTCCACAAAGTGAAATCCACATTGGTACTGCTGGTCGGAATCGAATTCGGACCACGTGTTTAACACGCCGCGCCGCGCCGGTCACTTATCCATTCAGCCACCATCGCATTTTAAATTCATAAATACTAATCCATACTAATATTGTAAAGCTAAAGAGTTTGTTTGTTTGAACGCTAGGATCTCAGGAACAACTGATCCGATTTGAAAAATTATTTATTTATATAGTGTTGTGTTGTTATGTTATATTAATATAGTGTCAGATAGCCCATTTATCAAGGAAGATTATAGGCTATATAACATCATGCTACGGCCAATAGGAGCTAAACAGTAGCCAAACGGGAATGAAGCCCCGCGCGACTTCTAGTATTATAATAAAGAGATAACGTTTATGACTTACTTAGTGCGTTTCTGAGTATGGAATCTTAAAAAGTACTCATATGATCTTGATGAAATTTCACATAAAATAATCTAAGACTTGGAAAAGATTAAAGGTTACTATTTACCAATATGTAATACCACGTTATGAAGCCGCGGGTGAAATTATTGAATTTTAATTATTTGAATACCTATTAATAAATTGAATGATGTAATTTTAATTTGAAAATCGGGTGAATTTGTTTATAATTATAGATATTCTACACGTTTATAAACTTGCGTTCCAACAGAGTGACCTTGGTGGGAGCTTAGTTGCCATCCGCGTAGTTTGTATGAAATTTGGTTTACAACAGCCGGCTACACACCAAGCGCACCTCTGTGGAAGACAAGTCTAATAACCATGTAGCACGGCTTTTAGCTAACTCAATCATAATCTTTTACAACTTACTACATGCCTATTCAGCATATAGCTAAAAAAACTGATATGTTTTTAATTAGAATGTAAATCATTATCTCAGTAATAATAAAAAATACTACTGATATTTTACAAGCCTCGTATGAGTCACATTACATTGCAGTTGACCGGTTTGGGGCTGACAGAACAAAACAGCTCTAGGCAATGTCGTACTGAGATTCAATGCTAATACCAGTTCGCAGGCTCGATATAAAAGCGCCCGTAAGTGCTCCAAAAAATATTATACGATAATCATTCGCAATATCAACATGTACTCCAAGGTACGCAGTAATTTTATTTTAATATTTTATATTAGTGAAAAGTGCATCGTTATAAAAGTCAAGTGACGAAATTAAATATCCTTAATGTGGAAGTAACTCTGTTTGTTTGTAACCACTCAACTGATCTTAATCAAATGTTTCATTGAGAGCCTAGAAGGATATAGGCTTCTTTTTACCGATAAACCAAATAAGTGAATCGCGGGTGAAAGCTAGTATTCTATAAAAAAGACGCAAAGTAAATGTGAAAATAGTTAACATTGTTTTGTTATTTCAGGTGGTAATCTTCCTGTGCGCGGCTGGCATCGCCTCCGCCGGTAACCTGTACGCCGCCGCGCCTGTGGCGTACGGCGCACCCGTTGCGTACAGCTCTGCGCCAGCTGTCTCTTCCGTATCATACACCTCTCACTCCGCGCCCGTCGCCACATACGCCGCCGCTCCCGCCGTCACCACCTACGCTGCTGCCCCAGTGTACACCAAGTCCATCGCCCCCGCAGCTGTCTCTTACTCATCCGTCTCTCGCTCTGCTCCCCTGACTACATACGCTGCGGCCGCTCCCGTCGTCTCCAGGGCCTACGCTGCTCCTGCATACTCAACCTACTCTGCTCCCGCATACTCAACCTACGCCGCTCCCGCATACTCGACCTACTCCGCTCCCGTAGTGGCTAAGACCATTACTCCAGCTGTATCCTACTCTTCCGTTGCCCACGCCGCGCCTGTCACGTACGCTGCCGCCGCTCCCATCGTCACCAAGACCTACGCCGCACCCGCAGTCACATCTTACGCTGCACCCGCATACGCATCTTACGCCGCCCCCGCTTACGCATCATACGCCGCTCCCGCGGTCGTTAAGTCCGCTGTCACATACTCGGCTGCTCCCGCCGTCTCCCACGTCACATACACCGGTCTTGGAGCCAACTACGGCTGGTGAACACTTGATTGTTTATATTGATTACTAGTCACAAAGTTACCAAATCCAGGTTTGGTTAATATGAATATTTATAAAATACAAAATAAAATTTTATAAAATACTTAAGTTATTATTTCATAAATATAACCCTCAACATTTTAATCTTTAGTCTTCAATACGACGGAACTTTAAGATATTACTATGCAAGGATACTTGTTTCATAGGTATACGACTTATAAAAGTTTAATACAAAACAATAACTCGCTTAAAAAAGAAACAGAATAAATTAAACAGCCCTTACTGAACCTTTTCAGAGAAAAAATTACCGGAAAAATAAAAACATTACTTCTGCAATAACTTGTATACCTACTTATACGAAAATAAATTTAATATTCATGATATTATTTAGCAACCTTTCAAACTCATCTTTAGTCTAACATATAACTGTACCTACAGTGGATGAAGGATAAATAAATACCTTATGCATTTGTAGGCGACGGAAGTTTGATATAAACCTCATACATAAGTCGCCGTCGCATCGACTAGAATATTGTGAGACGTAGGAGTTACGACAATGTTATATACTTGACATGAACATAATGTGTTCCTATCAGAGTTGCTTGCGATATGAGATTCACATCTGGATATATAAGGATGTAATAGAATATTTTATGAGTTTCGGATACAGGATTCATATAATCATTTCCTTGAGTGATGCAGATAATATTTTATCACATAAATTTATATATTATATATAAATTTATGTGATTGTGACGTATTTGTTAATACTAGAAGTCGCACAGGACTTTGCTCCCATCGTTCTTTATTTGACAACTGCTCAGCTCCTATTAGCCGTAGCTTGATGTTATATAGCCTTCATCTTCCTCGATAAATGGACTATCCAAGCCTAAATAATTTTTCAAATCGGTTCAGTAGTTCTTGAGATTATACAACGTCACAAACTCATAAACTTTACCTATTTATAATATTATACCATGTTCAGGTTTCCCTTACGTTGATGTATTGTGGACTGTATAATTAAAGGCTTCTTTTTATCAGCGTACAAATTTAATTTAGTTCCGAAAAGGTACAGAAAAAACATCATTATATTATTCATTATTTTATTATATTGGTTCATCTTAGTAATTTAATTGTGACATGTCACTAAGTCATAGGCCTTAGTAAACAAATACTGCACGAGAATTTTTAACTTAAAACTAATATCACAGCTACCTACATTACTAACACTACACTAAGTTGATTATTATATTTGTGTTCATTATTGTATTTTTCTCTGTGAGGGATTATTGTAAATCTTTTGAGAAAAATAAATGTCTTAACCGTAAAGGTACAGAATAATACAATTTTGATGATCAACTGTAGGTATATAGTAGGTAGAGATTTCATATACTTTTACTACTTTATTTTAGACGACATTGTTCAGAAGCATTTTATTGCCTGACGTGGCAGGCGAGTTAGTCGCCCACCTGATGGTAAACTAGAGGAAACGTTTTCTCAGCATTGACTAAAAATGCGGAAAAACACAACCGCTAACCTACCAAAAGCGAAATAGGGAGGAAAAGGAAAATGAAGGGGATCGAGAGGAGGAATTCGACCACCAGCGCTCCGCACTCACTGGATGCATAGTATATTGAGCATAATATACTGCTACTCTTAACGTCGATATTCTGTGGAAAGGTAGTACTTCCGCGGAAGTGACATTCATGCCAAAATATGTCTAAGAACCAGAATGCTAGAACCTGTTCTAAAATAAAAAAATCGCATTCAAATCGGATCACCCATTTAAGAGCTACGGTACCACAGACAGAAACACAATTGGACTTATTTTATTTTACTTATTTGGGTAGGTACAGATAGCGGATACAGATATTTTAAATTCATCAATAAATAAAATTAAATAAAAATAAAATAGTTGTTATTTCGGACATAATCCATAGATGGTTGGTAACATGTTAACTATATTAGTAAATTGAATATATTAAATTGAATTAGAATAATAATCAGCACTTAAAAAGTGTTCAAATATACAATGTTGATTCTAAATATGTACACAACATCCTAATACTACTGTAGTGAGAGATAGGTATTTTAAATATAATTTAAATATATTAAAATATCATTTCCCTTGTTTACTTATTTCTATAAAGTTTAACTCAGTGCCACATATAATATAATATAATAATAATAATAATAATATTCTACCACATTCACACAGCGATATCTAATCCCCAAAGTAAGCAATTAATTTGCTTGTGTTATGGGTACTATACAACTGATATACTACTTAAATTACAATTTTTTTTGTAAATACATACATTTAATAGATAAATTACACCCAGACATAGAACAAACCTTCATGCTCATCACACAAAGATTTGTCCTGGGTGGGGATCGAACCCACGACCTCCGGCTTAACAAGCCAGTCAAATATTAATTTATAATTATTATTACTACACTCCAAAATGTTGACATCAGACATACACTAATTCTTGGTTTTTGTTTGTGTTTCAGGTCCGAATTAAGAAGCAATGCCAATCGCATTGAAGTTTTGTGAGATTCTATAGAAGCGAGTCGTAAGAATTTTAGTATATAATAAACCGTGTAGTGACGGATTAAGAACACATTACGTCACACCCTATCTCAACCACCCGCGCCCAGTAGTGAGACGTTTATGGGTTAATATGTATATGTTATGATGATAATAATAATATGCTATACATATTTTTTTATTGACATATTTTATTATTAACTAGATAAAGACGTTTTCCCTAGCAAACCGCGATTGTTTTGCTTGATTTATTGTAGTTGCAATTGTATTGCGTCAATACTCAATACTCCATACACAATGTCTTCCTAATTTTGCGCCTTCCAAATTTTGATAAAATGGCAGTTATTATAATATATAAGTATGTATATAGGTATATAGATCGTGATATCTGATACCTTCAATGTCAATAAAAAGCAAACGATAATCACACTTTACTTTACGCTACTTTACATGCATAATGGCCATGCTTAACATAAAAAAAAATACCAAAAACGTTATTCGTTCCTAACAACATAGTGGCACATAAAACAAACCAGTTCAGAAGTTCATCGTTAAAACACACACGTTCCCCTTACTTACCCTCTGGTAAAGTTGTTAAACTCGTGTATTGTATGAAAAATTGCTATCACTTAAAATCACATATAAAAACAATTACCAATAAAGATAATATTAACATTTTTTTCCAACCCAAACCCTATACCAACCCGTCTTTTGGAGTAGACCAGTGCCTAGCAGTGGGATGTTTATTGGTTGTAATTTGTAATGATATTGATGATGATTAACATTTTATATCATCATCCGCAACATATTAAGTATCACAGCTTGACTCGAGTCTCCTCTTCTCTATCTAGAAAGCTGACAAGGTTTAGGCCATAATTCACACACACTGTGCGCTGGTCTAGTGCGGCTTAGTTTTTTATTTTATTCTTATATTTTTTTTCTAAATCATATTTAAGTACCGCAAAATAATAGTTAATTGAATTTGCATCTAGAATATAATTATTAAACATCGATGTCACATTCACGCACAACTGGTTTTAAGCTGACTAAACAAAATCACAGCTGTAGGCGACACATTAAAGTTCAATGTTGGGTACCAGTTTGTAGACACTAGTATATAAGCAAGAGTAAGTGTTCCAGAAGTTATTACACGATAATAATTTGTAATATCAACAACATGTACTCCAAGGTATAGTCATTATAATAATTATTAGCATTATTTATTTTGTGAAAGTTTATTCCAGTTTAAGCTTTCCTATAAAGCTAATGAAAAGCATTATGATAGTGAATAGCAATTAAGGATGTTTAATAAATGTTGTTATATTTCAGGTAGTAATTTTCCTGTGCGCGGCTGGCATCGCCTCCGCCGGTAACCTGTTCGCTGGTGCGCCTGTGGCGTACAGCGCGCCCGTTGCGTACAGCTCTGCACCGGCTGTCTCCTCCGTGTCGTACACCTCTCACTCCGCGCCCGTCGCAACATACGCCGCTGCTCCCGCCGTCACAACCTACGCTGCCGCCCCTGTATACACCAAGTCCATCGCTCCCGCAGCTGTCTCTTACTCCTCCATCTCCCGCTCTGCTCCCTTGACTACCTACGCTGCTGCCGCTCCCGTCGTCGCCAGGACCTACGCTGCTCCTACTATCACGTCGTACGCCGCCCCTGCTTACACATCTTACGCCGCTCCCGCTTACGCATCATACGCCGCTCCCGCGGTACACACATACGCCGCTGCTCCCGTCGTTAAATCCGCCATCGCGTACTCCGCCGCCCCCGCCGTCTCTCACGTCACATACACCGGTCTTGGAGTCAACTACGGCTGGTAATCACTTTTTTGCCAATATGTATCAATCAAATTATTTATTTCAGTGTATAAATGTAGTATAGATGATACATTAATGTAAAAATAAACGAGTTACACCTTGAAACCTTTTTTATTCTTTACAGCCATCATCATTTAATTAGTAGATTTTGCACTAACAAATTATTGATATCAATATATTTATTTAATTTAAGAAAATTTTAACATGCCACTACTTAATTGTCCATTCTGAACATTTTGGCAACGAAACCGGGAATGTAAGAAAAGATTAATTATGAGCTTTTTCTCATCTTCACTTCAATCACTACGCCACAGTAACAGTCGAATTATTTATCAGAACAAGATTTGTACGAAATAAAATTATTGGCAAATTCACGAGAAACGTTGGAAATTTTGTACCCCTGCTAACAGATGAGTAATCAAATTTTTTTATAAATATAATTCACTTGTCAATTAGGTACCTACGCGCATGTTTTGTCCTGTTAACTATACCAATTTTTCTATATGTTTGTTGTATTCGTAATTATCAGCACTCCACTGAGTCTCGTTCGGTCGAAACCACGTGCGAAGCAGTTGGTTAGCCAATAAAACAACATGAATGACCCTTTTTTCCTCGATGACAGACAGAGTAGAATCACACCAGCGAGTAAATTTTGCCAGTTCTGTTTGGTTCCATGTAACAGTAACCATCTCAATTCTCTGAATAGAGGATACCCGAATCCAACGGTGGGGGAAACATAAATGGGTTATTGTAATGGGTTGCTATTATTATTAACATTTCACAAAACACTGACATAATTATAATTTAATTAATTAGGAGTTTGATTACCAAATATTTTTACGAGAGTAAAATGTGTTGAGCTGTGTTCTTCTGTTCAATATCATACTACGAGTAATTACAAAGAACCTAGTTTATTTCATTCATTCATTCATTCGTTGCATTCATTAATTAAAATACACAGGTGAACATCGAGCGTGCAGTATCATTTAGTAAATTTATTAATCAATAAAAAAAATATTTATTTATTTATTTTAAAAACTTTATTGCACAAAATACAATGTTAGTGAACAAAAGGTGGGCTTACATCCTTAACATTTCACACCAAAGCTCTTACATGATAGGCTAAACTGCCTGCCCGATTCGGGTGTATTTTTATAAAAAATTAAGTAGGTAATAATGACAAATTTATCACGAGTACACAGCAATTCATTTTAAGAATAGTGATAAATTTGATAAAATAAAAAAATTACGGTACGAGGTAGATAACAAATCGAAATAATTTTAATTGAAATAGGTACCTACACTATTGAAATCTATGAAAAGTAGAATATCAAATCGAAATATTTTTTTATCACGGCTAACCCAAATTATTCTTAGAGCATTAAACCAACGCAAGAAATTATTCTATTGAAATGAAATGCAATACATAAAAAAATAATATTTGTTTCCTGAATTCGATTAATATAATCTTATTTAATATACTACTAGAAAACTATCACTTATGGTCTTGACTTTTACCTACTTGATAATAAACTATCAAGGTTAATAATATTATGAAACAAGTCTGCAGAAATAAATTATTATTTTAATTTAGGCCATTTATATGTCACTTGTGTCTCAAAGAAGCATAATCTTTGTCTAACTACAGTTTTGTTTTATTTAATGGATGAATTTATAACAATAAAAAAACAATTTTAAGTAAAATATTTATTAACAAAAAAAAAACAAAAGTGACTAACCAAAACTGTGTAACCAGTCTATTAAAAACAACTTTAAATATAAACTTAACATAACTACCATCCATAGCTGACTCCTAATCCATTGAAACTGACACTGGATACAGCCGTAGCTGGGGAATACGCTACTGCTCTCGCATAACCATTGACACCAGGATTAACATTATGAGTAGCAACTAAGTCAGCTGAAACGTGATCTTTTTCAACAATAGACTTTGAATACACAACTGGAGTTGAAACTTGGTTATACTTCACAAACGATTCACTTTTTGGATACAACACTGGTACCGGGATAGGTTGTGAAAATGCAACTGGAACTTCTTGATTAACAATGACAGGGGATGTTTGAGCATATTTGGTTACAGAAAACTGTGGTTGCTGTGCTTCTTCTGCAGTGAAGTAAACAGGAACAGGGATTGGTGTAGATCTAGCATATTGTATTCGAGAGGCTGCTTGATTGGCAATTGTTGATTCTAGTGTATTTAAAGAGGTTGCTTGACCAGCCACGTATTGGAATGAAGGATTTTCAACTGTTTGGACTTGTTGAATTGGGGCTACAGTAGAGGTTGGTGGATGAGCTGTCACTGACTGGTGAGCTTCAATAGTAACAGTATCTGATTGGGGTTTTACTTGAGAAATATATTGAACAGCAGGACGATTTACGACGGTTTGGACATTTTGAACGGTAAGTGGAGCCTCTGTGGATGTGATATAAGCAGCAGATGGAGGATATGCAGTTACGGTTTCGTAAGCAGTATTTGAGGGGATCTGGACACGAGGCGAAACTTTAGGTCCAACAAAAGGACGGTTAATCACATTCTGGACTCGGTAAATGGGAAGTGGTGAAGGTGTAGAAGTGACATAAGAAGGTGAAGGAGGATAAACAGTAACTGATCTTGTAGGACCTCGGAATGCGTATTGGTTTGAAGTCTGCACCGTCTGTCTATCAGGACTGGAGAATAATTGGAATGAAGGCCGGTTAACGGTCTGAGTGTTCACAGGACCCGCTGTGACGTAACCTGCAGTCGGAGGATGTGCAGTAACTGATTGGTGAGATTCAATTGTTTCTTTTTCAGTGACAGGAACGGTGTTCACTACTTCAGATTGCAAAGCGGGAGCGCTGACATAGTTGACAGCTGGCTGACGAACAAAAGTCTGCTCATACTGGATAGGTTGTGGTGGTGGTGTTGATGTTACGAAGGTAGCAGATGGTGGTTGCACAGTTACTGTTTCGTAGGATGCTCTTGATGCAAATTGACCCGATTGTGAAAATCCAACAGGAGCAGATACATATTGAGCTGCTGGACGATTGACTGTCTGGATATGATATTGTAGTGGCTGTACAGCTACAGGCACAGGTTGACTGGACACGCGATTAACTGTGGGAGGATGCACAGTGACATGTTGATGAGCTTCAACGGTTACTTTATTTTCAACGGGAACTGGAGCAAAATTTTTCACAATGGCTGGAGTAACCTGAATTGCTGCACTTGGATTGTTGATATACGTTTGCCCACTAGAAGTTTCCTGGAACTGAGGCACTAGTTGTTGAGAACTGTACACTTGCTGTTGTTGGAAATTTTGAGCAAATTTAGATTGTAACACTTTGGCTTCAAGAGGAATGTCGTAATATGGTTGAAAGGTTGACACGTCTATAGGTGGCGCAGGAGTAGAATAAAACACTGGAGACTGCGTTGCCTCACTCCAACGGGTAGCAGTTATAGTGCTCGCAAGGCATAAAAACACCGCCAACTAAAACAAATCCAATAAATATTTATCACTAAAAATTAAAACATTAAAAAATTTACTAAAATAAAGAAAATTTATACCTTTATCAGCATTGTCAGACCAATATTTACGATGACAAAATAACTTCAAGAACAGTATGCATTCACTTATATACCATCTTCGTAAACAGGTATCTTATCCTAGAAGATGTTTTATGCAATTCAAATTATAGAAGTAAGTCATTGAGAAAATGACCTTTTGAGCGTTGCATTAAGACGCTTAATATGTTATGAATAAGTTTGTATTAATGATTTACGATAATAAACGATTATATACTATTCCTGTAGTGACGGATTAAGAATACCTACATAATGTCACAACCCCATCTCAACCCGTGGGTGTCGTAAAACGCGACTAACCTTGACTTTATGCAGACATGAGCATTGCAAGAAAAGGAAAATTCGAAACAAACTATATAAACCCGTCTAGCCACCGTGGTATAGTAAGCTAAATTTCCTTCACATTCTTTGAAGGAGTCCCGTGCCCAACAGTGGGACGTTTATGGGTTGAAAAATGATACTTTATATGATATCATTCTTATTCAAGACCTACAATATTATATAGAGATACCTACCTAAAGAGATATGACAAATTAGTAGCGGAGGTCGTCAGTTTGTTACAAGACATTGAACTATGCGATATTTGAATTTGGATAATTTACTTGATAATTTATTAATAAGATATGAGATAGATTATTCTGAATATGATTCATTATTATCTATACTACGTAGGTATTATTATAAAGCTGTTGAGTTCGTTTGTTTGGTTGAACGCTGGATTCTCAGGAACTACTGGTCAGATTTGAAAAAATATTTTAAAGTTGGATAGCCCATTTATCGAGAAAGGTTATAGGCTATGTAACATCACGCTACGGTCAACAGGAGCTGAGCAGTGCGTAAATAAAAAACGACTGGGAACGAAGCCCCGCGTGTCTTCTATTATCATAATATTTACGTGTGTGATGAATTGCTATGATTTTATTAAGTAACTAGCTGTGGCCGCGACTTCGTTCGCGTGGACAACTTATCCCGCATTCATGGAGTTTTATTTTTTTTATACGGAACCCTGATATTTTTTCAAAACCAAAGTAGCCTAAGTTACTCCTTGTGACATTAGCTATCCGCCAATGAAAGTCCCGTCGAAATCGGTCCAGCCGTTCCAAAGATTAGCTGGAACAAACAGACAGATAGAAAACAGACAGACAAAAATTGAAAAAAAATGTTATTTTGGTATATGTACCGTATACACATTCAAGTGCATGTAGTAAAAAGCGGTTATTTTATTATTACAAACAGACACACCAATTTTATTTATTTGTATAGATATAGATGTATAGATAACTATTAATAGAAATGTGTTAAATTCACCTATGCTTACAATGACATGAAATGAAATGTGTTTGATTCAACACATTCATGTTAGTTCCCAACCTAGTTGGTGAGGCACACGTCCTTTGTCCTTAATTGGTCACAATTATAGACTCCTACCAAATATTAAGCATTTCTTAACAGAAAAATCCAATTTTAAAAGTATTAGATATTATAAAATGCGCATTTATTGAGGTTTTATCGAATCGATCAGGTTTTTAAAATATCGAGCTTCAAACAGGCTAATAAATCAAATAATTCAATACGTGACATTTTCTTTCCCAACGTTGTATTTATTACTGGTAGTATAAAAATAAAAGTAATAACTGTGCAGATTTAATTTTATGTCAAAATGCCATTTATTCATGTAACTATTCATTTGATTTAGATGTTATTTTTTGTATGTAACTACTTAGAACTCATTTCAATTTCATGACTTGCTATAGTTGACACATGACGTGCTAGAGTTAAAATTACTTATATCAATGAGATAAAAAAGTTATAAAAGTTTTAATAATATATACAATAAAATTATTAATAATGACAAAGTAATATAAGTATATAGTTCATTCTATAAAGACCAGACTACTCCAAATACTTATAGATCTAAGTTTTGAAATGTTTCATGCATTAATATTCACTTATACCAAGATGTGTTAAGCTTTCAATTATAACGATACCTGTCTACGAGTATAAAGATATTTATGATACAAGACGTGTTACACCAAAAAGAATTACAAAGAAGTAACACATTTAAGATTACAATTTTTTGCGCAAGTAATAAATATATTTAATTGGAGATTGTCTTTAAATTAAAGAAAGATAAAAGACCCCAACTTAAAGTATTACTTAAACAGGAAATAATTAAAACAAACATAATAAGTTATGGCAATTCGTTTATTTTACATTGTCTATTTACAAAACAATTTGATTCAGTTTACCAACCGTAGTTGGCGCCGTGTCCGCTGTAAGCTACAGCGGGGCCAGCGGAGTACACAGCCGATTTGTAGATGGGGGAAGCAGCGGCGTAGGTGGCTACGGGAGCGGCGGCGTATGTAGCGACGGGAGCAGCGGCGTAGGTCTTAGCAACCAAGGGAGCGGAGTACGCGGCGACTGCGGGGGCGGCGTACGCGGCACCGTGAGAGGTGTGGGTGGAGTAAGAGGACACGGAAGACACAGCAGGAGCGATGGTCTTGGTCACGGAGACGGCGGGGGCGGCGTACGCAGCAGGAGCGGCATATGAGGCATATGCAGCGGGTGCGGCGTATGAGGAGTACGCGGGAGCGGCGTATGAGGTGTACGCGGGAGCGGCGTACGCGGCGTATGCGGGAGCGGCATAGCTTTTAGCCACAACGGGGGCAGCAGCGTAGGCCACAGGGGAACCGTGCGCGGTTTGGGTGGAGTAAGAGGAGATGGAGCTCACGGCGGGGCTGATGGTCTTGGTTACAACAGCGGGGGCAGCGGCGTAGGTGGCGACCGCAGGCGCAGCGTACGCGGCAACGGCGGGAGCAGCATAAGTGGCCACGGGGCTACCGTGAGACTGGTGGGTAGAGTAGGATGATACGGAGGAGACCGCGGGGGAGATGGTCTTGGTCACAATGGCGGGTGCGGCGTAGGCGTGCGCGCTGTACGCAACGGGAGCGGCGCCATAAAGGCCACCAGCGCGGGCTACACCCAAAGCGCAAAGAGCGACGATCAACTGAAATATAACAATTATTATATTAATTTCCTTCCAATAAACAAACTTTATTTCTTGCCATAAAATATATATTTATAATTACGATATATTTTGTGAATGCAGGATAAATATAATTGACAATTGATGACATATCGTAATTTTTAGGAATATAACTTCCTGTAGGTAGCTATTTTTTTAGCAATTAAATGTCTTAAAAACTAATTTATCCAAAAAAAAGACACTGATTTGTAAACAATAAAGGATAAGTAATTGAAGTTATTGTAACACACCTTGGCGTACATGTTTATGCTGCAAATGTTGGCAACTGAATAATTTCAACAGGGAGTGCTCCGGTTTTTATACGAATAGATCGCGTCCACATTGTCCAATTCACTTTCATTGTCAAGGTGATCGAGCGTACTGAGTTTGTAAGTGAACCTACGGCTGTGACTCAGAGATAGCCTTTCAATTTCATTTGTTCCGTTTGCACTTACAGAAGCACAGGGCGGACTTAGCCTTGAATAAGCTTCGTCCTCGTCTATGATATATCGTTACGAATATTGAGTTATGTTTTTTCATTACATTGCATAAAGGTCGGTGTAATCTAAGTACGCACGCTTAGTTTTAGTGACTAGTGCCCTCGATTTTGGCAACGATTGTAATTATTGTAGTGAATAAATTGTTTGAAGAATAAATAGCTGCTACCTATTATTGTACATACGCTTTCACAGTTTTAAAATAAGTATTTTATCAGAACATTGTATATTATTGTAAATCTAATAAAAAGCCTTGATCAACAAACATAGATTATAATTTATTACTTTACAAATTAATCACAAAATATCTAGGTAAGATAAAAATATGTCAGACACACAAACCAATATAAAATCATAGCACTATAGTGTATAATCTATGCAATGCATAACCACCATGTTACTTTGACAGTCACTAACATAGACGATACATCATAAATCCGAGAGTGGCTGGTGATGAAAAGAGGCCGGTACCCCGTTTACACTGCCTTTTCCTGCCTACATTGAGATTATACTAATGTTGTCTACAATAATATATTATATTTAGTGTAGCGACTGATTAGGAATTCATATCATCAGTACCCCATTTCAAGCCATGTGTCGTAAAAGGTGACTAAGGGGGTAAACCTAAGCAGACAAGAGCACTGCAAGAAAAGGAAAATTCTAAACAAAATCTTGTACCAACCCTTTCTGGCCTGCAGCGTGGTATAGCAGACTAATTTCCCTGCATAACATTAGGAGGATAGACTGCTTGGTATAGGGTATTGTTTTGAATTTTCCTTTTCTCGCAGTGCTCTTGTCGGCTTAGGTTACTCTTTTGGTCTCCTTTTACGACACGACATTCACGGGTTGAGATGGGGTAGTGACATTATGTATTCTAAATCCGTCAATACAAGGACAGTCGGACACCATAAGTATAACAGGGCTTTAATATCGTAGATGTGAATAATCATATAAGCCATTGTATTTTATGTAAGCACTTGAATGTTACAATAATTATTGGCTATTATAAGTCATGTATTGAACAAATGCCAAGGTAGTCACTTTTATTTTATTTCCTGCCCTTGTTGGTATAAAATTAAATATAAACTACTAACTACTTTCATTCTCATTGAATCCTTTAAAATGCCGAGCGTGTGTCGATTGTCAGAAAAGATTGTACGTATTATATAAATTATTATAGCATGTTGAAATAACAGTGTAAGTAAATAAATGCGGCTAGTTTATTTTTTTTAAAGCAGTGATAATTAGGTATTTACAATGAAACTTTAAAAACCTTTATTTACGTAAGTATGTAGAAGAAGTTCGAGTCATTTAAATAATAGATTGATACCGGGATCATTATACAAATAATATAAAGAGGAAAGATTTGTGTGTTTGTATGTAACGAATAAACTTAAAAAATTCTTTCATAACCAAAATAAAACATGTTAAAACATAACTTTCTCTGAATAAGAAATCAAAGCTTTGATATTATCTAGGTAGGTAAGGTACTCATGTTCCTCCACTTTTTTTTCATTTTTTCAATTTCATTGTTATTCTAGAGAATTATCTAGGTTAATAGTTGTAGTCATCAATGCCACTCCTTATCTTTAAAACGGTCATGTAATAAAAGCAGTTGTTGATCTTCATTAAGTTAAGATGAAACTTAGTTAATATGATCAAAGATTAAAATAATAATACAACAATAAGATTATGTAATAGATTGAACATCTTAGTATCATGCCACAGTTCCAGCAGCTAAAGATAGTAAGGCCACCATATAATCAGTCTATCTGAGTAAAGTTCTTCTCAGTTACTTTCCAAATCAGGACTCGAATCTCGTTGTGACCTACTTTTCAATTTTTTTTTACCTACTACCACGGTGGCAAACAGATGTACGGCCCTCCCGATGGTAAGCGGTTACCGTAGCTTATGGGCGCCTGCAACACCAGGGGCATCACGAACGCGTTTTCCTATTCACCCCTTTTATATAGAACCCCTTACTGTAGTCCCTTGGGAAAACCATACCAACCATTAATACATGATTTTTTCATGACTGCTGTGCAAGAGGTCCCGGGTTCGATTCCCGGGTCGGGTGAAAATGGTATTGGGTTTTTCTATCACGAAATTCCAGTATTAAGATTTTCCCGGAGTTTGGTAAACAAATGTTCCCGGTTGATGACAATAGGCTCGCCCCCTATTTCATGGGACCAAACATAGCTGGCGAAATGTGGGTGTGAAACACCTCTGCCTACCCCTTCGGGGATAAAGGCGTGATGCTATGTTATGTTATGTTGTTTTTCATGATGCAATATAAATAAATATAAAAATTCTACCACATTCACACAGCGCCATCTAGTCCCAAAGTAAGCAATTATATTTGATTGTGTTATGGGTACTAAACAACTGATATACTACTTAAATAATTTTTTTTTTGTAAATAGGTACATACATATTATTATAGATAAATTCCTCGTTTCCTAGTGGTCATACTAATCCAGACACAGAACAAACCTTTATGCTCATCACACAAAGATTTGTCCTAGGTGGGGATCGAACCCACGACCTCCGGCTTAGCAGTCAGGGTCACTAACCACTAGACCAACAGGCCAGTCAAAATATATTACATGCATATATATAGGTACAAAAAAGTATGTATGTTTAGGTAAGATTGGAATTTAGGAAGCATAATCTGAACTAAAGCATGTGCATGCATGCTTGTAAATGGAATTTCAATTTATTATTTTTGTAAAATATGAAGCTTGTCTGACGAAGTCGGAAAGTGGCCTCTGGTACTCTGCAACAAATCGTTAGTAGTGACGTTTTATTTGATTCGTCTTGAGAAATTAAGTCTGTAATAAATAAACTAAATGCTTGTTTTAAAAAAATAATCTAATAAAAGCTTATCAAAATCTAACCCCTGAACACCACATGAGAAAACTATTGGCAGGAAATTAATAAGTCATTACTTTACATTCAGTCTCCAACTCTGAATAAGTCCAATAGCGGAAATATTCGTGACAAATATTCGTGCACATTGAAATTGGCGAACCATATTCGTGTTGACATATCAAGGACAATTTCGAAACACATTTCCTTATTTAATTTATAAATAAGTGTGGATGGTGAGTAAGACAAGTATCTACACAAAAAATCGGATAGGCTTTATCAAAACGCTTTGTTTATGCTAGAGAGTGTTACAATTTTTTTTGTTACGATACCTCGTTTTCCTAATGCTGCTCATATGCACTAGATACTGAATAATGGCTTCCATCTTATAAATTAATTATTGATAATAAAATTATGTCGTGTACTTCCAAATATATTATAATCCAAAGATATCTTCTAATAACTTATTTCATTACCTACCTATCAAAACTTATACCTTCATAATTTTATATAAAACGTAGGTTTAACAAATAATAAATCTACGATCTTTATTTAGTTCTAAATTCACAATTCAATTCAAAACAGACTTATGCGAGAAGAGAACTCTCATAATTAATTAATGCACTCAAGCTTTTGTAGTAATCCCCACTTCCTAATAATAGCATTGTTCTCTGGATCAATAAGCTCCATAGCACTGCATTACTAAACAAGATTTAGTAGTCTTTGTCTCCTCTAATCTAAGACAGAAATACGTCTAGGTACAAGAATCTCCAAATACAATTTACTTATCTAAACTAGGTATTTTTATGCTACATTTTTATGTCAATTATCCGACTAATTTTATAAATGTGAAAAGCACCTAAGCTACTTTTTTATCGAGATACCACGTGGGCGAGGCCGCGGGTGGAAGGTAGTAAGATTATAAAAAATCAACTTCAACTATGTAATTACTATTATGTACACCTAAATTAATTTATCTCAGTTTACCAATGGCACCAACACCAACCCATTCAATTAAACCACTGCCCGTCGGTAGTGCCCATGCCAATTTTAAGTGTCAATAAAAAGCCAAGGACACAATCGTATTTGCATATCTACCTACCGTACTTTGACGAGCGAGGTTTGGCGAGTGAAAGAAGCCACTGTACGAGGCAAACCGGATAAGTCCCAATACCCTATGTGCTTGTTTATTATTTATATTAATTACAAACGGCCGGACGACCGTAACTACCGGACGTGTAGGTATACGTAGGTAGGTACCTAAACAGGTAAACACTACAGACACCTATTTATGCGTCATTTAGTTAACAGGACCCGGTATCTTATTTACAAAAGTTTAAGTTACGTTAGGTGCTTAAACTACGTACCTACCTAATTCTATTGGTAGGATTTAAATTAAGTAAGTGTTCATTATTTAGATGAGAGTAGAATACGATATCTTAAAATAATATAGCCTTGTTTCACCACTGATAAATACTTAGGTAAGTGTACCTCGTAGAGTAAACTAGACTGCAGTGACAGATTTTATACGAAAAATACGTCAAAAATATCATCTATCTTTCAGATACCTAGGCTATCTATTACCTACTTAACAACTACTAATAACATACCTAATATTTATTCTCATTATCAATGCAACAGGAAAATGTGATGTATGTGTACCTACACACGTTTTGAATATGCCATCCAGCCATCATAAGCCATCTTTGGCTTACTTCAAGTTTGCTCAAGGGCCCAGCCAATTTCATGGGTGATTTTTCGAAAACTGTAGACAATCACTCGAATCTCTCAAAGATTTGCATTTGTTCGACCTCCACTACCCTAGGTCGTTGACCATAAATAGTTGCAAAAATACGCCAACATAATGTCACGACGTAAGTACAACAACTACTTACGACTAATCATTGAATGTTGCAACTGTTTAATATATCAACAAGTGTACTCACATGAGCACAAATTTATCTATGTCTTTTGTCGAAAGAAACGAGTTCAAAATCTTTTTTAGGTATACCTACATAATAGCGTTAGACAGCCAGTACTTTATCAAGCATATTTAGATCTAGGTCTCCTAAAGTCTGTTCAAGTCAAGGTTTGAGTCTTCCGTGCTAGTTTTGCAATATCTTAGCATGCATGTGCACAATACTAATATATTGTAGGTAGGTATAACACTTGTCTTAATATAATTAATGTCTTACTGCTGCACTCAGAGACGTCAATTAGCAGTAATCTGTCATTAACACAAATTTGTCATTGAATAGTCGTCTTTAGGCGTATAGACTTAAGTATTAGGTACCTACACGTTTTTACTAAACAAACTTTAAAATTAAGTAATGCCTCCGAGTACCTACGGCAGTTAAATAATTTTGTTATCCACACTATCTATCTATTACTATTTATTTTTGTAATTCCTTTAACCACGTGGTTTACAGAATAGCAAAGAGGAAATAGGTATCTAACTATACAACCGTTATTGATAGTACCAATAGTGTCATCTCAATGGTGCAGATGAGACCATACCCAATCCGTAGTTTCGTTTGCGCCATTGATGGTGCAGGTCAGTGGTGCATACGGTACTACGGAAAAAATCTTTGAGCCTTTTTAAATAAAGTGCGAATTGATAATGATAATAATTTATATATCTACTTACCCACTACGGTCACTTATATTCAGACTATTCATAGTGTGGCTGACACTGGCTTGACCACCATCGAGGATTTTTCGATAATTAGTCGGTCAATGGTTCAAAAGTTATAAGCGTTTTTGGTTGGCCGATCTGGGGAGTCGCACCAGCTTGGCCACATTTATATCTCAAAAACTAGGACACCTAGCCAAGATCTGTCTTCTCCGAGAATTAGTAGAGACCAAATCTGATATTTGGTGACTAATTTCGACTAATTATATTTTAGCGACTAAATATTTTGTCTTATCAAAATCCCCGATGGTGGCCAAGCCAGTGTCAGTGTTGCAAATCGCCAGTGTGATAAGGCTGTAAGTCACACGCCTAGTACAGCAGTCTGTTCATCACAATTAACTGTCATTTTGCTGACTATAGTTTGATTATGCTGCAATGAGAATCCATTGACCTCACTCACTATAAAGATAAGGAATAGATTAGATAAAAAAATAAAAGATTATTATTATTGACATCAACATAGGTTTATTTGTCTTTTTAATTGACTTAATCTAAAGCCGGGGCCACAGCTCTAATTTGTACATTCAATTTAATGCTAAGAGCTGAATTCATGCATGATTAAATTCGGTTTAGCCGCAATTGTCAATCGAATTATATTTGATGACTGTAGATATCATAAAATAAAATTATACAATGAATAGAATTGAAATGTACTTAAAGTGATTTCGTAAAAAGAGCTGAGGTCCCGGCTGAAAAGTACTTATATTAAATGAGAATGTTGTTCGTATAAATGGGACAAAAATAAAAATTTCTAACAAAATCAACTCATTCGTAGAATCAATCTTAACATACAAAAACAAGACAGTAAAAATCAATACAAAACCATAACCAAAGATCATTATTTACATGAGTACGTTTCGAAGAAAACGTATAGATGGCGCGCGACAATTGCTGGATTTGTTTCGATATCAATATCGATTTGATTAATCGATGACAAATCGAGCAAGTGTACAATACTATTATTAAGAATTCAACTTTGGATTATAAACATTCACGCAGACCAACATAGCCCGTTCTCATTATGACTGGGAGTTAGTTGATGAGCAATATACATAAAGCTGTTATTTAGACGGATCCGTTGTACAGACTGCTCGTCATAATGAAAACATAGCTTCGAATAACCTATACATACCTTGTGAACCGATATAAATCTATCTAGGAATCGTACTCGTGACTTTATAACATGTGATTTACCAACTTTACAATTCAATCAGTATAAAAACTTACTTCACTTTTCCCTATACTTTTAGTAAAGTTTCATCAAAAATGGTATCGCACCAATAAGATGCATACCCGTTACATTAATTTTGATACAAAATTAAGCAAACAAAATATATTTCCAATTTGAGCACCTCCTCTTAGGGGATTTTTAGCATTGATAAGATGTTAAACAATATCGTTGTACGATATTTGGAGTGTATTATTATTTATAAATAAACTAGTCATGTCATCTCTTTTAACATAATAAGATATTGGTAGCATGAAAATGATTACAAGAGCGTATTCAAAATAAAGCATAAGGTAACGTTAACCGAAGGCCCAGTCAATTCGGTCTTTATTTAGAATTTGTAAGCGTTTATACCAACAGACTGGTAATGTCACAATTTAGTATCATATTTTATGTTTTTTTTAATCTGAGCTATATTTTACAATTATTTTAGTAAACTTTTTAGAATTACATGAAATTTTATTAAATAGTATTAAAAGTATTTAATGTGTTTAATTTAAATACATCAGAGATGGTATAACATAATGGCCAAAAACAAATCACCATCTAAGATTATGTATTTCTTTTTTACTATGTTTTGAGAAATAAATTATTCTTTCTTTAAAAAATAAGTATCCGTAATACGTACAATTATTTTACTATGAAAATAACGTACTAAATGCAAGTTTTCAATGTGTTATTTGCATATTACATAGTACTGTAACCGCAATAAAAGAAATCATTGTGTTTACAGTAACCTTTTACACATTTTTCACCTAATTCTAAAAAGATTATTATAAATATTTTTTAAATATTAAAGCTCCGATTAAATAAACATTTAAAACTACGAAATATTACACTAAATTGCGATGTTGCCATTCACAAGATATAGGTATAAAACCTCTTAAGAGGGTTCATATAGAGAAATGCCATTCCTCTGTATGAATCCTCTTAAGTCTATTCAAAATAAATGCAGTCGCTCGTACTGACTGGGCACATGCGTAGCTACATCTAACTACATCTCACTTACACAATAAACTAGGTACCTCGATAATATCGAATCTAAACTAAAATATAATTATTATTTGTACGTTATAATAGGAATATCGCGAAGTATCATGGAAAATAATAATAAGGTATATAAGCGCTGAAAATACACTCCAATTGTCTTAATTACAATGGCACATTATTTAAAGCAAAAAGCAGACATTTTCAATGTTTTTGTTTTAGAAACGATTCGTATAGGTACGATTTCAAAAATACCTAAGCACCTTTAAAATTAATTACTCTTTCAGAAATCTACCAAGCCGAAGGCTGCACCTTAATAGTAAAAGATCATTATCATATCGAAGTCTGTGGAAAAAGGATATATGATACAAAATGCAAATAGGCATTTTTAACCTTATATAAATTGACACAGGATGTAATTTGGTTTAGCTTTTCCGCTGAGAATACGATATGTTAATAACCAACTATATTTAAAAACTGTCTTTGGTTGTTCTTTACACTTTCATTAGAGCTAGAGTAGGTACTTACAGTGAGCAAGTTCCTGCTCAACCAGTTTCCAAAAATGTTTCTATGTTTTTATTTATGATGATGACGGTTAAAGCCCATTTAACATTAACCCTTTGACCGCCACGCTAATAAAGAAAAACTGTGTTCCCTACGCCAGGCAATAAAAATATATGAACGGTTATAAATGTTTCTGATTCTGAAAATCAACATTCATCATCATCGTCATCATCTCAGCCTATTGCAGTCCATTGCTGGACATAGGCCTCTCCCAAATCAACATTACTCAACTTTTATCCGTCACTAAAAGTGGAAGTGCGATGGACGCTTTAAGACGTCATTTACGTCTCGATCAAGTTATTGAATGACGCTTTAATGCGTCCTTGGCGGTCAAAGGGTTAAGAGAGTTCATACAGAGGAATGGCAACGGCGCAATTTATTTCGTGATTATCGATTTTTATTATTTATACGGAGCTATTTTTTTTTAAATGTTTTCAATACACTTTTTAGAATTACGTGAACGTGTATTAAAAAGTAAGTATTCGTAATGCTTACAGTTATTTTACTATGTAAATAACGCCTTGCAAGTTCCATTGTGTTATTTGCATATAAATAGAACTGTAAACGCAATGATTTCATACATTTTACACACTTTTACTTATTTCTAAAAAGTGTATTGAAAAAAAATTCAAAAAAATAGCTCCGATAAAATAGAAATCGAAAACCACGAAATAAGACACTAAATTACGACGTTCCAGTAATACACAGCAAATATTGGAAACTGGTCGAGCAAGAACTTAGCAGATTGTATTAATTCCTACACCAGCGACCGGAGTTAGATTATTAGGCGTTTAATAATTTTATTCACCATCCACGACACATGCACATACACGTAAGCTCTGAAAGCCTATTTTCTTAAAACAATGCGTTATGTAGTACATACATGAATATTATTCCAATTTAGACCTTAAACGCTGACTCTTAAGTTCTATAGCGCACTGTATTCCTAATGATAACTTCAATATTTCAAATAAAAAATACAAAAATAATTTGTTTAAAACAACTTAAGAACATAATTTCTTAACACTATTTTATATGAATTAAATTAAAGATCCTACAGGGACGAGTATAAATAAGAGGCAAGAATATCTACGAAAAGATTATTTCGCACTGCCAATTGTAATTCAAGCTTTGCTTTCCCTAAAAACTCCTCTAACTGAAGCCAGGTTATTATAAAAAAAATCATTGTGTACGTGTACGCAAGGATCACACGCTACCGATTTTCTGGCTGATTTTATAGCAAAATATGCAACAGTTACTCTCTGGAAAGGAGAGCCAAACGCTAGGAGGCCTTGCACCATTTGCATTGCATGAATTTATTGTATATTAAATTAAAATTGCAATATAACATAATTTTAGAAATTCAAATTGAAAATTCAATTGAATCATGCTGACATGTATCTTTCTAAAGTCTTTGTAGACCCTCTCAACTATTTAGCGATAGGCAAATAATATTAAATCGCCGTTAGTTAAAACAGTGGTATAAGTTTTGTTTTACTTTCAATTCTCTTTATAATAACGACTTCTCACAACTGATAGATCTAGTATAGAATTTAACAAGTTATAGCCAACTTACAGATAGCTGATTGCCTTTATTCCCTTAGCCATACTCTATGACTTTTTGACCATTTGAAATCAAAATTCAATCTACTGTTAGTACCTACTTGAATTAACAGTGCGAAATAATCCTAAGGAATGAATGAATGATCATACAACAGCAATAATCCTAACCACTAAGATACGATATATAGACAATTACTTCACTACAATCTACTTTAACATAGACATTAATTTTTCACTACGTTATAATGATGTGTCCTAATGACACTAATACTGATATCTAGATAGAAAATAATGTATGTAATTTAGGTATGACAAGCTGAAATAGGACTGCCGCACACGGTGAAGTTTTGATAGGGAAGTAGATTCCTGTCAGTGACGAAAACCGTAGCTCGGTACGGCTGTCTAAGATCAAAACACCGTGACATTTCTTTTTCGCATATTTCGGTTTTTCAAAGTTCCATTAAATTGTAAGTCACCAGCATTATTAATATTTTATAAATAAGAACTATTTTGATACCACGAAACCTAGTGAACATGATCTGTTGATTTCAAATGTTTTTCCATAATATATATTTAGTCCTAACCAGATGGGACAGCTTGATAATAACTAGCTACATAAAGATAAAATTGCGCAATCAATTTAATCTTTGCAAGATGTTGAAGCTAAAATGTTGACAAAAATTTAAAAAAAATTACACATCAATTCAAAATAAATGAAGAGTAATATTAAATGAAATGCAATCATGATAATAAATCGATAGGCCCTTTTTAAAGCATAGAAAGTTTATGTATCACGGAAACTGATATCAAGTTAATGCTTTAACTTATGAAATATTACTCAAACTTTTAAAGTGACATAATACAGTAGTATTAAGTGAATTTACTTATCGGTCTGAATGAAGGGCCTCTCGTCAGTTACTTATTTAGACTTACCCTAACATTTAATTAATATAATTAAAGACCTATACTTATAGTGTTTTGACACAAACATATATGTACGACTACAACTTCGCATGCGTATGTGTGGCATACATGCGTACATGTGCAATGCATGCGTTCATGTAGCAAGCAAGCATGTATGCATGCAGCAAGCATAAGTAAGCTCTTATCTAAACATCAACATATCCAATAGTTTTAATAACTACACGATGTGAAATGAAGCAAGCATCTTAATCTAAAGATTGAAAAATCTCATGAATTCTAAAATTACATAGATTCGACCTGCTGAGAAAGAATAAACATTAAGTTGATGGCTCGAGTAAAGCACAATCAACTACAATCACAGCGAATACTGCCTATACTCATAGAAAATATACACACAATAGAAATTGACGGCAAGTATCTTGTGCGTAATTCTACGATTAAAATATTTTTATAATTAATCTTTTAAACGACCCTAAGACAAAACTCTTATAAATATTGTCTTTTGCAGAGTATTGTTATAACGAAGAAAATTGCGCAATATGGCTAAATTAAATTTTGTGAAGATAATGCAAAAAATACCTCTAATTCATAGAGAACCTGCGCCTAAGCTAGGCTCTAGAGGAAGCATTCTTAGCTGAATGAACTGGGTCCAACAGAAGTAGTGATGATTTCTTATGAGAAGACAATTATTAGTCAAATTACACAACATCTGTTTAGCTAATAACACCCAGAGATTAATACCACTAATGCTAAATACATAGAAACACCAATTCTTATTAATTAACACTACACATTTAAAACGACCATCAAAAATGGCTATTGCCCAAAAACGTTAATTATCTGACAAGAAGTCACTCACATAGAATCATGCAATACATTTACTACAAGAAATATATTTAAACATTTGTCTAAATCTAAAACGTCCATTTTAAAGCATGGCTGACAACTGCCAAAACTGTTTCAAATTGTATCTTTTCGTTAAACGTCATTTGTAGGGTTTTGGATTTCAAAACTGTAAATCGTTTTAACATTTTACAAAACGTTGGCCAAAAAGCCGACAAAATATTTGTTGTTAATTTTATAAACTCAGCCTTCTCAGATACTTTTAGTACTAGACGTTTTTATGTAGTTTTTCAAGCTTTGTATGTGATGTAGCTTTTTAACAGTGGAAAATGAGTTTTCGTTGTTTCAAAGATGGCTACCTGCTTCTTGTAGATGGCAGTACAAGAGGAAAGGGTCCCTTTTTTATGATAAATAACACAATTTTTCAAGAATTCTAAGTTACATAGTACAATTCAATTGGCTGCAAAACTGTTAATGCAAATTTATTACGTATTGATTGGTTATAGTAAATACCGGTGTGATTATGTGATTTGCGATCTTTTTGTATTATCAAATAATTGTTTTGTATAATAAAACGTAGTGTAGGGCGAAAGCCCACGAGGTAAACCGCCGACCTGGCAAGGGTTGCGGGTGGTCGTTGGATGCAGGCAGCACAAAGTCGCTAGCTGCGGCGCAAGTTAGGTGTGGCATATGTCCAGCAGTGGACGTCATTGGGTTGATACGATGATGATGAATTATAATTTTATAAATTTATGACTTTGTATTGTTAGCCACTTTTTTAGAATTTTTAAATTACCTATTTAAACACAATGTTTATTGTTATTATAAGTTAATAATCAATCAATCTATTATGGCCCCATTTATCATATATTTTAATGTAATTTTCCACTGTTAAAATGCCACATTTTTTGTACTATCTATCATCTCAAAGATGACGTTTCGTTTACTCGGGGTTTTTATATGCTGGTAACTCTTTTATTTTGTTTATATTTGGTTTATAGAATGTTTCACTCTTTACGTTTCATCGGTATTCTTAGTGTAATCCTCTACGCCTTGACGTTTCACGCCCAAACCAGTCTGTAAGTTACATTACGTATAAATTTATTCTGTGCTTCTTTGGCACAATTATTATGAGAATCAGTAATGTCATTCATTTCCTCCTTGTCATTTATGGATAAATATCACTTTCGTTCATTCTAAGACACCACATCAATCTTAATATCAAAACATTTAATATCTACATAAAGCGCCCAACAGACATGGACCAAATTTATAATTTTGTTTTAATGTAAGGGCAGGTCAAACCTTACAGCTTTGTTAATCAAATTTCTTAAGTACAAGCCAATTTAATATATTTATTTAAATATTGTTTTTGTTACACCAAACTGTCTGTAGGCCGCTTTAGGACACTTACTTATACTTAATTGATAATAATAATCTGTATCTACTGTGAAAGCAAACAGTTGTACTTGAAATGCTTAAAAGATTATTTTATAGAAGAATGGTCCTCAAGAGTTGATAAAAATAGTCATGTGAAAATAACGAGTTAAGGTATATTAAAAAAATATTTTTATTCCCGCTCATACATATATAAACGGAGTCTCAGGGTAATATCATATTTTTATAATAATATTACACATTTCAAAATAGTTGTGACTCTATTAGTGAAGATTTTAAATAAATTTTTGGACGGTTTAAATGGGGGAAACTATAGACCAAACGTTTAAAGTAAAATAATTATTCAATAATGGTGTCAGGATTTAAAAAAACCCTAAAACAATCACAGACAACATTAGAAGAATTAAAAGCTAATGGGCATATTTACTTTAAATTACAATATTAGGCCGTAAATTCGGTTTAATTATACTTTTGATTTCAGTTGGGATATTAAAGTATTAGTTAAATATTAGGTTTTGTTCCTAGTTCAGCTAAATAACCAAATAATATACGAGTACAACGCATAAGCTAGCTCCAATCAAAAATATTATCTATTGTTTCAACAGCAACTGTCATTTTCTTTTGTTGGCCATGGTAGCTTTAATGGCATAACACCTATTTAGGAAACGCGTGTTCGTTTAAAAACAGTACGATATACAGTATCGCACTTTCGCAATGGCTGTAACGTTCAAGAACGCGAACCAACACATGCGCTACTGTTCTCATTCTTTTGCCGTGAAAATTATTTTTAGATGACGTGTGGTGCCGCTAAGGCTATTATGACCGGCATACGAAATGCAGCCTGTAATAAAGCAATTAGAGTACATTTTCGATTGTTTGCTAGTAAATTGCACTTTTGTAAGCGCGCCTATAATTTTATAAGGTTTTAGGACGCAGTGTTAAGGAGCAATAACCCCAATTCGCGGCATAATTGTGTCTTATTTAGCTGTAATTTCTGGTGACATTTTAGGTAATATAAATCCCTGAGGAATATTAGAAAAAATATATAAATTGTATTTATACGAGGAAATATTTGCACTAAACGTTTATCTGTTCACTTTACTATATGTCTAAATGAATATATAATAATAATATTAAATAATAATAACGTAATTCAGTGATCGTGAGAATGCTATAAACAAATGAAAAAGATTAACTTTAACAATGTGCTGACAAGATATAATGTTATCTACAATCACAATGATAAATAGATACGTTTAGGTTTTTATCATATTTCTATATCTAACACAAAATTGCCAAAGGTAACAAATAAAAAAATGAGCATCGTATTTACAGGCCAAAAAGAAAATACCCATTTTTTCCAACATTTCAGTGATACTACAACTAACATTTAACACTTAATGATAATTGTTTAGAAAACATAATATTTACAAGGAAACTTATTTTGTTAGAAGATGAAGTCTTATGTCAGTGACTTCGAATACAGGTGACTACTGGCGTGGTTTCTGTATTTATATTATGCATTAACCAACTTTTATTTAATTTGAAACAGATCAAAGATAACATTACTTATAATAGAAAATATTTAGGAAAAACATGTGTTGCTTAGGCCCATTTAAATCATGCAAGTATTGTAAGGCAGATCGCATAGCTTTTCCGATTTTCTTGGCAATGAGTCAAAGCGATCATAAAACTTGGAATACTAAACTTGCATCATATAAATGTACATCTTACTGCCGCACTCTGAGTCGTCAATTATCAGTAATCTGTCATTAACACAATTTTTTCATTGAATAATTTGTCAGGCGTATCGACTTTAGTATTACACGCTTTTACTAAATAAACTTTAAAGTCTCTGAGTATGGCAGTAAGTCTCCAAGATTTTTTTGAGGTTTAGAACATTAATCGTTCACAACTTACATAATAAAATCTGCGATAATATCCATAATTGGCCGTTATCGCAATACGTAATGTTATAGTCACCCTTCAAGGTCACTGACATCAGAATGCTATTACTTAAGACATTGTGAAAACTAGAATTGTCCTTTTTTACCAATTGTACTTCTGTGACAGTGAATCTTATTCTAATATTAAATGCATATTTTTCATGCGATTTTAATTCTTCTCGTCTTTAGTGTCTTATACTATATGAAGTCATATATCTATTATAATGGTGGGAAGCCGTGGAATGGAAACGAAAACTAATAGTAGTGCAGTTGATTCTTAAAAAAACCTTACTTATATTATAAATACAAAAAGTGTGTATGTCCTTTAACATTGCAAAGGAGCAACAGGAATAGTTGGGAAACTGACAGAAGTTACAACACCAGCGAAATTCGGTGCTTTAGGAACGAAAATTTAAAGAGAAAAAAAATTGTAATCAAAAATTAATAATGATAAATGTGTACGTTATAACCTCTCTGTCTTTAAAATAATTCCACGTTGTAATGAATACTTATGCAAGTTTCTATTATTCTCAACACTACTTCCAATTTCCGCAACCAATAGCGACTCTTTCATCCAACATTTACTTAACGCCTCCGATTGTAACAGGGTCCTGGCACATTATTCTGGCTAGGAAACACATCACTATTTGACACAAATGCCGAAGAATTCAACGGCCTATAATCGAACGTTTCATTTTTTCGCGCTTGAATAAGCATATCTGCTACTACGCTTATATTATCTCGACAAACGGTGTCGACGGGCCTATCTTCTATAGTCATTTGAACAGGCTTAAAACATACATAGTCTTTGTGATATGATAAGATTAGGCTGGGGGGAGTTTGGGAGGGTTGTCCACTGGGAGGGTTATTGCGTGTTGCATAGGGAGTTCGCGGACGTTGTCCGATGGGAGGAAAGCTATTGGGTGTAGCATAAGAAGTTTGGGAGGGTTGTCCAAAGGGAGGGACCGTATTGGATGTAGCATAGGGAGTTTGGGAGGGTTTATCAAAAGGAGGAAACGTATTGGATGTAGCATGGGGAGTTTGGGAGGGTTGCCCACTTGGAAAGTTATTGCATGTTGCATAGGGAGTTCGCGAATGTTGTGCGAAGGCAGAAAACATATTGGGTGTAGCATTAGGAGTTTGGGAGGGTTGTCCAAAAGGAGGAAACGTATTGGATGTAGCATGGGGAGTTTGGGAGGGTTGTCCTCTTGGAGAGTTATTGCATGTTGCATAGGGAGTTCGCGGACGTTGTCCGGAGGGAGGGAACATATTGGGTGTAGCATAAGAAGTTTGGGAGGGTTGTCCACTTGGAGGGTTATTGCGTGTTGCATAGGGAGTTAGCGGACGTTGTTCGAAGGAAGGGAACATATTGGGTGTAGCATAAGTTTGGGAGGGGTGTCCACTTGGAAGGTTATTGCGTGTTACATAGGGAGTTCGCGGACGTTGTCCGATGGGAGGGAACATATTGGGTGTAGCATAAGGAGTTTGGAAGCGTTGTCCAAAAGGAGGGACTGTATTGGACGTAGCATAGGGACTTTGGGAGGGCTGTCCAAAAGGAGGAAACGTATTGGATGTAGCATGGGGAGTTTGAGAGGGTTGTCCAATGGGATGGAACGTATTGAATGCGGCAAAGGGAGTTTGGGAGGGTAGTCCAATGGCAGGGAACCTATTGGATGCGGCATAGGGAGTTTGGGAGGGATGTCCAATGGGAGGCAACGTATTGAATGTGGCAAAGGGAGTTTGTGGGAGTTGTCCGATGGAAGAGAATGTATTATGTGTCGCAGAACTAGTAGATGGTTGACTACTAATGCCGGGTGCAGGCGAGATGCGCGTTAGACTAGGATCAGTAACGTCATCGCCTTGATTTGAATCCTATATTAATTGATACGTTAATTTGTCGTCGCAAGTGACTCGTGTGCGGAGCAGGCCTGGGTTGCACTCTATGAAGCTGGAAAGAGAATAAAGTTCTATTAAGCAATTGAATGTAAAGCTTTACAAAATCTATTAAACTTTCGCGACTTGTACACGTATTAAATTATTATATAACGGGTCTGCGTCACGTATTTTATTTAAGGAATATGAAATATCTTATTTATTTGCCCGACGTTTCGATCGAATATCTTATTTATTTGCCCGACGTTTCGATCGTATTACACCGACCGTGGTCACGGCTGAGCGGCGGCCGAACGTCGTCCCTGATGCATGCGGGATTCTGCTACTACCCTCACTTTGGCATTGCATTCCCTAAATATAATACGTGACGTAGACCCGTTATATAACAATTGACTATGTAAAGCTTTATGCCAATAATTTGCAGCGTAATTATTAGAAATAAAAAATTCTTGAGAATTGTCTATATATTGGTAAAAAATGTTTAATGTCTAGAAGTATTTTACATCTGTTTACTATGGCCTGGAAAAAGTTTGTAAGACGACTAATGGTGTACAGTATACGCATTGCAATAAATGCACACAGAAAGTAATATAGAATTTCATTTTTGAAATACCAATGCACAAACAAGCAAAAGCAATGGTCGAATAAAACGTTGCAATCAATAAACTCCGTCGTAGTTATCATGATTATTTATTCACCCCTATTCCAGCTATTTGCTTGTCAGTTCTTGAATTTTACATTCGATATTGATCCTTCAACAAAGACTTTGTGTCATATTGAATGACCTGAATACACTGGTAGTAGATACCTAAGTATAGCTTTCGAAGCAACCTAACAAACAACAGATAATTATTTATACGTTTTGAACATGAAAGGATAAATATCTTTCTTCTTTCGTCTTCTTCGCTTTACTACGCTCCCGTCGTTTTATATTTGGCCACTGCTGAGCTCCTATTTGCCATAGCGTGATGATATATCTGGCTATAGCCTATGTTATTATGTATTCTGATAAGTTTGAAGAAGAGAGAAGAACCGGAGTTAGGATAATGGAAATCCTATAATGCAAAGCATTGTTTACCTAAAGCCACCTGATTTCAGAGAGTTCTGGAATGTTCCATAATAATCTGGGATGTTCCCAAACATTCCACAACATTCTGGAATGTTGTGGAAGTCTCTCGCATGTTCGAAACCTTCATCCCTTACATCTTCTATAAAAAAAAAGGCAACCTTTATAAACTTACGTCAAACCACGTTCCTGCAAGCGTTTGATACAAGCTGGCTTTACTTTAGGCCGGCCAGGGCTATGCAAACCCCTTCCCGTGATGAAGAACAACATGATTGCACGCTTGTTCGTCTCTCGCAGTTTATTTATGTGAGTGTCAATGAAAATATCCATAGTTTCTTTAGCTTCTTTGACACGGAAGTAGTGTAGATCAACCGTTTCACCATTGGGATTCTTGTTAGAGTGATACTGAAATAAAAAAAAATGATTAAGTACTTAATTAATGTTATTATTATTTAGTCTAAGAGATGTGGAACCGACCTTCACCCAAAAAAAAAAGAAAAAAGTCGTTCAAATGGCAAGCTGCGTAGGCGCGTTTATAAATCTATGAAATCAGATGGGCGAATGCCGGTCTTCTGCGTCTCCTCTACTATATATTATTTTGTGGAGAAAGAATATTTGGTAAAGAAGGAATGATATATACTAAGATCAATAGAGAATAGAAGGGGGAAAGGAAGTTAATTACAAACTTCGACGACTTCTTTTGTTTTGTATTATAATAATATATAAAGGCAGTAAAAATAGAAGGAAGCCATTCAGCAAGTGAAGAAAAAAATGGGAGTCGTGTCGTATCGATAAATATAGGTACGACAAATCAAAACGTAGAGAAGAATTGCGATTGCTTCATCGATAAAGCGAAGCTCTTAAATAAGATACATATTATTTTAAAACACATAAGCATTCTTCTGCTCTGAATTTTGTAATTATCAGCTTGATTTGTAAAGTAAACAAGTATGTACCCGTGGGGAATTTTGAACTTATATCCTTTTCCGGACGTCATTGGGCTGCTATGATGATGATGAAAGGAGCATACTTTTTATCTCTTAATTGTCTCCAGAGCTTATTAAGAAGCGAAGAAGGAAATGGTTGTGCCAGTATCTAGGGGAGATTTAGTCTTTTAGAATGCTTCTCTTAAGTATTATTTCAATATCTGTAGTCGCAATACTGTAGTAACCACTTTCGATCATTTGATCTTAAGACATTTGTCTTATCATAATTTTACCTCATTTACCGTTTCTTTTTTCATTGCCTTAAGTGGCAGACGAGCCGGTAGCCCAGGTCTCTTTAAATCTTCAGCATTAAGAACTTTTTAGACTACTTACTTGCATAAGTGAGGCTACAGCCATGCTGTTAGCGTGTTCGTATTTAGTCTTGTGGAGTGTAGCGACGTCTGAATAATAACTGGCCACTTGAAAAACACCGCGGCGAACGAATTCTTCGGCCCTCTGCATGTATCTATAATTTATAACAAACAGTAAGTTAACCTTTGATCGGCAAACGATAATGCTGCTTACACAGTTAAAAATTAAAGTGCATTTTTAATGTTCCGTTTATCGGCTATTGGCTTTTAAGAAATAAATTTTCTCGTATTATAGGCGCCTAATACGCTACGATAAATCGTTACGATCGTACTGTACAGTTTAAACTGTAACCGTAATATGTGTAATGTACAAAATGTGTAAAAAATAACAATACTTACCTCCGTTTCCGTTTTATCTATTCAAAATTTCCTAAGCTGTACAGTTCAAAAAAATCATAAAGCTACATTTTTTATCGCACACAAGTTACGATTATCGATGCAGTTTAAACTGTACAGAGTGTACAATAATCGATCGTAACAATTTATCGTAGCCTGTGTTAACCTTACAATTTTAAAAATATACTGACTTTCTTTGAATTCATCGTATATGTTTTCAATACATATTAAATAAAAAAATTGCAATAATTTTGTTCCTACTAATATTTTATTGAAAAGATTTTGTTTATTGAAACTTCCCAGCTCTATTGTGCCACACACATACAAATCAGATAAATAATGAATAAAAGATACGCATATCAAAACAGTAATATTTTATACTTAAATCTGGAATACAAAAGGATTTGTTCCAACAAAGGCAAACATGATTATATATGCCAACAGTATTTAGCACAATTGTGTCGTCATTTGAATATCGAATTTTATCACTTGACATTTTATGATATTGTGACAAAAATTATTTACAAGGGGTCCGTTTAATATTACTTTGGTGAGGGACGATGAATGCTATTAACATTATTCATAAACTCAAGGACTGGTCTTTTATAACAAAACAAAAAGAATTCCGAAATAGAAAACAGTTATTTTATAACGGGAAACATATAAATAAGTAAATAGGATTCTATTTGGAGTGAAACACTTACGACGTTGTACTAGAATTTATTAAGACAGGGTCTGGTCCCAAATCAGTTGTGTGACTTGAAAAATTGGGACCAAACCAGCTATTGGCTTTCGGAGTGTTTAAAAAGGTATTTTATACATCTAGGAAAGGTATAGTCTAGTCCCAAACCTTAAGGTCACACTAAACACAGTCGTCGATAATCACACCACAAAATCAAAGTCGCAGATTACTAACGTAATAGTAAGTTGTATTGAGAAGTTGTCGCACCGAGAGCTCAAGCCTAACTGAGATGTGCGTCGCGATCGCTGTATTGATATGCAAAAACTATACAAAGAAGAAGAAAGAAAATATATTTATTCACCACATTTGTGACACAAGTTGGGAATAATAAATATAAGAATAAAAAGTAAAAATTAAATAATATAAAGAAAAAATAGTATGACGAAAAAAGGAAAAATTAAAAAAATAAAAATAAAAAAATAACCAGTTGCACCTACTGTATGTCACACCTGTGGGAATCTGGACTCTGCTCAGCATAATGCTGTGGCGCCAGCAACTAACAGCTGCTGGACACTCAACAGCGCTGATTTTCAGCAGAGCCCCAGGGACAGGATGACGAGTCAACGACCTGTGCGTCGTGTGTGTGTGTGTGTGTGTGTGTGTGTGTGTGTGTGTGTGTGTGTGTGTGTGTGTTAGTGTATACTATATAAATACAAATTAATAAACAATACACACATATTTTTTACTGTTTACGTGTATACGAGTATTTACAGAACATTCACAGCTGTGGGTCCTCTGTATAAAGATGAACATTAGTTTATCTTAGGCCTAGTTGGCGTCTTAATAAGCCCAATCTTGTGTTGACGTTGAACGTCGTCCTAATAGAACTCGATCACGCGACGCGATCATTGATCGTTAGTGCGAGTGGGAAAGTGCGTAGTATTGACCGTATTGATGTCCATACCAGGGATGTTATGGATATGGAAATTCGGATCTGGATGCGGTTACTATACCGGTTTCGGTTATAGTTATGGATATTAAATTATTTCGGATTATCCGACAGTTTCGGTTAATTTCGGTTACAGATATTTGATTTTATAAGAATTGTTAAACTAAAATATAAATTATTATATCAAATACTCGGGTATTTGATATTAATTTTAGCTTGATACCTCGCCGCCTCCACGTGTTCTTGAGAAAAATATTCTTCACAGACTGACAGACAGACAAACAGACCGACAGACGGACAACGGAGTGGTCCTATAAGGGTTCTGTTTTTTCCTTTTGAGGTGGGTATGTCTAAAAATGAGAAAAAATTGTCTCTGTTTCTGTCAAGGTTTATCGAGTGTTCCTGAACATTCCGGTTAATCCTTTAATAAATAATAACAATGTTCTCCAGGCCGTTTTTTTCCACACCGTCGACGCTTATATTCAACGGAAACTGGTACCAAAAACCATAGATTAGACGCACCGAGATTATATTTTCAATGATTTGACAGCGATTTCGTAATCGACTAATACGAATATCGAGTTTCCGATTTGCTTCCGGAGCTTAATAGATTTTATAGAGTAGAAGTATTTTGCGCAGCACTGGTACACTCGTGCTCGTGCGCTTATTCTGATTTTCGGTACCCGTTCAAAGTCAAAGTGTTACAGGGAACACTAAATCAGACGTGCAATCGACTATGATAAATACACCTTACATCTTAGTTTAAAGAACTCAATTTACAATAAAAACACATCAGCAATCTGCCAATCTAGAAGATACTCACGTATTCCTTCGATGTAAATGTTGATCAGCCTGATCACGGTACGCTTTTACGGTTGCCATGTTAACTGTCTCATCTTTCGGCAACGGTGGCCATTCCACCTTAGATAGTTCCTGAAATAAAACTCATTTTCAAAGCTACCGACCAGACACGAGAACATAATCCTCCGACACAGAGGGACTTTTAATCTTGCCTGTTCCACTTAGTTTGAGAATAACCATAATTTAAATTTTAAAACATCGTCATCTTCAAGAAATATCAGCTAAATGTCCCTATAGTTATAGCAGAGCGTAGTTTAACGGCTGCTTTTCCAGCGTCTCTGATGGCTAGTAACTGCTTACCATCAATTGTCCATAATTTTATATATCACTTTAAAACATAAAAATAAAGTGTTTCGTTACCTTTCGTTGTTCTTCAAGCATTTTCTCTTGACGTTCCAATTCTTTCTCCATGACGAACTTGTTTATGCCATTTTCAGCTTCCACAATATCGTTCCTACCCGTTGACACTAAAAGAACCTATAGTATAAAAAAAGACAAATAGTTACTAGTGGTTTTAAAATCCTCACTTCTAAACAAACTAATTTCAAAAACGTTTGCAGTTTAGAGGTATGCCACGAAGCACACAGAATACTTTAATTCCACTTTGCACACCCATAGGTGGAATTCAATTAATAATTTTCTATTCCACGAAGCACATCTACGGGTGCGTACCGGTGCGCATAGTGCGAGGGCTAAGATATACGGGTGTACTAAGTGGAATACTTACTTTAGGCGTGCTTAGTCTGGGTGTGCTTCTTCTGGATGTGCTTCATGAAATACCTGAGTTCACGCAACGTCAGTATACCACCTATTTTACCATACATCTATCTCACACAACAACAAGAACCAGACAAAACATGTAATTGATACAAAATTAAAACAGTTTATTTACAGGCATTGATATCTAACTAAATTATCATAAAACCGGTTAAGAGCACGTCGGACCATGCTCAATATAGGGTTCCGCAGCGCAAGAGCGTATCTTCATTGCGCTTATGTCATTTGGTTGGGAAGCGCAATTTTTTGGCAATAATTCAAAAACGGTAGGTATAGGTATCCGATCAATCAAATAATTTTCGTGGAAAGTATTTATTGGCTTATCTTTGTGATTTTTTTCATATTTTTAGGTTTAGGAATCGGGGAGGAAGAGAGGACGGATACACATCTGATGCTAGTTTCGGAGAGATTATTTCCGAGAAGAAGAAATATCCACTTAATCAAAAAACTTTAATAAAAACCTTATAGTAAATATCTTTAAAAGATATGTGGAAGCATGTGCCACTGATCATCATCATCATATCAGCCCAACGACGTCCACTGCTGAACATAGGCCTCACCTAATTTACGCCACTGCGAACGGTCCTGTGCCGCCTGCAACCAACGGCCGCCCGCCACCGTGCCATTTGTGCCACTCGTAGATGAAAAAAAAAGTTTTTCATTTGTGGTTAAATGGAGGGCACCCATGTTTTATTACATAACTACTAAAATTAGTTGCCTACACAAGACACCTATTATCTAAATTTCATCAATATACATCAAGTACTTTTTATATAAAATGCCTGTGGCACGGACGGAAGGACGGACGTACATCGCGAAACTAAATAATTATAAGGGTTCCGATTTTGCCATTTTGGTTACGGAACCCTAAAAAGTAACAACTATTAACATACGTGGTAGTTTCTGAGCACTATATGGATTGTAATCGTATTAAATTACAAACAGAAAATCGCTAACATGTCAAATGATAAACGAATGAGATATTAATAATGTAATTATTATTTTTACTAATATGTTACTAAATATGACTCATTGGTGGACAATACATAAATAAAATCGTGATCGCAGGTATGAAATTATAGTCTTTAACGGCTGTTACTTTCTCAAAAATCATTGTAAGTTATTCAAACCATAAAGTTTAGTTACCTCAACGGTAGCCTTGAAATCATTATTATGCGCTACGAGCATTTCTAAAAGCGTTTCCTTATTGATGTCGGGAAACAAGTGAAAAAGTTTGTTTTGAGTCATTTTAGCCGCTAAATCGTTAGGTATGTTGTTTTTCCATTCCGACACATCTTTCAAGTGAATTGATAGAGCAACCTCCAAGTCCATTATTTCTTTTAAGTCAGGCACCTCAGGCTCTTTGCCTGAGAGTAATAGCTCCTCTTCTTTTATCACAAGTTGCCTACAAAAGAAAATATTATTTATTCCGAACATTTTAAGAGTAATAATCACTAGAACTCGGAAATAAAGGGTTATATTTACCTAAATTTGTCTTTTCCCCATAAGAAAATAGTATGAACAAAACTAATAATAATAATAATATTCTACCACATTCACACAGCGCCATCTAGTCCCACAGTAAGCAATTATTATTTGCTTTTGTTATGGGTACTAAACAACTGATATACTGCTTAAATACATTTTTTTTTTGTAAATACATACATATTAATGATAAATTACACCCAGACACAGAACAAACCTTTATGCTCATCACACAAAGATTTGTCCTGGGTGGGGATCGAACCCACGACCTCCGGCTTAGCAGTCAGGGTCACTAACCACTAGACCAACAGGCCAGTCTGCATGCACTGCATTTGATTTTGGAGTTAAATCAAACATATATTTTGCAAACAAATTAACATTTATATACATAAACACAAGTTTGCTCTTTCCAGATGCTATATCAATGTTATGTTAAGAGGGAACGCGGTCTGCAAGGAATTTAAAAGATAAGTATTCAGAGAAACTATTGCAGTCGCGCTTCGCCCTTAACTCAAGTCTGCAACCGTAAAGTGTGTTAGAGACAACAGTAGCTCAGACAGATAATAAGATTTTTTTTTACGGGATTGACGTTTCGTATTCCCCTGTTTTCTCCTCGAAAAATGAGCCGATTGAATTCTTTTTTAAATGAAAAATTCCAGAAAGAGTATGGCTATGTTTCTATAATTTTTTTTTTATTAATAACCAATTATAATAGTCCTCTAATTACGACAGTAAAAATACGACAATATCATATTTTCTTTACTAATAAGTTTTTGAAGAAAATGATAATGGGGACATGTCTACAGCTGACCTTGAATTTTTGAGCTAAAAAAATGCTTTATTCAGCCATTATTCAGGGAGAAAACAGGGGAATACGTTTGTATGAAGAATCGTGTGCCGCGTTCCCTCTTAAGCTGTCGACTCTATGTAAATACACTCTTTAATTGCCGATATCTATTAATATGTGTAATGTAAACTAGTTCGGAAACAATTTATCCACATACTTTGACCAAAACCTACCTTGCAAATTCTTCATCTTGTTTAAGCATTGCTGCAGATTTTTTTGCATAGTCGTCTAGTTGAAACATTATTGATTCCATCCATAACGCGTTAATTTCATTGAGTAGTGATGTAGGAATGCTTATGTTGAATGAAATGTTTTCTGGATATTCCATGTCTTTCCTTCCAAACATGTTATCCAAATGTCTGATAAAACCTTCGCCAACATTAATGTTGACTATTCTATCACTTTCACTGATGTTGCAATACCCGTCATCGTCATCTTCGTCGTCACTTGAATCTAGGTCGGGGGCAGTACTCGAATCAGGAACGGGACTTATATCTGGTGTTCCCGAAGTACTCGGTTGTTCAGATATATCACCTACAGTTTTGTACTCTCCACGGCGTAATTTTCTTATTTTAAGACAATGTTCCGAATAATGACTGTCAGAAATCACGAAGTTTTGTTCCATTTGTTTCTTTAATTGCATTGTTTCATTAGAAATGGCAATTTCTTTTTTTTTTCTTTCCGGTTGTGGCAGAGGATCTCCAACAGGAGCTTCTGTTATTTCTATTTTTGGGACAAATTGTGCAGTATCATATTTTGAAGTGTTCGGCATGATTTCGTACTTAGCCAAACAAGAACAGGGATTTTCGTCATCTGCATCATTATCGTCTTCTGTATCAAACTCTTCCTGGTCTTCATTTTTCTTCAGTTCATATTCTGCACCTCCTCCAAGAACAATTTCAACAGCCCAATTAACATCGCCGCAACAATTATCAAAAATATAGCGTAATGAATCCCGTTCGATGTGTTTAAAGAGTCTTCTAAATGCAGTAAAATGTCTTTCTCGTTGAGGGCAATGACTTGTCATCATTATTCCTTCATTGGTCATAGTACTTTTATCTAACATTCGTGTCTCAGGGATTTTTTCACGAATTGGCGGCAAATAAAACTCGTTTATATTTCGTGGATTAGCTGTCAATATTTTGTAATCACCTGATAAATTTGTGTCACCAGTTTCAACGCAAGTGCTACTAGTTGATGTTGGAATAGGGATTTCTTCTGTCTTAAAATTTTGCTGCTCTTCCGGCGAAACCCATGGTGGCATAAATAATGATATATCACGCCAATCTTGACAGTCGTTAACAGATCGCATTAAGCCACTCGCAGAATTAGATTCTGCAGATAGACCATTTGATGCTGAATCGTTTCTCTCCTTCCTTGGGGGCTTTGATTCTAAGTTAGCTATAAGTGCAGGAGTATCCTTAGGAGAAGAGGTACTAACGATAATGGGTGTATTCGTGGCAGAAATAGTAGCAATATCCTTGGCGCTTGCTGTATTAGATTTTTTTGAAATAGCAGAAGCCCCAATTTGATCACTCTCTTCCCATTGTTCACCATTTTCCCATTCTTTGTCAAAATTTTCTATCTCCTCTAACTTTTTTTGTGCCTCCAAAAGTAATTTTTGCGTGGCCAGTTCTTCTTGTGTTGGGCCATCGAATTCTTCATTGAGTACATTTTGTTCTTCTTGACGTTCAATTGGGTCATTAGCTATATTCTCTGAAATGTTAGTATTACTGATATTCGGCTGTTGTGTCTGATTGTTTATAACTGATTTTTCTGGAGGATGTGTGATCTGAATACGCGATGAGCTTTGTACTTTAGTAACTTTAGCATTAGGTGTAGATGAATTTTCTTCATCGTTTATTATTGGCGGCAATAATCGTTTAACGGGTGGTTTCATTTCAGAGGCATAAGATAGTCCAAGTGCCTGCATCAAGGTGTCACCAGTCACACCTTCAATATAATTATCTAACATCCTTTTGATTGTAGCTGGGGGTACGTTGTGTGTATTTTTTCTAACCAGTAGATGTGCTTTTTTAGCCCATGGAGTATTTGGTTCTACAACCTCAATAATATACCCATTTTTAACTGCTTCTCTAACATATGGCTGCATTTCCCAAATCTCGATATTAGTGTTGTCTATTATAATTGGGCTTAGTCCTCGCTCGGCTGCCTGTTTTGCTCTTTCCTGATTCCAAGCGTGAGCGAGTGGTAATCTATATTTGTCATACATATATTTGCCTCTTACCATAAAATAATCATCTGCACTTAAGATATGATTTTTGTAGTTAAGCTGTGTAGGGCCAAGCATACTTTCAATTAGTAGCTTTCCAAGATATGATTTTCCGCTTCCAGGTACACCTCTTAAAATAATCATAATACGGGCGCCACTATTGTGAAATACCATTATTTGCCGAATCTGATCAGTCCAAAAATCTGATGTTGATTTTATTCTTTGAATTGGTTGTTTTGTTGATGTATGTTTTGGAATAAATCCTCTGTTTAGAGCAGCCTGTGCGGCATAAGAAACTGTTGGTCTAGTTTCTTGTATTGATGGATTTGCGTCAGAATTCTGACTTGTAGAAAGTGCATCATCTTGTGTTGGTCCTGTGGTATCTTCATTTGTGATTTTCATGATGCAATCCACAGACAGGTTCACTGTTAAACATCAAACAGCCATAAACTTATGTAACAATAAAGACAATAACAATAAAAACTTTAAAAAAAACCTTGATATAGGTAGAGAAGAGGTTTAAAAAAAGAACTATAAAATTCATTTTAAATATACTAAAACTGCATATTATCATAGGTATTATAATTAACACAGCTTATTTAATGTCTTTTATAAACTTTCTTAAACACACTGATTGACTAGCGAGCCCGAAGTTAACTAAACAAAGAGTATAATTTATATATTATAACAAAATTCTAACGTATAAGGTAATACAAGGTAATGATTGGACACCTGATACGACACGATCCGTTTATAAAAAACATCATAGAAGGAAAGACAGAAGGCAAGAGAGGAAGAGGTAGACCAAGGAGGACATTTATTAAACAGATCAAAGAGAAGGTACGGGTGGTGTCGTATCAGGAGGCGAGAGAAATGGCAGGAAAAAGAGAGACTTGGAAATTCCTCCACCGACAAGAGCATAGCTCTTAAATAAAGAGAGAGAAGGTAATACGCAAGCAGCTTAGATTCCAGGCAAAATCCGATTATTTTTCGATCTATAGTTCATTATCTCAGCCTACTGCAGTCCACTGCTAGACATAGGCTTTCCTAACATGCGCCATAACATCGGTACCTATTCCACCTAGCTGGAGGACGTCCTACTCTAAGTTTGCCGAGTCGTGTCTCGACTCGAGGATACACTTGCTCCATCGTACATTGGTCCCCCTGCAGATGTGACCAGCCCACTGACACTTCAGCTTGCTTATTTTACGAGCTTTGTCAGTAACTTTGGTTATTTGAATGGCTACAGTTATTAAAATAATATTGTGCATATTTTGAAGAGGTGACGAGATAAGATAGCAAACAATCGCAATAGATATCTACACCAATAATAATAGCTTATCATTTTAATACTTGAAAAATATGTCAGAATCGGATAATTCGGATATAGGTAGTACAGTATCTAAAGATCGTATCGGACAAATATTAATTTAATTGCATAATTATGTTGGACACGTAAGCGTAAGAGTACTACTGTTCTGTTCTACATTTTAATGAGCATTTAATAAAGTCTGGATGTCCCTTTATTCGGAGCGAAGCCACAGGCCCGAGAAACAGAGAAATATTAAGCAATAGGATCCCTCCACTGGAGCAGAGCGGAGATTTTATGCAATCCTGTTGGTTAATATTTCACCGTTTCTGCTCCACAGCCTTGCTCTGAGTAAATGGACAGGCAGCCTAAGGATCCCGTTTGCAGTATGCTACTTTCGAATACTAACTATAACTAAGTTTATAGGTACTATTACTACAGACAGAGAATAAGATCAGAACAATTTAAACGTTAACAATGAGGGGGTATGAATATAAACCAATGCTTCTAACGAATGATTGAATTGGTCTTGTTAAAAGGCAACTCAGACTCAATTGATGTACAACTGTGCAGTCCAAGTGGTAAAGTTGGCTGGTCCCGGTCTAAGGTATTTAACTACAAAAAAAAATATGTAAGAAGTAGTTTCTATAAAAAGGATAATAAATTGTGTAATTTATTTGTATCTATACTAATATACACTAATAATATAAAGCTGAAGAGTTTTTTTTTTCTTTTTAATTTTTTTTTAATTAATTTTACTCTTGTCATACATAATAGATGATGCAAATCATAAACTCATTAGAGTTTTACCGTGCATCATAATCATCGACACAAAAAAAAACTAATCTAAAACTTACCTAAGTAATACAATTTTGTGACAAGTCTTAAAACTCCTTATTTGGGCAGTCGTGTAAAATGCGGTTCGATCCCCACCGGCAGTACCAATGTGGATTCCACTTTGTGGAATTTATATGTACTAGTCAAGTGACTTACCATCTGCTAACGGTGAAGGAAAACATCGTGAAGAAACCCACATACCCTAGAAGTAATTCTATGAGTTTGTCTGATCCACCAACCCGCACTAGGCCAGCGTGAGGGGATTATGGCCTAAACTCTCTCAGCTCTGGAGAGAGGAGAGGAGACCCGATCCCAGCAGTGGGACTTAATGGGTTGCTGATGTAAAACGCGGTTGAACGCTAGGATCTCAGGAACTACTGGTCTGATTTAAAAAAATCCTTTAGTGTTAGATAGCCCATTTATCGAGGAATGTATAGCCTATACTTACAACATCACGCTACGGAACGGCTAAATGACGTGAATAGTGGCCAAATTAAGAACGACGGGAGCGAAGCCCCGCGCTACTTCTAGTAATCTAATAATGAAATATATATTGTGAAGGAAGGAACCCTGGCGGGTTCCGGTCTAGGGTATTTAATTACTGCCTAAAAATGATTTTAGTACGGGATCCCTGGTCCAAATTTTTTTTTGATTACTGTCAAGCTAATTTTTCGTGAGTAGCTTCATTTCAATGAGACGCCCAACAATTTCGTATTCCAAAAGTTTGATTGTGGTAGCAGGTAGGTAGTTTGACAGACGTAGCAAGGGTATACCGGACCGGGATGGAAATACCGAGATAACGTACCACGCAATTTGTAGGACAATATGACTGTTCTACCACAATCAATCTTTTGGAATACGAAATTGTTGGGTGTCTCATCGAAATGAAGCTACTCACGAAAAATTAGCTTGATAGTAATAAAAAAAAATTTGGACCAGGAATCCCGGACTATTTGTAGGTATATAAACACTCATATTTCTAAAAAGGTTCTTTGTTTGTAGAATGAAATTCTATAATTAATGCAATGTTAAATCAACATAAAATCTTTAAACTTATAATAAGAGAATATTTAATATGTCCCTAATGCATGATATATTTACTGCCGCACTCAGAGACGTCAATTAGCAGTAATCTGTCATTAAAACAATTTTTTTATTGAATAATCGTCTTTAAGTGTATAGAATTAAGTATTACACGTTTTTACTAAATGAACTTTAAAGTTAAGTAACGTCTTTGAGTACGGCAGTTAATGAGTTATACAGATTAATTTTATTTATTTTTTTAAAAGATAAGCAGTAAGGTGTAGTTGTGACACTAAACACTAGAGCGAGTCGATATCAAGTACTATTAAGTGGCTTCGCGTTATGATCTATCGTGATCGTGTGAATACATCGAGGGTATTCCCCCAGAATGGACTCGCTTCAAAATAAAAGACAAGCAGTAAAATGCGCTATACACTAGAGCGAGTCGGTATCACGTGGCTTCACGTATGATCCATCGCGACAGCCGTTGCTGTACGCTGAATATTATCAGTGTAATTTATGTGTACCCTACAAAACAGGATTGTTGTGAGTCAGGTAACCTATGTATTTAATTTATATTATTCCTTAAAAACGACCAGGAAATTCCTTTCAATCATTTATTTATATAATTCCGATGTGAAAACAAAATATATGCACATAAATTCGAATTAGTGGTTTGGAAATAAACATGAAAGATGACATTCTAAAGAAGAGACAGATCAGAAGTACCCTCAACCGGCGAGAATGCATGAAAAGACTGATGAATGTTGAAGAAACCAAAGATGTACCTATGTTAGAATCGTAGCAAGTGGAAGGAAAGTCTCTGCCTACCCCTCTGTTGGAAAAGTCGACCCTTTTAATTTTTCGGGTATTTTAAATCTACCAAGAGCTAAAACCAGTTAAAAGCTCATTCAATCACACTGCAAAAAGGGTAATCCCCGAGTATCGCCCTCTTTTACGACAAACTTAGCCACACACAGGATATAATTTATGAATTGTAAGGTCAATAGACTGGCTCTAACTGTATGGCGAGCTACATACAGCGCCTAGATTGAACTTCTATATATAGGTTTAATATTATTGATTTTTAGAGCGAGAGAGATAACATGAGTGATGTAACTTCACGAGAAACGTCCGAATATGCGCAGACATGTTCCTTGTTTCATATTGATAGCCATATTTCGTTTTAATCTTCTATTTTCAAACAAAGAACTAGGTATTAATGAAGACCTTTAATTGGCATTTTGTATCATATTGTTTCTGCTCTTTTGTTATTACTGCTGTTGGTTTAAAAAAAAAAAAAAAACATTTATGCTTGATATTATTAAAACAAGTTTAACGGGAAATCCCCGCTTTAGTATTTTCTCGTCTCACTGGCTGTGACCAACATAATATTATATAATTAATTAAAAACTAATATTAATACACTTTCCCAGCAGTGGGACGTTTGTGGGTTGAAATGATGATGATGAATTATTAATACACTTAGATCACTAACAAACGACGGGGCGGCGCGTTTCACCGCGAACTATAGAACAAAGGGAATCCTATCAGCTCCTATCCTACCGCCCGGCGACAAACCGGGGCGCGGTCAAATGACCGGGCCGTTGTTTGTTCTTCGCCTTAATGAACCCACACGTGTTGGCACATGATTACAAAGCCGAGAAAGAAATGCGGTGATTCCCCGAGCGATCCACGAATCCGGGATCGGGACCTCATTTTATATTATGTGATTGTTGTTGGCAGCAGAAAAACTATTTTATTATTTAAGCTATTGCATAGCTTTTATCGCGGGTTTTGAGCGCGACGACCGAATCAAGAAATTTCGTAACGAAAAAAAAACCTAACACCCCCCACTCCGACCGGCACAGCGGTGCGGCGCACTGTGGGACGAAAATCGACCTCCATACACATAGAAACTTTTTGTCGTAGATTAAAAAATAAAAAATTGGAATAGCTTTGGTATGTTTCCTTTTAACTCATATTTTTGTATGAAGGTCATAGGTACCTCCATACGTGAGAAAAAAATTATTTAGTTTTTTTTTGTATGGGAGAGAACACATAAAGTTCCATATTTCGGAACTGATTGGAACTGAAGGGCTGGCGCTCACATGAATTATCATACCTAATGTAGCAAACAAGATGACATATAATTTGTGCGCCGATAGGTGCCGCTTTGGAAGTAGCACATGTTTGAAATTTTAAATTTTTTGTATGAGATTTTTCCCTTATCCGATGTAATTTAATGTAGTTAATTTGTTAATATCCTACTAATGACCTCTAATTGATAGTAATAGAACATTAGAATAACACGGTTTTAAAAAATATTTCAAAGAATGAAACCATTAGACGATTTGAGTCCCCTTGTGAGTGACCCTTATTTGAGTAATTTCTAATTATATTTAGCGAGAAGACATGTAATGGTACTAATTAAGTGTTAATAGAGGTTATTGGATATAAATACGGTTATTCCTTTAAAATGGGTTAGTTGCTTCCCGTATTTATGCGTGTTTGTAACAACTTACTTAATTTTGCGTTCTATTCGTTTTTGTGTTAATAATGGAAGGGTTTATTACAAACTTAGACATTTTCATTTTCGTGGCCAACAATAGTTGTTTCTCATAACCTAGTGTATTATTTGAAGTTTTTGTATTGTTTTAAATTTACGTGTGTTCGTAGAGGAATAAATGGAGATCGTGCCAACACACGAGACATACGTTTGTGAAGAAATATGAAACATGGTTGCAAGAAGATATAAAATGACCTGAGGTTTTGAAAGAAAAGATTACATCACCTATTGTGTCAGTAGATCCAGCAGAGCCTCTAGAGCCCCAATCTAATCTCATCGTGAATGAGGGTTGAGGGTGCATCAACGTCCAATACACCGGAAACGTGTAGTGTTGGAACATCAACTCCAGCTTCGCGACCAAGAAAACAGTTTTTGGAGCTAAGTCCGATACAGAAGAGAAGGAGAGTGGAAGAGCTCTTAACTCATGGTACTGAAACCTTAGCCTATGCTACAGGTTTAAGTACCGCTAGCAAGAATGTGGCAGATATTATAAAATCAGTCACAAAACATCCCGAAGAGGCGACAAGGATAAAGCAATTGTTGAAGAGTAATAGAACAATGCCCATTTATTCCGCTGATAAAGCTTTAGGTATTTTTATCTCATTGAAGCTTACAAAGTGGCAGTACTTTAAGAGCCTGTGCACAAGAAGACGGAATACCACAATATCCTTCATATTATGCAATTAGAGAGGCGAAGAAAGAGCGCTACCCACCAAAAGACACTATAGAAATTACGGAAGGGGGAGTAAGAGTGAAGCTCCAAGCAATTTTGGATATAACTGTTGCTAGACTTGGAAAATTTTTACGTTTAGATACTTCGCAAGAAGGCAAAGATCTAACACTAATATGTAAATGGGGCTTTGATGGTGCATCAGGAAGTTTATACAAGCAAACTATGGCCGGCGAAGACGATTCCAATGTTTTCATGTGTTCATTTGTGCCTTTGCGCTTAGTTTGTGGCGAAGAAAACATATGGGAAAATCCAAAGCCGCAATGTTTTGCCGACCCTTATATTTCAAGTTTGCAAACGAAAACAAACTGAAAATTATGGAGAAAAAGCTTCTATTGAGACTCAGATTGCAGCATTGGAGCCTACTATCATTGGAAAAAATGTTGTTAATCATTCAATCATGACCATGATAGACGGGAAAATCATTTCGCAACTTTCTGAAACCTCAACGCAGACTTGTGACATCTGCAAAGCTACCCCTTCGGAAATAAACAAGTTACAGATTAACACCTAATTAGTACCATTACATGTCTTCTCGCTAAATATAATTAGAAATTACTCAAATGAGGATAATCGTCTAATGGGTTAATTCTTTGAAATATTTTTTTATGAAACCGTGTTATTTTAATGTTCTATTACTATCAATTAGAGGTCATTAGTAGGATATTAACAAATTAACTACATTAAATTACATCGGATAAGGGAAAAATCTCATACAAAAAAATTCAAATTTCAAACATGTGCTACTTCCAAAGCGGCACCTATCGGCGCACAAATTATATGTCATCTTGTTCGCTACATTAGGTATGATAATCCATGTGAGCGCCAGCCCTTCAGTTCCGATCAGTTCCGAAATATGGAACTTTATGTGTTCTCTCCCATACAAAAAAAAACTAAATAATTTTTTTCTCACGTATGGAGGTACCTATGACCTTCATACAAAAATATGAGTTAAAGGGAGACATACCAAAGCTATTCCAATTTTTTATTTTTTAATCTACGACAAAAAGTTTCTATGTGTATGGAGGTCCATTTTCGTCCCACAGTGCGGCGTTGAAACTTGAAAGCCGTGCATCGTCTAACGTCGTTTCACTTCGGCACGGTGTTTGTGTGCGTGTGACTAGACGTATACGTGTAGACTGTACGAAGCTCGCACGGATCGAGACGAGCTGCTCCGAAATCGGACGAATACGTAAGCAGCTGTTTGTGAGAAAGTAAATAAAAATATTATGCAATTATAATATAAAAATATTATAATTGCATAAGTTGATAAAAAATGTTATGCAATAGCTTTACCGCGGCAGTCCCCGAATGCCACACGTATTTTTTAATTAGGTCTCTATTAGATACCTGTACTATAATAAGGATGTATTAAAGGATTATCCCAAAAAGTGCTCAACATAAGCACAAGTTTATCTATCAAGGATGTAATCAGAACAGAACACAGAACACAGAACATTTTATCACAGAATTCAGACTTTCTTGGCATAACCGAGCATACAACATATTAAAAATATTAAACCAATTTCATGAGTATGAACGGCAATGTCGCAATTTCATGTCCTATTTCATTGTTTTCAATTTTTATTATTTAATTGAAGCTATATTTTAAAAATATGTTTAATACGCGCTCGTGATGCCCCTGGTGTTGCAGGCGCCCATAGACTACGGTAACCGCTTACCATCAGGCGGACCGTACGTCTGTTTGCCACCGTCGTGGTATAAAAAAAAAAAGAAAAATACACTCTAGAATTAGGTGAAAAGTGTGTAAAAGGTAAGAAATTATTGCGTATACAGTTTTATTTATATGCAAATAACTATAATGTTAGTTTCATAATAAAATAACTGTAACCATTACTGATACCTACTTACTTAATACACGTTCATTTAATTCTAAATAGCGTATTGAACACATTTTTAAAATATAGCTATGATTAAATAATAAAAATTGAAAACCACGAATGATAAGACACTAATTTGCGACATTGCAATTCATACATATAAACACTCCTAGAAAAATTAAACATATTATTTTTCTACGCTAGCAACATTTCTTGTTTAAGATGGGGAAATCCCTCATAAGTTATCTTTAAAGAACAATACAAATGGTACTTAGTTTGATAAGCATTAGCTAAGTTAATATTGTGACTTAATGGTTTTAAAAGTGGTGTTTTGAAATTATAGTTTTAATATTGCTTAATATGCTTTTAATTTGATGTAATTTGAATTGTACCATTATCCACACAGCCGTTGCAATAACTTTCACCACTATGCCAATACCGTATTATAACACTTGGAACCACCTTATAAAAAAAAAAAATTCCAAGACGATTGCCTTTTTTTGTATTAGTCGGCGGGAAATAATTATTTTGACACTTTGTTACTACCCTCATACCATCTGTTGTACCTATGAACTAAAATGATGCTGAATACTAAGAGATTTTTTCAATAAATATAGATGTTGTTCTTTGTTACTTTATTTTTATGACATTGAAAAGCGTCTGTCCAATAACTATACGATGTTGAATGACTATGCTGTTTACCCTATATACAAAACTCTTTAATCAGAAGCCTTTAAACACACTTATTAGATTAAATACAACTATAAAAACCAGTGTAAGTAAAACAACATAGCAACTAACATTCAAACAAAGGAATACATACCAAAACCAAGATGGGAGGTCATAGTGGAAACAACAGATCCTTAAACCACTTTAACTACACTAATATTGAGAACATTACAGTTAAAAATAATTAAATGACTTAAAATTTAAATATTCTTAATTCAAAAAGGAATGTCCCTCTGTCCCATTGTAACAGTTACAAGCTTTTGAATTCAATCTGAGTGGCAAGCCCGTGGAAATACATTGAATAGGACCCCAGACGCTAACAAAGAGACATTGAATATAGCTAAAAATAGCCCGCAATATTGATCACATCAAACGGAGGGGACGCGCTGAGAAGGGAGGCTAATTGGGTGGCCACCCTGTATGAAATTTACCAACATCATTATGTTATTAGAAAAGCAATAATCAACTTAATTACAATTAACTAAGGTATTTTATTGGTTGACTATTTATCCAATGTCACAGCAACACCCAGTGGATAGAGTGACTATCGTGATAAGCATAAGGTCTGTCTTTATTCTTAACAAACAAATAAGTACAAAACAATATTCCTACTGTCCTGTTTGGTGCACTCACCTTATCAAAGGGTACACACAGCAGCTAACACTAACAAAACAATAATAATTGTTTGGCGCAACAAGCGAAATGATAAAACAGTAAACAATACGCCGGCAACACAAAAACCCACCCTTCCCAGCCACCCCTTCCACCGATACAATAACGATTTTATGAATAGTACGAAAACATTTGTTGTCCTTATTTCGCATACCTACCAACATTCTGTGTAGTACTAAGACAAAACATAGGTACCTTACCTAGCTAGCATTTATTGATTATTGACATGAAACGCCCTTTGGATTCTTCGCATTCGCTTTCGCTAGTCAATCAGTGATCGCAAGAATTAATTACAACTTGTTCCATGATATTAAATATTAATTTTAACAATGCGTTTTTTACTTACAATCACCCGCGCAACTCTCTGCTACAGTTGATAGCGCTTCCCTCGTAATTATGTGTCCAAACATCATGACTAGATTGTCAATAACACTTGTAAAGTCATTTTCTTCATTTTCGTGGGACTCCATGGCTCCACTTTTATAAAAAAAGAACGAACTAGGTACACGAAACAAATCTTTACAAAATACGAGTACTCCTTCCCTGCTCACATCACATAACAGAAAAATCTTTTCTATTATCTAATTGATTTAATTTATACGAAATTTCAAATGTGGTACGAGATACATCCACCATTTCGAAACGCACAGGTTAAATAAAAGTATTTTTGCCTAAAATCATATTTTCTACCAACTGTCAGTTCTAACCAGTGCTGCCAACTTATAATAATTATAACTACTGTTTCGTAAAAACTATATTAAATATAATTGAAGAAAAATTATATTAAATATAAACAAAAAGATATTCTGATTATATTACTAAGAAAAGACCAAATAGGACAAATTTCAATATTGTATTCAAAATTATTAAACCAGTTCTCTATTGCTTCGAAATTATTGTAGCCATTTCAGACATTCCTTTATATTTTTACTTTCTCTATAACAAACTACAATCCGTTCTCAACTTAAATTCGCAGCCCCAATATTGTGTATGATAAATATTCAAAATAACTGAAACAATGCACTATAAAAATATTATAAATATACTATAATAATATGAGCAGCAACTAGATTGGTACCTATTAACTTTTGAGCTTAAAATCTGGACGTTTGCTACATAAGCCCCCTGATTCTAAGCCGTCCGAAAGTTTTACGATCGAAAACTGATAGCTTGACACAAGGCAGGAACTTGATCCGACGGAAACAAAAATGCTATTCATATATCCGAACGGATTCTCCTCGGAAAGGATGTGTTTAAAGATAACGTTACAAAATGGTAGAAAATTTACTAAAGTAGTAGAAAGCTATTAGTATCAAATAAAATATATGTATTTATTTCTTTTGACAAATCAATGTAATGGCTATGACCTAATAAGAGCAAAACGTTATTTAGTATTTACTATTGTTTTAATATAAAACATTTATTTTTCTTAGACTATAGTTTGATAGTAGGTAACTTTGTAAACGCTGCTTCGCAAACGACTTTTGCTTATTCAAAAACCTTTTATTAATTCAAAAGAATAATTATGACTGTAAGTACTGCAACATATTTCTTTTTTTAAATGTTTCATGTTGTTTTTATCGGGATTGATTGTGTAAATTTTAATAGTACTATTTAGTTTTATGCTGGTTCATGAAGACCTTGCACGAGGGCGACTCATAAGCCCTTTATTTCAATATAATGTTCCTCGGAAGTTGTATCCGACGCAAAATTGTTGGCTGGAACTTTTACCACAATTAATGACATGTCATCTATATGTCAAAAGTTTCCCATGTCGGATTTCTGAATTGCATTTAGGCTCCCGCTTCGTAAACCTTGCCACTTGGATACGGAAAGGGCAGTTTCCGACGACGACTCTCAGAATCACCCCCCAGGTCATCATGCTACATGGTTAATTGTGTAACAATAGTTTGCACACAAATAAGATGTTGCTTTTGACATGTGGTGTGGTGACGTTTAGTCCTTCAGCAAGAGAATACTTACGCCATCGTGCTTTCCGTCAGTAGAGAAAAAAGTATAAGTATTGTACTTATCATATTTTTTAAATAATGCTCCGATTAATTAATAAAAATGGAAAACCACGAAATAAGTCACTAAATTGTGACATTGGACGTTGCTGTTCATATGTATACCTACTTAAACACTCTTATTTAAGTAATTATTTTAGCATTATTATGGTTTTTGAACTTAGAATAATTAGTGTTTTCATAAGTTTGATCGATTTTATTATAATTAGTTATGTAGTGGTCTCAAAAAATGAATTTAAAAAAATTGTTTGTTTAAAAAAAAATTAAAAACCTCATTTCTGCACAAAAAGCTGTGTCCGACTATAAAATCTACAGTTTCAAAATTAGTATTGTTGACTTAGTACCTATTTCGTAGGATAAAAAAAACTAAACAGAATACTATTAGCGCATTGCTAAAATTTAAAAATACTGTGTGCTCAATGTAATGTAATAAATTTTTTACAGTAAAAGGCTGTAAAAGACAAAATCATAATTATGAAGAAACAAGTGCTTTCACAGTAGCATAGGATATAAATGCCCATGTCCCATTTAAATTTAGCATTTATAAAATACGTGAAATGGATTTCCTGTATAATGCTGATGAAATGGACTAAATTCTACTATATATCTCAAAATATTTAGCATGGCTACATTACAAAAAGGAGGAAAAAGTGGAACGCATATATTTTATCTGTGTAGTAGTATATATATCTGTGGTTAGTGTCTGAAGTCTGTGGAAGATTTAAAAGCATTAAAAGTCAAACTTATAGACATTGTCAAACATTATATTTGTTACGTTACGGATTTGTCAACGTTATAACTATTTTTTATGGCCAAAAATCTTGACTATTTATGATCGTGCGTGGAAATGTGATGAATATTTTTTTTATTTGTAATCAAGACAAATTGTACATATTGCTAGGTAAATTTTTTAGTCGGTAATTTCAGAAATATGGGTGATAATTTTCAAAACAATAAAACCATGGCTCCTGTCATGATGGACTACGATTTCAAAGTGAAAACACAAAATGAACGTTCTAAAGTGGAAGATTTGTTTGATTTTGAGGGGTGTAAAGTTGGTCGGGGTACTTACGGTCATGTTTATAAAGCTAGACGTAAAGATGGATCGGACACTAAAGACTATGCTCTAAAACAAATCGAAGGGACGGGTCTATCCATGTCAGCCTGCAGAGAGATAGCGGTAAGTTAATCTAGCCCAGGGTTGGAAAAAAAACAGTTTTTTTACATTTTATAAAACAAACAGTTCAAAATGTTTTAAACAGGTGTTTTTTGTTTAGTTAGTTTTCATCCATTTTTAATTGATTAAGCCTGATATAATTCACTTTTATACTATTTTAAAAACTGTTCCGACGTTCATTTTTAGAAGGGAAATCACCTAAACTCCTCTTAAAATAAGGGTAATACCCAAAACATATATTATATTAAATAAACACGAATTACGGGGAAGTTCTAGGAATTCCCCGGGGGACTTTACCGATGGAGTGTAGTTTTATAATAACAATTGCTTGATTAAGGATTTTAAGTTTTGAAAAATGTACATGTTTAAATGTCAAGTTAAAAAGCCACTATAATTATTTTATAAAAATTGTTTAAAGTTGATTAAAAGAAATAAGGAAAAAAATAACTAGTATTCATTTATTTTTCAAATTAAATTTGTTTGAAACCCTGTTTTTTTATAATGTTTTAAACATTGTTTGAAACTTTAAACATTGTTTGAAACATGTTTTAAACAATGTTTGCAAACATCTAATAAAATGGATGTTTTATTTTAAACTGTGTTAAACACTGTTTAAAACACATGTTTTAAACAACTTGTTTTAAACATGCCAATCCTGATCTAGCCTCAAATGTTTGCAAATAATTAAACTTTTCTCTAAAGTCGATTTAGATTATTGTAGTGAATGCCTATGTAATTATTATTATCTTTAAGAATAAGATGATTGGAAACTGATACAGCTAAAATCTGTATTACTGCCATCCGCTGCGAGTATGATCAAAAGGTAACAAATTAAATTGGTTCCTCTTAGTATATAGTGGATCTTAAATTTGTGTGGCACAAAACATTGAGCATGTACGGCCCAGTCAGCTTGTAACTTTGATTGAACCATGTTCATAACGCTAAACAAAAGAATAGACTATTATTTATAATTGTTTTTATCACAAGCAACAATTTACTCACAGCATAATGTGAGCAAACGTTGTATGTTTCATTTGTTTACTGTTGAATTGATCAAAGTATTTTGTTTTTTGATGTAATCAATGAGCAAATGTAACGGGTGGCAGTTGGTTGCAGGCGGCACAGGACCGTTTGCAGTGGCGTAAATTAGGTTAGGCTTATGTTCCGCAGTGGATTTTGTTGGGCTGATATGATGATGATAAGCAAATGTGTTGTATGATTTAATTTAATTGCTCAAAATATGTAACTGTATTTTCTGTTTTAGTTGCTCCGAGAATTAAAACATTCAAATGTAATTAACTTAATCAGAGTATTTTTGTCACACACTGATCGTAAAGTTTGGCTTCTATTCGACTATGCTGAACATGATCTTTGGCACATAATCAAGTTTCATAGAGCTGCTAAAGCCAACAAAAAGTCTGTGATGGTGCCCAAAGGGATGGTGAAGAGTCTCCTCTATCAAATATTAGATGGAATACATTATTTACACTCTAACTGGGTTTTACATAGAGATTTGGTAAGTATGTTTTAACCTTTAACACATTGCACACAGTTTGATTTTGCTGTCTGTGGTATTGTAGCTCCTAAAGAATAGGCAGATGTTTATGCATTTGTTTTTGTTTGAAAGCTGCTTGATTGTGATGTTTCTGAATGCTTTTTGAAAATGGGTGCAGGCGTTTAGTATTGTGTCTTTTGCTTGTGGTGGCAAAGTAAGAAAACAATTTGTTATGTCACTACACCTTAGGTATGAATCAAGGTTATCATAAGAGGTTAGTAACCTCTTATGATAACAGGTAACAGATCACATGACACATTTTTTTAAGAGGAAGTAAATTCGAAATAAATTCGTAGTTAATCTAGTATATTAGAGGTTTGTATTCTCTTGTTAGGTTTTAGCCAAACCCAATTGTGAAATATGATGATTTGATGACGAAATATTTATCTGATTGAGCCTTTCAAAAAAAAAAGATACATAAAATCACACCTTTTGCTCAGAAAGGGTAGGCAGACGTGCATCACAATTACATTTCACAAGCTACACAGTCCCATGTATTAGTAGGCAATCCTATTGCCGGGCACTTTTCCAGACTGACTGATACCCAAATTTTTTTTTTCTGTGAATGAATGCAATTAGGAGCTTGCAATTGGATGCTGGAATCCATTATTGTCTTTTTAAGGTACAGATTGTGATTTCCTTTTAAAATCTCTTTGTGGTTGAAATAGTGACCAAATTCAACTAAAAAAACAATCAAATACATTTTATAAACTTGTTAAGCAAATTTTTAATTTTCTATCAACCTTTAATTTATAGAAACCTGCGAACATCTTGGTAATGGGTGAAGGACCAGAGAGAGGAAGAGTAAAGATAGCCGACATGGGTTTTGCAAGACTGTTCAATGCACCTCTAAAACCATTGGCTGATTTAGATCCAGTTGTGGTTACATTCTGGTACAGAGCTCCGGAGTTATTACTTGGTGCAAGGCATTATACTAAAGCTATAGGTAAACATTATCTATACAAAAATAATAGCTTTTTAGAGTAGGCACATGTCATGATAGTACTCATATTATGTACGTAACTCATAGTAGCTTATAACTTGCCTCGTTGAATGGGCTATCCAACACTAAAATATTTTTTTAAATTGGACCAGTAGTTCCTGAGAGTCTAGCATACAACCAAACAAACAAACATACGAACAAACTCTTCAGCTGTAATTTTATTTTATTTTATTTTTATTTTATTTGGGATACTTACAGCTAGAAATAGGATAAACTTAACTATAAAATATAATGGCCATTTACAAGTTTCCACTTATAGATACTTCGGTATTAAAGAATAAATGTCGATTAAGTAATAGTTAACAAATTATGAAAAACTATACAAACTAAAGTTAATTAAAAAAGTTCTTAGCTAAAATATTTTTAAGTTTATAAACACTGGTATTAAATAAATCTAGGTTATGTTGATTTGAAAGTTCGTTGAACAGTCTACACGCGCGTATAAAGTAAGAGTTCTGCCTATAAGTCCTCTTAGCGCTGGAAACAAAGAGTATGCGAGGATTACGCATGCACGTGGAGTGTGTTGCAAATCCTAACTTATTGAGCAATTCAGGACAATCGATTAAACCATTGGCAACTTTAAATAAGTATGATAAGTCTGCAATTTGCCTTTTCTTAAATTGTAAAAATCTAAGAAACCGCTTTTGTATGCGTTCTATTCTGTCCTTGTAAATGTTGTAACAAGGGTTCCAAATCTGGGTAGCGAATTCCAAGTGGCTGCGGACAAAGGCACAGTAAAGAATTTTTAATGTTTTGACATTTTTAAAATCCTTGGAGAGTCTCAAGATAAAGCCTAGTGATCTAGAGGCTTTATTTATGATGCTGTCGACATGGGCATCGAATAACAGCTTAGCATCGAACATAACCCCTAGGTCCCTAATAACATTCGTACGGTTCAAAATGGTATTTTGCAATTTATACGGATAGATAACTGGGCAAGGTTTACGTGTATAACTGCTAACAAAACATTTGGATACATTAAGCTCAAGTTTATTGAGGAGGCAATATTTCTCTAATTCATTTAGATCTTGCTGAAGAAGAATACAATCACTAGTGTCTGAAATAGGGCATAGAATCTTCATATCATCGGCGTAAAGTATAGTTTTAGTATTAGTGAAACATGTTCCGATATCATTTATGAATATTATGAAAAGTAGGGGTCCTAACAAAGAGCCTTGTGGAACCCCTGAGGGTATTTGAACTGTCGCAGAACTATATCCATTTAGGACTACTGTTTGAGAGCGGTTCAGGATATAAGATTTGAACCACCTAAACAAATCACCTCTTATTCCTACTTGAAGTAGTTTACGAAAAAGAATATAATGATCTATACGATCAAACGCTTTAGTATAGTCTGTATAGACTATATCTACTTGAGAGGGCTCGGACATGATACGCGTTAAATAGTCTGTACAGACAAGTAAGTTGGACACGATGGATTTGTTTTTTAAAAAGCCATGTTGATCGCTATTAAGGCAATGCTTAACACTATGATTAGGGTTCATGATTTCTCGGGCTTTTCAATTTCTCGGGTCTCGAGAATTCTCGAGGCTAATTTCTCGGGTCTTTTCGGGTTGTCGAGAAATTTACATTTACGTACGTTTTCTCATATTATTTGGTTCCAATAACGTCAAAAAATTCAGTGGTTTTCCTCTCAAATAAAAGTATCAAATTAATTATAAAGCTTTTATTGATTATATTCAAAAACATTAATCTTATGAATAAGCTAATTAACTTTTTTTAACAAAATACAGAAATAATATTATTCAGACTCATAATTATAATGACAGCACCATTTTTGGCTGGTTAGAGTGCAGGAGACAGGGTAATAGTACATTATGATATAAGTGCGGTAAGTTGATAATTACAGCCGAGGCGATATTGCTTACAAGAAAGCAGAGGCTGTAATTATCAAAGCGCACGAATGTCATACGACGTTTTATAACATATTTGCGAGGAAATAAATAAAATTCGGATTTTCTTAGAAAAAAACAAATACAGCGAAAAGAAAAAGCGCGCGGAATAATTTTTACTTGTCACAAATTATAGATGCGCGCGCATCAGCGCTTTTTTTTAAGGCAAAAATACAAAAACAGCCAGTAAGTATTACTAATAAAGTAAATTAATATTTTTGAGTTTTATTACAGATAAATGGTTGAAATTTATGGTCTAAATTAATTAAGTTAAAGAATTAAATGTTTATTTTATATATATATATATGTCATAATTATTTTATCTCCCAAAGTTAATTTTATTCATAAAATGTTGACTACTTTTCTGACATAAAAACTCTTTGCTAAGATTTTAAAAAATACAGTTCGTTTTAGACGGAGCATCTTGATTATTAGTCTGTGATCATGAGAAGCCGTGCATTTTACTTTACATTACCGCACTAGTGCGTAATGAGATACATTACAACACTGAAATTGGTGAAGTAAGAGACACTTTACGAGCAAATATGTTATAAAATCTATAACAAACGCAATTCAAATATAATAAGCACTTGGAGTAATATGTGATACACACACACACACACATTACACAACTGGCAATATTAGTCTCACAAATTTAAAATGACACATTAATTAATTTAAAATTACTTACATAAGAAAATCATAGATATCAGAATAATTAAAAACTAAGCTTGTGTGTTGTTGTTTTACAAAAATAGGAAATATAATTAGACTAAGTAGTATAATTAATGTATCGTTAGTTATTTTATGTTTTAAAGTTTGACTAAAAAATAATAGAAAAGAACAGATAGGTACTAGTAAAATTGAAGATCATATTTAGATTATATTATTGATAAAAATAATATGAATAATAAAGCCAGTGTCAATAAAAGTGAAAAGACTTACCTGTTTGATTTCAATTTATCTCGTAATCTGTGAAACACTCACTACGTAAACTATATTCTGCTAGAGTCGAAACACGAAAGAACGTGTAAAGACGACGCCGCAGAGCGCTTGCAGCGAGATCAAAGGGTGCCGCTGTGCTTTGGCCCGCGCCACCACGCAACACAACAAACGGCGATTTAATTTCTATATAGGTACATGATTTCTCGAGTTCTCGACTTTTCTCGAGCTTGATTTCCCGGGAACAAAGCCCAACGATTTCCCGGGAATTCTCGGCTCGAGAATTCCCGGGAATAAACCCTAACTATGATAGACTGTGGAATATACAATTTTCTCTAATATTTTAGCGAATAGGCATAGTTTATAAATAGGCCTATAGTTTTCAATTAAATCTTTATGGCCTTTTTTGTGAATGGGAGTTATAAATGCTGTCTTCCAGACAAGCGGCATTACACCCTCATTAAGAGAACGACGGTACAAGATTGTTAAAGGTAATGTAAGACTTCGTGCACATCTAACTATGAGAATGGCAGGAATACCATCGGGTCCAGCAGATTTATTCAAATCAATTGATTTTAGCAATTTAAACACGTCAGCTTCACAGACTTCAACAGAACACACATCCGCGGTGGCATCTACTATCTCTTCACTGTCAAAGTTATTATCATCATAAGAGCTCGTGTTCAGAAGGAAATTAGAATTAAAAAAATCGTTAAACATATCACAGATCCTATCGCCTTCTCCTGAGGAAATTTGTCTATATGTCATGGTAGACGGATACATATTGGAAGACTGTTGCTTACTTTTGACATAAGACCAAAAAGCTTTAGGTGATTTTTTGATGCTGTATTCAACTGCAGTTGTATATTGGTCAAATATTTCGATTTCTAAGGATTTAGCACGATCTACGACTACTACTACTACTACTACGACGATATTAGTATAGATTTAATATCACTATTATTTTTGTACTCTTCTGCCCTTTTCTTTCTGACATTATAGTGTTTATAGCTGTCGTGATTATTCAACTTATTAATATTATAGGGATATTTACTACGTTATTTATTTCTATCATTGAGTTTCCGATATTTCGGCACTGTTGCAAGCGCCATGATTACGGAAGAACTGAAGTATTTGCGGATGTATTAAGAATTTTACGAACGAAACGGTTTACCCGCTTTCTTATTCTTGTTCGTCTTGTATATCGGAAATTCAATAATGAAAATAAAGGACATGGTAAATATCCCGAACATTATAATATTAATAAACTTTCTGACATTTCTTAATATCTGATATATCTTGTGTTCCAGATATATGGGCGATAGGATGTATATTCGCAGAGCTGTTAACCTCAGAACCAATATTTCATTGTCGTCAAGAAGACATAAAAACCAGTAATCCATACCATCACGATCAGTTGGACAGGATATTCAATGTGATGGGTTTCCCACTGGAGAAAGATTGGGAAGATATCAGAAAAATGCCTGAGCATGCCACTTTAGTGAAAGATTTCAAGAGGTCAAAGTAAGAGAAGAATTACTTTTATTATGTTTTGCACTTATAAATTTTAATGTATGAGCTACAACTCACAGTAGAAAAGATTATGTATAATGAAAACAATGGGCAAATTTGAACCTTTTGTTTAAAAACAGAAGATGGAAATTGCCAGACACACAAATCTTAACTTATATCTGTTTAACATTGGCAGTGCAGTTTTTATGGTTAAATGATGAAAAAGTCTATTTATTTAAAGGACGGAGTTATCATTTTTTTGTAGATTGATATCAACCCATGATGTCAAAAACTCATGATGTCAATTAATGAAATATGTCAAACCCATGCTGCTCTAAACTTGTAGTAGGATGTGCTAGCTAACCATTGGGATCAAATTTGTTTGACTACATGTAACTTTGAAACTGATAATAATTATCTTATTATGTTTAAAGGCCGCACTCAGAGACGTCAATTAACAGCAATCTGTCATTAACACAATCATTTCATTGAATAATCGTCTTTAGGCGTATAGATTTAAGTATTACACGTTTTTACTAAATAAACTTTAAAGTATCGTCTCTGAGTACGGCAGTAAGTTACATATTGTAATGGACCCATATAATCTTGCGGTCGGCAATTTTTATTTCTAACTAGCTGTGCCCGCGACTTCGTTCGCGTGGACAACTTATCCCGCATCCTTGGAGTTTTAATTTTTTTTTACGAAACCCTGATATTTTTTCAAAACCAAAGTAGCCTAAGTTACTCCTTGTGACATTAGCTATACGACAGTGAAAGTCCCGTCGAAATCGGTCCAGGCGTTCCAGAGATTAGCCGGAACAAAGAGACAGACAAAAATTAATTTTTTTTTAATTTTTTTTATGTACCGTATATACATTCATATGCATTTAGTAGAAAACGGGTATTTTATATTACAAACACTCAAATTTTATTTATTTGTATAGATACTGCACTGACTATATAAATCAGCTAAGTTGAGATTTGTCTGGCAATGAATCTTCTGGTTTTCTTATAAAGTTAAAAAAAATAGTGATTCCCATCTTATAGCTCTTTTCTGGGACTGCGATATGTAAAGATTGGATAGATACTATGAATGAAGACAATATGAGTATTGTTTGTTTGTGTTTCAGCTACCAAAATTGTTCTCTCAGTAAATATATGGACAGGCACAAAATAAAACCGGATAGCAAAGCCTTCAGTTTACTACAGAGACTGCTTTTGATGGATCCTAACAGGCGAATAACATCAGAACAGGCTATGCAAGATCCTTATTTTGCCGAGGATCCATTACCTACACAGGTAATGTAATTTTTTTTTTATGACCGGTACATTAATGTTGCAATGAAGTAGACAAGCTGAGAAAGTGTTTTTATACTAAATACATAGTTAATTGGGATGGATGAATGTGTGCCGGTCTGGGGTTTGATTTTGTTTCATCATCATCATCATCTCAACCGGAGAGGAGATCCGAGCCCAGCAGTGGGACATTAATGGGTTGCTGATGAATGATGATGAAGGTATATACAAGAATTAAAACCAAAATACAATCTACAGGTACATTACAGCCCATAGGCTACGGTAACCGCTTACCATCAGGCGGACCGTACGTATGTTTGCCACCGTCGTGGTATTAAAAAAAAAAAATTATAATATTTCTGCCGCGCACCCATCTTGCTCTCACGTGCGCGCGCCGTATATCGCCGCTCACTCTCGAGGTGTAAAAGAAATTTGTTCGTGTGTGTGACATAAAGTTAGGCGCCGGCGCACGTCGCTCGGAGGCGCGTCGACAGCTGTTATCTATGACGTAACTATATTGGAATGTCCCATAAGTGCACGTCGCCGACCGTTTTTTTTTTCTTACAAGAAGCCGCGCGGGGCTTCGCTTCGTTCTTTATTTGGCCACTGCTCAATATTCTGCTCCTATTAGCCGTAGCGTGGTGTTATATAGCCCATGTTACTCAGTGATAATGTAGCTTTCTAATGGCAAAAGATTTTTTTAAATCGGTGCAGTAGTTTTTAAGTTTATTCACTACATACAAAAATACAAATCTTTCCTCTTTTATAATATTAATGTAGACTAGCTGTGTTAATTTAAAAATAATCTAAGTATCAATAAAGAAATAAAAAAAGGAAAATATACAGGGTGTCCCGAAACTCAACGTCAAGCGGCTACCGGGTGATGGTATAGGTCGTACCTGTTCTGAGAAAAATATATATATAAAAAAAAACTTTTTAATTTTTAACTACTTTTTTATACCATGACTCTATTTTCTTCAAAAATTACACAAACAACTTTTGAATTTGTAACAGCAAACTATAGTATACTTAATAAGGAATATGTAAACAAAAAATCTTGGCAAAATCTGGCACTATGTCATAGCAGTACCTAAAAATGTATACAGAGTCGTCGATTTTCATCATTTTCAAAAAACAAATTTTTATGACTGAACCATATGACTTGGATTTTTTTTTATATTTTTCTCAGAACAGGTACAGCCTATACCATCGCCCGGTAGTCGCTTGACGTTGAGTTTCGGGACATCCTGTATATACCTACTTATTGTTTTATTCATAGCTATAAAATAATGTAAACACAATAATTTTCTAGGATGTTTTTGCTGGCTGTCCCATTCCTTATCCGAAGAGGGAATTCTTAACTGATGACGACCAAGACGATAAAAGTGATTCCAAGGCACGACAAAACCAACAACAACAACAACAACAACAACAACAGCAACAACAGCAAAACAATGTAAGAATCTCACATAATATGTTTGAACGTTTAACGGCATACATAGCCTTTAATTTTTCAAAATTTTTGTTTAATTTTAATTTGATATAATTTCGAGCATTAAATTTTTTTTTTCGGCGCAATAGAGTCAGACCATCAAACTCTATAAATATGCAAAGTTTGACATTTTTAGGTTACACGGTTTAGATTTTAGAAGGCTGCGGGCAGACAAACAGGCGATGGCATGGATAACGGGGTGAGATTAAAACGCCTGTATCACATTGCACTGAAACGGGCTACAACCGAAATGTTAGCGAATAGCGAATACTGTTTGAATATCATGCGAATAGGACGAACGAGCGTACAAAAGGCAGTGAAACGAAACCAAAAACTTTGTACAGGTTTCTATGCACTAGTGTTTCGGTATTATTTCTTTTCGGTGCATTGTGATATGAGTGTGTGTGTTCCATTATAATTGGGTACGGAATACGCAGAAAATACAACATTATATCTTTACATTACTTACATTAAAGTGCGAAAAGGAATCTTATTTATATCAAAATTAAGTTTAGTTTTCAATATTTTTTACAAACGCTTGGTTCCAACAATCAAAATTATAGGTTTTTTTTTATTATACTTTCATATCGCTATTTAAATTTCTTGGGCGCGTCATCTGCAATCATTGAACAATTCGATCATTAATGCAATAAAATGATATTTGCTATTGTTATTTATACAAAATGCTGTGTTATTATTTTGATACACTTCTTGCAGACACAACAAAGTCAAGTACAAGCAAATAGTCATGATCACGCAGCAAATAATGCGAAGAGGATGCGAATGACAGGTAACTGTTGATTGAGCTTTTCCGAGAACAATTTCACGGACATGCGTTTTTCATAACGCATGTGGGTTAGACCCGCATGTTTAAATTGTGCACGTTTTCGTTTTGACACAGTAGAAATGTAATTCTACTTTTGTGAGACATCTTGAGATTTTCTTTTCAATTTTGTCACTTAATTGCAGTGCTTAGACAACTGGAAACGGTTGTTTAAAAAATTAGATCTATTAATTATTGCTTTATTTTGTTTAAATGTAGTGCTTGAAGTTAAATATAATTACAGGTCCAAACCAAGGCAATAACACTACTGGCGGTGGACAACAGGAATTTCATCAACAACAACAGATGATGTTTGGTGGACAACAACAGGGTGCCAGCTCTCAACAACAAGGCAACTTTCAACAAAGATTCTAAATTTTATATTTAAGTACAAGGTTACCTATATTTGATATTTTTTAAATTATCTCATTTTATGTCACATGCGGTTTGATACCGCATGTGTAGCATACGTACAACCCTAATTTGAAATTATTGTATGGATCAGGCCATTTTAACTAAAAAAGTGTGGTTGTAATAATGATTTAACTTGAAAAATGTTTGTTAGTACTTTATACTCGATTATGATCTAACTACTTTTTTTATTCATTCAACAGTCAAATGTAGGGAATAAAAACTTACGACTGCTACCTCTGTTTGAAGTAAGTCTAATCTAGTTAATTCTATGATTACATACAAGGCACAAAAATTAAGACTAAATTTTCATTAAAGATGGCATGCAATCGAATTCTTGAAGTAGACCAAATGTTCATAAAATTTTGAATGATTTATCTTAAAAAATACCAAAACATACCTTACTTGATCTTTGTACAAATGCTCATATGCACCACATTTGACTGTTTAATTTTTGTCTTGTATCAGTAAAGAGCTAGATTCGAATATTAGAGTGTTTATGGGGATGTTTGTTAAAGACTGACTTTGTAAAATGTTTTAAGAACTATATTGATGGACATTAGGTATATTAACTTATGTCAATAAATAGTTCTTAAGGTGGATGTTCTGGTACGCCTCCATACATTTTACCGTTAAACTGTATGGAGGAGGCGTAGCCCCAGGTTTATTGTCTCGGAACATCGACACTTTTTTACTTAGAACAATTTCATATTATCTCTTTTCTACAATAAAAAGGCGTAAGTATTAAATTTTTGGTAATAACTTGCCTAACTAAAAAACGAGAAAAATTTGAGACTTTTCTACATTATATGACTGGCCTGTTGGTCTAGTGGTTAGTGACCCTGACTGCTAAGCTGGGTTCGATCCCCACCCAAGACAAATCTTTGTGTGATGAGCATGATTGTTTGTTCTGTGTCTGGGTGTAATTTATCTAAAATATGTATGTATTTACAAAAAAAAAGTATTTAAGTAGTATATCAGTTGTTTAGTACCCATAACACAAGCAAATATAATTGCTTAATTTGGGACTAGATGGCCCTGTGTGAATGTGATGAAATATCATATATTATATACCCGGGCCTATTTATTGTAGAAAAGTGACAAAATGAATTGTTTGAATTGTTCAGAGACAACAAAATGTATGGAGGAGGCGTATCGGAACATCCACCTTAAAACAGATTTTGTAATTCGTGTTATGTTGTCTTATTTAAAAATATTGCTACTATCAATTATTATACGCAGATTTTTTATTACGTGTCATTTAAATAATTAACCTTATGACCACCGGTGCTCCTACAAGCGGTAAATTAAAAATGGGCTCTATAGTTATAAAAGTAAAGCATGTATTCGTTTGTCAGCTTATCGACTGTAGTTGACCCTGGTGTTCAAAATGTTAAAACCCGTTAACACTGCTGTTTTTATTATGAAAGTTATGATTCAACATTTTTAAATGAAGTATTTTGTTCGTTATATTATTTTGTGTAATGACTTTGTCTAGGTATTAAGTTATATTTTTATTTAAGATTTAGGGTTAAGGAGAATCAGTGAAATGATGTAGTATAGTAAAGTATGTATGGGTAAGATTTCATGTTATTTCTCTCTTTAAAATCAGTTACTGCCGTACTCAGAGACGTTACTTAACTTTAAAGTTTTTATTAGTAAAAACGTGTAATATTTAAGTATATACGCCTAAAGACGATTATTCAATGAAAGAATTGTGTTAATGACAGATTATTGTTAATTGACGTCTCTGAGTACGGCAGTGAGTCACTTCAAACTGGACTTACGGCTCAATTGGCATCTCTGATAGATTTTTTTTTTATTCTGATGTAGAAAACTGGGGACATTTTTAATTAGAAAACGCCAAAACGATTTAGCAATACGGGGTTAGAGCTTAGAGTTTTATTAATATGGTAACTTTTGCTATGATGCATAGCCGTTAAAATATTAGTCTAATAGATATATTTTTGCTTTGGTTTTATTTTTACTTTTTTGGACACATGTCGTTGTTTTATACTTTCGAACTGTCTTTTATTTTATAATCTGAGATTCACTTATGAATCTTATAGGTTTAGCATACCGTAAATTTGCAAGCCTGATCATGACTACATTCAGCATTTTAAAGTAATCCTCACCGTTAAAAGTACACATTTATCGTTTTAAACAATCTATACGCCTACATTGTATTTTGTAATAGTTGTAAATATATTAACTTAAGCATAATTTGTAAAAATAAATATTGTATACATTAATGAAACACGGGTTATTAATTTAAACCAATAGTTTTAGAAAAATGTTTTATTAAAAACAGAATATAAAAATTATATTTACAACGAATGGACGGCATAAAAGAAATTCGCGTTAACAATATGTTCCGATTTATATCCCAAATACTAAAATTGATTATTCTACTTAACATAATAATTATAATCAACAATCTAATTAACTTACTATTTAAAAAATATCAGTCAAGTATTGGCATTAAAAATGTGGACCGTTTTCAAGAAACTCTTAACTACCTAGTTAAAAATAATATGCATAATACAGCACTATTCATAAATTATATCATGAATTTTACAAAATTTCCGATCCTGTTTTATAACATGTTATCTAATTGATGATTTTTTTACAATTTAAAACTTGACATGTCGTCGGTGTGCTTGCCAAAGCTGCTATGTGCATATTAGGAACTTTTCAGGACAAAAAAAAAACTTTTTTTTTTGTCCTGTCCCCTTTTTCTGTCCTACAAAAAAAAAACTTTTTTTTGTGAAACAATATAAATATTATTTATATTGTTTCACAAATTTATATATTTAAAAAAAACAGTTTTTTTTCTTGTCCTGAAAAGTTCCTAATATGCACATAGCCGCTTTGGCAAGCGCACTGACGATATTAGGATTTTAATAAGGTAGTACCTAAGTAAAAAAAAAACAAAGAGCTGCATGAGATAACATTTTAAAGTGGAAAATATTGCACTTTGAAATGTTATACTTACATAATGTTTATTTATAATATGCTGATATATGGGGGTTACTTGTATCCCCCAAACAATAGATTTTCCATTGTGTCTGATAGCTTGGCGTTCAAAAATCATAGACTCATTTTACTATGCAAATTTTCAAGAAATAATTCATTGTAATACAAACTTTGTCGTTAGTCGAATGTAATTCGTATTTTTTATCTAGTAACAACCTCTATTATTCAGTGCTGAAACTACTTTTTCATGGCTTCTTAAGTTACCGCTATAAAACTTAAACAGTATGGCTGCCGTTCACCTTCCTTAACATAATATACCTTCCGTAGAACGATATCCTCTCGTTGAAGAAAGTAGTAAGAAGAGAATTGATATTTGGTAATTTATTCTGGTATTTAACCTATTAGACACCGCTGTCATCTACTACTGATATGGTGGTGTCTTGTATGTTAAATAAATTGTTACCTACCTATTTGGAAATTTTAACCTCTTATTAACCTGACCCTAATGCTGTGGTTATTTGACAACAAATGTTATATTTATTGCTAAATTTACAAATTCCTTTTTTTTATTCTTGGCGTGTGCAATAGTGTGGTTACAATAAAAGGTTAACATTTAATCAAGTTAATGCTCAACACAAATATACGAGAGACGCTTTTGAGATAGCCTTACACTAAAATTATCTGCCATTTTTTGGAGGAAGTGAGGTATATACGTATATCAACGCACTGCCGTACACTCATGTGATAATAACCACGTTTTTATAAACACACACCAAAAAATAAAATCAACCGATTATTGTATTTTGGCAGGTAAAGGCCGCCTGTTCCTTTCTAATTGCTCTGAGAAAGAAGTTTATCTTAATAATTTTCGTCTTACGCTTTTCCCAGTTTCTATAGATAAATTTAATTTAATTATCTACGTAAAGGTGAAAATTCAACAATTGTTTGTTCGTCATTATCGACGACATATGAGGCTTGTTTCAACTCTTGGCGTGTCAACTTTGTCTTCGAATCAAAGGACAGTATACGTGTCTTCAGTCTGCCACATCGTCCATCCAAGATCTTTTCATACGCTGGAATAAAAAAATGTTTGGTTGGTAAATAAATCTTGGGTTAAAATTTAACCTTTTAGGACACATTCACCTGAAGGTACGTTATATTATCAATAACAATATGGTTGACGAAATATGGAGGATTAAATGTTTTTGAAATTATAACTAAAAGTACCTACAAAATGACCATCGGTGTGGTCTACCTACCGGTTGTTGGTCGCCACAGGCCATTAAAATCACAGCGGCTAGTGTCGAGGGTCCGATTTCCTCACGAGAGACAAATATTTGTGTTTCATAGACACTTGTTTCGATCGTGGGTGTAATTTGGATCAGTGAATTGTATGTTTATATAATAAAATCCCTCGTAACACAGCTCAAGTTTCCTAGTCCGGTGATCATTCGTAGGGTATGTTTTCGTAAAAGATCAATATTATGTTCCTGAATTTATCTAGTACCTAATCACTACATAGTATAAAACAAAGTCGCTTTCTCTGTCCCTATATCCCTATGTATGGTTAAATCTTTAAAACTACGCAACGGATTTTGATGTGTTTTTTTTAATAGATAGAGTGATTCAAGAGGAAGGTTTATAGGTATTAAATACATACCACACGGGTGAAGCAGCGGGCAGAAGCTAGTAATATATTAAATGGGTGTAGAGATGGGTAGAGGGTTAAATCCCAATCCACCCACCTGGGTTAAAACCCGGGTGATTAGGTTTTAACCCATAACCACCCATTTCAGTGGGTGGAAATGAAAATTTCATTTAATTTGCTTAATAATATATTAGTAGATTATTGTATTGAGCAAAAAGTAATCCATTACCTCACCGAGCATTTATTTGGAGGACTCTAAAAAGCACGAGGACAAAATGAATCATTAAAAGCTACATAATATGCTTTTCTTTCAATTATGGCAAAGAAAGTAGATGAACAATTATAGAAAAATATGTCTAACTAGGTTCCCGCAATCTTTTGCAAAGATGCCCGCCATCTTGCTTTGTTGCGTTACGTTGTTTTTGGGCCGATTGCCTCCAAAATCGATATTTGACGATCTCGTTGACCATTTAGCATAGTTCTGATGTTAAAATTGCAAAGGTGCCCGCCATCTTGAAACTTGCTGTTTTTAGGCCGATTGCCTCCAAAATCGATATTTGACGATCTCGTTGACCACTTAGCATAGTTCTGATGTTAAAATTGCAAAGGTGCCCGCCGTCTTGAAACTTGGTATTTTTGGGCCGATTGCCTCCAAAATCGATATTTGACGATCTCGTTGACCACTTAGCATAGTTCTGATGTCAAAATTGCAAAGGTGCCCGCCGTCTTGAAACTTGCTGTTTTTGGGCCGATTGTCTCCAAAATCGATATTTGACGATCTCGTTGACCACTTAGCATAGTTCTGATGTCAAAATTGCAAAGATGCCTGCCTGCCATATTAAACTTTACTGTTTTTGAGATATTGGCATTACTGAAAAATTCGTGGCCGTGGTAATTGCAAAAAATGGACATAATTTTCGAAATTACCATCTCCGAAATCTACGAAAACGATACTCATATTGATATTATTGAAAAATTCGTGGACGCCATCCTGGATCCCAAAATTCACGTCATATTCGTAATTACCATCCCCGAAAACCACGAAAACGATACCCATATTGATATTATTTAAAAATTCGCAGACGCCATCTTGGATCCCAAAATTGACATAATTTTCGCAATTTCCACCCCCGAAAACCACGAAAACGATACCCATATTGACATTACTGAAAAAAAAATTAGACGGCATTTTGGATGCCAAAAGAGACGTACCAATAAAAAGGAAACATTTAGATTCTCTAAGTACATTCATATTTTAGGTACGTAATTATTTTCATATTATTAAAAATACTACAGAAGCAGTAGGTACCAATTCTTTTTAAATTAATGTTTTATTTTTATTATTTTGTACGCAAGTTATTATTTTTTTCTCCTAAATATAAGAATTATTAATGTTTTTCTCTGAATAAAATAAGTTACAGCTACATTATAATTATGTAAATAATACATGTAAAACGAAAAATACCGTTAATTATGGTATAAGACCGTTTAATATGGTATTTTTCGTATTAAACCAAAAAGCAAAAATGGTATAATACCGGCCTTACATCTCTAGTCCGGAATAAACTCACACTCTTAGTCAAATTTTAAAATTGCGTGATAGTAAAAGATGGTGCGCACACATACAGAAACTTATAGATATCCCGTCACCTACTAATATTTACTAATATACATTTCAATCTCAAAAGAAATAAATATAGGTATAAAGATATTGCATAATCGCACACAACCCTCGGTGCGCAAGTCTGACTCATTCTTGGCCGGTTTTTAGTGTGTACTTTGCTATGAGCACTAAAGGAAGTAAAGGAATACTATACAGCACCAGAAGTGCAAGGCGCTGTAAGTATTCGGACAGCAACTTTGCTCAGTGCCCGGTGGTGTAGACCCACATAATCCTTTCCATCACGTTATCGTTACGCCTTTGCATCGGTAATATTGGACCACAAAAATCGTCGACTTTAAAAATCTCCTCGGGCCCTTTAAGATGCCAAATTTAGCATGAAATCTAAGCCAATACTAATTGAACTCTCATAAACCAGTTGCATAAATATGAAAAGAGCTTATGTCAAATCAAAATAAACGTACTAAATCAAACTATTTTACCATTTCAAGAACAATTTAGTTTTAACCCTGCCAAAACACCCACTGGGTGGAATGAAATGGGTAATAACTGGGTTTTAACCCAGGCGTGGGTTTTAACCCGGGTGATTACCCATCTCTAAATGGGTGTAATGAATGATGCGATATGGGTAAAAAAATTACGCTAGTCATTTAAACTGCAAAAATAAAGCTGATGGATGTATTCTTCAAGCCACCGTGACTATGTAGATATCTACGTAAGTATGTGATAAGAGCTGTTTGTATATTCTACCTACGCTAGATAGCTTGATTCCGTTGACGTTAGGTATTATCAGCTTCTAGAAATGTAAAAGTTAAAAAAATTACTCCAGCAAAAATATTGATTATTAACATCTTAAAGGTAACCACTTACTAATTGACAAATAATAAAACATAATAAATAGCCCTCATCCTTCTGACTGAAATATTTATTATTGTAGTTAACTAGAAACACTTGTCTTTTCCCATTTTTAGATTGTCCACTTCTAGACTACAGCTGCACATCGTACTTTGTAGAAAATAGCTTATTTTGCATTTAGATACAAAGTAAATAGGTAATAATATAAAAAAAAATTATCTATCTACTTACCACAAAATAAGTACTAATACGCGATACAGTGAAACAAATTGATGTACCTATACTATGTATAGTGTTGATGTTTGTATACATGCACTATTTATTTTGAAATAGATTGATTTACGAACTTGGCTATTGTAACATAGCCAAAATATACTGAAATAATACCTGTGCTGCATGCACATAACATAACCGGTTTGAAATACCACTTTGGTATTTCAAACCGGTTTATTGGTTTCATAGTAGGTAGGTAATTTAAAAATATGTGCGAACAATTTGGTGCTATTTAATTTATCGGCATGCTCATCAGTGCGAAAAATTTGATGTTGTTTTAGTGGAAGGTAATCAATAGCTAAAAATTAACAAGGCGGTGAAACGCAGTAGTTGCAGAATTAACCGTTGGGTTGAGGATCTTCTCACTTTAGCTATTAAGGTAGATAAATCGAGCAATTCTTGTTTTGTAATAAATAATAGACTAGACACAATATTTGATTTGGATGCAAACAAAAAATGTGGAATATCACGAAAATAAAAAACCAGTAGCTATGCTGCTATAATCAGTTGGTGGATAGAGAGCGATATTTAGAATAAAGAGTGTCAATCCAAGAGTTTTAAATGGATCTCCTAACATTATGTAGCCTTTACAGAATTTAATCCAAAAAAAGGTAGGTAGGTAAATAGAAATAGCTAGGAAGGTATCGAAAGAAATAAACAGAAATCACTTACGTTCTTTCTTATAGGAGTTGAAACAAGCCATGTGGCAGACTGAAGGGAATCCCTTCAAGTTTTCTGGGTCAATCCACGTAGCTGACAACGGAATTGCGCAAATTGGATTTCTCCTTGCTCTACAACCGTTTAGACATGCTTCATAAGTGTTCTTCTTAGGTTTTGGTGCCTTATGAGTCCTTGTAGGCGTTGGTCTTTTGGTTGTTGTGATATGTGATTGTATAGGTGGGTTTATGTTAACATTAGTTATGGAGCCTCTAGGTGCTACTACTCTTATTCTTAGAGGTCCATTAGGAAAAGTTCCGTTTACGTAAGCACGTATTGTTCGTATAGATTGCGTTACTGATCTGCCAGTTGTTGGTTTACTCGTTACTGGTCCTCGAGATACTCGTACTCCACGTGTTGTTGGTCTTTCAGATGACGACGTTGTAACTGAATTATTCGATGCTGTTCGACTTGTTTGCGGAGATGGTGAGGTAGTTGGTTGGATAAGTACAGTAGTACCTGTTACTGGTGAAGTAGAACTTTGTTGGAAAGGAGCTTGGTCAAAGATTCCTCCTTGTTGAGAGCCTGGTACAGGAAAACCTTCAGGAGTTGGGATTTTCTGATAGACTACAATGAAGTCAGGCGTTGGTTGTGGTGATTGTGATATTTGCTGTTGTTGTGAAGTGGGAAATTCGTTTTGTAGTGTTACTAATTGGCCTGTGGTGGAAGACGATGGATCCTGCACCAGTGTTGTTCGTTGTGCCAAAGTGAATGATGATATTGATGGCGTTGTTTGTCTCTGTGTTTGGTATGTATTAAACTGTGATTGAGAAGATGGTTGGGTTTGTTCTGTAAATTGAGTGATTTCTACTTGCGGAGTTTGTGAGGGAAATCTCGACGAAAAATCTGATGATGATTGTGGTGGAACTGTATAAGGAGGTAAAGGTGTTGTGGAAGATAGAGGTAATATAGTCATCTTCGTTAAATCTTCAGAATCTTCAGCTATTGAGCTAGGAGGTATAGTAGATGATATAGGTTTTTCCGGCATGATTAATTTTGGTAAAATAACGATAGGGTTTGTCGATGAAAACGGTGGTTCAGTTGAAAATATTTCCGATATCGGTTTGGGCTGGAAGCCTTCATTTATAACGTTTGCTGAATACCATTCTGGTAAGTTTTCGTTGTTGTTATTGTCTGATATTGCAGCTCGGCATAGTTGTAACACTGAAAAAGAAAAATATATATATTACGCTTTTTGGAAAATGCAAATGAGATTTTGTATATACAATATACCAAACACATTAGAAGTTGGATGAAAATTATAGTGCTACTGTAAGCACACTAGTAGCACTTTATAATTTTTTAAATTTTCTGTCTCATTTCTATCAAGGAAAAACCGTGAATATTCATAAAAAAATTTACAATTTACTTTAGCGTCATCTCGTTGAAATTCAGGTACCGCACCCACAGAGCACGTTCTCCCAGATATTAAAAAAATATATAGGTAATGATACTCGGTAGGTAGTATTTGACAAAAAAAAACTGCTGTTACCAGCCGTCACTGCCAGTTGATATACGCATACTTTCTGCATCACATCCTGCCGTGTGGAACCAGTTTTCAAGGTCCGCTTTTTGTAACAGACTCCGGAGAGGTCAAATACCTTGTGGGGACGGAACCCTTGCCGTTTCATTGAATAAATCGCATGCTCTATATGTATTACACAATGATTGTTGTGAGCGTTATGGAGCCGGACTTTCACCGTGATTAGTGAGCCGTGGTCTAGCGATACCAAAATATTACATTGGTGTTAATTTTTCGTTGATAGCTACTTATGTAATGTTAACTTATACAATGTATCCATTAAACGATACTAATACAGGTATTAACAAAATGTAAATAACATTCCGTGTCTTAAAAATTACAACCAATTGAAATTGTAACTTTTGGCAATTAAAATTTTCTTATCGGCTCTTCATACCTAAGTTCATACAATATTCGTATATTTCGTAATTTAATTCAGTTATAATGCCTCCTTCCCTCCGAACGCGCATACGTAATAGAAAATAAACGCCCAATGTGTAATCAGTCTAGTATATTCCAAGCAAACAAAATAACAGTCCGTATATGTTACTGAGATGCCTAGGGATTCATAAACTATTTTAAGTACATACATTGACCCCTTTACCAAAATGAACTGATATCTCTGACCCCCATAGCCTACTTCTGCACGCATATCGAATTTTTAAAAGTACAACATGTAGCTTTCTTCTAAAATATTAGTCATTCTTATAATAAGTTGGTACACGTAACACACAAACCCTCTCAGCTCTCTAGTTAGAGGAGAGGAGACCCGAGCCCAGCAGTGGGACTAAATGAGTTGCTGATGACACGTCGTAACATAACTTATACAGTAGTTTGAAACTTTCTAATAAGGACTTGTGTTAATTTGTAGGGGTCGATTTTTAGACCTCGTCGACTCCTAAAATCAGTTTTCGTTTATGTCGACCCCTGGGAAACCGATTTCGATCTAAGGGATCAATATACACCACTTTGAGAACCCCTGTAATAGCTAATGACTAGGTATAATGGGTAGGTACCTAAGTTATTTATAAACTAGAAATATATAAAAAATGTCCTTGAAATGCATTCAATAGTCCAGCTAAAATATTTGCAATTTAAATAATGTATTGACAATACTGTGACTCATGCTACGTTACTATAATATTATAAAGTACCTTCTTATCTACTTAGCTATCTATAGACAATACAGCGATTCATCTAACTAAAATTTAAACTATGTCTATTGTAAATCGCTGCTTACCTACCTACTGCATTATATATTTAAGACCTATTGCCATAACCTCAAGGTCTATTTTAGAATCTAACTGCAGTTTTATAAACAGTTGCAGCTGCATTAGAATGAATAATTTACAACGACATGTTTTTGTTTTCAAATCAATTAAATATCTTCATCATCATTCATCAAATGCATTCATTGTTGCAATTTATAAGCTGCATTGATAGAGGAAATGGCCCTGAGTACCATTCCTGGCTCGCTGTTGATGTTATTGGGTTTTCTGTCATAAAATTGTCAGTTTTGACCAGAGTTTTGAAATGTTCTCGTTAAATTAGTAATAGGCTACTCTCATAACCTAACGTTCGGCGGACCGCTAGCCTAAACTTTAGTTGGCTGCAGGGACTGCCAGTGATCCATAGACCACCGGTTAAGAACCATTAGTCCATATCGACAATACTACTACTAATTAGTCATATTTGTAACCTAACCAGATACTTTTTAATTACACCACGTAATTTTGTACCTGATTGCCTCGTATTTCTTGGCAATAAAAATGTTAATTTGTATTTTACGATCATTTTAAAATGCGTGAATGGTTTTGCCGTTGTTTTTTCACACTACCTTTGTATTTAAGTAGGTACTTGTTTTAGGTGCCCTGCCTTCTACTTGCATTAGTGCAGTAATTGGCAGGTATAGTTGCGTTATTTAATAGTGGTGTTGGTTAACGGAATTAACAATGATTATTTTCTTTGTAATAGCTTCTGTGCAGTACTACAGTACAGTAGTAGGTACCCGAATTGCAAAGTTGCACTCCACTACCTATACAAAAGACTGCACTGGATGTAATATCGACGCGACATGAATTGCTTATTTACAGAAGGATACATATTTGCTGTCTACTCTACTATATACTTATAACATAATAAAATTGAATCAAGCGTAGGTATATACCTAGGTAGGTATATTCACATAAATGTGGAAATTGAAGCAGCTGCTACACCACGCCCTGTTCTGTTATTTATTTCGTAACCCGCTAACAAATTCTTCAGCTTTCGCTGAATGAATTGAGATTGTGACTATCTGTCGGTTTAAAATAGTTGCTTGAATTTCATACCAGTTCTTCTCATGACTCTAACCAGTCAACGAACTGGTCGTAGGCCAATTAGCTGGCAAAATTTCTTTTGTATTGTTACATTTTACTTATAATTTTCATAGAAGTTAATTGTAATCTAGATGAATAAATGAGCTTTCATAGCATTTAATTTCAAACATGTCATTCTTTCTGCACCAATATGGTAAATACTAACTAAAATTCAATAATTTATGTTGGCCTTGTATAAAGGGGACCTACTTATTTATAGCAAGCAACAACAAGATGAGTCTTTACACAAGCATAAGGTAGATAATAAATTTATATTAAACGTTTTGAATCTTTAAATCTAAGTTCTGGTACAATAATCTTTAGGTTTAGATATGTGTATCTATCGTGTTTAAAACATCCAGTCTAAAGTTGCATTGATACGGATGAATTGAAATGAGTTTTTTTTGCTGCATCAGGATACAGTACTTATTTATTGCATTTCCCGTTCATTATTATTAAAGTTGTAATCAGTTAGATCGAATCGGTTTAGTGTCCTGTCCGTATTGATGTAACTTTAACATCATTCGAATTAATCCACAATTATCTTCAATAATAAAATATTATTTAGTATAAAAAAAAACAGTTTAAAGCTTATCGGACCAGATGTAGGGTTCCGCAGCAAAAGAGTTTGGCGCTTGTCTTTTTACGAATAACTCAAGAACGGTATATCCCAGAAAATAATTTGATGTTTCATCAGCAACCCATTTAGTCCCACTGCTGGGATCGGGTCTCCTCTCCTCTAACTAGAGAGCTGAGGGGGTTTAGGCCATAATCCACTCACGCTGGCATAGTGCGGGTTGGTGGATCAGACATACTCATAGAATTTCTTCTAGTGTATATGGGTTTCCTCATGATGTATTCCTTCACCGTTAGCTGATGGTACGAGTAAGTCGTTAGCAGATGGTAAGTCAAAAGTTTGATGTTTGTAATATCTTAACATACTAATATAAATTATATTAGCTATAAATGCGAAAGTTTTTACTCAATCACTGAAAGGACCTGTGTGAAATTGGGCACACATATAGCTTAAGTCTGAAATAGTACATAGGTTCCATCATACCGACGTACCATGCGAATAGAACCGCGGGCGGATGCTAAATATAAAAGTAAGTAACTTTGTTAGGCCCTCTTTCACGGCAAAACTACTGAACAGATCTTAATGAAATTTGCAATAGAGATAATTAAGAGCGTCATTGAATGACACAGGCCACTGTTTATCAACATGCCGTGCAGGTGATGTCGCTGGCAGTTTTAAATTTGAATTTGCAAAGATTGGAATCGGGAGCGAAACATTGGCAACAGCCTATATTCATTTATAAGTACTTTACGTAGGTACTTGTATTTCAATTGGAAACTAACAAACAAACAATAATGGGAAAAGTCTCCGATACCGAGAGAAGTAGAAAAGAGAATCATTACTCATTGTGCATTGTTGTTAATTTCACGAAATTAACAGTTAATACTTAGTTATAAAGTTATTGTATTGTTTCTATTTTCTACTTAATTACTGTGATAACATGATGCCCGATTTTTTTTTGTTTTTTAATAATATAATAATAATATTCTACCACATTCACCCAGCGCCATCTAGACCCAAAGTAAGCGATTATATTTGCTTGTGTTATAGGTACTAAACAACTGATATACTACTTAAATACATTTTTTTTGTAAATACATACATATTATAGATAAATTACACCCAGACACAGAACAAACCTTTATGCTCATCACACAAAGATTTGTCCTGGGTGGGGATCAAACCCACGACCTCCGGCTTAGCAGTCAGGGTCACTAACCACTAGACCAACAGGCCAGTCAATAATAATATTTAACTTTCGTTTATTCTTGCCATCGATTTCCTTCAAACTATCTATGTCCAAAGATGGTGGGGTGGTATTATTAAATGAACTAAAGATTATTATTTGTTTCACACGACGCGTGAAGTACCTATTGGTCGCTTTACATCGCTTTACGTCGCATCGCGTCGCTTACCTAGGACAGCGGGTAAGACTTTTTTGTCCGTGAAGTCAGCAGTGATGGATTTAGATTACATAATGTCACTACTCCATTTCAATCCGTGGGAGTTGTAAAAGGCGACTAAGGGACCTAACCTTAAGCAGATGAGAACACTGTGAGAAAAGGAAAATTCGAAACCAAGACCAGCGTGGTATAGCAGGGTTAATTCCCTCCATATTCTCTAAAAGAGGTCCGCGCCCAGCAGTGGGACGTTTATGAGTTGAAATTATGAAAATGAAGGCTATACTAAAGTAGAGTTCCATGAAATCCCATGCGCCCCAAATCTATTGTTCACCAAAACTATTTTTTCAATACATTCATTACTAGGAGCTGCAAGGATTTTTATATTAAACTTTATTCTTTCACGTCAATTATTCTTACGTGGATATTTGTGATTTTTTTACACAGCTTTTTTTTAGCAAAGCAAGCTAATAAAAGCTTGTGGTATGGGATGTAGACAGCTGACAAAACAAACATACATTATATATTTCTAAATACATACATTAAAACCCCGAAACTGTGAAACAAACATTTCCAAATCATGCAAATATTTGTTTCAACCCGAGTATCGAAACCTCAGAAAACAGTTTATAGTGTCACTGCACCACCGAGGAAGTTACGAATAATAATCGTTTTTAATAATCCCGTGCACAATGTTTCGTGCAATTACTGATGTTTGAATACATTACACACGCACATTTGGTGGTTTGAATGGAACTGCTACGTTAAGGGCTGTTGAACAACAATGACATGTGTAAGGTCACACTAATGTCACGGTTACAGCATTCAAATGAATTAGGTACTTTTCAATGCCTTAATACCCAATACTTTTTTAAAGAAGCTTTTAGGTTTGTTATAATTTAAAGTATAAAAAGTCTGTTAAAATTTCTAGACCTCACAAATATTTGTCCGTTGTGGAGCTAGAACTCGTAAAGATAATATCGTAGCCAATTGGTAGATAGAGATCGCAGCAGAAATTTCAAAACCGAAATGTAAGCTTTAAAATCTTTTAAACTTCGCGATTTGTACACATATTAAATTATTATGCAACGGGTCTGCGTCATAAATATATTATATCACGTGAGGTAGACCCGTTGCATACCTAATAATTTAAATGGTAGCTTTGTTGATTTTGCGCCCACAATAGAAAATAAGCCTTGTGTTGTAGGTGATTTCACCTAACTATGCTACTATACAAACATGCGAAATGTTAATGCATGTTATATAGGTGGATACGTTATCTATGTATATGTAACGTAATGAAGCACAAATATTCACACATTTCACACACGCCTTTAAACATTTCAATTGAAGCAGCCATAACCACATGCAACTATGTTCTATTTCTAATTCGAATAAAGCTGTATTTAGACACGGAACGTTTCAGACTCGTGCCGTATCAGACAAAATTTATATCTGTCGTAACGTGGCCGTATATCCGTGTAGTGATTAAGGATACATAATGTCACACCCCATCTCAACCCGTGGGTGTCGTAAAAGGTAACTAATATAATTATAATAATAAGTTTATTTGAGAAATATGTTCATAGTATAGGTATTAAAATAAGAAAAACAGTCAGCACAAATACAAAAAGTCAATAAATTAAACATAAAATACAAAAATAACATAAAAGACGAAAATTATAAAATATCAATAGAAATTCAAATAAAACATTCACATAAACATAAAAATTTTATAATGATGCACTGCAGTAGGGAGGCAGCCGCATCAGCATCCTAAAGATGTTATTATATTGCACTCGCAGAACATTGGCTGCCCGACGGGTATGACTCACCCAAAGGCTGCTCGAGTAAAACGATTGACAATATGCCTTGAACAACGTGATTTTTACTTTTACGGAGCATCTAAGAGAGTATTTTATTATTACCTTATGCAGAAAAGAGCACTGCAACTATAGGAAAATTCGAAACAAACCTTATACCAACCTGTCTGACCAGCGTGGTATATTAGGCTAAATTCCCTCCACATTCTTTGGAGGAGGCCCATGCCCAGCAGTTGGGTGTTTCTGGGTTGAAATGATGATGATGATGAACGTATAGACACGGACCTACAAGACCTGTCAAATTATATAGAAACAATATTATTTTGTCTGTAACGGCACGTTCCATGTCTGTAGATAACGCAGTATAATAATGTTAAATTGTTTAATAACATGTTTGTGTAACATTAGTGTCGGAAGAAAAGGATTTTCTAGTAGCAGTGTGCATGCAATATATGTATGTACGTGCTGGCTAATTTCGATGGAAGAAAAAATATTTAACTACCTACGTACGTTATGTGAAATGTTCTTTTAAGTGTTGTGTGTTTCTTTGGAAAACGGTTGTTGTTTTAAAACATTTCATTTGTCGATAGAGTTTTTACCTGTTTTGGTGAGAGTAAAGATGAGATACATGGGCATCTAACTATACCCGTCGTAGCTACTGTAACCAGGGGGTTTACTCTGAATTTCGACATTCGATTGGCCGTGTTTGATGTCGCTGTCAAATGTAAGGACTACAAAACCGACTAAACGAATGTCGAAATTCAGAGTAAGCCCCCTGGTTACAGTGGCTACTACGGGTATCGTTAGATGCGCAGATAAGCCGCCAGCATCTATGGTGATCCAGTTGATAACCATAGGCTTTTACGATCATTCTACAGATAGCCAACTAGATTAGTCCGTGAAATCAACTTTTGACTGAACACAGACCTTGTAGGACTGTTCCGTCTTGTCCCTGTACGATCCAGTATTTACATACTTCTGATATAAAAATGCAAAAGTTACGAGTAGGATGGCTTCCTACTCAATCGCGCGAAAACAACTAAATTAAAAGGATAAAGTCTCATCTGTGATCAAATAAATACATATTATTATATGTACCTAATAAATGAAAGGCTGCTGTGTAACGGACAAGTTTATATTGTTGTTTTGTTTTTGTTTATTTGTTTTATTATTGAAAGGTAAGTTTTATTTATTTTTCAGATCCATTATATTATAATTATACTCTAGAATACACACAGGCACAGGCTATTTATTACCGACATATCACGCGGACGGACTCACGGGCATAAGTTATTAGTTAGTAGTAAATAATTCTTTCGTAACCTAACATCAAACCTTTATGAGTATTATAGGTGTTCTACACGGTTATAAACTTGCGTTCCAACCACGGAACGTTTTTTCTGTTCCGTGGTTCCAACAGAGTGACCTTGGTGGAAGCTTGGTAGCCATCCGCGTAGTTTGTATGAAATTTGGTTTACAACAGCCGGCTACACGGTTGGAATCCACCAAGAGCACCTCTGTGGAAGGCAAGTCTAGGTTACGATATAGGTAAAACATTTATACCTTTCTTTGTCCGGATCGATTAGAGTAATAACCGAGATCAGATTGACGGCCACCCCTGCCATAGTCGAAGTAAAAATTGTAAATAATATACAGGCAATTATTGGAGAGTACCATCACAGAAAAAAATTCTTAAACCATGTATAACCCGGTATATTAAGGTGCATAAAGCACAGGGACGCACTACACAAGAAAGTTAAACAATGTCCAACAAATGAAATATTATCCATTACATACAAACGATATAGGAATTTCTGCACATGCATTTTGAAAAAAACTAAAAGACACTAAGTATTACGCACAACAAATAAGTAAAGATAGGAACAACCCAAAATTACTTTGGAACACGATAAAGCAAGTAACCCATACCACCAAAACTAGAAACTCTGCAGTACTTACTACCTCATCTTCTCCCCCTCAGGCATGTAACGACGTAAATTCTTTCTTTGCTAATATCGGCAAAAACCTCGCTGACAACATTGTAAAACACAAGTCACTACATCAAGACATCGCCCTACATTCAAATAGTAAAATTACGCCATGTTCATCCTTTGGCTTAACGCACACTGACCCTGAAGAAATTATTTCAACAATAAACTCACTACGAGCGAGCGCTTCTACTGGATGGGATGGAATTTCACCTTACATCTTAAAAAAATATTGTGTTACTCTGGCACCTATCTTAAGCCATATATTCAATCTTTGTTTCGACACAGCTGTCTTTCCAAATGCTTTCCAAAAGGCTATCATCCATCCTATCTTCAAGGGAGGTGAGGGTAGCTTCTTGAACAATTACCATCCTATTGCTGTATTGAGCTCCTTATCTAAGGTGCTGGAGCATTTAATTAATAAAAGACTGGTCTCCTATCTCGATAATTATAGCTTGTTATCGGATCAACAATTTGGTTTCCGTCAAAAGAAATCAACTTGTGACGCCATTCATGAACTGATAAAATTTATTATAATAAAAAAGTTGTAACACTATTTTTAGACCTTACAAAAGCGTTCGACACGGTTCCCATAGCCACACTCTTACTCAAACTTGAACAAATCGGTGTCAGAGGACTACCACTACAGTTACTCCAAAACTATCTGTCAGATCGTTCGCAGATGGTTAAAATTGATGGTCACACTAGTAGTGAACAACATATCCACTACGGCATACCACAGGGTAGTATTGGTCCTACACTTTTTAATGTATTTATTAACGATTTGTGTGAGCTGAAGATCCCAACTGCCAAAACTGTATGTTATGCAGATGACACAGCAATAACTTTTATTGCAGACACATGGTCAGACTTAGAACACAAAGCACAAAATGGCCTCAACCTAACATCAACCTGGCTTCGCTCACACATCTTGACTCTCAATGCAACTAAGACCAAGTATATTACCTTCTCGATTAGCTCCGTATCACAACCTAAAAATCCCTTTACCCTAATAGCACATTCCTGTAATAATCCTCTAGAACGCTCTTGTTTATGTGATTCATTAATTCATGTTGATCATAATATTAAATATTTAGGTGTGACCCTTGACCAGTGCCTAAACTTCAAAATACACATAAATACCCACGTAAGCCGAGTCCGCAAACTCATATACGTTTTCAAAACCCTGAGACATATCGCGAACCAAACTATTATCCGTAACGTATATTACACCTTATGCTTATCTATTGTGTCTTATTGTATCTCCTGTTGGGGTGGTGCAGCGAAAACATTGCTAATGGCTCTTGAAATAGCACACAGAGCTATTTTTAAAGTTGCAACTTTTAGACATATAATGTTCCCAACTGCCTTGTTCTATGCCGACTGGGGTGTTCTCAATATACGACAGTTATTTTTACATCATATTCTACTTCTTCAACATATGAACACCCCTTACATAGAAATTACTAAGCGTCGTAAAGACAAAATATGTATTGTCCCAAAACCACGGAAAAAGATTCTTTTTTTACCTTGGTCCATATCTTTATTACAAACTAAGTTTAAGATGCCAAATATATGGTACAACATAATATATTATCTTACATGTATAAAATTAGTCCGATCATTTCTCCTAAACAAGTCATATGATGAAACTGATGAATTAATGTTGTAACTTCACAAGTACAGAGATGCAAACACACACAAACACACACACACACAAACACTCCTACACACATACACTTGCATGCATTAATTAATTAAACTTTAAATAATAGATTTAGTTAAGTTTGTCTATAACGAACATCATGATTTACTCTAGAAAAACAATTTGTATCCTTAGTCATTTAAATAGGGAAAGGGCCTGTTATACTGTTATATTTACTACAGGTTATTAACTAACCTATCAAATCAACAGTACTTCACCCATTAAGATTGTATAACTTCACATATTGTACTCTGAACATTATTGTTTTAAGCCCATGTACTGCAATCTCTTTTTTTATAAAATAAATATTATTATTATTATAAAACTCATGTTTTGGTAAAATAATTGCATGAATAATAAATAAAGAACATCGATATAGAGTAATCTCATAAACAAACATTTAACAATAGAAGCCTAGAATAATCTTGAATGTTTGTTGTATTATGTGACATCACATAGCTATTTACACCGCTAATTGTTTCCAGAAGATACTGATATGTTATATGGTAAGTAATGTGTACTGCCTGCAGAAACCCTGATAGCCTAGAAAAGCTGTTGGAACTTGCCAGCTCAACGATAAAAGTAAAAAGATAAAAACAATCATCAGCAACACATTAAGTCACACTGCTGGGCTCGGGTCTCCTCTCCTCTATCTAGAGAGCTGAGAGAGTTTTAGACCATAATCTGCTCACGCTGGCCGAGTGCGGGTTGGTGAATCAGACATACGCATAGAATTTCTTCTAGGGTATATGGGTTTCCTCACGATGTTTTCCTTCACCGTTAGCAGATGGTAAGTCACTTGACTAGTACATATAAATTTCACAAAGTGGAGGTACTGCCAGTCGGGATCGAATTCGGTCCGCGTGATTTGCTTCGGTGCACAAACGAGTCGACAACACTTCGAACTAACACGACCTTTAGCAGTAAAGATGTCGACTAAGAAGAAGACATACCTATTTATAATTAGTTCCATACATTAGTCAATTCTCGTGTCTGGATAAACAAACTTTCCAGTAAGTGTATAATGTAATAAGCGTAATCGAATACCACGTCCCCGTATACCTATTCACTAAGTATTACGGATCATTTTGCATAATCAATGCACGCTACTACAAAAAAATAACGCCAAAAACAAAGGTGTTTACGCCAAGATGTTGTTTCAACATTTTAAATAAGTAGATAAATTATTGCGATTTCAAACAAATTTGACTATTATCTATACTAATATTATAAAGCTAAAGAGTTTGTTTGAACGCGCTAATCTCAGGAACTACTTGTCCGATTTGAAAAATTCTTTTAGTGTCCGATAGCCCATTTATCGAAAAAGGTTATATGCTATTATAAAATCACGCTACACCAATAGGAGCTGAGCAGTGGCCAAACAAAAGCGACGGGAGCGAAGCTCCACGCGACTTCTAAGTAGTCATAGATATCTATCAAAACAACTTCTCATCTCCAAGAAATTCTTAAAATAATCGTCTAAAGCACGCGACTTTCCCAAAACAACGACTACACGTCAATATATCGTTTGTTTGTTTGTATTTTGCTTTCTTTACTTCATAACGGAGAGAGAATAGTTTTTGTTGTTGGTTTCTTGCATAACAATACGTAACATTGTATGACCGAAGAGTGACATGCATACGTAAATAAACACTTTTTATCGGGATGCCAAGCGCTGCGGTGAACTATAAAAATATTGAGAGAATCAAATACTTACATGCTATATATACCTACCATTGTTAGCTCAAGTTATTGTACTATCTTCAATTCGTCGGAATTCTGGTATATCTTGTTTCAATTGTTATATTGACTATAAATATCTCATAATATCTCCTTATTAGCATTCTGGTTGAATAAGCGATTCGGTAATCGTTTCTATGTGAATAAATCCTCTAGAAACAATTGAATTGATCGGAGTTTGCACATGCAACTATCAATATTTAAATTAAACTATTTATGTTTTAACTCGAGATTGTGACTGCCTTGGTAGCGGAACAGTAGAGTGTTTGACTATTCAGCATGATCTTGAGTTTGATCCCTAAACGATATTTATTTTCTGTCAATAAAGCCTGAAAATTGGCTCACGCCCATTTACATAGACCTATATTAACTGACCAACTGTGGGTGTGTTATACTGCTTACAGCTTAGAAGATAAAGTCATGTCGTGTCAACTCTGCATCGTGTTGAACAGAGAGTTCATTAAAAAGTCTACACGCACGTATAAATAATGAGTTCTATCTTTAAGTGCTCCTAGCGCTGGAAACAAAGTGGATGGAAAGAACCACAAAAATTTTCACGAGAAAGCGTATTCTCGTGAAAATTTTCGTGGTTCTGTTCGTTGATCAGTACCTACGACGTGCCTTAAAACGGCGAATGCGAATGGATGGTCTATCAGGACATTAACCGAGCACATTTCAAAACTCTCTGCTGATATTGAGACAACAACAAGATAACTAACAAAATATATAAACAACAACAACTTAACAAGATAACTAGGGTATTTTAAATACGGAAAAAAAGGAATGCTTAAGTCTGATTTTCACGGTGCAAGTTTTGCTTCTCATTTTTCGTGCTCGCTTTGCTTTATAATATATACGCTTTGATAATTACCTGACAAAACTTACACGGTCTAAAATGGGCCTTTAGTGTAAAGCAGGTAGAAATGTAAATTAAAAATAAATTATGGTCCAAGGTGGTACCTCATTACTTATTTCTAATTGGTCTACATTGTTTAGTTGTGACTACTAACCTCGATGTTTACACATAGTACTAGGTGTGTATATCTAATAAAGATGTAGTAGTTAAATAATACACAACTAAGGGGTGAAGCCAAAAAATAAATTAAAGTCTAAATATTCTGCAGAGTGCCTTAAGCGGCGTAAATATGAAAGTCTTGGTGAGTGACTTACATTTTTGAGCCTTTTGGGGTTGAAACTCTTGGACCTTGGGGGCCAAACTCTCACAAATTTTATCGTGAAATTTGTAAGCGTGTTTCTGAGGTAGGTATCACATTGACTCTACCTAGGGCAACGCATTAGCCTTGCTATCCAACGCGGTAATGTGGTTAGCTTTTTGGGTATGTTTCCTCAGGAATCTGATCTCAAACAGATATTCTATTTATAGGAATTTTCTGTAAATAGAGTATCAGGTTTTTTTTTTTGAAATACGTTAGCTGTGTATATTTTTAAATTATGTGTAAATATTTAACAAAATTTAATGTTAATAAAACAGCAATTTTATTAAATAAATACCTACTATGCTAAAAAAAGTCAAACATAATAATAATATATTAAAATTCTGTTTACTTTCGGACTTTTATTTGCACGTCACACGTAATGTGACGTGTAAGCACATAAAAAAATGGGTCTTTCCCCTTTGGGACCACGAAACTTTGGGACTACGGTGTCAAACGCGGAACGGCCTTTTTTGAATTGGCTGTTTCACACCAAGAGCAAACCGTGGTCCTAATCAGGAATTCAAAATGGGACTTCCGCTATTTACCCCACGCGTTGTGAAACAAGTAGCTTCTATAAAAAAAGTTTGTACGTCTTGTGTACTGTCGCGTTGAGAATTGTTAATGAAACAAATAATTAGATATAACATAATGTTTAATGAAATGTCTGTTATTAGTGTAGATTAAAGGTATATTAATAAATATCCTTTATCTTAATTATAAAATAACAATCATAGACATCATAGTACTGAAGTCTACATTTAGAGAAAGTCAACAAAAATTTAAACTAGATTTCAGAATAAGTTTGATGACATGTAACTTAAAATTAAATGCGAAACAATCATTTAATGGGTTACATTATCCTTGATTAATAAGTTATTGCTATAATCACATATTAGGGGTAGATATCCTTCACTAAAAACTAAATAGTAAATCATTACAGGATGATATACATATATAGTTGTAGAACTTATTGCTAAAAAATCACAGATTGGGGTAGATACCCTTAACTAATAACTAAAAAGTAAGTAATCACAGGATACATTCTCTTCGTTTTTTGGAATTCTACGACTGCAGAACTACAAGATTCTGACGGATATTCAGACATCTTTAGATACACCAAGTCTACAAATAACAAAAAGAAATAATAATAAATATGATAGAAATGAAAGCTATAATATAATATATAATAAGTATGAAAGCTATAATATAACAGAAAATAATAATGTAAAATCCATTGAAAATACCTACTAATATTTATAATGAACGTTTTCTATACCACATCATGATCAGCCATTTTGTTTTGCTTAAAGTAAGAAAAACTAAAACCAGATTACATCACCAAATTGTCACTTTAAATGAGTATTATCGCAGTATTATTTAGGACTATACAATGTATGTATAATATATGTATATCATTTAAATACTTGCAATATTAAGATCAAAACAAATTATTGCATGCTTGAAATTTACCTACTGTCAATCAAATCAATGATAACTAACACTGTTATATTATGACAGACATAAATATTATATATTGGGTTAATTTAAATAATAAAATATAGTAATTACTACTAAATCTCAGAAATATTACTTACCAAAATATAAACACTCAAAAGTCACAACACGAAACACCACTGTCTGTCTAAAACATCGTCACAATTACGATAGCAGGACTACATCCCAACCTGATAAGGGTACGCATAACATCCACCTATCAGTAAAGTTCATAACTAGTCCAGTGGAATTCCATACTTTTAGCGAAAGCACCCTTTGCTTTACCTGAGGAACATTAGGCTAAACTGCAAGTTAAACGATTCCTTTAAATAAAATAATAAATTAAATGAAATTGTACTTGTACAAGAACTTTTCTACATGAGTGTAATAAAATTTATTCATCAAATCATCGTTTTATCATTTTTATTAGCTTGGGGTAAATCGCGGAGGTCTCATTTTGAATTCCTGATTAGGACCACGGTTTGCTCTTGGTGTGAAACAGCCAATTCAAAAAAGGCCGTTCCGCGATTGACACCATAGTCCCAAAGTTTTGTGGTCCCAAAGGGGAAAGACCCAAAAAAATATAGGATGAGTCCAAGGGGTACCGGAGTTGGCAAAATAGTATATCTCACTAAAAACATTTTATGTAAGCAACAAGCTCAAAACGTTATCGCTGTAAAAAAAGTTATCAGATCCCAGGAAAAGTCAAACCACTAGCCCAACACCTTGGTTTAAAAGTAAGGTTGTTGGTTTCATATATCTTTCAATAATGAAAGATATAAATCTGTAAAATATAAGTCCTTCGGACCTTCTGGCCGATCTGCTATCTGAATGAGACAAAACTTTTAGAGAAAAGGTAGGTAGTGCCCTGCCTTATTTTTTGTTCATCTTGGCGGGTGCACTATCGTTTCCCCAGATACACACAAGTCCAATAACAAATAGAATTGCAATTCAATTTTCGGTCTGTATTCACTGTTTTGTTACAGGTGGTTTTGTTGTAGTTATGATCATCTTTACCTATATGTACTTTTCTATAAGTAATCATAACAATATTATTTTGATTCATTCAACTGTCGTAGATATATTTATATACAGAAAGTTCGTCACTCATGAACGGTTCCACAAGTATACATAGCTAACTCATCTACGTTTTTTGCAAAGTTTAAAAAAAATCTGTTGTTGTTCTTGTACGTGGTCAGAAATTCCCTATCTATACATTTAATCAAATTGTCACGAATTGATGTCTGCACAGTGGTGCGGCGCGGTGGCTGAACCGCGGGCAACATCTAGTAATAAACAAATCAACAATAATAACTAATTCTTGATTAAGTATTGTAATAAAAATTACATCATTCAAATAGCATAAATTAATATATAATTACTGTATCTAAACAACGCCACATAATAAATAAATCAAGAAGTATATAATAAAAACTACCTGATTCAAATAGCATAAATCAAAATATAATTACCTACCTACTGTATTTAGATATCACAACAATATTATGCGACTCTATATTAATAAACAAGCAATTATCTCCCACATTCTTACACCATTTTTACACTATAAACATCGTATTATTGTTTTCACTGTACCTACGACTATATCTAACACACTGACTTTTCTTCAGTGTGTTAGATAGTAGAACAGATTTGTTTACACTCTGAAATACGAAGAAAATACAAAATGTCAACAAACATTCAATTTATTGTAACTTGGCTGTTCAAAACTACGTTTCAAAATTTACACTCAAAACAGTTATTTGGCTTGAAAAGGTATGCTGCAATTTTTTGTTTACATTAATGAAGAGATGTGTAAAGCTTGTTAACATTTTGTAATACATACAGAGATGATAAGGTTTACAGAAGTATAGAAAATGTTTGTACTCACGAGTTAGAACGAAGAGCAATATCACACGCGTGTACGCCATGCCGGTTACCAAGTTGGTATGCAAGACCGGCTACTAGCAACTACTGTTACCACCACGCACCTTGTTTTGGCTTCGTATAGTCTGAGAGCTGGAGTATTTAAACACTGACACAGATTATATTATATTTTAAGTTAGCAACACATTGGTGAAAACTGTATTCAATTCTATGCTGCAGTTTTTGTGTGATACGCGCGCAAACATACAGACATACAAAAATTCTAAAAATTGCTTTTTAGTTGGCTTCCGTGGCTCTAAAAAAGACCCCATTGAACCGTTACAATTTTGTATGTATATATACCTAATTATTTTTTTTTTTTAATCTGAATGTAAGTTTAAACTTGTTTAATTAATGCTCAACTAGATTCATTTTATTTCATTATCGGATTGAGCTAGGAGTCGAATTGATACTTGATATAAAAACAAAATTTGAAATGATGTAAAAAAATACGACAGCTAAAAATGCACATGATTAAACGTAAATAAACCGCCACATATAGCAAAAAGCGAAGCGAATGGTGGCTGGATGGATAAGTGATGGAAATCAGTCCACGTATTCTGCCAGAGTTCAGTTCTGACCGACGCGTACGGAATCAATGTATATTATTTCAGTTAGTGGAATTAAAGTTATATTAAATGATTCCATAATTATGTAGATATGTCTTAGTCATATTATGACTTTACATGCTAGAGTTAGTAATTATCAATCTACGAACTAACTTTTCCAAAATAGGAGAGCTACAGTTCTCAGTTATGGCCAAGTATATTTTATTTTATTAGGGAAAACAAACAATTTTCTTAATCTAAAGTGTTAACACAGTAGATAAAGTACCGAATTATGTAGCTTATAAGATTCTCCACGTGTAGTATCATAATAACACAACCAATCAGTGATCAATGTTTGCGGAATGCTTGCCAGGTGTCATTAGGTAGGTAATTTAAAAACGGTTGGCTCCTGGACTATTTCTTTAATGCGGTTTGTAGATTATCCAAATGCAGGTTTGGAGTGAGAGTTACTTTAATATACATGTAGGTAGGTATTTAATTTAAAAATGCATATACCTCTACTAAGTAGGCTCAATTAATTTAAACCAGTTGAGCGTGTATTCTTTTCACTTTCTGTTTATCATTATTAAATATCTTAGAAAAAAATCTCATATATTGGTAGCTTGGCAAAAAAGTAAAGAAAATAATAGGGGCGCTGTATTTCATTCGTATGGCAACTCTGGAAACTCTGCTGGAAATCACAGTTAAGTATCAAGATTAGATACTTAACTGTGATTTCCAGTAAGAACTAAAATTTTGTTGAAATATTATTTTTTGATTAAAAATAATCTGAACGTATAGTTTTACTTTCATAATCTTCAAGACAATTGTCTTTAAAGAGAATAAATCAGTTTTCTGTCAGAATTTCGTATAGTCTTTCATTTTTGTTAACTTTCAGCAAATAATTAGATGTCGATAACAAAAATAAATATGAAAAGAATATGCTTTTCATATTTATTTTTGTTATATTTCATCCTTGTTATGCTAAGGAGAAATTTCATCGAGTTATCGGTGGTTTCGCCCGCCATTTGTTCGCCCGAGCGGGCCAAACGACCAAGTCAAAATATTTGATTAGGCATTTCGCACGATAGAAATTTTGTTACTTTTTAATATACAATAACAAGGTTGCCAGTTGGTAAAAAAATAGTTGTCATGAATTTTTTGCCAAACTATAATAGAAAAGTTTATCGAAACCCAGAATATATCGACGCTTGAAAGGCAAAAGTTACCAAGCGACATTTTGGGCGATATTGAGTTATATATATCATTGAAATCAGCGAATTTTTCCGCGTCGAATGATCATACTCTCATACCGCTAGGATGATTTTTGTTGTCGCTTGGTAATTTAAAAAACGTCACATTTTAAAAGTTTTCGGCGACTAAGCGACAGAAAATTTACCAATTTATGTAAAACTTTCACTTGGTAGGGTATTTGATTTTAACTTTTACGTGTAGTCATTTTTGCCTTGACTTGAATAAATGCATTTATAAATAAAGTAGTTTTTGCCTTACGGTATCTAAATTATAAATATTGCTTAAGAATTTTTACCCGGTTATTATAATAACTTTTTTGCCATTTAAGATTTTTTGACTCACCTTTATTATGTACTCATTTTCACTTAGTATTTTTTTCCTAAATACAAAGTACATTAGAACGTTATATGGTAAGATTTATCCTGCCTAAAAAGAATAAAATTTTGTCGTTTGGTCATATTTTACCTACCGTTTTTTTTACTGTTTTTGTGACTTGGTTAACTATTTCTGATATGAAATTGGTATAAAAACGAGCTGATCCCTGTTGAATTTATTTTGTTTTTGTTTTGTTTGTCGCTTATGTGCGCCGTAAAAAGATTTTTATTGGCGGTTGGTAAGAAAAATTTTGATTTGTGTTCATCAAACTGTCGCATAGATAACCCGCGTGCTCCCGCGCACTGCACAAAGTGCTCTTCGTCGCGAAAAATTTGCTCTAGAACAGCGTGATGGAGTATGCTCCGATTCGTCTCTCATCAGATGAAGGTCCATAATCGTGAAGTGGTTGAGTGTATATAATGTAGTCTTGGTGTATATAATGTAGTATGTAGTGTTGGGCTGGTATGAAGTTGGTCATCATCATATCAGCCTATTGCAGTCCACTGCTGGACATAGGCCTCTCACAATACGCGCCATAGCACTTGGTCCTCCGCCTTCCTCATCCAGTCCTCCCAGCGATCTTTTTTATGTCATCAGTCCAGCTAGCTGGGGGCCGTCCTCCACTACGTTTGTGTTCACTCCATCGTGCATCGGTCCTCCTGCAGATATGACCAGCCCATTGCCACTTTATGCTTGCTTATTCTACGAGCTATGTCGGTGATTGTAGTTCTTTGTCGGATTGCCTCGTTCCGAATTTTATCACACACGTCAAGTCGAGAGGCTCCATCTAGGCTCTCCAGCATTTCGCTGAACCGTTCCAGTGACTCTGCCAAGATGACGATATCGTCATCGTGGCAGAGTCACTGGAACGTCACTGGAACCTTCGGTGTGCCGATGATATCGTCGACAAACCGAAGGTGTGAGTTGTACTTGCCATTGATGCTAATACCCCGTCCAGTCCAGTCCAGCGACTTGAAGATGTCTTTGAGCGTGTAGATGAAGGGCTTATTACATCCCCCTGTCTCACCCCTCGACGCAACTCGATGAAGTTAGTATTTTGCTCCTGGTTCTGAACGGTCATAGTGACGCTTTCATAGAGACACCTCTGCACCTCGATATAGTGCCAATCGATATGACATCGCTGCAAAGTAACCAGAACCGGCCAGGTTTCAAACTTTCGCGACTTGTACACAAATAAAATTATTATAAAACGGGTCTACGTCACGTATTATATTATAAGGAATAGTAAATACCTTATTTATTTGCCCGAGGTTTCGTTCGAATTATACCGATCGTGGTCACGGGCTGACTGAGGTGGCTGCCGAGCGTTGTCCTCGATGCACGCGGGTTTCTGCGACTACCCTCACTTTTGTCAATATTTTTATTAATATCGGAACTGTCAATATTTCGACACACTTCGCCACACGGCAAATAAATAAGGTATTTACTATTCCTTATAATATAATACGTGACGTAGACCCGTTTTATAATAATTTAATACGGCCAGGTTTCGATGGAATCGAGGGCTTTCTCCTAGTCCACGAAAGCCATACACAGCGGTGTACGCTTCGGTACAATCTGCCGAACAGTATGGTCGACGGTGCTGTAGCCTTTTCGTTACCAGACTTTTTCTGGTGGTTGAAACTCGTTGAGTCCTCTGGCGAGGCGATTTGTGAACACTCTCGAGAACAACTTGTAGATGTGGCTCAGGAGTGAGACAAAAGCGACAAAACCTTGCTGAAGAACTATAGACCCAATAGTTCTTCAGCAAGGTTTTGTCGCTTTTTTGTAGAACAAAATCACTGCACTCCCTCTCCACGTCTGACGGCTGACGGAATTAAATAGACTCGCTAGCTAGTTCAGGATTCCCAGGAGCCCCGGGTGCTTTAAGGAGCTCTATCGTGATTCCGTCATCTCCTGGAGACTTATTGTTCTTAAGTTGCTCGAGAGTAACTTTGACCTCGCCCTGTTTGACATCACGGATATCTTCCGTGTAATGGCGCGTGAGTGGATGCGTAAAAGCGTTTATAGAAACCCTCTATTTCCTCGACAATCCGTTCAATCACAGCCGCAATGACGCGGGTTTTGAAACAGCGAAGGTCATGTCATACCAGCTTCCGATTGAGGTTTCTTCCATCCGACGACGCATGCGTCGATGACATTTCACGTCTTTGCCTCTGTTTTTACGTTTTTACTGGTTACCGAGACACCTCTTATAGCGTTTTGACCACTGTGTCGGTTGCCAACATTGCCATGGGTTTCCAGCAGGTCGAAACGATTTTGAAGCTCTAGTTGGAACTTTTCGTATCCCAATGCCATTTGAGGCGCGGTGGGTCGTAGTGTAGACTTAACCACACACCAGCCGTAAGGCCGCCTTTCGGCTCTAAAGTCTATATTTAAAACGCCTCAGACAAGTCGGTGATCACTACCGGTATTAAACTTATGGATCACCGAGACGTCTCTCAATATATGCCTTCTGTCGGCCATGATAAAGTCTATTTCGTGTTCACCGTCACGGTATCGGGAATTCACCAGGCCCTCTGTCAATAAGGCTTCTTCTCTAAAGAAAGAATTCATTAAGAAGAGCCACTGTGACTCCAGAAAGTTGACCAGCACCTGCCCCCTGTGATTTCGGCACCCCACACTATTGTATCAGATTTTCGTTTCGCCGCGTTCTTGTACTCCCACTTGGGCATTGAAATCCCCCATAACAATGTTGTAGTGAGCCTTGATGGTATCATTAAGTGCATGTCTTCATACATGGCATCGTCGTCGGTCGGTCGGTCATACCTATTTCACCTTCAGGGAGTACCTGTCAGGGATTTTTAGTATGAGGTACACTACTCTTGGTGGCTGAATGGATAAGAGACCGGAGTGTTAAACACGCGGTCCGATTTCGATTCCGACCAGCAGTACCAATGTGGATTTCACTTTGTTGAATTTAGATGTACTAGTCATGTGACTTACCATCTGCTAACGGTGAAGGAAAACATCGTGAGGAAACCCACATACTCTATAGGTATGTCTGATCCACCCACCCGCACTAGGCCAGAGTATGTGGATTATGGCCTAAAACCTCTCAGCTAGATAGAGGAGCTCAGATAGAGGAGAGGAGACCCAAGCCCAGCAGTGGGACATTAATGAGTTGCTGCTGATGACACTATTCTTATCAACACACTGCTGACCTCTACAACGTTGTTGGCTAGTATTTTGGTCTCCAGAAAACCGACATCGCCCTGAAGGGCCCGAACACCTTGCCGAAAGTAGAACAAGTGGCCTGACTCAAGGGTTATCGTAGGCTCTCCCTGTCTGGTCGCTGATGTCATATCAAGTTCCAGCGGCCCACCTGTGACGGCGAAGAGTCGGTGCACAGAGGGGTTTAGTGGGTATTCCGGCCTCAGCCGACGAGTCCCACATAATCGTCCCGTGTCCCCGCACGGGGCGGTATGCGTAAACGCATTCCCCTCTTAAAAAAAAAAAAAAAAAAAGGCTCTCCCTGTCTGAGGACTTTAGATAACCTCAATATATGCCAGTTTATGCAACCTAGTTCTACCTCGAGTTCGGTGACATGTTGTTCCAGCCCTAGAGAGCGTCCGTTATACCGGGCCACTTTTGGTAGCCATTTCCCGTAGCCTGGAGATTCTTCGCATCCCCTATCCCGCTGTTACTGCGACCACTACCGTGACTACGAATAGCGGGACCACCGGGAATGGGGGTCCTATTCTGTGGTTTATGGTTCATGGGAGGTAGTCTGGCCTTATACTACGGTGGCCAGACAGTTGATAAAGGGTTTGTTTCGAGTTTTCCTTCTCTAGCACAGTTGCTATAGCGTGATTTATCTCTTACTTGCCATTTGCGACATCTCGAGAATGACAGGGAGTGGTGGCGTTATAAATTCTTTATCTCCGTTAGCACACGGAGAACGATGATTGTTAATGATGACGATATCCATCGAAAACCTTTGTTCGAAAGTTTTTGATTTTGTGTACCAAAATCTACATTCGTTGTTACTTGTTCAAAAATATCCTACACCAACCGTATTTAATTTGTAGTATAACTAAAACTGCCTACTTTAAAAGTGTTTGTGTTTTCTATTTAAATAATTTTACCTAAATGACAAACGTGCATTTCTTCTGGTTACGTTATTTTGCTTCAAACTCAATTATAAAATAATTTGATTTAGCTAAATTTACTTATTTGATCATAAAATTTTGTTGTCGGTAAGTAATTTTTACTTGTTTGTGTTTTTGTTAAAATTTTAACTAACCGACACTATTTCCTAAAATATTGAGAAAATTTATAATCTTTAAATGCCAGTTTATAAAGCCTTTAAATAGCATTAAAAATTCGTTAGAATCAAGTAGTTATGATTAATAGGCGATTTTATATGAATTTTTTTCTTCAAAAAAAAACTTTAAACTGCTCTGGTGTAAAGTTACCAATATGTCGCTTAGTCATTTTTGCCTTTCAAGCGTCGATATGTAGTATGACCATCCAGTACATATAGTTGGGCCCTTTTGTACGACAGTTAACGACAGACTAGGTGCACTAAGCGCCTGGACTAGTGGCTCTTTAAATACCTGTACGTGATGTACATCCCTCTCAGTACCGGAAGCTGGCTATATTGCTATTAATACCTGATACAATGCCGCTAATAAAATAAATAAATTATAATAGTATCTATGTCGCCGCCAACTGTTGAAATCAGCCATTCAATTAACTGCCTAGCCGATTCATGAAATGGCGGCGTTCAACTAACTGTCTGCGCGATATTCGCCATTCAATTAAATAGCTAAACAACTGACTTCAATCAACAACGTTTAACCATTTGCCTAGCCTAGACATTAAAATGTTATTAAATTAATGTAAATGTGTATCTTAATAAATAGAGTCGTACCCAAAATTGTAGATTTATCACCAAAATGATAGATCTGTCACCAAACAATGTTTTGGATGGATCCGAAATGGATAAGTTAGGTTAGAAGGCCTCAGTCTTCGTGGTTATTTTTATCTTTTAGGGCAAATCGGACATGGATTGGATAAGTTAGAAGGCTAGGCTAAGCCAGTTCATTAAATGTTGCATTTAACTATCAAGCTGAATTTCATTTAGGCCGTTAGTTGAACGCCGCGCCGCCCTGCATCGTTTAGTTAAACGGCTAGGCAGATAATTGAATGGCTGATTTAACCAGTTGGCTGCGACATCTATATGTCAAAATGCCGCAGTCGCCGCACGTCAGGGCACCACACCGCGTCGCCCCACAGAGTACATTTATAATATATGCGTCGCCCTCAACGCTCCGGCACAAATTGTGACGCGACGTCTAACAGCAGACAACACCTCCCAATTTGTAGTTAATATTATTAATATAAACTAATGATAGAACTTGTTTAATATAATTTCGATTAATCACAATATTAAATTTATCTTTTTTTTTTGCCTTTTCTTGTGCTTACCTCATAGTCCCTTCAAAAAATTAACTCTAAATTAATTTATTCACAAACGCGATCTTACATAGAAAAGATTCTATATAAGATTGCATTTGTAGAAATTAAAAGTATCAGTAAACCTGAAATTCTACAATATTATTTCTGAACGCCTAGTATATTTTGATTAGCAATTGTTTGTCTTGGTATGATTTTGTCTGAAACAGACCCCTACTTCTTGTGACCACAGCTGATGCTACAAGTTGATAATACAAGTTAAATAATGTCTGGCAATACCTAATGCATGATCGCGTAAATTTCTGTTTTATATCATCAGTAAAATGTTAACAAAGCTATTATCTACAAATTGAGAGGTGGCGACTGCTGCCGCCGCCTCACAACTTGTGCCGGAGCGTTAAAGGTGACGTAAAGAGGCGCGTGTCGTGCGGCAACCGCGGTATCTTGCTCGACACGTGCTAATACAAATATTAACGATAATTTATGGTGTTATCTAAAAATTGAGAGGTGGCGACTGCTGATAGCCGCTGCCTCACAACTTGTGCCGGAGCGTTAAAGGTGACGTAAAGAGGCACGGGTCGTGCGGCAACCGCGGCATCTTGTTTGACACGTGCTAATACAAATATTAGCGGTAATTTATGATGTTATCTACAAATTGAGAGGTGGCGACTGCTGATAGCCGCCGCCTCACAACTTGTGCCGGAGCGTTAAAGGTGACGTAAAGAGGCGCGTGTCGTGCGGCAATCGTGGCATCTTGCTTAACATGTGCTAATACAAATATTAGCGGTAATTTATGATGTTATCTACAAATTGAGAGGTGGCGACTGCTGCTAGCCGCCACCTCACAACTTGTGCCGGAGCGTTAAAGGCGACGCCGGCGCCGCGACGACGCCGCGACGCGGTTAGGTGCGTGCTTCGTGGTGACTACGGCAACTTGACACGTGCTAATATTATTATAAGATCATCATCATCATTTCAACCCACTGCTGGGCACGAGTGTCCTGCTAAGAATGTAAAGGGAATTTGGTCTACTATACCACGCTGGCCAGACGGGTTGCTATAGGGTTTGTTTCGAATTTTCCTTTTCTTACAATGCTCTTGTCTGCATACGGTTACTTCCTGCCGTTTACACCCACGGGTTGAGATAGGGACATAGGGTGGTGACATTATGTATTATATTATATTAATATGAATATATACTTGTATAGTATGTCATTTTATAAGTGTTAGGAGAGACTACTTCCCTTTGTCTGTTCTACCGCCTGAATATTGTGATTGTACTTTGTGTAAAATTCAACAAGTCTAGCAAGGACAATAAACTCAACACAACACACCTGCAGCTGCCTGGGCCATCTAAACCGGTCTATATTGATGAATCGCTTACTACCACAGGGCGAAGACTTGCATACCTAGCTCGACAGTTTGTTAAAGAACACAAGTTTCACGGATCTTGGACCTCCTACGGCAAAATATTCATAAAAAAGACACTGGATTCAACTCCAATTCGCATCGACAGTGAACAGGATCTGAGAAATCTATTACAGAAATGACTAACACTGTTCAGAATTTGTTTTTGCTTTTTGTTCATTGCATGTTATTATACTGATTTTGTTTTTTATGTACTATACCACACGTCACACACACACTCTTACCATACACATTCCCCTCACATTCTGCCTTCATTAATTCTGTCGCCACGCATTCTTCTTATACGCTCTTCAAGCATACATCTCACAAAATACCAACCAAGCAATACTCGTCACTCATTACTTACATCCAACTATCCCACTAGATCTCTTCGCAACTCTTGTATTTCGTATATGCCAGACACACCCAAGTATCCCTATTTGAATTCACCTGCACATGTACCGTATATTAAAATTCGATAATATTAACACAATAAATGGACGTCTTGATAACTTTCACATGGCACAAGCCTCCACTTGTGAAATAAACGATTGCACAAAGATATTGCAGGCACACCACCCATCTCTAAAAGTACTACACCAGAACATTCGTAGTGTAAACCGAAACTTTGACGGTCTGTCAACTTTACTAGAACGATCAAATTGTGATTGGGACCTCATAGTACTAACTGAGTGTTGGCTACGTCACACTACACACGTCCCAATACTAGATGGATATAACTATGTCAAAAACGACATCAACCTTACACAAAATGAAGGTATAGTAATTTACTTTAAACGCTCCATGCATGTAACTATACTTGATTCCACTATACAAAATGCTAATTGCTTAACCTTAAAACTAGACAAAACCACTACTATTGTTGCCATATACAGACCGCCTGCGCACAAAAATATCTCTCCATTTATCGAGTCCCTAAATCTCCTACTGAGCAATTTAAAATCCCCAAACATTATTATCATAGGTGACATTAATATAGATATCCTACCCAACAGCAAAGACATTAACTCAGCAATCTACTTAAATTTGCTAGCTTCACACGGTATCCTACCTGCACATCAGCTCCCTACGCACGGTAAAACCTGCCTTGATCACATTATGTTAAAAAGTAAATTACCAGCCTTTTGCTACGTTGCGGAAACGTCAATTACTGATCATGATTGCGTGTTTCTAATACTGAATCAATACTCGCCACCTAAAATGCGATTCACTATCAAAAAGGTAGACTATTCAGGACTTGATGCTGATATGGCGAACATGTGCTTCGGATTCCTATACGAGTTAATTGATCCCAATGTAGCCACCAGAGCACTAATATCTAGTTTAACCTCAGTAATTGAGTCGAATACCTGCACAACTGTCATTGCTAATCGCAAACGGATAAAAAAGCCGTGGATAACTGTTGGTCTATTAAGATGCATGAAAAATCGCGATAAACTCCATGTGAAAGCAAAGAAACATCCAAACGACGAAACCATTAAGCTCACTTATACAAGGTACAGAAACTATTGTAACTGGTTACTAAGAAAAGTAAAAAGAGATTATGAAAGAGATTTACTAACTAAGGCATCAAAAACGAACAATAAGACCCTATGGGATACCATAAAGAAAGTTACGCAATATAAAATAAAAACAAATCCTGCCACTGATCTTCTCTCTTCTCAAAATCCTTCTGCCTCTGTAAATAACATCAACCACTTTTTTTCGACTATAGGTAAAAGCCTGGCTGATAAAATTCAAATCCCCTATCCACCAAAAGCTACCTACGTCAAATCACAACTGTCTTCATTTGTTCTGGTCCCCACTCACGAAGCAGAGGTCGCCAGCCTCATCATCGGTTTGAAAAAGGCTAATACTGTTGGACGGGACAATATATCTGGAGTTTTCCTAAAACGTTACTCATCAATCCTAGTTCCGCCCTTAACCCACTTATTTAATTTAATATTTGCTACTGGTGACTTCCCTCAGGAATTCAAGCTGGCTGAGGTAATACCCATATACAAGAGTGGTGACAGAGGCTGCGCTAACAATTATCGACCCATTTCTATCCTTCCTACTCTATCAAAAATTTTAGAAAAGCTCCTAAACAAGCGCCTTATCAATTATTTGGAATCAAATAAACTTTTATCTGACTCCCAATTTGGATTCAGAGCTGACACCTCAACTAATGACGCTATTCATGAATTGACCGATCACATTGTTAAAAAACTGGATACAAGGAAGAAGGTTATTACTATATTCCTTGATTTGGCAAAAGCGTTTGACACAATCTCTGTCCCACTCCTCCTCGTCAAGCTTGAAAAGCTCGGCATTCGTGATACCCAACTTAATCTATTTCAAAATTACCTCAAGGATAGAAAGCAAAGAGTTAGAGTTGGAGAAGCCATCAGTGATGATCTACCGATCGAATGGGGCGTCCCACAGGGCAGCGTGATCGGTCCGAGCCTTTTTCTTGCCTTCATCAATGACCTTTGCGACCTCAAGCTACAGAACGGCAAAATTGTAAGCTTTGCCGACGATACCGCGCTGATCTTCCATGGAGACTCCTGGGACGACGCCTTCCATTTTGCTCAAAAGGGTTTCAACGCGGTATCTGTGTGGCTAAGAGACAATGGTTTGACACTCAATGTCGACAAAACAAAATACATACCATTCGCAATAAAATCCATACCACCCAGAACTCTCGAGAATCACGTCATCATTGCTCATTCGTGCTCACTCAACCACCCATGTACATGCAAACATCTATCTAGGGCATCTAGCATCAAATACCTTGGTGTTATAGTTGATAGTACCCTAAGATTCAATGAGCACATAGATTTACTTTCCTCGAGGGTTCGTAAGCTAATATTTGTCTTTAAAAACTTACGACATATTGCCGACAAAAACTTAATTAACACAGTCTATCAGACCTTATGTCAGCCCATCTTAAGTTATTGCGTCACAGTGTGGGGTAGCGCGTGTAAAACCGCCATGATAAAGGTGGAAAGAGCTCAGAGAGCAGTCTTGAAGGTGGGCCACTTTCTTCCATTTCTTTTTCCCACTAGTGATCTCTACGCTCTAGCTGATGTACTCACAGTACGTCAACTTTTCATAATACATGCAATTCTCAGGCAACACTCCTCACTTCACTATGACCCTACGCCATGTAATAAAAGACTGAAGCACAGAGTATCCCAAAACTCTGAAAACCGATGGTCCACAACTTTCTCCGGCAAATTTTTTGGCTTTCTGGGGGGTTTTCTGTACAATAAGGCAAATAAAATAAATTCCATTTACCACCTTCCAAAGTACAAATGCAAAAAGATCCTTTCTTCGTGGCTAAAATCTCTCAATTATGAGGAAACTGAGCGTATTCTGTATATTCCCTCCTAAAGATACACAAACACACACACACACTTACACACACACATACACACACACACACAAACACACACACACACACACACACCACTGATTTCTTTCACTCTCTATATACTACAACACAACTTACCTTAACTACCCAGAACTTCCTTCACCTCCACATACCTAGAGTCTGGAGAGGCTGGTAATCTGTCATACAGGTCTCCTAGTACAGACACCAGTCTCCCACACAGATTATACAAGAATTGTAACTAGACATAATATTGTACTTACTTATATGCATGTTAACTGTGTGAGAGAGAAATAAATCGATTTTGTATTGTATTGTATTGTATTGTATTGTGGATTGTGCTTTGAAGGACTGTTTCAGATGATGCCTACGGCCACTTTACCACTATCGTCGCACCGTTCGCCATCGGCAGGGAGTTCATCCCCACCATCTTGCAACCTAAATGATCTCGCACCGCACGGTTGACGAGGAATTTCCTCCCAAGAACTATCAGATAGTGGAATGAACTTCCAAACGAAGTTTTCCCAAAGGGGGTTCTTCAAAATAAGAGTGAATAGTTTTCTTATGGGTCGAAAACGAGCTCGTGATGCCTCTGGTGTAACGGCAACCTGGCTGGTGTTATCGCTATAAAGCTATAAAAAGCTATAAAGAAAAAAAAACCACATATCATAATTGTCGAAACTGTAAACCCTACATGTTAATGATACACGTGGACTATATAAGAGCACCTTCACATTATGCACCTGCAACACTAAATCAAATGTAATTACTAGTAATTTGACATATCAGTCGTTTAATCCTTAATAGCAATTAATTACAGATAAGTAAGATAATCCTTAGATAACCAGAACACTTAATAATAAGTTTGTTAAAATATATGATTGTTCAAAGGGCACACATTTTCCCAGACATAATATTAATATCTAATCAATAGGCCCGTTTCTGGTCAAGGCTAGATTTAGAGTAAGGAAATCATTTAATCATATAAACATGCAAAAGTAACTCTGTTTGGTTATTCGTTACTGCTTGACTTACCGGCCGATTTTCTTATTATTACACAATAAATTATTTATAAATTATTAACAAGAAATTATTTTCTTTATACACATAAAGAAAATAATTTCTCTATTTTTATGAGAATAATACGAAAATTCGGATATACCGCGGGTGGAAAATTTGGCATGGTAAGCGTCCTGGAAAAAGAAAGTTGTAGAAGTATAAGTACACGTTTTATTTCATGCTGATGCTGATTTTTGATGTAGTTCTTCTTCTTAACCCTTATCTAAAAGATTGTTTGTTGTACCAATAGGAGCCGAGCAGAGGCCAAATAAAGAATGAAGAAAGCATAGCCCTGCGCAATTTTAGTGGAACGATCCTGCATCACATACGGATCTAAACAAATGTCAGAACGTTAATACAATAAGTAGGTTGTTTATTATTTATTTTGTAAACATTCATTTTAACTCGGTGTGGTTGTCTGCTGCATCACTTTACACGCTACTCAAATTGTAAATTACAAAAGATTGTAACTATCCATTTTTTTTTAACTTGAGTGTGGCGTGAGTTTCTTGCCAGTTCTTCTCATAGCTCCACCCCGTCAGCGAACTGATCGTAGGCAAATTTGCTGACACTACTTTTCGGATAACCTGTTACATTCTTGTGACTTTTATAAGTGTTACCTTGTAACCTAGATGAATAAACGAGATTTCATTTCATAGGTCTGATCTGTAAGTCCAAATTAAATTGATGAATTTATTTTGACTAGAAGTCACGCGGGGCTTCGCTCCCGTCGTTTTTATTTGGCCACTGCTCAGCTCCTTTTGGCCGTAGCGTAATGTTATATAGCCTAAAACCTTCCTCAATAAATGGGCTATGCAACACTAAATTTTTTTTTAAAATTGGATGGAACTAATAGTTTCTGAAATCCAAACAAACAATCTACAGCTTTATATTATTATAGTGTAGATTTTAATTATAATTTTATTATAGATTATCTAGCCCAAACTCAATCAGTGTTTTTTCCGTATACGTCTGGCAGTTTAATTGATATTTAAAAAGATTATGATGTTTAGTACGGTGATTGATATGGATAACAGCCACGTGTTTTGCTGACAAATGTTTGCGGCACAAGCGATTGCATGCCGCCAACATCTTTACTAATATTTTTAAAGCTAAATATTTGTTTGTTGCGCTTTACAGCTGAACCGCTAAATTGATCTGAGTAAAAGAGAGACTAGGATCTGGACATATCGACGAATTAATTTTTGCTATTTAAGGGTTTCGTACCTCAAAAGGAAAAATCGGAACCCTTATAGGATTACTCCGTTGTCCGACTATCTGTCCGTTTGTCAAGAACGCGTATAGGTATCAAGCTGATATTAATGTCAAATACTCGAGACTGCAATCCCATGGCGCAACAAAAAAAATGAAAACTATGAAACACTAACATAATTTTTCAAATTGGACCAGTAGTTCATGAGATTATCGCATTCAACTAAACAAACAAACAAACTCTTTAGTTTTATAATATTACTTCACTCCCGTCGTTCTTTATTTGACCAATGCTTAGCTCCTATTGGCCATAGCGTGATGTTATATAGATTATAGTCTTCCTCGATAAATGGGGTATCCAACACTAAAATAATTTTTCAAATCGGACCAGTAGTTCTTGAGATTAAAGCGTTCATCAAACAAACAAAGTCTTCAGCTTTATATTAGTATAGATATTATAGTTCAAGTTGATATAAACTAGCATCCTCAAGACAAATCAAACGAGCCCAACTTCGATGGGGTAGCACCATTTTATTACGATGTCCCCATCCGAATCCATCATCAGATGAGCTGCGGGAGTGTATACTGCGCTATAGGTATTGGGCTTGAATTCCGAAATGGGCAATCATAGCATTTTCCTGTCATTAAATTCTCAGTTTCAGCTCGGAGTTCTGATAACAGCACGACTGATGACATCAGACTCACCCTCTTTTGCAAAATGTATGTGTGATGAAAATCATGACGCTGATTTGGCCGGACTGGCCTTTTGGTCTAGTGGTTAGTGACCTGACCTGACTGCTAAACCGGAGGTCGTGGGTTCGATCCCCACCCAGGACAAATCTTTGTGTGATGAGCATAAAGGTTTGTTCTGTGTCTGGTTGTAATTTATCTATAATATGTATATATTTACGAAAAAAAAATGTATTTAAGTAGTATATCAGTTGTTTAGTACCCATAACACAAGCAAATATAATTGCTTACTTTGGGACTAGATGGCGCTGTGTAAATGTGATAGAATATTATTTATATTGAATACATTAATTATTGTGCAGTAGAAATCTAAGAATAACGTCATGGACTCCTTATTAAACAACAACATAAACAGATTATCTACGTAGTAATGTCAGTTTAGATTCCGGCATGATAATAAAAAGATTTGTACCGATAGCTTTTATAAGCCGGCGTAGATGTTTGCTCTTTCAGTCTGCGTCTTGGGTGTGCAAAAGTGTGCTCGGTATTTTATCAACCAGATATTCTGAAACGTAAGTAATATTTTATTAATTAAACGTCAGTAGGTATTTCGTTTTAGTTTTAAGTTGTATAGAATACTAGAAGTCTTTCAGTTTATTTGGCCACTGCTCAGCTCTTTTAGGCCGTAGCTTGATGTTTTATATTAAATAGCCTATTTTACTCAGTGATAATGTAGCTTTCTAACAGTAATTTTTTTTTTATATCGGTGCAGTAGTTATAAGTTATTCGTTACATACAAAAATAAAAAACATTCCTATTTATATTATTAGTATAGATATAGATTTAAAATCATTATCCTCCTTTTTGGCAGCCGGGTAAAAAGATTTTTTTTTAAAACAACAGCTCGTTCTTATTATAATAAAACAGTTAGAAAAACCTAGAAGTATAGTGAATTATACTCTACCAAATAAAAAACCTAGGAATAAAATAACTACATATTATTATATACTATTAGGTTTTTTGTAAATAGTTTAAGACAACGGTGTTCTATTTAGATTTTTAAATTCGACATAATAAAATTATTTATTAAAATAACGGTTCCGTTATGTAAGAAGAAGTAATAATAATATGTATATTTAGTTTATTTATTGTATGCCAGACCACAGAAACAATGAAAAAATGTATTATTTATCGGACAACGGTGTCCTACATGGCTTTTAAACTTTAAACGCCATGTAGGATATCACATATATAAATGTATTATGAAATAAAAACTCATCATCATCATCATTTCAACCCATAATCGTCCCACTGCTGGGCACGGGTCTCCTCAAAAGTATGTGGAGGGAATTTAGCCTACTATACCACGCTGGCCAGACGGGTTGGTATAGGGTTTGTTTCGAATTTTCCTTTTCTCACAAAATAAAAAAAAAAACTGAAATAAAAACTATATCGAAATATTCAAGATACTTTATAAACTTAATTGATCATTGATAAATTAAATAACAAATGTGTTTACAGGTAAAAAAGGAGCTAAAATGGTTCCCTCGCTTCAGACAACCGAAGTTATAACTGAAACTGAAAAGAAGACATTAACATTGCCACCCAGAAAATACGAACTAGTGTACCGTAACCTAATTACCTTCGGCTACTGGCATCTTGCTGCCATTTACGGGTTGTACCTGTGTTTTACAGAAGCAAAATGGGCCTCAATTGTTTTCGGTAAGTGTGTCTCTTACCTCAAACACCGAAAAAACAGGTCCCAACGCGTTGTGGTCACTGGAAAACATTCATATCACGTAAATTGTGTTCGGGTTCTTATGGCTATATGGTATGAAACACACGAGGGGGATAGTCACGACGTGTCGTGTGTTCTCGTTGTGACTATCATAGAAAGGCCATATAGTAAAATTCATCCTCTGTCTGTCCTGCTTATGCGACCACAACGTGTTGTGATAATGAAATAAATCTTGGGGACAGAAGATAGTAATACATACAATTTTTCTTTAGCATCCTAATCGCGGCATTTCTGCATTTAGTTTTACCACGTATCAGATAAACAATAATGCTGTAGGTACCTACATAATTATTCATATCATAGTAGCTATTATTGCAATTACTGCAATTATAATTACCACTGGAAATTTATGAATTACTCAGGTAGCGTGCGATAGAGTCGCATTTTTGATCTAATGAATCAATCACGCTAATTGTGATTAGTTTCTGTCCAAGTTCTTATTTAACATCTTATATTCACCGCTTGAAGAGGAAGGCAGCCGTTTTTCCCGTATACCAAATTATATATTCACTTCATTTGACTCTATCAATACATCTACAATAGCTCTACACTTACCGTTGAAAGATCATATTGATATAGCGGCGGTAAGTGTCTCATTCCATTTCAAATTAAATCTGCTCTCAAATGGATCGGGTATACTTCTTACGTTGGAGTAAGAATTGGATTCATTGACTGATTTTCTTTTCAGGTTTTCTAGTATTTACATTGGCAGAAATCGGCATCACAGCTGGCGCACATCGTCTATGGGCTCACAAAGCTTACAAAGCTAAATTACCATTAGAAATTCTTCTAATGCTCATGAATTCTATAGCTTTTCAAAATACTGCTACTGACTGGGTGAGGGATCACCGTCTTCATCATAAATACAGTGATACGGATGCAGACCCACATAATGCAAATCGAGGATTCTTCTTCTCTCATGTTGGATGGCTTCTCACTAAAAAACACCCAGAAGTGAAGAGCCGAGGAAAAACTATTGACATGTCTGATATTTACAAAAATCCCGTGTTAAAGTTTCAGAGAAAGTAAGTATCACACACAGATGTTTTTTAGTTTGAAACCATCCAACCGATGTGATCATTAGAAGTAATCATGCGAAGAATATTTTAAACCACTTAACGGGCGGGTTTTACACAAAATGTTAAAACAAGATACATACATGTTTATACATACATATGTACGAATCGAATACAGAACCTTCTTTTTTAAGTCGGTTAAAAGTATTTTAGTTTATATGTTTGGTTATCATAGCATACAGCCCTCCCAATGTCAAAGACTTAATATTCATTGATATAACTATACGAGTACTGTTTTCGGTTTTTTCCATACTTCTTGTGCAGCTTGATATTTATCAAGCTTTATGCAGCTTATTGCCAAATTTCATAATTCTAGCTTAACGGGAAGTATGAATACCTATGTGCCCTATAGGTTTTGCCTTTTTTGATCGTCAAGATAAACGACAAAAGTAGAGTATAAACGTTTGTATCTTTTGATTGCTTTTGCTTAGAACTCTGATTTTTTATTACGCCAAGGAATTGCAGACCCGAGTATTTGTTATTAACTTCAGCCTGATACCTCCCCTCCACACATTCTTGAGAAAAATATTGTTGACAGACGTAGAGACAGACAGACAGACGGACAACGGAATGATCCTGTAAGGGTTCCGTTTTTTTTTAGGTACGGAACCCCAATAATACACACTTCATAATTTTAATGATCTCGATTGTATTGATAAGATATTTTATGTCTTTGTTCAATTACAAGTTTATAAAAAGTCTTTAAGTAATAATGGACAGCTAATTATAATAATGAAATGAATAAAAATAATGTTGTGTTGTTTTTTTTTTATTACAGGTACGCAATACCTCTTATAACCATCGTCTGCTTCGGCCTGCCGACATTCATCCCGGTGTACTACTGGGGAGAGAGCTGGACCACTGCTTGGCACCTCACCATGCTTCGATATGTAATGAACCTGAATTTCACATTCATGGTCAATAGCGTTGCACATATCTGGGGAAACAAACCTTACGACAAAGATATTCTGCCAGCTCAAAACCTTGGTGTTTCTCTTGCAACGTTCGGTGAAGGTTTTCACAACTATCATCATGTCTTTCCATGGGATTATAAAGCAAGTGAATTGGGAAATAATTATTTAAACGTAACGACTAAGTTTATTGATTTCTTTGCGGCGATTGGCTTGGCTTACGATATGAAAACTGTCTCCAAAGATATGATAAAACAAAGAGCTGACAGAACTGGTGATGGTACCAACCTTTGGGGTTGGGGAGACAAAGATTTGAGTAAGGAAAGTAAGAAAAACACACACATATTATATGAGAAGAAACAGAGCTGATGATGTTTCACGTTGAAAATAATTAGAGGTTAACTTATTTATAAAGCATTTTCAAATAAACGATATTACTATATTTAAATTAATGTTATTTTTTATGAGAACTGATTTGAATGAGCAACAATAAGAAATAAATGTTTCAAGGTCTTCCAACAAGATCCATTAAATTATTAAAAAAACTTTAAGCACTATGCAATTTCCTTTGCTTAGTCACAAAATAAGTAATAGTGGCTTAGGTTTAGCATTTTATATAAGTACTCGTATATCTATAGACTGATATTAACGCACAGCCCAAACCGCTGGGTCCGACCGATTCCGTACGGTAGCATCTGGTAGAAATTGCCTTGAGCAGCCATGGCGAGTGACCAAAAGGCTCGACTACCAGTGGTATGATCCTGGAGTCGTTCGCCAATTCTAGCAACATGTTATGCCTTGGCTTCGGACCCCATGGATAGGACGCGAAGAATTCGCGAGGCCCATCCCAATCCGCTGACTCATAACGCCACACTCTGCGAAACTCTTTTGCCGGTTAGCGATCGGGTTTCACAACAGGTGCTCTAGTACGGACAAGGCAGTGGCCGACGCGACGTCGCCCCTCAAGTAATTGCAGAAGCTTTTAACAATTTCTTTATTGATGAAGTTCACCAACTCCTTTTGACCCAATTCTTGCTTACAGTAATATTGACAGGAATCCTAACTCTATATTTATTCTGCCTACTACACCATTGGACATTGTCAAAATTATATGCTCTTTAAATAACACCAATAGTCATGGCTATGATGGAATTGATACAGACATAATAAAAAAGGTAGCAACATAGCACCTATTATGAGTCATATCATCAATCTCTGCATAAATCAAGGTCACTTTCCTGAAAAACTTAAAATCACAGTAATTAAACCAATTCACAAAAAAGAAGACAATAAAATTATTGGAAATTATAGACCAATAGCACTGGTTCCAATATTTTCCAAGATAATGGAAAAGGTTAGTCTTTACTCTTTTTTTGAAAGATTTGATATTTTATCTGAAGAACAATATGGTTTCAGGAAACAAAGATCAATTAATATGGCAATATATCGAGTAATGGAAAAAGTGATTAGCAATGTTGACAAAAGAACTCCAGTTGTAGCGCTTCTAATGGATATGTCTAGAGCATTCGATCATGTAGAGCATGATATACTATTAAATAAGCTGGAGCGATATGGCATACGAGGAAATGCATTACAGCTTCTAAAATCTTATTTATCAAATCGCACTCAAATAACATGCATAGCTAAACTTTGTATGAGGTCAAAAATTGAAAAAACATTTGTGTCTCGTGCAAGAAATATTATTTACTTATTTATATTATTATATTATATTATATTATATTATTACCTTTGGCATGCCCCAACGTAGTATACTTGGCCCCTTATTATTTAACATCTACATAAATGATATGCCAAAGGCGACCAAAAATAAAATGATTTTATTTGCTGATGATAGCACTATTCTCTTTTCTGGCAATGATATTAATCCTCTTGAAAACGAAATAAATAATGATCTCAAAAATGTAATAAATTGGGTAATTAATAATAACTTAAAAATATCCCTTAGTAAGACAAAAATAATTTCATTTTATCAACAAACAAATAAACCTACATTAAAAATAGAATATCAAAATACAACTATTACCGAAACGAATTGTACCAAGTTCCTGGGTCTTAACATAGATAATCATCTGACATGGAAGCAACATATTGACTTCCTTTCAAAGAAACTCCATCAATTTTCATATGCTCTCCATATAAGCTATCAAAAACAGTGAACTACTGCGATATTGGCTTATAATGCTTATGTGGCTTCAAACATAAGATATGGAATTATCTTTTGGGGAAACTCAACTGATTGGGAGATTGCTTTTAAAGCCCAAAAACAAAGCTTGAGATCCATTTGTAAATTGTACTCTACCGACAGTTGCAAAGCAATATTTAAAGAATTAAAATTATTAACTCTACCGTCAATGTATATTTTTGGAATGGCCGTATTTGTTAAAAATAATTTTCACTTATTTGAAATCCCACGCTCTCAACGTTATCAAAATTCTATCCGTGTTGTATCCCATCATACATCGTTATTCAGCAAAAGTGTTCTCGGTATGACATCAAAAGTATACAATAATATACCAACAGCCATTAGGAATAAAAATTGTTTGCACGAATTTAAAAGGTCCCTTTATATTTTCTTGGCAAATAAATGTTACTACTCAGTTGCTCAGTTTTTAAATGATAAGAAAAGTTACCACGAGTGATGATACCTAAATTTTTATTTTATGTTTTTCTTACATTTATATTCTTTCTAAATTAATATTATAATATACCTGTAATTATTTAATTTTAAGTGTTAAATTTTGTACGCCACTAGAAAGGCAAAACATAGATAAGGACTTATTTATGTAAGAATACCATCTGCTTGTATGTACCTATGTTTACAAAATAAATGATTTGTATTTGTCGCATCGTAAGAAATTACGAGCTCGCATGACGCATGGTAAGAAGTTGCGAATTGATTCAAATCGCATATTCGGACTGCTATCTTACGTTGACGTCGAAAGAAAAAACACTAGAACCGTGGAACCGATTCGCAGTTTTGCCTTCGCACACATAGAGATATCATTCTTAATATACCTAATAGTTGTGTAGATTTATTAATGTAAGGTTTAATGGACTTGTTATGTTCTTTAAGAATAAAAATTCCTTAAATAAAAAAATAAAAAAAATATAGTAGTTTTTTCCCCCTTATTACAAAATACGAACTAATTAAACCAGGTTTAAACTGAGAACTTTGACACTAAAACAATGGCTTATGTCAATTTAAACTTCTTCGTCCATATTTTGTAATAAGGGGGTTATGGTCTCCTATTTTGACCTATTTACTTTGTAACTGACGTAGACATTAATTTCTTTATGGTTGTATTAACCATAAATACACTTATAAATTGTGATTGATGAATTGATCTTGTGGTTTTTATATATTTCTCAGGTTTTACAATATTTCTGATAAAATATCGCCGAAAAGCAATGAAGGCGAACACTTCACGATACGTTTTTCACCACCACCTCTTCCAAATACATTTTTTGCAGTAATTTTACTATGTGCTTGTTTTACAATTGAAGTGAATTCTAAAAATAATTTAAGTAACGTAACTGATCGGGTATGCTTTTTGACAATACTACTTTATTACTAGTATTAAGATTACTGACCTACCTTTTTTGGAATTTGAACGTTAAAGGCCCGAGTACTGCGCGAGGATTCATCTAAGATGTCAAATATACGCATGTGACGCAGCACTTAGGGAAATTACTGTGATGCGATTTCGTACGGCAAGTCTTTTCTCTACCTTCCACAGTTCGGGTGACCATTCCATCGACGACCGTCAACACGTAACATCACAGGAATATGCGATGCGAATAAATTCGCAAGTTTTAAAGATGTGTTGCGCGAGTTAGGTTTAAAGGTACTTTATTTCTCAAAAGAACTACCTACAGTTCGCTTAGATGAGATTTACATGATGTTTACTTAAGTAAATTTAACAAATTTTGGCATGCATTAGATATGTAAAGGTATTTAACTTAGTTACTAACAATACATAACTGTGTAAGTAGGTAGGTAGGTATTACAAATCTTTGAATGAAAATGAAAATTATAGTCCAGGAGCAATTCGCCGAATCAGACACCGGAACATGATGTGAAGTTAATTCGTATTTTTTTTGAAAATTGCAAAAAAAAAATTGTATTCAATTTTGTGTTCAAGCCCTTTACGTTGACATCTATGCTTACGCATTCAGAGTCCAAGAGGATCACATACGACTTTGAATCGCCCAAAATTATAAGATTCCATTCTATAATCTGTATCGTGATTAAGCAATAATAGATTGAGTCAGTACGCTCCAAGTGGTCATAAGAAGGATTAGGAAACAAATCACTAAACACCTATGCAAGAGAAAGAACTCTCAAATTATTTATCTATAATGTGTATGTTGTATTCAAAATAATGTATTTTAGTAGTATATCAGTTGTTTAGTATCCATAACATAAGCAAATATAATTGCTTAATTTGGGACTAGATGGCGCTGTGTGAATATGGGGGAAAATATTAAATAAGATCTTGCATCAACACGTCTGACCGATGTGGTATGAATAATTAATAAGGTAGGTTGAAAGACTATAGTCTGTTAAGTATATGTTTTTGGTGCTTTATATACTGCTATATACTTATATAATATCATTAGTTCTCATACTGCTGCGGTTAAACAACGGGTGTGTATGCGGCTGCTGTTCGTAAAATCAAACTTAAACTATGTCCTTCGGAAAATATTGGCTCAGCCTCACAACTAGGAACAAATATAGATAGTGAAATGTGAACGTAACATCTTCCTAAACCTTCGGGAAAAAGACGTGGTGGGAAGTACGTCTACTTAAATAACTACGATGGATACCCCAGGAATTTATTTCAGTGCATTCTGATAATGTATAAAACATTTATAACCTGTACAGGAATTGCAGGCGAGATTGGATTACGATTCTTCAATACCACAGCCGCCGGTAAGCTATTTATAAATCTATCTTTTATGGCTTGGTCTGGCATGGCCTTAGGCCTTGTTCACATGCGCGTCACGATGCCAATGTCGTCAATCTTGAACAGTGCTATGGCGACGTGCTAATGCACGGCATGGCAACGTCGCATCGGACGTCCTTGGAACCGATGCACGGCTCAGTTTGATTCTGATTTGTTAATTACACTTATTGAGGAACGTCCAGTATTCTGGGACAATAAAGGATTTCAAGGACTATAAGCGGCACCGTGTAGTGTATTTTGCGCACAATAACATAAATTGTCACGTCATTTCACCGTACCCTGCCACGGCATCGCGTTAAGGAGGAGAGCTAGAGGGTTCTAATCCACACACTGCCCTAATTCGGGTTGGTTGATCAGACATACCAATAGAATGTCTTCTAGGGATGGGCTTCCTCACGATGCGATGTCTTCCTTCGCCGTCAGCAGATGGTATGTCACTTGACTAGTACATAAATATAAATACCACAAACTGAAATCCACATTGATACTGGCGTTCGGCATCGAACTCGAACCGCATGATTTACATGGCGGTCACTTATCCATTCGGCCACCATCGCTCGTACTATTATTGCTACTTTTTATGGCATGCTAATAAATGTTACTGTTGTTAAATATTTCTGATCTGAAGTGCAGGATCGCGCAGGATTCAGGCCGCATATAATCGATCCTATTACAAATCTCTTGAGGAGGCCTACATCCATCAGTACACGTCTTGCAGCTGACATGATGTTGATGATGAAATATAAACATGCATTAGCAGCAGAGTCAACCTCCAATCGGATGTCCATCGTAACTTTGCTTTCTTCTTTATTTTGACGATTAATTTATTATCCATTTCAGATACTGAGGTCCAAAATAGATATTACTGAGACTGGCAAATATGGATATAAGATATATCCTGGTGACCTACCACATCACGTAAGAACTAAGTAATAACTTTATTTTTGCTGTCGCTAATTACAAGACTGTCACTCTGGCGTAGCGGTGGCGTGGGTCCGATTCCCACGCGAGACAAATATATGCGAAATTCATAGGTATTTGTTTCGAGTCTGGGTGTATTTTTGGTGAAGACTTTCGCGACATCCATATTCACGCTCCCATTGTATTACAAATTCATTGGATCCACATGCATTACAAATTTATTGCAAACATTATGCATACATATTATTCATCATATCAGCCCAACGACGTCCACTGTTGAACATAGGCCTCACCTGATTTCCGCCACAACGCGCGATTTTGAGCATCCCGCATCCCGGGTCACCCGCAATCTTTATCAGGTCGTCGGTCCATCTGGCGGGGGGCCGCCCCACTCTCCGCTTTCCAATACGTGGCCGGCATATTATTATGTACTGCAAATTCACTGGTTTATTGCATGCGCATGCCTGGCACTATAAATGCGTTATCATTCATTATTTTTAAAACATTTTGTTTTCAATGCGTTTTATGATCAGTTCTGGAAATATTTTAACATGTTCCCCAATAGACCAAGATCCCAGAGCTCCCAGACGTTACTCATGTTCTGAGAAACAAAATGTAGACGAGAAGGTAGTGTTGGTGTGTACTATGAACGTACGCATACTCGCTAACTTGTGCTGACGGCTAATTTTTAGGTATCCGGTACTAAAGGTACTTAAAATTGTTTGTAACTTTACTTATTTTCTGAGTGCTGATTTTTATATATGTTAAACAGAATAATGTTAATAATCAATAACCAAACTCCCAGACACATTCAAGGGGCGGTTTTTACAGCCAGACACTTCAAAGTTTGAAAAAAATACTCAAACCGCCTTTCGGGCTTAAGATTTCGCAAACGGATCCCTAAATAAAAAATGATGTTAGCAAACTAATAATATTTTTTAAAGACCTATCGAACGATATATCACAGTATGGGGCACATCAGAGAAAAAAAATATCCCCATTATTTGACATGTAGGAGAGGTAGGCTTAAATAATATTTTTTTCAAGAATTTTTCATAATACTTGGTTGGTATGACTAATACATATATCCTAGCCCAATTTGTTTGCTATATATTATTAAATTAAATGCTTTGAGTGCCATATTTAACATTGTGATTACGAATACGCATAATTTGATGTCGTATTATGATAGAAGCGTGATCGAATCAGAAATGAGGAGATCCGCAGAAGAACCAAAGTTTTTTGACCGACATTGCCCACCGGATTAGCAAGTCACGCAGAACTGATGGCCGATGGGGCCGAAAAGTTCTTGAATGGACCACAAACTAAAATCCACATTGATACTGGCGTTCGGCATCGTACTCAAACTGCATGATTTACATGGCGGTCACTTATCCATTCGGCCACCATCGCTCGTACTATTATTGCTACTTTTTATGGCATGCTAATAAATGTTACTGTTGCTAAACATTTGTGATCTGAAGTGCAGGATCGCGCTGGATGCAGGCCGCATACAACTGGTCCTATTGAAAGTCCCTTGAGGAGGCCTATGTCCAACAGTGGACGTCCTACGGCTGATATGATGATGATGATGAATGATAGAATACACATGAATTAGATTATTTGGTTATACATAAGCGTGTATCTAACATTTCTGTTGTTGTTATGTTTCTCGATGATATCATATCGCGTAGGTACCTCCTATCTAACTGAAATTATTACAATTTCAGTAGCAAACAAAACTATTTTAAAGATTAAAATCCCCGAGTCATTTGTTACTTCCGTGTTCATCGTAATCGTTATACGACAACAAAATGAACGACGTAATTACTGTGTAATGACATTTTTAGGGTTCCATACCTCTAAAGACAAAAAACGGAACACCTATAGGTTCACTCCGTTGTCCATCTGTCTGTCTGTTTGTCAAGAATATTTTTTAAAGATTTTTCGAAGTTTGTGGCACTGGAAAATAATCATTTAATATGACCATTTATAAAAAACTAAAATCAGCTACCGTTACATGTTTGGAGTGCCCTCCTTAAATACCTATTTATTTTTATTCTTTAACTACCAAACCTAGTAGCGGTCCATACCAATCCTCTAAATTTCATCAATATACATCGAGTAGTTTTTGAATAAAATGCCTGTGACATACGGAAGGACAGACGGACATGACGAAACTATAAGGATTTAGTTTTTGCCATTTTTTTGCCAACCCGAAAAATAGGTTCTTAGTGGTGTTTCAAAAGCCAGCCCAGAGAGATGTGATTATGGATATGTGTATATTGAAATCTATACGGACAAAATCGCAGGCATAAGCTTATTATTTATTGATTTGCAACGCGAAAGTTTAAAAGTTTTTATATTATACTCAGTTATTGACCTGCCCTACCGTACCTATATACATAATATGCTATTTTATTTTTGCGTTATTTCAGGTACTATTTTTTAAATTGACCCGTAAAATATATCGAGCATTTTGTGCCGGCAGTATCATCAAAATAGACAGGGTTCTTACTTCTGCACATTGTTTTCTGACGAACAAAAAGACGTAAGTTTTTTTAATATAAGTAATCATCATCATCATATCAGCCCAACGACGTCCACTGTTGAACATAGGCCTCACCTAATTTACGCCACAGCGAGCGATTTTGTGCTGCCCTCATCCAACGACCACCCGCAACCCTTACAAGGTCACCGGTCCATCTGGTGGGGGGACCTCGAAAACTTTTTTGCCCCATCGGCCATCAATTCTGCGGGCTATATGGCCTGCCCACTGCCACTTCAGCAATGCGATTCAGTGAGCTATGTCGGCAACTTTAGTTCTCCTGCGGATTTCCTTATTTCTGATTCTGTCACGCAGGGAAACTCCGATATAATATATAAAATAGCCCCTTCCATAGCTCGCTGGGCGACAGTGAGCTTTCGAATGAGCCCCATAGTTAGCGGTCACGTCTCAGTAGTTTAGTACCGTAACCATAAGTCATCACTGATGACACATTTTAACCTCTTTCTCGAAGTTGGACCTACCTAACCGGACCGTTTGTCCTATGTATATATATTGGTCAACAACTTCGAGATTAGAGTTCCCCACAGTGATAGGGGTGGGCGCTACATGGCTATTAGGCATAACTTTCGTCTTATCCATGTTCATTTTAAGGCCCACCCGTCGAGAAGCTCTATCGAGGCTACCGAGCATTGTGCTTAGGTCCCCCAGTGATTCTGCCATGACCACGATATCGTCGGCAAATCGGAGGTGGGTGATGTACTCGCCATTAATGTTGATGCCAAAACCGTTCCAGTCCAGAAGCTTGAAGACATCTTCCAACGCGCTGTGAACAGTTTCCAAGATAACACATCTCCCTGTCTCACACCTCACTGCAATTGGATAAGTTTCGAGCTCCGATCCTGGAGACGAACAGACATGGTTGCGTTTCTGTACAAACACCTCAGCACTTCGATACACCGATGGTCGATTCGGCATCTCTGAAGTGCCTGTAGCACTGCCCATGTTTCCACCGAATCGAAGGCTTTCTCATAGTCCACAAACTTTAAGGATAGTGGCCGGTTATACTCTTCGGTTTCTGTATAACCTGCCGCAGCGTATGTACTGTAGCATCTTCGGAACCCGGCTTGTTCGGGAGGCTAGAAGTCGTTAAGCCTTCCAGCCTCCCGAACAAGCCAGGTCTTTTCTAATATATAAATACATTAAAATTTGTAGTTGCTTAGGCGTCATTTACACGAGGTGAATTTCTCGCCTCGAAAGTACGATTATTGTAAGCGAAAGTAAAAAAACCCAATATATGACCCAAATATATTATAACCAAATATGTTATGCGAACATTGCAAAAGTACATGAAATTTTTTTTCATAAATATACACTAAATAATTGCGACTTTGCCATTCAACCCCCTTAAAATATAATACTTTCTAATAAACTCGCTTTATTTTCAGAGATATTCATAACTATGACTCAGTGTCGGTAGTTGCTGGCGTAGTAAAAACTTTATTATATATGAAGGAAGAGACCCCATTTAGGCAATGGCGTCAAATTAAAAATGTGTTTTCGCAACGCTTGTTTCGATTTCCAGCACATGACCTTGCTGTTCTGGTAAGATTAAATTTAGATTAAAGTATCAGATTAAAGTATTATGAAATACATCAGTATTAATGCCATTTGTCCGAGTAGTGATTGATTAAGAATAGGTAATGTCACTACCCCATTAAAATTTCAACCCAGGGGTGTCGTACAAAGCGACTAAGGAAGTAACCTTAAGAGGGAATGCGGGCTACAAGGAATTTGAAAGATAGGTATTCAGAAAAACTATTGCAGTCGCGCTTCGCTTTTATCTCAAGTCTGCAACCGTAAAGTGTGATAAATAGACAACTGTTGTTCAGATAATAAGATAAAAAATTTTAAATTACGAGATTGACGTTCCGTATTCCCATGTTTTCTTCTCGAAAAATGAGCCGATTCAATTCTTTTTTACATGAAAAATTCAAAAAAGAGTATCTAGCCATACTCTTTTTTGAATTTTTCATGTAAAACAGAAGTCAAAGAGTCTTTAATTACCAATAGAGCTGAGAGGGTTTAGGCCATAATCCACTCACGCTGGCCTAGTGCGGGTTGGTGGATGGGTTTCCTTACGATGTTTTCCTTCACCGTTAGCAGATGGTAAGTCACTTGACTAGTACATTACTGCCGGTCGGGATCGAACTGGGACCGCGTGATTTGCACGCCGGTCCCTTATCCATTCAGCCACCATCGCTTCGCTTATTATATATAAATATATTATATATTTAATATAAATAAATAATTAAATATATAATATATTTATATATAATATTATATGCATGTTTTTTTTAGCCACATAAATCGCTCCTTGAATACAAAAGCGACACAAGTCAAAATTCATAAATTTTACAAAATGGCCACAACAAATTTTTGAAACAGCTTTTTTTATTTATTAAATATAAGATGTTAATATATCATTAGAAGCGTATTTTTTAGCTCTATCTATGTACAATATGAACTTTACAATAAAATCTAATCGCACTTTTTCACGCAACCGACGTGCGTTTGTGTTTAATTTCGGGGCACAACTAAAAAAATGGCGGTCTTGCACTGACGTTGCCTGTCAGTGCTCCAATGCAAAAAAAGCGGCAAGCCAATTTGGTCATAATATAAGCTAAAACGATGGGTTTTTTTATTATAAAATAATTATACTCGATTTAGATATCATTTTTGCACTAAAACGATTTCAATTTTTTTTTTATTTGTGGCCCTTTTGTATTCAAGGAGCAAAATATTTTGCTATATACCTGATAGTACGGAATCCTCACGCGATTCTGAGTCTTGACCAGTTTTGTTAATTGTAGGTTGTAGATCGATCTTGGGCATTCGGTAAATACGTTAATTCCATTCCTTTTGCATCCATGGATTATGATTTTGATGGCGTTTGTATTGCTGTCGCATTTAAAGCCACAAAGGTAAGTCAGGAAGCTAATTTACTTCTTTAAGTTGACAAAACAAGTGAAATTGACTCTCTCTCTTCAATTAAGAGCTGCGCTCGAAATTGGCTAAACATAAATACTTAAATGAATTCGCTGTAAACTTGAATTATTTATAATCTTTACTTACATTCTAAAGCCATCACAAGTCACATAAAATATCGTGTCCATGTCATAAGATATTCAGGACCAAGGTCCCAAGAACCGTTTATCGTCATCATCATCATTTCAACCCATAAAGATCCCACTGCTGGGCACTGGTCTCCTTAAAAAAACCGTTATTTAAATATTTATATTTTGCTTAGTATGGTTCTAGGCACAAAAGATTATCCGCTATGTTTTTCCACCCGAACATACAAATGTAATGGTCCAAAAATTAACACGATACGCAAGTAGTAATTAAGAATGATTGTATTTCACAATAATTCTTAATTACTACTTGTACAGTTATCATTATATCAAACATTAAGATAAAATTCCTATATAAATAGTAGATCATTAAATTCTCAACTAGGATGATATTTCTTTTTGTTAATAAACTACATCGTGGTAATAAACTGGACTGTTTACATTACATGCTGTCGTGCTAAACAAAAACTAAAGAATGCCATAGCACAAGTTTTGGAAAACTGGTATCTACGGTTGATGGTTTTAGACATATTTTTCTGTTAACTTAGGCATGCAGTTGGCACTGTTCTTCGTTAGTAGGGCAGCATGGGTTTACGCTACGTTGAAGGTTGAATGGAATCACAATGAGTTTAACACATTTTTTTGAACCAAGTAATAACAATTCCAGAGTTGGTCAACAATCAAATACGCATACTCAGAAGAGGTACAGATGATTAAAAAAAGAAACTGCGAGGATATCCTTCAGCGGAGTTGTAGACTTTACTATTGCACGGAGTGTGACCACCAGTATAATAATGCCTTCGCTGTACGTATAATTAATTTATTATCTTTAATTCCACAAACTTGATGGCCATTTTCTACATTTTTCTGCCGTTTGATTCGATACACTTGGGCTATCGGGTTCAGGTGCTCGGGATCTTTTTAAAGAGCTATCAAAGCGTTTATTCGGAAGCTTCCCGTGACCAGCAGTCTGGCTATTTTCTTGCACAAAGAATATGCATTTTCATTGAATGTGGCAATGCTGATAGCCTGTTGGGCATTTTTCCGGTAGACAGCGGCAGCGATGCGGAAGAATTCTACATTATAATTATGACAATACGAATAATTGGTTTTTTTTTACATGTTTTTAAAAAAAACAAACTACAAAGCCTGACTGCTACGCCGGAGGTCGTGGGTTCGATCCCCACCCAGGACAAATATTTGTGTGATGAGCATGAAGGTTTGTTCTGTCCCTGGATGTAATTTATCTACAATATGTAGGTATGTATTTACAAAAAAAAATGTATTTAAGTATTATATCAGTAGTTTAGTACCCATAACACAAGCAAATACCTATAATAATTGCTTAATTTTGGATTAGATGGCGCTGTGTGAATGTGGTAAAATATTTAAAAAAAAAAAAAAAAAAAAAAACATGCAAAGTATTACGTACTATGGTAAACTAGGCGCTCAAAAACTTTTAATTTCGTATAAAATGTAAAATGTCTCTTACTGCTATCTGCTTAAGAAAATATATTTTAAAATTAATCTTCAAATCTAATTGGACAGCGATTTGTTTACAAACATTCTACATTGATATCAGCCCGATTATAGGATTCCATTCCACGCGGACAAAGTCGCGGGCTAGTCATCTATAAATTGCTGTGCTTAAATATAGTTTACTATTTTTAGGAAACAGCAGGTGGCGGTCTCATATGCTATATAACAAGAGATCCTAAGGAGGTTGATGAAACACAAGGTATCCTGGTAGGAGTCACATCAGTCGTGAATATGGGCATTCCCAGCTTGCACCATCGTGTTGGCATCTTTTCTGAATGGGTTGAAAACAAAAGCTGGATTAACAAGAAGAATATTTATTTTCTGGCTTTCTGTATACCATTTACTGTTATAAAATAAACTTTGTAGTTACATTTTGTTTTTGTGTTACACATGGTGGTATGGAGATGATGGTACCTTTATTACCGGTTTCAAAGGGGTAAATAGTGTTGCATCATTGAACTGCACTTTCCTTTCTATCACTTACAACCGTCAAGATAACGGTTCATTTGTCCGGTCCACCGGACCACCGAAAAACAATAGTAGGTATTACAGTTTACCGGCCTACGGAAGATTGTTTTTTTTTCTGTAGTCCGGTTCAGTGTATAACCAAAAAGCAAAAAGCGAAGTCTTCTTTTTACACGACTGCAAAAAAGGACGGACGGAGCGGCTCCACTTCTCTCTTGTTACCTGAATAGCTTGACCGATTTTGAAGTGCAAGGTGATATAATTGGTCTTTTTTTAGTAGTCTTTTTTTAGTATTCATTAGTATTAGTATTTATTTATTTATTTAATGTGTAGTTTTTATGATTTTTTAATTTTTTTTTTTTTTTTTTTTTTCGGTGTCTATTTTTAATAATTATGTTAATGTGTTTGTAAAATATGGGCTAAATTGCCTGAAATAAACAATATTTAATTTAATTTTTTTTTTTATAATATTCGTAAGTATTCATCCCCAAAATTAAATCTCTATATCTATACTAAACTAATATTATAAAGCTGAAGAGTGTATTTGTTTGTAAGCTACATAACATCATTCTATGGCGTGCGGGTTTACGCTCCCATCGTTCTTTATTTAGCCACTGATCAGTAATGTGAAACAGTTAAACGATTTTGATAAAACATATATCACTCCCCCACTCCACCTAGTTACTTAATTCCCTACTTTCTACCTTTATCCTTTACTCACAACAGAGACCTTCGGTCTTCTAATAACCTTCTTCTTGCCTGTTCTGCTCATACCACTGATTTTGTCCACTCTTCCTTCTTTATACAATCTATTCTCCTCTGGAACGGGCTCCCTCCTGAAGTCAGGATGGCTACAAATCGGTATACGTTTAAAATGAAAGTACGAAGCATTCTTTTCGATAGGCTGGCAGCATCAGCACATCAGTGACTTATTCGTATTTATGTATATATATTTATATATCATCTATTCCTATATATTTAAATAATATATATATATATGTATATATCTAATTTTTATATAGATATTTATTTTTTATGTTGTTATAGTATATATATGATAGGTATTATTATATAAATTCAACCTATCTTCTCCAAATTATTCTCTTCTACTTGCACCTACCATGCTCTTCTCTGCATCACCCTAAGGTTGGCTGGTAGACAATGCCTTTGGCATTAAGCCCACCTTTGTACTACTTATATAGTGCAAAAAGTTTAAATAAATAAATATATAAGAACGATGTTCAGCAGTGGACGTCGTTGGGCTGATATGATGATAACATCATATCAGCCCAACGACGTCCACTGCTGACGTCCGTTTTCTAGCGATCGTTCATAAGAACGATCGCTAGAAAACGTGCTTTCAAATAAAATAAATAAAAAATGTAATTTAAAAACCGACTGCCTAAAAAGTACTAAAAAGATGGAAATAAGTCACATTCATAATTAAATACCCAGGTATATAGCACTATAGAAATTCATAAGATAATAATATACTTACATAATAATTAATAATATTGTCTGACGAAGACTACTTTTTGGCAAGGTAAGGCAGTCGGGTTTTTTTTGGTTTTTTTAAATAAACACTTGTTTGACTGAGCTCAAATGACATAGTTATTGAATTGACAACTCTCGTCCCAATGGTTTATTAAAATAAAACAAATCAAAATAAACACAAGGTGCCATATATTACACAAAATGTAAGGCTCACAAAAATTACAAGCACATTACAACTAAGTACTGTTGTGTTAGATGTCAATGTATGTCTGTCTATTAGGTATGTATATCTGGAGACTCTGGTAAAGAATGAACCAGTTTGAGGTCGGTGACCGCTGACCACGCCAACCAGTATACCGCGATCCTTTTCGTTAGCGTCACCTGTGTGGGAACATACGAGTGGTCCGCCAGAATCAGCCTAGTAAAGAAAAATTTAGGAGGTATTAAGGTTTATATAGGAAGGGCATATAACAAGCAGAATTGAAGGCTGATGAGGCCGTAAAGTTCTCCAGCGGAGATCATGCACTGCCCACAAAGGGGTCATCTTATCCGAATTGCTGGTTAGTATTGGATGCACGCCATAATGTCCAATAGTCAACGTCCTACGAAATATGAGGATGATCGAGGCTCATTTAATTAAAGCGGAGATAAATAAGAGAACAGATGTGTTTAAGACAAAACATAATATAATTATAAGTAGAGAGATATAGACATATTAATATAATGATTACGTGTCACTCACGTAAGGAAGTCGAGACTGCCAACCGGGTTACGGTTCCTTTAGGGAACCATAATCAGGGCGAGTGTGCAACTTTCCGACTTCCTTAAATGAGTGACTCGTAATAATTATATTAATAAGAAAACCTATCTCCATGTGAGCCGATTGTCAATGTTTACTATAACAACAATGTATATGTCGCCGCCAACTGGTTAAATCAGCCGTTCATTTAACTACCTAGCCGTTTCATTAGATGGCGGCGTTCAACTAACTGCCGGAGCGATATTCGCCATTCAATTAAATCTAGCCATTTTAAACTGACTTCAATCGGCAACGTTTAACCACTTGCCTAGCCTAGTCATTAAAATGTTATTAAATTAATGTAAATATGTATCTTAATAAATAGATTCGTACACAAAATAGTAGATTTATCACTAAAATGATAGATCAGTTACCAAACAATGTTTTGGGCGGATCCGAATGGATAAGTTAGGTTAGAAGGCCTCAGTCTTCGTGGTTATTTTTTTTAGCCTTGAAATACTTTTGTGGACATTTTTAATGTACTGGTAATTTTTCCAGTTGGACATAAGTCGTATAAAGGCTTTTATGGCAAATCAGACATGAATTGGATAAGTTGGAAGGTCAGGGTAAACACTCTTCACTCTGTTAAATGAATGGCCTAAGCATTAGCCAGCTACTTAATTAAATGTAATAACCATCCGGCTGAATTTCATTTAGGTTTTAGGGAACGCGCCGCCATTTAGTTAAACGGTTAGGCTGTTCATTGAATGGCTGATTTAACCAGTTGACTGCGACAAATATACAAAAAAGTATTGACAACCCTCTCAAACGATATACGATAACAATACGAGCGACAGGTATTACATGACAGCACCTTTAATAGGCTAATACTAAAGAACTCTCGAATTTTGTCACTCTCATCTTGGTATCTGGCTTTGACAATTAATGTTACCTATTAATGCAGAGAGCTAATGCTAAGGCGCTGACCTCACTAGCGGTCAAAGTTCCGATTCTGCGTACCGAATGCAACTGGCAGACTGCTTGCTTTTGGTGTGTAGGATTCATGGCTATCGTATAGATTACCGATTATGTATTCTTAATCCGTGTAGTGATGGATTAAGAATACATAATGTCACTAACCCATTTAAACCTGTGGGTGTCGTACAAGGCGACTAAAGGACCTTATGCAGACAAGAGCACTGTCAGAAAAGGAAAATTCGAAACAAACCCTATACCAACCCGTCTGGCCAGCGTGGTATAAAAGGCTGAATTTCCTCCACATTCTATGCAGTAGTAGTGGGGCGTTTATGGTTTGAAATGATGATTTCAAATTCAAAGTCCAATCTTTTTATTCATTTAGATCACATACATGATACTTATGAACGTCATACAAAGCCAAAAAATGGTGTCAGTAAATTTGCCTACGGCCAGTTCACTCAGGCCACTCTTTTTAATCGCCATAGTTGTTATAATTTTAATTGGTTACAGTTTGAAATATCACTAAAAGGTACAGAACCAAAAGATGATGGTGATGTATAGATTACAGTGAACGCAGAACTAGGAAATTTTGACCGATAGACCGCGCGCAGATGGGTCGGCGCCTAAGTGATTGGAGGTAAAGAGGATTCTAGGAGAAAAATAAAACAAACCTTTCCAACATCATTGAGCTTAGAAGTAGTACAAACAAATGTTATCATATTTTTTCGATGGAGTTTACTGCATCGCGGCGTCGATATTATCTCCAAATGTGCACATAATAAGGAAGAAGTTCTCTTAGCCTGGAATATAAATAATACTATAATGTAATATTAAGGAGTAAATATAGCACACCCAAACAGATATATAGAGAACAGATATTTAATAAAGAGCTCAGTAGAGAGGAAAGAGATTTTAAAGGGACGGCAACGGTCGTGTGAAGCGTCACATCGTATGCTTAATTGAAAATTGACTCATTACTCATAAGTAGATAACTCAGATATAAGTTACGTACAGAGATAGGCTTTTGTTAGCACCGTCTACCATCGTTTACCTACCATACGTTCAAAATACAAGCATCCATGATTAATTAATACATTCATATAGATCACGTCTCTTTTCCAACAGAGGGGTAGGCAGAGACCATTTCCTTCCACTTGCTACGATTTTGACATACATCATTGGCTTCTTTGACATTCATCAGTCTTTTCATGCATTCACGCATTCTCTCGCATTCTCGATGATTAATTAATTATCAGTGTTAATTTTATCCGTCAATAAGTAGGATGAGTCCTCAAAGCTAGATCTTTTGCGAATCCTCAAAAATTGCTTGTTTTTAGTTAAGTCAGTATTCCATTATACATGCGACATCTGTGTTGTCAACCCTATAAGCGATCTTTGCGGTGTTGCATATGATGCTCCTAGCAGGTGTACCTACATACCGACGTGTGTACATACAGTCTGACATAGCTTTCGTAGTTAGTTCGTCAGTCACAAGGAGGGCGCCACTGTACTTCAAATACTGTCAAATATGACATTCTAACAATAGGACAGCACTTAATTCCACTGTACAGCTTTTGTGTCAGACTATGCCGACGTGTTACTAAATGCCATTTTGGTCTTGAAGATTTTCTGTGCATTCCTATAAAAAGCCTGTTAAGTGTGAGTCGGACTCGGGCACTAAAGGTTCTGTACGAACATACATTTTTTTTGCGATTATTCTTACCTGTTAATATATTGGTAATTTCTTAAGATATTGGTTAGTAACGCGATAGATGTAAGTTAGAACAAATATTCACGTGTAGGTAGGTAGGTACAAAATCTCTATATAACGGCATTCCAGCATAAACTCTGGCTACGAGACCAGGCGTATCTTTAAATGACCTCTCAAATAGATTTCAATTATATAACATCTACATGAGTATCATGAGTGCGGCTTTCGTAATTTTTCCTTTACTTCGATTCGATCCTTTCGGAGGTTTCGTTTTTTACTTTTGTAATAAGGAACTCTAAAAAGTGACAAACTATAACTTTAATTTTTCTTTCTAATGTACCTATGTGAACCATTTTTTTCAATCAGCCTCAACGATGATGCATTAGGAGTACGTCAATAAAATATAATTATGCATACCATATTATTATTTAAAAATATTTGGATTTTTTTTAGTAGTATCTCTAGTTGTATGTGTCAGTTAATAATTTATAATAATATCAAATTACTCTACCTGACTTCTCATTATTGTAAAACTCGAAACAAGACATGATCCAGTGTATTCAACGTGCTGTGACGCAACAGGTATTGCTGCTACGAATTTGTTGAAAATGTAAGGTTTAGACGTGAACTAGAAACAAAACAAAGAAATTGATTATATTTATGTAATTACAAGAAGGCTTCAACTAGCGGAGTCACCAATAAATAAAGCAAATAAAAATCGAAAACTAACAATACCCTTCCTCGCAGTTGTGCAAAAAGAAATTCAATACTATATTGATGGATAAACGTGTCCACCGTTGGGCTACGATTGTGGACTGTAAATTTTATAGATCCTGTGCTCTTAAAGAACGTCTCCAAGTCTCCAACCAAACTCTTTCACACCCACGCTCAGCAAACATCGAAGACAGCTTACCTCACTCTGGAACGTCCAGTGTTGCAGGGGGGACTTACCTTTGGTGTTGTGGTGCTCACAGTACACAATATAGTTATACGTATTAAAAAGAGAAACACTAGAGCTATAATTCAAAGATCACATGAGAGAGCATCTTTTATTCCGCGGCGGGGCGCTGGCGTTGCTCCGTTGCAGCGCGCAAACGTGAAATCATTTGGTTGGAGACGGACCATATTTATGTTTGTTGTAATTGCGTTTCTGGTGGTGAGGTTGCAATTCATCATTCATTGTACAACGCAATATCATAAAATAGTAGTGGGTTAAAACCGGAATCAATTATTACTAAATAAAAATAAAAATTGATTGGCCTGTTGGTCTAGTGGTTAGTGACCCTGACTGCTAAGCCGGAGGTCGTGGGTTCGATCCCCACCCAGGACAAATCTTTGTGTGATGAGCATAATTGTTTGTTCTGTGTCTGGGTGTAATTTATCTATAATATGTATGTATTTACAAAAAAAAATGTATTCAAGTAGTATATCAGTTGTTTAGTACCCATAACACAAGCAAATATAATTGCTTAATTTGGGACTAGATGGGGCTGTGTAAATGTGGTAGAATATTATTATTATAAAATATAGGTTGAAAACGGAAACACTCCATTAAAGACTTATTTCATCTTTCTGACACATGCCCAGCAGTGGGATGTTTGTGGGCATTCTCTACCAGATAACTATTTGGGTGATAAGGAGAGTTAGTTGAAGTAAGTTCTTTACCGAAGCAATCAAGAAATAATACTTACAACAAGCAAGAGTTGTAAGTACTTACTATTACTGCGATATCATGATTAGGAAAGTTGTAATCTTTAGGAAAATAGGCACTGCGTAAAGTTCTCCATTGTCCATATTCTTCACTGTCTTTATGAAATTTGTCACGAAAGTTCACGTTGGCCGCTACAGCGTACTTGTGTCTGAGCATAGCCTTCGGCACTGATCCTAGCCTAAAAGAAAAGAAGAATAAGTTATAATTTACTTTACTTATCTTTTCATTGAAATCCGTCAATCCATTTCAGAGTCTATTCCTCATTAACTTTTGAAAGGAAAAAATATAGTAATATAAATATTTATGATAAAGTATAGTGTTAGTTAAAGTTTTATAATTATTTAAACTAACAGACAGACATCAATTTATTTATTGGTATAGAATAATCAATTAACGAATCATTCCGAAATATATAACTCATCATCATCATAACATCCGCAGGAAGTCCACTGCTGGACATAAGCCTTCTCAAGAGATTTCCAAATTAATATATAACAACTATTTAATATATAACTCAGTGTGAACGTATTCGTTACATAACTCACTTAAAAATTTGCACACCAGAAATGGTAGTATACAGTGAATCTAATTCTAATTATTGTATAATAAATCTATGTAACCTGTATGACGCAAATAAATGATTTTGATTTGATTTGATCTTTAACAATTAATTCTGATAAATCTTTATAGCTTACTAGAAGCCGCGCGGGGCTTCGCACCCTTCGCTTTTGTTTGGCCACTGCTCAGCTCCTATTAGCTGTAGCGTGATGTTAAAATATATCCTATAACCTTCCTTGATAAATGGGCTATACATATATATATATATATATACTAAAAGATTTTTTCAAATCGGACACGTAGTTCCTGAGATTAGCGCGTTCAAACAAACAAACAAAATCTTCAGCTTTATAATATTAGTATAGATAATAAAAAGAAAAGTTTGTTGCCGAGTGACACGTGTTCTATCACGGAGTTCAAAACTTAACACGACTATGCCAACAGTGTCATAGTCAATTTTAGCCATCAAATTAAATTATCATTTTCTCAAAAACAATTTTTGGGACCAATTGTGAAAAAAATTGTCTCATCGTCCCCGGTAGTGCTTCAAGCGGGAACCGTATAAGTAATAATTAATTTATTAATAGTTTTAATATTGACGTATATGTAGGTACACAATCTTTATTTAACTCTTACTCTTACTCTAACTTTCTAAAGGATTCATTTTATTATATTATATTTTTAATTTTGAGGTACGGAACCCTAAAAATTGAGCAATTATTTACATACCCAGATGTATCATTGTGTCTGGCGATATTCTTCGGTGCTAAACAATGCGCCGCCGAAAGTAATTTGGAAGGCGCTATGATCACTCCAGCACAATACGTCATACACTCTTTAGTTTTTCGAGACATTAACACCTTAAGCGCAGCCTGTAAGTTGAGAATGGATTTGAATTAGCCTAAATAGCTACGGGTTATTTAAACTGCCTTGGCGACGGACGCTACATGGGTGTAAAGAGGTACCGCAGCTACACAAACGAACTTGGGTTAAATTTCCTGGTCAGCCAATAACAGTATTGGGTTTGTTTTAAATACCTCAGAATCAGCTGGTGTTTGTAAATTTATGTTAATGGAATTAAGAGGGCCTCCATAATATGGGACCAAATCAACCATAGCTGGCAAAATGTGGGGGCGAAACAGCGAAGAGAGGCTAGTATTTTTTAACCCTCGACGCAAAAAGAGGGGTGATATATATTTGACGTTTCTGTGTGTCTGTGGCATCGTAACTCCTAAACGAATGGGCCGATTTTGATGCTGTTTGTTTTGTTTAAAAGGTGAGATGATGGTTCTTAAATATGTTTCATTAAAATCGGTGCAACCAATTCAAGGCATACTTCTGACTCTTGTCGGGGGTTAGTAAAATTTACAATTTTGGTTTTATTATATACCAGAAGTCGCGCGTCGTTTTTATTTAGCCACTGCTCGGCTCCTATCGGTTGTAGCGTGATGTTCTATAGTCTATAACCTTATTCGATAAATGGGCTATCCAACACTAAAAGAATTTTTCTAATCGGACCAGTATTTATAGATATATACATATATATATAGATTAGCGCGTTCAAACAAACAAACTCTTCAGCGTTATAATATTAGTATAGACAAGAAGTCGCGCCGGGCTTCGCTCCCGTCCTTCTTTATTTGGCCACTGCTCAGCTCCTATTGGCCGTAGCGTTTATATAGCATAAGTACTCAGTAATAATGTAGCTTTCTAACGAAGATAGAATTTTTTGTAATCGGTCCAGCAGTTTTTAAGTTTATTCCACATTTTTTTTTATATCTACAGAAATACAAGACAAGTCTGTCCTCTTTACAGCAGCAATGGTATCCTAGAGATGATTGCGTCACGCCTTGACTGTCCGATCTAGTTCAAAAGGGGTGAAAATTATAACAGGACCGGACTGACATTTTATATTTATTTTTAATTAATTGATTTCCTTGCCATATTATTCTGAATTATGAATTTATTTTGTGACATGAATGTTTTATTTGAATTTATATTTTATAATTTTCGTCTTTTATGTTATTTTTGTATTTTATGTTTAATTTATTGACTTTTTGTATTTGTGCTGTTTTTCTTATTTTAATACCTATACTATGGACATGTTTTTGAAATAAACTTATTATTATTATTATATTATTATTATTCATTATATTACTGTAGATTACTATTGGAGATAAAATGATTTTCATTTGTTATATTTTTTTATAGACAACGTCCACACTAGGGGACAAGTTCTGGGTTGCAAAAGACTTTACTAAGATACTATTAACGGACACAAATTAAACTCTGAAACGAAAAACATGTAAGTATATGAATCATGAATACAAATATTAACTCGAGTGGGAATCGAACCCACGTCACTGCGATGTAGTAGCGAGGCGACGGCGACAGTGACAATCAAATGTTTTCAAACAAATTCAGTTATTTCCTACTTTTTACCCGACTGTCAGGACGGGTATTGTTTTTCGCGCGTATCTTGTTTGTTTGTAAATTTCTTTATTCCCACGAATCTTCCAAACGGGTGGATGGATTTTGACAATTAGGGTATCGTTAGATTCTTCTAGAAAACCCAAGTGTCCTTAGATAGGTTTTAAGAAAATAAAATAAAAAAATTCAAAATAAAGAGACTCAAAAGGAGATTACATATATTCAAAAAGAGATTATACATAATTGAATGGTTCCAAATTGTAAGTACTTCTATTATTTTTTTTAACCAAACCTATCGAGAAGAGTATAAAACTAAAGGGAATCAAATGGAGATTACAAATATATACATATGTTATGTATTTAAAATTAATCAGGTATAATAATATTACAATAATTTTACGGTCTTTTTAGTGCGTTGCTCTCTGTTGTTTTTTTGCAGTCGGGTTATTTTTTTAAATTATATTTACTTGTGAAATGTAGGTATCATTAGGTCTTTCAAAACTTATAGGCCGGGATCTCCCGTCAATTTTTTTTTATGGTTAAAATTTCGAAATACGTCGCCATTTTAAGGGGTTGTGAGTGATTGCGGGGAAGGGGGGAAGGGTTAGTTCCCCCCTTCACCATTTTCACCCGCCGGAAATACTGGGCTTTTAAAAACAAAAGTTTTTTTATTTATTTTTAGACGTATCTCCGGCAGCCAATATTACTTTGGGGTGATTAAGACTAACTCCCTTAAGCCCCCTACACCACCAATACTTTGAGGGTATTCAGGCGACTCGTTTTAAAATCCAACCCAAAAAATTAACGAGGGATCTCGACCTATTTTTTTAAAATTATTCCTTTAGTGGTGTAGTGCTGTAGATTTACTAACGTGGTAAGGGACATCCTCTTTACTTGCTAACCAGCTTTTCGCAACATCAGATACTGGTATGGTAACATTTTCCACACTTATTTGTGAAGAATACACGCATAGGCAGAGAAAGACGCAATAATATTTTGTGAACATTTCGTTGAATTTCAATTAAAAATATAAAAAAAACAAATTTTGTTTGTTTTATAAATCCATAGCTGGATTTCGTAGAATACCTATCGGTGAATACATTTGTAAAAATAATCCATGGATATTAAAGAATGTTTTTGCAGATTTTTCTGATAAAACTCTAAAAATTTTAATGACACAATTCAGTTTTAATAATTTTGACATTTATTTTAGATTATTTTTTATAAACTTTCCTCTAAGAAGGTTTTAGTACTAAGAAGCAGATTGCAAGGAACTTATATCTCCGAGTGGTTGTGTTCTATTGATTTCATACCATTCAAGGTTTTTTTTCAAATTTTATCAAAAACTAGCTGTTATTATTATTAGCAAGGAATAAGAAAAAAAAACCGGCCAAGTGCGAGTCGCACACGCACACTGATAGTAAAAAATTGCAAAATCGTACATTTTCAATTCCAAATTCAAATTAGGAAAATGTGTGATTTTCATTTGTTATTCGTACTGTCAAGATGAGTGAATCTAATGAAGAAATTCGATACATTTTAAAATTGTACTACAAAAAAGGTAAAAATGCAACGCAAGCCGCGAAAAACATTTGCGATGTTTATGGACCTAGTGTCATGTAGTGTCATGTGCCATGTCATGCAGTGTCTGTGAGAGTAGCACAAATTTGGTTTAAGCGTTTTCAATCCGGAAATTTTGATGTCAAAGATGCACGTTGCTCTGGTCGTCCTATTATGGATAAAATGGATGCCATTTTTGAAAAAGTGGAGCAAGATCAGCATATCAGTAGTTACGACGTAGCTAAAGAACTGGGAATTGACAAAACAGTTTTGGCGCATTTGAAAAAATCTGGGTACACAAAAAAACTCGATATTTGGGTACCTCACGAGCTCACTGAAAGAAACCTGTGATTTGTGATTCTTTATTACGACGTAATGAAGCGAACTATTTTTGAAGAAACTGATAACTGGTAATGAAAAGTGAATCACATACGACAAGAACGTGCGAAAAAGATCGTGGTCAAAGGCCGGTCAGGCTTCACAGACTGTGGCGAAACCCGAGTTAACTCGCAACAAGGTGATGTTGTGTGTGTGGTGGGATTGGAAGGGCATTATTCATCATGAGCTGTTACCACCAGGCAGGACCATCGATTCTGAACTCTACTGCGAACAACTGATGAGATTAAAGCAAGAAGTTGAGAGAAAGCAGCCGGAATTAATCAACAGAAGGGGTGTGGTTTTTCGTGATTTCGTGATAACGCTAGACCTCACACATCTTTAGCCACCCAGCAAAAATTAAGAGAGTTTGGCTGGGAGGGGTTAATGCATCCGCCGTATAGTCCTGACCTTGCACCTTCAGATTTCCACCTGTTTCGGTCTCTTCAGAATTATTTAGGCAGTGTCAGGTTAACATCACGAGAGGACTGCCAAAACCACTTGTCGCGGTATTTTGATCAGAAGTCTCAAAATTTCTATAGCAATGGGACCATGTCCCTACCTACAAGATCAAAAAGTTATTGAACAAAATGGTACCTACATACTTTAGTTAAATGTAAATTACGTATTAAAAAATGTTTTGTAATTTCTTAAAAAATTCGAAGAAACTTTTTCCCCAACATATTATGATATGTAATGTATTTACAAAAAAAAATGTATTTAGGTAGTACATCAGTTGTTTACTACACAATACACAAGCAGATATAATTGCTTAATTTGGGACTACTTAGATGGTGCTGCTGTGTGAATGTGGTGAAATATTATTATATTCCTCTTTATTACAATATGTTCACAAAAAAATAAATTTTTAAATATATATGTATGTTACGGCTAAAACCCGAAGTGCGGCTACACCTAGTTTTACCCGGTTAGAACTAGGTGTAGTCACTTACTCTTGGTTAAATCTCGTACGAGCCGATTGATTTCGGGTAAAACTAGGTCTATCCTTCATCATGCCGGCTACAACTAGGTCCAGCCATTCCCTGTTGGATAAAACTAGGTCTATCCGATATCATTCCGGCTAGAACTAGGTCCAGACAATCCCTGTTGGATAAAACTAGATGCAAACAAGATATAATATGCAACGATTGTCTGTTGTTAAAAAAAATGTTCCTGATTGTTCCTATTATATTAAAAATTGTACTCCTAATAATTTGTGTTAATTATAACAATTTGATTTATAAGATTAAAAAAATTCTCTACGGTTCTTATTATTGGGTGTTTTTATTGTACCTAAAAAAGCTCTGCCGATAGCATGCCGGCTACAACTATGTACAGCCAATCCCTCTTAGATAAAACTAAAGCACGCGCTGCTGCTGCAGACGCTGTGAGCCACACTCGCTAGTAGACCTGCAGTAGATCAGCAGCTCCTGGCGCTCACAACCTGCAGGGGCGCGTGCCTCGCTACGCCCTCCACCCTGCGCCGCTGCTGCAGATGCTGTGAGTCATGAGTGTGACGCGGGGCGAAAGGCGTGGTGGGGCACGCATCTAAGTTTTATCGGATAGACCTAGTTTTATCTAACAGGGAATGGCTGGACCTAGTTCTAGCCGGAATGATATCGGATAGACCTAGTTTTATCCAACAGGGAATGGCTGGACCTAGTTGTAGCCGGCATGATGAAGGATAGACCTAGTTTTACCCGAAATCAATCGGCTCGTACTAGATTTAACCAAGAGTAAGTGACTACACCTAGTTCTAACCGGGTAAAACTAGGTGTAGCCGCACTTCGGGTTTTAGCCGTAACATGTATCTAAAAAATGCATTTAAAAATTATAAAATACTAGCGGACCCGACAGACGTTGTCCTGCATGATATACCAATCGATTGCAAATTATTTTTTTTTAAATTTTTTTTTTGTTTGTGATTCTGGTTTAGATTCACAAATAAAAAAAATTAAAAAAAAGTCCTCAAATCCACTTGAACACATACACAAAAATTTATTCAAATCGGTTCAAATATGATTATTATTATAATATTAACAGAACTTTTATTGTACATTCTCTTTGGTTTTCTATTAAACTTTTTGGTGTGGCAGAAGACTATGTCATAGTGTATAATCTATGACTATGTCAATAGTCATATTTTTGTATGTCATATTTTTAAGTATTAGGTTAAACGTAATGATTTTATTATTTAGGTTTGAGACTTGTTGTTTAATAAAACAAGATTTGTTTTAATACACAACTAGTCAAGTTCTATTGAAAGTACAAATTGAACCCAATGTTGTTATCAACATTTATAAAATTATTAGCGACTTTAATCTTACAACACATCTTTATTCAAAAATCTGTTTATGGACAGAATAAATCTAAACCATTTAATTTTCAGGTATTGTGCTTTTTCTATTTTTTTAGTTTGAGCAAATTCTATTGGTTTTAATTGAGATGATGTCCGCCTGTGAATTGGTGGCCGAATGGATAAGCGATCGGCATGCAAATCATGCAGTCCGAGTTCGATTCCGACTGGCAGTACTAACGTGGATTTCACTTTGTGGAATTTATATGTACTAGTCAATTGACTTATCATCCGTTAACCGTCAAGGAAAAAATCTACATATCCTGGAAGAATTTCTAAGGTTAATTAAGGTACGTCTAATCCACTAACCCGCACTAAGCCAGAGTGTGTGGATTATGGCCTAGCTCAGCTTTTAGACAAAGGAGAGGAGACCCGAGCCCAGCAGTGGGACATTAATGGGTTCCTGATGTTGATGAGACTTCAATGGAACTCTGTAATTGACTCATTTGTTTCAATGTCGTAATGCTTAAAGAAAAACAAAAAAAAATGACTCCAAAGATTTCTCTGATTCAGACAATCTTATGCCCAAACGGGAAAAGAGATTTTCCCGTATAGATGTAACGTCACACTACCGCCAATAGGAGCTAAGCAGTGGTCAAATAAAGAACGACGTGAGCGGTGGCTAAACATAAAACGATGCATTTGCAAGTGAAAAGTTTATTAGTTTTACTTTTATTATAGGAAGTTATAAAAATGAATAAACAATACAAGCCTGCAGTAGACCCTTGTCAGCAAAGAATCGTCGGAGGAATTTCATGTAAACGGGGTACGGTTCCTTATCAGGTATATATTTCAGTTTTAGGGTTCCGTAGCCAAAATGGTAAAATGGAACCCTTACAGTTTCGTAATGTCCGCCCGTCTGTCCTTCCGTCCGTCCGTGCGTGTGTCACGGCCATTTTACTCAAAAACTACTTGATGTATATTGATGAAAAAATCGAAGAAGAATATCGAGAATCTTGTATAAGCCGCTACTAGGTCTGGTAGTTAAATAATAAAAATAAATTATAATCGTTTCGTCACTTTCGGAAATATAAACACTCCGAAAGTAGCATAAATGATGTCACCCCTCTATTTTCTAAACCGTAAGACCTAAAAATCGAACAAAAATTACGCATAATAAATACTTCCAACTAAAATTATTTTGAACATGATCGAATGTACCGTTTCTGTGTTATTGCCGAAAAACTGCGCTTCTCAACAAAAGGACATAAGCGCTATGAAGATACACTCTTTTACGGCGGAACCCTACATTGAGCATGGTCCGACATGCTCTTAACCACTTTTTTTCTTTTAGATCAACTAATATAATATTTAAATAAGGTACCTATATGTGTGAATGTAATAATTATAAGGTACCTATATGTACAATGAGGTAAATATTTACATTAAATATTAAGCAATTTCCTTTCCTTTGGTTTACCATTTTTATATAGTCAAATAAGTATGGGACTGTCAAAACAAGACGCCATTTTATTTCCCATTTGAAGATAACTTCATACCCTACACATGAAACACATTACAAGTACATACATACTTTTCGGTTGAAGATCTTTATTTTCTGAATAAGTAGTAGTTGGTAGTAAGTAATAACAACAACAATAAAACTATAACAAAAAGAACAATAACCAAAAAAAAAACAAAAACAATTAAATTAACACTTGTAACAAAATAACGAAACGAGATAATTTTTTTCCCTATTTTATTTGTGCTAGTACAAAAATGTGCACATTCGACTGAAGTTTGCGGCAAATGCTGTCAAGTGCCATTCTTATTTGAATTGCATAGTAATGGATAAATTCGATCTCAGGGACGTCCAGCGCTCCAGCTCCAGTGTAGCTCAATTGGCAGAGCCCTGCACTCGGAATGGCAGGGTTTAAGTCCTGTCGTGGGTTTGAATTTTTCCATTACTTGTTAAGCATTCATATAATATTCATATAAATATAAAAAGTTGGAAAATACATTTCAGGTCTTTCATTATTTAAAAAAATATAATAAATAGCTGTAATACTTTGAACACTAGCGCAACGGAATATTTCAATTATGGGAACTTGATTTAGAATAATTATATATAATTTATCTATAATATAGGTACTTATATGCATTTACAAAAAAAAAAAAGTATTATATCAGTTGTTTAGTACCCATAACACAAGCAAATATAATTGCTTACTTTGGGACTAGATGGCGCTGTGTGAATGTGGTAGAATATTATTATTATTATATAAAATATAATTGGTGTATATTGATTGTTATGTTCGTAACAATTTTGGGTCAAAGAGTGGAGACGAAAATCCACCCAGTAAACAAATATGCTGCGGTTCGAACTTGCTGACCTAAATTATATTATTATGTATATAATCTTATTTATTCGCTAATATTTAAAAAATAAAGTTTTGTATCAATTGTCAAAGCTATATAAAAATATATTTTGTTTGTATTTTTACCCACGACACGGAACATAGACCTATATACAGGTTTGGGGTGAGAGGCTGTGTGTTTGTGTATTCCCACATAATGCCATTTATCACGGAAACGGTTCGACCGATTTAGATGCAGTTTTCTGTAAAGTGTGTGCGATTTTTGGGGAAAGGTTATTAGATACGTGTTATGTTAATAGCTCACTACACTCATGAGGTTAAGCAACTTCGGATAAGGTCAGTTCATAGATGGGTTACCGTTTATGCAATTAGAATTAGGGTTCTGTACGTCAAAAGAAAAAAACGGAACCCTTATAGGATCACTCCGTTGTCCGTCTGTCTGTCTGTCTGTTCGTCTGTCTAGAATATTTTTCTCAAGAACGCGTAGATATAAAGCCGAAATTAATATCATATACTTGGGTCTGCAAACACGGCGTACAAAATAAATCAAAATTCTAAGTTAACGCAATCAAAAGTAACAGCCGTTTATGCTCCATTTTTGTCGATTTAACTTGGGTCTTTCCCCTTTGGGACCACGACACTTTGGGACTACGGTGTCAATCGCGGAACGGCCTTTTTTGAATTGGCTGTTTCACACCAAAACCAAACGGACGCTACCTCAACCGAATAAAGCGGTAATCGTCAAATTAATTTTTTTGGGAAAAAAATAAAAACCGAAAAACAGCTCTAACTATTATGTCATAAAAGTGATATTAATAAATTTGGTATCAGCGCATGCGGAAAAAAATTACGATGCTTTGGTGGTGAATATAAATATTACAGACTTATTAAAAACATTAAAATTTGCAAAAAACCTATTATTTTTTTATTCTTTTGAATACTCTTCAAAATTTCTATAACTAATAGCTTATTACGTCTTTATTCGCCTCAAAAACATTGAACTTTGTTAGAGTAATATAGGGTTATTGCTGTTTTTGGTAAATTGTTGCAATGTGTATAGCATTTTTACGTCTTTTTTATGTTATAAGTGTGTAAATATTTTTTGAGCTATAAATTAAAACAACTTTTTCTAGAAAATTAGGAATTCTGTAATGTAACATAAAGAAAATGTAAATGTAGTAGAAAAAAGCTTAATCACAAAATTATTAAAAAAACACCCTCTCTGCGCCAGAAATGTGTCTCGTTGTATATATAATAATAATAAAAAAAAAACATTTAACATAAAAATACCTATTTCGTTGTATTAAGATAAAATTACAAGTCACAATCAAAACTTTCTTAAAATCAATATTAAAAAAATTGTACTTCTTATATTTTAATATTGAAAGTTGCATAAGTAGAGTTTAAGTTGTATCTTGATGTGACTAGTGCGAAATATAATTTTTAACTTAATGACGGATTAATTATAGTTCCTGTTCGTGTCTTAGGGTATTATTTATTTATTTATATAATTGCACACTACACTTACAGTTTCCCAATACGTGTAGTAAGCCACAGGTAACACTTTAAACTATAACTAATTTGTATATACACATACAGAATAATGACAATTTGTAAGTAAATATGTCGACCTCTGGATACTGAGCAATCAAAGAATTAAGCAGCGTAATCGCCTGCCTAGTGGGTGCATATTGAGCGGTTATTGCATATTAGAACTAATCAGATAAATATTCGTCAACCGAGTTACTTTGTGTTCTATTCTGATGTGTATCTTGTGTTGTTAGATGTTTATTTTACTAAAAGATATTTGGTTGGTATATCTCCTGAATTACAGAAACTCTTCAGATGTTTACAACCTTGTAACAATTATTCATCAGCAGATGTAGTGGTTTGCGTCTTTCGCCTCAAATTAATAGGTAGCTTTATGGTCTTAATATATTTAGCAGGTGCATCCAATTTATACTTTAAAATCTTGAAATAAATGGCATCAGTTTCTTCAGAATGTATAGTAATAATAACTACATCTCTGATTTTATACTAAAACACTTGCTCTCCATTACAATCCTCAGTCTAATTTCTTCGTTTTGAGACACCAACTTCTTCAAATCGAAATAGTCGGTGTGTGTCATTTGTTTTAGAGTAAGCTTTTTATCTGTAACTTTGGCATTTTCTATTACAAAGTACATTTGCTCTGGGGGTATATATATATCATTTGTAGTTTCTTTGAATGCTCGATGCATGAGTTCATAATATCGCCCTCAGACCAGCTATGGCCACTTACGAGAAAAAACGATTAGCAAATAAAAGTACAGACCAAAATGTAACTATTACGGTTTTGCTTAGTACACGCATCAGATTACAGGGATATATCAAAGATTTAAAAAAAAAATCTTTGAACTACCACTAGTTCAAAGATTTTCGAACGTTTTATACGTTAGCGAAGACGCAATAATAAAATCAGTATGACCCTAAGCACCGTTTATTTTTTATATTTTACAAAAAAATAATTTACCGGTTATTTCTTATATTTTAAAAATTTTACGTTCAAATAGTGTATATTAAACTACCAAAACTTTTATGACAGATTTTATTTGAAAAATACGTCAAAAATCTGTCAAGTAAGTTTCATATAGGCTATCTAGCAGTGGTGAAACAGGCGCAACAGGCAAGTATTGTTAATATTTACTTGTAACAGACAGCGTTATTGCATCTGTTTATTACAAATCCGAGTATCAAATCAATATTGTACCTTATATTAAATAAAGCGGTAATGATGCAAATTATAACAGCATTTTTCGTCCGAATTCAAATACAAGCTCTTGTAGTAACTATTACGTCTTTTTTAAATATTTTTATTTATATAAGAGATATTTACACAAAAAAAATCAGGGACGTGTGTTGGATTTTTCTACACCAGAAAATGTAAAAAAACGATTTTCGGTGTAACAGAACTTTACGTCTTTATTCGGTTGAGGTAGCGTTATCTTGACGATCATAACCTATAGGGAACTTACCGTTGACCTAGAATCATGAAATTTGGCAAGAAGCAATAACAAGTTGCACAAGTAAAGAAAAAAATCCGAAAACTGATCTCGTGTTGTTATATCACTGAATATTAGTATTGGGGTACCTATACAATGATAAGCCTAAAAAAATTGAGTAAGAGTGAGAGTTTATTCCGGACTGACGTTATATAAACACCTACCTACCTTATTTATTCTAACTTATAGCTATCCCGTGCTCAGGGTGCATTTTATTTTAAATCCCCGACGAAAAGAAAATAAGTAGCGTAAAAACAATCCCAAAAAAATTCGTCGGGAACTGCCAATATCATTACTGTTTCTAGTATAAAATATATATTGTAAACTAAATATTGTTAATAATATAATTAGGTAGGTATCAAATACATAAAACTGCAATACTTTCGTTCATTTCAAGTCAGGGTATGGCAGTCCCCGACTGATTTTCTTGGGATTGTTTTTACGCTACTTATTTTCTGTTCGTCGGAGATTTAAAATAAAATTATTTAAACCTTTTATGTTTCGTTTTTTATTCAGAAATTATATTTTTCTATTTCAGGTAGCTTTTAGAAGAGGTGCACTAGGGCAAACAGTTTGGAGTCTCTTTTGCGGCGGATCAATTGTGACTAAAAGACACGTGATATCTGCTGCCCATTGTTTTATGGGTAGGTACGTAAGTATCTGGTGCTGAATAGTGTGATGGTCGCTGCATCGTGTCGTGCTTCGCTGCATTGGCGTCCTGATAATGTTACCAACAATAAAAAATTTACACATCTTTATTTTTTTACCCACGACGGAACGGAGACGGTATAATGCGTTTGGGGTGAGAGGCTGTGTGTTTGTGTGTTTGTGTGTTCCAACATAATGCCTTATATCACGGAAACGGTTTGACCGATTTAGATGCGGTTTTCTGTAAAGTGTGTGCGGCTCTTGGGGACAGGTTATTAGATAGGTGTTATGTTAATAGCTCGCCAGGGGGCGCTACAATACACTGATTTCGTTGAATCCTTTGTGCCCTCCTATCTTTAAAACGATTAGACTGATTTCGATACGGTTTTCTGTAATGTATTTGTGATTTATCGAGGATTGTTTTTGGATTCAAGATTTTGTATTTTTTCGCCAGGGGGCGCTGTAATAGACTAGGCAAACCTATGTTGATTTCGTTGAAACCTTTGGGCCCTCCTATCTTTAAAACGATAAAACCGATTTCGATACGGTTTTCTGTAATGTATTTGTGATTTATCGAGGATGACTTTTGGATACACGATATTGTATTTTTTCGCCAGGGGGCGCTGCAATAGACTAAGCAAACTTATGTTTACAGTTATCTGTAAAATAATTAGACCTGTTACTGTATAGGGACACGTAGCATTGTAGTACTGAGATATTGATTACACTCATGAGGTTAAGCAACTTCGGATAAGGTCAGTTCATAGATGGGTGACCGTTTATGCAATTTTAGGGTTCTGTACCTCAAAAGAAAGAAAACAGAACTCTTATAGGATCACTCCGTTGTATGTCTGTCTGTCTGTCTGTCTGTCCGTCTGTCTAGAATATTTTTCTCAAGAACGCAAAGAGGTATAAAGCTGAAATTAATATCATTTACTTGGGTCTGCAAACCCTCGGCGTAAAATAAAAATCAAAATTCTAAGTTAACGCAATCAAAAGATACAGCTGTTTATGCTCCATTTTTGACGATTTATCTTGACGATCATAATCTATAGGGAACTTACCGTTGACCTAGAATCATGAAATTTGGCCAGAAGCAATAACAAGTTGCACAAGTAAAGGAAAAAATCCGAAAATCGATCTCGTGTTGTTATATCACTGAATATTAGTACTGAGGTATACAATGATAAGCCTAAAAAAAATTAGTAAGAGTGAGAGTTTATTCCAGACTGACGTTATATAAACACCTACCTACCTTATTTATTCTAACTTATAGGTATCCCGTGCTCGGGGTGTAACCAATTTTTTTTTTTTTGCGATAGCACGCACCGTTTTCGAGATACAAGCTATTATAGGTGGAAATCTGCGCTAACGCCGAAGGCAGTCCGGCTACGGCAATCAATGTGCGATAGCTAAACTTAACACCCCCCGATTCAGAGCAATCCGAATCGGACTGGTTAGGTTAGGGTTATTTTTTTTTTTCAAACCACCCAGAAGTAGGAGCCCCGCTAAGCGGGGCTCCGGCGACCTTTGTGCGACGGATGAGCACACAAGTAGAAGAAGAAAGAAAGAAAAGAAAGAAAAATATTTTATTATGATAGACACGGCGCACAATACATAGATCTTAGAAAATAAAATAAAAAAAAATAAAACACATTATACACATTACAGACAATAATAATAATTTTTTTACAATCTGTGGTGTCAATCAAGTCAACAAAAAATTTAATATATATAATAAAGTCGAAGCTCCATGGAAATTCCATTCATTCTGGAGCTTACATGGTAAGATAAGGGGCTCCTTAAAAAGTTTAAAATAAGAAAATTAAAATGATAATTTCAAGTTATAAGACTTACTGCAACAGTAAATTTAAAAAAAATGTGTTTGTTCTATAACTTAGTATAAAACTTTTATTTATCTGTCAAGGTTCTTAAAATTTTATACGAGTTACTTACAGTTAGTAAGATAGGGCGCTCTTTGAAAATATTTAAAATAAAAAACAAAATTAAAAATTTTGAAAAAACCCACGACGATAACATATAAAAAGGTTTAAATAACTTTATTTTAAATCCCCGATGAAAAGATAATAAGTAGCGTAAAAACAATCCCAAGAAAATTCGTCGGGGGCTGCCAATATCATTACTGTTTCTAGTATTAAATATATATTGTAAACTAAATATTGTTAATAATTAGGTAGGTATCAAACACATAAAACTGCAATACTTTCGTTCATTTCAAGTCAGGGTATGGCAGCCCCCGACAGATTTTCTTGGGATTGTTTTTACGCTACTTATTATCTTTTCGTCGGGGATTTAAAATAAAGTTATTTAAACCTTTTTATATGTTATCGTCGTGGGTTTTTTCAAAATTTTTAATTTTGTTTTTTATTTGCTATCAGTCTTACTTTTAACTTTTCTTTTGTTTTCTTTTGGGTTTCATCTAATTATTTATTTATATACTATTTGTTAATTTGTATTTATATATGGCATACATTAACCGGCATACATTAACAAGCCTACATTAGCGCAGAGCGTGGGCGGCCCCCCACCTGATGGACCGACGACCTGGTAAAGGTTGCGGGTGGCCGTTGGATGCGGGCGGCACAAAATCGCTCGCTGTGGCGGAAATTAGGTGAGGCCTATGTTCAACAGTGGACGTCATTGGGCTGATATGATGATGATACATTAACACACACACACACGACACACGCGTCGTTGACTCGTCATCCTGTCCCTGGGGTTCTGCTGAAAATCGGGGCTGTTGAGTCTCCAGCAGTTGTTAGTTGATGGTGCCGCAGCATTATGCTGTGCAGAGTTTAAATTCCCGCAGATGTGACATGCAGTAGGTAGAAGTATTAGTTATATCTTTTACTTGTTATTTTTTCTTAAGAGGGAACGCGGCACACGATTCTTCATACAAACGTATTCCCCTGCTTTCTCCCTGAATAATGTCTAAAAGGCAAGTTTTTTTAGCTCAAAAATTCAAGTTCAGCTATAGGCATGTCCCTATCATTTCCTTTTTTTCAAAATCTTATTAATAAAGAAAATATGAGCCTCCAAATATTGCTAAAATTGCCGTATTTTTACTGTCGTAATTAGAGGACTACCAAAGGAATTCTATTACTTATTTACTTAAAAAAAATGATAGGAACCTAGTCATACTCTTTCTGAAATTTTTCATGTAAAAAAGAATTGAATCGGCTCAGTTTTCGAGGAGAAAACAGGGGAATACGAAACGTCCATTTCGTCAAATTTTTTGTCTTAAAATCTGTCTGAGCTGTAGCTGTCTTTATCGCACTCTTTGGGGGTGACTTGAGGTAAAGAGGGTCACTTACATGTATATGACTAGGGAAGTGGTATCTGTCTATATTTTTTTTATCGATACTGTAGTGATGTCCATCAATGTCGATGTTGATGATTTACTGTTTCTATTTATTAAATTGTGAAACTGTAAGGTTAATTTCGGACTTTTTTATTCAGTTAATAAGATTATCAGGTCAGGTAGCAACGATTTGATTTGGCTGCTCTAAAAGTAAGACTAGTCTTATCAAATATATTCATATACACGCATTATAATGAATGCAAGAGTGGTGTAAGGTTGTGGGTATTTTATTTAAAGTTTAGCTTGCAAAATGCGAGTTGGATTCGTGGACCGAGGGTTCCGTATGATTATACATTTTTTTTATTATTTGTGATTAAAATGTAAAATATTAGAAGGTAACGGGATAGCTATAAGTTACAATAAACATTCACGTAAAGTTCACATCAGTCCGGAATAAACTCTCTTTCTTATTCAATTTTTTTACGAGTATCATCTTACACTCGTTCCGATAAAGTTTTAATATATTCAGTGATAATAATATCACTACACGATTACGGTTTTCGGACTTTTTGCTTTACTTGTGCAACTTAATATTGCTTTTTGCCAAATTTCGTGATTCTAGGTCAAGGGGAAGTATCCTATAGGTTTTGACTTTTTTGATCGTCAAAATATGCAGCAAAAATGGAGCATAAACGGCTGTATCTTTTCATATCTTGCATTTACTTAGAACTCTTATCTTTTATTATATTCCAAAGGATTGCAGACCCGAGTATTTTTAGGGTTTCGTCCCAAAATTGATTGATACCCCTACGCATTCTTGAGAAAAATATTCTTGACAGACAGACGGACAACGGAGCGATCCTATAATGATTCGTTTTTTTCCTTTTGAAGTATGGATTATGGAACCCTAAAAAGAATTTAAAACAATAAATAGGACATTAATTATTCTATCGTCATTTGTCTTTTCGCTTACGGGTAAATTGTGTGATCTCGTCAATTATTTCAAGCAAAGGGCATTCGTGAAAAGAAATATCTAGTTTAGATAAGTTCGATCATCATCATCAGCAACCCATTAAGTCCCACTGCAGGGCTCGGTTCGATATTTTGCCAAAATAAGTCATATTTTTTTAGTTTCTTCAGAAATTTTATACCGATATTTTATTTGTATATTTATTGATATTTTTTAAGTTCATCAAGACTTGCAGCTTATAAACTTTTATTGTTGTTGATGAATAACCAAGTTGACGGACAATCTTAGTTTCTTCTGAAAATTGTTTTCATGCCATACCTCTTCTTTCTTTTTACCATTATTATTCGCCTGCTGTATTAGGTGGAGTGCCTTTGGTTTGCGAGTACAACAATGATCTTAATTACCATTAAGTACAAGGCCATTTAGAAAAATATTTTTTTTTATAAAATAAATATTAATAAAAAACTAAAGATTTGTTATAATTAGAACAGAACCCTCAGGACATTATATTCATATGTAGGTATATTAGCGATAAAATATTTTACAAATCTTAAATACAGGTAAGGTAAGTAATACGATATTTTTCCATTATATACATACACGTAAAAACAATAATAACAACGTATAGGTAACTAAGTAACACGATGACATCAAATTCAAAATGGACCGATTTAAGCAAAAATGATCCAATCAACACAAACCTCATTTTGACAGCCAGAGAAATACTGCAATGAATTTTAAAGTCAAATATCTCAAAATGAGGTTTGTGTTGATTGGATCATTTTTGCTTAAATCGGTCCAAATTTCAAAAACCAAATAAATGCAAAATGTAGTATCGCCGACTCGCCGGTACACGGGCGCGGGGAAGATGCTAGTGAGGAGGAGGGGGGGGAGGCGACTACGCATGTTGACCATCCACTCACACATTTAAATCTCAGGCTCAACGCGACAGCAATAGCTACTTTAAATACCTACTTTTCAAATTTCTCGCAGACCGCGTCCCCTCTTAATAGGTTTTAAGTAATAATGTTTACTAATATCACATTGACTGTGGTGAATATTTTTCTTTCTTCTCTTCTATCTTATTTCTGAAGCGGTCGGTTGATCTCTGATTACAAAACACTGGAACGTAACGGAAAAGCAAAATGAAATTCAAAAGCCCAGTATTCTTGTAATACGAGTATATACAAATATATTGTTTTGTATTTGTATCAGATGTTTGACAGAATTTCTATTTGCTTTTCTTTAATGAAAATAATAGCGTCGTTTTCTTCGGTAGTTTTATCTATTTATTTATAGACAACAAACAAATCATATATACTTATACATCTTAGAAAACACATGCTTCAGGGATACATGATAAAGTGCTGCCTTAAGAGGCCGTTCCAAGTTTTACCGTTTTTGAGAGATTATTGAATGACAAGTTGAAGTTAAACTAAAACAAAACATTGCACGGGTCTAGGTGTTTAAAAATAGAGTGGTCAGCGAAAATCTTAAATTTTTATTGATACTGATACCACCAAATTTTTATTGATAATCACTGAAATTCATGTTTTTGCAACAGTATCTCGTCAAAAATCTGACTTTAGCGTAATGTTTGTACATACTTTTTCAGAATAAAAATCTTTCAAGTTCTATATAAAAAAATACTATCAGCACAAACATACACTTAAAAATAGAGTGGTCAAACAAAATATTAAAAAAATATTTAAAATTTACTGGTAAAAAAAATCATGAAACCAACACGATTTTCACAAAATGCACCCTTTGAAATATGTAATTTTTTTCACTAAAATACAGGTACAAATTCAGTATTATACTACTTAAAAATTTAGGATACAAATAGTAATTATCTTCAAAATGCACTACTTGAAATACAAAAATATAAATAAAAAAAATATTTCAGATATCAGTTTCTCGAGACGCGAAACTGTCTTGTGACAAGATATGCCATAATGGGTTGCACATAAGTGTCACTTCTAGTTCTAGTTGTCACTTGTTTTGGAACGGCCTCTTAATTAAAGGTTGCCACGGCATGCATTAAACAATAATGTTGGAAAAACTAATAGATAGTTGAATATAAAGAGCTTGTTCCAAAATACTGCAAGTACAGTCATCATCATAATAAGCATGTAAAATTTCTTGTCGCTATCGGGGCTCTGATTTTGAACTGTGGTAAAGTTCGGTCGGTAATGTAATTTTGTTTAAAGTAAAAAATATAATACTGTTACAAAATAGATAGTTGTAGAAAAAATCGAAATAATCAATTTTTAATTTTCTACAGTCAATCAGTTTTTAATTTTATTGGCAAGAAAATAGATTACAAATTAAGTAAGTTTGTAATCTATTTTCAAGCCAATTCAACCCAAATTCTAACCAATAGAAAAGTACAGTAGTGGTGACATTTATTTTGTTTGTGGCAGTCAATAATGTGAGATTTTCTCAAAGCGTCCCGAAGAGAGGCTGACTTGATTTGACGACTATATTTTTTTATTTTTTGTAAAAGGAGATTAATATTCATTATTAAGTAAAACAATTATTATTGTTTTAATAACTTGATTTCTAATTAATAAACTATATGTTTTATATCTAGCATTTTGACATAAGATTTTTTTTAATACAATTATAAATGTATCCAATAATAATAAGCAAATTGCTATTTTTAAATCTAGCTTACTTTATCTCCCCTAATAAATTGTGCTGTGCCCGACAGGGTCCATCATTGTTACCTAAATTATATGTACCTACCACCTAATTATACGTTATGGAAGCAATAAATGATTGAGTATTGAGTAAATTAAGTAACCATCGAGAAACATTGTGCCCTAATTAGTCATCCATCTATAGACTGACCCTATGACACGCTACTTAAATTCAATGAACATAATGAACATCGCAGCCACAGGAGACAATTCCTAATTTTAGAGAAATTGGCATTATGCATGAATTTACTTATTTTTAGTGTTAGAGATGTTCAAGTCGTAGCTGGTACTCTACAACCCTCTGTACGTTTGCCGCGACGAAGGGACGAGAGAATAGAGGCGTTAACAAAGTTAAAAAAAACTGAAACTTGGAGAACACCTAAAGCTATTTATGTACATACGCAATACCACCGAACTCGACATTACAATGATATAGCCGTGATAGAGGTAATTTTTACATTTATTACAAGTATAATTAAGAATACATGTATAATATTATTCTCTTCTTTTCTCTCTTTTGTTCTCCCTTTTTCAATTCTACTCTCACCCTTTTCTTTGTATATACGTACACTTCATTCTTGCTCTCTTACTTAAACTTATTTCCTCTACACTTCTGGGTTTGCTGTTAGCTAACTAAATTCTGAGTTACGCTCGCCTTTGTATTCTTTTTTTATGTATATTGTAAACAATATTTATGTATTTTCTTTGTGTGCAATAAATAATAAGTACGTATTTTTAACAAAAAATCTGATATTTTCTATTTTTCTATAAAAATAGAACTTTAGAGTTTCTACTTTAAATATATTGTGCACGTGTAGTCAATTGAGCTAGCATTCCAATTTTGAGTTGCAACGGTAAGTTTAATAAACCCTGTTGTACTAGGCACAAACGTACTAGTCCGGGAGGTACTGTCGCTTTTGGACTATAGATCGATCTGCACACGAATTTTTTACCATGCGTAGTTCTCCACAAGCTTTATAATATAAGTTTAGTATAGATAGAGATTCGAATATTATAATTGAATCGGATGAATACGAATATTACACCTTGCACTTCAAAATCTATCAAGCTATTTAGGTTAAAAGAGACAAGTGACAAGCCGCGGGCAATAGTTAGTACATATATTATTGAATTAGGCTATTAATTAGGTTTCATCTGATTCTCATATTGCAATAGCACTAAAAAGCGTCTGTTTTGACAGTTTACGTACGTCATATTGGTTTTTTGTTAACATCACATATCCTATGAGGGTAAAATATAAATCTAATGACACCTCACACTTTAAAATCAGCCAAGCCGTTTAGGCTACAGAAGGTCACAATGTAACAGACATGCCCACATACATACATACATACGCGTGAAAAACATTCCCCTCCTTTTTGGCAGTCGGGTAAACAATAAATGTTATTTAAATGAACGTGACATTTTAATTTAAAATAATGATATATAGATAACGATAACGATTAGATAACGATTAAAAAGTTTAATCAAGTGATTTATAGTCGTATTGACTTGAAATTAATAAATTATAGAGAGCTTGTTTCCTACTTCAAACAAACAATCGTCAGTCGGCACGACGCCGGTGGATTCTTGGTCAGTCGAGCTGCACAAGATGCAGCGTGCCAGAGGAACCTGGTCAGCACTCTCGACTTTGGAAAGCCGACTGACAAAGAATCCACCACGATAACCGTGACTGACGTTCATTTTCATGCTTGATTAGATATTAATAATCATTCCACAAATTTTCAAATGCAGATCGATCACTTGAATTTTCCAATTTTTCCGACGGCCCCGTCAGGAAAGTGACTGACGAATATTTTCACGTTTAATCATCAATAATTTACAATCTAACAAATTTTCATCAGCAGATTTATCACTTTATAGTTTTTCCGACGTGTTTCACAGCCTCCCATGCCCACAGTCCCACACCCACCACGGTCGCGCTGATTGACTTTCGATTTGAAACAGAGTAATGGTTAAACTCTTCAATCAATTACATTAGAGTCGAAGATAAATCACTGATAAAAAAGTGACACCACCTCCCCTACTATAATAATTACTTTAAGAAACGAAATTTTTGAATACTGGCAGTCGGTCGTATTCGCTGAAATTATTAATGCTACTGGTTATCAGGCGACATATTACCTGTAGGACTATTCTCGCCCTTTAGAACTAGTCAATTTCTACTTTAGAAACATTTAAAAGAACGATTAATACCGTAACATTTGGGGTAGTAAGGTTTGGACAGCATCTTGCCGCAGCTGACCGTACATTCCTATGCTTCTATCCTTTTCTGTCACTTAGAAGCGAAACGAGATCGAGAGCGGGAGTGCGGAGAATCGACGATGCATTCGGCTCCCACTCAATCTCTCTAGCAAATGATGGTACATAGTGACAGAAAGGGATAGATACATAGGAAATTGATGAATGATTTCGTGCTGGTATAATGTCGTCCAACCATTTCTCTTCTGGGCCGCAGTAGTGTTGTAGTCACCTGTAGCTCTGGTCGCTAACATCGACACCTTAACTTGTATTAATATAATACCCTCATCCCTCACTGAGTTATTATATCTAGTTTGTCTATACCATATAATGTACAAGATTTAATTTAAAAAACCAAATAACCCGACTGCCTAAAAGTAGCCTCCGATAGTCAATTTAAAGCAATGAATTCTATAGGCTTCGATATAGAGATTCGGTGATGAATATGAATATAACACCACCTTGCACTTCAAAATCGGTCTAGCTATTTAGGTTACAAGAGACAAGTGGAGCCACGGGCAATAGTTAGTGCATATATAATTGATTTAGGCTATTAATTAGCTTGCAATAGCACAAAAAAAAACGTATGTTTTGACAGTTTACGTCCGCTATATTGGTTTTTTGTTGACGTCACATAGCCTATGACACTCGGGGGAAAAATACAAATCTAATGACACCTCACACGTTAAAATCAGCCAAGCCGTTTAGACTCCAGAAGGTCACAATGGAACATTACATACATACATACGCGCGAAAAACATTACCCTCCTTTTTGGCAGTTGGGTAATAAATCAGATGATGTTTTTATTTTATAGGTGCAAGTTCCATTTGTTTTTTCATCAACGGTAAATGCCATTCCAATTCTAAGAAAACAATCAAAGCCTCTGAATACAGTTTGCGTGGTTTCAGGATATGGTCTTGTGAGAAAAGTAAGATTTTATGATTACAGTATGTGAATTTGTTTATTTATTATTTTAAATATTTATTTTTGTTCATAGGTATTCATTATAAAGGAATTTTAATTATCAAGTACTAATTTGGCACTTTTATACTACATTGTTGACATGTTCATGTAAATCTTGTGTAAATCATATAATCATTTGAAACATCCATCTGGAGTGGCGTGCGGACATTATATTTATGTCTGCGTGCCATTTGACCCCATTTTTAGGGTTCCGTAGTTCTGACTAGTTAGGGTTCCGTAGTTCTGACTAGGAACCCTTATAGTTTCGTTATGTCCGTCTGTCTGTCTGTCTGTCCGAGGTTTTGCTAAGAGACCGTTAGTACTAGAAATCTGTAATTTTGTAGGAGTGTGTATATCAATTACGTCGACAAAGTGGTAAAATAAAATTTCGGAAAATATTTTTTTTTAGGGTAGCTCCCATACATGTGAAGTGGCGATAAATATTTTTTTTGTTGTCTACCCCATTGTGTGGGGTATCCTTGTATAGGTCTTCTAAAATGACTTGGGGGTTACTAACATTATTTTTCGATTTAATAGTTCATTTACGAAATATTAAACTTAAAAGAGCAAATTTTTGTTCCAGTAGGGCGTCTCCCCCCCTCTAAAAGCTAAACTGCTGGCTTGAAAAATCTGGAAAAATTCACGATGATAGTGCATTTTATGAACTTTAAATGAAAACTATAGCGGTTAAGATAACTTTATTAGTTTAGCAGTAATAGTCGTTGAACTTGGGTGTTGGATAATTTTGTACCAAATACAAATACCTTAGCATTAATCCTTTATAGTGACTAAGATAAAGTAGTTGCTTGTTTATAACGGGTAAAGACTTGCATTTAAAAACAAAATATCAAGTAAATAATACATCCATACATATATTATTATAAAAGGCTTTGTCCTGCCTGACTGACTGACAGACAACGCACAGCCTAAACCGCTGGTCGTAGCGACTTGAAATTTGGAGGATGTATTTATTCTAATGTCTAGAGGTGTACTAAGAAAGGGTTTTTTAAAATTCAACCCCCAAGGGGGTGAAAAGGGATAAAAACGATTGTATGAAACTTCTTTGTTTTTTAACTTAGAGATTTGAAAATTTATTATGGGGTAGTACTATCAAAATAAAAAATACCCTCATCAATATTTTTGACAAGGGTGGCTTTGGAAGGGTGAAATTGGGGATGAAACGTTGTATGAAAAGATCTTTGTTTTGAAGTTAACGTTTTGCAAATTAGTATTGTGATAGGAACTTAAAATGTTGTTTTTAATGTTTTTGATAGGGGGTGAAATATTAAATAGACAGTTCTTTGTTTTTCAAGTTATATGTTAGGTAATACGCAATTAGAACTTCAGTTAAGATGTGAGTTAATGGGTTGTTTTTGGTGTTTGAAAAACTTACTCTAAGGGATGAAATAGGTGTGAAAGTTATTAGAAATTGATATGGATGTCGTTTTCAAGGTTTTCAGGGACGCTGATTACGAAAATGTTATCTATATTGACGTAAAATGAAATTCAACTCCTGTAGTGGGGTGTTGTAGAATTCATGAATTGCACTTAAAACAAAGATCTATGTAATATCGAAATCTACACGGACGAAGTCGCGGGCAAAAGCTAGTGATATATAAATTTGCTTACTAAGCAATTGAAAAACTTACTTATCTAAATTTTTTTTAAATAAACCCTGTTCTTTTATGGCATAGATCTATAGGTTCAACCATAAGTATTGAATTATCTAACAAATGTGTTAAAATAAATAAGAATAAAACCAAAATTCCACTCTGTATGTGGTCGTTATCCTACCAACAGCGCCACCTATCTCTCTCGAAATAATCCAATCTTTCAAGCTGAAACAATTTAACAGACTCATGAAATTTCATTAAAATCGGTCGGATTATTTTCAAATACTAGTCTATATGAACATCGTAGCTCTTTTGCTGCGGAACCCTACATTGAGCATGATCCGACATGCTCTTAACCGGTTTTTATCTAGATGATTTTTTGTTTAATACTATGAACGGAGGGAACATTAAAAAGAAAAAAAATCTAGTGGTTAGTGACCCTGACTGCTAAGCCGGCGGTCGTGGGTTCGATCCCCACCCAGGACAAATCTTTGAGTGATGAGCATAAAGATTTGTTCTGCGTCTGGGTGTAGTTTATCTATAATATGTATGTATTTACAAAAAAAATGTATTTAAGTAGTATATCAGTTGTTTAGTACCCATAACACAAGCAAATATAATTGCTTACTTTAGGACTAGATGGCGCAGTGTGAATGTGGTAGAATATTATATTATTATGTCGGACCATGGTCAATGTAGGGTTCAAAAAACAAACGATATACGCATACAGTTTTGTTAATTTTTATAACTTGCTAATGTCCACTCAATTTGCATAAAATACGTAAAAATAACCATTTATAATGCCAGCCACCTGCCCTGGATGTATGTGGATGTAATTTTTAGTATATATTTTTCTTCTCTTAAAGACTTTTTTGTTATGGATCGTTAAACATCCAATTGATAAATTGTCAATAGAGATACGGTTTTTATCCCCAAAAGGGTAGGCAGAGGTGGGTCACACCTACAATAAAATTCACCAGCTATGTTAGGTCTCATAATAATAATAATAATATTTTACCACATTCACACAGCGCCATCTAGTCCCAAAGTAAGCAATTATATTTGCTTGTGTTATGAGTACTAAATAACTGACATACTACATAAATATTTTTTTTTTTGTAAATACATGTCATATTATAGATAAATTACACCCAGACACAGAACAAACCTTTATGCTTATCACACAAAGATTTGTCCTGGGTGGGGATCGAACCCACGACCTTCGGCTTAAGAGTCAGGGTCACAAACCACTAGACCAACAGGCCAGTCATCTCATGTATGCAAAAGAGCGTATCTTCATAGCGCTTACGTCCTTTTGAGAAGCGGAGTTTTTTGGCAATAACTCAAAAACGATACATTTTTTTTTATACCACGAAGGTGGCAAACAGACGTACGGTCCGCCTGATGGTAAGCGGTTACCGTAGCCTATGGGCGCCTGCAACACCAGATGCATAACGAGCGCGTAATGATGTTCATCCGATCATGTTCAAAATAATTTTAGTTGGAAGTACTTATTGAGTATAATATTATCGAATTAGGTTTCCTGATAGGTATGACAATATTAGTATAATGATTAAATAAATAAATATTCTATTTCTAATTTGCGAGAAACTACTCATTTGTAACTCGACTCCTTTTTTTACCATTTTTAATCACCGGCTGAGAGGCTTACCTCATGTCAAACTTTTCCTTTCTTTTAGAATTTAGCAAACAAGTAGGTATTAGGCATAGTTGAACAATTTGTTGTTAAAACTAAAGTGTGTACATTTAATGAGTTGACGTAAAAGTTTTTCGAAACGATTAATTGCTTTTTCAGGGAGTACAGTCTCGTAATCTGCGGATGGTGTGTTTACCAACCCTTATTGATAACAGATGCAGAAGAGTTTATGGTCCTTACAGTGGCGGTCGTACCCAAATTTGTGCGGGTACCCGTATGAAAGACAGCTGCCAGGTACTTGTTTTTGTGTCTATCGGTAAACAGTAGTCTATGTGTTAGTCCAGATCAGCCATACTCAACCTTTATTTTTTAGGGGCCACGTTTCAGTCATTGTGTCGCGGGCGCCAACAATTATTTAGGTAATAAAAAGCTTGATTCAAAATTGTAAATTATAACCAACCAAAATTCAAATGAATTGAATTGTCCATTACTTGTTTAGCATTTATATAAAATGTTAAACCAAAGCGATGGAAATTGCTTAATATTTAATGTAATTAAACCATATATGTACAAAATATTTGTAAAAACTACAAAAATTTATAATTATTTTTTCAAAATTAGAATGTTCATGTTTAGACTAAAGTAACATACAAGGTGGGCATTCTCTTTTGTAACTCCTGGTGGGTCAATCACAAAGGCCCGTTGGGCTGTTGAGTATAGCTGGTCCAGACTATAATATGCCTGAGTGCCAAATTTCACGCAGATATATATGCTTTTAGCCGTTCTCGCGTGATTGATTAACTAACATTCATCCATTATGTCCATAAGGGACCGGGCCGTTTCGTTAGCGCAACCCAGACGGGGCATGGATTTGAAACGTTAAATTATACAGTTTGTATCAAGCAGTTTATATTAGAGCATGATCCGTATCCCGTCCGGGCCCGTTTACTAATGTACGAGGCTCATCTACACCACGGTTGTGCACAGCCGTGGCTCGTTCTAATATAATTCATCTCCTCTATTCTCAATTTCACGTTTATAATATTAATAAGATTTCATATCAACGTGATGTTTTTATTTTATTACAGGGTGACTCTGGTGGTCCTTTGGTATGCCAAGGATATTTAGTAGGTGTTGTATCTTACGGTAGTGACAAATGTGGTCACTATCCAGGTGTCTACACGCTGGTAACAGGTTACACAACAGGCAAATACGTACCATTCAGGAGAGCTGGTTCTGTACAAACTAGAATTAATTGTAGCATTGGCATTATATGTTTATTAACAGTCTTCGTTTTGAGTTCGTGAATTAAAACATGTTGTTTCTAATTATGCTTTTTATTTGTTGTTGATTCGATCAATTATATTTTATAGTGCTAAAAATACGAATTTATGTTTTTGCGGGATATTTTTGTTTTAGGCTTCTGACTAAAAAAATAGGTCTACTACCTATACCTAGTGTTTACCGTCTTACTTTTATACTATCTGTGTTAAAGAAATAACAAAGAGAATATAACGACTACGTTTTAATAAATACATAATAATATATAATATAGTATGACACGACTTGTGCAGTAATGATGAGTTACATCATTACTGCACAAGTCGGCACAGGAGGGCGACACTGTACTGTAAGTTTTATTAGTTTTGAACTTTTCATAAGGATATGGGGAAAATATTAACAATGGGAACTGTTTTAACCATAATAAATAATCATTATCATAATATTATACCTATTCTACATTATTAACTAGACATTATCGCCAAATAGGTATTAAAGTATTTAAGTTTTTAAATTTTATTTCCTAAGTTAAATAAATAAATAATAATGATGCATTTTTTTCTAAATTCTGTTTGATGGGCCAACTTTATAATAAATTACCAAAAAGTATTAAACAAATTCAATCGTTTAACTTATTTAGAAAGCACTAAAGTAATCCTAAAGGAGTTTATCTACTCTCATACTGAAATACCTATGGACAATTTTATTGTACCTATCATAATTTACCTTTTTTTCCATTACGATACAACTTCCCTTTTTTTAGGGTTCCTTAGTTCTGACTAGGAATCCTTATAGTTTCGTTATGTCCGTCTGTCTGTCTGTCTGTCCGAGGTTTTGCTAAGAGACCGTTAGTGCTAGAAAGTAATTTTGTAGGAATGTGTATATCAATTACGTCGACAAAGTGGTAAAATAAAATTTTAGAAAATATTTTTTTTTATTGTTGCTCCCATACATGTGAAGTGGCGATGAATATATTTTTTTTCGTCTACCCCAACGTATGGGGTATTGTATAATAGGTCTTCTAAAATGACTTGGGGGTTACTAACATTATTTTTCGATTTAATGGTCCATTTACCTACGAAATATTAAACTTTAAAGAGGAAATTTTTGTTCCAGTAGGGCGTCCCCCCCCCCCCCTCTAAAAGCTAAACTGCTGGCTTGAAAAATCTGGAAAAATTCGTGATGATAGTGCATTTACGAACTTTAAATGAAAACTATAGCGGTTAAGATAACTTTATTAGTTTAGCAGTAATAGTCGTTGAAATTGGGTGTTGGATAATTTTGTACCAAATACAAAATCCTTAGCATTAACTCCTAATATCTTTACCATCCTTCCTACTAATATTATAAATGCGAAAGTTTGTAAGAATGTTTGGATGTTTGTTACCAGTAAACGAAAAAACCACTGAATAGATTTCAATGAAACTTTGCAGTAATGTACCTTATACATCAGAATAACATATAGGCTATATTTTATACAGATATCATGTAAATTGGCTAAACCATAAGAACAAATGTAAAGTAAGTCGGAGAAAAATCTGCCATCTTATAGCTATTTCTGCTTCCTCTACCTAAACCGTTAGTGTTAAATGAGGACAATGTAATGACAATGGAGGAATTGTTACTTTTAAATAGTTATAAAAAAAAGTCCGCGACAGCATATGCCTATCTTTTATGTGGAAGTCGATACAGAGAGAATAGTGAGCCAGAAATACATTTAAATCGGAAACTGCATTTAAAATGAAAAATTTCATGGTATTAAACTAATTCCTAGAAATGTAAATACCTTTATCACTTTTGTCATTTAATGTAGATACATTTTGTCGTTCACACTAAGTTATTTCGACAAATAGTTTAAAAGTTATTACGATATTAAATGAAATTTAAATAATCCAAAAAATCTTATAATAATACTGTATGTAACCCGTGACTTCGCTTATCTGTTATTTTGTTCCTGTCACCACAGCAATTTTTCACCTTTAGAGGGGAAATTACCGCCAATGTTTTCTAAGCACAGATATTCATCATCATCATCATATCAGCCCAATGACGTCCACTGCTGAACATAGGCCTCACCTAATTTCTGCCACAACGAGCGGTTTTGTGCCGCCCAATGTGATGCGGGCAGCACAGATATTACTTCAGATTAAATATAACCAATATTACGTGATTGATTTGAATTGTACTTATCTTTGTGAAACATCCATCCCGTGTCTTTTTGGTTAAAATTATCAAACATCCAAACAAACATGCATTATTTCATGTTGTATCTATATTTATCGACGTCAGTCCTAATGACAATTCAACTATGTCAGATTAAAAACAAATCTATTTTCTTTTTGCCAACTATACAACCTTATTACTTGAATAATATTACTAATCATATCTTTATAATGTATGTAATATTGAATAATATAAAATTTCTGTGTTAATATTGAAATGTACGCGGACGAAGTCGCGGTATAAGCTAGTTACTTATATTCAGAATAAGGAACAACAGAATTGTACTATATTGTGATAACGGGCTACTACGGAACCCTACACTGTGCGTGGTCCGACACGCACTTGGCCAGTTTTTTTTTTAAGAGTGGTATGAGATAACGCATACCGCTCCGTAGGGAGACACGAAACGGTTATCGGACTCGCCGGTCGGAATCGGAGTAAATACCATCCTACTTATCTATATAAAACATCCATGCAGTGCAGTGGTGTCTTTTTCACTTTGTGTATGTATATATTTTAACGACGTTAGTCCTAATGGCAATTCATTTTGTTAAATTAAAAATAAATCTATACAGCCTTATTACTTGATAATAATAAAGAAATTGTAATGGGATGTCTGTGCATTATAGATATTGAAGAAAATAATAAAGACCGCCCGAGTTTTTAGAGTCAGTCAAAACAAAACATTTTTATAATTTTTGGCTGTCTGTTGGTCTGCCTGTTTGTTTGAACGCATATTACGCAAAAACGAATGCATGGAATTGAATGCAGGTTTCATCAATTAAAATATATATAAGAGGTCTAAATTAAAATATAGCTCTATATATTTTACCGCAGTGTCTATTGATTACCAGAAGGATAGGCTTGATCCTAGCAACAAAAACACTTGGAGATTCGTTCTTGAACTATAATTGTTTAATTTAACGTAGGTACGGCTTCGACTTTCGGTACTTGTAATTAAACTGACATTTTCCGATAGCTCAGAATCAGGGGGAAGGTCTGATGACAACCAGAAAGATAAGTACTTACGGGATCTTAGCAACGGGAAAACTTAGAGATTCATTTTAAGACTTAAATAGCTAAATATAACTTACAACTTCTTGACTCGGTACTTTCAGGGTCCGATGATGACCAGAAAAATAGGCACGGGATATTAGGAAGGGAAAGAACGAACAGATTTGTTTTTAGACATAAACTGGCTGTCTATGTTCAACCCTCAAGAGGATGATAAAATTGTGATAAAAATGTTATAAAACTACATAGTTTTGTAACATTTTTAACAATGAAAATTTATACAATAACGACCACATGGTCGTTATTGTATAAATTTTCATGGACGTTTAGTACAGTATGGGTTTCTTCAAAAAAGGAGTGAATAGGTTTCTTAAGGGTCGGCAACGCGCTCGTGATGCCCCTGGTGTTGCAGGCGCCCATAGGCTACAGTAACCGCTTACCATCAGGCGGACCGTACGTCGGTTTGTCACCGTCGTGGTATAAAAAAAAAAAGTACAAAAACGACTACGCAAATAGGACTCTAATTAAGCCCTAAGGGATGTAAAAGTCAGCCCCTGTAGTGGGGGACATCTCAAATTTTAAGATCATCACTTTAAACAAAGTATTTAAAAGATCCATGTCAATATCAAAATCTACGCGAACGAAGTCGCGGGCATAAGCTAGTTTAATACTAATTTCCAACTCAGTTTGTGTCAGACTACTGTTACTGTAAGCTACGATTCAGACCAACCGGCTCGCATCGGCCCGCGCCGGGCGGCATTTTACAATGCGTTAAAGAACATTGAAATGTATCAACAGTAATTACAGTTCATATTTGCATGCAACTTACGCATAGTTACCTCCGTCGGCATCCCGCGACGCGTCGCGACGGCCGACCGGCTCCGACCGTAAGTTGCATGCAAATATGAACTGTAATTACTGTTGATACATTTCAATGTTCTTTAACGCATTGTAAAATGCCGCCCGGCGCGGGCCGATGCGAGCCGGTTGGTCTGAATCGTAGCTAAAGCAGACTAACGGTATTCTGAGCCTGGTAAGTGACGCTGATACCGAGAAAATCTATACTAATATTATAAAGCTAGCATATTAGCCCAACAACGTTCACTATTGGACATAGCGTCACCTAATTTACGCCACCACGAGTGATCCTGTGCCGCCTGCAACCAACGGCCGCCCGCATCCTTGACCAGGTCGTCGCGTCGCGTCGGTCCATCTGGATAACTTGTTATATAAAAGTAATTAAACAAAAGTATTAAGAAGTAAAAGTAATTTTACCATTTGTATTATTATTTATTTATAGTATTGTAAATAGAAGTTGTAGATATTAAACAAATAAACTTAACACTTTCACGGACACAACGTAATAGTACGCCATGACTTGAGAGTTAGATACGGCACAACGTATGATAACTTTCAAAAACAGAATATTATATACGGCAGGCCGTTGATATCCGATCAATTTTAATACAAAAATTCGTTATATGGTACCTTGTGTCACAACATATCGAAAGCTCAAAACTTTACTGTCACGAGAACTTTGTTTTTAATCGTTTCCAAAATGTGCGTTTGACTATACGTCGCGTTACTACACACACACGCACCCCGGTGGGACAGATCGGAAAAAAAAGTTCGTTTTGTCCCACCATGAGCAACGGTGGGACAAAACGAACTTTTTTTTCCTGTTTGTCCCCTCATAGAATTTTATATAATTCTTTTAAGAATTAAGTAATTGTCTATATTAAATTATAAGATTAGTGGCATGGGTTTATAATCATTTTTATTTTAAGAAATTATAAATATTTATTTTATTTTTCATAGTTTAATAAACCACAGTAGGTGTTACTACTTTAACTACTTATTAGTCTTCTGATTTAACTTACTTCAACTTAGCGACAATAACAAAATACGAACAATAAGAGCATTTCTTTCTTTTCTGTATAAATTAGCCACAGTCCGATAAATAAAAGTAGTTAAATTGAATATTAACTTTTCTAATAAATGACTGATAGTAATTTCACCAGGCACAAACTGCACTTGACACTGATGTTGTACATATTCGTCTCTATTACTTATTCTGTGCTACTAGAAATTAGGTGAGGCCTATGTTCAACAGTGGACGTCATTGGGCTGATATGATGATGATGATGACGATGATGACTACACAAGTTGCCATTTAAATTATCAGTTTTTTCTATAATTTTTTACCAAACTGTACATTTTTCTTAAATATACTTAGTTAGTAAACTATATTTAAGAAAAATGTACAGCTTTATAAATAAAATTATACCGAAGCAGCGGGCGGAAGCTAGTAAGCTTCCGCCCGCTGCTTCGCCCGCATGGTATGTATTTTATACCTATAAACCTTCCTCTTGAATCAGTCTATCTATTAAAAAAAACCGCATCAAAATCCGTTGCGTAGTTTTAAAGATTTAAACATACATAGGGACAGAGAAAGCGACTTTGTTTTATACTAAGTAGTGATTATACAAAGTATTTTCTATAATAAAGCTTCATGAATAATTTTTAGGCAAGTACTAGTCTTAGTACTTTTGCCGAAAATCTAAAATCTAAAAATATGATAAAATACAATATTGAAAATAAATGTTATTTATAAAACCTAAAACTCGAGACCGTTAGCCCAATTTATATGAAACCTTGCACACATATAAAGGGCGATTTGACCACACTGACGAACATAGATATAGCTGAGCCGCGGGTGGAAGCTAGTAACTTATATAAGATAATTATCTTATATTTAATTGTGTACAAATTATGTGCGTGTTTCAATAAATAAACATTTATCAATTATTATTTACATAGGTACCTACATAAAAGAATCGTAATTATTGATTACCTACATAATTAGCATGTTACTGAATACTCATATCTCATAATATTTTTTTTTTTTTCATCGGCAATGATACTAAAAGCTTAGCTGTCAATTTGTAATGGTCGCCGATGACAAACATGAAATCGACGAGATAATAATAATACATATTTGAAGGGATCCACGACAATGTGAAAATCTTTTATTATTATTAAATATTATCAGGCTGGCAGTTGCGTGCACGTGCAACTGATGATGCCTGTATCCTGCTTTCTTTAGTAGTTTTCCGTTTATTCTTAAGATATTTATCCAGTCTGTTCTTAAATTGGTTATATTGTTCCAGGGTTTTTAATCATTAAAATTTTTTGACTGGCCTGTTGGTCTAGTGGTTGGTGACCCTGACTGCTAAGCCATCTAGTCCCAAATTAAGCAATTATAATTGCTTAATTTGGGACTAGATAGCGCTGTGTGAATGTGGTAAAATAATAATTTTCAAAAAACATTAAAACTTGCTAACAATTTCAAATATCGCGACGTTTTTACTTTGTGTGTACCTTACACAAAGTATATATAATATGAATTTACATATCTGTGATTTCTTCCCAGTTCATTGATAATTTTTAATAGGTAACTTTGAAACTTTTTATTTAGTTATAACTATAACAACATTCAATCATTTCACCTAAAGCCTGTTGGTCTAGTGGTTAGTGACCCAGACTGTTAAACCGGAGGTGGTGGAGGGGTTCGATGGGTGGGGACCCAGGACAAATCTTTGTGTGATGAGCATAAAGGTTTGTTTTGTGTCTGGGTGTAATTTATCTATAATATGTATGTATTTACGAAAAAAAAAAGTATTTAAGTAGTATATCAGTTGTTTAGTACCCATAACACAAGCAAATATAATTGCTTAATTTGGGACTAGATGGCGCTGTGTAAATGTGGTAGAATATTATTATTATTTATTTAAAAAAATTCTGTGTAAATTATTCTCAACCATATGTTTTAATATAATGAGTTTTATTTATTTATTATTTTCTTTTATTTAATGTAGTCATTTATTGAATCCATAAAAAGGTTTACCTTTAAGAATTAAATTAAATTCTATGGGGGATAAACAGGAAAAAAAAGTTTGATCTGTCCCACCGTGAGCAACGGTGGGACAGATCGAACTTTTTAGCAGTGACAAAAGTTCGATCTGTCCCACCATGAGCAACGGTGGGACAGACCAAACTTTTTTTTCCGATCTGTCCCACTGGGGGACAGATCGGTGGGACAGACCGGAATATTCCAAAAAAGTTCGATCTGTCCCACCGTTGCTCATGGTGGGACAAAACGAACTTTTTTTTCCGATCTGTCCCACCGGGGGACAGATCGGTGGGACAGACCGGAATATTAAGATTTTTTATTGCACCAAGGGATTACATATCTAAGTATTGATTTCAGCTTGATACCTCTACGAGTTCTTGAGAAAAATATTCTTGACAGACGGACAGACAGACAGACGCACAACGAGTGATTCTGTATGAGTTCCGTTTTTTCCTTTTTGAGGTACGGAACCTTAAAAAAAAACATTTATTTATTCTGTAGTCATTTAATTTTTCTCTAACGGGTAAGTTGTGTGATGCGCTTTTCAATTATTTCAAGTAGAAGGCATTCGTGATAGGAAATGTCTATTCTAGATTCAATATTTTGTCCAAATCTTTAAACTTTTCATATAACTACCTACCCTTAGAGTTCCACACAATAAATTAGCAGAATTTCCAGTAATTAATCCGCACAAAATAGATACAGATATCCACATCCACGGGTTGAAAGGGGGTAGTTACGTCATAATGTATTCATAATTCGTCACTACACAGTAATTAGGTAAAAATACCAAAAAACGCATCGTGTTGTGAGCTGATGTATCGTACAACGTGTTATTTACATAATATATTTTAACACTAAACTATGTAAATCACTGATTAAAACAACAAATGAATCATATGCAATGTATTAAAAGAATATGTAATAAAATTCACGAATACAATATAGAGACTGATTAATAAACATAAAAATATATTAATGCTAATGTTACAATTAATTCTAGAGAAATACTAAAAACTTGGACAGCACGACTTATTTTGAATGGTATTTTTTGACCTGTTATGTAACCTGATATAAGTGTGTAGACACCGGGGTAGTAACCACATTTGGCACTACCATAAGATACAATACCTACTAAATATCCTTGGCATGCCAATGGACCACCTGAATCACCCTGAAAATACATCACATTAAACACAATATTGTCTTAAACTATAAATTACGGCTCTTCAAGTCTTGTGAGTTAAGGCATTTTAAATTTGCCTATTTACTACCGGGGAGTGCGTTAGAGTCATTATATTATACATCTATAAATTGATACATTCGTGTCTATACTAATATTATAAAGCTGAAGAGTTAGTCTAGGAGGTGAACAGTGGTCAAATAAAGTACAATGGAGCAATGGACCAAGATGTTTCTCAGAACATAAGTAATGTCTGGGAGCTCTGGAATCTCAATCTACAAAGCCCTACGCAAAATTGGATGAAAATGTTTCTTATTTTTCTTGACATTTTGATCAGGTTACAGAGACTAGTAAAAGCTGATCGTAAGGCAGTATTTTGTTTTTATTTAGAACAAATACCTGGCAACTGTCTTTCATTTTAGAACCCGCACAAATTTGCGTACGATCGGAACGGTAAACACTAAAAAGTCTTTTGCATCTACCATCCGGTACCGTTGGTATGCACACCATACGCAGATCTTGTGAACTTACGCCCTGAAAAAGCATAGAGTTATGTAAATAAAAAAGGTATACAGTGCCTATTAGCAACACATATTTAAATACCACACAAAAAAAGGCGATGGTGGCTGAATAGATAAGGCACCGATGCGGCGTGCAAATCATGCGGACCGAGTTCGTTCCCGTCTAATGTAAGTAATAAGTCTATGAGTATGTCTGATCCACCAACCCGCACCAGGCGAGCGTGAGTGGATTATGGCCTAAACCTTCTTAACTCTCTAGTTAGAGGAGAGGAGACCCGAGCCTAGCAGGACTTAATGTGCTGTTGATGAATGAATGAATGAATTTAAACATTTATGTTTGTTTAACCGAATAGCTATACGGAAATGGCAGTGGGTAGAGCATATAGTTCAATGAACCACTGTCCGATGGGCGAAAAAGCTTCTCGATTGACAGCCATGTACCAAAAAGTGCAGCGTGAGAGGGCCCAACCGGACCGTTTGTCCTGTGTATTAGGTATTTTACTCATCAACAACTTCGAGATTAGGGCTCCCCATACAAATAAGGGCGGGCGCTACATAGCAATTTGACATAAAAATTTTCGTCTTGATGATGATTATTGATAAATGTAAAAAATACCTAAATTTAAACATGAATAGAAATATACGATGCAATATAATGATGATTATGATGTACCAATTACTACACGGGTAACACAGTTGATAATAAAGTAGCGTGGATGCTTAGCAAAGGCGCCAACAATGAATACTTCCTAATTAAGTGACTCTCAGCTCTCTAGTTAGAGGAGAGGATACCCGAGCCCAGCAGTGGGATTTAATTGGTGGCTGATGAATTAAGTGCTAGGCCGAACTATGGTGAAACCGCAGCGATTTCTTACCTCGTTATTTTGTGACGAAGGTAAACTAATGCAAGCGTCGCACTCGCGGTTCTTAATCGCGGCCGCAGTGCCTGAATTTTGAATGATTTTGCGGTTTAGCGAGCAAAATCTTAGTATGGCCTAGCACTTTGGTTTTTAAATAGGAAAATTAGATCATTTTGTAATAATAAAATCTTACTTTTTTTAAGAGACCATATCCAGAGACCACACACATTTCACCCATAGGCTTACGCTTACCACCTAACATTGGAATAGGACTCACTGTAGCTGTAAATATAAAGGGCTTAACCACCTACAAAATAAAAAAGAAAACATCATCCGATTAACAAAGTAACATGTTGCAATGGTACAATTATTTTAACCAATCAAACAAAGAAACTCTTCAGCTTTAAAATGTTAATATAGTTTTTAGATAGTATGCGATGGTGGCTGAATGGATAAGGGACCGGCGTGCAAATCACGAGGTCCAAGTTCGATCCCGACCGGCAGTAACGGTGAAGGAAAACATCGTGAGGAAACCCACATACACTAGAAGAAATTCTATGAGTATGTCTGATCCACCAACCTGCACTAGGCCAACGTGAGTGGATTATGGCTTAAACCCTCTCAGCTCTCTAGATAGAGGAGAGGAGACCCGAGCCCAGCAGTGGGACTTAATGGGTTGCAGATGATGATGATAGGTGGTATAGTTAAGATACACAAAGTACTGCAAAAGAGTAAAGGGGCTAATTGAGAATTTTTTAGTTCACTTTTTGCCACACACGTTAGGGACTTCAGTCGAAACAATTTGTCAGCTGAAGAGAATGTATAAAGATTTAACCTTAAGCAGACAAGAGCACTGCAAGAAAAGAAAGAGAAACCCTATACCTACTTGTCTGGCCAGCGTGGTGTAATAGGCTTTAGCCTTTTAGTTCTATAATATTTAGAGGAGAACTGTGCCTACCAATGCCAATGCGACATTTATGGGTTACAATGATAATGATGAATATTATACTATTGCTAATAGGAGCTTAGATGTGCCCGGGAGTGAAGTCTCAGAAACAGCTAGCAAAGTATAATAATATAATACTTACCACTACCACAGCTAAGTCGTTATACTGGCGAGTTGAGTGGTATGCACTATGTATGTAAAAAGCTTCAGGCGTTCTCCAATGTTCAGATTTTTGTAGTGATTCCAGTGCTTTTAATTTTTGCTTCCTATTTCGCGGCAAACGTATAGTGGGCACAAGAGTATTCGCTACAATCCTAACAGTTCTTACGGGTCTGAAAATAAGTGCGTTTTTGTATAACGTTGGTTGGTTACTCTAAAATTAGGAATATTCACTTGATATAAGTTGGAAGTCTTCTAGATAGACGAAAAAGAAGCCATAGCGATTGATCTTGGAAAACCTTCATCTCAAGGTATCTTTCCGATCTTGGCAGCACGCAGCACTACTGGTCACCATACATTCTCTATTAGGTTTATATAAGATTACATTCCGAGGCAGCAGTGCGGCGGCAGCAGTGTTGTCCAGTGTAGTCCAGTTCGTCGGCCGACATAGTGATGGGTTACTAGTCAGTATTGACTCAAACATTACCGTCTAAATATAAATACATATTATCACATTTTTATAATTTTTCATTAATGTTATAATATGAAATACTACGAATATTTATATATCGGAGAATGAGTGGCAGTCTAATCGCGATGACTTGCAAATTCATGTTCTATTCTCGAAATTCCATGCAATCGACTGCCGAAGGAAAGAAAAGTGACCATAATATTCTAGGAAAAGCATTAAGAATTTTTTTTTTAGAACAAAGCTTTTTAACACATTCAATGCGTTTACTATAAGACAATACTTTCTTTGGGTGCGTCATGACCTCCATACATCTCATACTCTTATTTCATATTGTGCGTCGTCGTGAACATCATTTGTTCATATCACCTCCTGCTTTTAACAGCTAATAACTTTTTGAAATTTATAGCTATTTAATCATTTTCAGACCAAAGCTTGTCAATAATATGTAGTATAAGCAGCTTAGTTCGCCTGCAGTTCTGATCAATAGTTTTAGAGATAACTAGAACGTTTTAAAAAAAAGTCAGAATCATGAGAACTATTTTGCCATAACGCAATCTGATATCTTCCCTCAGTCATTTGATAGTGTTGGGATATGGAATAATAACTGTAGTGAAATAAAATATCGACAGTTTAAATAGGATTTATTATGTTAATTCTTAGTAATATTTCTTGAATCAATTAAAGTAATTCTAAAACAACTAAATAAATGCTCATTCTTAAACAATCACCCTTATTTTTTGTATCAATGCAATAATAGTATAAAAATCTTAGTACTTAACTTTCTTAAAAAAGTTTCAATCATCCCTTACTTCATTTCTATACTCTCCGTCTTCACCAAACTGTATTTTTTAACAAACTGCCAAAAAGGTGGCTATGTTTTTTAGGTTCACTCTTGTTTGGTATAACAACGTTTAGTCGAAAATCGAAATATCGAACAAAGTTTAAGAAAATAATCACTTTGTATAATATCGATTAACATAATTTTCATTTCATCGAATATTTTATTTGCGATAACAACATTTGCGCTATTGATCAAAACGTGTAATGTTCATTTGATGTAATGTGTAACATGTAATGTAGTGTAGAAAGGGTCATACCCATACAGCTTAGGTTAGCGAGGAGCGAAGCGACAAGCGTGTTAGGTTGACATAAGCCAAAGCGACTTTAGGGCGTTTCTCCCATTAATAATAACAAATTCATTTTCACGGCGCGGGCGATAAGAGGGTAATGGAATAAATTACCCAACAGAATTTTTTGGTCCATTACTAATCCTTATTACTGAACTGAATATTCGATTCGATCTTTCGACTAAATCATTATAAGTCTAGTGAAACATTAGTTAAATAAAATTAGTGCATTTGAAAATTCGGTGAAATGACATTATTCCAAAGAAATAAATATACTAAATAAAACTCGACCAATTAATTATTCGGTCAAATGAATAATTATGCGAAATGACTTTATTGTAACTAAAATTAGCCGAAGCGATTTTCGAGTAAACGTTACACCAAACAAGGGTAAACCTGTTTTTTTCGGCAGTGTTTCATTGAAGCAAATTTTAATCGTAAATTTTTTTTAACGTCAAGCGCGTGCTATCGTTACGCTACACTATGATCAGCTCAGCGCGCGGCGTGCCAGCGTACAGTACTACGTGAGGTTGTTGTCTATGTGCATGAACATTATTTTGCCGTTCATTCTTTTTCTTTATTTTGATATATTTAAAAAAAAATTGCCAAACATGTACCTAACAATATTTTTCATACTTATAGCAAAACATAAAAAAAACGTGCCACCGCATGGTAAGAAATGTATCTTAGAGCGCTGGCCGCATCACGGTTCGGTCGTCCATGGACCTATAGAGTTCACAATGTGTTAATAAAAGAAAAACAAATCCAAAAGCAAATAGAGTTGCTATGTGCTTTTGAAATTTACTTTTTGGTTACACTCCGGTCTAGGCATCCCATCTGCCTTTTGTTCTGTAAACTGAGAATATTAATCAAGACTAGACACTTACACTTTTACAAAACAGTGGGCAGCAGATATTACGTGCTTTACAGTCACAATGGACCCACCGCAAAAGAGACTCCAAACACTCCCCTGCTGCCAACCTTTTCTTATAGCTACCTGAAATTGAATATTTCTTGTAGGTACTTTTGACAGTAAAGTATTGGTAGGAAGTATTTTAAACAAATGTAGTTGATATATACATAGTGCGGCCATAAGTTCTGTTACAAATGAAAATGCTATATTTTTTTATGAAGTAATGTAATATTACTAACTTGTATGTAAGTACATTATATATTAAAGTCTAAGCAATAAAAAATCTTTTCGAAATGGCCACTTATGGCATTTAATCTGTTTGGTCACGAAACTATGGATTTACGCACTGTTTCCATGAAAAATTCCGCCACTACTTTTTCCAGAGATTTTTTAAAAGAGTCAATGTCGGTGTGTTGTTTATTGGCCATCTCCTCTAAAGAGTTGAGGTTTGGGCTAGGTGAGGGCCAGTCTTCAGCTCTTATAAAGCCTGGAATGTTGGTTTCAAGCCAGGCTTGGGTAGTTCATGCCTTGGGACTAGGTGCAGAGTACTGCTGAAAATCTACACTAAAAAGTGTATTGCTGAGAGGTTTGACAACACGATCCAAGACTGTCTCTTGATACACTTTGATTGAAGTTTCACTCCTTTTTCACAAAAATGTAGCATTGTGACGCCTTGATATGAGTCAGGCCCGGCTCGTCACCAATAAAAAACATATGCCGACTCGACCCCACACACCCCACCAAACCATCACTGACGCAGGATGCTGACCACGTTGCACATTTCCGACCACTTAAGCTGCTTCTTTAGATCTATGAGCGTACACTTTATCATTTTGTTTAGTGTAGTGCTCTTCAATCGTGAAATTTTTTTCATGGGTAAAGAGGATATTTCCTCGTCTAGTAGTAAACGGTACTAGTAAACTAGTAACAAACGGGGTTTCATTTAAAGTTGACGTGTCTTATTCATAACGAACCCGATAAGAACCTTACACACTTATCGCTTTAGTAGGCGTTTTGATCGATCCACTCTCTTTAATTGTAAATATTGATTTAGGACATGTCTTGTATCGACCATAAGCACTGAGCTTCAGGTTTTTTTGACGATCAGAATAAATAATACAAATTATTATATTTGGACAGATTCGTAAGTATACCCTACCTATAAAAATATACAACTACTACGATCACGTGATCGTAGTAGTTGTATATTTTTATAATAATGTGAGATCAGAAAGGCCTCACCTAATTTACACCACTGCGAACGGTCCTGTGCCGCATGCAACCAACGGCCGCCCGCCACCCAGACCAGGTCGTCGGTCCATCTGGTGGGGGGCCCTCCCACGCTGCGCCTTCCAATACGTGGCCGCCACTCGAGAACCTTTTTCCCCCATCGGCCATCAGTCTATAGTCATCTACGAGCTATGTGCCCTGCCCACTGGCACTTCTGTTAACTTCTGTACGCAGTGGCGTAAATTAGGTGAGGCCTATGTTCATCAGTGGACGTCGTTGGGCTGATATGATGATGATGATGATGATGATGAGATCAGAAATACGTTTACTTCTAACTAAACAAGTGAATAATTAAAAAATTAAAATAGCCCGACTGAAAAAAATCAACAAGCAAGCTACGCACTCAAAAGACCGGAAAATTGTTGTAATATAATTCCTGATTAAATTTAAATACTTAACATTGTATTATGTACATATTTGTAATCTCAATTTGATTCTTTATTTTTGATACCCTACTCGATACGTTTGGTAAAAAAAATTAACTACTTACAATTTGGCACCAAAATCCGCCGTTTTGTTTTATTTTTATCTAAGAACACTTGGGTTGCTGAGAAGAATATAACCTTAATTGTCCAATCCATCCAGCCGTTTGGAAGAAATGTGGGCATAAAGAAATTTACAAACATATGTGATACACGCGAAAAACAATACCTTTCCTGGCAGTCGGGTAATAAAATATTAATGCTCGATTTCTAAGCCCTAGAGCACTTCAATTTAATTCTTTATTCAATAAAAAAATTTACATTGTTTCTGAAGTAAATACTTAATAAATAATAAATTTACAATTAATTAATCATTATTCTAAATTACAACAAAACCAAAAATATCATTATAATTTAAGCACCAGTCATTATTTGTACCTAATCACAAATGAAACTAAAATAAACATGTCAAATATCTTGTACTAAGTAGCAATAATAATAATGATAATAATAAATATGTCAAATATAAATTTATATAATTATGTCAATTAATATATATTATCTATGATGTCAATATAACTACTTATTAACTTCTAAAATACACATGAATTTTACAAATCTCCAACAGAGTAATAGCAACCTTCTAATAGAAATAATAAACCCTCTCAGCTCTCTAGTAAGAGGAGAGGAGACTCGAGCCCAGCAGTGGGACTAAATAGGTTGCTGTTGATGATGATGATGAATAGAAATGTTCTTGATTTGGATTTAAATTCTGTTTCATAGAGAACGTTTTTTAACTCCATGGGCAGTTTATTAAATAATTTGATTGAGTTGTAATAGCAACTATGTGTAGTTATATTCAGTCTCGGAACTAAGGTGCTCTGGAAGTCTTTCCTGTATATTAGGACTTTATTTAAATTCAAATGTCGAATAAGCCTAACTTTTATTAGTTTCTCTAGAATTTTTGGTAAGAGAGAAATTGGTCTGTACATTGAGGGGTCCTTTTTTAATCCCTTTTTAAATACTGGTATTACTTTGGCTATTTTGAATTGATCAGGGAATAATCCCTGACAAAAACACAAATTATAAAAAATTGATAGGGGCAGTGCTAGTATGTCAATGTTTTCTTTTATAATCGTAACTGGTAAGTCATCGTAGCCGCAAGAGGTTTTATTTTCCATCCCTTTAATTAGTCTCGCTACCTCATTAGGTGTGACTGGGTCCCACTTTAAGTCAATTTTTACTCGCTCAGTATATCTAACTAAAATATCTACGGCTACTGGTGAATACAGAGACATTTGACTTACCTACTTATTGCCAAATTGTTCTAAAAATGTGTCCACTATTTCAGACGGGTTTGTTATTATTTTGTCGTCTGATTTTAAGGTCCATTTGTCTTTGGGAGCTGATCTTTTATTTCTATGCCGATTTATAATTTTCCATATAGTTTTTGAGATATTTTTAGATTTAGTTATTTCATTCTGAACTGCTAACCTTTTTGGCATTATTAAAACTCTTTTATAAATAGTGATATATCTTTGCTTATAGTTTTTTTTTATGCTAGAGTCGTTATTATTTGCTTTACCACTAACCAGAACGCGTTTCATTACACTAGAAATTTTTACACCTTTTGTTGACCATTTCAGTCTGAGCAAGGGATTTGTTTGTATTTGCTTATTTTTTAGTTTAAAAGTTTGTTGAATATATCATCGAACTGTTTAATGAAACTATTTATACCTAGATAGTTCCTCACTAAGTTCTGCTATTGCCTGCTGTTATTGATAGGATAAAATTTAACCTATACAAATTAAAAATGACACTTGAATTAATAAACTAGTTCTATTGTTTTTCTTAACACCCCCCGATTCAGAGCAATACGACTCGGACTGGTTAGGTTAGGGTTATTTTTTTTTCAAACCACCCAGAAGTAGGAGACCCGCGAAGCGGGGCTCCGGCGACCTCTGTGCGATAGCTAAACTTCACATCCCTCGATTCAGAGCAATCCGACTCGGACTGGTTAGGTTAGGGTTTTTTTTAAACCACCCATAGGTAATATGTTAATTTTTATTGCACACCATGACCTACCCCGTTACCTAATTCCTCATTCTTGGAATATTCCGGTCTGTCCCACCGATCTGTCCCCCGGTGGGACAGATCGGAAAAAAAAGTTTGGTCTGTCCTTACATTTTAATCACATAAAAAAATCCGTCCGGAAAGGAACCCTCGGTGCGCGAGTCCGACTCGCACTTGACAGGTTTTTTTAATCAGTCGGGTTATACTTTAATCGATGAATAACTTAAATCTGGTCGCTCAGAAACTGGGCATAAATCAAAGACATACAGAAATAACAACTCACATTTAAAAAATAATTGATATAAAACCCTAATATTTACCTGATAAGGCACCGAACCCAGGCTGCATGATACTCCTCCGACGATTCTTTGTTGACAAGGGTCTACTGCAGCTCCGTATTGTTTGTTCATGTCTATTACTTCCTAAAATTTAAAAGTCAAACTGTTTAAGACCCTAAATATCATCTCAACCTGTGGGTGTCGTAAAAGGTGAAGTACAGACAAAAGCACTGCGAGTAAAGGAAAATTCGAAACAAATCCTAACCCAGTCAGCGTGGTATAGTAGACTAAATTCCCTCAATATTCTTTGTAGGAGACCTGTAGCCAGCAGTGGGACTTTTGTGGGTTGAAATGATGAATGATGATTACTACTAAGCTGGAACACTCACCAGAATCAATAACATACTCAATGACTACTCGCATAACCAAAGTTGAAAGGCTGTTAGCTGTGATCACTAGATAGAATAAAACAAAGTCGCTTTCTCTGTCCCTATATCCCTATGTATGCTTAAATCTTTAAAACTACGCAACGGAATTTGATGCGGTTTTTTTAATAGATAGAGTAATTCAAGAGGAAGGTTTATAGGTATTAAATACATACCACGCGGGCGAAGCAGCGGGCGGAAGCTAGTTGTAAATAAGTCAATGATATAGTGACCTGTGTTGGAGAAGTATAAAGTTACGGATACGGGCTAGTTACTAACGAAAAAAAACTAAACTAAACTCTGTAAAAGTACCTGAAAATCAAACGGTGGAGTTGTATTGGTATCGGTATTTTTTCTAAAAAACTTTGCATTAACGTTATTTTGAAGAAAATTGTGGTATAAGATTATAGTAGCAAATAAATTTATAAATGCTGATAACAACATTGTAAACAGTACAATAATTTAACAAAATTTGATCATATTATACAGTTTATTTTTTTTTCATTCTTTGGAGGAGACTCGTGCCCAGCAGTGGGACTTTTATGAGTTGAAACGATCACACAGTTTATTAATATATAAAAATATTTGTATTGTGACACACACTTACAAATATAATATAATGACACTTCTAGTGTATAATCTATGGACACTTATTTCACACCACAGAGTTGAACAGAAAACTTTTGTTATTGCTCTTTAAAAGTTGACTGAAGAAGATTTTATGGTTGGAACCAACTGACTTTTAATAATAAACGAGTGAACATTTTGTCACTTTTTTATTATATGTCTGTGGTGAAAATAGATAATTGAAAACCGGTTATGAGCCTGTCCAACCCATAGATTTAGTATGTACTGCGGTAGCGCGCGGATCCTAGGTCTATGTTCCAACCATGCTCAATGTAGAGTTCCGCAGCAAAAGAGCGTATCTTGCTAGCGCTTACGCCCTTTTGAGAAGCGCAGTTTTTCGGCAATAACTCCAAAACGGTTTATCCGATCATGTTCAAATAATTTTCATTGAAATTGTTAACTTTGTTGTTGTTGATTGTTGTTGAAAATAACATCTCCCCTCTATGTTACACCTAGGGACTACAGTATGGGGTTCTTCAAAAAAGGAGTGAATAGGTTTCTTAAGGGTCGGCAACGCGCTCGTGATGCCCCTGGTGTTGCAGGCGCCCATAGACTACGGTAACCGCTTACCATCAGGCGGACCGTACGTCTGTTTGCCACCGTCGTGGTATAAAAAAAAAAAAAAAAAACCTCCCCTCCACTTACACACACCCTCTATGTACACCAATTAAAAATTAATTCCTCGAAGTACCCTGAGTGGTCATGTGTGAACGATTAAGAGGAATATAAGTTATTTATTTATTTTAGGATATTTAACACATACACTTCACTTTGGTAGAAATATTAAATTAAAACAGTTTTAGCTTTGTGCTTTCCTAATTATAAAAGACCACAGCATGCCAAACATGTTTATATTTTGGTGAGCTTTTTTACATTGTATAACAAATCTTTTTGCACTTACGGTACACTGCCATCTACTGAGTAATGTTAGAACTAAAGCAAATGCAGTTCTGCAGAAAATGAATCAGCTTTCCAATAACCCAACAAGTATTACTTAAATGCCAAAAGATGGCGCTTTTATGCGATATTTACGACAGTGTCCGAACAACCAAAGTAAATATTAGTTCCTATTAATATAAGTAGAGGGCATGATATAAAAACATTATAAATTATTATTATTAATACTATTCATTAGAAAAAAATTGGTAAGTTGTATATTATGAGATACATAATTTAACCTTAACGAGATAGATACCCAAAATTCAATTTATGGCAGTTTAGTACATATTCATTTTGTCTATGATCAAAAACCGAATGGTTCCTTTTGTGGGTTGGTTCTTTGTTGAAATTGTTTCGATTTTAAAGAGGTAGGATAGTTGGTGAGTTTGTGAATTTGGATAATATCCCCTACTTACATCCTACGTAATCTTCGAAACTACTAGAACGATCTTAATTAAATATCAAAGAGGTTACGTTAACGGACCTTTAGAGCAGCAATTAAATATAATGCCTGATTAAGACATTTAGTCATGGATTAGCGCATGGTGAAACACTAATGTCCCGTTAACATTTTAACAGAAGATTAAACTAACTAACATTGTATGGTGAAACAGGGCCAAAGGTCATTCGTTCAATATTTATAAAAAATATCCAGCTCAAATTTAAATTCCCATTCACAAGCTAATTTTGATAGTTTCAAATTCTACGAATACAATTTTGTAAATTCGTCGTCATCATCATTTTCATCAACCCATGAACGTCCCACTGCTGGGCACGGGTCTCCACCTAAGAATGTGGAGGGAGTTTAGCCTACTATACCACGCTGGCCAGAAGGTTGCTATAGGGTTTGTTTCAATTGTCGCGGACGAATGTTCCTGCGCTCCCGTGACCACAGCAGAGCGCGACGAGAGGAACACCTTGGGGTTTTAGTGGGTGCGAGCCCCACATAACCCCTCGGTTCTTTCCCCAAGACCGTGGGGTATGCGTCAGGCATTTCCCCAAGTAAAAAAAAAAAAAGGGTTTGTTTCCTTTTCTCGCAGTACTTTTGTGTATGTTGTTTGCTTTTTATTTTGCAGAATACGTCACACACACACATATATCACTAGCCCGTAAAAGGTTCCCTTAGTCGCCTTTTACGGGGTACTTACATTATGTATTCTTAATCCGTGACTACACGAATAAATCTATCAATTAAAACAGAATATTAATCGGGATTGTTTTATTTTGATAAAATATATATACAAAACAAAAAGTAGAAAAAAAAACAGAATTATATGAAAACGCTTGCAGTGACAATTGTGTAAATATAAGGTACAACTATGACGACTGTTAGCAGTTGGAAACAATGATTGTGTTGTGTTGAATTTTTAACTGAACGACACTTGCCGAAAGGCACTTTCTCCTTTGTAAAACCTGTGACATACGTGTAAACACTAGGGCTTATACCACATAATGCAGAGCCAAATGAAACTAATCCAACCAATCGACCTTCGCAAACCATTGGACCGCCAGAGTCACCCTACAACAGAAACAATGATGGGAACCATGGGAATACTGTACCTCCTACTGCTAATAAAGACATACCTAGTTCATAAATATTAATTCAAAAGGGTTTCCAAGAGTACAAATGATCATCATCATCATTTCAACTCGCAAACGGCCCACTGCTGGGCACGGGTCTCCTCCAAAAATTGTGGAAAGAATTTAGCCTACTACTAACCCAAGCTGGCCAGACGGTTGGTATAGGGTTTGTTTCGAATTTTACTTTCCTCGCAGTGGTCTTGTCTGCAAAAAGTACTCCCTTGGTCGCCGTTTACGACACTTGACAGGTTGAGATGGAATGGGACGGGACGGACAGCTGTGCTACGCATATGATGCTTGCATAAAATACTCGGTTCGAATACAGAAAGTCGCGAATCGCAATGAGGCATCGAAAACTGCGTTCGAACGCAGAGAGTCGCCAAAATGACTAGCACTTAGCCAGTTTTTTTATTGCATCAAGGGCTTGCAGACTTTCAGCTTGATACCTCTACGTGTTCATGAGAAAAATATTCTTGACAGACAGACGGACAACGGAGTGATCCAATAAAGGTTCCGTTTTTTCTTTTTGAGGTAGGAAAGGAAACCCTAAAACATATCTATTACTTTATTAAGGAATAAAATATATTGAAACTAATACCATGCAACTGTCTCTTCCCTCTCCACCAGCACAAATTTGAGTACTTTTAGAATGTAACTTAGTAGAAAGGCTACAGACTAAATACGACGCAATTCTAACACAAACTTGTCGTAGATACGGAGATGGTTTACCCCATAAGAACTGAAACATTGAAAATGTGATAAATGAGTAACATTCGGAATGATTGCTATCACAAATTTCTCCTGACGAATTAACACATTATCAAGAAATTATTTAGGGAAATATGAAATCGCTGTACTAGCAATAAGGAAGACCTTTGCCCTTTTATGAGCCTATAACAGTTCAAGCAAATCCATCGTGAAGCTGCATAGCAGGGAAAAAGTTATTACATGTGACGGCTTCCAAGAACAGGTAGCTATAATACGCTACTACCATTATGTTATGCTCAACAATAGGTCGTTTGTGTTACTACTACGCTGATAAAAGGCCATTTATACATATTATGCTGAGTCCCTGCAGTTCCAAGGCCAACAATCTAATCAAGCGGAGCGTCGTCTTCAGTGACAAGTCACACGGCCCTGTACTCCACACCACATTGTCAATTCTCCTCTAAATGGATGTCGTGCATTTCACACCAGTGGGGGAACCGATAGCTGTGAAAGAAAAAGACCTATTTAATTTGCTCTCAGTTTAGTCCCGCTCCGCTTTAATGGACTGTCAGCCTTCTAAATTCTACCATAACTACGTTTTCGTTTAGGTTTTGCGAGTGAATTACAAAAAGTATGGGTAAACTCAGTTTAAATTACTGAAGCGTATTTCAAGTAGTTGCTTTTATTCTCACTATCACAACAAAGTTAGCGAATAAAACTGAAATTGCTAAACGGTACGTCCACTGCCAGCACAGCGATTCCCACAACTACTACAATCACAGTTAGAACATAGGTTCACTGCTACAAGTGCGTTATCATCATCATCATCATTTTAACACTTAAACGTCCCACTGTTGGGCACGGGTCTCCTCCAAAGATGAGAGGGAATTTGGCCTACTATACCACGCTGGCCAGAGTTGGTATAGGGTTTTGTTTTGAATTTTCCTTTTCTCGCAGTGCTCTTGTCTGCTTAAGGTTAGGTCCCTTAGTCGCTTTTTACGACACCCACGGGTTAAAATGGGGTAATGCCATTATGTATTCTAAATCCGTCACTATACGGACAAGTGTGTTATAAAGTCTATTATATTTTTTAACAAACTAACTAGATATATTTTATAGCTATATATATATGGTTTACGTCTATGAAACTAGTTAAAGTCGAAATTGAAAAGTGCTTACATTCTCCATATTTCCAAATCCTGTTACCAGGCAACGGGTGAACATGTAATTTTTATATTCATGTTCTATAAGAATAGGTTTTATTCTTTCTGATAACTTCAGTGATGAGCTGAGCTATGCAATAAAAAAAGGGTGAGGCATTTTTAGTATGTTCCCGGATAATCTTATTCATAAGACATGTAGATATGATGTTTTATGAATGTGTCCATGGTAATCTTTGAACGTCAAATCATGACATTCTAATGCTAACTAGTTAGCAATTGGGTTACACAACTCACGAAATTTATTATAATTATCTATAAAACCTGCTTCACCCAGCGCGGTACAGTAGCGGCGCGGCTCCACAGCGGTACTACTGCGGTATCTTGCATATAAGAATCTATGGTATTTCCAAGGCGCAGTGCAGCGCCGCATCTCCACAGCACCGAATGGTGACGAAAGGATTCAAACACTCCACAAAGTTAAACAATCCATTTGTAACCGCTACGGTACCGCACCGGCATGCGGCACCGACTGTAAGGCATTTAATTTTAGACGAATTTTATTGTAGACTTGATAATGCAGTTACAATATTCATCATTAGCAGCCTAGGACAAAACAGAATACTGCAAGGAAAATATGGAAATGAATATAGCTAGTAAAGTTAAAGTTGTCAAGAAGTCACCAAAAATCTTGGAGGAAACGTCGTTTTGGTGATATGACTGATCTAGTCTCCTAGGCAATTGATGGTGTCTTTTCAGCTAAAGGCGTAAATACATTGAACTATGTATATAAAAAAAGTGTTTTCTAGAGATTACAGATATTAGTTTATTTATTTAGTACATAGATGATTTACTGCTAGATAGCTACATTAATAACAATAGGATATATAATAATTAGCCCTTAGGGTTTATATATGTATATCTTCGCACGCTTGGCGAGCATGGTGACGTGATGTCAGATTAAAGGACATAGCGATGTACTCAGAAATATGGTACCTAAAACCTTTTTGGGTTTGGCTTTGTGCAAAGTGGTTTCACTTTAGCTGAAAACTATTGAGCTACTTATCTAGTAACATGTCTAGGCAAACGAGACCAATAAGACGGTAAACACGCTAGCACACCGAGGGAAGGTACTGACAGTTTTGCAACAAATAATGGAGTAGTCAATAGGATTTCTTTCTGCAGTTTGTTGAAATTTTGATTGTTTATATTGGTAATAAGATATACACACGTGTTAATTTATGTGAAATGCCAGCCTTGCCGTCGCTGTTTGCTAGCACCTTTAAGTGACAAGTTGAAGTAATAGTATTACCACCAACACACCCAAGTCGTTCCCATGGCCAGCGCTGCCATCTCTATATTTCAAGTGACAGTGCATTGAGGAAACTCTCATCCAGCATTCCCTTGTTTGCATCTTTTGTATTTCTTTTGATCTTTCCTCTTGGGTATTTCCATTAAGCCATATACTTCCTTTAACAGTACCAGCTACCACGATAATGTCGTCTAGAAGCCTAATGAATTTTCAGTTAGTTAACAAAGTAGTATCCTACTCTCAAATCACCATTTTTAGTAGGGCAAATGTAGGAGGCGAGGTTATTGCCATAATTACTGAGCGTTGCAGGCTAAAGGCTGATACTGACAATTTCTGTAAAATTAGGATGAGGATTAAATCTAGAACCATCATCATTATCTTAACCGCCTTAAGCCACTTTTGAATATAGGAAATTTTCAACAAGGACTAGTGGATAAAAAATTATTTAGTAAAGCATTTTTGACTCAATTCCTTCTACTCAGTCAGTGACTGAGATTTTTTTTATTGCCTGACCTGGCAGACGACTGAAACCAACTGATGGTATGGATGGTATTGGTTGCGTAGAAAACATATCCAAGTCGCTACCTAACTTCAAAGGAAAAGACAAATAGGAAGGAAAAGGGAAAGAAAGGGGACTGAAAGAATTGGAAATGCTCCAACTCAACACCGAAAAGCGACGGTATATTAAAATGCGTTGATATTCACTGGGAGTGTAGTACTTCCCTGGACGTGTCGGCCCATTCATGTCGTCATGCTTGCATGCCAGCGAGGCACTTTTTAATCGACTACATGTGATAAACTAGTATTATTGCCCTACTGTAGTAAATATATGTCCTTGCAATTAATACTCACTTGGATTGAAGGCAATGTGCCGCTGTTAAGATGTGTCTCCTGGTCACAATTACTCCACCACAAAAGCAGGCGAAACGTCTGCCATCAAACATTCTCAATCTAAGAGCTACCTGGAGTTAGAATACTCGTATTTATTATTTATATTGTTTTTAAAATGTAATAAACCTAAATATTTTTTATACAACAAACCTTTATGCTCATCACACAAAGATTTGTCCTGGGTGGGGATCGAACCACCAACCTCCGGCTTAGCAGTTATGGTCACTAACCACTAGACCAATAGGCCAACCTCAGCTCTACTTTGAGCACCCGCGCCGCCGTCTTGGGTTTTTTTATAAGTCAATGACAGTAAACTATTGTTGATAATAAGAAGATGATAGAAGTTAAGTAAACACTTGGTTCATACCTGATATGGTGCGTTTGTTATATTAGCCCTTGTGCCACCGTATACTCTTCGAGAGCACAAATTTTTAAAAGCTGAATATTTTCTATTTAATGTAAGAACACGCTAAAAAAGAAGTTTAATTACATCTATGTTGAGCTTTTGCATACTGTGTTGTGTTCTTAATCCGTGTAGTGACGGATTAAGAATAAATAATGTCTCCATCTCAACGGGTGGGTGTCGTAAAAGGCGACTAAGGGATTAACCTTATGCAGACCACTGCGAGAAAAGGAAAATTCGAAACAAACCCTATACTAACCCGTCTGGCCAGCGTGGTATAGTAGGATCGCATCTATTCCATTCTAATACCAAAAAGTAATACCAATGGTATTTGTTTACACTCGTAATTAATTTTAAATTCCTAACGAATACCACTCACAAACGAATCCCAAATCAAGTTAAATGGTATCAGGATACAGTCAGTAATAAAAATGCTTTCAATGTGGTTTTAATTAATATAAAACAAAATCAGACTTTGATAACAAATAAAAGTGTAGTGGGAAAATGTTTGGTTCATTTTTATAATTCCTATGTAGGTATAATTATGTAGGTAAGCGTTATTTTTAGGTATGTACATCAAAATAAAGCTTTTACTTACAGCAAATCACAATGATAAAAGTCTACAAAATATAACATTTGGAGAATATCACAAACAATCATTGGACTGTGGGCAAGAATTATATCAAAGCGTTTAATCGACGCCTCACGTGATCAGAGGGCTCGCTTATATTTAGCACAGCGAATAAGCATTGCCATCCAACGTGGCAATGCTGCCAGCCTTCTGGAGACGTTTCCAGTAGACAGTGATGCGGAGGAATTCTACAATGCGTTCTAATTTATTTTTCCTTTTAATTTTTTTTTTCTTTAATTTAAGTTTTTTTAATTGTAAATATTGTATATATTATAACAAATACCTAAACCTATTCTTAGTCGCAAAAAAATATAAAATTAAATTAAATTAAATATTGTTTATTTCAGGCAATTTAGCCCATATTTTACAAACATATTAACATATTAATTATTAAAAATAGACACCGAAAAAATATTAAAAAAATCATAAAAAACTACACATTAAATAAATACTAATGAATAAATAATAAAATAATAATATAATATAAAACATTTAAATTTATAAATTTACATTTAACCTGGCGATCGTATTATGTATATGTGACAAAAAACCGCAGACACTAATTTATTATCACATACACTCAATCGCGCCAGGAATGAAGCTCTGAGCCTCCGCATTAGCCCGTGAAAAATATTATGTAGTAATATTATACATAAGCAAAAAATTTGAAAAACCTATAAAAATAGAGAAATGATTATAAAATATTAAACAGTCAACTTTTAGGATTTTTTTAAGATCATTAGAAACCATTGTAAATTGTTTGTGACTGTACCAAAATTTTTATTTTGGTATTCGTTGGGAATAGAATTGGTACTTCATTAAAACATTTAAGATTTGGTACTCGTTAGGAATATAACATTAATTACGAGTGTAAACAAATACCATTGGTATTAGTTTTTGGTATTAGAGTGAAATTAATCGGCTAAATTCCCTCCACATTGATTGGAGGAGACCCGTGCCCAGCAGTGGGATGTTTATGGGTTGAAATGAATGTAGTTGATGTAGTCTATACATATAATTTAAAAGAACCAGTACAACTTAGGATTGTCCTTTTGTAGAATACTTGGGGTGCTACATATCAAAGGCGTTGGGCCGCCAACACAGTTCCGTGGCCTTATTTCAAAAGAACAATGACAAGATCCACTTGCACGTATCGCCAAACGCAACTAAATGTAGCTGTATCGGCGACTTTAGTGCGTATAGTATACAGCTCCGAAGATCAACATAAGTTTACCGAAAAATTAAATCCTTTACTGCTGTACTCTGCATTATTTTCAAGAAACAGCAAATCACTCAATATTATGGCGGTAATAAGTGTGATTAATCTAAGCATTTAAATCAATATTTAATTTTAATTTTCATATAAAATATTAAATAAAACTACATACTATAAAATAAATAAATAAATATAGACATAATGACATCTCAAGTCAATGTACTCCGTATAGTCTATAATCTATGATGGAACCTATTAATTATAGAACCTTTTTTTGTAGTAATTTAATTAATTATATTATTCATCAGGCAATTCTCATGCCTTCTTTGTTTTTCTCTAGGAGTATGACAAAGACATAAATAAGTGACCGGCATGCAAATTATGCGGTCCGAGTTTGATTCCGACCGGCATTATAACGTGGATTTCACTTCTTGGAGGTTATATGTAACTAGTCAAGTGACTTACCTTCTGCTTACGATGAAGGAAAACATCGTGAGGAAACCTTCATACCCTCTAGAGGCAATTTAATTCTAAGTGTATGTTTGATCCACCAACCGTTAAGTACCTTGTTAGTAGTTAAAATATTTTTTTAGCCAAACATATCGAGTAGGGTATTAAAACAAAGGTAATCAAATGAAGATTACAAATATATACTTAGTAAGTATGTTATGTATTTAAATTTAATCAGGAATAATAACTACAACCATTCTTTGGTCTTTTTAGTGCGTTGCTTATCTGTTGATTTTTTGTAGTCGGGTATTTTTTTTTTTTTATATAATTTACATACTTTTTTGAAGTTGATTTTCATGACTCTGAGTGACTGTTGTTATTTTGTAAACTTAAAACAAAATTTTGGAATTTTATTGATAATAAAACCTAATTTTTATTATCAATCAAATTCCTTTTTACCCGACTGTTAGGACGGGTATTGTTTTTCGCGCGTATCTTGTATGTTTGTAAATTTCTTTATTCCCACGAATCTTCCAAACGGCTGGATGGATTATGACAATTAGAGTATCGTTAGATTCGTCTAGAAAACGCAAGTGTCCTTAGATAGGTTTTAAGAATAAAAAGACTTAAACGGCGGGCTTTTGACGCCAAATTGTAAGAAGTTCAATTTTTTTTTAACCTTACTTATCAAGTTGGGTATCAAAATAAAGGGAATCAAATGGAGATTACAAATATATACACGTACATATTTTATGTATTTAAATTTAATCAGGTATAATAATATTAAAATAATTTTACGGTCTTTTTAGTGCGTTGCTCTCTGTTGATTTTTTGCAGTCGGGTTATTAATTTTTTTTAATTATATTTACTTGTTCATAATTGATCAGAAATTTGATAAACGCCTTTATTATGATGGCAATATAGTTAAATACTAATTTTATTTATTTATGTATAACCTACCGCACGCAGCTTCACCCAAGTGGTATGTCGGTAAAAAATAGCTGCAAGTCTTCCGAGCTATAATCTGTGTGCCAAATTTCATATTACAGATTCCTTCAGTCGTTCTAGTGTGATTAAGTAACTTAAAACCATCCAACCTAACTTTCAATTTATAATATTTCTAAGATGACTAAAGAGTCCATTCTAATATTATAAAGCTGAAGAGATTGCTGCCTCGGTGGAGCAGTGGGAAGTGTATACGACTGCTGTGCAAGAGGTCCCGGGTTCGATTCCCGGGTCGGGTAAAAATGGTATTGGGCTTTTCTATCATGAAGTTCCAGTATTGAGATTTTCTTGGAGTTGGCTCGCTCCCTATTTCATGGGACCAAACATAGCTGGCGAAATGTGGGTGTGAAACACCTCTACCCTTTCGGGGAAAAAGGTATGATGCTATGATGAAGAGATTGTTTGGTTGAACGCGATAATCTCAGGAACTACTAGTCCGATTTCAAAAATATACGCTATATAATATCACGCTACCGCCAATAGCAGCTCAGCAGTAGCCAAATAAAGAATGACGGGAGTGAAGCCTATTCTTATAAAGCTGAAGAGTTTGTTTGGTTGAATGCAATAATCTCAGGTACTACTAATCCGATTTGAAAAATTCTTTTAGTGTTGGACAGCCCATTCATAGAGAAAGACTATCACGCTATGACCACTGCTCCTATTGGTAGTACCGTGGTGTTATATAGTCTATAGATTTCCTCGATGAAAATGCGAAGCGATGGTGGCTGAATGGATAAGGGACCGGCGCGCAAATCACGCGTTCCGAGTTCGATCCTGCCCGGCAGTACCAATGTGAATTTCACTTAGTGGAATTTATATGTACTAGTCATGTGACTTACCATCTGTTAAAGGTGAAGGAAAACATGTTGAGGAAACCCACATACCCTAGAAGAAATTCTATGAGTATGTCTGATCCACCAACCCGCACTGGGCCAGCGTAAGTGGATTATGGCCTAAACCCTCTCAGCACTCTAGATAGAGGAGAGGAGACCCGATAAATGGGCTTTCCGACACTAAACAAGAATCAAATGAATTCTTACTTAATTCTTTTGTCTTTTTTTTTAATAATACCTATCTAAGGACACTTGGGTTTTTGAGAGGAATCTAACGATACCCTAATTGTCCAAATCCATCCAGCCGTTTGGAAGAAACGTGGGAATAAAGAAATTTACAAACAAACAAGATACGCGCGAAAAACAATACCCTTCCTGTCAGTCGGGTAAAAACTCTTCAGCTTTAAAATAGTAGTAAAGAAGATAATTTTTTCTTCAAGATTTAATTTACCTTAAACTATAAACTTAGTTTTATACTAGCTAGTCTGAAGAACTTCCTCGTGTTAGTAGAGTTTTAAGGTGATCGAGGCTACATAATATATGAGTAGTTTCATTACCTGTACTGACGGAGGTCGTAAGGCGCCCGCCGGAACCACGTTCATAAATTATAACTTCCGCTAGTTCAGACTTGAGATGGATTTGCTGTGTTTGCACACAGGTGGAATTTTCGTGAAACTAATATTTACAATCCTCGTTAAATTTTGCGGAAGATTGGTTTGATTAAATATACTTAAAATTGTAATTTGTAATTTGAACAGTCCAGTGGTAGTACAATTACTATTTTTTTTGTGGTGCTATTTTTTAAATATTTAAATTTACTTTTTGTATGATAAATGTTACCAACAGGACTAGCCATTTATTTATAAAAAATGGTTTAAAAATCTTGACTGATTTAATGATTAAATTTTAATCATCATCATAATTTAAACCCATAAACGTTGTACTGCTAGACACGGGTCTCCTTCAAAGAATGCGGAGTGAATTTTTGAAAAAAAGTTTTTTTTCTAATTTTCCTTTCCTTGCTGTGCTCACTCTCTTTGTCGCTTTTTACGACACCCACGGGTTGATATGGGGTAGTGACATTTTGTATTTTTATTCCGTCATATCAGCAATCAAATTTAGTATTAACAGTACATTTTTCAGTATTACATTACTGTAATCAGTAATAGTGCTATACAAATGACGTCATCGAGTATCCAGTCACAATACTAAACCCGAGCATATTTGTCCACAAGTATGACACGAATAATTTACGAAGCAGTATATTACTACTCAATTACCTACAATAGCCTCGACGTTCCACGCACCAATTTAACAACACCGTATAATGTCTACTTAGAGAACAAATTTTCGTAGTCAGTTTCACTTCGTATGTTCCTACGTACGTAAAATCAGTTCCTCGAGTATTGTCTTGAGATTTGTATTTAATTAGAGCGACCTCACAGTCAATGCATGACGCCCACCGGCCGGATATTACTGTGCATATCAAATAACCAAGCCCGACTCGCATCACGTAATTGGACGTGAAATCTCCTAATTGATAGCGAATTTTGAATTGATGATTCGGTTTAGTAGGCTCTTTGACGAGATATTATCTCTGTTATATCTTTGAAACGATTCTGATAGGTATTTACTAATAAGAAAGGCGCTAGACTACGTTTTGGACATCGGTTATATCATAGAATCTAAGTAAAATAAAATTATATAAAACATAATTTTGAATTTCAGAAATTGGAAGAACCTATATCAGAAGTCAGAGGCACTAGGTAGTATTATGCAGATAACTGGCAATCTATAATTAATTCTATACAAACTGCCGTACTAAGAGACGTAACTTAACTTAAAAGTTTATTTAGTAAAAACGTGTAATACTTAACTCGATACGCATAAAGACGATTATTCAATGAAAAATTGTGTTAATGACAGATTATTGCTAATTGAAGTCTCTGAGTGCGGCAGTAAGGTTGTATCTTTCTTCGCATGTAAGATTATGTTTGTATTAGTGTAAGATTTGTTGAGTTCAATAAATAACTTATTACTTATCAAAACTTTAAATTATATGCCCATAAGCTTACGAGTAAAGTTTACGACTAGAATTAGTGTATTTATAAATAGTTATATTATATATAGTTAGATCCCGACCGGCAGTATCAATGTGGAATCCACTTTGTGGAATTTATATATACTAGTCAAGTGACTTATCATCTGCAAACGGTGAAGGAAAAAACATCGTGAGAAAACCCACAGAAAGAAATTCTATGAGTATGTCTGATCCACCAACCCGTATTAGGCCAGAGTGAGTGGATTATGGCCTAAAAGCCTCTCAGCTCTCTAGTTAGAGGAGAGGAGACCCAAAAGTGGGACTTAATGGGTTGCTGATGATGATGATGATAAATATAAATACACTAATTCTAGTCTTATTCATAAACTTAATAAAGGTCGATAACTATCCGAATATAGCTGTAATGAACCAATCCCTTACTGTCAATGTAAACGCATCAATCAACGCCTAACTTGACTAAACCTACTTACTTAACCAACTAGACATGTCTAAACTGGTAGAGAACAAGACGGCACTAATTAGGTCTGCTAAGTTAAACAAGTTAGAACAGCCACTACCGAAATACTAATTAAGTGATCCGCCAATCTGGGTAAGTTTAGCTAAGTTAGTGCTAAGTTGTATTGGGTAAGTTTGGAGTTAGAACTTTAGTAGTAGTGTTTTGTTTCTTTTCAATGTAGAATATTTCTTTTTTTGCTTTTCCCTAGTTCCTTTTTTTTCTCTATGTCTTAATAATAAGAACACAAAATTCTTTTATTTGCATACAGTCATGTACAGTCAGGTAATTATAATCTATAAAGATGGATTTTTTGACGTTTTGTAGATATGATTAAACAATTAAACTTATTAGAAATTTTCAAATTTTTTAAAATTCTTATAGAGTGTTCTGCATTGTTATTTGATTCCTTGACTGTACAAAGTCACGTTTTTATTGTTAAAGATTGTTAACATAACTTTTTCTTAGAAAACAATATGCGGTTTAAAATACAGCTTCATATCCAACTTATGGGTTATTTTTTAATAAAGTTACCTAATTAGTAAACAAGAAAGAACTAGGTACAAAATAATCATAAAAGTATAAAAACATACGAAAGCTTGTGTAAATAAATGTTCGGATATTTGTTACTATTTGACGCAAAACTACCAACTGCCGTACTCAAAGACGTTACTTAACTTTAAAACTTATTTAGTAAAAACAATTGTAATACTTAAGTCGATACGCCTAAAGGCGATTATTCAATGAAAATAAAGTGTTAATGACAGATTACTGCTAATTGACGTCTCTGAGGGCGGCAGTAAGTGGATTTTAATAATAATAATATTGTACCACATTCACACAGCGCCATCTAGTCCCAAATTAAGCAATTATATTCGCTTGTGTTATGGGTACTAAACAACTGATACTGAACTAAGTACAAATGAAAGCTAGAATAGTTAATGCTGTGTTTTAAAAAATACAAAGACTCAAAATAAAACACAATACCATACATGAGGGCCAACTGAGACTACATAGCCCTACATAATACTACACAGCATACTTGTGAGGAACAAAAAGCTGTAAAGTGAACAGATGCACCACAATACTTCGTTACTCGATGGCGACTCAATAAAAACATCGTAATGAATCATAATGTAGCACATATGCGATAATAAAAAGAATCACAGACATTGCAATCAATTCTTTATTTATAATCTAATGTACATAAAATTAAAACAAAGAGTTTTACAAAAAAAGGGCTTTGTCCCAAAATATGGTATTGTCTCATTGGAGAACAACGTAATGGGCGAGCGAGGTACTACGCTTTCGGCTTGCAAACGAAATGTGTTCAAAACTGATCATGCTTAAACTTTGTCGATAGTACATACTTGTACCTATGTTTAAATTTCTCAGCAATGTATTATGTTATTTTTTTGGATATTGATTATGTTAAGTACAAAAAAATGGTACTTATTTATTTAATTGACCGAAAAATAACCTTCATACTACTTCAATGAAATAAAGTGCATATTTAAAGAGTGTCCAAACGTCACAATTATAGCTAAAATAAATATATATATATAAAGTGTAATAAAAACTCGGAAACTCAAAATTACGGGTCAAAATATCCCTAATTTATGGGCTTAACAACAAAAACTGACCATGGCCACTCAAGTGTCTAATGGTACAACAAAAAGCTATTAAATAGTAGGCCCACTTGGCCCATTACAGTTAGCAAGTGGGTGCTTATTAAAAATGTGGCTGGAATATCAAATTACTATCTTTCTATTGTGTTGCACCCTAAATCATGAAAGTGCGAGGTACCCTTGGATTTTGATGTTAAATGTAGGTTATAGAGTGAATAGAGAAACCTTTTTTGGTTGTAGTACACCGAAGATTAAGTGATAGTATATGTTGTTTGGATTTCTTTATGTTTTTTTTATACGAGGTGTGTGTTTAACAAAATAATAATAACTATTACTACTACTACGTACTGTACTTAATGTAGATTAAAATGCAGACTTAAAATGTCTTTTTAGTATTACAAATAATGCTAATTATTGCACTCTTCAGGTGATACAAAATAATATTTTTGTGTTTTATATAGGTATAAAAAACTAGTCATAAATATAATGATGACTAGTTTTTTTTTTAAATTACATACAAAACTACCTTTTTAAGGATTGTCGTACCTATAATGAACCAAATTATTTTTTTCTTTTTACTGTAAGTGACGTCTAAAACTAAAACAGTCTGCACAAAAAACTACAAGTTAAAGTCCGTTCTCCGAACATTTATCAGGGGGCGCTAGAGGAGCCCTAACGCATCCTATTGTTTGTTTTTTTACGAAATAAATTCAGTTGTCACATCTCACATGATAAATGGTGCTAGTGACACGCCGGTCATATGGCGAATTGTACCCACTTGTTACTTTGTTAGTCAGGCAGTGCATACAGAAGGGCGCGAGCTGTTTTATGGAAATTTTGTTACATTAAATATAAGTTGATGTTGAGCTGACTGACGACTATGTATCTATTTTTAGTTAAAGTTACGTATTTATTGCGCAGAAATCATCATCATCATCATCATTTCAGCCTATTGCAGTCCACTGCTGGACGTAGGCCTCTCCTAACACGCGCCATAGTACTCTATCCTCCGCCTTTAGCAGAGATTCAAATATGTAATTACCTTCAGGTTTAAGATTATTTATTTACATACGAGTATATGTAATTATAATATAAGTTTTGAAAATTGAAAAAAAAAGAGTTGATATTATTTTAGGAACAATCAGATTAAAAATATCTAAATACAAGTCTACGTAATTTTAATCTACATGTTTTCAAGTAAAATCTATACAATTCACAACATATTATACCATATCAGAGTCATTTCAAAACCTAGTACCTAGCTTTCATAGTATAAAAAGAAACGCAACATAAAAACTCCATATAACAGTATCCAGACTTTCTTCAAATACCAAGTCAAGGTAATTTTATCGTGTCAAAATAATTCAGACCGAATTTGAGAATAATATTTTGCGACGCTAAATAAATAATCAGCTTGCAAATCCATTTGCTTCGGTTCCGCATTTTTTCGGCTCCATTACAAGAACGGTGTGCAGCCAATTTGAAAATATTGAATAAGTAAAGCTTCCCGAAATGTGAATACAGAGAGTTATCAAAATGCAGAGAGTATACTTTGTTTATGTTAGGTAACAAACAATAGGATTGACAAACTTTTGAAATAAATAACATAGTGTCTTGTTAAGAGGCAATGGTTTTGGGGGGTCAGTCATCAGTGTCAATCATTAATTATTACCATAAATTACAATTCGAGACAACTTTAATCAGAGCTGCCTTGGCGGCACAGCGTCAAGCAAGAGGTCAAGAAGTCCCGGGTTCGATGCCCGGATTTAGCGAATATGGTATTGGTTTTTTCTATCTTGAAATTTCAGTAGGTATTAATTTTTTCCGTAATTTAGAAAAAAATGTTCCCGCTTGCTGACGCCCCTTAATTAATGAGACCAAACATAGCTGGCAATCAAACATAGGTGTGAGGCATGTTTAATACTCAATACTCAATGTCTTTATTGCACTCCATATGTTATAAAGATCTTACATAATGTTATGGATACAATATGGACCCTATTGGGCACGGCAACGTAGAAGAGAGGAGGATGGGATATTGTTAGATATTGAATTTATATTTATTTAAATTATGCAATTGCACATATCAATAATAATAATTATTATTTTTGTGTATATTTATTGTAATTTTCGCATGTATTTGTTTATTTCAAGATTCATTATGTAATTGTACCTATTAATTATATAATATTTATTTTAGTTTTAGTTTACCTACCTGTTCGGGAAAAAAGACGTAATGCTATGTTAGGTAGGCATGCTTAATAACCAAAGCAACATGCTTCATGTTTGTAAAGTAGGTATTGTTATACTTTATATCTTTTAAAGTAAAACACTGGTGTCGAAATCGTTTCTGTGGTATGGGAAATATGTTATTCCATAAAAACCAAAAAAAAAATTATTAGGGCTTGTTTCAAATATTTAGGTAGAAACAACGCACCATCTACGAATAAAATACTTTTATTCTTTGCTAGATGAGCAGAGGAGGTACCGCTAAACACATTATGACGAGTTACCGTGTTTTATCATGACGCCACCACGTTTCAAATATGATAACACGGTGTGTGGGAAAATATACCTTGAAAATACCATGAAAATTACACAGCCACCATTAAGGCGATGTAGAGACCGTGCCATGCATTTTTTGTGTGAGGAAATGGAAAGGTTTGAAGGTTTTTTAGAACCTTTTAGGCAAGTTGTTTTTGTTGGTTTTGAAGGTAGATTTGAATAGTAAAGTGATTTAACTTTAGATGATGATATAATATATGATATTTTAGAAACGACGTGGAATCTAGGTATTATTTTATTTGATTTAAGTTTAAAATAATAATAATAGGATTTTATACTTTATTTTAGACTTTATATAGTAATATAAATCACTTGTCTAATATATCGCAATGACACAAAATGACACATGGATTCATACATATGTAGGTATAATAAAATATCCAAAACAACATTCTTAGAATTTTTGTCTGTGTTGTGGTGATGGTTGTATGCGCATCACGCAAAAGCGATTGTATAGAATTGAATACAGTTTTTACCAATGTTTTACGAGGTATTACTTAATACGTTAGTAAAAATGGGGCATTTTTGGTGAAGGGAATCGATTTCCATGTGGTGTGGGCAAAAATTAAACAAAAATACAATCTTATGACATTGTAAACGGTCGAATTGAGAACCTTCACCGGCTTTTTTCATCGTTTGAAAATAGTAATACAGTAGTTACTGACACCTATCCTACATCTTTACGAAATAGGATTTCCATTCAGTATTCTAGCATAAACATTGCAAAATATAGTTATTTATTAATCTATAATTACATAGCAATAGTGCACAGCAAAAAAAAACAATAGGACGTTAGATAGATTGAGCTATAAAATATAAACTGACCAATTTTTAATAGTGCATTAAAGTGTTTCTTTTTAAGTCCATTTTGGTTGTCAGTCTCGACGTGTTTCATAGTTCCCATTAGTGTTCATACACTGACGTGTGCAATAGTTACTTTTTTATGCACTTGTCTGCTGAAGTGGCAGTTATAACCGTTTTTTTCCCAACACTACCCTTGGGCATAGCGTTTTCTGCAGATATTAAAATAAATATTAAAGGTTTTATTAACTTTATGTTTTTAAACCAGCTAAGAATGGTAAGTATAACTAATACTAAAACAAATTTAATAAATTATTTTGTTAATTCAGTCAATAAAAATAACTACACCATCACTTTTATAAATATTAAATCGACGTGTGAAATAAAACCTTGTTTGAAAATCTTCAGAGATATTGGATATGAATATCAAAATAGCAAATAATATGTTGCAAATCGTCTCAGAAGGCAATGCCGACAGTTTTCGCAAAACTCAGCGTGATGTAACATTCAAGTTACAGTAACGTCAAAAAACGTCGACAAAAAAAGCCAAAAACGGTAGTATCGGCGAAACAAACGGCTAACCCCTTTACTACGGACGTAGGGTACATTAATACCCTTTTATGGCTTATTTGTTTTGTCAAAGACGTCACTGAAGACGCATTCAGAGACTAACAAGTAGTTGTATATTGTGAACTGTTTGGAGAATTTGCAAGCACAGCGTGGTGCTTTTCTATGTGGTGTACTAAGATTAATGATTATTCATTTATTTTTCAATGAGAAATTGACAGTAATTTAAAGAAATTGTGAGTCTTAACATTACATGCACCCGTATATTTACCTACTGCTTATCGTTGAGCTGTGTAATGTTAGAATAAATTTTCGTGATTTTACAAATTTGATGTTTTTTATTTATTTTTATTTATTTATTTTATTTTATTGCATGCTTGTAGTCTTGTAGATATTATGGGATTTTTTCTAGTGCGGATACAGTTTTTAATAATGCTATTAATCATTTCCTTGTTATAATGTTATCCACTTAGCATCAATAAACTTTGGACGCCGTAAAACAAATAGCCAATCACTTCCTAAATCGATCCAATTTTTTGTCCCCTGACCACTTATGAAGTGTGAAATAGTAAAAAAAAGCTCTCAACACACCACGAAACATGAAAAATTCACACTGTTTGCAAACTAATCAATTGGTATCAGCATCCGTTGTACGCATCTGTTGGTTTTTGTCGCGGACATTTCCTAGAGGCCCTTCATAGAAAAGCAATCGGGTAGTCGTAAACGTTAAGGGTCTGAAAGTACCCCCCGGGGGGCATCTAAAGGCAGGACGATGTTTCTTGACACTGGCAGAAAAAGTACCCGTTGGTAGCCCCTAATCCGGGACTCGCGTCGGGGGGGTTATAAGGCCGGCAAAAAGTGTAATTTAAAGCTGACTTAAGGTTTCGAATTAAAATGAAGGAAGAAGTCATGTCAGCTTGTTTTTCAAGTATACCTACGTGACTACTGCTTTGAATTTTACGTACTTATTTGCATAATTTAACGTGGTGTGCTTCAATAAAATGTTTAGTTTGTTGTATTTAACAGTATCTATAAAGTACTTGATTGTAGCTGTTACTAATTGTATGAAATTGTAATATTATCATAGCCATGTTTGTGCCAAGGCATGTGTGTGAAGTTAATGCGTTAATGATGTAGTCCATGCTGCACTATTTTTTTACCCGTCCATTTTTCGGAGAAAAGATAGTTATGGTCGATAATATTATTAAAAAATAGAAGTTCAATCGCTTGTCATAATTTAAGGTCCCTGTTTGTTACTTGTTATCATTTCAACCCATAAACGTCCCACTGCTGGGCACAGGTACCTCCTCCAAAGAATGTGGAGGGAATTTAGCCTACTATATACCACGCTGGCCAGACGGGTTGATATAGGGTTTGTTTCGAATTTTCCTTTTCTCGCAGTGCTCTTAAATCTGCATAAGTCGCCTTGAACGACACCCATGGGCTGAGATGGGGTAGTGACATTATGTATTCTTAATCCTTCACTACACGAATTGTACTACACGGTTTCTTACTTATTATAGTGAACGCAAATAGGAATAAATAATAAATCGATAAATAATGAAGAGTTGCTTTTACTAGTTTGCTAAAGTATCAATAATTTTTACTATTCTGGTTTTTTATCGACTTTTTTACATGATATTCTTCTGGCCAGTATCGTATCGATATGTGTAGTTATATTTTAAGAATTTTGCATCTCGGTTTCAACAATGAATCTTAATTAATAACTGCAGGTAGCTGTCTATTCATTTATCAATTTATTATTCACTATATGAGCCGTTGGATGCAAATGTAGATTTCCCTGTAGGTTGCTCCAGTTAGCGCACAATAGTAAACTGATTATAATGCCTGGATCTAGATCCTATTGTTCCTATAATGGACGTCCAGGAAATGGAATTTGTATGCTTAATGTAGTTTGTGACGATTGCACTAGTTAGAAATTAAATACAATCTACTAGTTACACTAACTAAATTATAATTGTACTAACTTTTTCTCGGGAAAAAATTGCAATCTGGTGGCAGGGTTAACAAATTAATTTCATATATTTTAAATAATATTTTATAGCAAAAGATGTGAAAGTAGCCGACTAGAATAGTGACTGAAAATATGAGGGTCCAATTCGATTCTGGGAATACCAATGTATAGGTTTTTCTTTCACATTATGGAATTTATTTAGTCTAGTCTATAACTTAGGACTATGACGTAGGTACTTCTGCTAACGGTGACGAAACCATCATGAGGACACCCACATATAATTACATAATTAAAACAAAGCATAAACACAATTCCACATTGCGGTTTGATGAATACTCAATTCTATATTTAGGTATTACAACTAATCAGTCGTTTTAGACGCCAAAAAGCTATTTGCGTTAGAATACTATAATTATGTCACGTTTAGCAAAAGAAGTCCTACTTGCAATCTCGATTGGTCAATTTCGATTTGTAAAATGTTTGGAAATTTAGATTTAGTCAAGTCATGTTCAACATTTGACAACGATATTGAAATTGGCCAAGCGAATGTCGAAATTGCGAGTAAGAGGATATGCATACCTAATATTATTTCATTCAGAAACTTTTGTGTGCTGATTGGTTATATTCAAACATATCTACCATTTTCTTTCTCAACTCTCTATTATTCAATATTCAAGATATAAATAATATTCAAATCGCAAACAAAATATAACATTCAGTGTCAAGTAAAGACGATATTAATAATCCATCCATAGACCTTAAGTTAAAACATAGGATACTTCACATTACAGAGAATTCTCTAGGCACTGAGGTAGGCGTGGCCTACGATGGGCGTGGTAAGAGGGCGGTCCCTCTGAGACCTCCCAGAGCACTCAGGCCCGGGAGACTCTGACTTGTTTGTACCTTGTTGTTGGACTTACTTAGATATTATTAGTCATTCTATGATATATTGGTATATGTTGATTTATCGCTATATTAAGTCGCAAATACACTTTCATTAGCGATAAGTGACAGGTAGCTTCATAAATTACCTGTCAACATATAGCTATTTATACCGTAACTAATCTATGTCGGCAGCAGCTTCGCTCTCATGTCCTACGGGTACACGTTATCTAGTTGAATTACACATTATATTAATCTATTGCGACATGACCAAATGAAATACAAGAAACCTTTCGCTTTCTGATATTTGCACCTTAAGACTGTGAAAGACTCATCATTAAAACCATAAACGTCACACTACTGGTCACAGATCTCCTCCAAAGAATGTGAAGGGAATTTGGCCTACTATACCACGCTGGCTAGACGGGTTGGTATAAGGATTGTTTCGAATTTTCCGTTTCATGCAGTGCTCTTGTCTGCATAAGGTTACTCCCTTAGACGCCTTTAGATTCATCATCATCATCATCAGCAACCCATTAAGTCCCATTGCTGGGCTCGGGTCTCCTCTCCTCTAACTAGAGAACTGCTCTCAGCTCTCTAGTTTAGGTTTAGGCCATAATCCACTCACGCTGGCCTAGTGCGGGTTGGTGGATCAGACATACTCATAGAATTTCTTCTAGGGTATGTGGGTTTCCTCACGATGTATCCTTCACCGTTAGCAGATGGTATGTCACTTGACTGGTACATACAAAATTCCACAAAGTGCAATCCACATTGGTATTGCTGGTCGGGATCGAACTCGGACCGCGTGATTTTCACGCCGGTTCCTTATCCATTCAGCCACCATCGCTTTAGTCATCGTCCATCGGGTAGTGACATTATGTATTCTTAATCCGTCACTACACGGATACCTTAGGACTGTGAGAGACTAGCCTTAAGAAAATTTACTGACACCTTTTTTGGCTTTGCATGACGGTCATGACAAAAGAACTGGTGTATTGCCCCTAACAGATCTTTCTCAAATTATCATATGATATTTAATTATCGTTTCTTGAAAGACAACGTTCATGCTATGAAGCAATCGTTGAGCACTTTTCAAACATACAATATTAATAATGGTTTAATGAGTAGGTTCAGTAAAACCAGAATCAGAATTATTTGTTGCCTTTACAAACATTACGTTTTTAGGTCCGTCGCTAAAATAACAAAATCCCTATCTTAATAGTTTGGTCATCTCCTGTCCGTCCATCTGTATATCATAGGTATTCTACTCAAAAACTACTCAATGTCCTTTAATGAGATTAGAAGAATTTGTTTTGTGTGAGCCGCTACTATCGCTACTATCGCTCGCTGTGGCGTAAATTAGGTGAGGCCTATGTTCAACAGTGGACGTCATTGGGCTGATATGATGATGATGATGAGTCGCTACTTAGTTTTTCTTGTATATGGATCATATACATAAATTTCTATTCAGCAATCGTATGGCACGTAGATGCCATGTCTAGACAGTGCAGCGGGCAGTCCAAATTATTAAAGTTGAGCCAATTTAGCATTAAAAGTTGCTTACTTACATATTTTTTTTATTTCATACCTATATTATTTTTCATATAATATTTAACATTTTGGCCGTTCTTATCACTAAGTCAATTGTGTAAAAAATTAATTTGTGCTGGCTGGCAATAAGCTCGCCTCCTATTAAAAAGCACCTAAAAGAGACTAACACCTTTGCCGAAAAGTAAATGCACTTTGAAATAATGAACTATCTTAATTTTTAGGAACCGATCCCATAATAGGCACCTTTACCTTACTGTATCACCGTAACATTGTAAAATGTACGTATTAGTAAAACTTATTCAATTAAGAGTGACATAAATTCGATTTTTAATAAAAATCTATATCTATACTATAAATAAATATTCTACCGCATTCACACAGCGCCATCTAGTCACAAATTAAGCAATTATAATTTGCTTGTGTTATGGGTACTAATCAACTGATATACTACTTAAATACATTTTTTTTATAGTAAATACATTGTTATAAATAAATAACACCCAGACACAGAACAAACCTTCATGCTCATCACACAAAGATTTGTCTTGGGTGGGGATCGAACCCACGAGCTCCGGCTTAGCAGTCAGGGTTACTAACCACTAGACCAACAGGCCAGTTTATCTTTACTTTACACTATCTTTACTTCTATATGTATACTTCTATTCTATAATAATATAATCTATACTAATATTATAAAGCAGTAGAGTTTATTTGTTTGAACGCTATGATCTCAGCAATTACTGGTAAAATATGAAAAATTCTTTTAGTGTTGGATAGTCCTTTTATCGAAGAAGGTAATAGGCTATATAACATCACGCTACGGCCAATAGGAGCTGAGCAGTGGCCAAATAAAGAACGATGGGAGCGATTTAAAATCTACGTATTGAAAAGTATACTGAATGGCTTATCAATAGGTACATAGATTTATAATTTTATATCGTGGTAATGATTTGTGATAAACTCCTTGTTCGTAGAACAGAAAGTTATCGAACAACATAACTAAGTATTTAATTATTTTGACTCTAGGTTTATTCTGTCTTTGATGTTTGTAAAGTTCCCGTAAAATTAATTATTTCTAGTGTAATTTCTAATGTTTATAAACAAAAAAAAAGAAAACACTCGTAGTGCTTTCAAAGCGAGATAAATTCAAAGAGACATGCAGTGATATTTTTTTCTACCTATGCATTCTGTGGCGTAAATTAGGTGAGGCCTATGTTCAGCAGTGGACGTCGTTGGGCTGATATGATGATGATGATGATGATGACGATGCATTCTGAATTTCACATCTTTACACTACTACTGTACATCTAAAGTGGTGATTTCGAGAAACTACAATAAAAGTCCAAACTGTATCATTTAATGAACAATACACCAAATAGCATATAATAAAGTCAATACATACTTTAAAAAATCTATCATCAAAAACATTCGTCAGAAAACAGACAAAACTCATACACAGAATCGTTAAGCTGCATAAATATTACATTAAAATAATCTGCGCCAAACGACCATATTCGCGGCTGCAACCTCGCCTCTCCACATTTGAATTTTATTGCGATCAATATTGTGTCTCTATTTGCAGGACCTACTAAATTTAGCTAACCGGAGAACATATATAAATGTATGTACATTAAGTCTGATTAACAAGATCCCAGTATTAGAATTTCATCTTTATTGTTAAAGGACTAGGCAGAGAGGTACACTTAAATTTCACGAGCTAAATCAGATGCCCATGGTAAGGGGGTAAGACTATTAGATTTGCCTTAGTATTTATTGAGCATAATTCAAAACTGATACTGAAAATTCCACAGAAGAAATCTCGAAAACCAGTGTAGAATTAATGATTCTATATAATTTATAATAACGGTATAATTCCAAGCATTAAATCAACGTTCGCTCTACCGTCATGTCAACGCCCGAAATGTTATTTTAACAAAAGCATTAGGAACAGCGATTTGTTCACATTCAACTCATACAGCATACTTTACATATAATTAATGAGGCGACAAAACCTCATCTCGCTACCAGTTAAAGTCAATTCCCACTGAAATTTCATCATCGTCAATCTAACTTGGGTTTAATAAGTAATATTTGTGCCGTGGGCCGTCCCCGAGCTGAGCTCGGCTGGTCCAGCGAGATGTCGTGTGTCTCATCCATCCCGCTATCTCTTACTCACGCGAAAGTACTGCGGTCTCACAGGGAAACCTCGCAACGTCCCTCCATTACCATAATACGCGGCTATTAATACAAACGCCTCTACAGTTTTTGAATCAAAAAATTCTAATAATATTTTTTTATTGTTATTTGATGTATGAAATAGTAGATTTTTGTATAAATAATAGTGATGAAGATGTGTGCAAGTGGCGCCACCTGTGCGGGTGTATCCATCCCGCTCTTGAGGCGAGGGCGTGTCCCCAGGGCACCTCCCACAGTCCGCGGGGACGGACGGGGGCGCCGCGAAGCCCGGGCACTCGGCGACTCGCTCCCGCGACGCTTGTTAGTGTTCCGCAAATCCACAGCGGGATCACCCGCACAACCGGGACACGATCCCAGTACGCACATACGATAATACAGAGCCGCCTATCGGATAGTTATACAATACTAGTTGCGTCTATTTCGAAAAATTTGCGATTTGATTTTTTAAAATAAAATATTTAGCTGGAAGGATTTTTGTGTTGGTTTTAGTTTTTATTGTGAATTTAAATTTATTTTTGTGAAAATTCCGGTATATTAAAATGTACTCTCAAAGTTCGTAAGTCAGAGTTAAGTCAACTTTACAATAAATTTAATTTATACTCTCAATTATTAAAAAAGAACTGTGAAAATTCAAAGAAAAATTTGAAATTGGGACGCAAATTTCGGGAATCTTCGTGATTTTCCGGGGGTGTTCGTGCGCTTTCGGGCGCGTAATTCGGGTGCGTGTCGTGATTCGAGATTCGGTCGGACGAGTTGAACGCGGCGGGCGGGTACACGGGTTCGCCGTGGCCGCCGCTCGAGCTCGACCCCGTGGGATGGGGACGAAAGCTGTATCCATCGGGAGCGCCGAGGTCTTCAGGTAAGTTCGAAATTTTCATAAAGTTTGTCTTTAAAATTAGTTCGTTTCTTATTTCCGACAACTTATTTGTAGAGTTTTAAAAGTACCTTCCATGCAGTTTTTGACTCATCCAAAAAAATTGTATAGTTTCACAAAAACATTTGAAGTAATAAACTTAACAGACATTTAATTAATCTAAATTTGAAAATGTAGATAAAAAGTTTCAAATCTAAGGAATGCTGTTTCAGATAAATATTTTTAGAACTAAATTTCTTGGTAAACAACTACGGTAACGTTTCTAACTCCGAATAAAAGATATATTTTTCCTAAAGATACTATTCTGTCCTATTTAAATATGATTTAACAATTAGACGTAGAAGTATTGATATATTCAAGTCTACGAAATCGTCTACGGCGTAGCATAACAAATGAACCGTGTTACACGATAGTAATTAATATTCTGACTAATTCAGCAGCGTCTCAGCCAGCGTTGTTATATTATTATTAGTTGAATGATACCTAAGTAAACTATTTCATACATTTATGAGTTATATTTCTATTTCAAATACTTCATACATAAATTTAAGGATAGTGTGCTTCATAAAAATAATTATAAGAAATATTTCCAGCCGATAGTTGCTAGTTTATTTTCAAAATAAGATATGCTTATTACTAACATATTAATTTAATTTATTATTTTAATACATAAAATTGAATTTGAAAGTAAGCTATCTAAGATTGCTGAAGAAATCTGAATTCTTATAATATGAAATTGAATTGATGAATAAAAAAGTTTTATAACTGAAGTACTCAGATAACTTCTTTTGACTTTGTATAAGAAAATACAGTAATTTATTTTTGTTTCTTTATTAATTGTTTTTCTGATTAAGTATAGAAATTATACAAAAAATCAAGTTAAAAAGGTTGCCATTTGTAGTTTAAAAATATCTGAATATACAATCTAGATTTTTTATACCTAATATATTTTTATTTCAAGCAATTTTACTAATACCGCATGTAAATATGCATTTGTGGTAATTTAAGTACATACATAACGTTTTGAAGGCTACCTTTCTATTACAAAAACTCACAATCTTGTTGGGCCAATAATAAATTATTCGTTTTATACAACCCAAACTTATAAAGGTATCGTTTACATATATTTGCTATCATTTTATAATGTTTTATTACATGCTGAAAATAATAACAAGTTAAAAAACTTAGATTTGCATGTAAATAAGCAGAAAATAAATAATACATTCATTATAAATTTAGTTACATAAATAATGCACGGTACATTGTATATTAAAATTTTATTAATTTATTTAAACGCAAAAGTAGTCACTGTAACTCTCATTCAATAGGTACTTGGGCTTGATAGGTACACACTAATTTCCATACTTTTAGTCAAATTTGTATTTCACATGTTAAAAATGACAACACAAAAACACATACTTTTACTCAAATTTGGTAGTCACTGTTTTTTTTTGTTTTATCCCTTTCATTATAACCCAAATCTGTATTACATGTTAGAAATATATAAATAAGAACAGTATAAGTATAGTAATATATGCTAATGAGTGATATTTGGCCTAGTAATAGACGCTATTTTCTCTATTAATTTAATTTTTACATAAGCTATTTCACATGTTGAAACACGTTTTCTTCTCTGAATTTCAACCAAAGCTATATTACATGTTAAATACATACTTACGTATGCAGGTGGGCTGATGTTTGGCCTGCACCACCAGGAGGCGGCGGGAGGGCTGCATGCGCAACCCCGCGGGCCTGTCACCTCTCTCAAGGAGGAACCTCTCACCAGAGCCTGGATGACACCCACCTCGCTAGTTGATAATACCAAGTAAGTACCACCATCATATTTATAAATAAAGAAAGTATTAAGGTTATATTTTGTATTAAAAACTTCAGGGTGAATAGGAGTTACCAATCCAGTTAAATATAGATATTAGTCCTAAAGGATTTTTATGTCATGAAATTCTGAGTATCAGGTTCAAAATAAATTTGCCCGCTTGATTTAAATAGGCTCACACTACATGGGGCCTAACACCGTAGCTAGAATGTCCATGTGATAAAACTCCACTATCCCTTTAGACAAAAATAAAAATAACAAGTGTTTAAAATGTTTATCCTGTAATTTTAATAACATTTTTATTAAGATTCTCAAAAAGGCGACATACCTAACATTCTAATAGTATGTTGTTAGTATTAATATCTTATCTAGAATATTAATATTCAACTAGTAAATTTATATTTTGTAGAATCACAATTAAACAAAAAGAAATATATTTTATTAAATTTTCATACAAAGAATGTGTATTGTTTTCAAAACTTCAGACAAAATAAATGTACCCTTATTTTAAATGTAGTTAAACCATTTAGTGACCGAAAAGAGCATCGACTAACCTTATTATGGGAAACAAAATTGTATTAGCGCTCTCCAAACCAACCAAAGCAAAACGAATGTACCCTATTTGACGTTAAATAACTGTATAGGATTAACTACGGATCTTAATGCACCAACCTAGGGGTTGCATGTCAATCAATATGTGTTTATTTTCGAAAAGCACAACTTTGTAACTTCTGGGTTTGATGAATGCGGTTTCGTGACAACGCAAATAAAATTAATAAGAATTTTTGAAGACGGAAAAAATTTATTTTAATTAATATAATAATAAGTTTATTTTCAGAGACATGTCCATAGTGTAAGTAATAAAGTAATAAGAAACAGTCAGCATAAATACAAAAAAGTCAATAAATTAAACATAAATACAATAAAAAATAACAGACAAAAATTATAAAAAATACCAATAGAAATTCAGATGAAAAATTCATGTCACAAAATCAATAAAAATGTCACAAAATAATTCATATGTCAAGAAAATCAATTAATTAAAAATAAATAATATAAAATGTCAATCCTGTCCCGTTATAATTTTTATCCATTTGAACTGGATCGGACAGTCAAGGCGTGATTAATTAATAGTCATGGAAGAGGCCTTTGTCAATAAAGACAAACAGATACCTACAGTTGTCGATGTAAAACTAAACTAAAAAAATTTGTAACGAAAATTATCTGAAAAAAAGGCTATTATTATTATTATTATAATAGTCATATAATCTTACGAATATTATAAATGCGAAAGTAAGGATGAATTAATGAATGGGCTGAAAGGATCTGTATAAAATTTGGTACATAGTTAAATTATAATTTATATTTTAATAAAATAATATTTTTTGAATAAAATATTTATATTTAGCATTTTAGGATTAACTAGCCTTCGCGCTCCACCTACGTGAAATATCGGTAAAAGTATTATATGTGCTATTACAGACTATAGTCTGTAATACCACTTATGTAAGAAAGAAACACATATGGTGAGAAGCAAAATTATTTTATGTATCGATATCAGTTGAGAAACATTTATACTATTTTATCATTAATTTTGATTAACATAAAGGGACTAAAATTTGCTTCAGTAACGTTTATAAATAGTAAAACTTTTTGGAATACTACCTAATGGTAAAATGTATAAAACTGAAAGATATTTTTCTTTAACATTATTAATGGTACTTTAGGGTAAAAAACCTTTCCATTAGTTTATACTTTTTTTTCTTTAAATCTACCATTATACGACAATCATAATTATAAAACCAAAAATATAATTCTATATGAGTAAATATACTTATTTCAGTAGATCAGATACTTATTTAATCAAAACTTAAAATTATTGTACACCCTTTTTCATCTTACATATAAACTCAAGAGAAGCTGTCCACATACTCAAAAGTTTAATTGCATTTTCACGCGACTGTACCTACTCACAGCAAAATATACGGCAGGTACAATCGCAAGCAACTGTGCTAACTCCCCACCGCACAAGATATGATTTATAATAGCGGGCCCTTCGCTTTTATGAATACACACTTGTTACCAGCACGTAACGGCTCGGTTCATTATGGGCTGTGCGAAATTTGCACACCCCTGATTGGATACTGCCTGATAATGGACTCATTGTGGATATCGGTCGGTTAGATTGGTGCAGTGACGTATTCTGCAGTTACTTGAAATTTTTCTAAGCTTTTATTTGAGAGGCATTTTATGCATATATTTTAGATGTTTTTGGTTTTTTTTTCGGTTATGTTATGTTATGTTTGTATAAACTCATAGATATGTTTTAAATAGATTTGAAACAATAAACAGGATAATGAGTTATGAGAAGAAGCTTAGAAGTAGAAGAAGAAAGTCTTTATGTTAAAATGAATATTACATGAAACTGCCAAATAAATTGTTAGTACATATCTGAAATAATAAGAAATCCAAAGTAATTGATTTACATTGCAAGTTGTTATATAATTCAGCAAGTGATTTTAAAATTTACCTAGCCATATTTTACATTATACATATTTTTCATTGTAATTTCATTCCATATTTTATTTAATTTTCAATTCGTATTTTTTATTTTATTTCATTGTAAAGAAATATTGAATGAAAAATTTACCACAGAACGGTCAATCTATACAAACTCTTAAACAAATTCTCATTTCTACCTATCATTACAAACACCATATTATATTTTATGATAATAATGAACTTGTGCAACAATGGTACATTTGCCGCTCCTAGTATTATAATGTGACGTATTTGATGTACTCAAATTAGTGCGTATTGTGTTTGTACAACATCACCCCTACCGACATCTGTCGGATTTTAACTCAGTTTCATACTAAAATGTTTACTTCGATTGTGAATGTTTTTGTTTGTTTATATGGCGTTTTGTGGGTTGGATGGATTAATTATATCTTATTTTGTTGATTTGGTTTGTGGGATATAGAAGTTTCTAGATATATTACACATAATTAATTTATTGAAGTTTCTTGTGTTAATTACCTATAATTCTAGTAAATTTTATTTTATTTGTGCAATGTAGTTCGAAATTATAATGCTGAAGTTGTTAAAGTTTTATAAAATTATTTATTGTTAAAAAGTATTAACTATTTTATTTTCTATTAACGAAAATTAGGATTTTTCACAAAAGTGACATTGTCACCTAAAATAAAAGACAATCATTCAATAGTTTTGCAATTAAATTTTAAATCAAACATGAAATGTATCCGTTATTATTAATCTATGGTCATACACGTTTATGAAGTGAAAATGAATAATTTAAAATTTATATGAATGTGAATTTATAAATATTAATAAATAACTACCAATAAATTGGGGATAACCTAGTCTAATCAACGAATTACATCCAATAGGCCGGTAATTAAAGTAATTGCGGACAATCAACGGGGCCTCAGATGACAAATGTTGACAGATAGTCAGCCGTCGGCGATGACAGGATCATTTGTAAGGTACTGTAAATCATTAGGCCGCGCCGCGCCCCGCAGAAGCGTTTTTAATAAATTACGTTTTACCTACATTACTGAGTAATGATCTGTGTTGAGGACACGCGACTTGTAATTGTTATGGGTAATTAAATAAATAATATTATAGATGGGACCCTTGTTATACAGGTAATAGGAACGCGATTAGTTATTTAGGTATTAACAACTATTACAGATAGGTACATATAATATGGTACAAGTTGTACATAGGGTTCACAACTGTTAATTTTTTTTTACCTGTAATACTTTACAATAACAAATCTTTGAGAAAGTTTTTAATTCTAATAAAATTTTAAACAACCTATATTAATAGGTATTTATCTTAGTTTGTAAATGATTAAAATAATTTATCTTAGATAATAATTTATGGTTGTGCTTGCTTCCTAATATAGATATATTTTCCTCTGTAATACCAGTGCTTAAAGTGATTCCATGATTCTTTAAAGATCATTCTTCACTAGTAGAACACATATCACTACTAACTAGATTCTATAGTTTTTTTTCTTTGTTTTGTATCATAGATATAGCATGAAACCAGCATTTAAAAAATCTAGAACATTCTAAAACTTTTCACATAAATACTGGCACAAAAAAAACATAATAAAATATCGTCAAAGATTGACAAAACGTGCGCGATCTGTAAGCGGAAAAAGCACTACAACCTAATCGCGAACGCGCCGCCGAAACTGGTACCGATAAATAAAACAATGGAGTGTCGCGTGCGAGAGTATAAAATGGCAATCGCGAAACCAATTTGTTTACGCAAATTCTGCAGCGGGGAGAGATGAATGGGCGACCATAGCGTAATACGGTCCTGGTGGGTAATGTGCTCTAGTGTTGTAACTGTATCGAGATTTTCGTATGAAGAATGTGGCTGTTTTGTTGACCACATTATTTTCATCTAAGATGAAATGACTCGTTAGGTGGTATTCTTGCCGTTTTACAATATTTTGTTACACTTTTGACTGAGTACTTAAGAGTTTCATAAAATATATTTATATTAAATTCTTATTTTTTATACCAAATACAAAAAAAAAAACTCAGTTTTGTAAAATAAAACTGTATAGAAACAATTTTTCTATAACTTACTTACCTATCAAAAAAGTCCACCAGACAACTATAAGTAAGTATGTAATAACATAAGGGATAACAAGTAATCATCATATTAAATTTTGTTTGACTTTAAAAATAACAACTATAGATGTAGGACATCACTAGATACATGCGTCACATTTACTAGGAACAACAATGAGAAATGAGACCGAAGATTTGATGAACTGCGTGCATTTGAAATATGGCTCTATCGATGTATTTATTGAAGCCATCGACACAATGCTTTTTATCGTATATAGACTTTATCTCATACGTAATAAGAGTGAAAATAGAATACAATTTATGGGTTGCATTTTGATTCCAAAACCCAATAACCACACGTGTCGATATTGGTGTGTGGCCCTATTCGTATATCGTCACTTCATTAGTGTTATCGATATTTTAGAATTGCTTCCGAATGTTAATCTTACGATGAATGTGGCTTTCCTCCTAGAATAATGGTTGCAATATTAGTTTCAACTATCTATCGTTTTAAAATTGTAAATATAAGATATACTTACATAACGTTTTTAAAGTTTAGTATAAGTACCAAATTATAAGTAATTTACTTCTTTTTAAATTTTAAATTATAATTTACTTTATTTTTACCTTTGTTATTAAACTGATGACTCATCACCTTTGAGAAATACAATAATTTCAATATAAATAACAATAGCTATAGTTTGTGTCGAGCAACCTCTTTTCTCAGCAACAGTACTGGCCATAAATAAAATCTTAAAAGGATTATAATCTGTTCTATTGTCTATCTAAATTTTGTTTAGTCTGTGGTCAGTAACAAAAGAGCGCCTAACCGTTTGGCGTTTGGCGGCCGTGTATTGACAAATGAATGAAATATTATAATTTATGACTCAGGAATTAAGATGGTTAATTTTTTCTAAACTGTCATTTGACATTTCTTTTAGAACGGCACATGACAAAAAATTAGTTGTATGGAAGTCATGCTCATTTAATCTGGAGGCAGTAGTAGTAAACTCTACCTTATTTACAATGTGTGACTTGGCCATTTGGCTAAATTTATGATTTGAAATAGTTTCTATTATAGACTTATGTTCTTTGTCCAAACAGCAGCGTAGGCGTGGGCCGTGCTCACTTCGAGAAGCAACCGCCCAGTAACCTGCGCAAGAGCAACTTCTTCCACTTCGTAGTCGCGCTCTATGATCGTGCTGGGCAACCGGTTGAGATCGAGCGCACTGCCTTCATTGGCTTCATTGAGAAAGACCAGGTTAGTTACATAATTATTGTAATGTTAATTGTATCTTGCAGTTTATTAGTAGTAGATAGATAGTGTCAAAAGTGGCTCCAAATGGTTCCTGTACTACACACGACTGCGTCTGTCTCCTTGAACTTGTCTAACACGCTGCTGCGTGCCTTGTTTATAATACAAGTCCAATACGGGTGACTGGTGGGTGATATTTTCTGGTCAAAAAGATGTCATTAATAAACTAAATATTCCAACACCGAGGTTAAGTTCAGAGTTTTAATTTTTTTGACGATTCGTATTGATTTTATAATTAAAATAATGAAATGTAAAATGTAGTTGCCAACAGTCAGTCAGTAATTTTAATGGGAGGTGACCAAGTTAACCGTGGCAATACTGGCAACGTATTTAATAAAAGTATTGATCGACTTTGATAACTGCCTCAGTAGTGCTGCGGGATGTGTATGTGTATACGACTGCAGTGTCCCGAGGTCCCGAGTTCTTGGGTGGGGGTGAAAATGGTATTTCAGTTTAGATGTTTTTTTAATTCAAGTTTTAAGTTTGGAAAACAAATGTTCTCATTTGATAACAATAGGCTCACCCCCTATTTCATGGGATCAAACATAGCTGGTGAAATGTGGGTATAATACATTTCTGCCTATCCTATCGGGGAACGTGATATGATTTTTATTATAACTAATAACTCTACATATAGACAAAATAGGTTAGGTTTTATTTGATATTTAAAATTGATATAGCAACAAGCCTAACCCATCCCCAAATAGCGTTTAGCTTAGTTAAGTCCCTTCAATACATTCATATTGTTAGTTTGTCAAGGAATCCTCGAGACGAGATAAATATCGCAATTCAAACAGTTCATCAATCAGGATCGAACAGACATCATTTCGATTGTGTGCACAATGCTTATTTACATAATACGCATGCGTGCTGGCGGCAAGTTTTATTTTTTTAATAAACTTTTAAAAATTCTTGGTACGATATTATTAAATTTGTAATAATATTACCTATTTTGATTTATTTCATAGTGTGCAATTAGAATTTGACTGTCAATGACCTACCAGTTAAGGTAGTCGTACAGTCACTAACGAAAGCATGACAGACGTGGATTCGAATCCCATACAATTAAAATATAATTGTTTTCTCAACATGATTAATTTATGAAGTTAAGCTCACCTAACTAACATATTATGTTTAGTGAGGACCTTTAATTGGCACTTTCTATAATTTTTTTTTTTTTTTTTTTTTTTTTTTATAATATTCTACCGCATTCACACAGCGCCATCTAGTCCCAAAGTAAGCAATTGTATTTGCTTGTGTTATGGGTACTAAACAACTGATATACTACTTAATTTTTTTTTTTGTAAATACATACATATATTATAGAAACCCTTAAGTTATATAGCAAATACTATGATATCATGTGGTACATTTCCTGATAAATTAAAAGAAGCTATTATTAAACCTATGTTCAAAAAAGGTAACCATCTTCACATAAAAAATTATAGACCAGTAGCATTATTGCCAGTGTTTTCGAAAATATTAGAAAAAGTTATTTACAAACGGTTAAATACTTATTTAGAAAAATATAAATTGTTGAATGAAGAACAATGTGGATTCCGACAAAATCGCTCCACATCTTTGGCAATATTTAAAATATTAAAGGGTATACTCGATGCAATGAATACTAAGACGTCTGCGGCTATTATACTATTAGATATGTCCAAAGCATTTGACTGTGTGATCCATAGCATTTTACTTAAGCAATTAGAGCATATGGGGATTAGAGGCATACCTTTAAAATTGATATCTAGTTATTTGTCAGAAAGAAAACAAGCAACCGAAGTAACAAACCATAATCCCAATACAAAAACTGTGGAAAATACACGTTCCTCATACAGTAAAACGAAGGTAGGTGTTCCACAAGGCAGCATCCTAGGACCCCTACTATTTCTTGTATATATTAACGAATTTCCAAAGATAATACAGGATCGTTGCGTATTATTTGCTGATGATGCCTCCATACTCATTACCGGTAAAAGTATGACTCAACTTGAATTTGAAACAAACATTAACAATACAATAACAAAAATAATCGACTGGTTAGAAAGATTAAACCTAAAAATTAATATTGAAAAAACAAAGTATATACAATTTCGACCATACCAAGCTACGCATAAAAATTTGCATGTTCATTACAGAGGTAACTCAATTGAAGAAGTCAGTTCATCCAAATTTCTAGGGTTATATTTAGATAACCACCTAAACTGGAAAACACATATTGAATATATAAATAGTAAAATTAGGTCATACTGTTATACTTTGCAAATAATAATTAACACAACCAACATCGAAACTGCTCAATCTGCATATTATGCCAAAATATTTTCCATACTCAACTACGGTATTATATACTGGGGAAATTCAGTTAACGCGAATGATACGTTCCTGTTACAGAAAAGATGCTTGCGAACTATACATAAACTTGAAAGTGATGAATCATGTAGACCAATATTTAAGAAATATAAATATTTAACTTTAACAGGCATATACATACTCCAAGCAGCTACTTTTGTCAAAATGCATTATACATATTTCCCGGAAAAAAATACTCTAGCTTACAATAAACGATTACGCAACAGAAACAATATAATTTTACCACAAGCAAACAATGAAATGTTCAGAAGAAATATGTATTTTACATGTATAAAAATTTATAATCACCTACCAATAAATATAAGACAGTTAAATTTACTGAATTTTAAGAAAACCCTAAAAAATTTATTAATTGAGCGTTGTTTCTATAACCTAAAGGAGTACTACAATAAAAAGCTAAGTTAAGAACTAATATATAAATGTAAGAAAATTTAAATTAATATTATGTCATTAAATCTACTAACACTAATATACTTAATAACATAAATCTGGATAACATTGTACTATTGCATGCCTGATTAGGTAAATTGTGTTGTACTTTTTACTTTTAAGATCACACTTGTTGTATTACCACAATACTACGCAATAAAGATATTTGAATTTGAATTTGAATTAGATAAATTACACCCAGACACAGAACAAACCTTTATGTTCATCACACAAAGATTTGTCCTGGGTGGGGATCGAACCCACGACCTCCGGCTTAGCAGTCAGGGTCACTGACCACTAGACCAACAGGCCAGTCGTTACTGCTCTTTTGTTATTACTGCCGTTGGTTTTGTGAAGTACCTAAATAAAATATAAAATAAAAAATAAATTTTAATAGTTCCTGATCTTCGTAATATTTAATAAAAAACTGGCCGTTAAATACTTAACTATATAATTTATCTAAACACATTACTTCAAGTTCATATGTTATTCTAATAGATTCCAATATCAACTCCAAATACCGCAATATGGCAAGCAAGCCCCATCTATAACAGTTACGTCAGCATATTATTATTTACAATCCGTATTTCACGTAAACTACGAGTAAAACAAGTGAAAATATAAAATATTTCTCCATACATTTGTGGGTTACAAAAAGTGTCGCCAGAGGGCGGTGTCGCGTTCACACGTCTTGTTTGTTTCGGCCAGTTAATTATTCACATAGTAAACATTCATGTTCGCATTTTTACTGTACGTGTGTACTACGCTTTACTTGTATGTATTGTTTTATAAGTATTTTTGGAGGATTTTTTTTGATTCAGTTGGTAATTGTTTTTTAAGTTAAAAGTTGGTTATGCCTGAATATAAGTCTAATATACATATGGGTGTCCCAAAACTCAACGTCAAGCGACTACTGGGTGATAGTATAGGCCGCACCTGTTCTGAAAAACATATTAAAAAATTATCCATGTCACTTGGTTGTCATTTATTTTTTAAATATTAAATTCGACACACCTGGTGACATTATTAGGTACTACTATGACATAGTGCCTGATTTTGTCAAGGTATTTATTTTTACATAATCCTTATTAAGTATACTATCGTTTGCTGTCACAAATCCAAAAGTTATTAGTGTAAATTTTAAAGCCACTTACACACTTACACAGGTGTCACTCGACTGCGCGATTTTAGTGACGAGGCGGTCAGCTTAACCCATACGCCACTGTGACAGTTTAGTCAGTTATTGTTACTGAGCTTTATAATTGTGTTCTTGTTCTGGTGTTATGTAAGTTTAAGTTTTTTTTTTTCTAGTTTTTATTTTATTTTTAATTATATTATAGTAATAAGTAGGATAGCGATGGTGGCTGAATGGATAAGGGTCCGGCGTGCAAATCACGCGGTCCGAGTTCGATCCCGACCGCCAGTACCAATGTGGATTTCACTTTGTGGAATTTATATGTACTAGTCAAGTGACTTACCATCTGCTAACGGTGAAGGAAAAACATCGTGAGGAAACCCACATACCCTAGAAGAAATTCTATGAGTATGTCTGATCCACCAACCCGCACTAGGCCAGCGTGTGTGGATTATGGCCTAAACCCTCTCAGCTCTCTAGTTAGAGGAGAGGAGACCCGAGCCCAGCAGTGGGACTAAATGGGTTGCTGATGAATATGAATAAGTAGGATAAGTTCTTTTTTATTGTTTACAGTTTCTACACCATTGCATTAGGTTAAGTACCTGTGATGGCTGTATGTTTGGAAATAAATAAATAATTTGTATTATTATTTATTTATAGTATTGTAAATAGAAGTTGTAGATATGTAAGTAAATAGTTAATAATGTTATAATTATAAATAAAACCTAAACTGTCTCCACAATTTATTTTTAATATTATTTTATGCTTATATTTAACAACAAGATATTATCAAAATATGTAAAAATATTTAATAAAAAGTTACACTTGATCAGTGTAATAGAACTTGTTTGATCAACAAAGAATTTTTGTTACAGGAAGTAGAAGGACAAAAGACGAACAATGGCATCCAGTACAGACTTCAATTACTTTATGCAAATGGTAAGTGATTATTTTGTCAGTGTTTGGGGTTAGTCAGTTAGATTTTAAACATTCTTTATTTGAATGCCTTTGCTTATATTAAAGATTGAAGGAACAACTTTTAAGTATAGAGGATTTATAATGTCATTATTTTTAGGCGCTGTTCAAGGAACTTATATCTCCTAAAGAATAAATTCTTTGGCCCTGTTTAACCATTTGCTAATAAGTATCTAATAATATACCAAAATATTTTATTTTATTAATGTTTATTAATTAATTAACGAAGTTTGTTTTTGGGTACAAGTGGATGGCCACTATACATTTGGCTGCCTACGTGTATACAAATTATATTAAATTACTATAAAACGGGTCTATGTCACGTATTAAGTAAGTAAGCTGATAACGTGATTCCAAGTTGTTGATAAGCGGTATCCATCCTCCCGGTTGAAATTTGAGTATTTCTTGATTTCAACCGTTTCGCGTGCTATCCTGGAGTAATAATAGTGACGATCGGTGACCACGATCGTTGTAATTCGATCGAAACGTCGGGCAAATAAATAAGGTATTTACTATTCCTTATAATATAATACGTGACCTAGACCCGTTTTATAGTAATTTAATATGTGTACAAGTCGCGAAAGTTTAAAAGTTTTTATACAAATTATATTTAGTTTCATTAAAAAAGTGGCAGAACTGGCTAGCATTGCAGGCTGGCATCCAAATGTCAAATACCAGCAAATGTACATTATTTTCAAAATGACATAGAACCTTCTTGTAAATTATACGTAGTCAGCCTTCAATACGGCAATCCTACATCTTTACAACACATAGAACACGTATAACCTCAAAACATTCATTTAAAAACTAAACTATTAATAGGGCAAAGACACGTAAAGCTAGTTCTACAGTGACATAATATCCTAGGCAGTGTCTACACAAGGCGATGTGCAAAGCATTGTCAGACGTCGGGAGTTAAACAAATATTGTCACGACTTACCCGCATTGTCGCTGGTTTGCAAGCTATTGTTGTCAATAGCTATTCAAGACGTTTGGCTGCTAAGACAAGAGGTACCTTACGATGGGCCTTGTCTTTGATGAATACTGCTGTGTGTAATGTTCTGGTTTGGTTTATTCACGTGAAATCGAGTCTAGTGCGTGGTCAGAGGACCTACTCGGAATTTCGAAAGTCTTCGAAAAATTCAAATATGGTTGCTGTCATTTTCAAACATTTGACAACTGTATCAAAATCGACTTGTTGAATTTCAAAATTCCGAATGGGTCCTCTGGTTACTTCACGTCATAGGTTTTAGATTCGGTTCCCATCAGAGATTATTTTTGTGATTTTCAATACTGACTAGATTTGAGGTAACCCTTAACTGCCACGCCACGTTGACAGTTAAGTAATGCTTGTATCCTAATTAATAAACAGAAAATCTTATATGTGACTATCAATGTATCTATATGACACATCATATTACACATCATATTATGTATCATACAAATTCCAATTTTTATGTCAATTAAAACTATAATAATAATAATATTCTACCACATTCACACAGCGCCATCTAGTCCCAAAGTAAGCAATTATATTTGCTTGTGTTATGGGCACTAAACAACTGATATACTACTTAAATACATTTTTTTTTGTAAATACATACATATTATAGATAAATTACACCCAGACACAGAACAAACCTTTATGCTCATCACACAAACATTTGTCCTGGGTGGGGATCGAACCCACGACCTCCGGCTTAGCAGTCAGGGTCACTAACCACTAGACCAACAGGCTAGTCTTAAAAACTATTTATAAGATACAAGCAATTATATACTTTATACCATCGGAACAAGATATAAATCAAATATAAAGTTCAATCTCGTATTCAACAGACGTTGGACACATAGTTGACTATACATTCCTATGTCTAGGCAACTATGTCTCCAACGTCAGTTGCATTGTAAATATTAGCGCGTCTTGCCTTTAGACCACGGATAATGGAAAATTGGCACAGAATACCGTGCACTTAGACTATAAATGACGACTGCATTGAGGCTCTTAGACTACATTATTGGATCGGTATTGGTCTCTGTTTAGGAAGTAATTAGTTTATGTTTATGTAGTTTATTTCTATAGGCGGTTTTATTTAGTTTTAGAAATTGTTTAGCAGTTTAAATTAGTATGTTAATCATCATTTAACATCAGACTTTAGAAGCCCACTGCTGGACATACTGGTCATAGATTAGCCCAGATATGATGAACGAGGTCTTTAATCTTTTGGAGATGGTGGATTATGTATAGTTTTTTTTTACAATGGGTGGCAGGTAAAACCAGTAAAATTAATTTCACTTCCTATTATAGTTAACTCGTAAGTAATTAGAGTTATACTGTTATATACATTTTTTTTATTTAGAAAATATGTATTTCATTAGAATAATTAATACCTAGTTCTTATAGATAAAGCTTTATGAAATTATAATACGATTTTTATATAATAATGAAGCTCCTATGGTTGTATATTTAGAACATTTATAGTTACAAAGAATAAAATAAATTCATAAAAAAGTAACTATGTTGGTTACCGTTAATTCAAACATTCTTTGTACGGAACTCGGAGAGAACCAAGCGTAGAGGCAATTCTTGGAGGTTAACAAATTGTGCAATGTCTGCTACGGGCTACGCTCGTAGTAAGCTTGCTACGATCTTTATTGCTACGATGTGTAAATGTTACTGTTTTATAGCAGCAAGAATTAGAACGATCTTAGTACAACAACATGCTACGGCAATATAAGAATATGTAGTGTTTTGTTTACATGTTATATACAAACACATTATCTAATAAAGATTGTTTACATTTGCGTCATATACTGGGTGTAAACAGGTCCTTCTCGGTAACGGAAACTGGTCCACCAGTCTATTAATTATAAAGCTGAAGAGTTTGTTTGTTTAGTAAAATGCGGTAATCTCAGGAACTAGTGCTTCTTTTAGTGGTAGTAGCACATTTGTTGAGGAGGGATATATGCTATTTAGCATCACGCTACGGGCCATTGGAGCTGAGTAGTGACTAAATAAAAGAAGCTCCAGGCACAGCAACTAGCTAATACCATAGTGTATAATATTCTATTTAATTATTTTTAATTTTGAAAAGTGTGGTCAAGCCATGAGTAGACATGGGAATAAAATGAAAATGATTAAAGCAATATTTGATTTTATATTTTGTTTTACATTTATCATGTAATTAAAATCAGCTGGTTTGCGATTTGGGAGGTAATTGACCCAAACTTTCCGCGCTTGTAGCTCTGTAGGTACAATTTTTTAGAATCGGTGACTTTGCAGTGCTGAACGGTATTTACATAACAAGTAAATGTCTCCCTTATTGTCAACAGGTATTAGACAAGAACAGGATATCTTCGTTCGACTCATCGATTCGGTGACAAAACAGGTAAGTCAACTCTGAATAAAATTTTAATCAGACTAAAATTTATTGATTTTTTTTTGGCTTTTTTTTTAAGTATGTCAAAAAAAATTAACATATAATTAAGATTGTACGTCGTTATTGCCAACTATGACATTATAGATAGAGTTCTGTTTAGAACAAATCATCCATGGTACGAGTATTATGCTATTACAAAAAAATCGTAAGGCACGTGGACTTATTACACAATTAAGGGGAGTCGGAACACGGTTAATACAAATGTTTTGAGACAGCTTCAAATTTTTGTTTAATTATTTTATCTGAGTCGAAAGAAAGTAAAGCTTTAAAACCAATTGACCCAGGAAGCAATCAAAGTTAATAAACAATTTCTAAACCAACTTTGGTACACCGATTTCCTTACAACAGCTGTACTCCCGCCCCGTAGCTGCCACGCGGCATCCACGCGATCGCCACGTGATCGCCACGCGTGCGATTGTCATCGCCAACGTCCGATTAGGCCGTAATCCTTACGCCCCTTGGTCAACTAAATTGCATTGCATTTGTGCACAATCATTACCGTTATCTCGTGTTACAATTTTAAGTGTAGAATTCGGGTGTGTGCGGGTGTTAGCGGGTGAAATTTTAGAACATCGAAAGGGTTAGTGTGAGTTAGCCTTAATCCTTTTCGATGACACTACTGTTAATAGAAAATTGAGATTTTATTGTTGTCATATATTATTATATAGTTTTTATTTGAACGCCACCGTTTAGGTTAAACGGCTAGGCAGTTAATTAAATGGCTGATTTGACCAGTTGGCTGCGACATATATATATATTAAATTCAACAAAGTGAAATCCACATTGGTACTGCCGGCTGGAATCAAACTCAGACCGTGTGTTTAGCACGCGTAACTTACTGTTTGGCTTTAAAACGTACATTAAATAAAATCAATCACTGTATGCTAGAGTTGTAACCAGTGCTCGATAGATGGCGTTGTACCAAGCGGCTGAATCGGGATATGGTTTCGTTGCGAACTACAGTATATAAGGCTGAGGAATATTTTGAGTAAATGTCTTCGTTTGAGTACCTGGTGTATTTTATTCAAACTTACACAACCTAATCACAGTTCAATATCAGTTGGACACTCCGTCACTTACTCATTCAACCACCATCACTTCATTCAATAAACATTACCTTACAAATACTAACGAAAGACATGATGAAACTTCTCCACCTCACATATATAATTTCAACACGTCCCAGGCTCTTAGTATTGTGTAACAAGAGGCCAATTACGAAAGATTTATGCCATGAACATAATTAACTTAGGCCGAACGTTGTTAACTAAGAATTACGGAATCATGTGTATACGGTGATACGGGGTGCAGTGTTTTGTTCGATCGTGAAACAATGTTCAAACGTCGGTGTTTTCATGCTATATTACACGGATTTATCTGATAAACGGCCTTGGTAACGCAGCTGGAGTGTTTACTGCTCCGTATGTGATGGGTTCCATTCTCAACTCGAGCAAAAATGATTGCCATTAACTGAATAATTGCAATTTACCACCGGGTACAAAACTGTACCCACTTTTCTACCCGATGGGAATTAGTCAACTCGTCCGCTATTACCTGAATAATGTGGATGTAATGAACCTCTGCCTACCCCTTCGATAGAACTTATGTTATACATTGATATAAGTTGATCTAAAGAAACAAAATGATTATTAACCATTCAGACTGACACAGTAAACTTAAACTTCAGTACAAAAGACAAAACTATTACTTTATAGATTTAATTGTGTAACTAGAAGTCGCGAGGGGCATCGCTCTCGTCGTTCTTTTTTATGCTACTGCTCAGCTTCTACAGGTCTTAGCGTGATGTTATATAGACCATTACCTTCCTCGATAAATGGGCTACCCAAAAATAAAAAAAAATTGAAAATTGGTTCAGTAGATCCGGAGATTCAACGTCACAAACTTTACCTCTTTATAACAGTAGTATAATTTTTTTATATTTCTCTAAAACAAGGGAGAAATCCGTGCAACATTTCAACCCGTGCATAATTTCCCTAGCGAAAAAGCGATGGTGGCTGAATGGATAAGTGACCGGCGTGCAAATCACGCGGTCCGAGTTCGATCTCGACCGGCAGTACCAATGTGGATTCCACTTTGTGGAATTTATAATAATATGAGTACATATATTATTATAAATTCCACAAAGTGGAATCCACTAGTAAGTCAAGTGACTTACCATCTGTTAACGGTGAAGGAAAACATCGTGAGGAAACCCACATATCCTAGAAGAAATTTTATGAGTAGGTATGTCTGATCCACCAACCCGCACTAGGCCAGCGTGAGTGGATTATGGCCTAAACCGTCTCAGCTCTCTAGATAGAGGAGAGAGAGACCCGAGCCCAGCTGTGGGACTTAATGGGTTGCTGATGATAATTTCCCTGGTATTAGTTTACTGGGTTTTGTTTTTAATTTTCCTTTTCTCGCAGCGCTCTTGTAAGGTCTTTTTAAGGTTAGGCTTGTTTTACTGAAATACAAACAATATTAAATACACCTGAGATACTTCAGTATACTACACACATAATAAGAAGAATAAATTTCATTGTATCACAACGAGTAGTACGATAATGTTGTTTTATGGGAGAACAACAAAATAAAAAGTGGGCTGCAGTAGACGGTAGATGCAAGACGTACTCGTCGTGCTACTCCGGTGATTTACATGAGCGACAACGAACACGGACTTTGAAATTTGTATGCTGTACATTTAGGTGCAAATTTATTTGCACATTTTTAGTAAAACATTTTTCTATTGCTTTAGATGCAGTTAATATCATGTGTATTGTAAAATTCTTGTTTTGAGAAATATTTTGTTTTATAATAATAATAAATGTCTTTATTTAAATACGTATTGATTAGTTGCTAAGGTCTAAAAGGCTTGTTGAAAAAAGAAAAAAAAACAGAACAGACTTAATATAATATTTGAAAACTTACATATCACACATATTAGAAAACAATAAGGATATATATTTCACTACATAAAAATTACGTTCGAAAAATATTATTCGCCATACATGTATATTTGTAAAAAAAAAAAATTATATATATATAAATTCACTAAAGTATCTTATAATAAAATTATATTTTTTCGAGTAGTTATAAAATTAAAAGTCATTTTTATTATTTTTACATATTGTAACACTATAAATGAAATAAACTAAAATGCAGAATCACAAAGACGCCCGGTTGCTTTGCCAGCTCAGTCTCAGTCCACACAGATATTTATATTATTACTGCAGTTGCACTTTTGTACAATTTATTTACATACAACTTTGTATTATTCAAGTTATTTCTTCACTACACTTAATACAAAATCAACACAAAATATTTTATCTACACCTAGGGTCTATCTGTGACTTCATTTACCTGGTATGTCGATAAAAACGTCAAAAACCAATTACCAACTTTTGCTATGCAGAAAAACATATGGATCCATATTATACCTTAGTTACTATATAATTATATCATTGCTCATTATCATCTCCGTTTTAAAATAATTGTACTTGGCACCCATACTACACAGAATTAATTATAAAACAGATTTTGAGATTGGTAGTTTCTGCGTTTCGAACAAACGCTTAGTATTATTACTATAGATTTACACATAAAACTAATACAGAATTATTCTCAAAATGGTTTCCAAAGTCATTTTCGTAACAATGGGCAACCAAATTAATATGTTGTTTGAACATTATTAAGTAAACATAATCATTCGGCCACGTGTACTGCGTACGCCTCTCCTTTCAAACAACGGGCCGGTCTATGGGATTTGTCTAAAATCTCATTCGACAAACGTTCAGTCAGTATCTTAAGACCAAATTCAAACAGAGGGTCGGCAGATTGATGTTTTAGATATTGATATGATAGTGATTTAGTATGGGAACCGGAATAATATCGTTGTAAGTAGTAGCTACTTTTTTTGCTATCATAGAAGTACGTATATTTTGTATTATAATAATAATAGAATCCTTGTTTTATTTTTAAACTGCCTTTTAAAAACAGCCGCATTTGATGAACCTCTAAATTTATTTGTAACTGTATTCATGCATGACCGTTAAAAATATCCTATTATTTATCGAATAATTTTACCTACGGATGCTTAAATATGGCAGAATCTTTTTTTTAAATTGGTATTGGCTTTTTTTTTGGCTCCCTACTGAGCAAATGCTTTCTCCTTAATTTCCCACTGAACTCTCTTCCTTGGTCTATGTCATTGGTATGAAAAATAAAACACATTTTAATCAATCAGAAAAGGAATGTTTAAACGTCACTGTATCGTGTGACAGAGTTGTTCATATAAACCTGCAAAAACAAAAAAGACAGCTTTTTTTGTCCTATACAAACAAATAGACCTAACAATGACAATTTTCGAGTCTTTAGTTTGCAATCTGCTCCTTTTAATTATTGTCCACAAATTACTGCTCTTTGGTCAATGTGGTTATAACAATGATGACATTCTTTTTTGATACAGTAGACAATCTTATTATTTTTCTAAGTCACCAAAACAAGAGTTGCGTGTCTTGTTCGCATGCACCGTACAACATTAGCTGATTGGCAGTGTGCTCAGCCTAACGTTTTAATACAATTAAATCGACCGCAAGTCACTATTATCTGAACGCCATCTTTTCATCGCCATTTTTAGTGAACGACTGTTTTGCGTGTCACTCATTTTGTAGTCTTATTAAGATAATGTTATGTGTCATTTTCCTATGATGGTCGTTTTTAATCGGATTTATTCAATAATATCTAGTGTTTTTGTTTCAATTCTAGTGGAAGTGGTAGTTTCTATTAGAATACATATTGGCAATGGCTTCAGTATTTAATTTTTTTATATAATTTTTTTTTTTTTTATTCAATAAAATATTTACACATAACTTAAAAACATACACAGCTAAAAGAAAAAAGAACCAGATACTCTATTTACAGGAAATTCCTATAAATAGAATATCTGATTAAGATCAGGTTCCTGAGGAAACGTACCCAAAAGGCTAGCCACATCACCGCGTTGCATACATAATAATTTTTTTTTATTTGATTTACTGCAATTTACACTAAAACTATTTACTAATAAGTATTGTTTTTGTGGCAATAGAATTTATATCATGTGAATTATAGGTTGCAAGATGTTTGCCTGAACTTCCCGTAGATTCCATTTACAAAAAGAACCACTATTTCCAGTAGCAGTATCCAGCGTCCATTTTTTTTAAATCCCCTTGAATTCCCCAGAGATTGAATCCCATGCGACGGTGTATACCCGTGTGGCCAACCCCAGACACCCTGGGGGAGAATTCAGTTCAAGGAGTGAACTTGAAAAATATTAGCTCACACTATCACACTAGATTCTAGTTTTTGTTCCACTCCAGAGATTTGTAAGTTGTTGCAAACCTTTTGGGAGTTTGTCGAGATAAGCGATGCCTTTTGTATTGTGTAATGACAGAGAAGATTAAACAAATGTTGTAAGTTTGTAATATCGTGACGGATTTGGGAAACTGTTTGTAACTGCTGCTTTACTCTGACGTATAAATCCAATATCTGATGTCTGTCTATCCCGCTGTCTACATAAGTTGTTAAAATGTATGACAATAATGTATTGCACACATTGAAAATATTTTGAAGAATACTTGTCAAAATTTGGCGAATACTCGTCAAAATATTAACAGTATACAAGATTATATAATTAATACTAATGTTGAAATCTTGTATACTCGTTTATTTACGGTAACTAATGTTCATAGAATTCATTGTTCATAGAAATAAGAATATTGTGTCTTCAATTTATTTTTTAATCATTCCACGTTTCTTGAAAACGAAATACAAAAATGATAGCACCAAACTAATAAAGAAACTTGATAAAGAAAGTCAACGTAACTACTATCCACAATTTATGTAAAACCGCATTTAAACTATAAAAACTAAGACACATTTTCCCAAAACATATTCATGCTTTGACATTTTTGTGCCAGTTTTATATAGACGATAGCTTTCGAAAATACTAACGACAATGCTTAACAAAGTTCCAGAAAACCTATTTGATTTACAATCACACCTGATCCCACCCTTAGTAAAGCCCCATGCAGAAAATATTTCGACCCCAAAGCTATTTTGGTGTCTGCTTAAATACTTTTGTATGACCCTCAAATGCCTTATACAAAACAGAGTCCTTATAAATCCATAGTACAAAAGACGGTAATGCCTGCTCGTTTCATATTCAATTAAATATTTTGTCAGGGATGAAAAAATCCATTTGGATTTTAGGGATCAGTCGCTAATGGTGGTTATTTTGATGTGTAAGTAATAGTTGTGGAACTCGTTTGCTAGGGATTTATTTGTATACATTGTAGGTCCAACAAAGTGTATTTTATCAAGTTATGCATGGACTTTTAAAAGGCCTTTGACAGACAAACACATGGCTATTCTATCTGAATTGGTTGTTTTTTGTAATGATATTGGAATAGAACACTTTTTTATTGCGATATCGACGACAGACTTTGCTGCCCATCCGACAGTAAGTGGTAACCGCCGTCCATGGACATGACTGTGTATTCTTTTAGTATTGCTTGCGAAAAACATCACCACATCCAAATCGCCAGTTTTTTAAAAATATTGTCGATTTTATTCCCAGCGGTTATCATTTTCCATCAAGTATGCTGTTAGACGGCTCATTTTGTGTCAGATGGCAAAAAGAATAACCTGATTTTTGGTTTTTTGTCCACCTTAATTAAGTCCACATTTTTCAAATTCTATATGGACGATGAAATGAAACTGTGCATTACAAAATGTGGATTACTAATCTCTTGTTAGCTCACGTAATACTTTTTGTTGAACAAAGATTATTTCGTACCCTCTAATATTTTGGGGTACCCGTGATTAGTTATTAATAGATAAATAACGCGCACACGTGTTAGGGATAGGCCTTTTTGGTTTTATTAGTGTAATATCAAATACTTCATGTTTTGATATCTTCATATTTTTGAAATTTACATTTACGGTCATTCTACTTAACAAAATTTTGCCGTGTTTTTAGCTTGAAGAATTTAATACAAATATACTTTGGCATGTTTTAAATTTAGAATGTTACAAGATATGACGCAATATATGACAAGATTTTAGAAAAAAAAATACAACTAATACAACCAAATTACACCCAGGCTCTCAAAACAACAATTCGTAAGGAGTGCAAACGAGGTTTTAGCAGGTTTAAAAATAGATGGTCCTTTCACAAACCCCAATATTCTAAAATAACCATACCGAATATTAAAAAAAATCAACTAACGTAAAAGCTCCTATTACCGCCAGTTTTAGCTGTCTTAGGATTCACTTTAAAAAAATAGATATAAGCTGTTATGTTAGGAAAGATGTTATAATTTATAATTAATCTCTACGAAGTATTCTTTGCAATTCAGTACTTAAATTCAATATTCAATAACACAATAAATACTAAATAATTATTTAATCCAAAAGAGTAGTTGATTCTATTACCGACCCATAGAATGCGGCAAGATTCTATTAACGATTTTTCAACTTCTTTTACCGACCGGTACTAAGTTGTCAGTTCTTCTATACTATTAAATAAAATAAAATAGTTTTTAAAGCATTTATTATATAACAACAATAGTTATGAGATCAACATTATCACAATATGAACATAATTATTTATTGCAACGCTTAGAACACTTATTTTTTGTTATTTTAATGATATATATATAATTAAAATATAATATATATATATAATAATATATATTTATTATTTCTCTTGGCACCCAGAGTTATCCTCGGTATGCCATAGGTTTTTGAAGCTTCGTATATGCTGGTCCCTTCATTTATAGCTAGAAGCGCAGCTTCTAGTTGAGCAGAGGCGTACTGCTTGCGCTTCTACGGCTCCATATGATTCTATAAAAGAACACAATCTTTAAAGACATATAGATAGAGATATAAGTTACATGGCCCGCATTCCGTCCCGCCATTTTTATTTGATTTGAAAACATATGAAATATAGCCAATGCCATGAAGCATGACTGAAACTGGATAGCAAATATTATTTTACATTAATAATATGTCCTGTGACAAAATCTCTCAAAACGTCACGTATGCAAGAAATAAGCCAAATTGTTCAAAAATATACATTTTATTTTTGTGTACTCTATCACCAAAAATATCTTCACAGTTGTGAGTCGGTAATAGAATCAAGTATGAAGGTCTATTAGCGACCCATTATAATAATAGGGATATTGTCTAACGTTGAATCGAGTTTTACACAAAATCTTTAAGAAATAGCTAGTCGTTAATAGATCTAACGATGTAAAATAATTTTAAGAACTGAACAAGAAAACAATAAAATCAAATGAGGTAGTTTATAATTGATATTATTTTAAAATACTAAATGTTCTCAAAATTTTTAACAACGCCATGGGTCGTTATTAGAATCAAGTTTTGAAATTTGGATTGTATTACCGCCTTAAATTAAAACATGATTTTATAACACAAAAACCAATAAAAAGTATTATATTAAGAGTTAGTTTAGAAAAAGAATATATACGTTACAGTTGTAATGTGATAACAAGAAGACAAATCCATTTTTAGTGTGTTATTTTCCTTAAGTAATATTTAGGTGTACTTACGTGGCTGGAGACGCGACACTATGAAATGTGCGTCCGCTTCGGGCGCGTCCCATTAACATTCAAATTATTTCTTTCACTGGCTATTTAAACACACAAACTTTACTCTTTTTGGTGGTCAACAAAAATACGTAACTAATTTTTAAGGTATGACATTTCTGAAACTCTATTTTATGTCCAATATGAGTGATTTAAAAATTGGATCGTTAATAGAGTCACATTTTAGGGGGTCGTTAATAGGAGCTTTTACGTTATATTCTTCGAATAAGGTCATCATTTTAAAAATTTCGTGAATTCAATGCGGGAATTATGCAAATTATTTTTTGATTTAGATAATAAAATGCAATAATTATGCATGCGAGGGTGCATAAATTAACGAAAAAGTAATAACTTGATGAAGACGGGGCATCTTATCTTATCTGTGCGACGATTTTTAATTTAATATTATATCTTCTGACCTTAATTTCTAATTAACTAGCCTATGATTCCGCTTTCGTTTTGTAGTACTTACCAGTTATATTTTTAATAAACATTTTATTAATCTTCTATTCTACAGTTCTAAACTAAATTCTGTAGTTACATTTATAACAAAAAATGTGATTATAAGTGTATAATTATTTTGTATTGGTTATATATATTTATATAAAAAAAGAATAATTATTCTTTTTGATAATGTTAATGTCGATAGTAATATTATTTATGCTTTAAATGGTCTGGATAATTTGGAATGTATTCGCAGATAGCTGTAAAAAAATTGCCTATATTTTCTTTTGCTAGTTAGTATACAATTTATTACATAATTTAATTTGTTTCAGCCAATAGTCTACGAAGGGCAAGACAAGAATCCCGAAATGTGCAGGGTTTTGTTGACACATGAAGTTATGTGCAGGTAAATAACATTATTTTAATACCATAATTTTATTATGTGGCTTATAAGATGTAACAAACCAATTTATCGACAAGCAAAATTTATGAATTTTGTTCAATGATTCAGTGTTCCAAGGAATATTATTTTTTGCGGTTGAATCGTCCTTTCTGACTTAATATTTGACCTCCAGAATTGTCAATAACTTTTTCAATTATTCTATCAAAGGAATAGAAACTTTTTGGAAAACCTTGTAATTCAAACGTGTTGATAAAAATGGCCGTCATATTTCATATTTAAAATCACATAACAAAAAGTATCCAAACGCTTCTGTGTTCGTAGAAATGTCCCGATAGTCATTTGTCATAAAATATTGACTCCTAAAATATTATTGCACGGTCATGTTTCTTCAAATGGTGGGCTTTTGTGGCCGTATATAATATGGTTGTGTCAATACTTTTACAATTGCTCATAATCTATAAGAACGATACATTAAATACTTTATTTTTATTTGAATGACAGGACTAATCATTTGAAAAATACGGTTGACATTTCTTTTTAATAGAAAAGTAAGCGCTTGGTTTCTTTTAAAAATTAAACCTAGTCAAAGTTTTTCAATGTTAGCTTATACAAACAAAACTTAAGTTTAAAGTTATATTACAAAACTAGAGTTAAGTGTAACAGATGTAAACAACAAACGCAGTCTTGTAACTTCCTAATTACGAGCGCGAACAAAGAAGTGAACGTCTTTATTAATTTAACCATTTGTTTGGGGTGGTTTTTCCGCTCGTAAATGTACTACGGCGTCTCGCCACTTTATCAATGTGTGGGTGTGTGATGATAGTAGAAAGCGTCAGTGTGAGCAATTAAAATTTTATTCCACCTTAGACTGTGTATTGCTGTTTCATTTGGCTAGATAGCTCCGTCTCTGTCACACGTCTTCAGGGGAGGAGTCTCCAGGGAGTCTGTCCTTTCAATGTCTTTGCCCTTTGCGTCAAGGAGCCCCGGTAGGGCGCGTGCAACGTATTGTTTGTTTAACGTGGATACGGCGTGTTTGATAAGTTTTTGTTGCCAAGTTCTTGCCGTCAGTTTGTAAAGGAATACTTTGAATGATGTGTTATGGTTCAATGTTCGCATATGTATTGAATAGTGATATATACCTCAGTTACTAATCTTTAATAAAATATATATACGAGTCATTTATAAATACCTCATATCTAAGAAAACCATACAATAGTGGATTTAGTAAAATAATATAAAATTATAATATAGATAGTAAATAATATTATGTTATTATTATTATTTTATAATGCACTAGCAAATCATGGATCTAATGCGTGCATATCATTGCACTTGTGTTTAATTTGTTTTTAAGTGTTCATCGAGTCTATTTTTGAAACAGTTCACAGATGGTATATATAGTGATACAAATATAATTATTACATTTCGAATGAACTGTAACGCTACAGGAATATGGTCTGGTTTAGGATTAATACATAAATAACTACCTTTGTTTGTTCACTTAAAGTAAAGCCAGATTAACGGAACCCTGAATAACCACGGCTTTCTTACAGTATTTGTACCAGCCATTACGAGTATATAACCATCATCATAATTCTCATAATATTGATTATTGTTTTGAAAAATTTATCGGGAAACTGAAATTTTTCAATTATTTTTTAGTTAATCTATACTTACGCAAAACTTTATGACTTTGCGTATCAACACTTTAACATAGCTCTAAAAATATTTATATCATGTTTACTATAAAATAAAACAATAAAACTGCTATTGAAACACATGGAACATTATAAATCGTTCGTGTTATGAGTGACACGCATCTAAAACCCTTCGGTACGTTTACTAGCCATATATTGATTTTTTGTCCCCAAAATGTATAGGTACCCCTTTTAGTATTGAGAAGCAAAGGTATAGGGGATCGCTCTAATGTGTTGCAATATTGTCAATTTATAGACTTCTGTTATGTTTTTATAGTGCCAAAAATATTTGGGGACGTCTTTTCTTTTTTGTCGTCTGAATTAGCAACTGAGCCTGGTCTGATTTAATACTTTAAAACGACAAATAATACTTTAATATAATTTCTTGTCGATAAGTTTATAAATTTACGCACTAGGATATCTAAAACTGCTTTAAGAATCGCTAAAAAGTTTAGTGCATGCTTTCCTGGAAAATAGTATTTTTTTCTCATACACGGATTTCCAAATATTACCTGATTTCTTAAGTTTTTATATAGTTCTCTGGCCGGTAATTGCAGACGGCATAAATTACATGCTCTGGCAGAAATTAGATATTCTGTCCAGCAGTGGATGTTATTAGGCTAAATGATGAGTATGATGATTTTTCTCTATAGCTCCACGTCTCTATTTGGTAGTTATATGATGGTCGATTAGTAAAAGGGGACATAGTCATCTATCGTAACACGACGACTATCGCGTTTGTTCATGGTAGAATACAGATTTCTACACATCTAGATTAGTTTTGATCACCCGATCACCTAGATACAATTGCCTAGCTCTTTTGAATCAAAAGCTAGAAACTCCATTATATAGGAAAATTAATAACTTGTCTTGTTTCAGTCGGTGTTGTGACAAAAAGAGCTGTGGTAACAGAAATGAAACTCCTTCAGATCCAGTCATCATCGATCGGTAAGTCTATTTTAAAAAGATTAATTTTTATGTATTTATAAAACAGCCAATTTTAGGTTCAAAAGTAGGCCGTATTAAATTTAAAGATAGATTTTTCATTTATATATTTATTTTATATATATATATTTTCATTTTATAAAAATAAACCGAGTTGTGGAATTAAATTCAATTATCTCGCTGATGTGGAGATAATTTAGTACCTACCTATTTCGATTCGACTATTTTCAACCATATATTTAAAATGATCACTGTGTTCATTTACATAAATATTTATTCACTAGTAATGGTAGAAAAAGGCAAATATATGTCTTTTTAGGTATTTTTAAATTATGTACTTACCCAATAAAATTAAACAAAGTAATCCCTTCGTATTTCTATTTTGCAGTTTTTATCTTTTTGCTACAGTGCAATATACATACATATAGACCAAGCCTCTTTCCCAACAGAGGGGTAGGCAGAGACCATTTCCTTCCACTTGCTACGATTCTGACTGGTCTTCCCCTTCCAACGTTTCCTTTCACATTCGCCTGATATATTTGTTTTGTCACTCTTCCTTCATTCATTCTCTCGACATGTCCAAACCAGCTTAACATTCCTTTCTCTATTCGTGTCACAACATCTATTTTTAAGCCACAACGTTCCCTTATTACACTATTTCATATTCTATCGTCAAATTTACCCCAATCATACTTCTCAAAGCTCTCATTTCCACAGCATTTATTCTACTTTCATGCTTCTTCTGCCATACCCAGCTTCCGTACATCAGTGTTGGTGGTGTTGGTACCAACACTCCCTTTTAAACCACCCGGCGAGCTTTCTGCGAGATCTTCTGGCTGTTCATAAAGGCGTGCAGCGCTCCATTCACCATATTACCAGCATTCGCTCTCCTTTCAATATCACTATCAGTGCAATATATTATTCATAATCTGTATATCTCTAATAACATTGCAACAGATCACATTTGCTCATTAAAATTAAGGTGCCTTTCCTATATTTACATAACTAAAAATAAATAAATCCATTCTAAAATTATTTGTTCCAAACAAAAAACAAACAAATCACAAAGTTCATTGAACAGTAAAACAATAGAATTGTGTGTGGCATTTGTTAAAATTTCGTATTCCACAATTGGAGGCGATTCATCAGTCGACAATGACGGCAATCTCGAAACTTTGCCTGGCCAAATGCATTTTCACGATACAGAAACTTTTGAGGCTCTCGAGTTTGCATTGTATTTTTATTGCGATTGCTTCTACCAGATATCTATTGCAGAGTTTGTTAGTGAAAAAAGGAATTGAGTTATTTTTGAATAGGTTCTTTACTTGTATACCATATACTGGTTTTATTGTATATCCTTTCGTGTATTCAGTTGATCAGTATAGTAGACAATATTTTATATATTAATATTGAGTTATGTAGAATAAGTAGGTATCTATTGAGTCTTAGGGAAATAAGTTGCTTATGACGTCATCGTTACATTAATAAATTAAATTTAGGAATAAGTTTCGCTTCAATCTGATGCTATAAATCAAGTGAGTCGTAGCTTCACTGGATGTGAGAATCTTTGTAGTTCATAATGATGCTCTAAACAAATGTAAGTAACTTAATAGCTGATTGTAAATGCAAAATGGAAAAAAAAGCTACGCAGATTGAATTTTGATTCCAATTTCTATTAAACGAAAACCAACACAACAATCTTATTTTTTCCATTATTAATCGGGTACCTACCACAAGCTTGAATAAAACAAAAGCTTCACAAAATTGTGCTTACGATGGCACCACGCTGGGCTATTGGACAATTCATTCGCCTGATGTACAACAGTGTCGGGAGGAGCGGCAGCTAATCAGGCTGACAAATATCGGATATTTCAATAGAACTGCCGCAACTATTGATACGAGGGGTCGCCGGTCGCGGGGCAAACTACGTGTTTTTTTATTTTCGGCCTTTTTCGGGAATTCAATAGAGATAGGCGTTCGGTACCTCGCCGTCGTCGGATATTTGAAATTTAGGGTTACCGGTTATTTTTTGAGTGATTATTATGTCTTTAAAATTGGCTAATAGAAAATAAAAACTGTGATGTAATATATTTTTATTTGATCAGATTTTATTATATAATTAATTAACTTTACCTTTTTAATTTGTTCCAAATACTTTATTAACTATATTTTATTCGAAATATTTTTAAAATATTTTCTCTAGCCCTCAATTTGTGTACATAATTCACAAAATACACAATAATAAATGTGATAGCCCTACCTCGCGAACGTCGTGCGTCGGTTTTGTAATTCACTCGTTTCAAATTTTTTTTACCTTGGAAACAAAAAAATCAACGCTGCCTTTGTATGCCAACTTTCCTTTGGTTTTCGGCGCATGAAGTTGATCGTGGAAATTTTACATAACCACCAATGAAACTTCTGATTTTTTTCTGCTTTTGATGTGTCTAAATTAAACTCGGTTCACTGTACAATGTTCATTACGTAAAAAAACTCTGTAGGTTTTTATGAATATTCATTATGATTTGCTAATATTATGTATAAAATATTGTCTGTGTACAAAATAATTATATTGTAGCTATAGACTTGAATTTCAACAAAGATATTTTTTATAGAATTTGCCATATAAAATATTGATATCTAGGTATTTAGAAATAAGGTCTTTTTTAAACAAATCTTAACTCAAAAATTCCAAAAGTAGGTTTTTATGAAGACTTTACGTTCGACGAATAACATTGATATTTTATTATAACGTATTCACGATGAAAGTCTGCACAAGGAGTATGAAATATCAAGTAAAGTCGTTTACACTATTACGTCAAGCAACGTCACAATAATTATTCATCAGGCGAAGGTACACGGCCTCGCCTACGGTACACTCGCGAACTAATGCAATAATTGAAATTGTGCAATTGCGTGCGATACACCCAACACCGAATTCATTACCGTCGTGTTTTTTGCAATTCGTTTTTTTTTTACATTTTTGCAATGTCGCTGCCAACGAAATGATACGTTTTCTGATGGTTTAATTATTTTATGAATGCGTCATCGTAGCTGTTTTATTTAGCAAATGGACGTTTTATCATAAAAGTTATTTTATGGCTAGTATACTTTTTGTAGACTTTTAGCGTAATTTTGTTTGTCTATTTTTTGTGTTGTCAACATTGATTAATTTAATTAGTTCGTGTACCAGGAATAAAACTGTATTCATCGCTGTTATTGACGTGTATTTGGTTTGAGGAAATTATATTTCATAGACTAAGCCATGCACCGTGTACTATAGAAAATCGTAATAAGTTTAGACTCCTATCATGGTGACATTACTTAAATAAAACTAATTAGGCAATTTTTTTGTGGATGATTATAATCATTCATCAAATAATTAAACAATCAATTCATCAAATAATTATTTGAGGAATTCCATAGATATAATAATAAATAATACTTGTCTATAATACGAATATATCAGATTAAGATCTAAACAATTCACCAACACATTCCTTATCTTTATTGTGTATTTAACACAATCGTATCACCGGTATAATCGGAGACAAAAGTCATAAAAAGTCTAAACCGTTCGTGTATCGATAACACGGCGAATAATTGACGTAACGGTAAAAGCAGCCAACAATCCTGAACCCTTCGAATCAGCAGCAATTTGTTAAGTGGATTTTTACCCGAGACACGCTCGCGGCTCGTTGCGCTCCTGTACACAATTTCATTATCTCTGCCCGCCTGCCCGCGGCCGACTGTACTATTAACTTATGCGATGCTGTGTTAAAACTATGGAAATTTTTTTGCACTATTTTTTTCGTGAAATTTCGTTTTTTTTTATTATTTATTGGTTTTGATAGTTTGCAATATTTTTATAGAAATATTGTTTAATTTTTAAAGTTTTTATAATTTGATTTTCTTACACCATGATGATATTTCAGTAATCATTTTAGTATTATTAATTCGAAAATGTCATAATTGGAATACTTAACTATGAACATAGAACCAAGCTGTTGAATTTTAATATTCATAATTTAAATTTATGACCAAATATACCGTAATAGCTGAGTCCAAAAAAAAGTAAAATGAATCATATAACAATCTATGACACTTAAATTCCCCCAATATTGTTTCAACACAACTACTACCGTTTAGTCCGAAGTTACTTTAGAAGATGGACTTTCCAAATCAATTCGTGCCAACAAACGGTCCCCTACGCAATCACTTAAGAATTTTATGAACCGTAATGATTAAGATGTTTTGTCGTACTTGAATTTAAGTTCCTTATGAAGGGCTCGGGCTACTAAACTAGATTGTTGTGTAAAACATATTGTGACTGGAATAACTATTAAAGGATTAAGCTGATGATTTAAAAGTTGTTTTGCGTGTTAAGACTTGGGGTGTAAGTTAATTGAGCCCTTCTCTGGGAGAGTTGTTATGATAGAATATGTAGTCATTTGTTTTTTTTTATTCTTATTTTGTTACTACCTACATTGGTAGATGCAACAGATTTTTTTACTCCAATCACATTTTATTTCTTACAAATTTGAATTCATACCCATCATAAATGTGTGGTTTGTCCTCTTTCTCTTTCTAAACGAAGGACTTTGAGATAAATAATTAAATTTAAAATCACTATATTTTAATTTATTGTTCTTTAATGTAACCAGCATTATATTATCATTAAAATCTATCGAATTATTTCTAACGATTATAACGGCGATAGTAACAATGCTAAACGTTCTCTAAATTCCTAAAAAAAAATTGTCTAAATATGCATTTTAAGTCCAATGATATATTATATAAATCGAGAGTAGAAACTGTTGTAGCAACTTTTTAAACTGACAGACATAGAAAAGGGGCAGAATGTCTGGTCTCTTTCGACATATGGCCGACATCTATATTACAATGGGATCTTTACACCCTATTTCGGGTGCGACAAAATCGATTTCCAATTCGATATGACCCTCTTGTGCTACCAGTTTGATAGAGATGATTCTTTCGAAATATAGTTAAGTAGTAAATCATAATATAACTGAATTTAAAGACAATGCTTTTTAAGAGAACTCTCGCACTAGGAAACAAGCTCTAGAAACATACTTACAATTAAAGGACACAAAGTAAACCTAGGCTTGAAACAAATTTATAAATCACACAAAATATTTGTCTCGTATTGGATCTCGTATTCTCTATTACTCGATCTCGTATTGGGTTTAATTTCAATTAAACCCACGTCACTCGGTACTACGTTGTTAGTGGCGATAGCGAAAAGTATTTTAAAATTGAATCACACATTTCCAAAATTAATGTACAAATAATTTCCTCTCACAACTTTCTAATTTATTCTGCAAATGCGTCTCCCAATACGAGATTGACAAAGCGACATTTAATTTCAAATTAAAATTATGTTACCTCTAAAGGTATCGGCTGCAGTTTTCCGGTGATTTTCGGTCTGTGAACGTCGGTGTGAGAGAATCACGGCTATTATATTATCTCATTAGACACGCCGTACCGCCGCGCGCCTCTCTTTTCTTCTCGCCAAATAAATTCCTTTTGCGTCTGATATCTCTATTACCTTTTTTGTTTTTATACTTATCTAGTTATCGTGGAACACTGCCTTTATTTGAACGTTTTTCATTTGTAATTTTAATTGTGTTTTGTTTTTATTTTGAGGCTGAATAATGAATAATTTTATCGAGTGTAGAAAACCAGTGTTAACGTGAACTATAAATTTATATTACAAATAGTTTCCAACTACAAGTTTATTGGTGCGCGACTACGGAACGGCTCGGTTTGCAGTTACACTGAGAAAGTTTCCATAACTTCATAAGTCCCTTTATTAATAGCTTTGCACTTTCTTCTGTTCGCAAGGAGAGGAGAATTTATTTAACTGGGCTTTTTATTAGGTGTGACTACATTATTTTATAACTTTCATTTCCAATAAATATTATTCGCCAATCCATTAACCATCCTCCATTTTCTATTTTATTCTAAAGTGCTTTAGAATATTAGACATCTCACTTTAAATTACATCACTTATCCCGTTAAAACGATACTAACACAAGTAAACACAATACAAATCACACAAATCTGTACAAAAAGCAAGGCGGCAACAAAAGAATTCGGCACACTTACAGTGTAATGTAAACCAAAAAAGAAAACTGGTCCCAAAAGCATACCCTGGGGAATACTCGCGCGCTTCGCCCGGCCCGATACAGACACGACGACTGGTGATTAGGCTTCTTATCCACGAGATAGCGACAGAAACTGTGCAAGACTTAACAACTAGGACCGTTTTCTTATTCCCTCCGACCAAGCATTTTCTTGCCCGCCGACTTATCTAATGCTACCGTTCAGCTTAAAATTCCTATGTAATATTAGCGGCTAACTTTTGGAGCTTATGAATTTTATCCTTTGTATTAAATTTTAAATAATTAAAATGGCAGTTTTGTTTTCATTTGTAACAGAGAGTAGGTACCTACAGTACCTACTGAGTTTGAATGTAGGAAAAATAAAAATAAATAAATCAAATTATCGCCGTAATGAGACGTCTCATTTCTGATTTATATCTGCGTACTCGGTGCCCCTCGATTTTTCTACTCAATAAGTCCGGGTGGTGATCGTAAATTGAAATATGATAAAGTCGCAGGAATAAGCTTCGGTAATCGTATCGACCCTCACTGTGCTAAGCGCTCGAGTGACGACAGAAAAAATCATGCGAACCTAATTTGGACGCGTTTTGTATTTCATTTCGTCCAAATATTTTACTTTATCAATTTCAGTACGAAGCTTTAACTGTCTCTCGTTCATTAACAATTATCGTTCGTATTATCTTTTAGCGTCAATCTTTTCCTGGAAACTCCTTTTATTCTGCAATGTTCGGGTCTTCTATCTCAATTCCGACCTCATTCCCGATTCCAATACGTGATTCGTCGGTTCGCAAATTATTCGGTGAAAATTCACCATCTCGTTAGAATGTGCGATCCAGTCGGGCGCGGCGCGGCGAGCCAACCGCTTGATAAATTGTCTGGAATAATAATGATGAATTGCAACTAGTCCGATCCCAATGTTGGATCTAATCTATGGAGCAATTTCACTCTTATACACACATACCTAAACCATTTTTATCGTACATTTATTTTAAAGTATCTATTTCCGTGTAATTCTTTTTCAGGATGATGCTTTATTGATTCTAGATAGTTATATTGGTATCACTTCTAATTAAATTTTATTTGACAGTTAATATTACGTGGCGCTCGACAAAATTACTTCATATTAGCGACAAATCTATTAAGAATAGGACGTCTCGAGCCCATTTAATTAGTGACGGGGTTTTATCATCCACCCTCTTTCCTACCATTCGTTGAGAATTTCAACTGTAATAACTACTGCCATATTGGCGAGGCTTAAATAATATTGGGAGTACCTAATAATAGACGTTCTTTTGTAATTTATGTTTACGAAAAGAGAATATATTTTTCTTGAAATTTACTCCAGATATCTGTTTTTATTTCTATGGCTCATTAGAGTCGGTCATAAAAGTGGTAATGTAAAAGGGTCATTAAATTTAAATACTGAATTCACGCGTGACATCTCCTTTGAAGACAAACACACCCAGTACTTGGTAGTAAAACAAACTAAAGTTAATTGTTGCTTTTATGATGACATCGCGTGAGTTGGGGTCAGATAGCAAACAAATTGTTACTTTTACTTCGTCACCAGAGTAGTAAGTGTTTTATTATTCGGATGTGGCTTTTTTTCATTTTATAGAAATAAATATACCATACAGATGAGTTCTATTAGAAGTGGATAAGAATGTATTGATTTTATAAAGAACTCAACTAACTTCTAAAAAACATGCCTATTGTTGGAGTACTTTATAAACATACCATCTAGACTCAAAACCAATATCAGTAAATCAAAAATATTTGTATCGTGTGAGAATCGAACTCATGACACTCGGCATCGCGATCTTAGTGGCATAGCCACTACCTTAAACACTATGCCACTATGACAATAAGCTTATCTGCTGAAATCTATAAGCCCATTTTTAAAATAAATTTTATATTCTATCAAGATTAAACTAACCTTATAATTACTTAAAAACTTTTTTAACTAACATTTTTTCATTATCTTGTCCTATTGCAAGTATTTCATCTATATCAGTGTTTAGATTGAAAAGCTTTATTATTTTTATTTTTGTATCGTCTTCTTAACGAACTTTGAAAGTTGTTGACATACAACTACAAAAAGCAAAACATCAATTAAATTCAATTTATACGAGTGGCTTATTCATTTGGTTATCTAGATTTTGTGTGTAATAATGCCTTTTTATTTGATTGATGGTCTCTTCAATCTTCTTCAATTTTAGGTTTAGTTAATTGCAGCTTACGAATCAACCCCAAAACGTATTGTTTTTATGTCCATTAACTTGATGAGAGTGGCTGTTCATTAGTTGTACAGATTTTTGGTAATTGTTGCGTTTGTTTGGTTACATCTAATTGTGTTATTTTAATATCTCGGTTTATTTATTTTAATTCTTTTTCAAATCAAGTTAACTCCACGGTAAATTATACCAAACTACCTACGTGAATTAAATTTATAAGCAGGCAAAGCATTTTTACTTTAAAAATATTTGTTTAATTTTCTTCTATTTAAAGTTAAGAATCACTTAGACAGAATTCTTGTAACATTAAACTAGGTCGGTCGCAAAATCAAGTTGAATCTCACCTATCAACAGAAATCTCATTCAGAGTAACAATTTACAAATTCAAAACATGAGCAAACCCATCTCCACTTACGGGTACGAAGCATATGCATAGGAGCAGTTAGTGCCCCCCTCTGGGGTTCGAAGACGTCAGCGCGTTTAAGCGCCAATTAATTATTAAGGAACACTGAGCTTCCTTTGGCTCTTTGACGGCGACTGTACAACAATGTGGCTGGCTCTAGTGATTGCCTGCTTTGTAAATTGCATTAGCGTGGTTTGCTTGTATTTGTTTACTTGTAATATTGATATGCAATGCATGTCATGGAATAATTTCTGTCTTGACTTCAATCACAAATTAAAAATTCAAGTAGTGTTTGACCAAAATATGACTTTGGGAGCTGAAACTGAGAATTAATTCTCGACCCAAATGACTAATGCCGAAACTTTTGTTTTTCTCAAGAATATTCTACGTATTAAGGTTGTCTTCATTTGTACTAAAATTGTTTTGGATAATGAGTAATGTTGAAAATCAGATTAATTGCAATGTATTTTTATATTTAACTGAGAGTCTGATATTTTTAATTTAAATAATTACGGTTTTGTCTTTGGCTGTAGTAGCGGTTTTAGTTAGTGAATCTTCTAGTTATTTCTTGACAAAAAACGTAAAATCTTGAATTCGATTTTATCAGTACATATTTAGACGTAATATTTCTAGTTCTAAGTGATTTTAGACGACTGAATTTCGATCTAACACAATAATTCTTTATAAGAATAGAAAGCACTTTTAAAATGTATTTCGGCAAACATGTCGCTGGGGTCGCCTTTGATGGAAGCGCCTTCTCCAATTGTCAGTTGTAAATTCAATTTTCACTTTATATTGCTAGTTTCACATATCGTGGGGTGCACTTTGATAATAGATACCCATCTTTTGTTACTTCGATGTGCATTTGATATGATACTAACCGTTTGTGTAAAAGAATTGTATTGAAAACGGATATTCGCTAAATATTTTCTATTTACAATCTTAATCAAAGGTGCATAAATTGCTATCTTGGATAACTCATGTTGTAGTTTATGTCCTTCAGACTTGGGTCTCCAAACAGTGGATTTTGTAAGTATTTATCCCTTTTGTATTAACCGACAAAAAGCTACGCAGTAACCAAGGTGGTCAACTATATATATATATATGACTGTCACCGTGGCGCAGTGGTTAAGGTGGTCGCCTCGCCACTACATCGCCGTGCTGGGTGACGTGGGTTCGATTCCCACACGAGACAAATATTTGTGTGATTCATAGATATTTGTTTCTAGTCTGGGTGTACTTTGTGTCCGTTAGTTTCATGTTTGTAAAGCTCCCCGCGACACAGGGCTCGTTCCTTAGTGCGGGCGTTGTCTTTTAAAAGAAAAGAAAAAGAGAAACTATGTCACATGAATAGAATTTGTACTAAAATTTCGACAAAGTAATTACTAGAACAACTGTTAATTTACTTATAATTCAAGTGTCAGGCTAGACTTTGTGTATATTTATGAATACGAGCTCACATTTTTCCATATCTTTTAACATAACCATTATAAACCGAATGGTAACCATCGATATCCCTCTTATAAAAGAGAACCCTAAACATTTTTTCTCTGAAATGTGCGTGTAAGGAAGAAATTCGGTTATACGCCTACTGGGGTAGATTAAATTGCATTGAGCTACCCATTAACGCCTTGTCAGATCGGGTTACGATTTATCCATTTGATAAATCGGAAACATTGCAATCGAAAAATGCAAGTGATTTTTTTATAGATACATTAAATTTATAAAATATAATATTACTCTTATTATCCGATGGGGGTAGGCAGAGGTGCGTCACTCTCTTTCTAACAGCTATGGTTCCATGTACATACATATTATATAGCTAATAACCAGGCAAACGATGCTGAGAATTACCGAAGAAAGAAAATTCCTAAATTGTTTTTATTCGACCCGGGGATCGCAACTGAGATACTTTTTTGCAGCAGTCGTACACACTACCGCTGCGCCATCGAGTCATTTTTATACATACAAAATAATAACTATATTATGCACGCATAGCATCCAGTTACCTATTGGCTAAAATCTAATTAGCCAATTCCGAGACAGTGTCATAATAATTCTCTAGTTTATTCTAAGTGTTTTCGAAACCAAAATACCATTGTATATCGTAAACAAATTCAAAAGCCTTGAATTAAACTTCGAGTCATTTTTGTACACGTTAGATGATCGTCATTGGCATCGATTTAATTTTTTTTCGGTATTAATATAAGTTTCAATCGAATAAACAAAGGACGATGCTGGTAATCATGTCTTTGTTTTGGATAGTAAAAACTATGCCCGCACTACAAAACAAGCCCTGTGTCTCGGTTTACAAAAATAAAGTTAAGTGACACAAAGTCTACTCAGATTCGAAACAAAATCTATAATTCACACAAACATTTGTCTCTTGTGAGAATCGAGTCGACGTTACTCTAGAGGGCGATGTTAGTGGTGTGCCAACCACCTTAACACAGCGACGGAAAATCGACTGGATCGATAATTATTAATTACAATTTCATATAAATATATTTACTGTTTCAGTAATATCGATATAACGTGAATAATTTTAATTAAAAAAAGCATTTAAAAATCCCATTTAAATAAACGATTCAAAGCCATAAACATTTACTTAAACCAAAGTTACTGTAGGTACATTTATTCTCGTTTGTCTTACAATTTTTCCCGTTGTCACGGAGAGTTAATGAAAGAATTAGCTTTCATTACAACTGATACGATTCCTTAAAGGGATTCCCGAATGAAGATGAAGTGCCTTCGTAACCTTTCTGATGGCTAAGGATCAATGTAGGAGAGATCGTACTCTTATCTGTGATTAGTTTTTTCGGGACATATAAAATGCTGTAAGTACTGACACCTACAACAGTCTTATCCACCCAATATTTCTATGTAAGATTACTTAGTGTACCTTTTAGTCTAAATATTTATTGAGCTGTACATTTAGATAAATAAAATTTTGACGTCAACACATGTTTTATATCGATGTTTCGTCATAACAACGTCTCGTACGGTCTACGTTATAAAGTTAAGGGTATAAATTCAATCTTAGTACGGATATGAAAACTAAAAAGACAAAGTGAAATGGATGATTCACTGGCATAAATGAAACGTCGTCGGGACTTTCAACTCTAATGCATTAATTAAGCCGGACCGATCCCCGAAAATCGTCTAGAAACTCTCTCTGTTTAAATTAGTGCAGAATTCATTTTCTTTTTAATTCGTCTTCCAAATTCAAATAAGATTTCTTTTTTTTATTACCCCGCGCCGCATAAAAGGGTAGACCAGGATTCGTCGCTTCGTCGTTCACTTCGAAACGCTAATTCCTCCTCGTTCCGAGATACTGATTGGACGATATATTTAACAATGCTACCGACACGCTTCTCTGCGAAAAAATACATCTTACGTACTACCTTTTTTCTCGCGCTTGGATTCCTTTATTTTCTTATTTTCTATTTGGCACCGCAGCCAAAGGTTGCAAGGGGAAGATTCTTGTACAAGCGTTAATGATACTAATAGCAATTAGTGGAAGGTTGTGTTTGGCTTGTACGGTTTTGGTGTTTAGTTATTCCGTGTTCGGGCTATATAAGCATATTACGGGGCACCCAGCCCATGGAGGGTCTTAACGGGAGGTCGTTTGCTGCGCTGCCAGCCTCCTAAGATTAATGACATTACGCCAAGACAGTTTGTAAGAGACAAACGTGACAAAAAACTGAGTTGTAATTAAGTAGATCGAATGAATAGATTTAATGGCTGATAGTGTTTTTTCTTTTCAATGAAATTTTCTTTTACGAGAATATTGCCGACATTTTTTAAATGTTTTATTAAAGGAAACATCTTTATCCAGTTACACTGCTAGTAAAGGTCTGCTTGTTGAGTTTTAAGGTTGAAATTTATAAATATTTGCAATGAGATAAGCAGGGCAGTAAAATTTAACTTCTCATATCAAGAACATACCCGTACAAGACTTTACAAGAGCATGTTCCAGAGTTCAAACTCTGCGTCGGCACTGGACATCATAAAATATTTAACACTCATATCTCGCAGAGCGGTCCAAATATTATCGACTTGCCTATAAAATGGAAAAGTCCCGCTAAAAAAAGATAGCTATATATATCTTAGTTATGTAAGAAAGAGATGTGAACACCGTTATTGTACGATCTTTGGAAATTCGTCGGAAGCGTTTGGTTTCTTTTCCATCGTTTTTATCGCAGTCGTTATATTTTGATAGAGCAGTTTGGTAGGATCGCCGATATAACGTTTATGTTTTGGTTTTCGGTAGATACCTTTCGCGTTGTTTTGTTACAATATTTTGTTACTGTTTATTGTTTTCATATTAACTTACAATATAACCACAGTATAGTATCTATTATAAAGATTTTTTACACCAATTTTTGTAGTGGAAAACTTTAACTTAGCAGATTTTTTTTAACCAGAAACATGAGCGACAAAAAAAAAAAAAAACAAATAATTGACTGGCCTGTTGGTCTAGTGGTTGGTGACCCTGACTGCTAAGCCGGAGGTCGTGGGTGCGATCCCCACCCAGGACAAAACTTTGTGTGGTGAGCATAAAGGTTTGTTCTGTCTGGGTGTAATTTATCTATAATATCTATGTATTTACAAAAAAAAAAAAGTATTTAAGTAGTATATCAGTTATTTAGTACCCATAACACAAGCAAATATAATTGCTTACTTTGTGACTAGATGGCGCTGTGTGAATGTGGTAGAATATTATTATTATTAAACAATTTTTAAAACTTAATATCTAAACGTAGTACAAGGTACCCAATACAAAAGTGCCTTCCGTTATTGCAAGTCATTCAATTTCCATAATCTAAATCAACAGTTACACTAGTCAAACCTTACTACCTATACGGTTCCTACTTCTAAATACGGTCGTCATAAAAATATTCTTAAAATAAAAAGGTTTTTCTAGGACTTATCCACAAATATGATATTTCTTAAGTAAAATAATAGGTAATCACAGATATTAAAGTTTTTAGATGTCCTCTGATTTCAAATATCTATGAAAAATATTATATTGACTAGCGTAGAATATATTATAACTTATTCGGTTTTATTGAGCGGATTATATTTTATCAAATAACTAGTGGAGGAACGTAAATATGCTTAGGTACCTCAAAAGTTTTCAGTGATAAATACTGATACTCTGTAAAACTCGTGAATGTAAAGCACGATGTACAATCGAGCTCATAATTTACATGAAAGGATTTTTTTTTAATGTTTTTTTTTAAATAAAATCTATAAAAAATAGGATTTAGAAATGCTTAATTTTTTCCTTCAAATGTTATTTTTATTTAAGTACCTTAAATTGAAATATATGCGCAGTTACTTAAAGGATATTGCTATAATAATTTCAGTTCATAAGTTCATTATTTAAATATTCATAACTTGATGATTTTAAAAAATGATTTGATTTGAGACAGTAAATTTGATCTCAATCAACGCATTTTTATTTACCCGGCTAACACCCAATCTTCCCGCTTCTTGTAGAAAACACGTAGTCCTTCAAGTATTTAAGTAGGTTTAATATACAGTACATACTCTATTTAAACCCTCTTCATAAAATTCAAACTAAAATATATACATAAAAGGTATATTTAAAGTACCCATTTACTTGTTAACAACACCCGTACTGCGGTCATATAGGCAACTACGTATGATCCGAGCAAAGTATGAAAATACGCGCCCGCGAATTTCCCAATAATAAATTATACTCCTTGTCCGCTTACCTCGGGTTAACCGGCTTTTATAAACTACCCGGGTAATTTATAACTATTACCCGGCTGAAAACGATCACGTGATATCACTTTATAGCATATTCACGTTGTAAATATAAGGGCGGCGAGTAATAATGTATCGTATTTACATAATGTGAGTGATAGAAACTATTCCTTTTAATATATTTATGAGTTGAGTGAATTTGTTGTTTATTAAATTAAGTTATAAAGGCCCTGTTTTACCACTGGATGATAAGTATCTGATAGCCTATCTAAAACTTAAGTCACAGATTCACAGGTCATGACATCATCTTTTATCATACACTTTTCTGACAATAATTCTGTAAAAACCAGTAGGTAGATATAAACTAAAGCACTATTACATATTCTCTACTATTCAGTTGTTACATCATCATCATCATTTCAACCCATAAACGTCCCACTGTGGACATGGGTCTCCGCCAAAGAATGTCGAGGGAATTTAGCCTACTATACCACGCTGGCCAGACTGTTACAGGGTGTTTCAAATTTTCCTTCTCTCGCAGTGCTCTGGTCTACATAAGGTTACTCACTTAGTCGCCTTTTACGACACCGACGGGTTGAGATGGGGAAGTGACATTATGTATTCTTAATGCGTCACTACATGGAGTACAGGACGGAGTTCAGTTGTTTGTAAAGATGATAAAAAAACTTGCTTACTGCCTAACTCAGAGACGTTACTTAACTTAAAAGATTATTCAGTAAAAACGTGTAATACTTAATCCTATACGCCTAAAGACTATTATTCAATGAAAAAATTGTCAATGACAGATTACTGCTAATTGACGTCTCAGAGTGTGGCCGTTAGTATAGTTATTTTAGGAAAGTAGTTTACCTTTTTATCCGATATTTAGTACGTGGCAACAAATCTATTTCTATATATTTTCGAGTAACGTAACATTTTATGTTATCTTTTAAGTAAATACCTATCTTATTAACTTAGCAAGCCTTACAACTGACGGATATTTGGTATAAATATGATTGACTAGTTAATATTTTCCAAGCTTTATCATAATAAGATTTTGGTAAGGACTAGTTTATATTTATGTGACTGTGAACTTTACGATAATCAAAATAAGTTTCAGATTTCTTTGTAAACAGTGATGATCAATTCTCCTACTTGATCATACACTAATGTGAATGAAGAAATGTGTCGGACTCGCGGAATGAGGGTTCTGTTCGATTAAACAATTTTTTTTTGGGGATGAAATGTAGGATGTAGGTAGGTATTGAGATAGCTATAAATTAGAATAAATATTCACGTAAGTGTTAGGCGGAAGAAAACCGATTATTTGGTGGCAACACTAAATCATTGCAGTACCGGTAGGACGCCTCTAAGATGATGCTAGATTGTCTCTACTTTTCACTTTTGGCAGGATCATGGTATCATCGTTTCTTTGTAATTCTATTTAAATAGTTTTATTGTAGGTACACCATGTTTATGCTAAGTCAGATCGGAATAAATAGGTACTCACTCTTACTTCATTTTTTTAAGCTTATCATTGTACCAATACTCTTTCCAATATAGTACTAATAATTCAGTTATATGACTACAGGAGTACGATTTATTTAAAGATTAGTAGGTTTGCCTCAGTTTTCAAATTCAATCACAGGCCAAAATGGCAGGCGTAATTTTATAGCTAGCCAGGTCTTCTCCTAGTTACTTCACTTGTCCTAAAACTCCGTGTGTATGTCTCCGTATGTATATATTTTTTTATAGTAGCCAAGCATAGGGGCTCATTTTAATGTAAACAAAGCAAACAGAAATTCTAATGTTTATTTGAACACAAATGTGCCAAAGTTTTTCATTTAACAACGGACAGTAACCGGAAAACATTGTGAAAATAGTCCACAAAACACTATCTTACCTCTAACGCTACAACTACGTACTTAATGTAATCGTGCTCAATATCCTTTGTTCACTTTCAGACTCATTAAAAAGGCGATGCAATTTAATGAGTTGATAGTGTGCGTTAACCCTCGCTACGTTTGCAAATACGACCTTTTTTGTTTGAACCAATTTGGACTTTATACGTTTGTGTGTAAGTACTATATTCTTTTGTGGGGTCGGTGAAGCGTATTGGTATGTAGGGGTCGAAGATTAGTGGCCCACGCCTACCCGCCGGAGCGCTGAGCGGCTGATAGTGCCCAAGAGTGTAGTTACAATTAGACCGGTGCCCACAATGAAGTGATGCTCGCGTAATGTTGCCCCTTGTCTTTGTATGTTGATTGTGCACGAAAGAGCACTGCGTATGTTTCGTACAGTGTACATGTACCTTAATTTCGGTATATGAGAGCTTATGAATATTAAAACGTCGCTTATGGTACTTATTAACGGTTGTAGACGGAGATAAGTGTTTATGAATACTTCACAAATTCTGTATTCTATTCTAAACTATATTATATAAATATTAGTCTTTAAATTCCAACATTGTTTCCTTTAAAATTTCTTTACAATAGTTTTTATTAATTGATTTTAAATAAAAGAAACAATTTGTGAAGACAGTGGGGTAAAAACAGATACAACTAAACAAAATAATAATTTATTAATAATAAGTTAAAATATATTTTTCATACAACCACGAAAGTATAATACATGTTTGTCAGGCAGAAAATAATCTTATATTAAATTATTTGTAATCAAAAATCCCAGACACAAACCAAACAACAGAAGAAAAATCCTCATAATCATAATCAAAGTTAACAAGATACTAGTACATATACTAGAATTCTGGCAGACGACGGAGGGTGGGCAAAGGAGCTTACAAGCCGCGAGCGATTGCCCCGTCTACCAGTAGGTATATTGTCAATTGGAAACTACTCGGCTCCCGGAGCAAGCGCTTTTAGATTTGAAAGAGTACCTACTACAGTATACTTAAAGATTTTAGAATATTTATGCTGTATATTTACGAGTATATATTTTTCGTCTTTTTTTTTGCTGTTATAATGATATGTATGTATGACATCTAACATAATTTAAGTGAACGTGGTGCTTAACTTTAGGTAATTGTTACACTAGGCTTTCTTTCTACAGTTGTATTATGTTCTAATGCTAAAACTACTATGAGTGTAAACAATTGTTGTTGACCCAATAAAGATAAATAAATAAAAATAAACAACCCGCATTAGACTAGCGTGTGTGGATTATGGCATAAATCCTCTTTAGATAGAGGTGAGGAGACCCAAGCCCAGCACTGATGATATATTTTTGTATTTGTGACATGTATGTGTTATTTGATACGATATAGCAAACTTGTGACAAGGCCCTTGGTTTCTGAATCAATCAGAAAGCTTCTTAAGAAGACTCTTTAAAGTCCATCTATCTTGACCACAGATGTAATCCAAATTTCATACACAATTTGCGGATGGATTCCAAGCTTCCTCCAAGGTCCTCTGTTGGGACGTGATTTTATTATTATCCGTAGGCGAGTGGCATATTACTTTGGGATCGTAAAATATGTACTTATGTAAAATTTTACAGATAAATATTTCAATTTTATTTATAGACAAAAATAAATAAAATATCTTACATCCACATAACTTTACATACAATTCTCTACATTCGTACATACATAAAAACCATACAATTTTCTTTGAAGATTCTGCGAAACTAACGTTTACTGTTACGGAGGGCTATGAAAAGGCGAGGTTTTATCGCGTTGCCATAGCAACGGCGGGATGCTGCGTCGCCCGCGATACCCTCCTCACTCGACACATTGGAAAAACTACTACAGTGCTTTATATTTACAACCACTCGATATGTATGTATACGAACGCATTACAGGAAGTGAAAGTTTTCAAAGAAATCGATGCCAGCCGAACAATATTACAATATCACTTTCGCACGAAACTCTTATTTTATATGTTAATATATTTTATTTGTATCTCTATTATAATATTTTTTTTGGGTCTGAATATATATATATTTTCTATACTGTCTCATACATAAGTGAATTATTAATTTGTTTAAAAGATCTCAATGACAGGCATAGTTAATTTCCTACGTATGAGATTCAATTTACACTTGTTTTATTTTATGAAATATTGTGTGTCTGCCATGGAAGTATTAAGTATCTACTAGTTTGGTACTCCTATAACCAGAATGTATTGCCGTTATATTTCATAAATCTATTCTATCATTTCAACAAACAAACGTCCCACTGCTGGGCATGGTCGAATTTAGCCTACTATACCACGCTGGCCAGACGGGTTGGTATAGGTTTTTTTATCGTATTTTCCTTTTCTCGCAGTGCTCTTGTCTGCATAAGGTTACTCCCTTAGTCGCCTCTTACGACACCCACGGGTTGAAATGGGGTAGTGACATTATGTATTCTTAATCCGTCACTACACGGATTACGAATCTATTCTATATTAATTTGAGTCAAATAACTTACAATTTTATTTAAATTTAAATTTTGTGTGTCCTTTTTTGTTGATATTGATACCTTACAAAGTATATGTATTAATTCAGACTCAGTAGTAAACAAACCATGCACATAAAACATTAACATCGTTTCATGGCTTCTAATCACAATAGAAATCGTTCAATTGTTCCCGTCTATTTACACCGTCAGTGTAGACGGGAGCAGTTAACCCTTGAATTTGGTACACACTGAAATATTAACGCCAGCTATGGAAGCACGCGGAAAAACAAGTCGAAAACTGGGCCCGTTATGGGCCCGTCGCATGTTACACAAAGATTAACTCAACGATGTTATATAGATATACGCAGAATCGACCATCTTTATAAGTTCAGTCTTAAGTTTTTGTTTCCTGCCGATGTTTTTTCTTGATATGAAAATATCTCGGGGCACTTTAAGAGAGAACTTTGCAAGGTCATGTTTTGATACGGAAAAAATTTCAATGTTCTTCAACTTTGTTTGTTATTTTTATTTAGGATTGGTATGTATCGTCAATTAAAGTTAATTAAATTAAAATTATCAAAATCAATGCTAAGGAATCTTTTAAGTAATAATTAATTGTCTCCGAATATAGTTAGTTTAGGCGCAGCGTGGGACGGCCCCCCACCAGATGGACCGACGACCTGGTCAGGGTGGCGGACGGCCGTTGGTTGCAGGCGGCACAGGACCGTTCGCAGTGGCGTAAATTAGGTGAGGCCTATGTTCAGCAGTGGACGTCATTGGGCTGATATGATGATGATAGCAGTTAGACTCGAATATTTAATTATATTTTTCAAACATCGATTTAGTACATAAAATAATAATCCTAAAAATAGACTTAAATATCATTATGCTGTAGAAATTACTACGCTGCTACATCTATAAAGTTTACTAATAAAACCAACAGCGTGATGAAACCGAAAATGTCCCACAAAGCGTCTGAAGCTTTCATCAAAATTCGATTCAACGTCGTGAGCCTACCACAAAAGTCTCACTTGACACAGTAAACACAACACCGCTGGCACCTGCTTAATCTTTGGCGTCCGCATGGCGTGTCGGTATTGAGTGGTGGCAGGGTGGGGCACGTCAGGGGAGTCTATGCCGGCCCTGGGGAACGCCTCCCGAGGGAGTCGGCGACGGGACGCGCCACGGGGCCACGGGGGGAACGAAAGGTTAAAAGGGAAAAGTTATAAGAGACCGCTTGTTGGCGGATCTGCGTACTTCGATTTTCGAATGCGGTTTTTTCGCGAATTTTTCTTTAGTTGTGTTGATGTAGTTTTGATATCTGTAACTATATAGGTATCTTGTGGACACAAAACAGTGATAGGTTTTTTGTTGTGGTTTATATTTCAGATGGGATAAATAGTTGGGAAGCAAGATAGGTACATCTGGCAACTTTTTGTTATCTCAAAGCATTTTACACTTTGATAAAGTTTGTAGCAAAGGAAGTTTAAACTTCTCTAAATAAGAATGTCACCCAACTGATTAATACGTAATTTCGGACGCAAAATGTTGTCGTGACTCGTGCGTAGATAGGAATTATTTACAGGCGTAGCTTTTTTCAAACATTTACTGAAGGAATATCCGATGCAAATAAACATAGTCTATGCCGACTTGCCGTGGGGTGGGGAGTGGGGGGTATTCAAGTGTTCCGACTTGAAAGAGGGCAACCAACAGCCTCGCCTCTTTGCGGCGACTTAATGCCGTACTAGATTTTTTTTCATCGAATAGTTAGATGTCTATATTGATGTGTGTAGAAAGTTCTATGGTTATTATATAATATGTGACTGTTAAAAAGTTTCAACGCTGATGTGTTATGTCGTGGTTACTAAAATTAGTCACAGATTTTATAAATGTTTAAACTTTTATACTTATTTTGAATTCTATATTTACTTTTTGGTTGATTTTTTTTCATAATATAACAAAATTCAAGTGCAAAATAAGATTCTTCGAAAGCATCAATATGTTTAGCTTCCTAAGCACAATAATTTACAAAAGACAGTTACCTACAGACAGTACCTATCTACCTACTCGTTTAATTTCATGTATATATAAATAAATAAGTAATGTCTATATGGATGATAAATTATATTGAAACAACTCGTGAAAAATTTATAAGGGACACTTTTTTTTTTCAATTTAATTTACTATAAATTTGAAAAAAGAATTCCTATTTACTCTCGTCCCTCCAAACATCACCGACCAACAAGCCACCATAGATTCTATTTACGTAAAGGTAATAATTTTAAGGCTTAGTGGTCACCGGCGAGGAGTGATACCAGCGGATAACGTAACTGTCAGGTGGCCCTTACATGATATTAATGTTACAAGCTTTGAATGGCCAGGGGAGGTACTTTTACGATACGTCTTACTAGACTCAAAAAATATATGGTTCGTATAAGGGTAGGGGTCCGTTTTAATCATCGTTTGCCTTTTAATAATAATAATAATAATATTCATTTATTTCGAACAACATCCATATGCTTAGTGTAATACAACTTTCTTATATTATAAATCTAATGTTAGTATATGTATAATATTACAAGGAACTTTATAGGGAGACTATTATCTAATGTTAGTATAAGATAAAGATAATATAATATTATAAAGATAATAGTTTAAGATATAGATTAAAAATTAAGTTTAATATTATAATAATTAACTTACGCCCGCGACTTCGTTCACGTAGATTTTGATAGACTTTTGTAAATACTTTGTTTTCATTACAAATCTTCAAATTCCAGGTACCCCCCACTACAGGGTTTAATTTTACATCCTTCAGAGTTGGTTCAAACACCACGAAGTACCCATTTACTCGTTTTTTAATTAAAACGGTATTTGCGTAATCATTTTCATTTTTTTTTTATAAAAAATAAACAACTTAACAGTTGGTTTTCGTGGTGTAGCCGATTATGGTGGTCGCCTCACTATAACCACTTTACATTACCGTGCTGAGTTACGTGGGTTCTATACCCACAAATTACAATTGAAGAAAAAAAACAGCCCAAATTTGAGTTGTCTTGCTATTTCGTACTACACGTTTACTTTACACATCATCATCTGCAACCCATTAACTCCCACTGCTGGGCTCGGGTCTCCTCTCCTCTATCTAGAGAAATGAGAGGGTTTAGGCCATAATCCACTCACGCTGGCCAAGTCGTGTTGGTGTATCAGACATACTCATAGAATTTCTTCAAGGGTATATGGGTTTCCTCACGATGTTTTCCTTCACCGTTAGCCGATGGTAAGTCACTTGACTAGTACATATAAATTCCACAAAGTGGAATCCACATTGGTACTGTGGTTGGGATCGAACTCGGACCACGTGATTTGCAGGCGGTCCCTTATCCATTAAGTCACCATCTGCATCGCTTAGTTACTTTACATATTATTATAAATTGAAATTTACTTTATTGTTAGCTGAAGAAAAAATACTAAGCCTACAGAAAGGCAATACATGTAAACTACAAGTGCTATGAAATAATATTGTTATAAATTATTGAAACTGTATTTTATGGATGTATCCATTTGGACCTTTGGATGTATCCTTATGATTACCGCGACTCCGACGGCCTCTTTTAATCGCTACAGAAAGTTAATGACTAATACTGTATTGTAAACTTTTCAAGGTTTCAAATTACAAATTTGTTAAAACTATTTATCCAGACCTCCTTTATACACATTACACAGTAATAACAATACCAGATTCATTGCTCTTTATAAACGTCTCTATCTTCATTCTGAAAATAAAATCTCCCATTCACGTAAGAAGTTGTCGTTTGACAGTAGCGTAAACTCGTAACTCGCAATATTGTGACATAAGGTGTTTAACATAAATAATGCGCACAGATGTGTGGCGCCCCGGGCACCACAAATACATTCGCGCGCCACCAACACTGCTCATATCTGGATACGTTTTTATTATTTGTATAGAGCTGTTGTTACCGTCGTGTCAGAAGAGTCACACGTTGTGTTGTTAGTGGTGCTCATTAGGAGATAAGTGGTTATAAAGGGTCGGCAACGCGAATGTGAAACTCCTGTTGTTGCAAGCGTCTAAAGACTACAGTAACAGTTAACCATCAGACGTGCCTGTTTGCCACCATCGTGGTATAAAAACTTGAACGTCACTTTTATTTATAAAAAATGTTTTTATGCGACTTAAGTCATCATACAACTATACGAACGCGCTAATCTCAGAAATTACTAGTCCAATTAAAAAAATCTTTTGTTGTTGGATGGCCCATTTGTCTAAAAAGGCTATAGGCTGTATAACATCACGCTACGACCACTAGGAGCTGAGTAATGGCGAAACAAAAAGCCATGGGAACCAAAGTCAATACATTTTTTTCCATATTTATATTAGAGTAGTGATATAGCATTGCAACATAGTAATAAGATATCAACTAAAATATTGTTTGAAGTTATGTGGATACGATTTCTCACCATTCAGGAATCGCGATTAATTTATAACACAGATAGATACATATACATTAAGGGTGTCTAACAACTCCAGTAAATCCACACGTGTTGGCACAGCAATATTCGGCGTGGCGGCATCGCCAGTGCCTCAGGCTATGTAAAATATTTCTGCTAAAGCATTCATCGTGATCGCCCGCCTGATCGTACGCTCAACATTACGCACCAGCCAACTTATTCGAACACCTCGCGTGGACCTTACGACAACGACATAAGGACTACAGTAAACTTCACAAGAATCCAACCCAATATTGCAAAGTCCGACTATTGTGTGTAATCCGATATGCCGATAGTTGCTCCGATAGACTTTCCGTTGGAAATTGTTTGATTCCGTTTCGAGGTTTCGTTTTGACAGCCAATAAAACAACGTAGGTACTCGTTTTTATTTCCAAAAATGAAGGTACCTATTTTTAGATGCTGTCTGCACTTTGTCCATACGTTTTATTTCTTTTTACTTCAATTTTAACAGATTCTTTTTTTTAAATGTCACACGACCTTTCGTTTATCGTACAAAAAGTAAAAAAAACTAATAAAGTTCACACATTGGCTACTGCTGAAGCAAAAAGTGTGAAATTCGAACGGAATAGCGGAAGGTACAAATTGTGAACACGAGAAACAAATGAATACTTAAGTTAAGTGGTATTCACAGTAGTGAAGTGGAAACAGCTGGCGGGAAACTTGTAGACAAACTTGGGGCAGGTAGTCAAAGTTCTCAGAACACAGCTAAGTATTAGTACCTCATGATTCAATAAGTTTAGTATTTTTTTTTATATTTTTACCTTTTTAATGATTAAATACTATTTAATCACTACATAATATAAAACAAAGTCGCTGTCGCTGTTTGTCCGACCCTATGTATGCTTAAATCTTTAAAACTACGCAACGGATTTTCATGCGGTTTTTTTTAATAGATAGACTGATTCAAGAGGAAGGCTTATAGGTATAAAATACATACCACGCGGGCGAAGTAGCGGGCGGAAGCTAGTGATTAAATAAAATCAAATACTGTAAATATTTTATCACAACCATCTAAGTCTACACGTTTGTTACGTATGTACCTACGTTATATTACGATAATAATATTTATAAGAGAGATATAATTATTTTCGACATTAAAATTTATAATATGAATTACCTAAAATTTTTAGTTTAATCCGATTTTCCTAACATAAATATTACAATTGTTGTAAACTATCCATAATAGGTATAAAGTTTGCCATCGCAAAATTTAAACTACAAAAACAAAAATGTAACGGTACTAAATATTTTTACAATTTCAAGGTGTACTTTTTTGTTTGTTAAAAATCCGAATATTTTAATAGGAAACACTTCTGTTGTGTCGATAACTTTGTTGCCGACGTTTGATTTATGTTTCCGCATCATTTGCATCGCATTATCTGTTCACACGCGGCTCGTCGATATTTTATGGTCCCGTTATGTAAAAATGTTGTCATGTTGGATAAATTTACTAAAACATGGTATTGTTACAGGTTTTTCTTGAAGTTCTTCCTGAAATGTAATCAGAATTGTTTGAAGAATGCTGGGAATCCTCGTGATATGAGGAGATTTCAGGTTAGTAATTTTAAGTGTCATAACTAATAACCTGTTTGTTTCCCAAATAAAATACTTTATTAAATAGGACAGTTCCTACTTTTACACGATTATATTATTGAGACAAGTGGCTCGTTGACAGTATTTTTATCAGAAGTATCTACGTCAGGTATAATGTGTTTGATTCCTACAAGAGTCATTTTTTTGTGTATAACTTCTCTCTATAAATAATCACCTGTGAAAAAGAACTTGTTCCGTTATAGTTAAAACACAAAATAAGTTGAAGCCTTTTGTACTCATGTCTACTATCTACTACATATATTACTGTTTTGTTTATTTTATTAGACAATCCCACATAGTTATAACAAGAAAATATACTCAAACATTTAACACAAGCATACATACATTTGCTACACCATTATGCTTGTAATTATTCGTCTTGTCGACAACCGAGTGCAGCATGTTTACCAACCTCGGCGAAAAATTGCTACGATCTTACACGGCGGGCTGTATCACTGTAGTTGTGTGTTCCAAGCCACAAGAATTTTGGGGAATACAAGTTAATATATATACTCTGTTCCACCACTGGCAGACAACTGACACACGAGTGTCTGATAAACTCTATCTGAGACTAAAGCTATATATTAATCACCAACACATTTCTGAATTTCTGAAGTAAATTATTACATAACACTTTGAGCGCAAAGCTTTCAGACACAGTGGAAAATTTTTGGGGACCCTGGTGACCCCATGGCGTTAAAATGTTCCCGTAACTGGCATAATTGTATGTAGTACATTGAATAGCGTCTTTATCTTTTCTTGTTCCATTGCTAGTTAAATAAAAACTGAAGCGCCATTCTTAATTAATACCAGTTTAATGCTATTTTTATCTTTCAGATACAATTAAATTATAGTTAGGTATTAAATAAAACCAAGATTTTAATTAATTTGGGTGCACAAAACTCTCATGGATTGCACCTATCCTCGTCTGTATTGGCCTTAACTGAAGGAAGGGTTGCGTTCACGACTCTTGAATATTTGAGGCGCCTCCAATTTAGGGGAGGGTAGAAATTAAATTTATTTATACGAGTTTATTTATTTACTTTCAACCGATCTTTGTTCGTCGTTTACTTGTGTTTTTTAATTGGTTATGCTGTTTGTTGTATTCAATAAAATTTTAATTAATTATTTTTGTAGTGTTTTGAGATTTTTTATTGTGTCTACAGTTTAATTTGCGAATAGGAATGGTACAAGGTCTCTTAGTAGACAAACTTAGCTTCTGCAAAAAGTAATATTTTTATATGGAACAAACATTTAAAATATATTCGTATCAATCGGAAATTTAATGTGTCAATCGGAAATTAATATTATATTTTCTGATACATGTCATAAATATTATTCTACTAATGGTTCAACGTATTTGGTAATTATAACTGATACTTACTGCCTTGTTTCATACTAAATGAATATTCAAAGTCAAAGAAAATACAATTACTTTAACACACGTAGCTACTAATGTAACCGTTTCATCACCACATCACATATAAGTAATAAAAATGATGAGATCATCATTCATAGTTAAAACTTCATGAGAAAACCTCATAGTTCATAATTAAATTAATTAGTAGCAGCCCTAAAATAACTACACTAAAGGTGCATTCACAGTCTCCTTAAGAGTACAAATTTGCTTCCACAGTAGTTCTAAGACATATTTGTCTTACGTGTCCTCTTACCAACTTTAAACAAATATAGAACTTAACATTATACACATATTGCTCATTTCTATATGCAACAGAAATACGAACAATTTCTGCCTATGTGTGTAGTAATGTCTATATTTGGGCTTTCTGTGTGTCATTGAATAATTCAGTGGTCGTTCCCCAACGTTTCAAGGGTAAGAATATATGGGTATAATATATAACTATATACATATTTATAGGTGGGTGTAGGAATCGAAATAATGCAGTCGCTTTATCGACGTGAATATTGTATTCCAGGTGATTTAGATGTCAAAGTCGGTGGTATTATGGTTGTGCCTTAGTTGTTCAGTAGCAAAACTTTGTTCAGTGTTTTTTATTGTTGTTTGATGGTAGGATATGTATGAATTCATATAGTTTTTAAGGGGAAATATATATAGGTTTTATTTAAGCAAATGTGTCTGCTATTATTTTTATAATATTATATACTGTAATATATCTACCACATTTTTGTAATTAAAAAAAAAATTACAATTAAAAAGTATACACCTACAAAAATGATACAGATACCGATAACAGAATCAAGGACAAAATATTTTTAGTTTACTAAAGACCCATATAAAACTCATTACCAAATTGGAAAATATATTTTGCTAGTCATAATTATATACCATCTTATTATTCAATTGAGTTTTAAATAACATACTTTATATCCATGATTTAGAAAAACAACAATACACTACGTATATTTCATAACACTGTTTGCCCAAAATTCAAACATCACCCCAAAAAGTACACTCAACTAAAAAAAACCATATCGATTGAATGGCCGTCTATCAATCGACCACCCACGCTCACATACACACTACGCATACATGCATACAATGCACTTCCTTGCATACCCATTGGAAGAGTTTCGTCCATTTCGTCGGCTCCCGAGACATTGGCTCCACCTCCCAAGGGACTCTCCCTTTCAGTTGCCATTGCGTCTGTGTGTGTTGGTATGCGGGCCTTCCGTCGACGTGTGTAAAACGTAGACGCGTCATGTATCTTCATGCGTTTATTTTGGTGACTGTACTTTTGGTTTTTCTATGAACGTGGGTCTATAAATAGGTGCGTTGAATTATTTAGCGTACTTACCTTCTTTGTAGGGCCTATAAACAACATTTGCATGTTTTAAAATGCGTATGAACTTAAAGGGTTTCTCTTTTTTTTCACTGCCGCGCAGTTTGCCTTCTAAACTAGTATTTACAGATCACGAAGTTGTTTCTTCAATCTTTCCTTATGGATCAAATATCTGTGCGATCCCTAAATATTTTTATTCTGAGTCTGGGTGTACCTTTTGTCTGTTACTTGTAGGTTTGTAAAATTCATCTGGACACAGGGCTTGATAATTATTACGATTGACTTTTCATAACCTATTAGATACGTTTAGTTTATCTCACGTAAGCATTTTATACAGCTCATATTCTTTATAGAGTTGAAAGCTATTCATACCAAAGTACTAATTTAAATTTAATATTTTTGTGACAGGTGGTAATATCAACTCAAGTAATGGTGGACGGGCCTCTCCTCGCGATATCAGACAACATGTTCGTACACAACAACAGCAAGCACGGACGGCGAGCGAAGCGGTTAGACCCAAGCGAAGGTACAGACGCCGCCACTGACAACACTTGTACGTTTTTGGTTTTTTTTATTTTTTTATTTTATTTTTATTTTAAATATTTTTTTTAAAGTGGCTTGAATTTCCTGCCAGCTTTTCTCAAGACTCAATCTTATCAACAAACTGACCTCAGGAAAATTCGGTGTAATCTTTTTTGCTTTGTTCAACATTATTTTGTATCATTTTGAAAATCGAATAGTTCAAGTCTAAGTTCTTTTTGATGCACATTTTTTCCGAAATACATTTTTGGGAAATGATTTTTACAAAAGAACCATGTACCTAAACTTCATTTAAATATATGCTAGGTTAAGCTTAACGTTGCTCATTATTTTCTGGTGATTATAATTTCTGAATACGATTGCATCTTATTTTGATTCCCCACATAAGTACGTGTAAATTTCAACAGTCAATTGACGATAAATGTGCAGAACTCATAATACAGCATTTTAAGATGTCGTTTGTATTCAAGGAATCACTGTAGACATTTCGCAAAGAACTTCAGCCGGGTGTTTCGGGTGGGTGGGGGTGTTGAAGCGAGCATGAAGCGAATAGGGATAATTTAGTGAGGAATTATGCTTCGTACAAAACTTGGAACATGCGTCTCGAAATGATTTTGTACTTTTATTCATGAATTTATGTAGTTTTTAAACGACTTCAAAAAAGGAGGAGGTTATATGTTCGACTGTATGTATTTTTTTTTTTTTTTATGTATGTTCAACGATTACTCGGAGATGCCTGAACCGATTTAAAAAATTCTTTTTTTGTTTGAAAGGGTATACTTCCGAATTGGTCCCCTATTCATCACGTCAAGTTCTGATGATGGAATCTCAGGGAAATCGAAGGCAACCCTCAAATTTTATAGGCACATGTTACGTTTTTCATATATTTTTTAAAGTTATTCAAGTATTTACGTCTGATAGTCAACATCTCATGTTGATGAGCTGGTGATGGAAGGTATAACTCCTTAACTGTTAGGAGTTGGAGGATAATTCTTTCGACGTTATAGGTTCTTATAAACTAATAGTTGTATTCTTGTAGGTTATTCAGGTGAGCTGTCAGTGGAAGGTATAACTCCTTGACCCTTAGGAGTTGGAGGATAATTCTTTCGACATTATAGGTACTTCTAAACCTATAGTTGTATTCTTGTAGGTTATTCAGGTGAGCTGATACTGGAAGGTATAACTCCTTAACTATTAGGAGTTGGAGGATAATTATTTCAATATTATAGGTACTTATAAACCTATAGTTGTATTCTTGTAGGTTATTCAGGTGAGCTGTCAGTGGAAGGTATAACTCCTTGACCCTTAGGAGTTGGAGGATAATTCTTTCAACATTATAGGTACTTCTAAACCTATAGTTGTATTCTTGTAGTTTATTCAGGTGAGCTGTCAGTGGAAGGTATAACTCCTTGACTCTTAGGAGTTGGAGGATAATTCTTTCGACATTATAGGTACTTCTAAACCTATAGTTGTATTCTTGTAGGTTATTCAGGTGAGCTGTCACTGGAAGGTATAACTCCTTAACTTTTAGGAGTTGGAGGATAATTCTTTCAACATTATAGGTACTTATAAACCTATAGTTGTATTCTTGTAGGTTATTTAGGTGAGCTGTCACTGGAAGGGAAACTTCTTAATGTTTAGGAGTAAGAAGATGATTTCTTTAAATATCACATCCATGTATAAACCTTAAGTTGTGTTATTTCACGTGTCTGAGGTGAGAGCTCTTGATGGAAGATAAAGTTGTATAATTCAAAGGAATTCTTAGATGATATTTTAAATTTCGATATAGTATCTAACCTGCATTGTATACCTATACTTGTTACCTGTCGCATTTTATAGGAAAAAAGAAAGACAAAAAAAGCTGAGAGTTTTGAGATTGTGTTGTTAGAATATTTAAATAGACGTTCCCTTCTATCGAAGATTCTTTATTTCGGTTTTCCGTCTTAGTTTGCCAGCCAGAGTACACTAAAAATGGAAAAATAAACTATTTTTAACAAAAAAATATTAAAACGCCTTCAAATCAGTACTAAAAAGTGAAAAATAAACTGAATTAGATATTTAATTCCAAGCTAAAAAATACCTACCTACCTGTTTAAAGTATAGTACCCTATTACTAATCTGTTTGAAGTCGGTGCCAGCCTAATGAGGTTGTATTACTCAGTTTGAGCCGTCCACTAGGTACGATCACACGCAAGTGCGAGGTGGTGTGAAGTAGCGAGCGGTAACAGATGTACGTACTAAGTAGTACGTAGCTTAACAAACTCTTTAGGCTTGGCACCGACTTCAAACAGATTAGTAATAGGGTACTATACTTTAAACAGGTAGGTAGGTATTTTTTAGCTTGGAATTAAATATCTAATTCAGTTTATTTTTCACTTTTTAGTACTGATTTGAAGGCGTTTTAATATTTTTTTGTTAAAAATAGTTTTACTTTATCTTATAGTGAGTAGGTACCTCGTAGGAACTAACGGTATTAAAACTCGTGAAAGTTAAATGATATCTAAATATCCTTCAGTTTATACAGTAATTTTAAATCGGAATAATTTCCACGTTCAATACGTTCATATCTGTTGATGTGTTCTTCATTTTTGTAGACCACATTATTGGTGTTATCATTAGTATAATTAACATAGCCTATATAATATTTTTTTTTATTATCACTTAAGTATAACCAAATCATTGTTACGTAAAAGTTCTAAAACAAACAGTTCGCAGTGAAACGATTTCGAAGGGATGCCGCGATGCCAATAACAAAGTTGCTCTTCTTGGTGATGACAGTAAATTATTCATACTGTCTTTATTGTCATCATTAGTTATTCAATATAAATCATTATAATAAGTTGCTTAATAGTTTGTAGATTTAACTTCCAATAATAGTATATTATGATATAAGTGCGGTAAGTTGATAATTACAGCCGAGGCGATATTGCTACAAGAAAGCAGAAGCTGTAATTATCAAAGCGCACAATATAGCAATATCGCCTCGGCTGTAATTATCAACTTACCGCACTTATATCATAATGTACTATTAAGCTTTACCTAATAGGTACACTAAACTTGTCCTACACTAAATCTGTAAGTATAAGCTAAGTTTAAAGGTTAGATGCGTTTTGGAATAATATATTAATAGCACGTACAAAGTACATTATATTTCTATTCGTAAATAAAGATCAAAGACGATGTCTGAATTGTAAGCTCATTTTGATTTGATTGATTTCAGGTGGGTTTATAAATTATAAATTAAATACATCAGCCGACGACCTTTTACGCGAAATATTAAAACATTTTTAAATGGAGAGAATATAATATTAGTGAAATTAAAAAAGAACCACCGAAGTAATCGCCTTTCGTCCCCTTAAATTCACTTTCTCCCGTCTTTATTACAGCGTTGTTCGCAAGATTTCAGTTTCCCCCTTGTTTGACGCGTGTCCCCCCAAAACCTTGCATTCGCAACAGTTGACAACGTCATAACGACCGTGAAACTGTGTTCTATAACCAACTTTATTACGTAACATTAAAATTCATTTTCAATTATTGTTACTGATATCTTTAGTAGTTATGATAAAACTTCTACGGTGACTTTTACGGTATAGAATTGTCCTTTTTCTAGCATAGACTTAAGTAAGCGTTCAAGAAGGACGGAACGAGTTTCATTGGTTTGGTGTTCAACTTCTAATTTGTTGTTTCTATTCAGCCCTTAGTTCTGCGGGTTTCTAAGATGCCATTTACGACCCCGAATGCTATTTATACGAAAGTTGGGGAACTATTTTAAGCCCTGTCGTTAGTAACTTGCAAAAGAATTTAAAGATAGATTCTTAATTTTATGTTAGAAACTTTAACGGCTTGTTAAAGTTTACCAATACTTAGTTCAACAATTAACAACCACTCTAAGTAAATACGAACCGATTTGTACGCATTAGATAATTTTTTGACATTTTCAATTTCATCATTATCATCATCAGCAACCCATTAAGTCCCACTGCTGGGACCGGGGTCTCCTCTCCTCTATCTACAGAGCTGAGAAGGTTTTAGGTTTTTTTTTTCGATTTCCTAATAAACTAAACAACATAATAACCATAGTAGATGGAGATCTATATCAATTAGTAATATTAACAAATCAATGCAAATCAAAAGTAAAGAAATACTTTTCATTTCATAATATTCAAATGAGAAACACCGCACTGAGAATTGCTTATTCCACAGCAGGTTTGTATCCCCCGTTGCCAGTGGCAACGCCGTGTATCAAGGCGATCTCGCCGAGTGAAGGTTGGACGTCTGGAGGATCGACCGTTATCATAGTAGGGGACAATTTCTTCGATGGACTACAGGTTGTCTTCGGGACCATGCTTGTTTGGAGTGAGGTGAGGGTCAAACTATTTAAGTGAGTTAGAAAATTGTGGATCGCTTTCAGCGTGTTTCGTTACCTAAAGGAGTAGATTAAATTCTATGTAAAAATAGACAAATTTTGTAAACATGATATTGTTACGAATTTCTTGGAAACTATGCGTGTTGTAATTGCAAAGCTTTGTATGTCTATATTTTTCTAGTCTAGTGTATGGTCTCGTGATACAGCAAACTTTTTTCGCTAAAAAACTTTTTTTGAGACTAATATGTTTCTAATATGTCACAGAACTTACCATAGACCAAAATATATGTAATAATAATTTGTATTCCCAGTTTACTGATATACAATTATTATTTGTAGCTAATAACATCGCACGCGATAAGAGTTCAAACACCGCCAAGACACATACCCGGAGTGGTTGAAGTGACACTTTCGTACAAAAGCAAGCAGTTTTGTAAGGGCGCGCCAGGCAGATTCGTTTATGTTTGTGAGTATACTAAACTTGTACTTAATAGTTTATATTTTAGTTTATTTTGCTCCCTATTCTCATGTTAATAAAAGCTATTTTTGTTATTTCTGTTTTCTACGTTACAGTTATGGACAGTTTCATATATTATTGTGGCTGACTCTGTTCTTGTACCAGATATTAATATTAACTAACATTTTTGAAATCTGAATTTGCAAAAATGATTTGAGTTTAATAGGCTTCTTATTAATTGCAATTAATGTTTTATCCGTAATAATAAAAAAAGCCAAGTGCTCATTATTTATGTTCCAAATTTTCCGAGAAAATAGTAATTAGGAAACTCGGCAGATCTTATACAATCCATCAATTAGGCTTTCATTTGTTAGTGGGCCAACTAATGATTGATTTTGTTTTTCTCTTGTTCGCATAGCAGCGTTGAACGAACCAACGATAGATTATGGCTTTCAGAGGCTACAGAAACTTATACCGAGACATCCCGGGGACCCGGAAAAATTGCCTAAGGTAAGTTTTTTGTTCTACCTTATCGTTATTTTATCTCCTTTTATATGCGGCGAATTTAGTGGCTTAGTGTTATGCGGGGTTTTGTACTAAAAGAGGTGCACTGAGAAATACATAGTTACAACTTTCGAGTGTTGGAAGAAAGTGGTTTTTACAGAAATTATGATATTATTTTTGTCTTCTTTTTTTAATAAATAACTGTTATCTAAGTACTGGGTAAATTTTACAAGTACCATAATAGATTTTCTATACAAAGCCAAGCCAAGAGTACGTTTAAATATTAACATTATATTGTGACTCTTTGTAATGTAAATTCTTCGCCAATCAGGAAATCATTTTAAAACGCGCGGCTGATTTGGCGGAGGCACTATACTCAATGCCTCGGAACAACCAGCTTGGTCTAGGTGCACCAAGATCGCCACCTGCAAGCATGCCCTTCAACTCGTATACCGGGCAGTTGGCTGTGAGCGTACAGGACACTGCGGCTTCGCAGTGGACTGAAGGTGGGTTAACATTGGTTACAAAAAAGTATCTATATTCCCTATATTTTGTCTTCAAATAAAATAATATAAGAGACCACTCACACTAGCGTCTTTTGAGCGTCGTCGTTGTGTCAGCGTCCGCACAGCGTTGACGCGACGTCGACGCCGTGGCGACGTGTCGTCAGCTACTAAACGCTTTGCTGGCGTCCCGTTTTCCGGGGCGTTCGGCAGACGTCCAGCGCTGGCGTCACGCCACCGCAGCGTCGACGTCCCGTTGACGCTGTACGGACGCTGAAACGACTACGACGCTCGAAAGACGCTAGTGTGGGGGGCTCTAAGATTCTTAGCTACCTATGATTAGAAACTAAGAGATATGCTTTACTGATACATTTTCTTATATCATGCAGATTTGCATGACATTCTCCAGTTCTGGCGTGATTGAGTAACAAAAATCTATCCATACGTCCATCCATCCTAACTTTCGCATTTATAAAGCGTGTACGTACGAATAAACAAGAACATAGTTAACACAAACATCAAACCATGTTCGTCAAAAATAAACGTGGCAATCAAATGTCGCTGTTCTGTGTGGGCGGGAACTATGCTCTTAAGCTGTTCGTGTTCTGTACGAACCAAATGTTCCATGTTCGTGTTTACTTTATGTTATGTTTGTTATTCTATTGTTTTTGTTCGCTCGTGCGTATACAGTTTTGAAATTAGTACGATTAGGTTTTGAACAAACAAATTAACGGCCTTATGTTATTACCCAGGCTTTTTCTTTTAGAGGAGTTCGCGCGTAGTGGCGGTTCGGTATCGCCACGTTACTGCAGTGCTGCGTCCACGCCGCATGCCGCGCACACTGCGCCCGCCGCCTACCCTCATCCGCAGCACTACCCCGCGCCACCCACCTCACTCTTCAACACCAGCTCACGTGAGTACAGCTACTATTATACCACACTAAGAAGTCACTTCACGGTTTAACGGTCAAATTACTAAAAAAATAAAGTCTGGTTAATTAAACTCAAAAGTTATGTCAAAGCAAATTCTAAAGAACTTGGCTGTACTCACTACTGTGCAACCAACCGTGGAATTTTAAATATTGGTATTTACATTGTTTTGAGCTTTCGAATTCTAAATTATATAAATTACAATTTAGAATTATAACATAACGGATTTGTATATAATATTTATAATATTTTTAATGTTACTCATTTTACTTTCTACACTAGGTAGGTACTTACTAACAAAACAATACACTATTTCCAATTTGTATAAAACATCTTATCTCTGCATAACCATATAAACAAGATTGAAGTTCACATTTCCAACGCTTTCTTCGCACGGCTGCTGTTTGTTTACGTCGCTTTATGTTAACCCCTGTTCTCTTTATCCCGTCCAGTGTCTCTAGGACCCTACCACCCGGCCAACATGAATGGACACTTATCATCTGACCGTCACTATAACGCGTATAATACGAAAGATAGCGGACATTACAGTGAAAGAAATGGCTCTAAAAGCTTGGCCGACTGTCCGGTAAACATTCATACAAAATGCACCGGCAGCGATATGAAAGGGGCACAGAATAAAGAGGCTAAGCTGAGAAGCGCCTTTGCCGTTGTGAGGCAAAGTCCCAATGAAAATCATCAGAATTGGCAACATCTCGCCGTCCAATGTTAGTAGTTTTGTTTCTTTATTTAAACCCTTTTTTTTCGCTATTTTGTTGCGCTTCATATGATTTGCATGCATGTATTGCCAACCCTAATTGCGATGCAGTTGTGAACAAAACTAATTTAACTTCAATTTTATCAGTCGACTATGGATGCTAATATCTTAAAAATAACACAGTATGTCATTCCAAATTCAATAAATATCATACAATTCCATTTTAATATAGGTAATGCATATTGCATAATTGTTAATAAATTATAAACGAATACATTAAATACTAACCAGAAGTTAGATTTTTTATAAAAATGTTTTGTAAAAATAAAATAGTGTGTATTGATTGCTAGTAAGTAGGTGAGGATCAATTTATTTAAATTAAGTTTCTTTGTCCTCAGGAATGGGAGGTCTCGTCTCATCACCATTCAGTGTGAACCCATTCTCTTTACCAACGTGCAGCGCTCAGCAGTACGCCCAAACAGCACCTTTGGCTTCCAAGTAGCCAACCCTGACATCCTTAAAATATGTTACTGGTTAGTTTACTACTATGAAAATGTAAAGGTACTATTCATTTGTTGTATTATAACAAGTTGACAAATCTGCTATTGTCGTTCTATTCTACTCAAACACATACTATTTCGTTATGTTTTGTAGGTACTTAATTCACAATTTAATAATATAAAAACTTTTGTTTTTGATTGTACCTGTATTAGCCAGGGATGTGCGCGGGATTATCGGGGAACATTGTAAATATAATTGTAATTTTTGTGTAAATAAATAGATAAATAAATACATTCAATAGTTCGGTTGCTAGATTGGACGTAGTGTAGATTTTTATATACATTTGAGGCTAACGTTAAACTGCTCAGGACGATTTTGAAATATCATGTAAAAAGTGATTTTTGTTTTCGGTTTATCGTAAATGTGTGTCAGTTTCGTTCTTGTACAATCTGTGATATATTTATTATAAGTAACGTTGTAAATTTTAATGTAAAACGTAACAGTGTACATTTTTCGATTCTCAAATTTGAATAGCGTTCATTATTTTTCGCGCTTGGTTACAAAATTACGAATTCGGACATCGAAATATTTTAACCGAATCGATCATATCTCGAAACAATACATATCCAGTGAATATAAAGGATATACATAATACGTACAACGAAAGAAAATCTGATGCCGAAATGAATGTATACGAAAAAAATAAGAATATCTCAGTTACACAATGCTTAGATTCACGCAAAAAGAATTGTATTTTGTGAGATATCCACCGTGAATATATTATGTAGTTGATATTATGTATTTATTATTTATCACAACTGTATGAAATAAGAAATTGTAAATTGTAATCGTTCATGAAACAAATTATCACAAAATACGAGATTAAATTACGTAAATACTTATTTATTTGTGTTTCTATTTATTTTCATCAAAGTTCATTTCCAGAAAGAGAGCAGGAAAAGACTAGGCTGGAAAACCTACGGTCAAAATATTGATGTAAATTAATTTTATTATGCTAAACTGTTTAGGTATGTATCTTCAAATTAAGAGCAGACCTCTAGCTAATGTTTCTTATAATTTTGTCAGGTGCACAATTACTGCCAAAATTTGCTATATTAGTCAAGGGCTTGTCATCTACGCTCAATTAGCTATACGCAGCAGCAGCCACTAGCTGAAATCGGCATAGAGAACATTATTATTATCTTCTATATAAATAAAAATGAATAATTCAATGTTTTGCTTAGTGCAAAACTTGAGACCGGATTGCGGATTGTTTTCCTAAATTCGTTGAAATCTAAAAAAAAAAGTGTTACAAGGAGAAAAATTGGAAATGTAGCTCTGAAAACGTAAAAACACGAATGCACAGGAGAAATGTGTCTGACTGAATTCCAATGCGAGCTATGCCAACGGTACAGTTTTAATAAAATGATACCTGGGTTTTTGTTTAAGTAACTACCCACGGATAGGTTTCGAGTAATAAATACTGACACTATTTTTCGAATAGGCTGTTACATTGTTAACTTATTACTTACATAAAAGTTACTTTGTAAACTAGATGAATAAACGAGATGCCTACCGAAAGCTAAATTCGAAAAGGGGAGGAAATGGAAATATGGGGGAAAAGGAAAATAGGGAGGAACAGGTAAACAATGAAGATTAGAAGGAGGAATTGGGCCTTCGGCGCTCACACCCACCAGACAAAATTAGTATTTAGTATATCTAAAGCTAAAAATAACAAAAAAAATAACTATTTAATTTAAAAGACTGACATCATGATGTATCTCCAGAATTATAATTACAACTGGACACAACTCATCCATAATAACTATCACATGTGCCAAACAAAACATAATTTTGAGTCATTGTGATTTCACACATGGTACCTTTTGCAACCCTCTTGAAATATTATACTAACAATTTTTGTAAGGGTAATATTCTATTGTTGTCTTGACTAGATAATGCATGGGTTTATCGCTGCTCCTAATTGTACCTACTAAAGAATGGATATCGTATTACTGGTTGATTAGCATTAAAATAGAAAAAGGCCGGCTTAGAACAGTTTTGCGCTTAAATTAATTATGGTGATCTAATAAGGGTAAGGGTGTCTATTACGTTACAATAGAGTACACAATAATTGTACACTCAGTAATATAGGCTTCTATAGTCAAAACAGATTTTATAGCATATTTAAATTTATTATTCATACGCATTTATCGTTTAAAATTTTAAAACTTTCACGACGAGTACACATACCTATATTATTGTGGATTATACTGATTCATTGTTTCAAAACGAGTTCACGGCTACGTACCCATTGGACCTCCAAGTTTCAACCCTATCACAAACATCACTTATTATATTTTTTAAAATAGCAAATACCTTAGCTCTTATCATTACGCTTCTCTTTTGACTGTACTGTACTGAGATTTGTAATTATTAACTTGTCCAGCAAACAAATAAATAAATTGAATAAGTTTATTGTAGTAAAACACGACAAGTCCTTCACTTGAAAATTTTCAAAGAAATTACAAAAAATCTACTTTATTACATAAGGCGGTGTACCTACCATACATCATATAAATTTGTCTAAGTAGATTACACTACAATAATTCCAATGAGCATTTAGTCGTGCTCGTTTGTCGCCGTGTGTGGTGCACGTGCCGTGTGACAGTCGCACGCGTCCGTCCGGATGTCATTCCATATCGGTGCGAAGATGAGCTTATTTGGGGCACCCTTATGAAGGTTTGTATTTGATTTAAATTTTTTTACGTACATATCTAAATTCGTAAAATTGCTAGGTAGACAGTAGTAATTTTGTTAATAATTTTACTAAAAATATCTCTATTGGTTTTGATGAATTAATTTATCTAAGGACTTTTTTTTTTAAATGATGACAATTTATTTAACCATAATTTATTGGATATAGAAAATATTTAATATCTACAATAAAATAAAATTTACAAACTAAGTACAGTTTTAAAAGTCCTTAAAAAGGACTTTAAAAAGTAAATCAACTGATGAATTATATACAAAATGTATTCAAATACGTACATAATATGGTATAAGTCAACAATCAACTTTGTCTAACTTTATACTGAACTTGCAATATAAATTAGATTACTTATAGCAATTGTAATTCATATATGAAAATGTGATTGAGTATCGAATTACAAGGGGGCGGGAGTGACATTTTTATTCTTACGCATATTTGCCTGGCCCTTACGACAAACAAGTTAAGTGAACAAATTGACTAGTCGCGTCAATCTGTCGCGTGGCGGTCGGACCACGTGTCGGTCGTGTGTCGACATTCGGCATTACCGAATTAGCGTCCGGTGTGCGCCTAGCCTTACATGATGTCAAGGCCGGCTCGTATTACTAATGGAAGATTGGCATTATGAAATGAAATTTTAATGACAGATATAGGTACTCATTGGTAAAAAAAATGCAAACGTTAGATTGCTTTTATTTCGAATCCATAATAGAAAAGAAATTTCGATCTAAAAAAACTTAAACAATTGTAACAAGTTTTTTAAATATTTATCATAGAAATCAACAAAACAAAAACAAAAGTTACATAAGTTAAAACCAGTGTGAAGTATGAAATACACAACACGAATTAAAGCCTAGAACATTCTCAAAAATAAAACGTAAAACGCATAAGAAAGTCGAGGGTGAAGTGGGATGAAAACTGGTGTGGGGACAGTGGGGGTGGTCGACAATAGGTGTACAGATAACTTTCCTTCCATAGTAGAGTCAATACCGACCCTAGGGAGTTTTACCCTCGGGGTTCGGTCGCTTGGGAAAACTAGACCCAACAATATAGAAAAGGACAGAGCGATACATCACTCGAAGGGGGGAACGGTGCATCGGATTGTACTTATGTATTAATAATATATAGAGGAAAAATGCCGAGGACGTGCGTCGAGTGATATGTAGCGACTGTTAGCAAGAGAGGGATAGATGACATCAATTTGTCGTGTCGTGATGGGGTTTTATTTTGTTTTTCCTTTTGCAATTTTTTTGGGTCCATCTATTTTTGTACTTTATTCGGTTCGGTTTCGATGGAAACTGTTAGGTGATTCGGAAGAGTTATCCTTAGTTTTAAAAACTGTTTTACTATATTATTGAATCAAAGTTTTATTCTTTGGAATTTGCACTTTTTAAAATCATGCGTTACTGTCAATGTAGGATTATCTCTTGATAACCTTTGGATATAAAGAATATTATCTATACTAATATTTTAAACGCTTTGTTTATTTGAACGCTAGGATCTCAGATACTACTGGTCCGATTTAAAAATTATTTGTGTTGGATAGCTCATTTATCAAAGAAAGTTATAGACTATATAACATCACGGTACAGCCAATATGAGCTGAGCAGTGGCCAAATAAAGAACAACGGGAGCGAAACCCCGCGCGATTTCTAGAAATAAATATATTTATAGTTGACTTTTATCATAAAAATAAGAAGTTGCACCAATTAAGCTCCAATAAATTCCAATGGAACCCATTTACTTTCAAAGTCGTATGATGAAGAATAAAAATACTATACCGTATGAAGACTAGGTTATAAAACTGGATAGCAAAATACGAATTTACAACATACCCGATATTTGTCGTGGACAATGTACTGAAATGAGAAAACGAGTTTATTCTTTAGTAAGTTTACGTATTGGACTTTTTTTTTAACTTGTAGGGTCCAGATTTCATGTGAGGTACTTATGATGACTTGCAATACTTACCTTTTAGATATTAATGTTGAGATTTTCATTGATGATGATCACTGTGGTATAGTGGTTAAGGTGGTCGCCTTGCAATAACATTGGCATGTCAAGCAACGTAGGTTCGATTCCCACATAGGACAAATACTGGTGTGATTCGTATATATATTTTATTGAAGTTTGTATGTTATTGTGTCTATTAATGTATGTTTGTAAAGTCCCCAGAGGACTTGTTTTCTAGTGCGAGTATAGTCTTAAAAAAAAGAATATCGAGCTTTTAGTAATATAACATAACATACGCATATCCACGCATTTTCCTTGAATTTTCACCCAGTATATTTGGTCCTGGGTAATAGATACCGAGGCTGTTGCCATTAACCGGGTGACTTCAGGTTGATTCTGAGAATTTCAACATAGAAAATTTCTATACCATTTTTGCCCTGAGAATCGACCCCTACCTCATGCGCCGCAGTCATGAAGCAGCTAGCTGTCCTACAAGCACTATTTGATTAACGAAATATGACAAAACGTAAATGCAAAATACGTCATTAGGAGAGAAAAACGGCATCTTATTAAAATTTTAACTAGTATATTACAACTGAGTATTTCAATACTTTTATTCCTCAATATTGATTTGATGGTGTAACGAAAGTGTGAACCTGCTCTTGGATTCAATACCAGGCCGGGTAAAATGGATTTTATTAGCTTTTCCCATAGACCTAGGATCCGCGCGCTACTTTTCCTGTGTTGTATGAACGTGAAGTTATAAACAAGCCGTAGCCGTCTGAAAATGTACTCGGTTAGTGGCAATAGGCTCTGGCTTTATTATATGAGACTGGCCATAGCTGGCGAAATGTAATGTGGACAAAATGTGTAACGCTATGTAATGTTATTAAAACCTCTTTTATGAAACTCACAAAATATTTAACAAGTAACCACATAAAGGCATTTTAAATCTTCAACTTGGAAGTCGTAGGTTCAAGTTTTCGCCATTATGCCTAGTAAAACGGTTATAAAGCTATAGAGAAGGCATTGAAGCGTGTCAACGGAGGCGTTAAGCGAAATTGAGTGAAAGTCAAGTTAAAGTATTAAAAGTTTTCAGCTAGCGATCTTTGTGAGAGCGCCGAGACGAGAGACCGCCGCGTGTACTTTTTAGGGATGGGGCTGTGAGAAAGTAAGTATCGATAAAAAGCGTAAGTATTTTGTTCGAGTCGAGCAAAGGAAGCAGTGAGATTGATTTTTGATTGAAACTTTTTAACACAAAATTTGAAACGATGAAAAATTACTAAAATGCTAAAATAAATATACTTTTTAAATCTTGAGTATTGATTTTACATTAAATTTTATATAAATATTTTGAGTTGGCGTCAAACACTAAACTGATTAGTTAAGTATCTTTATTCTATATGCAGGAATGTATACATAAAAATAGAAGTCTTCAATTAATGGCATGCTTGAACATCTTTAACCTATATTAATTAAACCTACATACGGTGTAAATGGTGACTAAAAACATTAAAAGTAAATTTAATTTAGTCTAATGAAATGCTTCTAAGTTTTTTTTGTTAATCTATTATAATGTTTATTTTAATTGTGAATGAAAAATTATCAATAAATTAATAAAATTTATCTGAAGAGTTAGTTGAAACAAAGTCTTACATGATCATTAAAATTATATTAAGAACTGGTAATTTTTTACTAAAAACAATTTGATTTATAGAATCTCAAAAGATTATATTTTCTTGAAGTCGTACACCGATATCAAAATAAAAAATATCGATAAATAAAACCTTCCCATCCCTATTTCCTTAACACGGTGTAAGTTAATAATGTAATAGAATTACGAGGGAAAAACTGTTGAACTCCACCGGAGCGGGTCGCGACTTAATTGTAGCACTTTGTTTTGTACGTCCCACTGATGTTACCGATATTTGTACACTCGTACATGTGTGTTGGTGTGATTAGTATCATTATTGTATTAGACAATTATCATTCATAATGCTTATGTAAATAAGGGCTGTTGTTGTAGAAGCGTAAGTACTCATAGGTCTATCTTATATCTATCTTATCATAAAAATAAAGAATAATGCTTCAAACTACCAGAATTAAGTATCAGAAGAAGAAATATAAATTAATTCTGAAGACAGTCGTCTAACGATCTGTTATTTCATGTTTGCCAGATAAACGTCATTGCGGAGGGAAGAGGTTTAAAGGGTTGGCAAAGCATCCTGGTATGGTGGTCTGGTCTTAATGGTCCTAGGCCGTATACCTGTATGCTACCATTGTAGTATATATAATTATGTACCTATATATAAACGAGCCATTTACCCAGTAATGGGACAATATGCTCTATCTTTAGTTGGATAACGATACGACTACTAAATCGTGAAAACTCATCGTATGTATGTATTTGAAATAATATTAACAAAGCAAAAGTAACAGAAAAACATACTTTCACATATCATAACTTCATTATTCGCATATTAGCTCAATGACGTCCACTGCTGAACATAGGCCGCACCAAATTCCGCCGACACCGAGCGATATTATGCCGCCTGCAACCAACCACCCACAACCTTAAACATGTCATATCAACCGCCGCGCTGATAAATTGAAAATTTCAATACCATATTAAAATATGCATCACTATCATTTTCAAACATAGAACAAGGATTTTATATAAATGCTAAACAAGTAATGGAAAATTCAAACCCGCGACAGGACTTGAACCCGCGACCCTACCATTCCGTGTGCAGTGCTCTGCCTACTGAGCTATGCGGGCGGACGTCCCTGGGATCGAATTGATCCATTACCTGTTAACATGTTGACGTCATGACAACGTTTAAAGAAATAATAGAAGAGGATTTCAAAACGAATTCAGTTTAATATCGAGACTCCGAGTAGGGAGTCTGGATTTCTGACCAAAGTGGAGGCGACGCGTCAGCAGAATAGATCAAAGTACTTTATAGGTAGGAAAGTAAGTTATAAGCAATGCATAATAGGTACATAAACCAAAACAAAAACTATTTGAATATGCATTAGACACTAATGAAGCTGAATTTCAGAGCAGACGTCTCCACGGTATAACAAATAGTCTGAAAGTTAGACTAAAAATCATGCGGAGTTTGGTGGCAGTTAGCTAAAAATTCTCAACTCAGACGTGTGTTGTCTGAAATTTTACAGACGAAATAAACTCTGTAATAGTTATTAACTGTTCACTATTTATAAGAATAGTAAAGTAGTAAAATAGTGAGAATTGAAAATGGTGAGATTAAATTTTTATTGCACAACATAAAATTCGGTACTTTTTTTTCAACAGCGCGATCTATCCCATATTAATCTAATATTATTTTGTGTTATGGGACCTAGACAACTAATAAACATACATTATAATATATTTCTAAATACATACATATTATTGTACTACGTGTAGTGATAGTTTAAGAATACATGATGTCACTACTCCATCTCAACCCGTGGGTGTCGTAAAAGGGGAATATTCCGGTCTGTCCCACCGATCTGTCCCCCGGTGGGACAGATCGGAAAAAAAAGTTCGTTTTGTCCCACCATGAGCAACGGTGGGACAGATCGAACTTTTTTCACTATCAAAAAGTTCGTTTTGTCCCACCATGAGCAACGGTGGGACAAAACGAACTTTTTTTTCCTGTTTGTCCCCTCATAGAATTTTATATAATTCTTTTAAGAATAATTTAATATAGACAATTGTAATAATTGTCTATATTAAATTATAAGATTAGTGGCATGGGTTTATAATCATTTTTATTTTAAGAAATTATAAATACTTATTTTATTTTTCATAGTTTAATAAACCACAGTAGGTGTTACTACTTTAACTACTTATTAGTCTTCTGATTTAACTTACTTCAATTTAGCGACAATAATAAAATACGAACATTAAGAGCATTTCTTTCTTTTCTTTATAAATTAGCCACAGTCCGATAAATAAAAGTAGTTAAATTAAATATTAACTTTTCTAATAAATGACTGATAGTAATTTCACCAGGTACAAACTGCACTTGACACTGATGTTGTATATATTCGTCTCTATTACTTATTCTGTGCTAATACACAAGTTGCCATATAAATTATCAGTTTTTTCTATACTTTTTTACCAAACTGTACATTTTTCTTAAATATAGTTAGTAAACTACATATATTTAAGAAAAATGTACAGCTTTATAAATAAAATTATACCGAAGCAGCGGGCGGAAGCTAGTAAGCTTCCGCCCGCTGCTTCGCCCGCGTGGTATGTATTTTATACCTATAAACCTTCCTCTTGAATCCGTTGCGTAGTTTTAAAGATTTAAGCATACATAGGGACAGAGAAAGCGACTTTGTTTTATACTAAGTAGTGATTATACATAGTATTTTCTATAATAAAGCTTCAAGAGAAGAATAATTTTTAGGCAAGTACTAGTCTTAGTACTTTTGCCGAAAATCTAAAATCTAAAAATATGATAAACTACAATAATGAAAATAAATGTTATTTATAAAACCTAAAACTCGAGACCGTTAGTCCAATTGATATGAAACTTTGCACATATAAAAGGCAATTTGACCACACCGACGAACATAGATACAGCTGAGCCGCGGGTGGAAGCTAGTAATTTATATAAGATAATTATCTTATATTTAATTGTATACAAATTATGTGCGTGTTTCAATAAATAAACATTTATCAATTATTATTTACATAGGTACCTACATAAAAGAATCGTAATTATTGATTACCTACATAATTAGCATGTTACTGAATACTCATATCTCATAATAATTATATTTTTTTTTGTCGGCAATGATACTAAAAGCTAAGCTGTCAATTTGTAATGGTCGCCGATGGCAAACATGAAATCGACGAGATAATAATAATACATATTTGAAGGGATCCACGACAATGTTAAAATCTTTTATTATTATTAAATATTATCAGGCTGGCAGTTGCGTGCACGTGCAACTGATGATGCCTGTATCCTGCTTTCTTTAGTAGTTTTCCGTTTATTCTTAAGATATTTATCCAGTCTGTTCTTAAATTGGTTATATTGTTCCAGGGTTTTTAATCATTTACATGTTTGACTGGCCTGTTGGTCTAGTGATTGGTGACCCTGACTGCTAAGCCATCTGCTAAGCAATTACACATAATATTACTAAATAAGTTCTATTATAATAATATTTGTATCTCTTTAAAATTTGAATAAATGATTTGATTTTTGATTTGAATTATAATTGCTTAATTTGGGACTAGATGGCGCTGCATGAATGTGAATGTGTAATTGTGTGCAATTTCAAATATCGCGACGTTTGAAATTGTTAACAAGGTACACACAAAGTATATATAATATGAATTTACCTATCTGTGATTTCTTCCCAGTACATTGATAATTTTCAATAGGTAACTTTGAAACTTTTTATTTAGTTATAACTATAACAACATTCAATAATTTCACCTAAAGCCTGTTGGTCTAGTGGTTAGTGACCCTGATTGCTAAACCGGAGGTCGTGGGTTCGATGGGTGGGGACCCAGGACAAATCTTTGTGTGATGAGCATAAAGGTTTGTTCTGTGTCTGGGAGTCTATAATATGTATCTATAATATGTATGTATTTACGAAAAAAAAAAGTATCTATGTAGTATATCAGTTGTTTAGTACCCATAACACAAGCAAATATAATTGCTTAATTTGGGACTAGATGGCGCTGTGTAAATGTGGTAGAATATTATTATTATTTATTTGCACCAAGTGAATTCCTAAAAGCCGGCTTTTTGAAAACGAAAATTGTGTGTAAATTATTCTCAACCATGTTTTAATATAATGAGTTTTATTTATTTATTATTTTCTTTTATTTAATGTAGTTATTTATTGAATCCATAAAAAGGTTTACCTTTAAGAATTAAATTAAATTCTATGGGGGGACAAACAGGAAAAAAAAGTTTGATCTGTCCCACCGTGAGCAACGGTGGGACAGATCGAACTTTTTAGCAGTGACAAAAGTTTGATCTGTCCCACCATGAGCAACGGTGGGACAGACCAAACTTTTTTTTCCGTTCTGTCCCACCGGGGGACAGATCGGTGGGACAGACCGGAATATTCCGTAAAAGGCGACTAAGGGAGATTAACTTATGCAGACAAGAGCACTGCGAGAAAAGGAAGATTCAAAACAAACCCTATACTAACCCGTCTGGCCAACTTGGTATAGTAATAATAATATAATAATAATATTCTACCACAATTACACAGCGCCATCTAGTCCCAAATTAAGCAATTATTTTGCTTGTGTTATGGGTACTAAACAACTGATACACTACTTAAATACATTTTTTTTTTGTAAATACATACATATTATAGATAAATTACACCCAGACACAGAACAAACCTTAATGCTCATCACACAAAGATTTGTCCTGGGTGGGGATCGAACCCACGACCTCCAGTTTAGCAGTCAGGATCACTAAACACTAGACCAACAGGCCAGTCCAGTAAGCTTATTTCCCACCACATTCTTTCGAGGAGACCCATGTCTAGCAGTGGGACGTTTATGGGTTGAAATAATGATGATGATGACATATTATAAATAGAAAAACACCCAAATTACGAAACAAAATTAAACCAATAATTTTTTACATCAATACCCACGAGATTAAGTGATTTAAACATATTAAATGTGTTAGCTGTACTAACAACGAAGACTATAAGAGTCCATCGAAGTATGAAAGGACTGCTAACTCAAGACTCCATCAAAGAGTATGAAAACATCCATACTTAACTGCCGCAAACAAACAGTTAAGTCAAACCAATAGGTTTATATCTGGAACAATGAGAACGTAAATTTGAAACGAATGTTTATTACCTGAACACCTCACAGTATTGTGTATGTACCTATATACTTTCAGACTATATGTGTAGATACGTATGTTCGTTGCTATTCGCGCATCCCTTATCAAGATCGTACTGAGTTTTATGGGCCTAATCGCAGCGACCGCAAATAGGGCCCGAGTGGGTAATTTTCTAACCTGACCGATTATAGGATTACACCTAATTAGCTATTACCGATATATTGTAACTTACAACGCAATTTCACACGGTTATTGGACTGTTCGTCTTTATCGATTAGGTAAAGGTTTTTGAATAAAAACAGGTAAATTATAATATATCCAAGAAATTAAATTTATTGCTTTTAAAGTTTTGATTGAAGTTTCAATAAAATTTTGTTAAATCTATTATTTTGTTATAAATACCACAGTTGTTATCAAGACCGTTGTTTTAAATCTTAAGGACTGAATGTCTAAAGGGCCACACAGATAAACAGTTCGCCGGACAATATCAGTCTGTCAGTTAAAAGCAAGTTCCCTCTACAATATTTGAAGGATACTCGTGCCCAGCAGTAGGGCGTTTGTTTGTAATGATGATGATGATGATAAAAGCCAAAATATAAAACAATAGTAAGTTTTTTAATATCATTCAAGAATTAAAAAGCTTAATTAAGTAGGTAATAGGTATTCTCATTATTCAAAGACTAAGTTAAAGTATGTACCTATTATGAAATAAAAGCGTAGAACGTTAAGCCTCCCTCATAAATTGATAAGCTACTTACAACTGAATATCGGATTTGTGATTCATACTTGCTTGTTGCTTGTATAATTTTATGCTACCCAATTATGAATTGTAAAATGGTTTACTTGTGTAATCATTAAGTAAGTTATCCCTAGTTTAATGGATGTATAAACACAGTAAACTAAAATTTATAATTTTATTGTAGCTAGTAAGAAATAACTTGAAGAAAACATCAAAATAATAGGTACTTAATTCAAATTACAGCACGCTATTTACATATACATTATGTCATTGAATTTCATTATTTTAAAGTATAATTTTGTCTGATTAAGCAATTTTCCAAGTAAGAAACTTTATAAAAGTTTAATTATGTAGAGTTAACTTTAATTGGCATAATTGGGAAAGAAACATTAATATATAAACACAAAACTTGGATATTATGATTATATTAGAGTATTACAAAAGACTTATTTATGTAGGTTCTGTTCGTTTCAAAGTCTTCAACTTTTCCATTTATTTTGTTAAGGCTTCCGAGGTGACCATCGGCGCCATCTTGCTGAAACTGAGCGCACGTAGTTCGATAGATTTCCGACAGATGGCGGTGTTAAATACTCTCGGGACTTAGATACGAACCCGGTTTCAGTGGGCACCGTCCTGAAACACAACAAACGACTTGAGAAAGGGAGAGAGAAATTCTCAAGGCTCGGTGTTTAGGGACAAGCCTCGTTTCGTTACCATGTTCCTTTTTGTTACAGCAGTGGGTGTGTTCACAGACGGCCAATGGGAGTGATTTCTCTCGGTCCGACCACACCTACCCAGTTTTCAATGCCTACTGGGAGTTGGATGGAAAAAAATGTTGGAAATAGGTAATTTTGAACGTCGTTCACCAGTGACGTAATTGCGAATTTATGGTCCGGCGAATCACCTTGTTGATATTGCGAGTTGATTGAAATGGAATTTTAAATTATATTTTCTGAGTAAAGGCAAATTACTCGCGTTTGAAGGCTTACCGTTATTACTGTTTCATTGCGTGATTAAGGTTAAATGAACTTGTCTAGCACCGAATCGCTTTAGCAAATTGTTTCTTGTTATTTTATAGAGCTGTCTCGTTTAGAACACGCGTTGTTACGTATCCGTATAAATATCTCTTAAAAGCAACTTACATGAAAGTAGATACTTATTAACGAGATATGTGTGATAACAAAAATTATGTTATACTTACCTATAGTCGTTACTTACCTAAATAAAATACATCAATAACTGATTGATAAGAAAAATAATCAAGTCAACCTAGGATTACGTAGTACTTGAGTCTCAAAAAAGTCACAACTAATACTTAAATGCATTTGAAAAAATTGTGATAGGTACGTATAAAAGTAGCATAAAACCTTACATATATTCAATTCATTTTCATTAACTTAATATTATGGAAACAAAACACAAATTCAACTTCTCACTGAAAAGAACGAAGTTTACATAATTCCAAAAAGGGTGTTAGAATGTCGCATCCCTTCTAAGACCCTTCTATTAATATTCAAAACTAACTCCCATGCTTTTTCTCCCACCTACACGACTTATAAAGCTAGGTACACACAGTATAAAACTACGAAGCACTCAACGGTATGCAAAGATATTGATGGATAAGCGACGCGTCTCTGGGAATACGTTAGTCTCAACACGGCTTAGCACTTCTAGGGGAACCTTACACACCAGTTTTAAAGTACCAAATTGCTTTTTAGTGACAGTTTTGAATAGTGGCTGTTTAGAAAGTTTGGTTATGGTTTAGGATGAGTGGATACCTTCGTCGGGACAGTAAGTCAATGTAGGTATATTTCGTGTTCGTTTTTCAAAAGCCATGAGCTTTTAGAAACAAAAGCGTACAAAATTTTGTTTTTAACGTCCAGTTAAAATATGTTTTAACGAACAGAAAACTCGAATTAAAATCTTGTAGCTTATCCGTCTGGCCAATCTGCAGTAAAGCTATGTCCAGAAGTGTGGCATAATCGGTTTATACATGAGGGTGAATTACGGTTATAAATTAAATCAGTGGTATTTTTCTAAACAGGCTGTTGGAAATGAAATGATTTATTTCACATAAAATAGAGTAAACACATTCAGTGTTAGGTTGTATACAATGTCCTTTTTTTGTCGTTAAGTGACATAATATGAAAATTACAAATTAATTTAGTGCTCCAATTATTTTCAGGAAAAGCTTGTGAATATTGTATGATAAATATACCAAAACTGCCTCGTAACGCAAGATATAGTAGGTCCATGTCCGTATTTGCTATACCGGTATTGGATTTTATAAAAAACCTATCTATGTTCTTTCATCATCATAAAATTGACAGTATCAGCACAGAGTTTGAAAATGTGCCTAATTAGTCGCATCGCAGGCCCCCTATTACATCGAACCTATCAAAAATGGCGTGAAAATATTTCTAAATCTTTAACATTAGTCTCTAAACAAACACGCAAAAATCAATTTATTCTGAATACCCTTTAACGAGCAATCAAAATGTTGCCATATTATATTCGTACCCCTTTCACTGGCATACCATGTGTTGTGGCAATTACCACTAACACAATACCACGACAATACGACAATAGTACGACAAGTGATATTTGACAAGCAATAAATTTAATTTCAACTTGTTCTTTTGTGTTTATTGAAGTTCAATGTGCGATGAAATAAAGATATTTAGCGATTTAGGGTGTTGCGAATTCTTAATGTTTATCGTTTAGTGAATGTTCGGTATTGTTGTTTGGTAATCGAATTCTATCATGGTACAATACGTGGTATTTAGTTGGCCATTAAATACCATAAATACGAAGTTTTACTTCCTTGCAACTAACCCTGAAATTCTTACGACATTCAGTACCTACTACTTATATTAAAATAAAATAATTTATGAAATGTATTTCGATTACTTTGGAGTTTGTATTAGGTAACTATTTATTTAATTATTGTATTAGATAGATAAGCCTTTCTAATGTAATAATTAAAAAGTCACATCGTAATCAGTAGAAAAAAATGAATTTTCGTAAATTACTAATGTATGAATTTATTTTTCGAAAAGAAACAAAAAATGTAATTAGTTAAGCTTCTAGACCACACCTCCTTTTAAACCATAAACTTTATTTACACAAAAAAGCCTCTTTCAGCAAAATTAACAGTAAAATAAACTCTAATTTATTCCTCCCCAATAACCAACATTTGAAATAAAGTAAAAAAGTTCTTCCTACCTTAATACCTTTGGAAGTCAGGTGGCTGCACATGTTCTCGGCTATCATTAATATCTCGTTGTTCGTAACGAAGCTCGACAGCCTCCGAGAAACGTTCCAAATTGAAATTCTTTCAGATAAACACACGCACTTATCAGATTTATTCTCCCCTTGAAGATTGTCGGTTGGTGTTAAGGAAATTCTTTACTTTGTTAAGTAAGTAAACAGATTTTGCTCGAATAAGGTTTTAACTGAAACATATCAAGTACACACACAATATTTTAGAAAAAAAGTATATACATTTATTTTAGAAATGAGATTGTATTATGTGAAAACAATATAGTATTCTCTTAATATTTTTAATTCATAAAAACTATTTTTTGAATAAATATGAAGTTGATAGCTTAGATAGAACCGTTTTGAAGCATCATACTCTCAAGATATGGACGTGAAATAACCGAAAATTCACTAAATCTAATCTTTATTACCCTAGATACTTAAGCTTTTTAATACCGTAAATATAATGTTAAGTCGTATTATTGCAAATGTGTCAATCTCCCTCAATCTGGCCTATTTGTGAGGAACCCCGTTTATTCTTACATCTAAGTATACCTCTGATTGAATTTATATTATTTTGCCTTACAAAGCTGAGAAAGTTAGTGAATTGAATGCGTTTTTTGTTTGCCTACCCTATTAAGTAAAGTATTTCAGGTTTTGGATCTAAGTGACATTTTAAGTGATAAATTTAGTGATTTACTCGTAAGTATTCTCTTTACAACAAATTTTAATGTGTTACCCTTATAATCTCAAAAATCCAAAAGTCGCGTGGGGTTTTGCTCCCATCGGCGTCGTCTTTTATTTAGCCACTGCTCCTGTTGGCCATAGCGTACCTATTGTTATATAGCTTCATTATAGCCTTCTTTGATAAATTAGCTATCCGCGCGCGACTTCTAGTAAACTAATACAAACTGTACAAAAATATGATAACAAATTAGCACAATTACATACAACCCATACAGGTTCATCTAATTCAGATTGTATTCGGCTCATTGACTCTGCACAAAGTGTACAAGCAGAGGGCTATAAACACAATCTTATTGTACAATTATAAATAGTTGTGTCACAATGCGAATGTGTCAGGCTGCAGCAGATGTATTGGGTTACAACTTCATTTATACGTAGCGTTATCGGCTGGGGTTGGAAACGGTGTATACTGTATAGTGTCGGGGGTTATGGTGGATACGCTGCCACATTGACTATTTTAGTTTTAAATAGAAAGCAGAAAAGAGGAATTTGAAATTGTGTCTCTATAATTCTTTTATTTTGAATTTTTACTACACTCATTTTAGCTTTTATTCTAAATTCGCGGGTTAAAGCTTCTACCGTTAACAGCTTTAACCCGCGAATTTAGTCAACTAGCAGAATAGTTTTAAATGATTTAGTTATGTAGCAATAAAAAAGTTGCTTGAAATTAAAAATAATAAATATTGATTATTTTTTGAATTGATTGACATTAGAACATTCAAATTTCATATACAAAGGCTTTTGCTTCGTAATAATAATTAAAAATTAAATTTTATAAACAAAAAACATACAAGTAAGGTATATTGTTTGTGTTTTCATTTTGTGAGTAAGTTAGAGAACTTCTTGTCATTGTTAAACATATTGCATAATTTGTAAGATAATTATTAACAAAACGGTACAATAGCTGCACTAATAAAATGTATTTTTATTAAGGCGCATCCATACTAACCGTCGACCCTACCAAGCAGCGCGTACGCACCCGTCAGAGAACTGTGTAAAGTACGAAATAATTTCACGCATCACGTGTCCCGCTCCCGTATAATGACCCGAGAATCTCCCGGGCTGTGTCCCGCACAAAACAAACATCGCCCTAATAAGAGAATGAATAAGACCCCCGAAGAATCCTTTCGGAAAGAAATTGCTTCGGTTGAAGGAAATTAATGTATGTTAAGGATTGTTTACTGACGTCCTATTGTATGTAGCCTTTCATTGCTAATGTTTTAGATCGATGATTTAGCTTCCTATCCAGTTTACTATCAGAATAAATTAAAGCCAATTGGTAACGTATAGCTCAGAAAGTCTAAGCTAAAGTTTCAACAAAATCCATACAGTTTCTTTTTGCGTGAAAGAGTAAAGAATAACATAAAATAATTACTTATATAGGTATGCTATTTCCAAGTTAAAAAAAGCACCAGACTTTTATTACTGATATAAAAGTCAATAATTCTCGAAATCGTCAGAAAAATCATTTTCCTAGCCCTAACATTAACCGTCACTTTAGTACATGACCAAGGTCATGTATTGGCAAGAGTAATAGCTGAAAAGAGAGCACTATGCCTTTTCTCCTGACTACAAATTCTCCTTTTAATTTATCATTCATCATACATAGAATTGCTTACATCAAAAATGAAAGGGTAAACACCAATCTGCGACAGAACCAATAAACTTCGAACCAACAATACGAAGAGATCAAACAATTGAATCCCACCGCAATCACACCGGCTGCCTCCATAGATTGTGTTGACAAAACCAATGAACATTCTTAATTATTTGCCCGCTTCATGTAAACAATGACCTTAAACAAAAACCACAATAACCTGACCTCTTTCCTACCACATACATTACGTACAACGCCAATGATTTTTAATGAAGTCAACACAGGTCATTGATAAATGGTAGTTTCAAACTATTGTTTGATATCGCATGTAGGGTCTGTCTCAATTAAAAATATTGCTAACAAGACAAACAGTTGTCGCTTGAATTTTTGGATTTTAATTGGATATTTGGATAGAGATTTTTCGATAATGGCGTATGGTGACTTTTGCGGTATACGGACAATGATATATAAAAAAAAATGGTTTATATTACGTGCAATGTCATAGTAGTACCCATAATACGGTATTTTATACTGGTAATAGTAGTTATTTAACTATATAATACCATATTATGGGTGAAGATAATCTTAAGATATCAGAAATATTTTTTTATTATGATGCATGTGCAGTCTCAAGTCTTTGTTCTATTTAAACATTCCAATCAAAAGTAATTCTGTAAGAAATCCTTTTCTATTCGATACAACAACACTAATTTATTAAATTACTTTTCAAAATTCAAGCAGGTATAATAATTATATCACTGAGAAAATTCAATACAAATTCATGATGGAATAAAATGTTACCATTTTTATCTAACCTGTATTCACAAATAGCTAAAGGTATGTGACAGCCACTAAAACTTCGAAAAGGATTTGGAATATTGCATAAAATATTACAAATACAAAAAATATATTTTAAAATTGAAAACTTTTAAACTAACAAAGCCGGTGGCATTATCTACTTGTGAAGGAGCACTCAATTTGGGTGAAGGGCTCAGTGGTCATACGCCACATGCTTTAAAATGGGGAGCAAATTTAAGTGATGGGGGCATTTTATATAAGTATCGATAGTTTAAATAGTAAGAACTGAATTTAAATTATCGATGTCCTTCAAAAAATTATTATATTTATTTTTGTTATAAAACGTAAGCCTAAAATTTTAACCCATAAAATTCAATTAGGTAATCCATTGTTTTTAAACCTGTTTATTTAATTTAATTTTTTATTAACATTATACTTTGATGACATAAAATATTAAATGTATTTGTTATCAATTTACCTACAGTAGGTATATGGAATTATTATTTCATTCATAAAAAGTTTACACAAGGATAAGATTTATTTAATAATAATGCCAACACTTTTATTTTTATTTTGTATTATTTATTTCTGTCAATTGTTGTTTTTTTTAAAACAGCACTAAAATTTCGTTTTTATTGGAAAAATTATGTAATAAAAGCAATATATCGATAGCTAAAATCCTTTCCCTTCTCTAACAATACCACCCCTAGCATTTTGACCTGACGGGACATCTAAATATTTAAAAAGCTCTTATGCCATAATTACTATGATTTATTACCCTAGTTTAATCAGTTATGTCTACATAGTATAACTATTATAATTTATTATACAACAACATTGAAGGTATTAAATTTAGAGGCTAGTTTTATAAATACGATGCCCCAACTATTATCGTGCACTTCGTGCCCAAAAAACTGCACTCTCTGCTATTTAGAAAGCTTAGACCACATTCCAAAGATATTGGCCCAATGCGGCACTAGATATATCCAGAGAATTGGTTTCGTTCAGCTTATAATATGGTCACCTATTACAGGCATGTGCTAAGCATTATACATATTAATTAATCCCCCCTTTTATTTTCATGTTATAATACTTTTTTTTTTAATTTTTAATTTGTTTTGCATTGTAATTGTGTCCTCGGCAGCTATCAGAAATAAAAACTTCTTTCTATCTTTCTCCATCTCAAAGTTTTGTTTTACCTTTAGCGGATGGTAAGTCACATTATTTAGTAGCCCTAGTAGGTAACCTATAATTATAAAAAGTGAGATCCAAATGGGTACTGCCGTTCGGAATCTAACTTGGATCTCATGTTTCTAATGTCAGTCGCTTGTCCATTCAGCATGTTCGTTAGTTCAGTAATATTTATTAATTTTAATTTTCTACCTTTTCGAAATGGAGAAACACTAATACTGCTGGGTACTGTTCCCCTCAAATGATGCAAAAGGTCTGACGAGTGGATCAATTTAGATTGCTGTCATTTTCAAACTTTTGACAGCGATATCAAACTCGTCCATATCGAATGGTTGTTTTTTTGATATTTCACTATGTGTATGAACTCAACAAACTCAAAGTCAAAGTCAATTCTTTTTATTCATTTGGATCACATACATGATACGTATAAACGTCATACAAAGCCAAAAAAAGGTGTCAGTAAATTTGCCTACGGCCAGTTCACTGGCAAGGTTGAGCTCTGAGAAGAACTTGGCAAGAAACTCAGGCCGATCTTTTTAATCGCCATAGTTGTTACAATTTTAATTGGTTACAGTTTGAAATATCACAGAAAGTACAGAATCAAAACTGAAAACCAAAACAGCATATCTGCATAACATTCGGCTTAGTCTCATTATCAGTACCGTCGCAGGACATTTTAGTGTTATCTTCGGTCGTCATCTCAGGGGTCGTAAATTGGTCAGCCTCGGTCTTGCGGGACAACCCTAGTGTCAAGATGAACCTCGTTTTATTATGAGAAGGGTCACTTGCTAATGACTTTAGTGGTTTTTGGATTAAATAAGGGCATATAGTTGAAGTTTGGTATTTGGTTTTTGGTGTGGTGATAAATAGTAATGTGTGTTTATGAAACTTTGTTTTCTGAAACACGTCAGTAAATCACAAACTTTCACATGATTTTTTTTTAATAATGCTGCAACGGTATGTGCCTATAATATTTTGAACACCATTCAAACGATTTTCATGAAAATTACCCTCTTACCTCTGTTGGATAATATTTCATCATCATAATCATCAGCATTATCACCCTAATGGCGTCCACTGAAGGACATAGGTAGGCCTCATCTAAATAGGTGGTAGTTAGCCTAATGTTATCACGCTGGCCAGACCTGTTGATATAATATTTACAGGATCATCATCATATCAGCCGCAGGAAGTCCACTGCTGGGCATAGGCCTCCTCAAGAGATTTCCAATAGGGCCGGTTTTATCAGGATCGTACTTAATAAATATTAATTCAGCAAAAATTTTAAAATATTTTATGCGACACTATTTTTACCCGACTGCCAAAAAGGAATGTAATGTTTTTTAATATTATTATCAAAATTCTAACCAAAACTATGTACTATTTACAACTACTGATTTTCTTTATGCTATGCATAACCTAAAAATGTATACGTGACTTCGCGCGGGTGATGTGTCAGCAAAAAGTAGTCTATAATAATATGCAGCTATTCTAGACTATAATGTACCAATTCTCGCGTGATTGAGTAAAAAAAAACAAACTTCCATCCATACATACATCTATCCATATATTTATTTATAATAATATATTAAGAAGTAATATTATTATAATATAACACATTTATTGATTACAATACTAATATATAGTTCAATTCATCAAAATTGTTTGATGAATTGAACTACAATCAAAGAACAACTCCATTATTTAGTAGAAAACAAATAATTTAAATACGGTAGCAGAATAAAGTAAGACAGAAATATATCAGTTTTACATTGTTTGCCGCCACCCGTCAAGTGTGACGCGAATGCATAATCAATCAGTAATTCTGAGCGTCACAGCAGAGCGTTGTGACGTGTCAATCGCAAGGGATTTGAGTTTCGAATCTTTGTTTGAATTTTGAACAAAGATTTTTCGAATTGACTTGTACTTTAAGGCATTGTTTATTTTTAAAGCTTTTATTTTAATTTTTAGAAATTTTGAGGTATATATTACAATGACTCTACATTATTGAGAAAATTATTTTTAAAACATAAGATTATATCGGGTGTTCAGACAAAATTGACACCTTTTAAAATCGGTACGTCGATACTTTATTTTTTAATAAATGATTTTTTAATAAATACCTATCCGTTCAAAAGTAACGACACTGAATTTAAAAATTATCGAAATAAATTGGCTGATTTAGATACAATCTTAGTAATAAATTATTACTCTATTACTAATAATATAAGATTTAAAATGGAAACCAACAATTTGCAAAAAATAGTAAATTACTAATAAATAATGAAAATTAGGTTTAACCTAATTTTCATTATTTATTACTTTACTTTGCTCACATTACTCTTCGTTGTATATAAATATGTGTACCTAGAGGTAGGAGTTTTTTAACAGAAGTCTAACAAATTTCTGTAGAAAAAATTCTACTAACAACAATTTTCTTTGATCCATTTCATCCAGTTCACCTCAGTACGTAGACAATCACAATCGTCTGCGGTTATCTCCAAAGGGGAACACGACAAAGAAATGGCTTGAATGAATGGATTTTAATTTTAAAAGCTTTTGCAGGCGTTTTTCGGAATCCGCCTTACCCCTGGGACTCACCGGTGATTATTGATGTTTTGACAACTCATATTTACAATTAATTATGTTAATGGATTATGGAAGCAACCATTTTCCTTATAGTTTTTTTTCTTTCGAGATTTTTAAAAGAATGTACTTTTTATATGAAATTGTTTGGTGAATATTAGAAAAGTTAAACATGAAGTTCGACTCCATCGAAAATTTGAAAATGACAGCTAATTTTCGGTTTTGTTTCTAATTCCAATGTCAAGATTCTCTTCAAGATTCGAATGTCAAGATCTCTGTTTTAACCCATCATTTTACCTATCAACAATAATAGTAGAAGTACAGTTTCAAAACATAGCTCCAACAAAGTGACGACAATACTTATACAATTACGTCACAGTTACTCCGTACAGTCTGCTCTCTATGTGGTCACTGCAGCAATTCCTCGTCGTGATTGGTCGAATTTCCCACGAGGGCCGCGACTCAACTCTTAATTTCTTGCTCGAACTACCCTCAGTCTTGTTAGTACTTGGTGACTACTCCAAGAATTATTTAAGTACGTGCAACAGTTACTGAAGTTTTATAGTTTTATATAACAGAAGAACTTTTATCTTAGAAGTATCTAAGAAGTGTATAAGAAAGAAAAACTTCTTTATTATATATTTTCATTGATAAATAAATACTTCACTTATGCAAACTGTTTCTAAAGTGTTATTTTTAGTAGCAATACTCACGTGGTATGTTAGTAAAAAGTAGCCTATGTTCTATTCTAGACTATAATCTATCTGCGTGCCTAGTTTTATACAGATTCATTCAGCCATTCTTACGTGATTGAGTAACACAACATCCATCTGTCCTATTGGAATTTATAATATTAGTAAGATTGGATATATTTTTAAATAGTACTACAGTGGCAAACTAGTGTAAGGCTCGGCTAATGGTACATAAGCAGTTAATCGTCGTCATCATCACAACCCATAAAAGTCCCATTGCTGGGCACGGGTCTCCTCTAAAGATTGTGGAGGGAATTTAGCCTACTATACTTATATTATATATGCTGGCCAGACGGGTTGGTAGAGGGTTTGTTTCGAATTTTCCTTTTCTCACAGTGCTCTTGTCTGCATAATGTTACATCCCTAGTCGCCTTTTACGACACCCACGGGTTGAGATGGGGTAGTGACTTTAACATAAGATAACATAGCATCACGCCTTTTTACCCGCCACATTTCGCCAGCTATGTTTGGTCCCATGAAATAGGGGGCGAGCCTATTGTCATCAACCGGGAACATTTGTTTACCAAACTCCGGGAAAATCTTAATAGTAGAATTTCATGATAGAAAAACCCATTACCATTTTCACCCGACCCGGGTCGAACCCGGGACCTCTTGCACAGCAGTCGTATACACTTCCCGCTGCTCCACCTAGGCAGTTAGGCAGTAGTGACTTTATGTCTTTTTAATCCGTCACTACACAGATAGTTGACACCTTAGCCTATAGACGCCAATAAATATTTTAAAAAAAACATAATTACTTTGCGTTTGCTAACAAACCAAAATGACAATCCCGCTAATGTTACCCACTGAACTTACAAGCTTGCAAAACATGCAAGCATTAGAAATTATTCAGACCAAATAAGTGAAAGAGTAAGTAAGAGATCACAAAGCATGTTTACATGAGTGATATAAAACAAAACCGGTGCGGTAAGTGGCGTGGAACGAGGAAGACTGATGAATATTAAGAGTGTGCGCAACCATTCGGTAACAGCCATCTCTGTGACATCACAGTTAGGGTGCCAAAATATAAATTGGCCGTGTCGCAATCAAGTTTATTGGAAAACTGGAATATTATGTTATATTTATTTTAATTCTTCTTCTTCTTATCGTGTGGGCTTGAGTCAGACCCTAGTGTTAGAATTTATCAAGTCACCTAGAAGGCTTCCAACTTGACTTAACGACTAACACATTAAGTGATAACCGGGACCAACGCAACGGCTTTACGCGCCTTCCGAAGCACGGAGACGCTCGAGAATGAAATTGCCACAAATGCCCATCATGGACTGACCTTGCCGAGTGTTGCTTAACCTCGATGATCGTAACGAGCAATGTTACGAGCACCACATATATTTATTTTAATTTAGTGTTACGTAATAATACCTCAACGTACACAACAATCTTAGGTCTAGTAATAAACTGTCATAAAAGTTTTTTGCGGCTTGCGATTTTTGGCAGATTAGATTTAATCACTACAACCCAGAAACGTCTCACTGCTGGGCAGGGGTCTCTTCCAAATATTGTGAAGGGAATTTATCCTACTATACCATGCTGGCCAGACGGGTTGGTATAGGGTTTTGTTTCGAATATTCCTTTTCTTGTAGTGCTCTTGTCTCTTTAAGTTTTCTCTCTTAATTGCCTTTTCACTCACGACTTCGCTACACGGAGTAGATTTATATATCAGCTATATATAAAATAATACTGGTTCTGCAGTAGAGACCCTGTGAAGGCACACGTAGCGCGAGAGTTGATTGTAATAATTGAATATTTGTTCGAATTCAGACCTCTAATTTAATTAATCACAGCTGACATGTTGACTTACACAGCTGACGTGTTGTCCTAGCTTTTTGGGTTAACAAATAAGTACCTATATCCTATTAAAAATCGTCTTATCTTACGTTTACTAAATTATTATATTATACACTTAAATTTGAATACAATTCTTTAAATACTAGAACTATCTATCGTCTAAAAATGCGACTGTATTTGTGAAGTATGTACAAGTTCACGAAGTTATACTTCCATTGTGGTTATTCTTTGTATTATAACGAGGACGGTCGCCGACGATGATGGATCGTGGCTACAAAATCACATGAGATTTGAAGGTACTAATGTTGTGTGGTACACAAATAGGGGGAGCATTTTTCAAAGAAGTATTGTAGTATTGATGCAAGTCATCGTTAATTTATCTACCTTAATGCAAGGTTAAAAATTAAATAGTGCTTTATGTTTCTGAGGTGTCGGCAACGCGCCCGTTAGGTGTCTATAGTAGTAAAGGATATAGTAATTCCTAACCATCAGGCAGGCTGCCTATTTGCTACCGTTGTGATATAAAAAATTGTGTCCCATTTATCTGGACACACGATATACACCCATAAACGCCCCACTGCCGGGTACTGGTCTCTTCCAAAGAATATGGGGGAATTTAACCTACTACACCATGCTAGCCAGACGGGTTGGTATATGGTTTGTTTCGAATTTTCCTTTCTATTACCTAACCTACCTTAATATATGCAAAAAACATTGAAATTGTTGGTGATGTTCGGAGGGCAGCTACAGAAACACAGTGACGTGAGATTACATATTTGATAATAATAATAATAATAGTTTATTTCGGACAAACTTATCCATAGCACTTAGAATAAAATAATTACAATTAGAATACATACAAATAAATTATAAAATTGTTATATAAATATGTATTATAAAAATCATTAAAAATTATTAAAAAATTACAAATTAAAATATTACAATAAAATTAAAAATAATAATAAAAATAAAAATTACAGTTTCAGTTGGGCATGCAAGCGTATCCAATGGCGCAACAGTGGCATGTCCCACCTGTCTGCAAACACGTTCAGCATGCTGTTTGGGCTGGACCTAACACGATTCAACATCGATGCACACTGTTTCCTTATAAGTGCATGAAAGCCATCAGTATGCGCTTCTGCGAACATATTCGATGCGCTGCAGAATCGGGGCAGCCCCAACAGCAACCTAAACGCGTTATTGTATTGAACACGTAAGGCGTTATATGCCGCTAGCGTATAGCTGACCCACAGGCTACACGTGTAAAATGTTTGACAATACGACTTAAAAAGTGTAAAGAATTTGAACTGATAGCTTATTTTTTTTTTCCTAATATCTATGTTTTATTGAATTTGATTTAATATGGTGTTATGGTTCTGTGTGTGATAAGAGCTGCTTAAAAAGTTCAAAGTGTGGTCAAAAATTACCATCAAAAAATGTAACGTATTCTGCATTCTTGTACCGCGTAATATAAGGTCTTTTACATTAACATTCGCAACATCCTGTGGGTTCTGTATAAATATTTGACAAGGCCGACTCCGACTGTCTTATGCTTAATTTATGTTGACAAATCATCTTTACCGAATAAAAGATGTGTTTGCAAAGGTGCCGCCCTCATGTAATCGGAGATATAAGGTTTTATTCAAGTTGTTGAGTTTGGATACAAATATTTTCTATTTATTGGACATATGATTCTAAGATTTATACAAGACTTGCTACTACCCGCGGCTTCGCCCACGTGGTATGTCGGGTCCTTTTCCAGGTGTCTATCTCTATGTAGAATAATATCATGAGCTGCGGTTAAAGTGTAGTTGAATTTGAAATTTGGCTTTGAAAATGACGCTGACCACAATTATCATGAAATAAAAGCAGAAGGAAGAAAATTTATCTTAATCTGAAGCACTTATTTAGTCGGTAACACTTAAATTTTTATTTAAAGTCAAAGTCAATTCTTTTATTTCACTTAGATCACATAAATGATACTTATGAACGTCATACTAAACCAAAAAAAGGTGCCAGCAAATTTGCCTACGGTCAGTTCACTGACAAGGTCGGGCACTGAGAAGAACTTGGCAAGAAACTCAGGCCACTCTTTTTAATCGCCATAGTAGTTACAATTTCAATTGGTTACAGTTTGAATTATCACAGAAAGGCACAGAACCATAACACCATTTTAAATCAAATTCAATAAAACTTAGATATTAGGAAAAAAAAAATAAGCTATCAGTTCAAATTCTTTATTACTATCTTAACTCCATGCAGTTTAGATGCTGAACAAACAATAACTTTAAAATTTTCTCAACATTAATGAATGTAAAACAGTTTCATAAGTATCAATTTCATCAAAACTATTCTACCATAAAGAACTCTCAAACAATATATAACGAAATATCACAATAAATTTCAAGAAGCATAAGAAACATAAATAAAGACAACATTTACCTTTATGAATAACAAGTGAGACAATAAACAAGTTGTCTAAGTATTTGGGGCACATGCAAATATTGGCTGTGACATCAGATAGTTCAGCGCAAGTTAAATAAGTCAGACTAAATCCCAGAAGGTCGCGACATCCAACATCCAACCAACGAACCTTTATTTTACCTTACATCTACAGCGGGATTCAGTTTCAATATTTAAATTAAACACCCATCACCAAATGGAGTCAGCTTATAAAGATTTGAATTTTGTTAGTTTTCAATTCGATATTTCATTCACTCATTTCGGTAGTTTCGGTAATTTACGACTCAAAATTTGATATTTCGAGACGTTTCATACCAAAATAGTCTCAATAGAATGTAAATTTAATAAGACAAGTAAACGTGATGTCTGATCTTGGATAATTTGGTGAGCCACGTTTTTTTATTAGTATGATGATGATGACCTTTTTAGAACCACTTAGAACAGTTTACTGAATGTAAAAAGCATAAACAAAATGATTGATCTAGTTAGACATGAATAAATATTATGATATAAACTAGATCAACCTGTAGCAGTGAGCACCGGTACACATTTGACATAGCTTCATAATATATGAGATGAGTTAACAAGCATGTAGTTACTGGCTACCTCAGATGTACCGCTGTATATCCCCCGGGAACGCGTGGATACGAAAATTATGATACGACATTTTATAATGTCACATGTAATTAAGTACTGTGTTTTGAATTATTTGAATAGTACTTGTAGAAACCAAAGGTAAGTTTGACAAGCTATAAATAAAATGTTATTTATAAAACTTCGTGTTAAAGTTAAACATATTTTTCAAAAAAAAATAATTTGCTGCCACCTCTAGCTGCACTCGCGAGATATATCAAATATAAACATGTAACTCTTTGAGCCTCCAACGGAATGCAAAATTACTCTAATCCGCGTCCTAGCCACGTGCAAAAAAAACATATATACTAGGGAGTTTATAATAATATACGAAGGATACATTGTGCATAAAGAGTACGTCTACATGACTACATAATATAAGTTTGATAAACTAAAACAGGCAGGCTTAGAAAGCGCTGGAGTGATAACCTAAACACATTCCAAGAAAACTGGTGGAATACGACAATAGACAGTTGGAAATGGAAAGCTATAGGAGGGGGGCCTTTGCTCAGCAATATGACACAATTTTGAATAAAAAAAAACAAAAGAAAACATAGCTAGGGTTACTTGTGTTGAACAAGTAAGAAAATAGTATGTATTTGTACAATATAGCATGCCTACGTATGCGATTTGGTCTAAAGAGTTGGTCGTCTCATTAATATTTGTGGATATGAGTTGAACCCCTTTTATTTTTACCTATTTCTTATTTTGTTTATTGTATAGGTTACAGTACCGAAATGAAAATTGGCAACCGAAATATTAAGGCATCATATATGTACATCATATCTCAAGCACCGCAATCTGCAAAACGAGATTCAAAACCAATAGCAACATCAGATGCTTTACAAATTCATATTTATTATCTATACGCCATCCAATTTTACTCGCATTTCAAACGAAACGTTTGGACTTTAATGTATAAGGACGACATTATCTAGTATTGGGATGCAATGTAATTATGTGGGGTCGAAAATGTCACTTCTTTAATATTTCATAAGGGTTAACTTGGGGTTTGGGCGAAGGGGCTTTTCATTTGAAAGTTGCGATTAGAAATTGTTTCCGAGTGCCCTTTGAAATGCTTTTTAAAGTTTGAATTTAATTTGTTATATTTGCAGACTTCTGAAAACAAAAGCTGATAACGGTCCATAAAAATAAGGTCTCAAAGATACATTTTTTGGTTCAATATTGTTGGTATAATATACATAATTATATAATATATACAGGGTGTATACGACGATACGACATTAAATGAAACCACGTGTAGCATGTGATGTTAGAAGACTATACCAAAAAAATTTAACAGAAATTTGCAATAGTTTAGACGCAAATGTACTTTCTTTATGTCACAGTTGTTCACAGTTTTAAACAACCTGTAGGTATTTACGTTGATCGTATGTTGTCATTACGTCATTCAATTCATTTAAATATCTCTGACTCTTTCATATTATCTTATCTCTTACTCTGTTCCGCACTGTTGTCATCGTCATGTCGAAAACGTCATGATAGAAAAATAATGTGTGGTTGTATATTCTTAAATTTTTCGACTTTAAATAATGTGTAAGTAGCTTTTTTTTTTTTTTTTTTTTTTTTTTTCTTTTTTTTTTTAATAATTTATATTAGAATATGTTTATAAGGGTTAACACTGGCTGCCTTGTCATTTAATGTCGTATCGTCGTATACACCCTGTATAATACCTACACAATATATATCACTAGTATTATTATAATAATGTCGCGATTCTCGCCTGCATTGACAAACAGGACTCGAATATCCTGAGGGCCTATCTTCATACACAAATAAGATAGTTCACTACCTTATAGTTAAGTACCATATAGTTGTCATATATTTATTTGTAAAAATTTAATTAATGTAAACATTTTTATGGACTTCGATCCGAAATAAAGATTTATTATTATTATTGAGATAAAATAAATGAAATTACCTTTTAAATTTGACTACTCATAGGTACTCTTCTAGGGCAGGACACGCTGAGCCCTGAACTATTCATAATCAGTCAATTAATTGCCATCTAACAACATTCAACGCAATTTCAGTACTCTTAACATGCTTACGTTATAAATTAATGGCAATATAAGCGGTCAGGTAGCTTGGCGGACTTCTGACCGAAACTAATCTGTCTCCCTAATTGTGTTAGCGACAACTTTGATCCCTCCATCCCCCAGGATATGAACCGACAAGAAATCATATTAGATATAGTTGGCTTCGCTAATAAAGGACAAGTTTTGCGAGTTCATATATCTGTATTTATAACGATCGTTTTTGTGTACCGAAATGTTATGGATTTGTCTTGTACCTACCATTGATTACAGTAGGTTTATTGCCTGCCAGAACAATGGAGAAAGACGGAAGATAGAACGACTTAGGAAAAAAAAGGATCGCCTTTTAGATTTTTATATTAACAAAGCTAGAGAAAATATTTATTCAGGGGAAAAGTGTACTGATACGGAAGGTAAGGAGGCTAAAAGACAATTAGATGAGGACAATTTTTCTTCCACTGATGTGTGTTACCTGTGATGAAGAGCTACTTATCCATCGAAAAAACTTACGGCTCTATTTCACTACTAGCAGTTAAGTATAATACGTCAAAAATGCATATTTAATTTCAGATAGGATATTCATCTAGCATTTACCTGTCAGTTGTGAATATTATTTCCTATAAAAAAATCTTTAATTTTCAACATTTCAGTGACGATAAGCATTGTACGGAAGTATGTAGGTAGATATTCGTTCCAAGCTCGTCGTGAACTCAAAAAAGACTACGACAATTTTTAGTAAACTAAAAAATTATGCATGAAGCAATGTTATTCAATGAGGTGTACAAATTCCTCCCTACATCTTGTTGAATTTTTAAAAGACTCGATGTCTCGCCATGCTGAAAATTCATTACGTTGCCGCGTAAAAATGCCACCCTCTTTGTTTAAACACAAAATCACAATAAAGTTGTTCGTGTAATGGCCTATGCATTTTGAGGAGACAGTAAACATTCTAAACCGTTTTATTTATTGTTTTAATCTTTGTATCGTGCACTTTCGTCTTTCCCTATTCGTAAAATTATGCATGGTGGTATTAGGTTGTGGTTATGTTATGCGGTGGTTCATAATAATATGATTTTGTTGGTGGTTTAAATTTCAGGCTCTTTCTGTCGAAAATTCAAATCTCAGTTTCAGTTGTATATATAATTTTTATATCTGATAAGTTTTTCGGTAATGAAGTCTTATTTTTCAGTTAAAATTATCGAACTCATAGAATGAGCAATGTAACTCTTAATACAAAATATAAACTCCACTTTATTTATAAACTTCGTAATATACTTATAATTTATTACTGTTTATAAATATAATTTACCTTTATAACTATTTCCATAGAGTTATTTATAGTGACCGAGGCAAGGTATAAAGCAATGCAAAACGGATTAATCTAATCCCCTCGAATTGTCCCAGGACAAAGTTGGACCGGACTGTCTGGCTACTCCCTAAAGACTGGACTCGCTCAAATATTAGAATTTCTACGACTATTACTATCGTTTTGATATGTATGTATGTTGTTAACTACTCAAGAGGAAAGCTAAGCATTTAGTTTTGTTTATTATTTTCACTCGTAAGCAAACAGCTCAAATTAATATACATCATTTCAGTTTATTGCAGTTCATTGCTGGACTTAACTACTTAACCCAGTTGTTACTGAAACAAATTTTTGGCTCGTATCTTTCTAATTTTCAGATATTGTTACCTTCATGCCTATAGTAAATGTGTAAAAATAGAAAAAAAAATCAGGGTTATCGGGAAATCTCGGAAAATGTGGATCGTTATAACGATCGGTAGTAATAGGCGGGTAGGTTCACTCATGCTAGTACTATTATTTCGTTAGAGAGACACAATATCTATTTTTGCAAGAAAAAGGCTTTATTCCTTATCTGAAAAAAATTAATTAAGTAATTGGTCTATTTATGTAAGAGTATTGTAAGTCACAAAGCACGGTTTAGGGTGTAAATGAGCTTTGCACTTCAAAAGAGTGAAGTTCGTATGTTTTGACAAAGAGTTCTTTTTGTAAAAAACACAACAAAGCTGAGAATAATTGTACTCTAGTACTTCTACTAGATAGTCAATTCTGTCTTAGCATGCTATTTCCCTGTAGTTTTTAGGGAACATCATCATTGACCTCACAATTAATTTATTAGGTATGCAGGGTATTTGAAGATATCGCCTTTCATTTTCTTGTCATTAGACACTTGGAGAAGTCGCCAAAATTTATCAGACCAATCCTGTCTGATGAATTTTGGCTATTTCTCCAAGTATGCTTTGATTGATTGTTACGGTAGAATCAACAAAAAGAACAATTACGTCCTATCAATAACTAGAATTGAACTAGATGGCTCAGGTTGGATATTTTCCTCAATAGGAGGGTCTTCGTTAGTTCGTCTCCTTTTTGCTAAAGAAGAGAAAGGTCCACTGTCGTCATCACTGTCGAACGACATGTATTCTATCTCTGTAAGAGCCCTTAGCTAAAAACCTCAATACTTACACACCCATGAAATGTGTATCAAACCTGAAAAATTGATCAAAATTACAACTTCCTCACAGAATCATCATTTGTGATATAAGCATTTACGTTATCAAGGGGTAAAATAGTTATATTTCTTGGAAAATTGGATTACATAATCTAATTATTCCATTTCATAAATGATTTCGTTTAGAGACAGTGGTCTTGATACGAAATCTAAATGCATCCCCAAATTACTACCGATCGTTATAACGATCATAAAATTTATAATCATTTTTCAAAAAAAAAAAACAGGAAGCAAGTCTCTTTTTTTCCAAAGATTCATTATAGAGGTTATAAATTTATAAAAATCATACTTCAAATGTGTTTTAATCCGAAATAACTCTATAAAAACTTATGGTTTAGATGACACCTCGAAAGTTAATTTTAAAAAATTAATTCAAGATGCAAATACGCTTATAAATAATAATTTTACTGTAACAAATTACACTCCGAAACACGGTCAAATGCTTATTACACGAATTGGTAAATAAGGATCTAAAACTCTGCTGTCAAAAATATAAATTAATTGATGTTATTTTTTATGTATATTTTTGATCTTTATAAAGATCGGTCGCTGTAAATGGGTTAAGGCTCTCCTAACACGCGCGATAACACTCGGTCCTCCGCCGTCCGCATCCAGGCCAAAATAGTGACCTTTTTCAGGTCGGTCCTCCTAGCTGGAGTTAGCCCTACACCTAGCTAGTCCTACTCTACATTTGCCGAGTAGCGGTCTCTACTCCAGCATACGCTTACATCATCGTGAATTCGGTCCTTTTACAGATTTGACCAGCCCACTGTAGCTTACTTATTCTGTAGAATAAGCTCATAGAGCTATGTCGTTAACTTTGTTTCTTTGTAGGATTTCTTCGTTACGAATTATATTTATTTTATCCTTCAAAGAGACGCTTATGGCACTTTAAGTTTGTAGTAATTAATTATTATGTTAATAATATGTGGATAATACTATGAGTTACAACTATGTACCTAGATTTTGTTAGTTATGATAAGTATGTAACTGTTTGCTTTTTCCTTAAAGTAAAAAATGAATCTGTTAATTTTTGCAACAAATCTAATAGGCTCTGAAAAGAGTCGGAGTTATCAGTGTGTGGAATATCCCGCAGGGTTCTGACCCTCTTTAAGATTAGATTCTATCGGTAAAGGATAACAAATGGGTATTTAATATGTCCTGTTTTACCTATCTATTTTATTGTGTTCGCGCACATTGTTGTCTTTCTCGTGTTTAAATAATGTAACTAATTTTATGTCTGTATCCTTTTTCGACTTTTGTTTTTTTTATGTACTAAGGTATACACAGAATTACGATAGCACATATTTAAACCTCAGTGGTTTTATTTTTAATTGTAAACACTTTTGTAAAATAAATAAAAAAAGGCAAATTGATTGATTGACTACGTTGCATAGATTATTACAATGATTTTACGTTATTTGAATATTTTTCACTTGAAAAGTGTTGCAGTTTTAAAATATAATTATGTTTTGATAAAAACTTTTATTATAATATTATTTTGATAACAAAACTGACATAAAACTTAACAATTTATTGAACATACTTTATTATGTAAATGAAATCTGTTTACTACATTAAATTTTACTGTTCTACTCGTAATGATACAGGTGATATAATTTCAAATATCTATTTTAGTGAAAGGACCTATTTAACGAGCCGTGAAACATTTCAATTTGCCACATTTACTGGCAAATCAAGCGAGACTTGCCAATTTTGGTTCATTATTGTCCAAATTTTGGACAGAGGACTTTGGCTGTTATAACGAAACCCATGGGATCATTACCGATACATTCGATATTAATGATACAAAGCCTTTGTATGCTTCATTAAATATTATTGAATAAATAAACTATTTTTAACATAAAAATATTAAAACGACTTCAAATCAGTACTAAAAAGCGAAAAATAAGCTGAATTAGATATTTAATTCCAAGCTAAATAATACCTACCTACCTGTTTAAAGTATAATAGCCTATTACTAATCTGTTTGAAGTCGGTGCCAAGCCTAAAGAGTTTGTTAAGCTACGTACTACTTAGTACATACATCTGTTACCACTCGCTACTTCACACCACCTCGCACTTGCGTAGTGGATGGCTCAAACTGAGTGATTCAACCTCATTAGGCTGGCACCGACTTCAAACAGATTAGTAATAGGGTATTATACTTTAAACAGGTAGGTAGGTATTATTTAGCTTGGAATTAAATATCTAATTCAGCTTATTTTTCGCTTTTTAGTACTGATTTGAAGTCGTTTTAATATTTTTATGTTAAAAATAGTTTATTTTTCCATTTTTAGTGTACTTTTTATCTAGCAGATTTAAAAATACTGGCTGGCAAACTAAGACGGAAAACCGAAATAAAGAATCTTCGATAGAAGGGAACGTCTATTTAAATATTCTAACAACACAACCTGATTGTAGAATAGAGGAATCTCAAAATTCTGAGCTTTTTATGTCTTTCTTTTTTCCTATAAAATGCGACAGGTAACAAGTATAGGTATACAATGTAGGTTAGATACTATATCGATAACTTAAGATATCATCTAAGAATTCCTTTGAATTATACAACTTTATCTACCATCAAGAGCTCTCACCTCAGACACTTGAAATAACACAACTTAAGGTTTATACATGGATGTGATATTTAAAGAAATCATCTTCTTACTCCTAAACATTAAGAAGTTTCCCTTTCAGTGACAGCTCACCTAAATAACCTACAAGAATACAACTATAGGTTTATAAGTACCTATAATGTTGAGAGAATTATCCTCCAACTCCTAAAAGTTAAGGAGTTATACCTTCCGGTGACAGCTCACCTGAATAACCTACAAGAATACAACTATAGGTGTATAAGTACTTTTAATGTCGAAAGAATTATCCTCCAACTCCTAAGAGTCAAGGAGTTATACCTTCCACTGACAGCTCACCTGAATAACCTACAAGTATACTACTATAGATTTATAAGTGCCTATAATATTGAAAGAATTATCCTCCAACTCCTAATAGTTAAGGAGTTATACCTTCCAGTATCAGCTCACCTAAATAACCTACAAGAATACAACTATTGGTTTATAAAGAACCTATAATGTCGAAAGAATTATCCTCCAACTCCTAACAGTTAAGGAGTTATACCTTCCATCACCAGCTCATCAACATGAGATGTTGACTATCAGACGTAAATACTTGAATATCTTTAAAAAATATATGAAAAACGTAACATGTGCCTATAAAATTTGAGGGTTGCCTTCGATTTCCATGAGATTCCATCATCAGAACTTGACGTGATGAATAGGGGACCAATTCGGAAGTATACCCTCTCTAACAAAAAAAGAATTTTTTAAATCGGTTCAGGCATATCCGAGTAATCGATGAACATACATAAAAAAAAAAAAAAATACATACAGTCGAACATATAACCTCCTCCTTTTTTGAAGTCGTTTAATTAGATGAGTCTCTATAATTTCGGTTATCAAAAATAGCTTTTTAATTTTAGTACTATTTAAAAAGGTCGCTGGGTCTGACTGGATGCCGAAGGCGGAGGACCGTGTGTTATGACGCGTGATAGGAGAGGCCTATGTCCAGCAGTGGACTGAAATAGGCTGAAATGATGATGAATATTTAAGTAAGTGACTCCTCATCAGCAACCCATTAAGTCCCACTGCTGGGCTCGGATCTCCTCTCCTCTAACTAGAAAGCTGAGAGGGTTTTGGCCATAATCCACTCACGCTGGCCTAGTGCGGGTTGGTGGATCAGACATACTCATAGAATTTCTTCTAGGGTATGTGGGTTTCCTCACGATGTTTTCCTTCACTATTAGCAGATGGTAAGTCACTTGACTAGTACATATAAATTCCACAAAGTGGAATCCACTTTGATACTGTCGGTCGGCGAACTCGGAAGTAAGTGACTAGTTGCCCAATATAATTTCACCATTCAGAATGTCACGGTATATAAGTAATAATCTATACTAATATTATAAAACTGAAATTTGTTTCTTTGGTTTATACGCTAATCTCATGAACAACAGAACCAAATTTAAAAATCTTTTTGGCATTGGATAGCCCATTTATCGAGGATATAGGCTATTTCACATCACGCTACGATGATAGGGGCTAAATAGTGATCAAAAAAGATCCACGGGCGCTAAACCCCAGGCCACAGTCGGTGCTAGTATTAAGAGCGTATTTACAAACAGAGTGACAACATCGCAATCTATTGTCATATTTCGTGGTTTTCAGTTTTATTATATAATCTGACCTAATTTGTAAAAATACTTAGTACTTAGTATATATATGTTTGCTACACTTTTTAAACATTTTGTAAAAAATAATTTCTTTTCATTTTAGGTTACATTTATTAAGAAAAAAAACTCTACATACTCTCGTGAGTATGATATAGATTTTGAGAGATCAAAATCAACGATAATTTGCTAAATGACGTTAAACAAACATTAATTATCATAAACATTAACATCATTAATAAGTACAATAAACACATTACTCTTTAAACAGTCGATTTTATCCCTATAATGAGACAATAAATAAGCTCGATAAAGTTCGCCGCGTTCCGTTATTATTTACCGCGCTATTTGCGACAAACGGAACGTGCATTGTCGCGATTGGCGGGAATTTGTCGCCAATATTTATGGCTATTATTACCATGCAGTTACGAAAAAGGTGATTGGGCGAATGTTGAGTTTTATTTTGACATAGGTATTCGAATTTCCGTTAACTGAGTTAATATGTAATTATTGATATTGTTTTTAGTATGTACATAATTTAAGATTCTAAACTATGGTAAGAATTTAGGATATAAAAATACGACATTTAATTCGTCTGGTTTTATTGTTTTATAAAATAACGAAAAGCCAGACGGTAAATACCTAACTTAAATGGCAAGAATGTGAATGATACGTGTTGAAATATACCTAGATGCTTCCATCAATCGTAATCAACCTATCATGAATTACTAAGAGTATCCCTACAATCGATAAATGTCCCACTGCTGGGCACGGGTTTCCTTCAAACATTTTCGAGGGAATTTAACCTACTTTACCACGCTGGCCAGGCGGATTGGTATAGAATTTTGTATCGAATTTTCCTTTTCTCGCAGTGAGTTACTCCCTGAGTCGCCTTGTACGACACCCACGAATTAAAATAGGGTAGCGACATTATGTATTCTTAATCCATCACTACACGGCGCATAATCATATTAAAAATGTCGAGTTTTTTTTTAAATTGATAATTTAATTGCTCCAGTACCTTCTCCACGATGTACATACATAGTTGATCAATGTTTCATTTGCACTCGTAAACAGACAATATTGTGTACAATTTATGCGCGGGTAATTAAACGTATCATGTTAAATGCAACCCTACAATATTGATGATATGCACATAACACAAGTAAACATGATATATAGGTGGTATAAGTACGTAGGTATTTGCTTATAATATGTATATGATAGAGGAGAGGAGACCCGAGCCCAGCAGTGGGACATTAATGGGTTGCTGATGATGATGATGATGATGTATTATTTTTATAGAAAATCTATTTTGTTGCAAATTTGGTATAAGTCATTATTGACGTAGATGTGGTCTGTTATACACGGGTCTCCGTCGGTGTACTAAATTTCTGCTCATCTCGAAATTATTGTGTTTCCTAGTTTTAATATATTATGAAGAAATGTATTATTAATATATATTTCGTTGCAAACAATGATGTTGTATGTTAAAAAAGAATATCATTGGTTGCAAAGGTGTTGTTAAAAGATAATCACTAATGCTGGGTTTCTGAGCCATCAAATTTAATTCATCGATTAACGGAATTTAAAAGTAAAACTATTGTTTAACTAGTTTATATAACTTTAATTTGTGTAACTTATATTTTATCCTATCAATATACTCTATACTATATCAATATATTTAACCCTCAGAAATATGTAATTTATTTAACAAAGTAGACTATTGTGTAGTGTCAAAAAATTTATAAAACTTGAAATGTTTTACCAAAAGTAAGGGCAATACATCTGAAAAAGTTGAGACAAGGGTCGTAAATCGGCACACTCAAACGTTTTTCGGTTAAACAAATGTGGGTAGATATAAATTAGCAGAAGACTGACGAGGGTACCTTTGACACGTGGACATACGTACTAAGTATGGGCAGTGAAGGTACGCACATAAATATCATAGCTTTTCTTACGAGGCTATAGTCTATAGGCGATAGAACTGTCACCGTGGCGCAGTGGTTATGATGATCGCCTCGCCTTAGTAATAGAATAGAATAGAAGAAGTTTATTGCCAAGCCAGGTGTCGTTTCCCACACGATAGGAATATATTTTGTGCTATTCATAGATATTGTTTAGAGTCTGGGTGTAAGCATTTTGTGTTAATTAATTAATAAGTTCGTGTAGGCCCCCGTAACAAAGAGCTTTTAAAAAAAAACAAAAACCACTCTGCTTGCACCGCCTGTTTTTTATTAAAAAAAATATATTTTAAATCTACAAAAATCATCATCATCAGCAACCCATTAATGTCCCACTGCTGGGCTCGGGTCTCTTCTCCTCTATCTAGACAGCTTGAATTTTATCAAAAAAATAGAATTAAGTAGTAATAAACAACACTTCTAGTAAATATCTACCCCACAAAGCATTTGACTTCCCAACCTGTGTACCTATAATATAATTATGACGAACAAGAGTCCTACCAGACATGTGTCATGTCATGCTGATGACGTGGCATAACGTGGAATGTCCACGTTATCTTCGCTTTGTATTTCTATAATTATAAAAAATTTGGTGAGACACTACTACCGAGTAACTTAACTAATCTGTTTACTTAAAATAATTATATAAGCCACTCGTAACAGGTGGATAATTTATAATATTATTTCCTCTTTATTTCATTTAAAACACAAAAAGTACAGTTTTAATTATACTAATATATATAAGCATAAAGTCCACATATACATTATTATTGTGTATGAAGTTTAAAATAAATAAATAATACCTAAGTATATCAAAAACTAATTTTACTTTCCTTAGCAAAATTAATATAATTATAATAAAATTAATAATAATTATTGTACATGTAAATGTCCTAATTTTGATGGACTAGTGTTGATAGGAATTAAACATTACACTACTACAGCGTTGCGATACATTTCAAAATATAAAATGATCTGGCATGTCCTTTACAGTTGACCACTACTAAATACGTAACTAGTCGGTACAATCGGCGACATTGACGGTCTGCCACCGGACAAACGTACCCCAAACATTTATCACAGAACAGAGAGTATTATGGACTAGAATTTTATTTCATTTTTAAATATATTATTATTAAATACAACTTCAGCTTGCGGCTTAGCCCACGTAGTATCTCGATAAACAGTGTCATTTGTTCTTTTTCCAGGTCTTAGAAAATCTCCATGATAAATTGCATTATGATCTATTCAGTAATTTCGGCATGAAAGCGTTACAAATATTATTAGATTCACTGTCTCATTTACCTATAGTATTCGTTAGGATATGCATGGGTCTAAGTTATTTTTATCACTTGAATATATCCATTTCACCAAAAACAAATAATCTACCTACGTAATATTTATTCATTTACTTTACTGAATTGAATTTTAAACATTGTATTGATACGATTTTTCCCCCTATCACAGTGATAGTATGTATTCAGACTACAAAAATACCAAAATACAGAAATATTAATAGGCTATAATAATAATTGTTATTACGAATAGGCAGAGGTGCATAAAATCCACGCCAGTATTGTTAATATTTGGCATAAACACGAACTCCGAGCTGATATACTAAGAATTTTGCGACTGAATATACCCAATACCAGTTTTACCCAACCGAACTTTTACGTAACAGTCATTAATTCATTAATGCTGCTACACCACAGACCACAATCAGGAAAACAGTAAACCTATCTCTGCCCCGTGTGCGCCACCTGCGCCCGCGAACAAATCTACAATTGTCGACTCCATTCATTTCTTTGTGATGATGACGTCGTGCATACATCACAGCGTGCGTGCCATTATTCTAATTGGTCACAAATTATGCCTGATCGGGTTAGCGTTTAGCTTAGTTTAGCTAGGGTCGTTCAGTAATTCAGTTTAATCTATTGCGCTTCATTCACTATGCTTTATTGATTATTGTATTGTTTTAAATTTTGTTTTAGTTTGTTGAGTTAGAATTGAACCTAAAATATTATTGCCCATCTGGCCAGTGGTATAGTTAACCATGCCAAATTCCCTCCACAATATTTGGAGGTGACCCGTGCCCAGCAGTGGGACTTAAATGACCGGTTTTTAAAGTTTTTTGTTACCTACTTGGTTGAAAAAATACAATAAAGAAAGGGAAATAGATTTTTTCATACTCCTAACTCTTAATTAGATTGTAACGGTTTTCTCAAGATTGCTTTCATGATTAATCATCACAGTTTTAATATACTTAATGACAATGTTTTAGATATCTAACAATGGTTTGCTTTGTTACCTATATCCAAAATTTAAACGAATAAATCATTGAATTTCCTCTTCATTTAGATTCCATACATATTCATCATAGTTATGAATGAATACAGTTTATTATTTTTATAAATATAAAATTAAGATATAAAGCAAACAAAAAGGTACACACGCATTAACATAACATGAAAATCCCATAAACATACGACATTTGTTTTAACACCCTTTTGGGTAAGCGACGGATTGTCAAAGTTCCCCTTACGAGAATGAAATTTACTGTATAATCAGCATTTGTCTCGGAAAAATCATATTTGAATCGAGGATTTGGGGTTTCAAATGAATTTGTTGTGACTAGGAAATGCGAGAGCCAAATTACATTACGCAAAATAAGAAACAATACTTTTAGAAGTAGGTGTTAAAGATTTGATCTTCTTATTTCTAAGCCCGACTGAAGAAGTATCTCCATTCATGAAATATTGTGTCTCTACTTGTGAGTAGTGATTTGCAGAATGGAAGGAAAAAAGACAACTTTATTAATGAGATCTTTGTCTTAGACTACGTTGGATGACTGTAATGCAAATAAATTTCGGTATGAGTGTATTTAATAGGGCGAGTAAAATAAAAATGTCATCTGAAACAGATTATTCAATTCATAGCAATCGAAATTGTGTTTTGTGGTAGATTAACTATAGGTCCAAAATTGCAATTAAAATGTACCTACTTCAGCATTATGTAGAAATAAAAAAAAGCAAATGGTACGCCTACTAGTGAACTAACTCGTTAGACAAATTCAACAAAAAAGTACATAATATAAAAAATCTAAATCGAAACTATCGCGTTTTATTTATTTCGGGAACTTTCCCTATAATAAATGCTATCATTTAGAAGGACATTCCTAACATTTTATAATTAACCATCGCAGTAAATGAATGCGGCCTATTAATTTAAATAAAGTTAAGAAAGTAGTTGTTGTGGTGATTACAATGGTATTAATTTAACCCTTCCCTTGTCATTGTAATGTCAACATAATTTATAGGTGTTTAGTTTTAATAGTAAGGTTAGCATAGACAAAAGTAATCTTGTTTTTTACAATAATGACGTCTCAAATATAAAATTTGTTGAGACTGGGCAAATTTGATAATTGTTTTTAGGCCAAGTTTTTGAAAATACTCTAGTAAAAATAACAAGTAGTTATAATAATTTTATTCATTAATTTTATCAACATAGGTAATTTTGTTAAAAATATTCGTATGAAAAAATATAGTATCGAAGATCACCTAAGTATATTCTTTCACCAGCTGATAAACTTATTTTATTAAAAGTACTTTTTGCTGTCGGTACTAAAGTAGGTACTAATTCTAGTAAAAGGGTATTATGGACTTTATCTGATATCTACACTGAATAGGGTTTCTACGACTAGTGATCACGAACGTATTTTATTAAATTATTATAGGTGAGTAAACTGTATATCTAGCCAGAAATTCAATATTTGATCTGATGCAGATAAAGTTTGTTTTTATTTCAAAAATATTTGGTATATTGGAAATTAAAATTCCAATTTTAAACGAAAAACGAGAGTTCAACCGTCATTTTCATAAAAAAAAAACAAACAAACCGGCCAGCACCAGACTCCACTCGGGTGCAATGTTTTATTCAAATTTACTTACATTTATACTAACGCGAGCGACCTCTGCCCCGGAATTGTATTCCCTCGCCACACCATACATCTTCTTCACGCGGAAACGTACCTACTACCTACTTATTTATTTTCGTAACGTACGAACCCACCCAAAATGTTTAATGTAAAAACACAATGTTCAAATTACAAAAGAAAATATCTTAAATAAAATGAGCTTTTGATTTCTTTGGAGTTTTTTCAGCTTTAGTGTTCCCGATATTTTGAATAGATTTCGGCAAAATATGTTTAGTGACAATTTAAATTGAAGGCAAATATTGCGTCCAATGGTATAGTTTCCCTGGAAAAAGATTTTTGGATATTTCCAACAGTAACGTCTTGAATGTTGTTCCCGTCATTTACAGTGATAGGCAATAATTGTAATTTATTTACTTACACAATAATGTATAGGCGGACCTAAGGCATTATCTACCAGTCAACCTTTGGATGATGCAGAGATAATTATGACAAAATATTATTATTATTTAGTTGTAATTGCATTACATAATCATTAATCTTCCTATAACAGGAGAATTACAACATCTATATTAATACAGTCTGTTGATTATTCGCTGTATTTTGCTAACTTTTTCATCATACACATATCTACTGCTTATACTGTAGGATCATAACACAAGCGATAAATAATACTGGTTGTCTTATAAATTATTATCGTGTTAGCTCACAGCTCATTTGCTGACGAAGTTGGTGCCCCATGGGAGTCCAGCCAATCACGGCGCGCGTGAACTTGTTATGGGAAAAAGTATGATCCGGAAACTTCCTAATGTAATGAACTGCGCTAGATTGTTTTATATTACGAGGTAGGTAGAAGGAAAAATATTTATGCCACCAGCGTATGGAATAGCCTTACTATTATATTGCTCGTGCGAAAATAAACAATGGTGAAATCGACCCGATAGGTGATCATTTTTTGTTACTAAATAGGTCCTTATACTTAATTGTGGTCAAAGTCAAACTCAAATATTTTTATTTCATTTAGATCACATACATGATAGTTATGAACGTCATTCGAAGCTAAAAAAAGATGTCAGCTAATTTGTCTGCGGCCAGTTCACTGACAGGGTTGAGCTCTGAGAAGAACTTGGCAAGAAACTTAGGCCACTCTTTTCAATCGCCATAATAGTTACAATTTCAATTGGTTACAGTTTGAAATATCACTGAATGGTACAGAATCAAAACACCATCAGTACTAAATCAAATTCAACAAAATTTTGATATTAGAAAGGTCCTCAGATAAGGTTAAAATATATTATTTTATTACTTACATACCACACGAATGAAACCGCGGGCGGAAGCTAGTACCTATTATTTAACTTTACAATCTAATTAAAAATAGGAAAAATAAAGCCTAAAAATAATACAAGTAGCTCAAAACAAAAGGACAACAAATGAACAGTAAAACATGGCGACGATGCATCATCGAGTTATTACAGACGAAGCGCTCAGTCGACAATTTTTCAACGAGAAGTGGGAACTCAACAATCCTTGATTAATCCTACGGTGAGATTATTGAAGTCATTGTTGTGTGGGAAGATTAGGTGGTTTTGATACTTGAAAGTTTATATCGTGTTTATTAAAAAAAGTACCCGTCAAGAACGGTACCAACTGCAACCTAATGAGATACAGATTCTCTCTGATCAGAAATGTGATGAATGTTCCTAATTTCTACAGTACAGAGAAATAAATAACAAGGGCGATACAACAAAATAGGAAACATAATTATTAACAAACGGATATTATAATGAGATTTAAACTAAAAAAGGTCTTCTTTAGTCGGTGCTACATTGGAAGTCTATTGATTTCTTTTGAATTTAGTATGATTAAATTCCTTATGGTAACTCATCATTAAACGTTTTGAGTAACTGTAATTACCATAAACCCGCGTAAACATGCGGTATAGAATTTTACTATTTTAAGTATCAGTGTAAAATAGTAAACCTAAATCACTTTAAAGGCTGACGAGACGATCTGGATTCATTTGACAAGGACAAGAGGATCAAAACATCCAATACAAAAGAATGGGAGAGCTTGGGGGAGACCTTTGCCCAGCAGTGGAATAACAAAGGTAGACTAAAAAAAATTGATATTCGTTCCTATTATCGATAGAATTTTTCACTACACACTTCACATATTATAAGTGATATTATTAGTGAAAAATTATTTGAAATCTTGTAAATATTTAAACAGACTGGCTTAATAAAAACCAGTTATATCTATGTGGCAATCAACGCTGTTTATTTAAATTCAATGATTTAACATACAATATCATTGTTTAAAACACAATAACAAGTATCAAAACCACTTGATCCACATATAATTTCACGCCAATACTTACCATAGAACTGGTGCATTAATATTTTGGTTGAGTTTTTCGCCGCCTTCAATTCCCGAGCGATAGAGGGGAGGTTATTTCCGAGGAGGTTCTACTCCGTCTCAATAAATTATACGAGATGAGAGGAAGCATTAACTAATTACGGACACCGATACCTGGGCTATCGGTATTCGGTATTATGGATAATAGATTGGCTTAGAAAATGTTAAGGAAAATATTGAATAGAAGCTAAAATACAAGGGCTGTGCATTTTGTCTTGTTTCGCAATTACGATTAAAAGTGTGCAAATCGTTAACTTTTTTTTTATGTCACTTTCTTTGTGAGAGAATATCTATACATGGAGTAAGTGGCTGATGTACCTATATACATATTATATTATAATTAGATATATAAGAAGAATGAAGTTATCAAAATAATTATCAAATTATTGCATTGTTTATCTTTTATTGAAATAATCATGCGCAATCAATACATTAATCTCGTTGGAACACAGAAAATCATAATAATAATTTGAAAAACCTTTAAAATAACGCAATTTACACACGTTGCCTGCTATACTTTCAATTACAACAAGCAATCACAACTCTCCACAACTTAAACACAAAGAGCGAACTCGTTCCCGCCTCATTGTTGCAAACGAAATGCAAATCCAGACATTTCACCCTTTGCCCGGCGTGATATTTAATTCAACAGAATGCAGGTAACAATCGTACGAAACACCGGTAACTGCTGTAAGTGTAAACGAAGAGGGAAGCATGAAAAATTTCCGCAGGAAGGAAAAAAAAAACAAAGTGAAACTCAGCCTTCCTTATTTCCCCTGGCGATGGCCCGACGTTCCCGGTTTAGCTAGGAAATGGAAAATATTGCGATAAGGCGCATTATAGATTAAACATGTTCCGCGAGTTTAATGCGTTCAGTGATCAAGTGTCTCCGATATGTGAGCTTTAAAACTTGTAATGATCTTCTGTGAGTAAATAATGGATGAGATAAGGATATTCATATGCAAACGTTTCTTGTTGCTAAGCAGTTTATAGAAGAATAATGGGACAAGCTTTTACGTTTAATATATTACACTTGTACGAAGTTTTCGTTTGTGATGTTATTATTTTTGTTTTAGAATTTCCTTACGATTGTTTACTAAATCTAGTGGTTAGTGACCCTGACTGCTAAGCCAGCGGTCGTGAGTTCGATTCCAACCCAGGACTAACCTTTGTGTGATTGTTTGCTCTGTGTCTGGGTTTAATTTATCTAATTGTAAGTATGTATTTACAAAAAAAATGTAGTATAACAGTGTTTAATACCCATAATACAAGCAAATATAATTGCTTACTTGAGACTAGATGGCGCTATGTAAATGTGGTAAAATATTGTTATTATTTCCCCTTTATTTCAATAAATTCACAATAAACTACATTTTTAAATATATAATTATATAAAAATACATTTAAAAATATAAAAATTTGGAGACCCACCGGTATCCAGTACATGTTTATTTTTATAATAAAAAATAAAATTGTATTATGGCATTAATAATATATAGAAAATTTATCACGAACAATATCTTCTTTAAATACATTCCCCCTCTACATAGTAAACTTAATTACCGTTCTAAATAAACCACAAAAGCTTATCTGCCAATTTTTCTCGTGTAATGCTTACTACTCGTACTAGTGGTGCGTGTTTATAATCGGTATTAGATCAAAATTTAAAGCCAGCCACACATGTTCCAAGCTCGGATTACAGTATACCACTACCCTTATGTCGCGTTATAGTTAGGGATAAAATTGTGGGTACATACTTTATAATCGATGTATTCAGCATTTCGACTTTGTTTTTCATAATGTAGTTTATGCTGTTTTAAAAATTCAAATAATTATTTTCAATAGGCTGTCTTAAGAAGCTGCCAATAGGCTGCCCATATGGCTCATCAACTATTGCATTAACCTTCAAGTAAAACAAACTTTACTGATTTTGCTTAAAATATGTATAGTTTTGAATAGGGTACTTTGTTATCCCACTGCGGGGCACGGGTCTTTTCTACCCTATCTAGAGAGCTGAGAGGGTTTAGTGTAATTTGTTTTTTGTTTACTTTATAATTATTCAGAAATTTAAACAAATAATAGTAAGAAAATTCGATAATTCAATTTAATTGTAAAAGTGTCATGTCAAGGAATGCTGTAAATAGGTTATTACTTTATATTTTACTTATCTCATAATCCATTAAATATAAACCTAAGTACAACAATTCAGACAGTCCTTTTAAAAATACCACGTAAAAATATTCTCTTAGCAAACTTATGGATTTTTTTATCTACCAAAAACGAACACAGGATTATCCATGGTAATACACACAACAAATGAACATTCGAGCCAAGTGTAACGCAAGTAGGTGCACATATGGTAAGACTAATTCCACACACTGCCCCCATTGGGGTTGAAATAAAATAAAAACTAAATTAGGGGAGAATGACGCAACACCCCTTCGATTTTTGATAAATTCCATTATACGCTTACTCGTATAACCGATGCATTACCTACTTACTCTCGTGATGTATGTCCCTCTTTAGATATTCATGATGTTAGTGTGATTATGTCTCTTCAAATTAGGTTAAAGCTTCCATACATGCTCTTTATCATATTGCGAAAGTAATGGATAAAATCTTTGGGTACCTATGTGTGTGTAAAATGTATAATGTAGGTATGATAATCTCTGCGGTTTTTTAATACCACTAAATAAACCGACGCGACGCGCCGATATGGCCTGCCGAATATAAGCGGTTATCTTAGCCTACAGATGCCTGCAACTAAGAGCATCATAGACACATCCACGACCCTTTAAAAAACAACTTACTTTGTTTTTTTATTCATTTCGAAATTCTAAGTTTTATTTTTATATGGACAACGTGTTACCATCAAAAAAAATAAAACCAATTCCACCTGTTTGATCTCCACGATTTTATAATTTGAATTAATATACTTAGTGACATTAAATCCACTATTAATAAAGATTTAATTTTATTGATTAGGCTACGTCGTTCGCTAAATTTTAGAATATCTTTTTGTGAAATTGAAAGAGTTAGAAAATAAACTAAATAAATTCATTTATAGTCAAGCTACTGACATTTTTTCTGAGCAGTACATTTATAAATCTTAAAAAATATGTTAATAACACCTCCTTAACACTATGGCTATATCACTGTGCTTTTGTGTGGCACTTTTAGCGGAAGCGACGAAACACTACATTTTGTGAAATCGACTTATTTGATTTAAATTTTAATCATCCCCTTGATGATATAACAAAATTAACATGGAATTTCAATCTCTAATCACACTAAAGAAAAATGAAAACAGACATGTGGAAAGCTTTCATTACAATTGCAAGACCGGCCCACATGTTAGGCGATGTTGCCCAATTTGCAACTACAAGTACAACAATCGCCCGCTGCGCAGAATAATTTATACTTTACCCGCCCCTACAATCATTATATCACAACAAAGGATACTTGATTATATAAGTTATTATAACTGACTATGAAATATTTTGTTTTATTGCTAAAGCGTTTTGATATTTTATGATAATTGTGTGCACAAGTGTTGCAATTTGTAATAACAGTTCGCAAATCTGGGCAAGTTACCTTTTAAATTATTTGGAATAAGATAATACCAATACCTAGAATTCGCAAGCTAGCGAGAAGGGTCTCAAAGCTTCGAAACCAAAAACCATTAACTTTTAAAATAAACTAGCTTCTTGGTATGTAGGTTATAAAATTTTATTCTTAAACCTTTCTCATGAATCTATCTATTAGTATAATCAAATCAAAATCCGTTGCATACTTAAATACAGAGAAGTGAAGATATAATACAACATACAGAGAGAAGCAATTTATTTTATACTATTACAAATAAGAATTGTTTTCATGTTTGATTTCTCTTATTATTTGATATAATGGAATCTATATTTTAATTATCTATACAAAAATTATTTTGTTTTTTTTTTCGTGTTTCTGTGTAATACTCGTAAAGTTTTTCAGTATTTTTTTTACCACGAAATATAAAATATTAATAGTAATATTGTTTCTGGTTACTTCTTATCGTGTGTATCAACTGATGGCCAGGTGGCTAATCAGCCGCTGACATACCAAGTAGGTTCACGTAACGCTTCATACATCAATACACCGTGTACCGGCAATCAGTCGCTCTGTTCCCATATAATGAATCCCTCAGGAATGATCCCGACTGCAACAATCGTGACTTAACTCTTGATCAATTCCCAATACGTTGTTCCACGGTTGTACGGACGGACAGTGTGATTTATTGTATTATATGAGCGCTATATGTTGTTGGATTAGGATTGACGTAGGTACATGGGTAGCCTTTGTTTAGATTCCAGTTTATCGGTTGAAAAGAGATTGCTGAATGTCTAGCTCAAGGATGGCGAACTTTATCGATAAATATAATGATTTAAATTATCCGTGTAGTGACGGATTAAGAATACATAATGTTACTACCGCATATCAAACCATGGGTGTCGTAAAAGGCGACTAAGGGAACCTTATGCAGACAAGAGCACTGCAAGAAAAGGAAAATTCGAAACAAACCCTATACCCACCCGTCTGGCCAGCGTGGTATAGTAGGCTAAATTCCCTCCACATCCTTTGGAGCAGACCCGTGCCCAGCAGTGCGCCATTTATGGGTTGAAATTATGATGATGATGATGATGATAATAATGATATCATACAAAATTATATGGCCACAACACGATAGGAGACCCGTGATAACAGCAGTGGGACGTTTGTGGGTTGAAATGATGGCTATTTTAAAGTTAAAGCTAATAAGTAGGATCGACGGACAGAATAACGGACGAAGGCACCCATTATCATTCTTTTGATACGAAACCATTCACAAGTAAAGAAAAATTCAAATCCTGTACTCCACTATTTAAAGCAAACAAAAAGTATACTTACTTTAAAAGCCTTTCACACCGAAGTTCGTCGTAATTAATAAAAAGCTGGCCCATTACCGGTGCTATCGATCTGCATCTTGTTCTATACAAACAACCCTCCAGTGTATAAGCCAATAATGTAAAAAAGAGGGTCCTATTACTAAATGAGCCGTCTCCTCTTACTGCTGAATATTTATGAGAGAGCGATCTTGTAGAAATAGTGAACAGCTTATTGTTATTTCTGGCGATTTTCACTTGTTAATCAATGTGTCGAGGTATAAACCAAGATAGTTCATATATAATTATAATACTAGGACCTTTTTTTTATTTTACACAACATTTAGCCCAAAGTAAGCTCATTTAGGCTTGTATTATAGAATCTACCCAACTGATAGACATATATCCATATTTCTTAATACATATATAATAAGTGTACATAGAAAAACACCTAAACTCTGAAACAAACATAATAATATGCAGATTATACAAAATTTGTTCCGACCCGGGAATCGAGCCCGAGAACTTACACACTACCGCTACACCATTGAAGCAGTCAGCTTCAATTATATAAATCGTATAAATGATACGGCTAAATTTTAAACATTTAAATTTATTTTAAGCACATCAATATTTATAATGATTGAAAGAAAGAAAGAAATATAATTTATTTGACAATATGACATCTTAAAAATACAATTCACCTTATTTAGTATATATTTTATGTAGAATATGGTCATAATGCCAAAAGGGTGAACAGGTCAGCATTATATCAGATGAAAAAAAAATTATTGATTGAAAATTTTATAAAAATGATCGGATTGACCGATTCATGATTAAATTATATGCATAACTTTATCATTTTACTATAGTATCCGTCATAACACATCATCACTACAACCCAGAAATATCCCACTGCTGGGCACGGGTCTCCTCCAAAGGTTATGGAGGAAATTAAGCCTACTATACTCCGCTGGCCACATGGTTTGGTATACGGTTAGTCTCAAATTTTCTTAGTCTCGCAATGGTCTTGTCTGTTTAAGGTTTTATCCTGTAGTCGTCTTTTACTACACCCATAGTTAGTATGTTTACTGCAGATTTTTTTTTAAGAAAATAGTGTTTGAGTCGCAAGGTTTGCATTTTCAAACTCAATATATTTGTGATTCGCCAAATTACAATAGTTTTTGATCTGTGCCGTACTGTAATGTGATAGTCATTATGTTAAAATTAGTGTCAAGCTTATGAGTGGCTTGACAAATTCAGATACCAATCCTTTCACAAGTCTACAGAATAAAAAGAAGTAAATGCATTTAGTTTATTTATTTAATCTTTTTTTTTTCTTTGTTTTTATTGCTTTAAGTGGCAGACGAGCAGACGGCCCACCGGTTGGTAAGTGGTTACCGCCGCTCATGGACGTTGAAAATACTAGGGGCACAGTCAGGCTGCTGCCTACCTTGAGAGGATAACTCTCTTTAAACCTCGTTTGAAGAAGGACATGTCATAGCGCTCAGGAAACACCGCTGTAGCAAGTTCACCCCAGAGCAGAGCCGGCACTGCGTGGGAGGAATGATTGCTGAAACCTTACCATTCTAGACGATATCATAATCATACTAAACGCACATACATCTCGAGTTCTCTCGCTAACCCGTGACCCTTCTTCACATAGTTTCACATTAACACCCGAATTAATTTCCCGCCTCTAACTAAACCGCGACAGCGCACTGTCAAACTCAACACATAACAAAGTTATAATTTATAACGTTACAGAAACTTAGCACATAGCATTAGCATATGCTACTTGAAAGTAACAAGTACAATAAAGCAATTATAACTGTCATATTTCACCCCGTATATTTACATTTATATTGAGCTGATCCGCGTTCGCAATGCAATGGTGACTAGAATTGTGTTCGTTATTTTGATGCTCGGAAAACTTTTGGGGATGCAGATTTGTTTATAACTGTATAAGTAGGTGTAGAAATGTAGATTTTATTGTGTTACATACTAACACAAATACATCAAATATCAGTTTTAAGTTAATAATAGTATCACAGTTTTGTAAGTTTTAAAATTTATGAGTAAATGATTATGTGAAAATGACTCATTAAAGTATTTACGAATACGAAATTTCTCACAGAAGTGTAGCGGTCCAATTAGTGTTGAACTGTAAAAGTGACGCTCTGCCTAAAACTGTGGCAAACAGAAAGGCTATTTTATTTTATGGCATTTAATCTTAGACGTAAACGTTTCTCCAAGTTTTTTTTTACGCCACCTAGGTCACAAACAGCATTAATAGTATTAGACAATAAACCTAAAAATGTAACGAATATTATTGCCTAATCTCAATAATCAGTTAAGTCAGTAATCTCAGTTTTCAGCCACGTATGTTTCCCATTCCATAGTATATATTTTATACCTCAATATCGTATCTGAAATAGTGAAAGGATAAAATAAAGTCAGCGACATATGCGTATTTGCAATTCGGTCCACGATGTGGCTGCACTCTTCCTGATTCCATTTGGGAATTACTCTGTCGCCGCAAACTCACAAATCAGAACTTTGATTATAACAACGTACGTGTATCGATGTGTAGTGTACAGATGTTTTTATTTTATTTTTGAAACAGATACGATAGCAAATTATTCAAAAACTTCGACCATCAATGAGTAGTAAAAATAGTGATTTTCGTATCAAAAAAATCTTTGTTTCATAAAATTATTCTATTTCTAATCTCAAATGTGGTTAAACTGACAGACAAAGAAGAAAATTTGTTGAATAAACTAGAGCTTTAACAAAAAAGAGCACAGGTGCCTCCATTTCAACTTCCACAACCGCCAATAAAACTTGAAATCCCATGATAAAATAAAAATTCTCGACATGCAGCGTCCAAATAAATAACATTGACAGTGTCCAAAATAGCTTTTTCACTGGTCAAATGTGGGGGCGCGTTTTATCCCATTATTGTTTCTGAGAAATTGTTACAGTTTTGACGAGTGACCTGGCCGTATTTCTTCGGTCGCTAGTCGGCCGGAATGAAAAATTTTCAAGTTGGTCCCCCTACCATCCCTAGGGTGTCGTAAAACTCTGTCGGACGCGGGATAGTCCGGCTGACCGCGCCACCGGACAATTTGTCATATTCATATGTTAACGTGTCCGTCTTTTCTTGCAAAAAGTGGATAACTTAATTCCGGGAGGCGGCGGTACGGTTATTCGATTTGTGGACATTCAAATTTCATGTCTTGTTATGGTAATACAGGTGTTGTCTCGCCTGAGGCGGATTTTGTCTTTATTTGGGGAGCGGATTTTTGCTCTTGTAAAATACACAGCTGTATGTTTTGTTTATTTTAAGCAATAGATACGCGTACAATTTTAGTCAATATGTTTCTTTATCAATAAATTTAAACTGATATAATCATTAGGATTGAACTTGGATGAAACATAATAGCTTCATACAAAACCAAAGGGTGTCAGTCAGCCAGTTTTCCTGTGACTAATTCGCTATAAGGTTAATGACAAGAAGTAGCAATTCCTCTCGCCAATCTTATCTTTGGCAAGATAAATTAATTTTATAATAACTAAACAATACAATACGATTTATCAGTCCACCTTCACTAAAGTGAAAAAAAAAGAAAAAGAAAAAAAAAGTGAAAAAACAAAACAGACCAGTTTTTATATGCATCTAAACATAAAGACAAATAATACAGTATTTTCTATTTCATATTTTAGTTTAGGACTCAGTGCTAGGGTGTCCACATCAGCCCACCGCGCGCCAATATCAATAACGTGTTGCAATTGATGACTTGTCCGATTTGTTTCGACCAATCGTTTATCACAGGCTTTACGACACACGTGTCCCGTTTTGACGTTGCTTACGGTATGGATACCCTAATAATGTAAAGATGTTCGTGTTATTTAATTATTTAACAGCTCTTACTTTGTTTGAACGCACTTTGTTAACAGATTATTTGTTATGTAGAATTTGTTTCGGTGGCCCGAGTTTATGCCTGTTCTTCTAATGACCTCTAATATTCTTAACGTGTGATTTTTATAGGAGTTACTCTCTAATCCAGATAATTACATGCGATTTAATTTTACAACACTTTAACCAAGTTCATTTATGATAAGCTTGCAATGCAGATCAAACTAAAGTACCTATCTAAAGCTTTATTGTAGTAGTCTACAACCTTATCGAGTGAAACTAAAATATTTTTACTTAGTTGCTTGACTGCTCAGTAGTTTAAATACTAATAATACGTGAAGTATTTCAGAGAATGGAAATATAATAACTTTACTGCAATTATAATTTTTATTTACGACTAGAAGTCTCGCGTGTCAGTCGTTCTTTATTTGGCCACTGCTCAGCTCCTATTGGCCGCAGCGTGATGTTATATAGCCTGTTACTCAGTGATAACGTAGCTTTCTAACGGCTAAAGAATTTTTGAAATTAGTCTAGTAGTTTTTACGTTTATTTATTACAAAAATACAAATATTTCCTCTTTGTAATGTTATATTAGTATACATTTACTCTTATACCCATAATACTTATACTATACAAAATAATAGATAACTGCAGTTACTACTGAAGGGCTCAAAAAATCAACTGTTTCAAAAAATCGTGTTAGTATAAAATGATGATACAAAAAACAAACCTTTACACAGAAACGCAGCGGGATCCACTCAAAGGCCCATTACACATTAATAATTTAATTAAGCTTATTACCATATCTCACTATTCAGTACCAATCGTGCAGTGTCATTTCACACCAGTGACAAAACAAACAGAATTTTTGTCACCATGTCCAATGAAATTAACGACGGTAGACTGATCGAGGGCTAGATGCTTCTAACTTATGACAAGGGGACACGCAACCATGTCACGGTAATGACAGAATAATAAATTATGTTGTAATAACTTATTATAATGTGTACCGGGCCTTATGATAGCGGATAAATATCCAGTGGGCGCGGGTCTTTAATTAGCGAATTTAGTAATTAAATAAACGTGTTTTTATGTAAATAATGAAGGGTTAAATTTCGATAGCACGTTAGTTATTATGTAATTACATTTACATTTAATTTTTGTAAGTACTATGTGTCATTTAATTGTTTTTAATAAAATAATTACAAGAATAAATGAAAAGGCTTGTTTCATAGACAGTTATTGGTATTAATTTGTATGTTGAAGGGCCTGGGTTATAACAACGAGAAGAAGTGAGAATTTTAAAAACAGCCAACTAATACCCCGAACTACATGCTTTAAATTGATTTTTTACTAGCCACCCGCATTGCACGGGTTGTTGAGATTTTATGTATAAAAAACCATTCGAAATACTGATTATTATTCATTTCAATTTTCCTTTAAACCTTTCCTGGCAATTACAAATACAAAAAAATAAACCAAATAAATCGAATTGTTCTAAATTTATTAATTTATAATATACGTAATTCGGTGATATATTAAATTTTATTTACATTAAACTTCTATTGGTTCATTTATCATTACTTAGATAGAATAAACTCTGTGCCGACGGCAACAAAAATCGAAATCGCCGTCGGAACTAAAACATTATCTAAAACTCACACAAGACAAATGTCTGTTTAATTCGCAGCTTGCTCTTAAAGTCTTAACTTGTATTGATGAATGATATGAAAGGTTTTTTTGTTAATACCACGACAAACTGACGTACGGCTCGCCTGATGGTCTTGGTGAAGTCTTGGTGAATTATATTTAAAACAGCGGGTCTTACCGTTAAAAATGTAAGAAGTCGAATGTAGCATGCACTTAATTCCATTATAAGTTCAATAAAAAGGCATGTAAGGGCGGTATAAATTCAAATAGTTTAGTAAACAAACGCGCCTATCAGCCTACTTAGTATGCACCCTTAGGGAGGCTCAACTAGTATAAAATAGTTAATTTTTAATTACAATTTTATTACTCACTCGCATCCCATCCAATTACCGAAAGAAATATTGCAGGATGCGCGAAGTGAATTGAAAACATTGGGTTTTTTTGAAAATGCACGAGCAAAGTCTATTTGTGTGCCAGACTGCGTTATGACGAGTGAGTAATTTATGTATTGTTAATGTCTTATCATTGCGTTAAGCGATTTTCTCTGAAGGGTTGGGCAGAATTAAAGGATAAAGGAAACATTACACTCATATTTTGCCAGCTAGTAGAGGGGTCGAGCCTATTGCCATTAACCGATACATTTAGAAACCCCGAGTTGACACTGAGAATTTCTTGAAGGAATAATTCAATACCTAGTATGTGAAGAGCTGGATTCGTATACACTCCCGCTGGTAGCGACCAAAGCGAGGTTTATGTTAAAACGACTAACAAATATTCAAACATAATGCTCTTCACATTTATACTATTTATGAATTAGAGAAAATATAAGAAATTATTGCAATCTGTTAGAATCAAATTTCTTTGTATGGAACCGAATATAATATGCCATAACTAAACTGCTTCATTGGTTCGGTGGCGTTTTTGATAGGTTGTGAATTAAATCGATCCCCTATTAGTATAAATATTCCTAAATCTAATAACAAAATTCAAAGCAATATAATAAATTCTCTTTTGCTGTGCTCAAACGGGTTCACATCACTCTTTAATGTAATGTTTGTGGAATCAAAATAACCATGTTTAGTAGTGAGAAATATTTTCAATCTAGGTGTACTTTGTGTCCGTTAAAGTCTCCCACGATACAAGAATATTTTTTACAAATGAGAAATTCTATTTTAAGACCTCCAAAGTAAATATAAAGAAGTTCACGTCTACATCACAAACCGCACGGATCCACCCATAATTCGCGAAATAGGTCGCGTTGAAACTAAAAAACCCTTTGAAATTCGAGTCGCGGAACCACACCGATGGAAATCTGTATTCCCCATGCTTTCACGATACGCATACGGTATCGTTATCAACTAATGTCACTTGGGATATCACAGAGTAGTACTTTGTACTCAAAGGCACCTGTTTTTTGTATAAACAAAATCTATTTTCTTCAGTTTATTGTAAAAGTATGCGATATTCAAATAAACTGGCTCTATTCTAAAAAAATATCTATTTATAAGATAAAATAAACTGGCTGATTTAAGAATAGGTGTACTAAAAATTTTTCAAGTCTTGTGGGGATTTTGTGTCGACCCAGAACTATAATTCTGTTCGGTAATGAGTTTTTGCCATACTTATAAATAAATCAGTACGTTGATATGTAAGTCCAGTCAGATATCCTTCGGCAGTATTCCAGGAAAATAAAATTTAAATTCGTATAATTATTATTTAAAGACCTAAAACACCCAATATTTTATTTACCAAATAAATATTTTTTAACTTAACTCAGTCAGTCTGAATCAAATCAACCATTATTTCAGGTTCTTCTGTTTTCATATTATTTCAGGTTTATTTATCATCTATATGGCCAAATCATACATATGTAAGTTTTCTTTTTAATAAATAATATTATGTACTGACTAAAAAAGGGCTATTATTATAATTTCGTTTTTAACATTATAAAACAACGTTAAAAACACGTGGTTATGTCGTACCTAAATTTTCACAATTTTCGCATAATATCAGAAAACAACTAAATGGTTTTTATCTGCAACCAGTTTTCATATATCCATTATACTGTTTGCTAAATACAACCCACGAATACACATAAAAATAATTCAACAACAGCATAATATTACATACAAATGCACTTGAAAAAGTGTTACCATTTATCAGTCAATAAATATGATAAAAAGTATTATTGGGGTGTGTATGCGTCCGTCGGGATACCGTGTTATTGTTTTTATTTTGCACCCTTTATATGATGTAAACGAGAACGTATTTTATTGAAATGATGTTTGATATAAAGATTTATTGCGAATGTTGCTCGAGTTATTTGTGTTTTGTTTTTTTGGATTAGAATAACGGGATAATTCAATATGGCGCCCATTGATTAATGGGAGAGTGGACGCCATTCTTTATTTAGGTATTTTATTAATGTATAGGTACCTATTATTAAATCATACACTATTATTTTGAAAAAGAGTAAGTCTTTAAGAATTAGCATGAAGAAGTTATAACAAAGTCTAAAAAATTAGCTAATTCTTGATTTGGAATTGCAGCCAAAAACACTCATGGACTGCCTAAATTTTTTTAGCTAGTAATTTATACTTTTGTTACTATATAAATATGGTAAATAGCTCTATACTAAATGACTATTTACATCTAAACAAAATGTATAGATATATGTTAAAGTTTACAGTAAAAATAATCATAAATAAAAACAGTTAAAATCCCAGTACAGTTTGACTCACTGTTCAATCAAAGTTAACTGCCAATTCCAAATACCTTGTCGAATTATTCCCTATAGCAATTTTCCAAAAACCAAACAATTCACCCCACCAATAACGAAACAACTAATTTTTCCTGTAAACAAAACAAGCCAATAATGTCACCAATAGTGACGCAATATTAGGGTAAACGTCCCCGTCGCCGGCACGTCCTTATTTACTTATTGTAAACTCACATGACAGGTGCCTTAATGGGCGAAATAACATGGCGGGTGCGCCAACGGTAGGAATGTCCAAGAGTAAGAAAATGAGGTGAAGGATTATATCGAGCGGAGGTTATGCAAAAACGGTATAAATTATACATCGTTTACTGAAATAAAAATGTATACTATTTTACTATAGTGAGTCTCTAATTCTGATCGGTGAGTAACATTTTTGTATATAGTTATTAAAGTTATGACATTTCAATTAAAGCCAGAAAAAAGACTTCTACCTTCTATAATGTAGGAATATATTTTGTGTGAATGTAATTATCAAAATAGTTTCAGTACTTAAATAAATAATTTTGGATCGTAACATAGGGAAGTATAGAATAAATGTCAACCATTACACTCGTCTAATCACTACTAGATAAAGTTTTTCTTATTTTGATGCTCAAAAATATACTGTTGATGTATTTATCTAATACTGATATTATTGTAAGTGCTCGTGTTCTATTTAAAGATATTTCAAAACGTTTAACTATTTAAATATCACATGACCAGTGGTATGACTTTTTCTTGGCGTAAAGTCTGTCAGGCTGCTGGACACGTTTTAAGTGAACAGCAAAATGGTGCGGAGGAATTTTCCGGTTAGTTAGGTATTAATGTTTTTTATCTCATTATATTATTTTTAATAGTTGAGTTTAAGTGTCTTGTGAATAGGATAGTATAGGATTTTGTGTCAGAAGTTGCACATCTGTTTTTCAGTCTTTCTTGATCTATGGCGCTACGTTGAACGCGGACCTCATGGGAAATCGGCTGTTGCTCGCTAGTTACGGTAGGTGCCACAGCCCGGCCTCGCCAACTACCTGTAAACGTAATTAATTAATTATCGATTTTCACTTACCTTTACCTTCATTATATACTATTTATTGAAGCTTTTATAGGGTTGTAAAATTTTCGTACAGAAAACTAATGTAATTGTTTGGAGAATTGAATTGGATTTTGTTTCCTTGGTATGTGTTTTAGTTTATTGTAAGTATAATTTAAATATATTAACGTTTAATTCTTTTGAGACCAGTAATGAAAAAAAATCGAATAAGCCCTTGTCAAAATAATTATTTCAACCTACTCTATAAATCAACATGTGTAGGTATATCATTCTGTAAGATTACAAAATATAGTTACGATACTCAACTTATATTCTTACTGTTATATTATAATAATCAGTCAGGGAAGTATTAACATTATAATTTTTCTTCCTATTTTAAAAGAAATAAAAAAAGTCTGTACAATTTTATTTTATCTAAATAAAAATAACACTAACATAAAATATTCAAATTTCAATTGTCGAACAACAAGTAAAATCTACCATTCTATTCACACAGGTCTCTCGAATAGTTGGAACCTAAACCGAGTGTCGTAAGTGCCAACAATGGGGACAGTTACCCTATCTCTCCGAACCGATAATGGAGCGTGAACTCTCTGGGCGCTTTGTCTGTCTGTCTGGAATGTCTTCCTACGAATACGTCCTCTAATATGTAACTGGGAATATCGACAATAGTATTATCATACGGGAATGCTATTACAGACTAAGTAAGTTTTCAAAATAAATGCTTTAACGTTTTCAGTGTTTTATTTTGTTTGATTAATACGACCAAATTGTTTATTAAAATATTTTTTAATTCATACGATGTATGTAATAAACATGATCATCATTTTAACCCATAAACGTCCCACTGCTAGGCAAGGGTCTCCTCCAAAGAATGTCGAGGAAGTTTAGCCTACTATATATACCACACTGGCCAAACGGATATACGATGGTATAGGGTTTGTTTTGACTATAATAATGCAAATTAATATTTTTCGAAGTAATCCAAAGACTGATTTATATAATGTTACTGTAGTACTTTGGAATTTTACATACTAACTAATAAATGAAAAGTCAAACGCGTGTTAGTTTATAATTATTTTATGGTGCAACAAAAAATCGAATCAACGTGATTTTTGTAAAAATAGTTCGAATGCCACCGGAGATTTAAGTATCTAAAGATATTTATCCCGCTAATACTCAAAATATTCCGTCACAATTACATGTCATCCAACTTTACATTTCAAACCTAAGTTCTAGCATGAATATAAGAAAAAACTACTTCTCACAATACCAAATGCTTACACCCAACAATCATTTCCATAAAATCACTTTTAACAAGGACCTGACAATCGGAATCAAAATGGTCATCCTTACATTAACCCGCTATAAGGCGTTTGGTCATCCAATAAAAGAAGGTAGGCTTAGCCAATATAAACATTGGTAACGTAACGATAGGTCGAATGTGCCCTGACAGACATAACCGGGGTCCGCGGCAAATTGTAAATAGTGCTGGCCCCCGTTTAGTTTGCAATATTTGTGTGGTTTCGTGTAAATGGAAAAAGGGATGTACAGAGTAGTGTACGTTCGCAGAGACTGATTTTATTTGAAACGTCTTTTTTTTGCAAAGACTATAATTAAGTGAAATGGATACAACTAATTTCGGAAGTATCTATGTCGTAACTAGATGTATAACGATGATAAGGCCTCTACCATCCAGCCTACTGGAGCAGTGGAAAGGCACAATTTTGCATACCTCGAACAGCACCCAGTAGAATAGCACCTAACATATTCCTCAAACAGCACCAACCAATATTTTTGTTTGTAAATTAGGTTTATTTCGTACGAAAAGTACCTCGCAAAAATATTGGTAGGTACTCTTCGAGGAATATGTTAAATGCAGTTCGGACCGGTGCTATTCGACTGGGTGCTGTTCAAGAAATGCATCAAATAAAGATATTTGTACATATTTTTTATTTAGATTGCAAAAACAAGTGTGTTTGAACTGCAGCTGATTTATTTATTTGCAATAAAGTATATATTATGGCCTATGTCCAGCAGTGGACTGCAATAGGCGGGGATGATGATGATGGTGAAAGTATATAAAATACAATTGACGATTTAATACAGAAAAGTCATGTTAAAATCACAAACAATATAATCTGTGTCATATTTATTGTCACATTAACGTGTGCTTAGTCATTAAGTGTTTATAATTATATGTATTTTTAGAATAAGGTATTTATAACTATGGAATGTAAAAAAAAAATATTCCGAAATAAATGAATATTTTTTACTATTAATTTTTTTTTTTCAAATTTTTGTATTATTAAACATTAACATTTCCTTAAAACAAGAATAATATAATAATTATAGAGTTTTATACAGCCCTGAGAAATGAAAACTTTAATGAAATGCTCCACACTAGGTCTTAACTATCTCGTGTGTTTACTACTCTGTATATGAAGGGGTACAACACGATATCGGAAACGCTGATGTGTGTAAGTCGACGAGAATTAGACGTTACGACGGCGGGGAATTGGCGGGACGTACATTGTCGACTCACCCTGTACCTACAGTTTACCAACATTATAATATACTACACACTTATAACTGATATAGTTTCTATTGTTATGGTACTTTAGGTATCGTTTATTTGTTTTCAAAGACTCAGGTATCCGTAGCTGGATTGTAAGAGGTCCTGGGTTCACTCCCGGGTCGGGTAAAACGATATTGGATTTTTCAGTTATTAAAATTTCAGTATTGTTGTCTGGGAATGTATCTGGCTAATGTAAATAGGTTTGTCCTCTATTACATGGGACCTAAACGTACTGGTGAAATGTGGGAGTGATGATCTTCTGCCTAGCCCTTCAGGACTGATAGGCCGGTAAAGAGAGCATTTTAACTTCAAATAAGTGCTACAGGTTTTCCGTAGTATGATCGATGTTCATGGGCAGCTGCCAACTATCAGTGTGAGCACTTGCGTTTTTCCCGCGAGCAGTGCAAACAGTGCAAATGGCTAAACCGCAAAACCACTCAAAATGCGGCCGTGATTAAAAACCGCAAGTGTGGCCACTATTGGTTTAACTGAGATATAAAATTGAGCGGTTATAAAATGCTGCAGTTTCACCGTAGTGCAGCCTCAGACTGACGAGATCCAGAGAGTAATAGAAAGAGCATCGTTGTAAATGCTACGGCCGTAGCCTTGCGTAGCAGGCTACGGGTTTGAAGAAGCTACGAAAATTTCACCTTCGCGTAGAGATTTACATTAAATTATAACTTTTATGTGTAAAAACAAAATGTTTCTGGAGAAGATACGTCAAGTGTCATTATTCATTATTTTAATAACTTCTGCCTGCGCCTTAAAAACTAAAAATCAGCCTAGTTTCCACCCCTCAAACTATTCTCAAAATAGAAAATACACAGTTATAATATAGCTAAAAAATATAATGAAAATTCAGTAACACTCCAATAGTACCACAAAATCATAATATAATAATATACAGATAAAACAATACACTACAATAGACCTGATATAACAGTACTAGACAAAACCAACAATTCCGTTTTTCTTATAGATATAGCAGTATGTAACACGCACAACCTACTTAGTACATATACAGAAAAAATGACCAAGTACGTTGAACTGGCGACGGAAATAAAAAGGCAGTGGCAAGTAGATAATGTTAAGATTTTGCCCATAGTTATCTCCACAACAGGTATTATCCCAAAATCTCTTAAAACCAACCTAAATTTTCTCCAAATGCCCGTATCCACCCTCACACTAATTCAAAAAGCAGCTATCCTCAACACCTGTCGTCTTACCCGAAAATTCTTGGCTTCATCATCTTCTACATAAACTGATACACTTGGCTTAGGCCCGTGCATCAGTTGTTTTAACCCCTAAAAAGGAGACAAAAAAACAAAAAAAAAACAAATAATAATAATAATAATGTTTATTAACAAAATAATACATACAATTTTACACACTATTCTACGCATTCTACACTTAATTTAGAGAATATATTTGTTACCAATTGTGTGTTGACTCCAACACCTTTGCTAAGTTGTGAAAGCAACTTGTATTAAAGGTGTTGGGCCCGACCCTGGGGAGAAGTTGATTTTATATAAATATATTTATTTTGTACAGAGATCAATGAACAGAAGGTAAAGGTAAGAAGCGTACAGGTTCTTATGTATAACTTTTGGAATAAAATATAATATATGTGTTAGTACTTAAGTAGGTTCTAAGAGTAATTAGGTAAACAAACTGTGTGTGAGTGTGTGTGTGTGTGTGTGTGTGTGTGTGTGTGTGAGTGTGTGTGTGAGAGAGAGAGAATGTGTATGTGGGAGTATAGAGCATAATTGAGATTATGTAATAAAAAGGGCGTCAAGTCTGTAATAATTTTTCCGTGTCATCATAGTTAATACTGAGTAGCCAATTTTTTAATGTGTATTTTAGTGACGAATTTGGAAGTGAGTAAAAACTTAGTAGTTTATTAAGTTTGTTGTAGAGATGAGGTCCTTGGAAACAGAATAATCTTTTTGTAGTGGTGTAGCGACTGCAGTATGGTTGGCATGCTTTGTCCTTACGTCTTTTAGTAAGTGTTTTATAGGGTGTTTTTTGATGTTGTAGAAGTACTGTATTTAAGATGAACAATTGTCTTACTGTAAGAACTTCACAATTTTTATAGAGTTCTGTAGTAGGAAAGAGAATGGGTCGAAAAGTGGCGACTTTCAAAACCGCTCTTTGCGCTCGTTCGAGTTTTAACATAATCGTTTTGGGGGCCCCTCCCCAAACGGAGATACAATAATTTAAGAGGGATTGACAGAGTGCAAAGTATGTACTTCTAAGTATTAGAGGTTCTGCCACATGACGGAGATTCTTGAAGACAAATATTAGTTTTCTGATTCTTTTTACCATTAGTTCTATGTGGGCTGTAAAGTTCAATCTATTATCAAGTGTCACTCCAAGATATTTAATGGTATTAGTACGTTCTAATTTAGGGCAGGTACAATCAGTGTATCCAGGCCGTAGACATGAATGCGCTACTAAAGAGTACGTGTCTGGAGGTTGATTAAATCTGCGGAGACTGTAAGTGAGGATTTTAGTTTTTTCAGTATTCAGTGTCAGTAGGTGAGTGTTGAGGACATGTGTGACCATGTTAAGTCCTTTTTGAGATGAAGCAAAGGTATCTGTCCAGTCGTCACCAGAAAAAGTGAGAGCGGTATCGTCAGCAAAAGCAGTGATTATACCGTTTTTGAGTTTTAGGTTACAGAGGCTGTTGACGTAAATAAGAAAAAGCGTCGGACCGATCACGCTACCCTGAGGAACACCAAAAGTTACAGACTGTTCGGAGCTAAGGAAATCTTGTATTTTTACGCACTGAGTTCGGTCTAGGAGATATTCTTTAAAGATGTTAAGTGATTGGCCACGGATTCCCATTGTTTCTAGCTTCGAAATTAGGTCAGGAATAGACACAGTATCGAATGCCTTTTTTAGGTCTAGAAATATGGATAGTACTTTCTTTTTATTGTCTACTTCCCTAGTGACATGTTCCAAGAGATTATTCACTGCGTTGCACGTCGATAGGTTTTTTCGAAATCCGAACTGGTTGGGAGAAAGAAGCTGTTTGTCTTCTAGGTATTTCATCAGTCGTTTATTTATTAAGCGTTCTAGGATTTTAGAGATTGAAGGTAAGACTGCAATGGGACGGTAGTTATTTACAGTGTCCTTACTTCCGGATTTATGTACTGGGTGAATGATGGCCTTTTTTAAATATAGGGGGAATGTGCCCGTGTCTAGGCAGAGGTTGAATATGTAAGTCAGTAATGGAGTAAGTATCAGTCTGTAGCGCTTAAGAAATTTAGTAGAGATATTATCCCAGCCAACGGCGGAATCTGTCTTGAGTGACATCAATATTTCCTCAACCTCAGCATGGTCAGTCGGTAACATAACAAAAGATTGGAGAGTAGAGGGTGTAAACAAAGGGTCTTCAGGTGTCAGTAGACTCATTTGTTGGCGTGTAAATTGCCTTGCAAGGTCTTTGCCTATGTTGACGAAAAACTCATTAACTAGGTCAACTGAAGTTTGAGGTGATGGAGAGGATGCCAATAAATAACTACTAGGTGCATGAGGTTTGTCAGTATTAGTGATCCGCTTTATCACCTTCCACATTTTCTTATTGTCAGTTGATGCTTCTCGTAGTTCAGTACGGTCAAAGTCTCTTTTAAGCTTTTTTATGATTTTCGTGCAAAAGTTTCTGTATCTGGAGTAAGTGAGTCTTAGTACAGGATTGTTAGGAGAGTGTTTGAGTTTCAGGTGCATAGCATCTCTATTTCGCATACAGCGAAGCATGCCTATCGTCATCCAAGGTTTGAGGAGACGTGTGGAGTTGGTAACTTTAATAATCGAGGTTTGAGAGCTAATAAGTGTAGAGAGAGTGTTGATTAGGTATTCAGTAGCTTCATTGGCATTAGTCAGTTGGTAGATTGGTTGAAAATTTACAGCACTCATCTCAATATCTAGGGATACGTAGTTTATTTTGGTAATAGTATTTAAGTTTGATTTGATATATTTTTTTAATTTTAGGCAAAGTATTACCGAATTATGGTCAGTGACAGAAGATTCGATAACCAGGGTTAACGCTGACATGTTAGATTTAAGCATGACATGGTCAAGACAGGCTTTCTCTCGAGTAGGTAAATTATGGGCAGGTAAGAGACCATGAAAAGCTACAAGGTTTAAGTAGTCCAAGACATGGTGAGAGGGCGAAGAAGAGGCGATATCAAGGTTAATGTCTCCTACAATAATAATATTTTTAAAAGAGGTGAGGTTTGATAGCAATGAGTCGAGGGATTGCAAAAAGTTTCTTACATCTACTATAGAGGGGGATCGATAGATACAGATTATAGCTTTTTCAGTACCAATTTTTATGACTAGACAACTAGCATCAGATAGGTCTGGTTCCTCGACAGTGTAATTGTACATATTGTACTTCTTTATATAGAGAACCACACCATCATTTTGATTTAAGAGTTTCTGTGTTTGAAAATTAGAATAGTTGTCAATAGTTGGAACTGAGTCATCACGTTTCAGCCAGCATTCAGTAAGTACCATAATTTCACAGTCAAGGTTTATTCTACAAAGAAGAGTTTGGAAAGAGTCGGAGTTTGAATGAATAGAACGTATGTTCTGGGTGATTATTTTTAGTTGTTTGGTGGCATTGGAAACATACTTAGCGCATTCAGCTGGTTTACAGCGAAATGAGCTAGAGACAGAGAGCTGGTCAATACAGCTCATAATATTGGTTACAGTATCCACTGGTAAGTCATATTACGTGTTGAAGTGCAATGAGAAGACCAATTATTAAATAGTATATGGTCTGTAGTATTTCGTAGGCACATGAAAGAATAGTACAGTAGATAGCTTGACACGGACTTAGTCATTAACTTTGCGTATGTATTGATGGTTTCATTACAAAGATTATTGGGGGACTTGACAGTATCTTGGTTTGTATTATGATATTTGTGTGTAGTATGTGTTTGTAAGTGTAGTTTGTTTGTATAGTTATTAGTCACAGTGTATATAGATATTAAAATACAGAAAAATAAGGTAGGTAGCAAATTGTAAAAAGTTAAAATAGGCAAGTATAATTCAATGTACAAATAGGAAGAAATTATTAGAGTTGCATGTTGGTAACAGGATGATACTAGTCATTTCCCTTGTTGTTTCAGGTAGTCGAAATCAGACTCGTGATCAATTTTCTTTGCAGGATCCCCTTCCTTTCTCTTGATATAGATCTTGCCATGGGACGTCCAATGGTAGGCATAATTGTTTTCTTTGGCGAACTGCCGGGCTTGAAAGTAGAGTTTCCTCGCCTTAGTGGTTAGACTTTCGGAGATGTATATGGGGGCCTCGCCTTTCATATTAATATGCGATGTATTTAACCTGTTTGTTTTATTCTCGCGATTATATTTCTTAACATTAGCAAGTAATTTGTCCTTTGAGATGGTGCTGGTGAACTCTGCGGTTATAGGTCCGCTAGTCTGGGGATTTCTAGCATTGTTGAGACGGTAGACATCCCTTAGTTCCTGTGTCTCAATTTTAGAATTTATGGCGGTTCCAATATTTTTTATTATACTGATGAGGTCCTCCTTAGTTTCACCTGGCTGCTTGGGTACGTTACGTATGTCTATGCTAGAAGATTTCACATGGCGCTCAAGGCTCTCAACTTTATCCTCGAGAGTTTTTATGTACTCAAGGCTATTTTTTCTTTCGGCCTCTAGTGATGAGACTTTACCAATTAATTCGTCGTATTTATGGCTCATAAATTCCACAGAGGCTTGCAAATCAGCATTTTGAGCTTTGATCTGATCCAAACTATCTCGAAGTGTATTAAATTTATCACTTTGTTCTTTCCTCAAGCTAGTAATTGAGGTCATCAGTTCTTCATGGAGCGATTTTAGGTCCGAGCTGTAGTCTACGCCGTGTTTGCGTTTTTGACGGATAGTAATTCTGTCTGCGTCTAGCTCCGATGTAGGAGTGGAAAGGTTTGGTTCAGAACTATAATGTTGCACAGGGTCATTGCTAGTAGTTCCATTTGGTGGAGTACGTGGTATCGACATGGTTAGTGATACAGACAATCAAGTGTGCAGTAGGGAAACAATTATGTATAGGATAAGCAGATATAGTAGTATCCTGTTAGACGCCTCCTGCAATTGTATGACTGATTTGTGTCAGCGGGTATTGCTATGTGCAATTAATTAGGCACCGGGATCTAGTGTACCGTGTACCTTCTGGTGGGGTCAGATGTTAATGACTCACGTGCGACAAAGAGAGGAAGTGTGATCGTTCGCCACGTCTCGCTCGCCGTTACTTGTACGCAGCGCTCGATCTCTTGACGCAAACTACTCGCCTGGTACTTCACTGATTTTAATTTATTTATTTTTTGACAAAAATGTGGTTAAAAAATAATATTTTAAGTTAAAACCAAATACATGCACACGTCTGTACGCTTTCGCGGTCCGAGGGGGGAGTGAATATAATTACATACTACGTACGACAGTAACACACGTCATCAATGATCGAGTTAGCGCATGTGCCCTGTGCCCAATTAAACCCGTCAAACGTGAAGCAGTGACGCGTGACGTGATTAGATCGGGGCATGGACTCACTAGCGTGATTACAGGCATATTATACCGGTACCTTTTTATATAACGCTTAGTGGTTTAAACGGTTATTACGTCATAATAATAATATAATACCTAGTTAGTTTAGTTCGTGGAATAATGATTTTTTATTACCCGACTGTCAGGACGGGTATTGTTTTTCGCGCGTATCTTGTATGTTTGTAAATTTCTTTATTCCCACAAATCTTCCAAGCGGCTGGATGGATTTTGACAATTAGGGTATCGTTAGATTCGTCTAGAAAACCCAAGTGTCCTTAAATTGGTTTTAAGAATAAAAAGACTTCAACGGTGGGCTTTTGACGCCAAATTGTAAGAAGTTCAATTATTTTTTTTTACCCAACCTATCGAGTAGAGTATCAAAATAAAGGGAATCAAATGGAGATTACAAATGTATACATATGTTATGTATTTAAATTTAATCAGGTATAATAATATTACAATAATTTTTCGGTCTTTTCAGTGCTTTGCTCTCTCTTGATTTTTTGCAGTCGGGTTATTAAATTTTTTTAATTATATTTACTTGTTATTTTTGTTGTAAAATCTTCATTCGTGGAGTGGCGGATTAAGAATACATAATGTCACTACCCTATCTTAACCCGTGGGTGTCGTCAAAGGCGACTTAGGGAGTAAACCTTATGCAGACAAGAGCACTGCAAGAAAAGGAAAACTCAAAACAAACTTTATACCAACCCCTCTGGCCAGCGTGGTGTAGCCTACTATACCTCGCTGGGGTCTCCTCCAAAGATTGTCGAGGGAATTTAGCCTACTAAATTCCCTCCACACTCTTTCTGAGGTCTCCCCCTGCTGAGCAATGGGTTTATGGGTTGAAATGATGATGGTGATGTAAAATCTTAAATTCTTTAATTTTGTCCGTATCTAGTGCTTTTCACTTGTCCTGAATTTCGAAGTCCTTGCTGTCTGAATTTCGACATTCGAATGTTCAGTTTTGATATTGCTGTCAAATGTGAGGAAATTTAGATATGGTCGCTGTCACTTTCAAACATTTGACAGCGACATCAGAAGCGAACATACGAATGTCGAAATTCGTATACGGACGTAGCGTCGGGAGACTAAAAATAAATAATTTAAGATTTTACTTCATATTCATACAAAAATAAATTCAATTTTGGTAATATCTTGAATGCACAAAAGCCTAGTCTGTTGCTTGTTAAAACGCATCTCCTCTCATACAGGCTAGAGTCGATGCCCACGTTGCCACAGCTCGGTCATTACGTGATCCTGTCACGTGGCAAACACGGCACGTGGTGTCACGCACTCCTAATTCGCACATTTACACCTCTGTACCGTCTGTTATAAGTAGGTGTTATAATTAATGAACTCTGTTATTTATCTTAATGTATATGTTAAGAGTTTTACACGGATGGTGTTATACGAAATGTTTACTAGTTGAATAAGTTTATAGTTTTCATTACTATATTTAATTTTACGAAGAGTTAGATTTATGTTTTTTTTTCATTTGTTTTCGTTGATACATATAATGTTATTAAGTTAATTGTAATCATCATCATCACCATCTTCATCATCATCATATCAGTCCAACGACGTCCACTGTTGAACATAGGCCTCTCTTAAATTAATGAGGTTAATAAATAATTAATTAATTAATTTGTTTATTTATTAATTAATTATTTTTATTTTTTTTTACATTTATCAATTATTAATTAATTGTAATAGGACGATAAAATAAAATATTTTTTGTAATAGCCACAGTTCCTAAATCCGAACAATAGTTTTAATTTACGAATATTACAGTTTATCGTTACATTTTCTGTCAATAAATATATAACTAATATCATAAATCAATATCAGTCATCATATAACACAAATCATCTTTAAATAAACATAATACCTATATATACTGCTTGTTTGGCTACAGTACTATTGGCCACTACAAAAAAAGATTTAGGTATTACCTAGCTAAATTGAGCACCTATAGCTGACTAACATGCAAACATAATGACGTCAGCATTCTAAATATCTAAAGCTAAAATATAGTCTAGACCGAATCTCCATTATAGTGTGTGTCAATCTGTCCGTCCGTCTACAAATAATGGTGACCATTGTCTCGCCACAAGCACTTTACACCAAACCGTCATTAGTCTATGTTGTTTATTTAGTAGTAATTGTCTGTTCATATTAAATGTATAGTTGAAAGCTATACTAATATTATAAATCTGAAGAAGAGTGTGTTTGTGTCTTGGTAGAACGGACTCATCTTAGGAACTACTGAGCCCTGATTTTGACTCGTCCTAATGTCATAATCTTAGAACGACATATTTTTACATTTCAAAATATTTAAATAAATAAAATGAAATCGACTTTTTATTGTTTTTACAAAAACTGTCATTTAAAGATGACCCTCGTTATATTTCGTCATAATGCTCCCAGATCTTTAGAATCTTAGAACGACATATTTTTACATTTCAAAATATTTAAATAAATTAAAAGAAATCGACTTTTTATTGTTTTTACAAAAACTGTCATTTAAAGATGACCATCATTATATTTCGTCATAATGCTCCCAGATCTTTGGAATCTTAGAACAACCTTTTTTTATATTTCAAAATATTTAAATAAATAAAATGAAATCGATTTTTTATTGTTTTTAAAAAAACTGTCATTTAAAGGTAGTCAAATGATGTTATTGTTTATTTTACATCCAATTCGCCCAGTACACTCGCTTAAATAACTAATTACCTCGATGACGCAGTAGAAGTCTTTGTATATTTATTTATTTATTTATTTAACTTACTTAAAACTATTTTTACAGGAATAATATAATAGTTAAGCCTAATAAATCTTAGTATAAAATACTATAAACAAAGTTATTCTTGTGAATTCACTCAGTGAACAGCAGAATAATATATGAATAAATATGATATATGACTGCGGCACAAGAGACAGGTACCAGGTTCCATAAGTTCAATCCTATCGACCTAATATAGCTTGTGACATGTGTTTCTAATGCATCTCTACCTACCCTGGCCTGATGTTGATCTACAATGTTTCACATCGTTATGTTGTCTAACCCTCCAGCACCTTGTAATTAACACAACGCGAAATAATTCAGCGTTGGACAAAACAGGCATTTTAATACGCAAATGAAAATAATTCTACAGATTGATGGCGGGGATTCTTTGCCATTTTTTGTACCTTTTTCGGACCAGTATTTTTCCGAATTGAATTTTTAATTGTGTTTTACGCTCTCGCGAATAGCAATTTGTCGGATTAACTGCGTTTTTGGCTTGTTTATCGGTTCCCTGAAGTTTTATATAGCTTTACTTTTTGATGGATTATGCGCTGTTAAGATAAAGGCTGCTTAGATTTTTATTTTCGGATTTGTTTTACGTGAGATACAAGTGCTCTTCCAACAGTATTTCATTGGACCTTAATAATAATATAATATTCTACCACAATTACACAGCGCCATCTAGTCCCAAATTAAGCAATTATATTTGCTTGTGTTATGGGTACTAAACAACTGATATACTACTTAAATACATTTTTTTTTGTAAATACATACATATTATAGATAAATTACACCCAGACACAGAACAAACCTTTATGCTCATCACACAAAGATTTGTCCTGGGTGGGGATCGAACCCACGACCTCCGGTTTAGCAGTCAGGGTCACTAACCACTAGACCAACAGGCCAGTCTATAATTAACACAATTTGTTTTACCATAATAATTACAGGTAGGTACCTAATTTGTTTTTGTATTAAATACCTATCTGGGAAAAGCAGCACTAGCAACTGTTCTAGTTTCCAAAAGCGCTTTTTATAATGATTTTGGTCATATTTCTGGTAAACAATAAAAATATATAATCTTGACTGATTGATAACTACATACTCAAATTAATGCCTGTCTTAAAAAAACATCACGTAATGGCATAAAGTTTATCTACCAAAGAACAATATTCACCTTCTACTCCGCACTTAAACCATTATTTTATTTTACAACAGCAAGAAGCTTGCTTAGTAACTAACAACTCGCTTCACCTAAACAGCTCCCTAGGCACAAACTTTATTCTAAAATAGACTAAGTACACTCAAGATATTCTTACAAGTATACTACATTACGATTTAGTATAAAACTTTTCTAGTCTGATGACCCCCCTACTAATGTGCTCACGTATCTAATTAAGCCAGACAAGACCAAAGTTGTCCAAACTCCGGACACATTTGAGCATTATTATAATATCCCTAACTTCGCTTGCCCAAAATGACATTACATGTACCAAAATTCGCGTTCAGATTATTCAAACTCACCGCTCGCGAGTGACCGTAGAATAGAATTTCTACATTGATATGTTAGAGTAAGCTTCCAGTGGGGAAACGTACATGAAGGGTATGTTTTTGTACTGTGGTAAGGGTTTCCAACAAGGGTAACGTACACCGAATGTTGTTTTAAAATGATATGCGTTTCATTTATAAACAGAGACGAGAGCGACCCGGCAAACAGCCTCCCTCAGGATCTAAACTTTCCGTCCACCTAGCGACAATATTTGAAAGTTATTTCAGCATTCACAACCCTCATAGGCGCCGTTAAAATTTTCCCTGCCACCTTATTCATAATACACGTATCATCCATCTCTTTCATGCTTCAAAAAATATATATAAGTGAGAAAGAGTGAGAATTATTTACAAACTGACATCTCGAAATTAACGGTGGTCGGCTCATGATAATTTACATATTTAGGTGAAATTAACCTCGGTACGTTAAATTGTATTATGAATATTAATAGGTGTGTGTGCGAAGTAATGTATTATATTAAGTGGGTAAGTGGAACCCCATCTTTATGGCTCAGATTTCAGTTGAAATAACGATGGCCTGTTTGGATGATTAATCACAACAATGAATATAAAATTATTTATTCATAGTGCTGAATCTCAATGCCTCTTATACTGATCCACATACGTATAAATAAAAATGTTGATTATTAAAGTCTGAGTAAAATTAAAAAAGGAGTCTTATGTCCAGAGGCAAAGTTAATGCGACCACGGGAATCGAATTCTACGCAGGCGTAGCCGCTGGTAGATTAGATGTTAACCATAATATTCATTACACTTTTATCATCACTTTATTTTATGTTGTTCAATAGAGTTCACAGCTAAACATTTTGTTTAGTTTTTTTAATATAGTATGTTTTTATTTTACGCTTACCTGAAGACAAAGCGAAATTACAAAAATCTTTTTTTCGATGTCTCACTTTATACAAAAATGAAACACACCAAATTCTTTTCTTTTTTCTAAAATCTAAATGTGCGAATATTCAAGACATTTTGGGGACAAAAATTGCAAACTCGTGGAGGTTTATTTGGTTATCTAATAAAATATTACGAGCTTTGACAAGTGCCTTGAAGCTGCCCCCTTGTGGCCTCTGCTCCTTACCTTTTCTGTTATGGCTGCGTAAGTACGGAGTCAGGCTTTTATGAAACGAAACTAAATATTTTCACCTTAAACAGAATCCTTATAAGAATATTTTTATGTTTCAGACTAAGAATTATGAATTCATCGAAGAAAGTAACTTATACTTTCTTTCTTAGGTAAAGAGAGTTATTGAACAGAACACCATTGTTATCCATTTTTAGGATTCCATACCTCAAAAGATAAATCTGAAGTCTTATAGCAACACTCCGTTGTCTGTCTTTCTGTCTGTATATTTAAATTTTTAAACATTTGATAGCGATATTGAAATCGACCAATAAGTCAGTCACCATAAACATAGAATAGTTGTCAAAATTACCCAACTAAACTAATATGCTAAGTATATTTCAATTTCCATTTCAAAAAAAAATTGCAAAAGGCACTCGAAAATGAACCTACTTTATCATAATAAAGGTCATGTTGACCCCTACAAAATTAAACAATACCCAGTAAAAGTCCTTACGGCTGCCTATAATTCAAAGGGCGGGAAAAAATGTTAGGGGATTTAAATTTAATTTTCGAAACTGAATGACGTCAATATTCCCAACGGCAGTTCTTCCAGTTCAAAGGTGGAACAACATCTTGTAAAAGACATCGTTAAAAAAAGAATAAAAAATTAAGATTCTAGAGAATGTTCGTTTACTTTCTGTTTTTTTTTTGCTACTTTATAGGTAAAGCAAAGAAAAAGTTATTTTTTGTAAATCGACTTTATGATTATTGTATTCATGCTCTAGAAACCCAATTCTAATTAGTAAAATTCTATACCTAGATATTCGATTAAAAAACTAGCTAATGGGACAGGCACGTTGGCATTACATGTGTAACAGTTTGCAATATAATAAGTTTTATAGAATTTTCTATTTTTTTAACTTTGCTTCCAATAAAGGTTCTAATTCAGACTACAAACAGTCCGACTGTTCTCAAGCTTTTTAGCAAATATGACTACCTACCTACAAAGACTTACTTCTCACCTAAAATAACAAACTTTTTCCCATCACAGAATGGTTCGATTTTTAATTAACATAATGGTTTCAGTTTCAACATTAAAATAAATTAAAAAGGTCCAATTTAATCTCGAAGATTTCACTCAGAAATTGAATCAAAGTAAATTAAGATTCGCTTATTAGATTAGAACTTATTATTAAAACTCGACAAATCCCACGCGGTAGATTCGTTGTATATGTATAAAAACATTGTGATATATAAAGACAGAGGTATGAGAGGGTATACGACTTGTACTTGATAATTAACAGTATCTCCTTAGGGATAGGACGGGTCCAGCACGCAATATATAATATTGCAGATGACATTCGCGCAGGGGACTTTGAAGGATCGTTGGACTCCGCAATTGGACCTGTACTAACTTCCATTGTTCAATTTTGTTATTATGTTATATTTCATTCTGGAAATGTTGCCATGTTTTGTTTATATTGAAATAGGTACATAGCGTCTCAAATTTAGAACTTAGCGAAAACTACATTCCTCAAAATTTTGTTTCTGACTGAAATTCAGATTTTACGTGCCTTCTAGTACCTACTAGCAAGGCCAGCGAAGCAAAACAGTATCTTGCTTCGCCTATGTTATTTGGCTTTATTTTTTTATGAGGTATGGTTTTTATGATAAAATGGAGCACCACCACCAGTAAGAATATCAGTAGTATCTTCAATTCTCCGCCATGTGATCTTTACCCCATATACTTTAATGGAGAGGGTCAATTTGACGGCTTCTTAAATCAATAATGTACTACGTAGACGGTATTGTAGTTGATATAATTTTCATAGCTTTTGACGGGAGTTTTTACGATGAACGTTATGGCTTCAACGCGCTATAACCACCATTACGACGTAATACAAGAATGCTACGATTAATTTTTTAATATTGAATGAAACATTTGTTCAGAAATGAGTATATTTACGCATGATATCTATATACCTTATTAAAAATTATTTTTTCTTGTTTAGTAAGAAGCAATGGCAACGTCCGGGCTGTCTTGACCGATTTGGCTATAAAATATAATTATTAAAGTAATTTAGTATCTCTATCTATTTTTATGTAAGTAGGTAATTTTACTTGTATTATAACAAATCATGCCTACCATTTTGGAAAAAGCTTTGGCTCTTTATGTTATAATCATTATATTATATTCAAAATAAAATGTTGTTTATTTATCTATTTTTACTTAATAATAATAAAATAGGAAATATAATGCACGTACATTTTAGATCCATAATGAAAGTTGTCTATGGACAGGTGTATGTTGTATGTACCTATCTATAAAAGTATATTTAGCTACTAAAAACAAAGTGAATTAGTTTTGTATCACGCATCCCAATACACAGCGGCCACTAAATCTTATCCTGACATTCTATATAAGAGCTGTTTCACCCCTACTGCTTAGTCCGAATTAGGAATTACAGTAGCGTTAGCAAAATAAATTAATATTACCTCAATATTATTTTTATATATAATTATGAACATCACTTGTTTTTAAGTGACGGCCTCCGACATGTGCATGTGGAAAAAACAGGTAAAGTATAGTTATAATGTTAGTTTGCCATTAATGTTAGTAAATAATATCGTTATATTTAGCTGAGAATCGTTAAAAACTTTAGATGCAGCCCGGATAAGCTTACTTGTTTTATCGTCATTTGAAGCCCTGTTAAGCAACAGGGCTTTAAATGACGATCAATGTTCTTGGTCTGACCGGGTAGGATGGTCGCATCCTCATCATCATTTCGAGCTATGCTTTTAAGTAAATTTTTAAAAACTAGGGAGACTTCCCTGTAATATCGTATTTATATTTAACAGATTAAAGTTCTCAACTGCATTAGGTAATTTTAATTAAATTCAATACAAAACTGTTTCATAATGGCCTTTATTAATTTCTGCATTAATGGCGGATTTAAGAAACTATAAAAAATTCAACACAATTATAATAACATTTTATTAATTTATTAATTTTGTTATACTTAGTCAGACTTTATGCATCTACATTCAATTGTCAACGCTAAGGCCTAAAATGAGGATGATGACGCACTTATTTCATCTTTGCATAACTCAAAGGTTCACTGCTCTAAACATTGACGCTGTCCAAAAAGTTTTAATAAATACAGTATTTGTGACTAGCTTCCGTCCATCCGACCACATTCTCATTCACATAATTTTAGCCTTTGTGTACTGTTAAATAAGATATATCATTGTATAAGTACTGTGATGAAAATTCATTCAGTAGTTTTTGTGTAAGTAACAAACATTCAAACGACCAGCCTCGCTTTCTCATTTTTACTATCAATACAGTTAGTTAAAAATTAAAAAAAAAAGTTAATTTTGTTTGGCTGACGCTACCGCGAGCCGTTCATCTCGCTGGTCCGTAACTAGTGTTTTTCACACAAGTTTTATGTGCTATTATTTGCAACGGATATAAAAGCTCCCTGGCCATGTTTACTGCTTGCCCAGCCTAATCCCGGGAAGATAAAGCCGTGTGCCCACCCCTTTATGTTGTGTTCGACATAAAATCTTAACTTATGTATCGTTTATGTACTTGTCTAGTTTCACAAATAAAACATGAGGACATAAGGCTTAGCAATTTACGAAATGGTGTATTACGATGGTTAAGTTTTGTATTTACGATTGTTAAGGTTGTAGTTGCTCTGTTAGTTTATTTTGCATTCGGGCCGCATTGGATGTAGAATAAACAATAAAAACATTTGACTGTCTGTTTTTGTAAAAGCAATTAAAACAATAGCCGTCCAGGCAGTCGGGTAAAAACGACTTTTGGATTAATCTGAAATGTTTATGAAAATATATATTTTATATTAAATCTCAAAATACAGTTTGACAGTATTTTGCCAGTGATTTATTTTCAAACATTCTTCATACATCCAATTCGGACTTAATATTGCTACATAATATTTAGTGTTTTACACAATTAGATTAAGTAATAGGTTCCACGGGAATGGTTCGGTGGTACCTACAACGGGAGTTTTTGGTGCGAACCCTGGGTTGGGTTAAAATGGTATTGGGTTTTTCTTTCTCCAAATTCTCAGTATCAACTTCTATCTAAACTTCTTTAAACCATACACACAGTCAAATGCATACACACATCTTCGTATAAGTAATATTCTATAAAAAAGAGGATTAGTCTGATATCAAGTGGTAACAGTAGGTAACTATGTAAAGAAAACTAATTGTTAAATATTATGCCAATTTCTAAAAATCTTTGTTAATTCAAAGTTATTAAGATATAAAAAAAACTAGAAGCACGCAAAATTGAAAAGTTACTGGCCACTCATAAAAGTGCAATATTTTCTTTTTTTATTCCAAATTGAAACACAAAGAGCGGGATAATTCTCGAAATAGCTCGTAACAATCGGTTTAACGCGATACCAAGTGATTCTCAACGCAATGAAACTCACACAGGCGGCTTGCAGTGATTTTAGACTAGGAGCTTCACACTGCAACATATTACAACTTTAAATATAATCTGGGATTGCGTTGAAATATAACGATAGTTTACGCTAATATTACGTTTAAAAAAAAAATAATTAAAAATCTTGTTCGTAAATGTAAGTAAGTATTATTTACTTACTTTGACAGAAAAGTTTCAAGAGACAGAGCTGTAGGTATACATTTACATTTTAATCTCGTGTTGACATAATTTCGATAGTTGCAATTTTTTTACAAAGACTTCAATTTTACTTGCGAAATAATATATTAAGTATGTTTAACATTTCAAAATAAATTTAACCTACGAATAATAATAATATAAAAATAATATTAATAGTCTGATAATCTTTCAATTTTAATAATAATTATATCCTCGGTGTTAATGGTAAATAATTCTGATATTATGTATTATATTATCTTTGTAGTTCTCTGTATTACCGTAAATTGTTATAAAAGTATCTTATTATATCCAAAAGTATTATTACCCCGAGCAGCAAATCAGAGCTTAAGCTGCTGGGCTATAACTAAAATTTTCATCGAATTTGAACGTAAACGCGAAAGTTAAGGTTTATCGAACGCGGTGACGAAATTAGTTGTAAATTTGGAATTGGCCCGTTAAATTTAGTGCAGGTGGAATTGAATTTGTGATTTGGTAAATTGTGTTACTTTGATGGAGGAAGTTGACGTATACTAGCGAGTTTCCAAGTTTTAGTGTTAATTTGTGTTTGACGCTAAGCTATACCTACATATAAACATGTGCGTGGACAAAGGTAACAGTGTGTATATACATATATGAGTCTAAGAAATTGACTTATTCAGTATGATGAAGAGCGTAGAACCTAATAAAACTAAAACTAAATTTAATGTGCTAAACTACTTATAGATCATATTTAATACGATTGCTGTTCATATAAAGAGTAGTGACTCTGAATATCCATTTTGCCGACGCGGGGTTAAATACCGCAAAGCATAGCAAAAACTAAATTTATATACCTAAATAGTCATTTTAAACTTAGACGTTTTTCAATCTGTTCATTTTGCAATCACCACTTTCTGCGATAAGCATGTCGATGTTGTTATGTGATGTACTAAGGTTATTATTTTCTAAAACAATGTGATTAGAGAAATCCTATTACTTCACATAGGTAGGTACACATTTAAACGTTCAATAAACGACTCGTTGACAAAAACAAAATTATTTATATTTGTTTGGAAGTACCTGCTACATTTCCATTGCTTTGTGTACTCATATAAGTATAAACTACCTTTTTAAAAATGCTGAAACATATGTTTATCTTGTAGTTACCCCTACCACTTACTCACGGCAATCCAAAAGCCATTTTGTGACATAAATAAAACAGGTCTCCTGCGCCCTATACCTTTCAATTTCTACCTAGTATGTACAATATTCCCGGGCCTGTACTAAACAACTGTCATTTTATTTTATCACCCGGCTTCGCGTAAAGTCTCGCGCTAGTGATAAATTTTAATGTATACAAAGGAAATATTGTCGCATGGTAGGGGCTAAGTTTACACTCCTGTAGGAATTGTGCGACTGTTTGAACAATGACTCTTCGACTTTTTTATTTTTTTAAGTGAATTTAATTATTAAAGTTTGAAGTCAAACGTCCAGCTCCTGGACTACTCTTTTTTTTTAAGAAAAAAAAAAGCAAATTAAAGATTATACACTCATATAATTGGTCCCGTATGCTACGAATTACATTAAAATGAAGCTTGTGGGTTCTCGATAATATTAATTACTAGTTGCACTTTTCTAAAACCCGTGCCACTTTATGTATTTATATATTGCAATAAAGATTCGGGAATTTATTTCTATAAAATACGACATTATGTACACACATAGCAAACAAACACATTTATAAACTAAATAAACGTTTAATCTGTGATCTTTGACAAAATAAATAACACCGTAAGGGAACCGTAAAATTATTCATCCACTCGAAAAATTTACGTAACCCATTGTAAATACGGTTTTTTTAACGAACTCCAAGAAGTTTTAAAGTCCTTCAATCCAACACGGGTCTCGAGAGATTCACCGTAAAAAATTAAGTCACAAAAGAGTCCAAAAAAGTTTAAATGTCCCCCCTCTTTTGGCAGAGTAAACATTTTACGTTCGCTTAGGAATTGGTTGGTTGTGAATTAAAAAAGCTCTTTGTATACTCAATGTTGACTGTGTGCGTACAGATTAAGTTATTTTTCTAAGATAAAATAATAATTGCTTATAATACTAAGGTTTTATGCTTAGGCCTTGATTCACTATTCCGAAATTAAGACTCGACTCTATCGAGTGACATCTAATATCACGTGTCACGTCGCTTGTGTGCTCAACCGCTTTTAATGTGTTTTTTTTTTGTATAACTGGTAGGTATGACAATATAATATAGGTATAATTATATAATAAGTCAAAAAGTATTTTTCATCGCTATTAAAATTGCTGGGGCAGTTATTATTTTTTATATGAATTCTTTCACAAGTCTAAGTCAGTAAGTCTCTGATATTTTAGGGCTTTTATCTTAATAATATCATCAGAAAAACTATAATTTAAACTATTTATGAAGTGATTTTAATAAAACTAATATGATTAAAGTGGTACGTACCTACATCATATTTTTCATTATTGACTGATCTAATTGATACTTCAGTAAGATCTCTAAATTCTTATGTTGGACATTTTGCCTGTAGCAAATATTTTGTAGAAATAATAAAATAGACTTCAATTAATATACCAAATTTCATGTGTTTAAATAAATTAGATTTTGAGTAACCAGTGTGTCAAAAGATTGTGATTCGTGTAATACTACACACGACTGCGTATCGCCTATTTTGCTTGAACTGGGCTTGACACGCCGACGCGTATCTTGATAGGTAGGTAAAAAATTAATTTAATGTTATTTGAACTAATTTATACAATCTTAATTTAGTATAAATCCACAGGTATCATACAAAGTAAGAGCAGCATAAGGTACCCGCTACCCGCGAATCCCGCGACCTGTGCGGTTAATTCATGTTGAATTCATTATGTTTCAGGCTCCTTAACTAGGTGTCTTGATAATTTAATCCTACCCGGATTGCCCAATTAAAATGTTGCCAACGACTTTTTAAATATTCACGTAACAGAAGGGTTACCAAAAACGAGCTAAAATTCATCACTCTAGGGAGATTTTCCCTCAAATAATGACATTTTAGGTGTCGATTAAGAAAAGTTTGGCAGTAAAACTTTTTAGCGGAAAGGATTTAGGTTGTCACGAGATGGGATATAAAAATATTTGCCAACTCATTTACGGCTTACAGAGGCTTCATGCAAAAAAAAAAAAATATCTAGACCCATGATCATTTTTGTAGTTCGTTATTCTATAGCTAAGTAACCTACCTAGGAAAAAAAATAGTCTAATTATCGCTAAGGTTGATTTTTCTTATGATAAATTCAAACTCGACAATGACATGACGCAAAATTTAAGAAATGTTAAAGAGAGCAATGGTCAGTATCATAAATTATTATTACAAGGAGAATTCGACCTTGGAGGTTCATGACGCTCAAATTTTAATGAACATCAACCGTAGAGTTTGGTTAGGTTTCATTTTGATCGATTGTACCTACGTACCTAATAAACGATATCAAATCCATGATCTTCTAGCGTCTCCACCGTCCCCTCCAGTGGGCGCTAGACAAAAGTAGGGTATTATATAGTCCGGCTATATGGGGAAGGGCGTGGTGCCCTCAAAATAAAACACAGAACTGATCTTCGGTAGTATTATTGAGTGATAGATAAAATGTTATAAACTTATAGTATTAATTTAAATAACCAGAATAGCGTGCACTGCACTAGAAATTAAAATAGTAATGAGCCCCGATCCTTCGGCGGATGCTCCGACGAAGTCTTGGTTGAAATTTAGGAATTAGAATTTTGAATTTTTAAATAATTAAAAGTAAATTAAAAAGAAATCAAAAGAGATCCAAAAGGTGGTAAAAGGAGGTGCATTCGCGAAGGACGTAGCCTGCAACGGGTGCAACCGTTACAATCTTACAATTAAGTTGAAATAAGTACCTACCTACTTTCTTACTGGAATTCATTTCTGTATTGTAGTAATATTTATAGGTATATGTAGTTACACAGAAAAAGCCATTTCACCGGCTTTCTGGTTATTCGAAAATAGCCAAGGGACATTCGGACGCGGTCCGACAGACGGAAAAGGCAACTTTTAATATTTTCATTACATTCTACTCCCACAGGCATCAGCCGGACCGTTCCTACCAAGATGAAATTGTTCCTATTTACGGCCGATGTATGAGATATGTATCTATCTACCTATAGGTTGGTACCTAAGTACTTTTTAGAGATTTCGTAGCTAAAATAACAAAAACGGAACTCTTATAGTTTCGTCATGTACCTACGGTCCGTCAGTATCCTACATCAAGTACACTTACTACACTACTACACTACTAGGCACTTTTTTTAAACTAGCTAACTAAAAGATGTAGTACATTGATGAAATTAGGAGAATGTTATGCCTATGTTCAGCAGTAAAAGTCATTTGGCTGATATATTATGATGATGATGATGTAATAAACCTACATCGCAGGTGCCAAGCATTTTCTTTTTTGTTAACGAGTAACATTACATCTGGAACATAAATATTATATGAACAGTAATTTGCACTTATTCCGCAAGGCCTCGGTAGCGCAGTAGGCAGCGCGTAAGTCTCATAATCTTAAGGTCGTGAGTTCGATCCTCACCCGGGGCATATCTTTTTGTATAAGTAACCTAAAAAAGAATGATTTGTGAATTTATATTTCGTCTTCTTTTGATCCTATATCGATTTTTGCAATTACTTCAAAATAGAATTCTAGGCAAAATTCTTTCTGACAAATTTATTTTTTAAGATAATAAAAGTCACTTATTAAACAAAATAATCTTTTTTATTTACCCATAGTGACATCTATAATCTATTTTATGAGACTACTTTGGTAAATAAATTGAACTAGAAGGTGACTGAGATGAAACCTACCTAGTGTGTACAAAATACAACAGATGGCGCTTAAGTCGATTGTAGTGCCACCTATTATGTATAACCTGTACTAGGCTAGAAGATTCTGCTACAAAACAGAACCGATTAAATAGTTAACAAATGTACCACGAGATGGCGCTATGTTTAGTTTTATTTGTTTATTTTTAATTTCGTTTCTGAAGAAAAAAATACTTTTTTCCTTTCTGATACCTAATAATTTAATTCAATACTTTAAGATTGTGTTATTCTGAACTTAAGAAATAAAAATTTAGAAAAAAAACAATGTAACAATAAAATTATGTTGGTGTAATGAACTAGTAAATCCTGGTTGAAAATAGCAGGATATAGGTAAATAAATTAATGTCAAAACTAGATATGGCGTCAGCACCTATTAACTAAACGGCATACCTACCGTGACAACAGAAAATTATTGATGCAAAAAAATTAACATGCTTGACTTTGGGTTCAAGTTATTCAAGACAAGTATAAAAAGTCAATTTATTAATGTTTCTAAATCAATAAAATTATTTACGCCAACGCTTATAAAAATCACAATTGTTTTTTTAATGCAAGGTCGACCACTGGCGCCAACGTTTGAAATTCTTTTCTGATGATGCCGGAGCTACGGCGAAACAACAAGGGATTTACCTCTTTTTATTTATTATTGTATTTTGATTCCTATCGATTTTTTATTGTTATTGAGGTTTCGGGCAATAAAGTTTGAACATCGTCGATTTAAATACAAATATAAATTTGAATTCGACATCATCCCTATACCTAACGGCAAAGTGTCAAATTGAATTCAAACGTGCGTGGGAAGCGTTCAGTTTCAGAATATTAATTTGGTGTAACTAAACTTTAATACATAATGTCACTACCGCATCTCTACCCGTGGGTGTCGTAAAAGGTGAATAAGGGAGAAACCTTAAGCAGACAAGACCAATACAAGAAAAAAAAAAATCAAAACAAACTCTATACCAACCCGTCTGGAAAGCGTGATTTACGAAGCTAAAAAAATCGATAACTTTTGTACCTACTACAGATAATGGTGATAATGTGATAATATAATGCATAACTTGCATAACTTTTGTACCTACTACAGATAATGTGATAATATAATGCATAATACCATAGACATTTTCGTGTCTCTCTGTCCAGCTCATGCTTAAATAAAAACTTTAATTTAATTATTGAACTACAATTATTTTAAACAATTGTAGGTAGAGGGTAAAAAATATACGGAAATAATATACAAACATCTTTTAAAACCAAATAACACAATCAACTTACCTATATACAATACATATTTATAGTTAGATTACTTGCTACAGAAACTAGTAAATCCAAAGCTGCATAAACCACTCGCATTCTTCCCAGCATACTTACAAACCCTAGTAAAGCAAGTCCAGTAAGGTCACATTTGACAGTTACGGCACTAAAACAAAACAGTCGCCTGCTTGATGGAGTATTGTTTCGAATTCCGTCACGCGTACCACGCAGCAGTGTAAGGGTTAAGGCCACTGAACAACGCACTGATATCGAGGCATTTTCAATCTTACTTAGCCTCACTAGGTTTTACTATTTTACATTTTATTTTTGAACCAAATAACGTGAAATCTATTGTAGAGAATAATATTTTTTTAAACGTTTGGGTTATAGGTAAGCTTCAATTTATGGGTAGGTATGTAGTTATATCTTTTTTAAACGTGTCTAATTCGCGTATAAAATTTAAAGGATTAATAACAATACCTAGGTACATTTATTTTATTTATTTGCACAACGTTTTGATTAAATTGCGATGGTGGTGGTCAATGGCTGATTGGACAAGTTTAAATTTATTATGAAGCACTTAAAAGTTAGGATAACCGGTAAATTACTCGATTCTAACTTTCATTTCAGAAAAAAGTAAGATCCTAGTCATATATTTCTGCGAGAATAATAATTTTATTAATTATATTTAATAAATTTATTATTATTATTGTTTTCCGAACTACGTCCTATTGAATGCTATTAATTCTCTTGAGTCTCCTCAAGAGACTACTACCTATGATTCTCTTGAGAAGACCTACCTATGTCGAGCAGTAGACATCTTATGGCTGATATGATAAAGGCTTAACCTACAAAGAGATATAGAGAAGTGGAAGACAAATTTGTCAAGTTTTGATTTATTATTATTATATTAATTTATATTATCCTGAGTCTTTACCCTACTTTTGAGTTTAAGAGAAAATTTAATACAACGGTTTGAGTTGAATTTACGTTTGCTTTGGAAACTTGATGTAGATAATAATATATACAGCTGCTCCATTGTATGTAGGAAGTACACTATTTTTAGAACTTATCAATATACATCATCTATGGTCTTAAAATGGTCAAAAGTACTTTTTTATCTTAACATTAGATTCATTACTGACAAGTTAGAGCTCTTTATAAAAAATACATAAAACAAAAGCCTTCGTTATTTTTAATCGTCTCGTAAATTCTATTTTGAGAACAACTGCGTTATATATAGTGGTGTAAGAATAGAATTATGACAATATAGTCATCACCATCATCGTTTGAAACCATAAACGTCCCACCGCGCTGGGCCAAAGATTATGAAGGGCATTTAGCCTACTATACCACGTTGGCTAGACAGGTAGCTATAGGGTTTATTTCAAATTTTCGTTTTCTCACAGTTCTTTAGTCTCTTTGTCGCCTTTTACGACACCCACAGGTGGAAATCGGATAGTGACATTGTGTATTCTTCATCTGTACCTTAATTTGTTTAGAAAAGGAAAATTCGAAATAAATCCCTGTACCAACCCGTCTGGATAGCGTGGTATAGTAGGCTTAACTCTCTCCAAAATGCTTGGAAGAGACACGTGCCCAGCATTAGGACATGTAAAAGGGTTGTAATGATAATCTTGTAAATGAACCTGTTTTTTGTTGGCTTATAGCCATCGTCGGCGCACAGGGAACGCTTGTGCTTGACGAGTATTTTTTTAATTAAAAATTTGTAATTCACGAAATATTACACAAAACTACGAGGTTGCCGTTCGATACGTATAAACGCTCTTAAACGCTACTCATACTCCGCTTCGATTAGCAAGAATTTAATTGTAGCCGTATATTGCAAATTGTTTAATAAATCAACTATATGTTGATCCTCATCTGACGTGTGTGGTCACGCTCAAACAATTAACATTGTTTTACTATAATCATTGGTTTGCTTTGTGAGGTAATCTTAACTAATACGTGGTTAATGTACTCTTGTGGGTTAGCGTTGATTGACTTTTGTTTACTGCGAGGCTTGAGTGAGTTCATCTTTGGATAGGTAACCTATAAATTAGGAAAGCCGTCAGTGCTTACATTCATATCTATCCTCGTAAGTCCTCGCGTACTTTATAAATTACAAATTAATTCTTGTATTTCAGATCTGACAGATCCCACATTTTGTAGGAAAAACAACCCAAATCTGACGGACTAGAATTAGCTCAAAATATTTTTTTATTATTTATTTCATAATATAAGTAATGGTCATTGTAAATCTGAGAAATAAATAATCTACCAGTTGTCACCTCTAAACCATTCTGAAACTAGTGTTTTCAGTCTATAGCCAAAAAGTAATATAGATATTAGGTATGTACTTTGTAAAATACAAAAAGACACAGGACATAATTACGAGGTTTTATTATCTGTATTTATATAATATATGTAGATATAAGTTCCTCGGTAAAAGCAAAGATCACTTGTCTTGTATCTGGGGGCTAATTTTGACATTCGAATGGTCGGTTTTAGTGTCGCTGTACAATATAAGGAAATTTAGATATGGCCACTGTCACTTTCAAACATGTGACAGCGACATCGAAACCGAACATTCTAATGTCGTGATTCGTAGTAAGCCTCCTATACTACACATCCTATACTTTGGCATCTATGTATATCCTTGAGATTGGTATGTTTGTAAGAAACAACCCACATTTGTTTACTAAAGTATCTGAAAATTGCAGATTTGCTAAAAGAGATCCCACTAAACTAAAATGTGAATTGTGTAGAAGTACTCTTCACCAAAAAAATAGTTATTTGATGTGTATTAAAATTTACAACCACATCCCACAATCACTGAGAGAATTACCAATGCCATATTACAGAACTAAATTAAAATGGTGGCTGACTGAAAAGTGCTTTTACACAATTAATGAATATCTTAATGAATATCTTAATAAATAATTAATAGTAATAAATAATATAATAGTAATAAAATAGTATAATAATAATTTAATAATTAATATAATTTTATATAAATAAATAGCTTTTAATACAATATTTGCATGTCATAGTGATGGCTAAACATGTAGAACATAACCTAGCTTAAGATCTTCACATGTAACCATGTTTATAAGCAAATAAAATATTCTATTCTATTCTATTCTATTCTATAGACCCAAAAGAACTACTTGTATCTTGATTTCAATATAGCTGTCAAATGATTGAAAATTTGAATACTTACTTACTGTCAGTTTAAAAAATTTGACAATATCATCGAAATTTACCAATAAAACACACAATATATTCAAAAAGTTAGTAGGCCCTTAGGTGTTTAAAAATCTAGCTACAAGTTTTTTAGGCTGTAATAATGTTTTTTTTTCAAATAATACGCCCAAATTTAAATGATTGGTCACTGTAATTTCTGAGTATCCCACAATACAAAATTTTTCGTCTGTTTGTCGTCACAATTAAATGCGTAAGGTTTTCCCATATACCAGTCTATTAGCTGCTGCTTCAACTTACTTATATATACCTGTTTGCCTATCTCATTTACATATAGGTAGGTACGCATTCTACGTCACAACAATTTCCTTGTAATTCATCGAAAAGGCGCCAAGTCGGTCACTTTTCAAGTGTTTAATAAATATTTTAGTTTCACGTGAATTTGCATCTTATTTGTTTCTAAGATATTGTATGAATTATAAGGAAAATATTGTTAAGTAATAAATATCTTTGTGTTTTCCATTTATTTGGTTGATTCCATGTAATATAAAATTTTGCTTAGAACAGAATTTACTTAATTCAATACACACTAAGTCCAAAAAAGAGATCCCAACTACAAAATGCTTTTGGAGAAAAAGATGTTTGACGAATCATATTTTTTTTTTATCAAGATACATGGTTTTACAATACTGTAATGACTTTACTATTCTAGTCTAACCAGCTCCCACCCACGGCTCTGCTAGCGACAGTGACACGACTGCAATTTTTTAATTTAACACTAAGTACGCCACATTTAAAATATTTTCGTAACGATAGTGATGATTTATATGATGAAATGATACTTATCCTATCTATTAATCTGAGACATAATCTATTCTATGTGCCAAGTTTCATCAAAACCATCCAGTAGACATTCATAAACTTTTGCAAATAACATTAGCTGTAGGATACGCAAGAATCCCTTTCTAAGGTAGTTATGTTTATTGTAATATTCTTCTATGTATATAGAAGAAGTGCTAGAGTAATACGAAAATTATAAAAATAAAATGCGATCATAAATATTTTGATATCGTTCAGGATAATACTACTCGTTTATCTAATTTTGTTAAGTGTATCCAAATTTACTTCGTCATCATTCTTCCAACATAAAACTATGAAAGTTTAAAATATTTTTTATAAAAGCCCTTTTGTTGTTCGTCAGTATCATCAGCTCCTCCCATAAGGACAAAAGGTGGTTTAGTTACAATAAATCATTATATTAATGTGATTGCCACTTGACCTTAACGCCTGGCACCGTCTGCTTATGAACAGTTTAAAGGGAAGACCTTTTCTAAATTTTATTATAAATATATAAAATGACCTCAGTGGCGCAGCGGGAAGTGTATACGACTGCTGTGCAAGAGGTCCCGGGTTCGATTCCCGGGTCGGGTGAAAATGGTATTGGACTTTTCTAACATGAAATTCCAGTATTGAGATTTTCCCGGAGTTTGGTAAACAAATGATCACGGTAGATGACAATAGGCTCGCCCCCTATTTCATGGGACCAAACATAGCTGGCGAAATGTGGGTGTGAAACATCTCTGCCTACCCCTTCGGGGAAAAAGGCGTGAGCTATGTATATGTATGTATATAAAAATAAAAGTTTTTAATGTCCAAACTGTCACTTTAGCGTAGAGGTCATCTCCCCGGTAACAATAACAGCCGAGTGTCGTTGGTTAGGTTCCCACTTAATTTGTGATTAATTGATAATTTGAATTTGTTTGACATTGGGTGTAATTTGTGTCCGTTTTTTTATGTTTTTAAAACCTCCATGATACAGGTCTTACCTAGTTTAAATGGTATGGGTATTTATGTCCTAAGTACTGAAATCATTAGAACTTACGCGAGTCTTTAAAAAATAGAATCGGTTATGGAGCAGAAAACTAAGAAACAAACCCATAAAATAATAAAAATACTTACTCACTTTATAAAATTTGAAACACCAGTAGCGAAATAAACTTCTTAACAATTTCTAATCGAAATGATCTTACTACCCCTTAACTCTAAAATTGGTGACTATGCAACCCTTAAAATCACCCAATTATACCCCCTTTTAAGGGTCGCCGCCCAAGCTATTAACTACTAAACTACTGATTTATCTATGATCATTATGTGCGCTGTTGATTGGCTATGCTTCTCACTAAAATGAACGATGTAACCCTTTAATGGTACTGATTAATTACTTGCGTGTTGTAAAAAAAATATTGAGACATTTGATAAACATGTTTTGGAAAATTATCTACTCTTAAGTTTTGCAAAGTGTTTAAACCTCATATTTTAATTTCGGTGAGTTTTATTTATTTGCTCCAGTTTTGTTCTGATCGATTCAGCAACAAGAGACTTGTAGGACAATACAGCAATATCCAAGCATTTTGTCAGCTGCCCAACTTAATCCATAAATAATGTTTCTCAAAAATTATTCAAGTGCTCGAAGGGTACTTTTACTTGGAACTTGTTATCTGTCTAACGGATCATTCGTTTAAGTAAAATATTCGATATAATTAATAACCAAAACTATTATTATTCACCTTGCATCTTTTCACAAACGACGCCGCCCTGAACGATGTGCGCAGCACAAGAAGCGAATAGAGCGGGGCTTGTTGAAAACTTCGGAACTCCAGTTCCCATTAACAGTATGAACGTAAATTTCATGTGGTATATTATATTATATATTTAGGCATATCATGCTAACAGTAATGTTAAATCTCGAAGATACCTAAATACCTTAGAAAATATAGACAATTATTAAGATAACTCGCACAGTTCTTGGAATAGGATAATAATCCTTGCCCAGTAGTGACCGCCATTGATGTTATAAGACAGCATCTTTTACATGTTTTTAAATAAGAATTATTTATGTTCATATTAATAGAGTTGTCATAACTTAATAGTTAAACATTTATCATTAAGTGTTGATATAAAGCATTGGTTGGTTCGCAAAACTTGTCATTAATTATGTTATATTAATGGCACCTAATAGATTCTACGATTTTTTTAAATACGGCGAAGTAATTGTGTACAGTAGAAAAATATTTTATACCGTATTATAATAAATCAAATATTTACCGCCCTCTTAAATTGTGTATAACTCAATTATACTACGTGCGTCATTTCTTTTTTGTGAATGTATTTTGACCAGTACCTATTAAACATTCATGTGTTTAATAGGTACTGGTCAAAATTAACAAAATTAAAATGAAACGAAATTAAAATGAATCAAAATTAAAATGAAACCCAACATGGGTTTATTTTTAATTTTGATTAATTTTCTTTTTGGATTCTAAGACAGAAATAGAAACACTAAAATAGAATCATAATCATAATAATACCTAAATTCTTTATTGACATAATTTTACAATCACCTAACGTCTGCATTAGTAAAAACTGTGTTGTAGGTGTTACCGTCTTCTCCGATTTACTGACACTATTACATTTATGAGATATAAAGAATAAGTGTACATAATAAAAAATAAAAATAAAAAAATTATTAAAATTTAAATAGGTAATAAATAATCAAAATTAATCAATATCTAAATTATCGCATTGTATTTTGAATTAAAAGGTTTCGAATAATATAAATATAGGTACATCTCTACAACTTCCACTGTTCTATTACTCCAACCCAAATTGAGTTATCAAGTTTGGTGAAATTCATTGTTTTTAAGCTTTTATATATCTTTTTGTGCCGATACGTGTTTAATAGTCAATTAATGATGCTACCTGCGGCACTTTTTATCCCAAATCGATCAGTAAGGATGACCAGTCATGGCCTAAGGGACCGCGTCCATGAGGCCGTGCGGTCCACCGGACCACATTCGAGTGGCCGCAGGGCCACAACTAATGAATTGGGATTGTATTTTTATAGATGATCATTGTCGTAAAATTTTAAATGATTGCTTAACTGTATTTAAAGAATTATTGCTGTAGTTGCGTGTGGCTTTGGTTGGTGTTTATGTATTGGTTAAATATTTTGCTTGATTAAATACTGGGAGAAGATTAACACTAGGAAGCGGTATTTCGTTATGTTGATGATAGTAATTGCATAAAAATAGTCACTATAAAAACCCTACGGATAACGTACATAGTTATAACAAAGTCTTTTGAGATAATCTTACTGTCGTGACATAAAGCTAAATATTTACATAAACATAGCATCACGCCTTTTTCTCCGAAGGGGTAGACAGAAGTGTTTACACCCACATTTCGCCGGCTTATATTTTTGGTCTCATGAAATAGGGGGCGAGCCTATTGTCATCAACCGGAAACGTTTGTTTACCAAACTCCGGGAAAATCTCAGTACTGGAATTTCGTGATAGAAAAGTCCAATACAATTTTCACCAGACTCGGGAATCGATCCCGGACTGACTATTACAATGACTATTTAGGTAACTGCTTATATGAAAATCTTTAATAATAACAATTTTTTTAGATACCGCGTGATTTCTTAAAATATTTAAACACCTTATTCAAGTTTAAAGGTCAATGAGCAAACCTTCTGAGCCTATAATTAAGATATGCACGTCTGCGGGCAGTTACCTCGTACAAAATACACAATACCTCTAGTTATTGAAAGTGTTCTCCTTAATCTGGCAGTATTCTACCCCCCATCTGTATTGACGTCACAAGTATCATATTTTTTTACAAAACAACAAACGAATTGATTTTTTTCCCTATACAAGTTAATCAACAGAAATTATCCTTTATAATTTTGTAGGCGGTTCCTAATGATAGGGCGGTGACCGATTAAGTATGACGTAATTGGACTGCGCATCCTAATATCCTATCTAAACTGAATCGGATCAAAGTGTACGGTTATTCATAATAATAAGGATCTGAAGAAATTAGAATGGTACCATTGAGCCTTTTCGTGATCGATTGGTGAGAGATTCTTGTAGATGTCATTGCTTTCCACACTTATGAGTATATAGGTACCTATAATATGTAGTGCGGGACCTCCAGTGGCTCTTTGTTTAGCTACTACTCAGCCCCTATTGATGTTAGCGTGATAATACATAGCATTTCTCTATAAATAGGCTATCCAATGCTAAAATATTTTTTTAGTTGGCTTCAGTACCTAGTTCCTGAGATTTGCATGTTCAATCAAACAAACACATTCTTTAGCTTTATAATATCTGCTTATTACGAGTATATAAAACAGAGTCGGGAACTCGAGAACAGCTGGACAAATTTTAATGGTTTTTGATTTGTTGTACTTATTTGTCTCTATCCCGAATAGCAGAGTAACTATAAAAAACATTGGAAAATTGACGACAAAAAATAAATAAAAGAAAAAACTGTAATAAAATTAAATTAAATAATATTATATTTATTACAATCTATTATAATATATTTTTGTGTTTTTGGCTACAGCTATGATGCACTAACATTAATTATATTTTTTATGGCTATTTCCACCGAAACAAAGCCACAATATAGCACTGTTATCATAACACAATAGCCTGATAAAATCAATCTTAGTATTCTGAAAATCAGTACCCCATTCCTCCACTGCTAAAAATGATAAAAATGCTTGGTATTGTGCTCTTTAAATTTTTAATAATCTTTGATCGATAATACATTTTTAACAGTTTAACATTTTTTATCACTTTATCGCATGCAATTTAGCAAATTACAAAACAATGAATGAATTTATGATAATAAATTCGAACGAATTTATTATCATAAATTTACAAAAATGTGTGTCGAATACCGCGTTGTTAACGAGAATCTCCAGTGAATGGTAGCAATACTGGGTGGTGAGTGTTTATGGCTCGACCTGTGTGTTCCCATAGCTTTAGGTAGTTTTTTTTATTTTATTTCGCTGTTAATTCTTTGGGATTCGATATTTTATATGGCCAAGTTCTTACGTTTAACTTTGAATGGTTAATAAGCATGAATGTATTTCATCATCATCATATCAGCCCAATGACGTCCACTGCTGAACATAGGCCTCACCTAATTTCCGCCACAGCGAGCGATTTTGTGCCGCCCGCATCCAACGAATTACTATGTATGTATTTACTGGATATTAATATTATTATAATAGGTATAGGTACAAATAATTACCTATATAGGTAAGTAGGTATATATTAGGTATAAAATTTTTATGCAATAAAGTAGTAAATACATTATTCAAGTAACTAAAATGAATTAAATTTAGAAATATTTTCTAATTTGCTTGTAGGGTAACAATATTTATTTTTCGATAAATTTAAAATTTTGTCATATTAATATTTTATTTTATTTTAATTTACTGTGTCGTAATTGGCTTGTTGTTACACCATATTATTTGTTATCCAAATTGTCAGCTGTGAACGACCTTTATAAAATAAATAAATGTTAAAACTTTATGAAATACCTAGGTTCTAAACAATTAAAAAATCAGGTGAAAAATATCTGAACAAAAAATTTATTTATCTGCTCTGTACATATCAACATGTATTGTATAGCTATTACTTACTAATCAATAATTTCGAACTACTTGACAATAAGCCGAAATAGCTCAGTTGGGAGAGCGTTAGACTGAAGATCTAAAGGTCCCCGGTTCAATCCCGGGTTTCGGCAATTACTTCTTTTTGCGCTTTTTTAAAATATTTTTCTCTTTTATAAATTTATCTGTATACCAAACCTAATATTTTTCTTAACAAAAATTATTCAATTTTTTCTTCGTCATCTTATGGATAAATAAATACAAATCAAGTGACTAGAAATATTATGGAAATATAAACAGACAGTAAAGACTCATTGTTATACAATATTAGTAATGTTTACCTAAGTAATGGTAATTGATTGTCATGAAAACAATAAACTAAGTATTTCATAATAGTACCTATAGGTAAATAACGTCCGGCTGGCTACTGAGTGCGGTTTCAACTTATCTAATACCTATTTGTAATGTCAAGTTAAGTGTACGAAGTACATGTAAGTACGTCAATATTTCCATACATAGTTAAGAATGTATCTAACGATGGGTATGATTTTATCAATCACCAAATAACTGTTTTCAATGACCTAATGAATAAAATTTGTGCCTGTAATCACGGAACAGAAAAAACTTAAATCACCAAATAAAATAATAAAAATAATAAGTAGGTAGGTAGGAAGGTACTTAAATAAAAAAAATATTATTTCAGAATTATTTGGTAGTATAATATCAATCCGTGTAGTGACGGATTACGAATACATAATGCCACTACCCCATCTCAACCCGTAGGTGTCGTAAAAGGCGACTAAGAAAGTAACCATAATTATGCAGATAAGAGCACTGCCAGAAAAGGAAAATTCGAAACAAACCCTATATCAATCCGTCTGGCCAGTGTGGTATAGTAGGCTAAATTCCTTCCACATTATTTGGATGAGACCCGTGCTCAGCAGTGGGACGTTTATGGGTCGAAATTATAATTTCAATCACAAAAGAATTTTAGGTATTTGGTGCCGTCGCCAAAATTCAATCAATCACTGGAAAATAATATCGAGTAACAATTTAATTAGTTCCCTTGCCTTCTAACCTAACTAATCCATGGCGGGTACTCCGCCATGGATTAGTTAGGTTAGAAGGCAGGTTAGAAGGCTTTTAACCCTGGTATTTCAAGTCGTCTCATTCAGACCATTAAGAGTTAAGACACCAAACTACCTATTATTATATTTTTTCTAAGCTTTTAAAAATAGATGTTGTAACTCGAATAGAGAAAGGAATGTTAAGCTGGTTTGGACATGTAGAGAGAATGAATGAAGGAAGAGTGACAAAACAAATATATGAGACGAATGTGAAAGGAAACGTTGGAAAGGGAAGACCTAGAAGAACGTACCATGACCAAATAGGTGACGTTCTTAAGAAGGGACAGATCAGGAGTACCCTCAACCGGCGAGAATGCATGAAAAGACTGATGAATGTTGAAGAAGCCAAAGATGTATGTCAGAATCGTAGCAAGTGGAAGGAAATGGTCTCTGCCTACCCCTCTGTTGGGAAAGAGGCGTGATCTATATGTATGTATGTAATTTTCTAAGCTTAAAGTTAAAGAATAATCGAAACATTTTAAAAGGTATTATATTCATTTTTTTTTTAATAATGTTACGTAATAAGTTGCTTATAATATTTTTATAGCTATATTAAACTAAGGTTATCAACTAACTTAAATTAAAAAGAAAAAAAAACAATATTTACAACCAACAAAAAAAAAACAAAAAATTTAAAAGGGGTGAAATAATAAAAAAATGGCATCATAAAATACTTCCGCATCGCTGCCACTGTCTACCAGAAAAGTGTCCAGCAGGCTGGCAAAAAAAAAAGGTAAAATTCTAGCCAACCTACATAAGAAAAAATACTTAAACTGATACATAATATTTCTTTTTACAATTTCGATGTATTCTGCAAGTACCTTGACATTGGTGTCAAGGTTGATGTACGACAAGGATGTGAAGAATATTATATTAATGATAGGTTACCATAATATTATGCGGTCATCTTGTTTCAATGTTGCCTTTCATAATATTAAAATATTAGAAGTCACGCGGGGCTTCACTCCCGTCAAGTCCCGTCGTTCTTTATTTGGCCACTGCTCATCTCCTATTTAGCCGTAGCGTGATGTTATATGCCTATAACCTTCCTCGATAAATTTGCTATCCAACACTAAAAGAATTTCTCAAATCGGACCAGTAGTTCCTGACATCCTAGCGTTTAATCAAACAAAAAAACAACTGTATAATATTAGTACAGATTAACGTACTACTAACGCCATCTAGTGGCAGAGTTTAGGAAAAAAATATTCTCGTACTCTAACACTTCAGTAATAAAATAATTGTGCATACTTAATTTCATCATCATCATCTTATGGACATGTGTCTTATCTAATTTCCGCGTCAGCGATGAATTTTGGGGTACTTCGCCATTTAACACCACGAGTTATTGGCACCACGGTGTCAATGGCACAAGGACGTTTTTTGAATTGGCTTCGCTATTACCACCAAAAAGTCGTTTTTGATATGAAATGAAATGAAATCTCGTTTATTCATCTAGGTTACAAGGTAACACTTGTTGATTGAGGTGATACGTCTTGTATTTCAAACTGTCACACTACCTAATTTTAAAATTGTTATTACTAACTACTTTCCCGTATGATTTATACACAACGCCATAATTTAAAAAGACCCCTTACGTTTACAGAGACTACAAATCACGAACCAACTAGTGAGATCTACCAAAGAATTCACACTTATTCCACGTTTAAAAGTAAAGTTAACTACAGCGCACGCCGCACGCGCAATACGGGCATGAATCAAAAAGCTAAATACTCGGTTATTACGCCATCTGCCGGCCATTCGTCGGTTATCAATTTGAGCGAGCGAGAACTCTGCTATTAAAGTTGTAATATTGCAATTTATTGTCTGAGCTTAAGCTTACCTTGTTGTGTGGCGTTGCTTGTTATTAACACCACCATGTGTAACAAATTTGGGGTATTTATTACACATTATCACATTAGAAGATCTAAGGAATAGGCTGGTTGGGGAACTCTAAGTATGAAAATATGATAAGTGAACGTTGAAGTAGTGAAATGTCAGGATCTTAGTAGATGGAAGACAGTGGTCTCTGCTTACCCATCTATAAAGAAAGAAACGTAAGCTAAATACAATATGTACGTATGTATATACATGTCATACATAATACTTTTTAGTATCGAACGCTTACCAACAAATTTAATTAGGCTAGGCTAAAGCTCCTATTTCGGCCAACAGAATTAGGACTAAAAATATTTCTATAGCTGTATAAAATATTTTGTAAAACTGTACACTTAAAACAGTCAGACAAGCAAAAGTCTTTGTATATAACTAGTAAGTAACAAGGATAAGTGAGGATTGAATAAATGGGAAACGCACTCTGCAGATGATAAGTAGTGGAATGATTACCTCTAATTACAGGGAAGCTTCGATTTCATTATACTATATTTTTTCCGACTAAGTGTCCGTTACTTTATGTAAGACTAGCCACTATTACCAGCCTTCGCCTGCATAGCCTACAGGATTGCATTATTGTATGTAGCATTTGATAATAGCTTCTTAAGTAGGAGAACTTTAGGAATCAGCGGCAAACGTTGCGCTTAAAAAACGGCTCAATATAGAGCTCAAAAAGAGTTCAATGATCACACGAAGTTTTATAGCTTTATATGTAATTTATATAATTATAATTTGACAGTATATCAGTGACAATTTTGAACGAGACCTTAGTACGGATTGTGCCGAATTTTTGTATTGGTCCTAAATAAAGTTACAAGAAAGTTAAAATGTATGGGATTGACGACCGTGAAGGAAAAGTCGAAGGAGTATACGTAGGCTTTAGCGTTCACAGAAATGGAAACAGTACAAAGCGTAATAACTTTGTCTTGACAGATCAGTATCTGAACTTTTGTATCACCACAGCACTGACCTTGTTTCTTAGGCAATTATAATAGCTCTGTTATATCCCCTGAATTGCCGATTTCCACGAGCAGCTATCACCATCAGCTGTGCTATAAAAAAAAACATTATAGGTACTTCAATCACGCGTGCAAAGTGTGCATGTCACAATAGCACAAGTGCTCTTAAACGCACGTGCGTCTTCCGTACTGTAGTGTACTTTAGACCGTAAAGCGCCAATGTTCACACAATCAGATAACAATTACCTACCTAGTAAAAGTATTTAATAGCCTTGCTTCGCAGTTTTACTTGCGTTTGGCTATTTTATTTTTGTTTAAAACAGTGACATTAATAAGGGACCATTGATTGACTAATCTTTTTTCTTGGCTTGATGGTGATTGGCTCCAAAAGTCTTGTAAGTTTCATTCGTTCGTTCCAGTCGGTATTGTTGCTTTGACGACTCTTGGTACCATAAGATCTGCGACCATAAGTTACCATACAACCGCTGGCTTAAAGCAGCACTGGTATCAGGAAACAGACCTACTGTCGCGGGTCGAGCAAGATCGTCTAATTTTGACATTCAATTGGTGGATTTATCGTTGTCAAATGTTTGCAAACGACAGTAACCGTTTTAAATTTGCGACTAGGTCTGATTAAGTATTAACCGTACAACTAGGTATTTGTTGAACACAATAATTTTTGTTTTGTGATGGGGGGACAGATCTAGGAGAAGGTACGGGAGGTGTTGTATGAGGAGGTAAGAGAAATGGCAGGTAAAAGTGAGAATTGGAAGTTACTCCACCGACAAGAGCGCAGCTCTTAAATAAAGAGAGAGAGAGAGATGGGAATCGAATCAGAGTAAGACGAGTTTAATGGCTACTTTATTGGTTTATTATATTATGCTAGTATATGCTTTAAACCTAATATAATTTCGATCAGATAAATCGGATCGGTAGTTTGCAAGTTAAGTGAATTAAAACAAACAAACTCTTCACCGTTTTCCATTTGCATTAATTAGTAATTAATATAGGTACATAGATAAATAGGTACCTATTACAATCGTCTTTGTCGTGACAGCTAGATTTATGCTAGTTATAATACTTCCTTTTTATTTAATTACTTAATCTATGGTAACCGGGATTAGTGATACCCACTGCCGAAGTACGTAGAGTTATTCTGCCGTAGTAATCGAAAGTGTAGTAAGTCAAAAATGGTATTTTTTTTAAATTGCTGATTTATTTTACCGTACCTTACTTACTGCTCTTTATGAAACAAGAAAATACTATTACTAATTTACGTAGCTGTATGAAACCTAGATTAGGAAGATAGCTCTTTAAATGTAAACATTTAAAGAGCTTCCAAATGAGCAATAGAAAAAATTGAGCATCTTTGACTTACTGCCCTTTCGATGACCACGGCAGTATTATAGGAGTAAATATAGCGACAGAAGTCATATCATAGTACGGTACGGTCTTCTGTGGCTAGTAGGAAACTGAAAGGAAGATCACTACTGCATCTCAATTTGTTCAAAAAGTTCGTTTTGTTCTACTCGTATTAAGCTTTTGTCCAAAGCCGTTTTTGGTTGGTAAATGAATTTAAAAAGCTATTGAAAAGTACTAGTTTTGACCACAATATACTCGTCAACCAATCCAATGTCTAAATTAGAGGTTTTTAACCTACGGTCTGCGGGCCTCTGGTGATCCCAGAAGGCACCAAAAATGGTTCCTAAAGCGACCATACCGGACAGTTGGAAGGATTTTGAGGCCAAGCACCCATTAAGATTTATTCATCCTCCATTTTTTTTTATCCCAGACATGATCGATTAGTCAAATGCTTTCACACTGTTAAAAGATATGCCAATTACGAGTAGGGCCGGAGCTCAATCATTTTCAACTAGTGGTTTGTCGGTTTTATTCGTCCTAAAGCTAAAAAAAAGCGGTTGAAAGGTGGAACACAGATCAGCATAATTTGAATTCAGTAACTTGGTTTATGAGAACATTAATTCTAATATAACGCCGAATGGAAAATAAATATTATTATTATAATATATGACTTCAACAATTTGGTAAAATAATTGTCAAGTTCCATATTGACTAAAAAGTTCTCAAGAATATTAGTTTGCCTAATTAACAGACTTCTAATTAAAACTCGAAAACGATGTCCGGCTTCCACTATTCTATCGTAATCTAATAATAAAAGAAATAACAAAAAAGCTCTCTCACGTTAAAAATAAATCGATAAATAAATATAAGGGTCTATCCACACATGTCAGAGCTGTGAGCCGGGTATAAAAAAGTTCACTATAGCCGCTGGCTCGGACATCATGAGATGTATTCTCAACTCAACTGTCGAAAAATTCCTGTATAGGAAAGTTTCATAATCTAAGCACGTGGTCTATTTACAGCTTATGTTACCTGACTGTAGAAAATAGGTTTACGTATAGAAAATGTTTTTATCTTTTAATACAAAATCTATTTTCTACTGAAAATAAACCTCGTCCTCAGAAGGTAAATTTCCAACAGTTGAGAATATCGAGTTCGTATAAAATGTACTGGTATATCTACACCCTGTACTTTATCCGGCACATCGTATATTCTTATCTTGAACACTGAGCATATTTCTTCTTTCATGGCATCCGTTCATCCATTTCCATCAGTTCCATCCATCCCAAAATCTAAGCGGATCTAATTCTATTTAGACAGCGGTCTAGCTCAGGTACGTTAGAATTTTAAAAACCTAATCCTTATGAGTTAATAACGTTTTTGTTTTCGTACATACCGATTTACTTTTAAGTCACCGAAGAACCGCGGTCCGTCTACGTCTCGGGCTCGGCCCTAATGTGTGGATTGAGTATAAGCCGGTATGCACGAGATGTAAAATAATTACGCGCGATCATCGACCATTAAACGCCGTAAATTACACGCGTAACGTAATACGCCCATACTAATTATTACGCACGGTGTGTAATTGAAGCGCCTTAAATATAATAATAAATTCAACTACTTGTAGCCAATTATTGTTAAGGAGAAACGCCTGTACTCGTGTATGGGTTGAACTTTAATGAGTTTTTTTCGAATTTAGTTGCAGTGTTTTACATAATTTATAGACGAAGAGTGGATTAATATGACTTATGTTACCTATTTCTTGAAAGCGTTTAATGTTTTAGGCGCTGAACAAAAGTGGGTAGGTACTTATTTTTCCTTGCAAAGAACACTTATAAGCAAACTGTAGTTTCTATACAATATTACATAGGATATAGTGTCGTTTTCGTAGCTTTTAAACTGTTGGATAAATTAGCTGTTCACTTTCAATGGGAAAATGAAAGATGAATTGTGCGTTTTTCAATGTAACTTTTTTTATTATTCACCTCATAAGAAGTCTCCTCACACTATGTTGAAGTTTGAGAAAGTAAATTATAAATTTATAAGTTCAGGAGCAACTTCAGGAGACTATAGTGAAAAAAAATATAATAATTCTTGCATGGTAATCTACTTAAACATATTTACAATATTATCGAGAAACTTACTAAAAAAAAAACAACGAAACAAATATAATAATAATGTAGAAAGTAAGAACAAACATTTCTCTTTCAATTCTGCAGTCCTAGGCACTTAAAAATAAAATGATTTCGTCAAAAAAACATGCCCATTTCAATGATACATTACACTTAATTCCGATTGGCATGCACACGTGAGTAATTAGAAAATGTATAAAACGCTATCTTTTAAACTACATGTCATAATGCATCATAATTATTATGACAAGTCGATAGGCATTGTAGCTGGCCTAACTAAGACCTTGACATTGGATTATATAACAAGACTAGAAGTCGCGCAAGGCTACGCTCGCATCGTTCTTTGTCACTGCTCGGCTCCTATCAGCCGTAGCGTGATGTTATAATTATAACCTATAGCCTTCCTAGATAAATGGGCTATCCAACACTAAAGAATTTAACAAATCGGACCAGAAGTTCCTGAGATTATCGCGTTCAAACAAACAAACAAACTCTTCGGCTTTATAATATTAAGTAAAGATTCTGCTATCTATATAGGTACCACACATCTAAGCCTATAATTCTAGGGGTGTGTACGTTCCTACTACGACAAAGTTATCAATTTTAATCAACAGTCAATTTTAAAGAGTAACGTGGCAATTAATTCCTTTAAAAAGGAAATATGAGCTGATAATTAGCATTAAAGAACTATCGACCGGACGCGAGTGATTATTGATACAGATGTAATTAAAAGATTAGACCGCTCCTGAATTTTTGTTTACTTTATGTAGAGGCATTATATAATATTTTATTAAGACATATCTACACTTACACTGTATCTATTAAAAAAGTTGGTAATACTAAATTTATTCCTAAAATTAATTTGAAGTTCAACACGGACATTTATTTATTTAACTTCATACAAAAATTATTTAGTAGAGGCAGACTTAATGCCTTAGGCATTTTCCAACAGCCGACAATTTCGTGAAGCAAAAAAATTGTAGAATCAGGTACATATATAAGTGAAAAGAGTCATTTCAACCCATAAACGTAACTTTTAGGCTGTTTCTGACATCACAAAAGAGTATATTGTGATCAGAATAATAATATTAAGCCTTGAGTCAGATTTTAACTAGATAACTGCCTCGCTGGCACAGCGGGAATAAGCGCAAAAGGTATCGGATTCGATCCCCGGGTCACGCAAAAACAGTATTGAGTTTTTCTGAAAATCCCCGATTAACAATAACAGGTCTGTCTTAAAATACGTGTGCCATTGATACTTCTACAACGCTTCAATAAAAAACTATTTTAATCGACAGATATGAATCAATTTACGCCATTTTCGATTGTAAAAGATAGCATCTGCAAATAATAAGATAAGATCTTTATCTTAAAAATTATGTTGATTTACCGGGGACTTCCCATCTTCATTACTTGATAGATGAACTGATAGAAATGTTATCACATTGTTATTGTAATCAAATTTCTATTCATAGTTGTTATCTGATAATGTTATATTCTTGGATCTTAGACTCAAGATAAAATTGGCAACCACTGTGATGTACTGAATCCACTCAATCCTGTCTTACTTGGAGACAGATGTAAAAGTCACTGAAAAACAAAAATTATTCATCAGCAGGAAGCCTCACTTAATTTTCGTTATAGCGAGCAACTTATTGATAAATGTTTAGAGTTATAATTAATGTAAGTAAAACAAAAATTAAAAAATTAAGTACTTGAAACTAAGTATACACTTTAACAAGGCGCCGCGCCGATATAATATTCAGGTTATTTAAAGGGAAGTTAGTTAGATTATGAAGTATCTTGGCAAGAGAGTTCTTCTCTGTAAGTGTCGGCCCATTCAAGCTACGAGGCACTATACTCGTACCACCCTTTGAAATATATTTCATAAATTTTTTTTTTCTTAAATTCCATTTAGAGAGATTCTAATTCGTTCAAAATCTACACACGCTGGACTAATGCGGGTTGGTCGATCAGACATACGCATCGAATTTCTTCTAGGGTATGTGGGTTTCCTTGCGATATTTTCCTTCACCGTTAGCAGATGGTAAGTCCACAAACTGAAATCTGCATTGGTACTGCTGGTCGGAATCGAACTCACTTACCACATTCAGCCACCATTGCTTCAAAATCAAAGTCAAATCTTTTTATTTCATTTTGATCACATACATGATAATTATGAACGTCATACAAAGTCAAAAAAAAGGTGTCAGCAAATTTGCCTACGGCCAGTTCATTGTCAAGGTTGAGCTCTGAGAAGAACTTGGCAAGAAACTCAGGCTACTGTTTTTAATCGCTATAGTAGTTACAATTACAACCTAACCCTGAACCCTCTCAGCTCTCTAGATAGAGAAGAGGAGACCCGAGCCCAGCAGTGGAACATTCATGGGTTGCTGATGATGCTAAAATTTTATTTTGCTGGATGTGTCTTTTATTTTGCTATGTTTTACCCAACAAAATAAAATTTTAAAGTTGTTCTTTATTGAATGCAATTGACTTCATATATAAGTATGTAGTATTTATTCCCTTTTTCGAATACAGCAAATAAATTCATGACTAACTTCTTTTTTAAAAGTTCATCGCCTTATTGATACAATTTAACACCTTAGCAACGGGAGTTCAATCATAACTTAAGTAGATTTATTGCCGTAAAATTTGTTAAGCGATATAGCCGTTTTTTTACTACAAAACAGTATGTAGGCGTGCCGGCGCCAAAGCTCCTAACCACTCATATTGTATGCTAATATCACAACATTTAGAATAATTATTATTGAAAAACTAAATTTGTAAAGCCGCTCATACGGAGACCGCAACTGGTTCATCATAATAGTTACGTGTTTAAGTCACGATTACATTGGAGACAAGTTCAAACTTCAAGAGACTCGGGCCAAGTTTACTCGAGAATATTTTGTATCGAGTAACAACAATTTCTCGAGTATCTTAAGTGTTTTTTATTTATTTATTAAGACTGCGGTAGAAAAGTTTCGTTATAATAATATATAAATTTGACTGTCCTGTTGGTCTAGTGGTTAGTGACCCTGACTGCTAAGCCGGAGGTCGTGGGTTCGATCCCCACCCAGGACAAATCTTTGTGTGATGAGCATAAAGGTTTGTTGTGTCTGGGTGTAATTTATCTATAATATGTATGTATTTACAAAAAAAAAAAGTGTGTATATCAGTTGTTTAGTACCCATAACACAAGCAAATATAATTGCTTACTTTGGGACAAGATGGCGCTGTGTGAATGTGGTAGAATATTATATATAAATAAGGGACACAAAAAAAAATTAAATAACACAAATAACTCGTAGGGAGAACCTATATCCTCGTGGCCAGTAGTCAAATACTAAGACCAGTAAGACCACGACACCAATAAGACAGTCGAATTTATATTATACTATTAACACAACGATTCTTTATTGTAAAAATTACTTCAACTGTTTTATAAAATCTTCATGTGATTGGGCGCGATAATTAAAAAGGATTGAAACTCGAAAAAATATTGCTTAAGTTTAGGACTTAGGAAAATTTTATATTATTAGCTTTAAAACTTAAAAGTAATGTTTCTTGCAATGATAAGACGAGACTACCTCAAATGTGTATGCAGCTTTAGATTTTAAAACTATTCTATACCGGTTTGAACTAAATTGAAGCACACGCTTGAATATGCAGCCAAGTACTGTTACAAACCCTACGCAAATGTGTATTACGCAATTGACATTTCTTGTTTATAAACAATAGCTATATATTTGTTAAATTTGTTATCATTTACAATCATAATCATAAGTACTTACTTATGAAAAGGATGCTTTCTTTTTTTTAAGAGGGGAAATGCAGTTTACGCTCGCAAATTATGCGGCCCAACTTGAATTCCGACCAGCCAATAAAAATGTGGATTTCACTCTGAGGAATTTGTATGACTAGTAGGTACTTATAGCCAAGTGATTTACCATTTGGTCACGGTGAAGGAAAATATCGTGAGACATAACCTAGACTAAATTCTAAATGTCGGAACCATCGACCCGCATTAATCCAAATAATCATAGTAAGTAATATCTCTGTGTTAATAGAAATAAGAGATAGACTAGAGATAGACCAGGTGGGAATCCCCCCACAAAAGTAGCAAAAGACGATTAATAAAAGAAAGAAATAGTATGCGGGATAAAAGTGTGAGAGGAATAGATGCGAGAGATGGAATGAAAGGGTAGCAAAGAAAGGTACCGACAACGTTGGTGGGTCTGTATTATAAAATAAATAAAAAAACCGCATTAATCCATGTGGCTATTACGGTGTAAACCCTCTCAGCTCTCTAGACAGACGAGAGCAGACCTGTGTCCAGTAGTAAGTCAATAACGGGTTGCTGTTGTTTACAAATTATTACCAAATCGATTAGCACTGTAAATATCATAAAAGTCAAGAAAATACTTAATAGAATATAGCTCTTATTATTATATAGGTAGCGTTAAAACCTCTATGTTGCAATATGATACCGGCAGACATTTACTTTAAGTGATAATATGTCATGTCAACTTTTAAGTTTAATACTAAGTAGTATTACAAATTATTTTAACTTGCGTGTTTTGTATAATGTACCTCTAATAATATTTAATATTATTTTCAAATAAAACTAAGTTTTCTAAAGCTCTTTATTGATAAATCCATGATATGGACATTGGTCAGTGCTACGACTACTTCATGAATTTAATTAAATGTATATACCTACCAAATCAATTGATTCTAATTGATTAGGTGTTACATATTATTATTATTCAGTAATCATTACAAGTGGTATAAAAATGTAAGTAATTTATTATAAATTATAAACATTTCTTAATCGATGTGGTGGATAATGAAAAAAAAAGGACAAAACGAATTTTAAGGTGCCTTGATAACCGATGCACACTTAAAAAATCTGATGTCATAAACATTACGTATATTATGAACTAGTCTCACGTAACTTTTGTTTCTTATCGATACACGTGACGAAGTTATCTAATTCTGTTATCAAGAACTGTATCAATTACAATGTTACATTTCTTTAAAAAAAAAAACCTCGATCTGTTCCGAAGTAACTTCTGTGACTTATTAATATAAGGTCATGGAAAACTTAAGAAAATATATCATAATGAAGGCACTGTCTCGATTTGTTTTGTGGTGTTTCCAAGGATTGAAGATTTCTCTATAGATGTCTTATTTAAACTAGTATGACTATTGATTGATGTAACCAATAGGGTTCAGTATTTATGACAAGTGAAGTTAATTTTTTTTTTCTTAAGAGGGTTCATACAGAGTTATGACAACGTCGCAATTTAGTGTCATATTTCGTGGTTTTTGAATTTTATTATTTATTTGCAGCTATTTTTATGAATTTTAATTTATAAATATTGTAATAGTCTTATAAAATTATACATAAAGTCTAGAATCTAAAGATGCCTGTAATAGGAAAAATCCTGTGTTAACATTTTATGAATAAAATTAACTTTGAGAGATAAAATAATTATTATTATATATATACTTTCATATGAGTTAGTTTGTAACTCAAATTGTCAATATCAATACATTTGTTTATATTAAAATTAAATTAAAACTTAAATCTAAAATAAACATCTTATTATAAATTACTTTAATTTGTAATGAAAATAACGCCTTGCAAGTTCTAATGTGTTTTTTGCATATAAATAGAACTATAAACGCTATGATTTCATACCTTTTACACACGTTTCACCTAATTCTAAAAAGGGTATTGAAAACATTTCAAAACAATAGCTTCGATTAAATAATAAAAATCGAAAACCACGAAATATGACACTTAGTTGCAACGTTGCGATTCCTCTATGTTAAATATCCTGATTGAGTAAGTACACCATGTATATAGTAGTGGTAATAATAGCAGTCTCAACAGTTCCTTATGGAGACATTGAAGACATCAAAAAGGGGCATTTCATATTTATTAGGTAATTACAATGTTGAACAATTTTTAACTATGACATAATTACTTATTTTAGTAACTTTACAAGAGACTTTTACAAAGATTTCGGTAGCATACATTTTAGATTAGTATCGCGTATATATTCAATTTACCTAAGCGTATGCTAAAAACAGGTTTGAAAACATTGTCTACACCAAGGACCAACTGGTAAATGCATAACGTCCCCAAGAATTACAATGTTTCTTGGAGACATTATCTATTTATCATAAGTGGTTGACTGGCGTATTTTCCTCCTTTTACTACTTGACCGCATGCATTTAAATTATCATTTAAATGTGTTTCTTCAAATATAGTTATAATGCTTGTTTTTTTCCTTGTTGTCATGTCTCTTGATTATAGCATTCATTTATTTACCCACTAGTATTAAATCAGATAGAGTTGAAAATTAGACCGTTATCATCATCATGGTAAAGACAAGACTTCCGTGAAATAATCCAATCTGCATTTAGGCTCTCCGCCTTTTTTATGTAGTCTTCGTTTTATTAGCATTACGTATAGGTACATACTTCAAAACCATGACATTTTGAACAACCAGAAACGAACCTAGAATAAAATGCTGTTTCTATTCTAATATTTACATGTCACATCAATACATTTAAAAACATTTTATTTATTATAGATTATGGATATGACGCAAGCTTTCGATCACGTGGTACATGATATCTTATTATACAAGCTCGAGACATATGGCATAAGAGGAAACATTTTAAAATTAATTGAAACTTACCTCAAAAATCGCATTCAATACACACAAATTAACAGACTTAATAATATAACTAAGATGGAGGATATATACCTATCAAAGGGGTGTAATGTACAATATGGAGTTCCGCAAGGAAGTGTATTGGGTCCCTTACTCTTTTTAATTTATATTAATGACCTTCCAAATGCGATTTCACACCCAATGACACTCTTTGCCGACGATAGCACCGTTGCTATTAAGTGTAATGATAAAAGATCTTATGACAATGACATAAACAGTAGCCTAAATTCAATCATTAAATGGCTTGACACTAATAATCTGAAGGCAAACATAGGAAAAACTAAAATAATTCATTTTAATCAACGTGTAAATGCAAATCTGAGTATACCTACGATTAATTATAATGGTGAACCTGTATCTGAGGTGGAAACAACAAAATTTCTTGGTCTCACTGTGGACAATAAATTAAAATGGAAATCTCACATAGAAATACTATGCAAAAGAATAAATAAATCGGTTTATGCGCTACATGAATTAAAACAAGTCTCAAATATTAATACCTTGTTGACGGCATATCATGGTTTGGTTGCTTCAGCCCTGAGGTATGGTATAATTTTTTGGGGAAATTCGACTGATATCGATTTAATTTTTAAAGCACAGAAAAGGTGTGTAAGGGCTATGTTTGGGCTTCATATAATTCAAAGTTGTAAACCGTTTTTCCAAGATTTTAAAATCCTTACTCTCCCAAGCCTATATATCTTTGAGGTCTCAATATTTGTTAAGCAAAATCAAAATTTATTTACATTAGCCTCAGAAGCCAACAATAGACTGCAACGTGACGCATTTCGTCTCCGTACACGCCGAACCTATACCACTTTAATGCACAAAAGTGTGTTTCACATGGCTCCTGTAATTTTCAATAAATTACCCAAACAATTAAGGGCCATGAATATAGCTTTATTTAAGAAAAATCTAAAGAGCCTTTTAGTTAGTAAGTGTTATTACACCTTAAACGACTACTTAAACGATAATTTTGCCATACAGAATACCTCATAGTGACATGAATTAATTATTAAAACAATTATCTCTATTTTTTTTTTTTTTTTTCATTAATCTCTAATATCTATTGTAATGTATTATTCAATTTTAATAATTAGAAGAATGACATTGAAATAATTAAATTATCATTATTAGTATTAAATTGTTATTATTATTATTAAATTTTCATTATTAATGTTTTAAAATATAGTTAATTAATTTATATACAATACATATTACAATGTCAATCCTGATTACATTTTGCATGCCTTACGGTAGAATCACTTGAAACATGTATATTTTATAACATCTATGTAACAGTGTTTTCTGCAAAAATAAAATATTATTATTATTATTAACATATGATATTGACTTGTAACGTGGTACATGTACTTATCAGCCTCTTAGACAAGTAGCAAATTTGCTAAATCCTTTATAATCAATACATTTGATCCCTGACATGAGCTATCGACATGTCACGTGATCAATGTACCAATCTGACATGTCGTTAGAATTGATGGATCGAATGGATTACCACTTGTCTAGGGGGGCTGACATATCATTAGAATAGATAAATAGTATAGATTGTGTGTTGGGAGAGGCCTATGTCCAGCAGTGGACTGCAATAGGCTGAGATGATGATGATGATAGATTGCCTTTTGTCTAGAAGCTAGAGAGGCTGAACATATATGATTGATAGCCTGATAGTACTGGTGAACTTTTCGTAAGTATGTTACAGAAAAATTGAAAGCGAACAAAAATTACTGTATTTCTTATGTTTATAACTTGTATCTTACTGATAATAATTTTCTGTTAGAATATTATTTGTATACCTTCAATTTTTAGATTGTAAGTCATATTTTATAGAAATTTGAAAAAAATGGTCACCGAAATAAACTGCTGGTATTGACGAGTCGTTCTCTTTGATTTGTAATAACCAAAAGGAATGTGAGTTAAGTCGATCTGTAGATGAATATGCTACGGGTCTAAGAGATTTCTCTCCAGCTTCCAATGGATAACCATTGTAATTATATTATTAAACTCAATATCATTTCCCACGGCACATAGAAAAAGTCCATGTGAACTGCCAATCAAAATTCTTATATATTATACTTCGATATTTGAATTGCTTATTTAAAAACATAGGTGACAATAAAAAGCTTAATAAAGCGTTCAACATACTTATCAAATCGTCAACTTTAGAGAATTTTGAGAGAAATCTATCGAATAACTTTAGAGATTAATATCGATATTGATGTTATTAGATAACAATTTAATTGTAAAAATAATTTGTTTTGCATATTTTTGCAATAAATGTGGACTATCTATTCAAGTGGAATTCCTTAATAAAATAAGTATTATCATTCTAATCTTAGGAAACGTAATAGATTTATATTTAAATTTTTTAAATACGTCCAAGTACTATAAGTAGGGCAATAAGATTGCCGTATTACTTTGTGATGTTTTTCTTTGACAGACGATAGGCAGATTTCGATATGCAAAAATAAATTTGACTTAAATGTCACCGTGGCGCAGTGGTTAAGGTGGTCGCCTCGCCACTACATCGCCGTGCTGGGTGACGTGGGTTCGATTCCCACACGAGACAAATATTTGTGTGATTCATAGATATTTGGTTCTAGTCTGGGTGTACTTTGTGTCCGTTAGTTTCATGTTTGTAAAGCTCCCCGCGACACAGGGCTTGTTCCCTAGTGCGGGCGTTGTCTTTATTGTCTTTAAAAAAAAAAAAAAAAATATATATATATATATATGCTTCTTCTAGGTCTGTTTGATCAAATAAGAAATGTATGTTGTTAAGAAACTATGCAATAATTTGAGACGTAGTATTGGTAAAACAACCTCATGGATAATTATCTAAAACTTCATCATGATAATTAATTACTACTACTGTTTTATAAAATGAAAGTTTTTGTACGTATCGTAAATACCATAGGTACTTTGGTTTATATTTTTTGACTTTTTATTTTTACCCGACTGCCAGGAAGGCTTTGTTTTTCGCGCGTATCTTGTATGTTTGTAAATTTCTTTATTCCCACGTTTCTTCCAAACGGCTTGATCGATTTTAAAGGGAATCAAATGGAGATTACGAATAGACATACATTATTAGTATTTAAATTTAATCAGGAATAATAATAACAACCACTTTTCAGTCTTGTATCTGTTGATTTTTTGCAGTCGGGTTGTTTTATTATTTTTTTTTAATTTATTTACTTGTTTGACATAGGTTTTACTTAGAAAGAACCCTTTTCAGTCTTGGTAGTCAATACAAGGGTGTCAAAATAGGTGGACTACTCTTGATTTTTTTGGAAAACATTGCAATGCTTAGGGTAGCTACATTAGTCAGGATTTAGCTTGACGGATATCTGTCCAAGGTACTTACAGGACGTATCAATAAACCATAGAACAAAAAGACGATTTTAGTATGTTCTGTAGTAACAGCGAACTTCTGACTTAATTTTTTTCTGTGAGGCTGGTGTGGCTTAAGTTGTGCGGATAGCAACCGTTTATATATTAGTAACGTAAATATAAATAGTTTAAAAAAATATAGCTTTTAAGATTTTTTTGTGTCACTAAAGTAGGTTATATCAACCATCCGTGAAATATTCAACGTTTGAAATTAGTACAACGTATCTGAATTGAAGTGCATTTAAAATATTATGTTAGCCATAACCGAAATCGGCTTTGATTTCGAGCGTATATCACTTTCATATTCAAGTACGAATTGTGACATTCTAAGCGATTTTAATGTGTTAAATCGTGCTGTATCAGAAAAAATAACATTTTTCTATAGAATTTGACAGCTCTCTTGTCGGTTAAAGTCTGTGTGGCTACATTATTTTCTGACACGTTCATTATATAAAGATATAAATGCAGCTTTAGTATTTATATTGTATACAATTTAATAAGTACATGTTTTAACCGTGTTCTATGTAAATATTTTATATAAAACATGTTTTGAAGTCAGTGGCATACATAGTACAAATTGCGAAACTAAATTAACACCTTGATAAAATCAGTGTTAAAATGAATAATTTATAACTATTGTTTCAGAGTCATACTAATTCAAGGTTAATCTTTGGCTATAAAAAGAGGTTGTATTTGATTTAGATAATGTCCTGAGTTATAAAACATTAATTGATTGCCCCTTAGTCTGTTTTGTATTGTTATTGAAGTACCTACAATAAATATGCAAAGTTTGTAAGGATGGACAGATGGTTAGACATTTGTCCCTCTTCAAGCAAAAATAACTGACTGAATATTGATGAGAGTCTCAGAGATCTCTTTTCTGCTCAATAATGTATTACCGTTGGTCGCACAGATGAAGCGAAGCCGGCGAATGGAAGTTAGTTTGTGTAATTTATCGTATGTATTGTCTTACCACTTAGGTATGTGACTATTATAGGAAGAATTCATAAATTATTTTACACGTATATCTTCATAAAATATGGGTGAAACTGCCGCAAATTTTCCCAGAAATGTCAAAATTGTCTCATCAATCGATGTAGGTACTTTAAATTGATGTCACGTATAATGAAAATCGTGCAAATTTACAAAATATATGCGTCGGCCTCACAGTAGTGATAATTGTTGGATTAAATCACGAACCATTTGATTGATTGTAATTTTGTAACAACATAATAAGGGGAATTAATCTCATACATTTTTGATTGGGCTTATTCCAGTCCACTCAAGATAAAATTTAATATTATTATATTGTAAAATCGTTCTTATTGCCTTTTTATTAAAACTCACTAGAGATGAATTAATATTGGAAAAATGAATTTTGGATAACAATTGGTTTGGAGAACAACTGTGTGGTCATTTTTAGCTAAAAGGTGTGATTATGCTTTTAGTAAATAGATTAATTGATAGCAATACTAATTCATATTATATTGGATAGTGCACAAAATTCTAAACCTTTTGGTATTTATATTTTACTTATTTAATTTAAATTATTCTAATACTTACTAAATGTTGGTTATCGCGGCATAGCAACGATGATACATACCAAGAAGTCGGATTGTTTATTTTTTATCATGTTAGGCGATTGTTGTTATGTCTATGCAACACAAGTCTTCCCAGACACATATAGGTATCATGTAACTAGTGAAGATAAAGAGCTATCTTATATATTTAATTCCTAGTATAAATTTCAGGTGAATTGGTTTTTAAATCAGCACGTAGGTACCTAAGTAAAATGCATTAACTTAAAGAGAGGTAAAAAACATTTTGATGTTTAAATTTGCAGTAAAAAACTATTTTTAGCGGCTCTTTTTATTTATTGACGTTAAAAAGCTTTTCCATTTTTTACATTTATATTGACATTCTGATTCTTCATTGAATTCTGCATTATTTATTCTTCTACCATCTAAACTGTGGGTTTCCCTTCTCAGTGGTTGAACCTTCAAAATTCCTTTATTCATCTGCAAACTGTGCAAATTGTACGTTCCAGTTATACATTGATAAGAACTGAGCTGAAAGTTGATTTAACTAAAAGTTCCAGGTATTCCGTGTGGTGACGGATTAGGAATACAATGTCACCACCCCATCTTAACCCGTGGTTGTCGTTAAATGCGACTAAGAGAGTAACCTTATACAGACAAGAGCACTGCAAGAAAAGGAAAATTCGATACAAACCCTATACCAGCCAGTCTGGCTAGCGTGTTATAGTAGGCTAAATCCCCTCACCATTCTTTGGAGGAGACCCACGCCCAGCAGCGGGCCGTTTATGGGTTGAAATGATGATGATGATCCAAGTTGCAAGTAAGTAAAACCTTGGGGTTAATTTTTCTAGGTAAAGATTCGAAGTAAAAGGTTCATAATTTCTCCAAATTTTTATACTCGTTACACCATCACAGAATACTTGCCTGTTTTTCTCAAATCATTCTCACGACTGTAATACTTTCTTGAGCTTTGAGAGCCACTCGCCTATGTGTAGTTGTACCTATGATTGTTTACCACATTAATAGTATAAACCCGGATTTTCGGTTTTACGTATTAAAATAATTACTACAAAACTAGTAACATCCGCATTTTTAACCTTTGTTCATAATAATGAGAAAACTAACAGACACTGTGTGCACTTTAATTAGTCAATAATCATGTACTCACGCCTCGTCAACAAACAGAAATAGGAGTTTCCATAATCAAATAAACACGAAAAGGATATAACATTGTCCAAGGGTTTTACTACGCAATATAGCAACACATTTCCTAGCAACCAGGAATTTCCTTGACAACAGCTCTTTTCTTAACGATTACGTTGGAAAGTATAGATACGAATCAATGTATTGTACGCGATGCAGAGTGAGGTGCATACGGCTAATACGGCTTAAATTATGTTCTAGTTAAAAAGTAGGCTTTCGTTTAAAAATGTAAAATTGATACTTTTGTGAATTATTTATTATTGAGAATCTTGTTTTCCAACGGAAACTTTATAAGGAGACCGATAATTTTAAACAAAATAAATTAAATGCGTACAAAAAAACACTTCCAATCCATATGATTAGTCGAAGTTTTATTTATTATTACGTACGAAATGCATCAATATTTAAGAGATTAATTGCATTCAACACCAGGAGTTTGTGGTTAAGGAAATCGCAAAGAAACTTGATATTAAGGTAAAGGCACCTATTACGGAGGTAGTCAAAATCGGCTCCTATTACGGTGGTATTTCTATTTTCGAGTTTTATTCCTGTCTTTCTTAGTTTAAGTACACCAAAACGGGACCTACTTATTCTAAATTTATTACTTCATGACATAACTGAAGTTTGCAAGTATAGCACATTGACAACACAACAAGATCAATCAGTTTGTGTAACGGCATCGACGTAAGAGGGGTTTCCATACAAACGCGGAACGACAAAACTAAGTACACTAATATTTAGAAACTAAGTTTTTCTTATTAATAAGCCGTTCAAGTTTGTTTATGTGTTATTTATAGCATTTTCTTACTATTACACTAACTATTTAAATAGCTTGTTTTATATTTGCAACTTGTTTTATACCCAAAAAATAAGAAATAAAACACCGCCGTGATAGGATACGAATTTTATAGATTAATCCTAATTCGGTGGTATAACTCCGAAATAGGAAAAGTACAGGGTATGTTTAATTGTTTATAACTTTCAAATTATTAACTTATTGACTTAGTTCCAAGTTTAGTTGAAATAATTATTAATCTCATAAATTAGAAACCATATTCTGCGGTATGAGTTTTTAATTAGAAATCTGGTTAAATATGAAAATTGTTGAGTACAAAATGTTGGTTTCTTAGAAGGGGTAAAAATAGGAAGGTGTATTTTAATTTATCACAAATCATTTATTTTGTATAACTGTTGGCTGAGTTTTACACATCTGAACCAAAAAACTGTTATCTTTTGATTAAGCATTTACACTCTTTTGTTTATCGAAATTTTTAACGGTCAGAATTAGGATTATTAAAAACACGAGTAGTTTTCCTATTACGGTGGTAGTTATTTCCAGGTAACTCTGTGTTAGGTTCTATGATCTCCTATTACGGGCCTATTCATCATGGAACATAAATTTACAAGTTTTAGGGTTTCGTAAATAAATAAATAGTATTATTTATTTTAGTGGATTCTTATTTGATACTTACTTATGCATGTTTTTTTGATAAAACCAGAAGCGATAAAAACTTTTAAATTTATGTTACTTTTACAAGCTTTCTATTAACTTGCAATTACTACTTAATATGTAACATTTGTTTGTTTTTTTTTTGTTTCATTCAATTTAACTCAAAACTACGAGATCGATTTAAAAAATTCTTTAACCGTTTGAAAGATACGTCTTTACCGAGTAACATAGGCTACCTATATTTATTTCTAAAAATATTTTGAGATCCCTACTAAAACTTGTAAAATGTAATCATTTTGTAACTATGTACCAATTTCAAAATGTAAAATCTATATAAATTTTAAAAGCTTGAGGCACTGATATTACTTATATGCCATCTGTTATGTAGGTTTACTATCTCATATTTTACTGAACGTAAAAAGAAAAATTAACGTTATTTTAATTACCTGAAACTCTTTTTAAAACGCGTGTGTGAATGCACGGTTATACTATATTTGTAAATTTTATGAAAACTGAATGAAACATTTATATCATTTAATAAATATAATTTGTACGGAACTTAAATGTATATAATTTCTGACCCTCCGTATTAGGAGCCGTCTACCGCCGTAATAGGCTCTGACCAAAATTTTACCTCCGTATTAGGGAAAATCGACCCGACTATTTAAATATTTTTTTAAAATAAGAAATATCATAAAAAGTAACATAGGCTCAACAGCAATTCAAAATATAAACTCCACTTTTGACGATAAAATTAGTTTACACCTTTAAAAATGCTTAGAAATGCTTATTTTTGTTTCTTACTTTCAAATGTTGCGAAATACCTCCGTAATAGGTGCCTTTACCTTATAGTGCTACCGGGCAGTATCAGTGACATTCAGATCTAAGTATTGTGTACACGTGACAATCACCTTACCTATATAATAAGTTCTTCCATGCGAAATTTTGGAATGTTTGGTTGACCTGGTTGTCTCTGTTCAGCTGAGATGCCTAGGATTGCCGCGGTATTGTGGTACTGTTTCCACGATTGTTGTATCTGTGGAAAGGCAGGTATGCTTAGATAACCGAAATACAATCGTATTAATACTTGCATTATTATTGGTGCGTGAAAAAAAAATCTATTTTTTCTTTAAATTAATTCGCTCTTCAGTGAAACAAGAGCGACATGTATGCCCTATATTTTTATGAAATCTTCTCATTTCTTGGTTATAAAATCTGCAAAAGATACCTATAGATTTATAATATAACATAGCATGTTTGGTATAATATTTTAGTAATCAGTAAGTAGCAATCAATTGATCAGTTGTCACAGCCCATTAACAAATTTGACGCGAACATACTAAAAGATGTTTTTGCATGAAGGTGAGATTGATTCGATAGTACGCGCCTTAAGATTCAAACAATAAATTATTTTTTAAATAATTTCCCTTAAATATGCTCATTAAATGACGGAACGCCTGCCGAAAGTATCGGTGCATATTTTAGTAGCGCAATTTAAGTACAGTTAGTACAAAGATGAAGTAATAAATGCAGAAAGTCAAATTGTGTAGGTATTAATAAATAATTATAAATGATTGCTCATGACGTATAATATACCTAATAGTTAAAGTAGTCAACTCGCATAAAAAGACCACTGAATATTTTGTTTTATTTTTGTTACGAGTTTTTAATATTGTGGTTTTTTTTTGTGAAATTTTGTCACAATAAAAAAAAATGAATTAGATTAATAGGCCCCTTTATCCCTTTTACACAATTCGTATTTTTTGCATATTAATAGATAAATACTTAAGCGTTTTTGGAAGCTCCAATTGCAGTCAATCAATTAACTTATTACGTCACAATATTATCACGTTTTTATTTCTTAGGTAACTTATGCTATTATAGTCACTCTTCAATTGTTTGTATAAAGCTCAATTTAATTGCGTAACTGTCAAGTGCCTAAATGGATTGACAAAATGTTGGTGGTAAACATTACAGAATTCCTTGAGTAATAAATAGGTGTGTGTGATTTAGCTTTGAACATTTAGCTTTATTCTGGTTTACAAAATATTATGAAAAACAATTGCGTTATATTTATAAAGCAATACTTCAAGGTATGAGTCTTGTTACTAGGGCTCACAGTAAAACTCATAATTGAAAATGTTAAGCGCCCCCTTCAAGAGCTGATGTCATAAAACATGTCGAACCATCACAACCACGTCAACTTTTAAATAAAAAAACCGCATCAAAATCGGTCCATTCGTTTCAGAGCTATGATGCTATAGATAGACAGACACGCAGACACGTCAAACTTGGTGATGCCCAGCAGCTAAGTAAGCAAGAGTGACAGAGTAATAAATAGCTTCTATTCTTTATAATGGTAATAAAACAATGACGGTTGGTGCTACACTTTCAAAAATAAAAGCAATGTTGTTAAACATATTTTCTTTACAGACTGTACATATATCCCAGTCTTAGCAAGTAATTCCGTACTAAACAAAAATATAGACGTTTCACTTCAAAATGTAAAAATTTATCTTTCAAAATCCCGATATTATTTAGTATCGTATTCAATTTACAAAGTGATCTCTTTGCCTATAAGTGAGGTAACCGTTTAAAAACTTGTTTGATGTGGTACCTCTAATTTTTTCTTTGGACTTTTATCTATGCTAATAACGATTGTGCATGAACATGCAAGATATTGAATAAAAAATCGTATCTTACAACCATTAGCGGCTCATATCGTATGCAAATTGCTGACACTACGGACTTACATACTCCATGCGGTGGTCGATTTCTCTTAATTTTTCGTCTCTCATTTCCTTTAGTTTCCTTTTTTATCTTTTTATGTTACGATCATGTAATAGTGTACATATAGGTGATGATTTTGGGTGGTCCAGCTTTAAATTAATGATGTTATTATTTATACGGGATTATTAATGGTACGGTTGCGGCTCAACTGTCTCATCAAGATAAGTTTGTTTTCAATGAGTACTCATTGCTTTTATCGGATGAACGATTGACTTTAAAAGTTTATCTGTGTTTGGAGATTTTCTATTGATTGTTTTCAAATGTACGTGAAATGTTTGTGTTTGGTTTCGCTCGTAACTCGCTACTGTTTTAATTATTCTTTTATTTTTACTGCCTGTGTTTTCATGTATTGTCGTTTTAATTTCCTGTACGTCTAAGTTTTATTGACCGGAGAGTTCAGTGAATTGATACCAATACTACCGCATAGTAAGACTTTTATTGGCAGTGACAGTAAAAGCACACGTGTTATTTTCAATTAGTATGATGTGTATTATAAGCCAAACAAGTAACAAAACAATTTTTGAAGTTACGTAGGACTGTCGATTGTTAAAACTTTAATAGCGAATAATACACATATTTATAACAATAAGTGGCAGCAGATATTATTATGGTTTCTTGTTAATTTATACCATATATACCACATTCACACAGCACCACCTAGTCCAAATTAAGCAATTATATTTGCTTGTGTTATGGGTACTAAACAACTGATATCAAAAAATTAAGTAGTAAGCTACTTAATTTTTTTTTTTGTAAATACGTACATATTACAGCTAATTTACATCCAGACACAGAACATTATCCTAGTTGGGAATCAAACCCATGACTTCCAGCTTAGTAGTCAGGGTCACTAACCACAGGCCAGTTAATGAAAAACAAATCAAAACGTTGAACTATGGTGGATTTAAAAAAATTTGAAGTTCTGAATGCTATTTTTGCTGTTAGGAGTTATAATTATTATATATACGTTATTGTGATGATATTCAATTAAATTAATTAGTTAAATAAACCTCTCTGAAAGTTATAGGTAAACAAATTTAATTTTTAAATTTTATTTTAAGTCACAAAGATAAAATGTTTCGAACGAATTTCCTAATCTTCAGACAAATATTTTGTTTTGACGTATCTGTTCTATCTTTTATTATATTAATAAATGTATATGTTATCATATTTGTTTGATCCAAGATCGGCTGCTTCAATCTTTTGACGTCTGCCATTGAATATCCTGTAAACAATATATTTCTACTATCTTTTTGTTGTTAAGTACACACGAAACAAAGTCCAACTGAATGGTGAATGCAAAGTTAATAAATTAGGGGCACGTCACTCTAGATAAAATTCGCTATAAAAGGCTCAGACAGGGTTGTCTGCCACCTTTACCTCCGTAATCCGTGTATTTAAAATTACTTTAGTCCTTTTAGTGACGGATTAAGAATACTAATATCCTTACCCAATTTTTACCATCCGTCGTAAAGAGCGACTAAGGAAGTCAGACCTTAAGCAGACAAGAGCACTGCGAGAAAAGGAAAATTCGAACGTATATAGTCGTATGGCTAGATGTATTTCTTTAACTTATTACTATTACACGAAAAAGTTTGACGTCAAAAAGTGCACGGCTTGGCTCCCGTAGATATTTGTTTGGACTACGCAGAACATAACTTATTGTTATACACGAAAATAAATTTTCAATTGGATACAGTAGTTTCTGAGATTTTCTGAGCGTTCAACCAAACAAACTCTTCAGCTTTATAATATTATAGGTTTAATAACATTTAAATTTCAAAACAATAAAATATGATTTACGCAGACTTACCTAGTATTTAGATAACCTTCGGATTATCATCTTTATTTGTTATATTTGAATTTAATCAGGTGCATTCCGTTAAATCTAAATAATGATTGCAAATTACTGATACTTGTGTTTCATTATATCAGTGAATCAAGTGGCTGATATAAGTTGTCAGTCGGCAACGCATTGACGTATTGTTGCTGTCTGGAAACCCTTGAAATGTGTATCGTAAGCATGAAACTTTACTAATATTTTTTTGATTGTACAATGTGAAGAATTCTATAATTATTAAAACCCGAATAAATTTAAGGCGACTAAGGGAGTAACCATATGTAGACAAGAGCGCAGCAAGAAAATGAAAATTCGAAACAAACCCACCAACCCGTCTGGCCAGCGCGGTCTAGTAGGCTAAATTCCCTTCACATTCATTGGAGGAGACCCATGCCCAACAGTGGGACGTTAATGGGTTGAAATAATGATGATCAATACATTTTATTTTTTGTAGTATTTATTATATTTGAAAGCCTAGTAACAGTGATGAGCCTTCAACGCCTAACCTCTTAGCATTGAAGACGTCCCGTTGCATTGATAAATACTTCTCAAAACTCTCTCTTCCCGTTATCATAATTCTAATGAACTATTTCGGTTATCAGGGTTACAAGGGTCACAGAAACTGGTTGTCTAAGTCGTGGGAACCCAGACTGTTTACCCGGACCATTTTTTGGTCTCTCGAAGACGACCAAACACTCAACGCCTTTTGTCCAAAAACGTAATGGGGATAGACAAATAAAAATAAGAGGACACTTCAATGGGACTGGCGCTAGTATTTTGGGAACAAGAGAATGCATTTGTCCGGTTTTTTTAGGAGATTGAAATTGATATTTGGTTTTGTACTGAGTAAAGAAGGAATGTAATAATAAAAAAACATAACAAATAAAATGTGGTTACAACATGCTAATATCCTTAAAATCCATTTTCAAATACAAACTTAACAAAAAAATTATAATCTGATAATATTCTATCGTTCTTTATCATTTTTAAATTTAAAAAACGTTGAGAACGGTATTTTAAAACAAAACTAAACTTGAAGAAGTTGTTCTTTTCAATTTTGCAGATAATTTATATAGTTTTAGGAAGTTTCTAGGTCTAGGAACTAATGAAATATGGCTGAGAAAGTTTTGCTTTGCATTTTTGAAATTATGGTCGCTATTTTGGACGATTTGGTGTCAAAAAATTTGCCGAATAAAGAATGTGGGTACTTAAAATGTTTATGGTGCGTATCCTCAACTTCTCTGCATTGCCTCTATATATCTGCAAGGAACCTAATGGACTTGTAATACCCGACGACTTCAAACAAACAAGTGGCGTTAAAGGGACAAAGGGCCAACACAATAAGTATGGACTTGTGCCTTAAAATGTAAGATATTGTGGATTACAGTTCAAGGATGCGTAGTCAGATCCTAACTTTTACCGTTTCTCTTCATTACCATCAGACTGTAGACAGACGGTCTTGTCTACAATCTGATGTCTGATTATTATTGAATTACAATTAGACAATAATAATCCTTGAATTAATAATTCCATGAATTCAACGATAACCTAGTTTAAATGTCTTACTTTTAATTTTATCTTATTAGTAGGTAATTTTGGGAATTAGCTATGAAGTCTCAAAGTAGATATGAATATTTAAAAGTTTTGATAGCAGTTCAAAATGAAGATAGTTTTTCTATACTGTGGCCTATATGGGCATAAGTTGGCCCAACATTTGCTGATGGCTTTACACTTTTTTACATATTCAACCAATTCTTCACCAACTGTTTTGAGGGATATCAATGAGTGTGAATAAACCACTAACCAAAACGCTTCATCCTTGGACCATACTATTAGAGGTTGGATGTCCAATATTGACGTAGTGGAATATTTTTTGTCAAGCTCCGCTGGAAGGGTTGAATGGCTGAGGGTGTTTAGAGAGCCCGTCTTCGAATATGGAAAATTGACGATTATAATAGAGCTTATTGTAATGGTGCCTTGTTTAACTATAGATTGCTGTTTGCTGAACATCATCGTAATGAAAGAAACTATTAAGTAATTCAGATTGAGGACTTTTAAAAATTTAATACTTTAAACATATATGTTAAAGAAAAAAAGTCTTGCGTTCGGATGGAATTAATACACACGAATTAGTTCAATTAAAATTGGGTTAGTAGCATTAGCTCCTGGTTGCAATGTAACCAGAAAAAATTAAAGGAACCTTTGTTTAAATTTTCGAAGACTTGTTTTTGTCACCCTTCTATTTGATATCAATATTATTACGATCTGTTTGTCAGGTGATATCACAACTGCGAGCTAATTCTAGGAACTACTAAAATTAAATGAAAAATTACAGACGTTCTTGAGCTTCAAACTATGGTCATACCTAATTGTAATAACTGAAAATTCCTCAATATATATATATAATACTTGAAAGTTAAAAAAAAGATTCCGTTCAAATCACACTATTTACTCTCGAATATAAACTCGTAAAAACATTCTTTTAAATCTGAAATGTCCTCAATCTGAACTCAATTCCCCTAAAATAAAAGTTCAAGTACACGATTGTTTGCAAACCACTTGAATATGTCTGTTACGAGAGATTATTAACTGTTCAATCTGTCAGACAGTTATATTTGAGTACTTATTGGCAACTAGACAGTCAAAATAATAGCACAAACTCCAAATCTGATTGTTAAGTTCTGATGTCAATAAAGAAGTATCCAAAGGGTTTTTTTTCTCGACATTCGGAACTATTCGATATCGCTATCAAATGGTTTTTCCTGGCGTGCTTTTGCTCGGCTGTCCGAAACGCCATGTATATAATTACGAGTATATGCGTCGGTGGATGTGATCGTCCAAAATAGAGACAAACTAAATCAATCTAGCTGGTCCTATGATCAATTGCCAAAATATACATACAAAAATATAGGTATGTACATAATTATTTTGAGTTCATGTATAAATAACAGTGTTTTTCGATTTTTGCACAGATTAACTCAGTGAATCAGAGAAAACCAGATGACTTTTTCAAACTACAACACGTGAACAAATAAAAAATGTTTGTGATATAATTAGTGTAACATTTATATAGCAGTACTTATACTTGAATAAAAAAATACAAAACAAAATCAACCATTGATAACCATAACTTTTCTTAAATAGCTTCATCATCCATTCATAGAAGGCTCTCAACTCAAAGCCCGATGGTATATTTGTAACAAATTGTACACTCAACAGAATAGAAACACGTGCGTTTCAAAGGGTCGCCCGGTCGTCAAACTGGTCCCCCTTTCCAAAGAATCCATTTACGAAAATATTCATTCTCATAATGAATAAAAAAATGTTTTATTTGTCAGTTCATAAACTTCTCTTTACCGGTAGATGCTAGTTAGTGAGGCCGGTCAAATGTTTGACCATCATGTTAGCAAGGTCCCTAAGCTCGTTGGGATATACGGCATTTAGACTTTCTGATGTCGATTAACATACGATTAGTTTTAGAAATATTCCTTTTTTTGGCACCCATTCAAGTTTTTTTAATGAAAAAATCCTATCATTACTCTTGCATACAGTAATTTTTTTTTTAATATTTTTTATTTATGTTTCTATATATATACACGTCTTGTTAGCAGTCATTCAAAGTCATACATTTTTTATCGCAAACAGGTACAGTTTTCACAACCTACATTAAAATGACCGAAAAAAAACTAGTTATCTAACAGTACCTAATAAACGATAATGCATATTTAATATGCTTTTAGCGTACATAAATACGTATTAAAATTAAGATTGTTGCATCATATTTGAAAGGCTCAAACACCTGCATATGCCGCGGTATGCACTGGCACGTACTATAGGCTAATTAACACTTGCATCAGTACATATGTTAGTGTCTACAAACATATTAATCGAGTATGTATGCACCAGTGTGCCCTCGCCCGAACTTGCTTCTTTCTTCTTTCGAACACAGTGTAGGTCAGTACAGAGAAATCACATTTTGTCCGATCGTGATTTTTATTAATGATGATGTTTTGTTGAATAGTGTGTTGTATTGGACTTTTGACTTCTTCCGTAATAATACACATTTTTCAAGGTTTATCATACATCTGGTAAAATGACTAATTGTTTTTATCTACAGAGATTTCATTACGAAAAACAAAATTTGTGTGGTGTTGTCTTTCAAAATGATATTACAAAAATACTAAAAAGTGCCATCTATATGATATTATTAATGTTAGTATTGCATGAAACTCCGCGTTACTTGAAAAGGAGAGTGTAAAGAAAGGAGAAGTTGGTATTGTATAAAAATACAACCTATTAATTTAAAAAATGAACCTAAAAATGACGATAGATATAAGGTTGTTTTCTGTTATGTTTTTAGAATATTTAAAAACTTTGGAGTATTTCATATACCTACTGACTGTTTCAATAGATAAATATCTGCAAATAATAAGGTAGTATATTAAAGAGTGATTATTTTTAATTACTATGAAGTCACATCGTCACAATACACAAATCAGCACATAAAAAGTTGTGACGCAAATTCCGCAAATATACATATATAAAAAAGGCGATAAAATATGTACAAGTATGTAATATATTATTTAACCTATAACTGACAAAGGCGTGTCAAATCACGACTAGTACCTTGAACTGTAAGTTATTGTAAAGCGGGAACAAAGAATCGTAATATGACGTTTTAATAGCAATTATAATAGAATATTATAAACTAGTTCGATTAACTATGATTCAAGTCATTCGTAGAATACCACTAACATGCATTTAAAATAATGTAATTATAAATTTATAATCATATTAATTAATAAACACACCCCTACGATTGTAGGGGTGTGTTTATTAATTTTATGCAAATTTCGTCAATGTTAGAGTAATAAAATATATATATCTGGAATCTCCATTATTGTAACTTGATTGCTGCATAAATTTTCATTTGGCAAGCATCATATTAATTTAGTTTTTCTACAATCTGAATTGTGGAAAATTCTGATTATATTTTTCTGACAAATTTGGTGGTGAATTCTTATCTTAAATATTTTTTTTCTAATTGTCCTTAGATGTGTTACTTTAAAAATGACGAGTAAATTCCACAGTTGATGTTCAAATATGCATAAATAACAATAAAAATATCCATAAAATATACATCTGAAAGTAAAAATCAAACTGTGGAGGCCAACGTACCTATATTTACACACACGACAATTAAAATAATATTTTCTTACCTCATTTTATTTGAAAACCTCTTGATGATGTTGACTAAACAATTGTGCCAAATTCCATGTACATACCTACTTATTCAATATTCGTAGCTAACATATCAATGGCAACAAACCTCGATCACCGAGTACTTATCTTTATCCACAAACATTAATAAATAAACACACGAATTGCACATTTTTGTTCGTACCTATAAATAATATGTCCCAGTAAATATTATTGTGTTATGAATTAAATTGTACCTACCTCTGCCATGTTTTTACATATGTAAAACAAAGTAAATGAATAAATGGTGATTCCATTTATCACTGTATACTTCAAAACAGGTAAATCAATAGATCTAGTAATATTAGCTTGGAAAATTTAATGCCTGTGTAAATAATTGAGTTATACACCCACAGATTTACATGACAAATCTACCTGAGAACCATGACAAGATATGAGGTGCACACTTAAATTAATATTATTTGTCACCAATACTGTTACTTGTTATTTCATCATCTTTGTAGCATGATTTTCTTTTTATACCACGACGGTGGCAAACAGACGTACGGTCCGCCTGATGGTAAGCGGTTACCGTAGCCTATGGGCGCCTGCAACACCAGGGGCATCACGAGCGCGTTGCCGACCCTTAAGAAACCTATTCACTCCTTTTAAAAGTTTTTTAAGGTTTTTTAAGTTCTTGCTCCTCTAGATCTGCAAAATGTTGATATGAAACATCAGCTTTATCTGTTTCACAATAAGCGTAAATATGTAGCTTATTGGAGAAGTCTCTTACATTACGAGAAATAATGTCCTTTTTGACAAAATTTTAAGTTGCAAATGATGATACTGAAATTTCTATATCTCCTACTTACCTTTAAGCGATCTGCATACCTTGTTTATCACTTTGGTAGAGTATAAATATACTTTAAACAACGTTATACATAATTTATTATAACATGCATAAATTTATACCTATTGCATGTGTAGGATCATAATATTTACAAGCACTTTTCTTTCAAGTGGTTCTGTTATCTCTGTGTTATCTTACTCTGTGCATAACGTAGCTAGGTGCTAATCGGCTTGCGCACACGCAGTGCCGGCATCACGCCCAGTTAGCCCCACTTTACCCTGTTTGTTCTTAATGTTACATTTTACCCGCAAACACCCTCTTCCGGCAAGATTATTGGAAATATCGCCTTTTTTGTAGCCGCACCCGGCTACGCTACTTTTGGGTAAATAATCCTTTAGCTGGTTTTTGTAATTTAATATTTTTGTATAATTTCAAAAAATCTAAGTTTTTACATTTATGAGTTCTTTTAAAGGATAATTTCTTGATTAGAATCAAACCATGTTTACTTCTTTACTAATATTTATGCGTAGGTAAGTAGTATTTATGCTAAATTTCCCTCCAGATTATTTGGAAAAATCCCGTGCCCAACACTGGGACGTTTATGAGTTAAAACGATAAGGCTAAAGTAACTCCTTTTGTTGGTTTACACCTTAAATACAAATAATTAAATTTCTCATGGGTAGATAATAATATAGTCTAGAAGAATATAGACTAATTTTTACCGTCATACCGCCCAGGAGACTCGGGTGGATACTTAGAGGTAAATACAATAACCGATTTTTATGCCATCTATGTTCTAGGCATGTTAATATTTAAAAATATTAACATGAAATATAAATTTCCTAATTAAATATTGATAAACATAATATTGTTTGGAATAAATAATAAACAACAAGTGCGAGTTAAATATGATTTAATTTCGTAATTTTTCTTAGCAATTATATTTCGTTCTCAGCATCTGAATACTTAAAATTAGACACAGTAATACAATACACAGTGTCACGTTATTTTAACAAATTTATTATGTATTTAAGCGCATATTTTGTTAACTATTTTACATTGTTTGGAATGTTTCAATGACTTTTACGGTTTGTCTCCTATTCTATGGAATATTGGTGGAATGTAAAGCAACTGATATTCACATCAACATGGGGACATATTCGCAACGGGTTTATTGAATACTGTTGAATATTATAATACCTATTTGTATTTTTTTTATAGATTTTACACTTTTAATGTAAATTTACATGCTTAGGTGATTACTTATTTCATTTAGTCACTGAAAATCATTTTTACCGACTTCAAAAAAGGTAATTCATTCGGTATATCACATCCGCATTAGACCGGCGTGTGTGGATTATGGTCTAAACCCGCTCAGCACTCGACGATAGAAGAGAGGAAATCCTTTCTCTTGACATTAAATATTTATTAATTTATTCAAAGTGGATGTTTTTAGGGTAAACCTCTAAAAACATCCACTATTATGAATAAATAGGGTTGGTATTATAATATTCAATATTCTTCAATAAGTTACATTTATAATTTGAATATACACTGGGTATAGGATACAAATACTATTTTCCTAGATTTTTGGTTATCTTTGCAATCATTTTCATTCTATACACACAGGCTGTTCGCATTTGTTCTATGGTGGGTATATTAATGTATTTTGCTATTAATTTTCACATCACTAAAATTATATAAAATACTGCTTAAAAGTATTACGTCATAGTTGTATAAGAAAATGATTGCAAAGTTTGAATAAATTCTGTAATATGTTATATATTTTATCTACTCCAAGTTTACAGACAAAATTAATACACTAGTTATAATGCGAACACATAGTCATACGCTGCCATCACTTTATGGCACAGATCTTATTAACATATTAAGATTATAAATGTCCTTTATGTATGAACGGTGATGAACAACAAAACACTCGGTACTCTGAACACTGAAGTTTCAGCCCCAGTCAATACTAACATGGCAATAATATTATACGTGAACAATCTTCATATGTATCGCCAAAAATCATCAAGATTTTGACAAAAGAGATTCAATTACCTATCACTCTCATACAAACTCTTAAAATAATATATACAAAGCGCTCGAAATCATACAATCAAATTCACAAATTGACCGGAAAATATATTCAAATGAATATTAGTAAGGGAAAAGTTTCAGTACGTGGAGTTAGTAAAGAAAACTAGGTCATAGCAACTGTGGCTAATCACAAGAGAGCGATTGGTCGGATAGATTAAATACCCATAATTAAATACAAAACATTTTAATACAACTTTACATCTAACATCTACGTTTACAAATTTTTTGATTAACTTTTGTTTGATAAATAAGTAAACACAATTATTTTATTATATTTACAAGCAGATAACACGATCCGTACTTAATAGTAAAGCGTTTTAAATAATAACACACTGAGAATTGACGTAAAGGCGTTTTTGCTACACTTATGGCGAGCCAGCCGGAGCAATCGAGGGCTACAAGAACTCATAACGCGTTGACGAAGGCGTGCTTTCATAACCGAGAGTGCGCGGCGCACACACCACCACTGTTCAGCGGTGGTCTGTCGGAACGCTCGTGACTGGTGAGACTACTATTTGCTCTTTCCACAGAAAAACCTTTTTTCCTTTTAGAGCACGAGTCCGACCGCTGGCACATGAGCAAACGAGCGCCACAATGTTACACGACCTTAAGGAATTTCACAGCTCCGGACGTCGTCGTCCCGGCTCGGCGTTTTTTTCCCCATTCAAATGTTTACTCTCTCGCTTCAGCTACCATTCATGCGACGTTTGAAACGCCGCGGCCACCGCGGCCGAGCTAACCTAACGCTATCCAGTCCACGTCACTGTAATAATACTGCGATAGTTGACTAATACTCTGTCCACTCACAATGTCCATCGACAGCTGGCAACGGAACGCGCGAAGCGTTGAAGCGTAAATGAGCTGCTAACGTGAGGAGGGTGCGTCGTCTACGTGCCGTCGCAATTCCTCCGCCTTTGATGCCTGCCGTGGTGATGGCGCACGCCGTGGCACGGTGGCTTGATGGAGTTCTGCGGCGGAGGCCGGAGCCTACGCTGCGGACGCCATTTGGGCAGGTCGCCGGCGCGCACTATGTTGTGCCTGTTTATATCGAAGTCGTGGGCCTCTTTCATGAAAGAGAAGCACTTGTGCTGCCGCTCCGAGAGGCGACTCTTGCCGCGTCGCAGCTGGAGGCCGCGTCGGTTGAACCCTATGTAGCGGTCTTCGTTCCTCGCCAGATGGTATCTGTTGTAGCCTTCCACAAATTCCTCTTTGAACAGGCAATTGGGTTGTCTCTCCGCTTGGAAGCGTGTCTGTTGACAATGAGATATCATTATTTGACTGTTCTAGATTAATATAACTATAGAGTTTCTTTGGACAATGTATACTTACCAGTCGTCTGCCAACCAACCGCGACCGGTTGAAGCAGAGGTACAAGTCCTGCACGGGAGAGTGGATGAGCAGTTCTAGGCTGAAGCCGCGCGTACTGATGGTGAGATTCGCTGCAACAAACAGAATACATTAAATTATATAATAATATGTTATAGAAATAACCTTCATTGACAACGATTTTATAAAATTACAAGAATGTTTCGTGAAATAATCTCGCGGGTAATTAAAAAATTCCTGACTAAATTAAGGAATCCAATAAAATTAACATGATTACTGTAAATCTGTTGTCCGTGTTCAGTAATAATATTAATTGTCCTACAACAAACACCGACCAATGAAACACAAATCAAACTTTCTTTCATTCCCGAATAATTAACTCATAAGAGCTTAAATTAATAAATAGAAAGTAAATATCGGAGGAATCCCTATGTTAGTCCCGCTTATGTTAATTACGACACCCCGGGTGAATATTTTCCAATTTCTGTCGACGCCGCGGGCCATGGTCACGTAATAAATTCAATTTATATTGTACAAGAGTTTGTCGAACAGTGTCAGGTGCAACATACTAATCGTTAATGATATTTGAACACTAATAAAGTACAAAAATAAAATGTCGATAAATATTAATCTATTGCTGGACATTCAATACATGGCGGATAGTGTAAGGCTTACATGCTACGAAGAAATTAATTACAATTGCTGTCCCAAATTTTAGAATTAAAAGCTAGATTGTAAGTCTTCAAAACGCCCCAGATCGTAAATTTTTAATTTATATAAACTTGGGGTATTATTCCACATAAGTATCCTTAGCTACTATGAATTTACTTACCTTAGTTTTTAAGCAAAATTGTTAATTATTTGGAACAATAATTACCTGAATATTATTATTACTTATTCAGTAAATTATTGAATTAATAAAAGTAATTTATTGAATAAAAAAATGTATTGATTATATGGAACCTAATATATTTAGCGAAATGAGGATGTGATATATATATGCATATCCTTTCGGAGAAAAGGGCATGAAAAATATGTTAAGTATTACATAAAAATGATTTTAAGAATTAAAATATTTGAAACAATTATTAAAATAATTATACTAACAGAGTCTGTACTCTCTCTAATACAAACTAATAACACAGACACATTGTCTACATAAAAGTTGAAATTTTTATCATAATTACGTAATATCAAAAGAAACTTTATATTTTAACCTCAGTTTATCTTCGCTGACATTATGAACTGAATGTTATTACATAATATTTTGTTTTGACCGATTATATTGTTTTAAATTGAATAAGTGATAAAGAAACTAATAAATCTGTATTTTATGCTGTGAGATAATTCAGATAACAAGGGGAATATTCATACTTAATTATGACATTGAATTTAATCGACTGCGACTGCGCAGTGCGTATTCAAGGAAAAATAAAATTTACATAGTTGAAAATAAATAATTGAAAAGAAATAAAAACTTTGCCGATGGATCAACTTTTCAAATTCATACTTAAAATGTCATCAATATTGATGCTATCAAAACTATCCTATTTTTCAAGTTTGAACCATTCAAACAGATTCTATGAAATTGGGTAATTTCGGAATTTAGTGAGTACAAATATTGTATATGAATAATATATGTTTAGATTAAGACTAAGATGCCGATTTTCATAATCAGCCTATTGTAGACCAGTGATGATACTAGGCCTTTCCCATTCTAACAAGTGCTGCTATCGCGACCTTCCTTCTAGTCTAATGCAGAGGACAGCTAATAGTCTCCAAAACTAAATTAATTTTGCATTTTGATCATACAAAAGTTATCCTATATTTTCTTCAAATTGAACTTAAATACAGTCTTATAAAATCGATTTCTGTATATCCAATACACCGTCATGTAAACCCATCCTAAAAGTGGATAGATAACATATAAAAGAGAAAAGTCGAAGTATGGAATTCGATGACCAAACTCGCTGGGTCTCGTATAAAAAGAATTAATAAAAATAAAACTATGTACCCGGACCGCCTGTGACACTGACCGCGTCATTTCAATTAACATTAACAGAAATATAAATGCTTTGAGTGTACTAAACATAAATTCGTTATAATTCGGTGTAAGTGCGTGAAAGTGGAAACATTTTTGTAGACACAAGAAACAAATGTTTGTAGTTAGACGTTATTATAATTTGTCTTTCAATATATTTTGGAGTTAGAACTATTAATATGAACATTGAAAGGCATTGTTCGACAAATAACATAATGGTTATCGATGAGATACGGATAATAAACGTGTAGTGTGTGTAGTGGATTGAGAATACAATATGTCACTACCCCATTTCAACCCGTGGCCGTGGGTGTCGTAAAAGGCGACTAAGGGAAACCTTAAACAGACAAGAGCACTGGGAGAAAATGAAAATTTGAAACAAAATCCTATAGCAACTCATCTCGCCAGCGTGGTATAATAATAGTAGCCTTAATTCCCTCCACATTTTTGGAGGAGACCCCTGCCCAGCAGTGGGACGTTTACAGGTTGTAATGATGATTGTAAATGTACTTCACACTCCTACAATATTATAACATAATGTGTATAAGTTTTTTATATCTCAAACAACGAATAATAAATATTTACCAATGCGTTTAAATACTGATAAAATATCATCAAATAATTTGTAGAAATCTGATCGACTAGGCATTTGTATGTTTAGCTACATTGAAATTCCGTGAGCTAATAACAGAATTTTTAAGTCAACTTTTATTAGGATGAACGAGAATATTCTGGACCAAATACAATGGAAAAATCAGTATAACTTCACAAAATTTAAATCAAAACAAAACATTGACAACATAAGAGTGTTATTCTACAAAAAAATGTTAATCCAAGCGTATTATGTAATTGCCTACATAAATATTTTCTTTAACTTTACAATCATAAAAACGGCAATGATAACAAGAAGCCGTATTTTTAAAGGTTTTTGTTGTAAGCTATGTATTTGTCTAACAATCGTCACGTAGGTATGTGTAATCGTCACTATTTGTTTGTCTCAACTTAACTTTGTATTATGCTAGAGATTGGAGAGAGATAGTGTAATTGTTTTATCAGGGTTAACTAATAAGCTCTTCATTGCCTCATTTGTATAGTGGATCCGAGGTAAGAAGTGACTTAAGTAACAAATCACAAGACATCAGTACAATTGAAGAAAAATTTAAAATAGAACCCTTTACTAGACAATTTACCTGGCCAGCTTTCAACTTTCTGCATAAGTAATATCCTAATTCTAGCAGAAGACTAATTTAAATATCCTCCTATGTAACGGATTGTTGCACAGCATAATCCTCTCTTCGCAACTTCAGCGAAAGAGATACATCACAACCACATTTTGCAAGCTATGTTTGGACATAATGTAAATTTTCCCCCTGTTTTCTCCCTGATATGCCTATAAACAATTTTTTTTCAGGAAAAATCAAGGTCAGCTTTAGACATGTCTATCATTTTTTTTCCAACAATTAATTTGTAAAGAAAATTTGACTAAGCTACAGTTGTCTCTATTAGTCTTTTTGGTTGCAAACTTAAGGTCCTAAGGGCAAAGCGCGGCGCAATAGCTTCTCTAAATACCTATCTTTCAAATTCCTCGCAGTCCGCGTTCCCTCTTAACACAACAAATTCCATGCGCATACTTTTTTTTTTTTCTAGAACTCATCTTAGAAATCGGATGATCTTACCAAAAAGTATGACAAACTCAACGTAATTTTGTACATATAAACAGTCATAAAATTCTGTAGTTGTTTGTCTGTATACGTACCTATACGTAATATGTATACGCGACAAGCATCCATAATCCATTCGGTCCAAAACAAAACCGTTCTTGTTATCTAGAGAAAGTGAAGTATAATCTAGATAAAAGTAAGGAGTGACCGTACTGATTAGTTTTAATTATTTTACTGCACCTTAACCAGAGGTCATGTGGGCTCTTTGGCCGACTTAAGGGCAAAGGTACTTTCGAACGTAATGAGCCGAGTAAATATTGCCCAATCTCCGTAATAAGCTAATTTTGTAAAGACAACATAATCTCTTGTCGCTAAAGTACACACGCTTTGAAGTGCCGACTTGCTTGTAATTTCACTTGAGCTTCTTCTTGATACATGATAGTAGGTTAGGTGTTAGTATGTGGGAATATGTTGCATTGATATACAAAAATTGAGGAAAGTTATTCTTTTCTTAAAATATGCGTTTCCTCAAGCGACTTCAACAGGATAGATAAACATGAAAGTTATTACAAAAAATAATATTATGTATTTTGAAGAAAATGGACTCGGAAAATGCATCAAAGTCATTATTAAATTATTGTAAATATAATTATAATTAATTATATTATTGTAATCTAGTTAGTTATATTCGTAGTAATACTTCGTAGAATCTTAATAATCTTAGATATGAGTTTGAAATTTGGCAAATGACATAAGTTTGTTTTACAAGAAGTTAAGTAGTCCATATATTTTCTTCATGACAATTGAAGCAGACACGAGTAATCAATATACTTTCTAGAAAGTAAAATATTTGGTGTATAGAATGGTATGACGGGGTCAATGACCGGCTATCGCAGCCGATAACGAGCTATCGATATAATCTTTGTACTTGTTACCTGAATTCACTAAATCAACATCTGTTTAACGTTACTTCTAAAACAATTTGTATTATCGCAATCGTGATGTGTGGTCTTAGTTATAAATGATAAAATGACTATTGCTTTTCACTTGTTCGGCGGGATTTTTCGTCGATTCATACCACGAGCGAGAGCATTACCTCAAAGTACGAATCAGGATGGATCATTTTGAAAGTCCTCATTTTATACCAGTGAACAATAGAAAATGATAAAGGACGATTTCCAAAATGTTCTTACCCGATTCGTACCATGCGGCGAACATCAGATGGTGTGAATCGACGAAAGACTGTTCGACATAGCAGCTACTAAAGTCCAATAAATAAATATCACCTTTATTCTACAAAATAAAAATGCAAGACTATACGCTGCTAAGCGGCAGTCGACGGAATCGCTGGATTATATTTTAGTTGAAGTTCAATTTCGTTGAAGTCGGAGCAAGGAGAGAACTTTGGAAATATTGCAATAAAAACATAACATTCTTTACTATTGTAGAACTTACAGTACTTACTTATAGTTAGTTATTGTTTATTAACCTCATATTCTCACAATTAAAAATTTTAGCAAAAACATCTTAATGTAATAATAACAATACCTAGAAAAAATTGTAAATAGTTCACACGTAAAAACCAGAACAAAATTATGAATTTTTCAAATTCTGTAGTTACTAACCTACTTATAAATTTTATTATTCAAATACAGGTGTAGATATTGATTAATCCATTCACAATATTTAGATTATAAAAGTGTTTGAGCTACCGAATAAACTGATAATCCATCTAAGATAATATGGCTGTTCAAAATATATCTATGTGGTATCTAGGCGCCGGTGAATCCCCTCGCAATAAATACCAGTTCCTCAAAGTATTTATTATATTTTTATACGTATCTATGCTTGTTAACAAGTAAATTTAATGAAATTTAAACTATATACAGCGTGGAATTTTATAATGCCTAATAGAGGGAAATACTTTAAATACTAAAGATAGACAATTTTACTTAAAGGAATCATTCCTTTAAGTAACATCCTGTACTATTATGGTGTTCACCGATAGGGTCAATCATAAGGATCGAATCAGAAATCAGCAGCCATTTCAGCTTTGTACCCTACCCTTATCCTACATACTACTAACTTTTTGTCGTTGACAGCGAAACAATTGTGTCACAATTGAGCTCTATATTTTGAGCGCCGTTTTCATCATTGAGTGTCTTGGGTTTTTTATAAGTAATGTAACTACGTCATTCTGTAGCCAATGAGTCTAGCGACTATTCGTTTGTGACAAAAGATAATGTATGACATTGTTACAAAAGCCTTGAACATTGTAATCGTAGTGTAAATACCGATTTTACGTAATCATATCGCGACTATCATCGGAAATGAGGTTTCGATTGGCTAACTTTTGACACAATTATCGAACTTTGTTTACAGTGCTACCAATTTAAATCTAACTGTAGAATTGGCGCTACTATCTACGCAGTTATATGGCAAATGTTGGAAGAATGCATTAGTTCCGATTTTACCCGCTGCTTAGGTTATTTGATAATTAAATATAATATAGGTACCTACTTATGTGTTTACAAAAATGTTAATTGTTCATCTATGTTCTACTTAGATATGTTATCGATAGATTTTATTACATTTTATATCGTTTTGGTGTCACATAAATGTGTGAAGTTAACAATTGTCTTACCAACGCCATTGATTTAAATAGGATTAGGTACTTAATAAAATTTAATAATTGTCATTATTTTTTCTTTTTAAATTGCAATTTGAGAAAATATATATTCTCTATATACGTATAATAAAATTGTAACGGGTCGGTGTCAACATTAAAGATATTGTAGAATAAAAAATGTGGGAGTCTTTAAAACCATAAAGACTAAAACAAACATTTTTTGAATCTTTGTCTGCCTAAGCTGTTTGCACGCGTATCACGCAAAAACTTTTTTTTTTTTTTTCATTTCATCAGTGTATTGCTAAAAGTCTAACTTAAAATATAGGCCATTATTACCGACATATTATGCGATTAGAGCCGCGGGCGAAAGAAGGTTTTCAAATAAAATTGAAAATCTGGAAATTATATTCAAATTTTTTAAATCTAGATGATCTAAAATTCTAAACCGTGAGAATGTTTCATCATAAAAATGCTGACACTATAAAATATCTTGACGCCGGCGCCAGTCCATTTGAATCAAAGAACTGCATTCTCACATACATATTACTCTAATTACTATTATAAAGTGGAATCCTAGATAATACAGCTATATAAGATAAACGTGTGTAGTATGGATAAAGGTATAAGACGAGTACTAAGTAGGATGACGTATATAATCTGACAGAATCCTACAGGATACGCCCGCTGCGGTAGGTAAGTATTTGTCGAGAATCCTGTGTTAAATTCCTAAACGCTTCCTTGGTAGCATGGTGCGTGGTTTCATTGGTGGTTTAACGTTTTTGGAACAAAATCGTTTATTTTATCTTGTATGAAGTTTCACGTAAAATAAAGTAAAAAAAGTATATAAGATGATTTTTATGCAATATGACTATTATTTTCAGGGTTGAAATATTATTTATTTTTAATAATTTTCTTTAAATAAGTAAGACTTACCCTGAGAAAATATTTAATCTAATTTTATATAAATTCAATAATTAGATAATATTTGACTATCCGGTGGGTGATAAATTACATTTGTTTTATGGCCACATACAAAAACTTTGAGGTCATCAAAATATATCAGCTCAAAATATATTTTATTTTCAAAAGACACACAAATTGCACACCGTTTTTCGAATCGTCCGAAAAGATTATCGGCCGTAATCTCTATAAAATCGTATGAAGAAAACATTTTGTGACAATGAAAACGGACAAGCGCCTTCCCGGCGACAGGATACAGCTTCACTGTAAACAAGGATTTACCTACTATTGAAATCCTCCTATCTTAATCTCAAACCACTTCATATTAAGATATCCGCCGACTGTTTTATTTTAAAACGGCTAATCCGAACTAAGTAGAGTTGTTGGTAAAGAGTAAAATGATAAGACCTTTTGTACTATTTTATTATATTTATTTTTGTTGGTAGTTATATTGTAACTGCTGCGGCCTAGTAATCGTGTAGTGCGCTGCCAGGTTCGATTCCCAGGTGAAGCCAGATAAATGCGCAAAGCCGCTGTCTAAAATTGAAATCGCTTTAACCTAAGTATAGTATCATCATTGTAACCCCTAAAAGTCCCACTGCTGGGCAAAGATTTTGGAGGGAATTTGACCTACTTTTGGTATAGTAGCTGGCCAGACGGGTAGCCGGGTTATGTTTCGAATTTTCCTTTTCTCGCAGTACTCTTGTCTGCTTAAAGTTAGGACCATTAGTCGCCTTTTACGACACCCACGGGTTGAAATGGGGTAGTGACATTATGTATACTAAATCCGTCCCTATACTTCAAGTAGGTATTGTATAGAATAAGTTAAAATCGATTACTGTTATCCATATAGCTGCAACAATCCACAATACATATTATTTACGACAATAATATCAATACAGTAATAAAATGAACTAACGAGTATATATAATGCCAGTCTATGAAATCATATTATGAATAAATAGTTTGCTGTTAAAGTACATACAATATGTAATCGACTTGCAACTTGCAAAGCCTTCGAACATCTTTTCCTTGTCATTCTTGACTGTATTGAACTCGTATTATAGCATCACTGGTGTCATAGATTATCTGTTAAGAAGCCTGACATTTGAGGCAAATTCAAGCAATTATATTTTCATACAATATCATTGCTCCATGGGTTTTGGCCGTTTATCATAAAATTCTTATTCTTATTCTTACCCGTTACTACCCAGATCGTCAATCTTCTACTGTTTAGTGATTATAATCACATTAGGTATACCTATCACGTGTGAGTGACTAATTTTATTATAATTATATATTAAAAATAAAACGCGTAATCTTTTATATAACAAATATACACTTCATAGTCATGACGGCATGAAAAATGTTAGACTCATGTAGTCATTCTTAATAGAAGAAACGATTTCTTCTTACTTCGATGCACTATATGAACTAAGTTCCATCTAATCGCATCCTAAGGCTACCAACACATTACATTAGATACGAATATCAAGTTACCGTCTAGTCCGACTAGATTATTGACCACAAACACTGTGTGGCAATGACACTAATACTGGATATGCCTGATATTTACATTATACAATACTTAGCGGGAAAATGCCGATGGGATTTATGGTGTCAACGCAAACTGTTATTTGTTAATTTTATTGTTCCTTTTTCAAATTCATAATAGAAAAAGTACAAATTATTTAATTAGGTGTTATTTTTCTGTTGAATATGAGAAAAGAACAATTCTATTTGTAGCGTTATTAATATTTCGTAATTGGAACTATTTTGAATTAAAATTTATGAATTAACTAGCTGTGCCCGCGACTTCGTTCGCGTGGACAACTTATCCCGTATTCATGTAGTTTTCATTTTTTTTACGGAACCCTGATATTTTTCAAAACCAAAGTAACCTAAGTTACTCCTTGTGACATTAGCTATCCGCCAGTGAAAGTCCCGTCGAAATCGGTCCAGCCGTTCCAAATATTAGCAGGAACAAACAGACAGACAGACAAAAATTGTAAAAAGTGTTATTTTGGTGTATGTACCGTATATATATTCATATACATGTAGTAAAAAACGGTTAAAACACACCAATTTTATTTATTTGTATAGATTATGAATACCAATCCTTTATCTGGTATTGACATCTAATTAACACAATATTTTCATTTATTTCTTCATTCAAATTATTATTATTTTATCGTGCTATCCTTGAACTATATTTTGTTTACAAACCAGGCACATTATGATACAACTAGACGCCCCCTTGTCTAAACGGAATATTTTGCCAAAGGTCGCGTATTATCAGTGTAATATAAACTGTCAGTAAATATAATGAAAAGAATAGACAGTATTATTGTACTAATCTCAGGGTTTCAAATTGGAAAGTTAGGAAAATAATTAATTTTTATAACTATGAGGTAATGAGCCCGGTCAATGACACTAGACCCCCCCCCCCCCCTTTAACATACTAACAAACATAATTAATACTTCGGAAAAAAGACGTGACGCTATGTGATGGTGTTTAGTATGTTTCTACCAAATTTTATGTGACTACTAGCTTCCAACTGCGTGGAGTGCGTGGTATGTCAATAAAAAGTGTATGTGCTTTTCAAGAGATTCTATACAATCAATATATGTCACACTTTTCATATAGATCCTTTCAGCCGCTGATCGAGTAACAAACTTCCATCCAGACATCCAGCCATCCAAACTTTCGAGGTTTTTTAAAGATTTCACAATATACGCTCTACAAAGGTTTTATTAGTGTTTTCTAGACATTATCTGTGTATATTATATTGTATATTATATCTGTGAAGTATACCTACCTAAAACTATGTCAACATTGTACAGACAATTTCTAAAACAGCAGTAGATAAGCGAAAACTATCTTAAAATCGATTAAAATTAGTGCTATCTCGATTGTTGTATGTTATCGAATGATATTAGGAATTCGTCGTAGCAATCGAAATCAGGTCAAATATAATATTTTTAAATATAAAAGACAAAAATTAACAAACTCTTTAGATAATTACGATAATATTAGGTTTATTATTACATTTTTTTTTCAATTTATAACATGCAGTTTTATAACTGTCTGTTATATACCTATGTTTTGTTTTACAATAAATATGTATTAAAACCTTGGATTAAGTGGAAGATAAATAATAAATGGACAGATAAAATATTACTAGATTATTTAATTTATCATAATTTATAAATGATGATAAAAGTAAATATAAATATAGGTCGGATATAAATAAGTTGTAGTCAATCAGACCGCATAGTAACAGTAGGTGTAGGGAAAATCCTCCTCTTGCTAGCAAAGAACCGTACTACGCGATGTCGCGGTCAGGATAGGTTTACATTGAGGATAATTTAAAAAAAAAACGAAAAATTTAATTTTAAGTTTTTTTTTTAAAGACAGAAGAGTGACGTCTTCAATATTTTGTAACTAATTATTCAAACTAAAATAAAAGGGGGATACAATGAAAGTAATTTAATTTTTTTTTTAATTATTTTAAAATACGGGTTTTGTGATGGAAAAATACAAAACAAGTTTAAAAACTAGGAATGTATATAAAAAATTAAGTATGTATATAAATTTACTAGGTATGCCAATCAGGTTAATTAAATTCACTGTACATAGTTTTTTTTCAGCAACGTGTAAGTTCAATTCAAGCTTTTTGAAATATCGTTACGAGATTTAAACTTCGAATACTTACCAAAATACTGGCCGAAAAATTGGAAGCATTCTACAATAACATACTACAAAGTAGATGTGTTTACTAAACAACCGATTTTATTCAAATAAAGAACAAAGTATGGTGGGACCACCCAACTAGTATGACAGTACAAGTTGGGTGAACACATGGAGCAATAACAGCAATAAGCGAGATAAACCGCACGTCTGCTATTGTGATAAATTTATGTCTGAAATTCCTATCAAAGCATTAATTGAAATACGTAATAAAAACAATGATAAATTTTGGAACAATTGATTGTATGAATGTTTTTATTAAGACACTGTCATAATATTTTCGTATGAAATTTAACTTGTTGATCTGTTTTATTATTATACTAAATTAGGTATGTAATAATAGGTATGAGCGACAGATTTTGTCAACAGTCGATTCAATTTGCCGTAGTTGATAAAATAGGTATAAGAATTGATCGAGTCAATGAACTTTTGTCTTTGTCAAATATTTAGGTAATAGCTCGATATATTAAGCTTGTCACGGTTAAAAGTCCACTGACATAGCTGAGAACTTTGAAGGGCACTTCTATTGTACCTACTTGTAGGGCCTTATAATATTATACTTTAATCTTTTATCAATTAATTACGTCTAGTTAACATATTCACATAATAAGTATTAATCCCATCTTTATCTTAAGCATCAATTTACAAGCATTTACGTTTAATCGAAGGCGCTTTATATGATTGTTTAGGACAACGTACTTATTGTACATAAAAACGAATGAACACAATAAAGATTAATTAAAAAATATCAATAAAACATAAGTGCACTGCTGACATCTTGTTTGTTTACCTTTAGCAGAAAAAAGAATACCAATGCGTGCAAGTCACGCCACTTACCTACTTGTTAACAAAACATCAAACCTTATCACCGAGGTCTTCTTTAACTACCATAAACAAACCGTTTATAATTGCCATTAAGCTTAAAAAAATATTTTTTGTTGTTCTCAAGAGGCCAACATTTTGGGAATTCAAGAAAAAATTAAATTGATTAAAATAAAAAAAACATTCGAACGTTCGAAAGCTGTTATTTTCAAAAGGTGCGCGCAAATTACATTATTATTTCCCTATTAGATTATACCACATTATTATGGAGAGTTTAAAAGCTGTGCGTGTGGTAAATTTTTTGCGAAACAGAGGGCCTCATGAGCCTTTATTATTATGTTTTAAAGGTAACAACTTAATTTAGGTAGGCGCCGCACCGCCTACGTCAATTGATTTCATATAATTTTCGTTCCGCCAAACAATCTTTCGATGAATTGCCACAAAAAATAAACCACCGTGCAAGTTACAAGCTTTTAAAACTTCAAGCTGCGATTTTCGTAAGAGAATTTTCAACGTTTAATAATCAATAATTAAGTTATTTATCTACAAAAAAACATCATAATATTCATATAAAAATATTGTCATAAATTAAAGAAATCTAATATTCTAAATTATTTAATGTATAATCGAATATTTAAATTAAAATAGGTTCTATTAAACGAATAATAACGCAATTTGTTTTACTATCAACCAGTTCTTTGGTGACACCGCACCATAAATATTTAACCGAGTTCCATTTTCAAAAATAAAATATATACCTAAGGCCTGCGGCATCCGCACTGTTGCCGTTAGTTTCGACCAGTCGCTTTTTCTAACACGATGGGAATAATTAAATTTCGTTATCAGTGCCTTCGAATCTAATTTTAATTAAAAAGCGTCACATATTTCACGCGGTATTCGGTGGTAGGCGGTGCAATGTGTCCGGCGAGTACAACCGTCCAAATTACAAAGACCCCCTTCGATTAGGATGTTCTATGTAATAAGACTTCAACTACAGATCGGATTACATTGGTGATGCAATATTAAATCGTTAAATTTAATATTGGCTCTGTAGTTTCTTTTATTGCTTCACAACTAACACGTATGCTAACACGGGTCAAGTGATTAAATTTTTTACTCTGGCAACAAATAAATGTTTATTCTCACGCGATTATTGTTCGTACTAAATTAATGGCTTTCCGCTCCGTATTATTTATTGATGTTATGTAAAAATGTATGTAACATTAAACGTTTAATTACTGATGTTAGAGTACAGAGAGTATTGTAATGTTTACGCAACGAAACAAGTAATAAAGCAAATATCTTAATTATTATATTACGTGTCAAAATGCTGATACGAATTGTCATTGCCTTTATTAGGTCACTAGTAAGAATGTTGTGATCGTGTAATGTGAACTTTACAATAGTAAGATGGTTAGGTTTGCATAAACACACCTACTTGTATAATGACTATAGTAATTTCAACTTTATTCCTTAATACAATAAGTATAGATTACTGTACTGGGATACGTAAGATTTCAATTAAACAGATAAAAGTACGCCACACAATACGCCTGCATATTTTGTAATCATCAAATTCTTTGTCCACAAAGAATCGTAGCCGGTTGCTAATTACTCATCACTCAAGATACGGGTATATACAAATGATAAAATCAACCCATACCTGTTCAAACTGCATTTGATATGTCTCTACTGTCCGTGCGCAGTGTCACTTCATTCACGAAAAATACTGTCTATAAAAATATGTTTAAAAAATATTGTTTTTAAAAATGCCAGAATTACTTTCTAACAGCAAATTACTAAGATTAAAATAAATACTCGACTCGAAAGGATATACAACTTTATACAAGAAAAGAAAAAGTATTAAGTAATAACTAAAAGAAAGTATTAGCTACATTACGAAATCCAAATAAAAATTACAAAGCAAAATATGTTTACCGCGAATAACGCTTGCAATAATTCTAATAACTGCACAAGTGCGAAATGAAGAAAGGTGAAAGTTTTAAACAAGCTAAAGTTGCGTATTTTAAACAAATATTAAGTAATTCGCCAGTAGAATCAGTATTACATATTCGAGGTTTACTTTCGTCAAATAATAGAAAAATGTAGTCCCTTCACTTTGCCAAGCCCAGCTTAAAAGCCAAGTCTTGTTCAAATAAAAAAAACATTCGATTTATAGTCAGTGTTGAAGTTTTGCTGTTGCGGCTAACTGGCTAGAAAAATAAAAATAGAAATGAACATAGACTTTAAACTAAAAAGGAAACAATCTTAGCTTGAATAAAAAAATACGAATATTTAAAAATAATTTCTTGTACATAAATGAATTGATTTAAAAAATAATATGTACCTACTATGATCTGATTTTTGTATCAAATTCTAAATTATACCTACTAGAATTTGAAGTACATAATTAATTATTATATTTTTTATTTATTAAGCCAATTAAAAAAAAAAGATATTGTTTTAAAATATTCTGCATTGTTTTAGAAATTGACACTTCCCCCAATGTCTCTTAATATTATTCAATGTAAAGTTTTGTCACTGAATATCAAAACTAGCAAGGTATGCACTAACTTATTATTGACGATACAAAACAAGCTCTATTCGCTAATAAAATACCCATGACCGTACCATATAGAAATATACAAATACGCAAAATGCTAAACATTTCACAGTCATAATGTTGGTGCAGCAATGCGTACCCGTTACTATATCGCACAGTAAAGTCTACCTGTTGCCGCGACTGGCCGTTGACCCGTCAAGTATTGACATATTCCTATAGTTTCTCACGTCTAGCCCTCTACACGATTACTCCAAGTTTCTACTGTGTTAGCGAAGCGTCCAACTGTTGGGCTCCGTCTAAATTCATATTGTGTAACACGGCATCTTTTTATATCGAAAGGAATAATAGAACAAACTTGAAACTACATCGCGCAATTTTCTGAATTTGAATTTTATTTTGAATATTTGACACTGTTATTATAAAGAGGTAATTTTCGTGAGTTTCGATGTAGTGGGTAATCTTTCAAACTACTTTTATCTTCATGAAATTTCACATAGAGATAGTCTATGACTTGAAGATGGACATAGGCTACTATATGAAGCCGCGCAAAGCCGCGGACAGCAGCTAGTTATTTATTAAAAAAACCATGACTTGAGTTCACTTGGAAGTCATTTATTTATTATATTGGCATTTAATGGAAATTTTCCTTTTCTTAGTCTTTTTTATCCAAAATTTATTTGTTTGCTTTGCTACAATTATACAATAGACATCACTACATAGTATAAAACAAAGTCGCTTTCTCTGTCCCTATATCCCTATGTATGCTTAAATCTTTAAAACTACGCAACGGATCTTAATGCTGTTTTTTTTAATAGATAGAGTGATTCAAGAGAAAGATTTATAGGTATAAAATACATAACACGCGGGCGAAGCAGCGGGCGGAAGCTAGTATTATATAAAATACAAATGCTGAAAGTTATATTAATTAGTCTATGTCCTAGGTAGGTACAAATTCATCCGTTGCGTGACAAATTACAGTGAAGTGACGCATCTGGCTTTTACCTTACAATTTTAACCATTTAACCCTCTAATAACCGACAAGCCATATTACAGTCTTGACTCATAAAATGCATAATTTCTCTGCGTCAACAAAAGGCACTCGATAAAGAAAATCAGTCATCGGTATAATCTTACTATATCAATTTTTATTTTTAAATTTTGACACTGATAATGCAGTAAATATTTATAGAATGTTGCTTTAAATAAATTTTGTAATCTGAATGCGATTAGGCACAATACTATTTACTTGAATTGGTACTTTCATTGTGTGTGAAACACCTGTTGAATAACACATGTTGAATAAGATGAGATATTACAGACTATATATAATCTAATATGGCCGTTGGTGATCAAGCGTGATCACCGTTGTGTTAGTGGTATTGGCAATTATAGTACATTTGGAAAGTGGCCGTCAAAGCCGACTGTAGAGAGAAGCTGTTAAAAAAATCAACTCTAAATACTTAGTATAAAATAAGTCTGTCTGTATATCCGCTAACTCCTCCTAAAACACTTAAGACCGTGTTTCACGTGGTATCTCGTGGTATGAGTTACAAACATTCATCCATCCAACCATATAAATTTTCGCATTTATATATTTGGTTGTAGACGGGACAAAATCGCTCGTTGTGGCGGAAATTAGGTAAAGTGTCCTATGTCCAGCAGTAAACGTCATTAGGCTTATATATAATGATAATATTAGTAAATAATGACCGATACTACACAGACTACTACACAGACAAAGCAATGAATATCTGACTGTCGACGGCGTAGTTGTCAAAGTGCCACTACGTAACATCACACCGTGCATTCGTGCACACGTACGTTCGATTCCCACACGAGACAATTTTTTTATGATTGATAGATATTTGTTTCGAGTCTAGGTATACAGTGTAAAGTCACCCGCGACACAATCAGTCCCTAGTGCGTTGACATTTTTAACATATAAACAAATTAAATATGAGAATTTAAAAGTAGGTAAATAAAAGTAGGTAAATAAAAGTAGGTAAATAAAAGTACTTACGCTGGTCGTTTCCATCGGAGCGAGCCATGACGGTACCGTTTGGTAACACGTTGACGTACATATGCGAGCACTGGCTGTAGAGGCGAACCGCCCGGACCATCGATGGTACCGCACCGCAGATCACCACCTGGCCACATACAAAATCATCAATGTAATGTGAATTAAACACACACAAGTCTGCAGATTGAAACTTAGGGGGCGTTATTTAATTACGTCAGGCGATTTTGCAAGCACCTCAGTATTCCCGGGGCACCGGCTAATGAAACATGTTTAATTTATAATGATTGCAATTTTTCTTGCAATTTTGCACTATTTTTTTAATGAAAAAGTATAAGATTTTCCCGGGAATTTTTCAAGGGAGATTGTCTGAGATTAGACTCGACATCCTCCTATCCTAAACGCTTTATGTAATTTATGGACACACCCTTATTGCACAATTAGAAGAACGAATAGCAAGATAAGATTTCAATTTGGTCGAGTGCAGAAATATATTCGCAAATACCACGAATTATTCTAATATATTCCACTTAACGCATATCAGGTTTGTAGGGGTGATAATTACGAAAATTACCAAGCATGACAAGATCTCTTAATAAACATTTAGCAATATTATTAACTAAGCCACTAAATTCATGAACTTATTGAGCCATTTCATATTCGTAATGTAATACGAAACTGGATATTTTCGCCGCTATCGGTGTTCAAACAGACTGATGGTCATGCTAAATTGACTGACCGATAACATTGTGCCATAAAACACTGATTTACGCAAGGATTACTCATGAGTACTCATGACTTTAATGGTCGCCTATAGTCTACATCATATATGTGACGTCACACGGAACTACGTATAGGAAAACTGTATCAAAAATGAATGTAATAATGTAGAGGAAATTATAGTTGTTAAACAGATTAAGGTTGCCTCGGCACTTGGTTTAAATAACGTAAGCGCGCGTCGAAAGTGGTTGCGTACATAGCGTCTTGCATACTGTTTGTTTAAGAAAAAAAATGTAATGTCTCTCATACCGCTTTTACTCTCTGATATGTAATAATCTTGTAGATTAACTAAAGTACGTGTTATGCTAAAGTAAGCTTTGACGTCATAGTGAAAATGTCAAACACATCTACTGCGTGTGGTCCACTACCTCGCGCTAACAACAAAGTGTCAAGTCGTTTAAATTAGTTTCCTTATTCTGTTGTTGCTTTCACCGGGATTTTAATGGCGCCAGTGTCGACCGACACCTCATTACGCAGATATTGATCAAACCCTATCTCCTATGACCTTGCGAACTTCACGAGTTGAGATGTTGAATATTTTACTCGTTAACCCTAACACGGCGAAATATCCCTCTAATTTTAGCGACAAATCTAGACCCTTCGATCCGTTTTAATCTGGTATCTTTGTTCACAGTTGATTAAATTACCTCGTGTGAGTATGTATTAATTAGACAACACAGAAACACGACTTCCTGATGATAATCTTGGTTCACATTCCTGCATATAATATCAAAACGTCTTCCGCACAATCAGAGAAAATATACCTACTATAATCATATAGAATTTTGTAATTATTACTAGAACCACGCGTCGCAGCCCCACAATAAGGAAACAATCGATCGTTTTAATGGGTCAACCGTGCTCAGTTAATCCGTCTGACTGAGGGTTTCGAGTGCTACGTTTAGGCGATATTAAATCCTATTCAGATGTCCGTCAAAGTTGATTTTTCACATATATCTGGTGTTGTTTTAGGCCCTTTTATAACTGTACGAGCGGTGTCATATTCAGGTGGGAAAGCATAGGCTACCGCGACGCGGTCACTATTCAGCCATATTGCATTTCACGTCAACTTTTTGTAAACAATACCACATTTAATTTTTAGTGTTGAATGTTTAAAGTTATTTGAATTGTTGTCGAAGCTAGCAGTAGAACCGAAACAAGTGAATATAAATGAGATAGATAGCGACAAAGTTTTGTAGAAATTATGTTGAACTTAAGTTTTGTATGACGTAAGTTTAATTAAGAGAAAATACTTTTGATATAAACATATTGACTTACAATCATAACATGTCAAAACTTGTACTTTAAAGTAACGGTCGCGTTTCCAAATAAGATGCGGCCCTAATTATGTTAATGGAGTATGCAGAGATTTTCAAAAGTAAAGTAAGTAAATTATCTTTCATTAATGCATAATGAAGTGGTAAAATATTTTTTTGTGGAACGACTAACGCTGCCGCGCTGTTATAAACTTAATTATGTTTACATAAAACATAGCGTCACAATTTGTATCTTTGAAGGGGTGTGTAGAGGTACATCAGACCCAGATTTCGCCAGCTATGTTGTGATTTTTTTATTGCAGCTTTGTGACCAACTAGCTAGCGGCCTACCTGATCTTAAGTGGTAACCGCTGCCCATGGATTTCGGAAGTGTTTAAGACAAACTGAAGCCGGTGCCACCCTGATAATGGGAAAACACTAAGCTTGCAGCCTAAAAAACAAGTTGTTTGCCAGCATAGTGCTTTCCCCCATTGCTTTCCTCCCAATTAGGGGGTGAGCCTTTACGAGGCGAACTTTTACGTTTTTCATTGCAATATTAGTGTAGAAAGGTACCCGGTTAATGACAATTCATTAATCGGCTAACACCTAAGCTCCGGGCGACTACTGCGAATTTCGTGACAGAAAACCCCACTAACTAATCCCATATTGTCTCGGTGGCGCAGCAGTAGAGTATACGGTTGCGGCTTCTGATATCGAGGCGTCGCGCGTCGAAAAAAAATGTTTGGGTTGCCCCGAATTCATCCTATGACTTCTCATCCCATTCTTTACTTATAACGAACTAGTATTCCTAACTCAACAAATTACTTTATTAATATATATTTTTTTTAATAAAAATATTGTTGTGGGTTGAGTAAGAAAACATTATAAGAGGACGAGACGTCATAGGATGAAAACGGAACAACCCGATTGTTTTGGAGTTTGGGTGTTTTTCTATCAATACTATAATTTTAGAAATATATATATTTATATACTAGTATGTATGTAAATCATTTGTCTAGATCCCAAAACAATAAGCTTATTTATTATATTATTAGTTTACTTTGGGCTAGATAGCGCTGTGTAACAAAAATTACTCAAATATTTTACCGTATTCTTTTTCTATTAGTATTCGGTTTACCTAGGAAACGATGTATATAATAAGTAGTACGTACTATGTTTATCTCAATTAGATGTGTACGAATACTTGTAGTATGATATAAACTTGGTACATTTGATTCTATTAAGATAATTTATCGAGATATCACTATCTAACATTCAACAAAATGTTACAACAACAACTTACAAACGTGTATTCTTAGTAACAGATGTTAGAACGCCGACTTGATTTATAAATATTATCTAGTGGTGTATGTGCTTTGAAATATATATCTTTATTTTATTCATAAATTAGATGTTGCGCGAAGCACTGTCTGAGTGGAATTTGGTTCCCATGAATATAGAAACTTTTACGTTTTTCAGTGCAATTTTCCATTTATTATCTTCCTTCCTAGGACTCCGAGTATAAAAAAAATCTAAAATGTCCCAGCTGTCGTCGAGTTTTTATGCTTAGTTTTATTTTTTATGATCCTAAATTGTAAACATTAAATATTTGTTTACGTACCGAAGTCGGTTAAAAATAATCTTTAGTATCATTGAAAAGCCAAGTGCATATCTTTATAACTGTTTATCCGGTATTTTCCAATTAAATTTAATACGTAGTCTTTTATTTTAGCCTTTTTATTATTTCTTATTTCATCTTTATTATTTTCTACCTTTCTATGATAAAAAAATGTCTCAGACTTCAATTTCACCGAATCATGTTTACGAAACGCGTTGAGAGGTAGGCCGATGTATACAATTATCAACTATTCGGAGGTCGCTGTTCGTTCTGTCTTTGGGCTTATCTTATACGACCCGAGTAAACGTATTATTGACAACTGATTACATGTCAACCATACTGAGCAAACCAAAGCGATACGGTATTAAATGTATCGGAAATTTTCACGGTTGAGTTACACGTTTATAGTGAATGATATTTTCGATAGGTAGGCACATTCAGCCTCATATATAGCTGAGCATATCCATATTCTCAAACGCATCCCATAGGTACCGTGGCATAGATAAGTTGCTTAACAAAATTAATGCCAGAATTCAATTTACCATGTTTATTCAGTTCAAGCACTAGTCTTGTTATGAAATAACATAATTAAATCTGTTTACATACATTTTCAAAATTGGACATGGACAGCTACTTTTGAGACTGACCGTTCGAGTTTTAATTGTTTATATGAAATAATTTGAAAATGCAATATTTTATACACACATACATAAATCAGTTTTTGTCCCCGATTTGAATGGAAATGCAATTTTTTCTCTATATTATTATAATTGTGATAATAATTGTCATAACTACAGACATTTCCTTTTCATTTTCATGCAGCCGGTGATCACGATCAGTACAATTCAATCGAATCGTCGGGCAAATTAATAATGTAGGTCCTGATAAGTTACGTATTCCATGAAATGTAAAGGTTAAATACATGATACGTTTAAAAAAATATAATTTTGCTGTATATATATATCATAAAAATATAATGAAGTTTTTTAGTAACAATTTGGATATTATTGGACATTGTACAAAACTTATTTATACAAAAAAACCTAGAATTAGGCACGCATTTAGTAGAAAGAATAGAAAAGAATTTGTAAATAATTTGAATGCTCTTCGAAAGGAGTTTAATGAGTAGTCTTCGAATAGGATTATAAATTTGTATAGATCCATGGTTGTGAACTTGTCAGTAGTTATTGAAGTATATTATTGTGTAGCGATACTTCGCGGTTATTATAGCTTTTATGTAATATGGAGTAATGCTGTGTATTGTTTTTGTTTTTAATTGGATACGGATTGCTGTGGAAAAATGAATGATTTTAAAAGTAAAACATTGTTGTTCGACATTTAAAATCGAATTTTTTTAATTTGTTCTTCTTTTTTTAAATGCTTTTCTTGTGGCAGCACCGAAAAGAAATTTACTTTGATTACATAAAGAACGTATAATTTTTCACATAATTCGTGACATTCTTTAGCGAACTTTTAAAATTAAAATGTGGCTGTCATTTTGAAAAATTGAAACAACGGTATCTAAATGGACTAAGCTGAAAGTTAAGAACCTGTGCTGGGCACATGTAATATGAATCAAGAAAAAGAATTTTTCATACAACATTTACTTTCCAAAATTAAATAAGTATAATTTTATCAAAACAGTTTTATTTATCACCGGACGTGGATTATCAACCTCAGACATATTTTATGTTTATAGGTATGAAAATTTAATACGTAAACATATAATATGTAGACAAGTATTTTGTTTGTATCATAATAACATTTTGTATTATCATTGTTGTACACAAATCCGACTTCATACAAATTTATTAAGGGATTTACGAACGTTTTTGGACGGATAATATTAAAAATGTAAGCAATAAATGTGAGATTATGATTATCATCCTACCTTTACAGAGGTTTTATGTTTATCGTAAGTATTCAATCGTTCGAATTGTTGATCATTACAATTTAGTGAAATCGCGAAGTAGTTAATAAGAAAAACTGGATAAGTCATTTAATTTTTTTAAAGTTGGTCCTTTGTGGATTGATATCACAGATTAATTTAATTGAAGTTTTTTTAAATCGCTGTAGCGGAAATTAGGTGGGGCATATATCGAGCAGTGGATGTCATTGGGCTGATATGATGATGATTCTAAAATCACAAATCAAAGCACACCAACGAATGGTTTTTCAAAATTTAAAATGTTTTGTCCATTTAGATCTACTGGACATTATATACACTTTTTTGGCCGTGTATGAAGGCCAGAAAAGTGTCATCAACTTTTCCGGTCGCCCCTCGCTGACTAAGTTGAATTGACTGTTTGAAGTACCTAAAGACATCTGAAATGGGGATATAATTTGAACTGCACTTAGTAAAATACCATCACCATCATCAATTAATATAATACCTAGTTAAATTTGATTGTTAGCAATACGAGAAAATTCTTGACAATTTACCTACTATCTTTACTTATAATTTTAGTATCTGCTAACAATACAAAGTTCTCTAAACTATTAATACCTTTACTTATAATTTTAGTATCTGGTATTAATAATCTTGTAAACAGACAGATTTATAGACAAATATCTAATCTACCTACATTCCGAACAAAACTATAGGTAATTTAAATAACTTAATATGCCTATGTTCGACAGTGTGTTGGACGGTTGATATGATGAAGTACTTAGGTGCAAACTCATAGATAGATGAACTATGTAGATACAATAGGACTAACAAACGGATAGCTTGTTATATGTGTTGAAATAGAAAGTTAGACGTCCTGTTTTCACTAGTTTATTCATCATTTACATAACGCGTCAAAGGGCTTTTGTAATGCTCATTAAACATCGATGACGTATTTCATTTAGAAACTAATGAGCGTGGGAAAATACTAGATAAAATAAAAAATTAAAAATTTTGAAAAAACCCACGACGATAACATCTATACAAAATAAGAAACGTAACATATAAAAAGGTTTAAATAACTTTATTTTAAATCCCCGACGAAAAGAAAATAAGTAGCGTAAAAACTATCCCAAGAAAATCCGTCGGGGGCTGCCATACCCTGACTTGAAATGAACGAAAGTATTGCAGTTTTATGTATTTGATACCTACCTAATTATTAACAATATTTAGTTTACAATATATATTTAATACTAGAAACAGTAATGATATTGGCAGCCCCCGACGAATTTTCTTGGGATAGTTTTTACGCTACTTATTTTCTTTTCGTCGGGGATTTAAAATAAAGTTATTTAAACCTTTTTATATGTTACGTTTCTTATTTTGTATAGATGTTATCGTCGTGGGTTTTTTCAAAATTTTTAATTTTTTATTTTATTTTAAATATTTTCAAAGAGCGCCCTATCTTACTAACTGTAAGTAACTCGTATACAATTTTAAGAACCTTGACAGATAAATAAAAGTTTTATACTAAGTTATAGAACAAACACATTTTTTTTTAATTTACTGTTGCAGTAAGTCTTTTACTTGAAATTATCATTTTAATTTTCTTATTTTAAATTTTTTAAGGAGCGCCTTATCTTACCATGTAAGCTCTAGAATGAATGGAATTTGCATGGAGCTTCGACTATATTATATATATTATTATATATTTTATTTTTTGTTGACTTGTGTGCTCATCCGTCGCACAAAAGTCGCCGGAGCCCCGCTTCGCGGGGCTCCTACTTCTGGGTGGTTTGAAAAAAAAATAACCCTAACCTAACCAGTCCGATTCGGATTGCTCTGAATCGGGGGGTGTTAAGTATAGCTATCGCACATTGATTGCCGTAGCCGGACTGCCTTCGGCGTTAGCGCAGACTTCCACCTATAATAGCTTGTATCTCGAAAACGGTGCGTGCTATCCCAAAAATGATGAAAATTTGGTTACACCCCGAGCACGGGATACCTATAAGTTAGAATAAATAAGGTAGGTAGGTGTTTATATAACGTCAGTCCGGAATAAACTCTCACTCTTACTAAATTTTTTTAGGCTTATCATTGTATACCTCAGTACAAATATTCAGTGATATAACACCACGAGATCGGTTTTCGGATTTTTTCCTTTACTTGTGCAACTTGTTATTGCTTCTGGCCAAATTTCATGATTCTAGGTCAACGGTAAGTTCCCTATTAGATTATGATCGTCAAGATAAATCATCAAAAATGGAGCATAAACAGCTGTATCTTTTGATTGCGTTAACTTAGAATTTTGATTTTTATTTTACGCCGAGGGTTTGCAGACCCAAGTATATGATATTAATTTCAGCTTTATACCTCTATGCGTTCTTGAGAAAAATATTCTAGACAGACGGACAGACAGACAGACAGAGAGACATACAACGGAGTGATCCTATAAGGGTTCCGTTTTTTTCTTTTGAGGTACAGAACCCTAAAATTGCATAAACGGTCACCCATCTATGAACTGACCTTATCCGAAGTTGCTTAACCTCATGAGTGTAATCAATATCTCAGTACTACAATGCTACGTGTCCCTATACAGTAACAGGTCTAATTATTTTACAGATTACTGTAAACATAAGTTTGCTTAGTCTATTGCAGCGCCCCCTGGCGAAAAAATACAATATCGTGTATCCAAAAGTCATCCTCGATAAATCACAAATACATTACAGAAAACCGTATCGAAATCGCTTTAATCGTTTCAAAGATAGGAGGGCACAAAGGTTTCAACGAAATCAACATAGGTTTGCCTACTCTATTGTAGCGCCCCCTGGCGAAAAAATACAAAATCTTGAATCCAAAAACAATCCTCGATAAATCACAAATACATTACAGAAAACCGTATCGAAATCAGTCTAATCGTTTTAAAGATAGGAGGGCACAAAGGATTCAACGAAATCAGTGTATTGTAGCGCCCCCTGGCGAGCTATTAACATAACACCTATCTAATAACCTGTCCCCCAGAGCCGCACACACTTTACAGAAAACCGCATCTAAATCGGTCAAACCGTTTCCGTGATATAAGGCATTATGTTGGAACACACAAACACACAAACACACAAACACACAAACACACAAACACACAGCCTCTCACCCCAAACGCATATACCGTCTCCGTTCCGTCGTGGGTAAAAATGTTAAAAATATAATTTAAGACACTTTTTCACGAATGAAATATTAAATAGAGAATTCCGTGTGTTGATGAATTTGTCTCCAGAAAGTTGTAAAAAGCATACAACAATACACTTACTTATACAAAAGAAAGAAAACTAGAAATAAAAGCCTGTCTAGTTAGCGTCATAACAGTAAGCGTATGTAGGCTTTTTCTTATTATAAACCGTCGATGATAATTAAACTTTTGTTGAATAAAGAACTTAATTTGCATTTTTTTTTTTAAATCCATCAAATGTATCTTAAAGTAACCATCCCTCAGCCGGCGAGAATGCATGAAAAGACTGATGAATGTTGAAGAAGCACTTGGCTTCTTCAACATTCATGTCAGAATCGTAGCAAGTGGAAAGAAATACCTGTCTCTGCCTACCCCTCTGTTGGGAAAGAGGTGTGATCTATATGTATATGTATGTAAAGTAACCACAGAGTAAAAACAATATATTCATTAAAAAATACATCTATAATTAAATTATCAATAGTGCGAGTACATATGTACCAGGAACTCAGAATATGTTAAGAGATTCTGTATCTAAGTGAAACGTCACAATGAAGACCCGTTTAGTTACTAAATCCTTATCAACATCAACTCATTACGTATGGATTAGACCGGCCACACACGCGACAAGATAACCTGATAATTGTTTTACTATGATAATGTAAGCAAACATTGTTACTACATTTTTTTATACAAATATGTAGTATGAAGTTAATTCTACTGTTACGATGAAGAAAATTGTGAAGATATACCTTTATATTTTTTTTCCGTCGTGAGATCGTAGGCTATGGAGACTTGCAATATTAAAGTAGTCTTATTAACTCATAGGTTACCGACTCTAATTAATTCTTTGTAATTTTTGTTAGTTTATCTACTTTATTATATTTACGAGGCAAAGTGTAAAAATATGTTTAAGATGACTATCACTATGAAATAAATATTAAGTAATGAATTATATTGTAACACATAAGAACTTAAAGGATAAAAAAGGAAAATGCAGTGCCGCTATCTGAAAATCCGAATATGGGAAGACCTCAAAAGAGAGATTGTCTGACAAGCGGATCACAAAAGTGCTAAACGACAAATCGTGTAAAGTGATTTGTGCAGATCCGTTATCTTCACTCTTGCATAAACCCGTCCCGCGACATTTTTGCTAAATTTATTATTTTGCGTATTTATAAAGGAATGCATAATTATTTTATTTTTACGTTTTGTGTCGGATTTAAGCGGACTTTAAGTATATTTATAGACTATTAATTATGTTATTGAGTGGTCACGTGTTATTGCACATGCGAGAGGTAGCAAATATATTGCCTTAGGGATTCTGACGTCACACTTATCACGCGTCTTTTATCATTATCAAGAAAATCTCTGTTGAACAACGTTCTCTGCTCACAAGAGATATGAAAATGAAAACATAACATTAGGCCTTTTCCCAGAAGGGGTAAGTAGAAGTGCATCTTACCCACATTTAGCAGCTAGGTTAGGTTAGGTTAGCAGCAGTCGTAGACACGTTCGCTATACCTTCTCAGACAGCTCTACTAATACAAACACGTTAACTACACTTTTCAGAGGCGCTTGCGCAGATATGAATACTTTAATTTTTCCTCTATTCATCTATTACCTTATACAATTTTTGTGATGAACATAATTGTTTGTTCTGTGTCTGGGTGTAATTTATCTACCTATAGTATGTATTATTTACGAAAAAAAAAGTATTTGTGTAGAGTATATTATATCAGCTGTTTAGTACCCATAACACAAGTAAATATAATTGCTTAATTTGTGACTAGATGGCGCTGTCTGAATCTGTGAAAATATTATCATTGGGATGAAAGGATTTTTGTACGTTTTGTAGTCTCTTTCTTCAGCTTGTTTCGATCGTATTATGCGCCTTTTTCAGTAGGCAGAGGTGAGTACACCCACTTTTAACTATTTATGTTTTAGTAGCGTGTAGACCTATTTTTATTAATCGAGCATGCTAGTTTTCGATTAAAATTTATCGATATACTTCATAGTATATCGGTATCTTCATAGTATTCGGATGCTAAACAAACTGTTTCCCAATTTATTATAACGAAACGTTAACATATCGATTACATGGATATGTCAACCGAAACCGGGCAGTACATAAATTTTCTACCAAATAGCCTAATATCGATTGTAATTCTTGCGTAAAGAAATAAAATTACTTTTGATGTAAATATATATGTGATTTATATTATATGTTTATTAATGATTGTTAATCAATATTTTGATGGTTTTATATACTTATATATGGTTAATGGGATATATGGTATTATATACTGTATCTATAAATAACAACACATAAAGTATCTAAGATGCCATTTTTACCCACGACGGAACGGAGACGGTATATGCGTTTGGGGTGAGAGGCTGTGTGTTTGTGTGTTTGTGTGTTTGTGTGTTCCAACATAATGCCTTATATCACGGAAACGGTTTGACCGATTTAGATGCGGTTTTCTGTAAAGTGTGTGCGGCTCTGGGGGACAGGTTATTAGATAGGTGTTATGTTAATAGCTCGCCAGGGGGCGCTACAATACACTGATTTCGTTGAATCCTTTGTGCCCTCCTATCTTTAAAACGATTAAACCGATTTCAATACGGTTTTCTGTAATGTATTTGTGATTTATCGAGGATAACTTTTGGATACACGATATTGTATTTTTTCGCCAGGGGGCGCTGCAATAGACTAAGCAAACTTATATTTACAGTTATCTGTAAAATAATTAGACCTGTTACTGTATAGGGACACGTAGCATTGTAGTACTGAGATATTGATTACACTCATGAGGTTAAGCAACTTCGGATAAGGTCAGTTCATAGATGGGTGACCGTTTATGCAATTTTAGGGTTCTGTACCTCAAAAGAAAAAAACGGAACCCTTATAGGATCACTCCGTTGTATGTCTGTCTGTCTGTCTGTCTGTCCGTCTGTCTAGAATATTTTTCTCAAGAACGCATAGAGGTATAAAGCTGAAATTAATATCATTTACTTGGGTCTGCAAACCCTCGGCGTAAAATAAAAAAAAAAAAGATACAGCTGTTTATGCTCCATTTTTGCTCCATGCATTCTAGAGCTTACATGGTAAGATAAGGCGATAATAATATAAGGATAATTAAAAAGTTTAAAATAAGAAAATTAAAATGATAATTTCAAGTTATAATACTTACTGCAACAGTAAATTAAAAAAAAATGTGTTTGTTCAATAACTTAGTATAAAACTTTTATTTATTTGTCAAGGTTCTTAAAATTTTATACGAGTTACTTACAGTTAGTAAGATAGGGGCGCTCTTTGAAAATATTTAAAATAAAAAACAAAATTAAAAATTTTGAAAAAACCCACGACGATAACATCTATACAAAATAAGAAACGTAACATATAAAAAGGTTTAAATAACTTCATTTTAAATCCCCGACGAAAAGATAATAAGTAGCGTAAAAACAATCCCAAGAAAATTCGTCGGGGGCTGCCAATATCATTACTGTTTCTAGTATTAAATATAAATTGTAAACTAAATATTGTTAATAATTAGGTAGGTATCAAATACATAAAACTGTAATACTTTTGTTCATTTTAAGTCAGGGTATGGCAGCCCCCGACGGATTTTCTTGGGATTGTTTTTACGCTACTTATTATCTTTTCGTCGGGGATTTAAAATGAAGTTATTTAAACCTTTTTATATGTTACGTTTCTTATTTTGTATAGATGTTATCGTCGTGGGTTTTTTCAAAATTTTTAATTTTGTTTTTTATTATAAATGAAAATAAATTATAATACGAAACATTATAAAATAGTTACTCGTATGAGATCTGCGATTGAGAACGCACCTTGGTTCAATTCATCCACGAATAAATCTACACCTATTGTACTCGTATTCGCAAAAATTTCAAACTTTAAAAGAACTCGTCTTGAAATCGAAACAAAAAGCATCACGTTCGAAAAAGTTGCCTTTTACGCTCTTAGCTTTTTAAAGCCCTGTTAGAAAAACGTTGTAAGTGAAAATATGTATGTCCATTCAGTAATTTACATCATGTTTTAATTGCACTAAGGTTGTTAATTGTACAGTAGTATTGAACATCATACATCGTTTTTGCTCTAAAGGATGACGATGGTCAGCTCTTCTGTATACAGAGTGAACGGGGTAAAACAAAATTTCGCTTTAGAAATCATCGGAAAGCTCAAAGCAAAAAAAGAAATGAGTCTGGGTTGCTGTCATCAAGTATGGTAAAGAGGACGTTCATATTACTAATTAAAACCAATCTTTTACCCTTTCATTCAAAGTTAAAAATGCAATGACGACACGTGACTAATAGTAGTAACTATTGTTTGCAATCATTCATTAGCACGTTAAGTACGAAACGTGGTAATCCACGTGGACTTGTTTTTACAAACAAACGATACGCGACGAAGTGGCGTGGTCATTTTGTCCATCAAACAAAAATATATTGCGTCAGAAAGTACTTAAGGTGCATGTTCCAATACACATTCTATATTTTACTGGCGCTAATGTCTATGAAGAAAAATTTTATCACTTTTCTTAAATAAATAATCCCGCGTAATGACTTTTTGGTGCCCTGCCTAATTTATTAAGAAAAAAAACACGAAATAAATTTGACAATGTCAATTCTCGGTTCTGATTAAACAGTGGCCAAACAAAAAACAATCTATTTAATATTAAGGAGATATTATTATTATAAATTTCTATAACATAATCCAATTTTCTCAGAAACATTTAAGACAGTTCAATGAAAACTTAATACCAGTAATCTATCGTACTCATATAACCACACAGCCCGTGTTTTGTAGCAGGCTTCATAATTGAAAAACTTGTAATAGGGGTATTCAATAAGAGTAAATTTCTTCATCAGCGTGGAGTGTTTGCGTATGTAATCACGGCAAATGATAGGTCTTCGCTAAATAGTTGTATGATGCCTGTACTTCATACGTAAGAAAACTGAGAGAGTTCATACAATTTCTGAATTTTTATTTTTTTTAATTTGTAACTTACTAGCTTTACATCGCGGCTTTGCATAGGTGGTACATATAAATGCATACGTTAATTTGTAATATTATTGTTTTATTATTTATTTATTAATATATTATCATCAACATAATTTCAGTGATTGTGATGAGTAATACTTGACTTGCTGCTTCAGAACTGAATTTGAAATAAAACTATTTACTTCAAATTTGTTCGAGGTGAATTTAATTATAATAATGATTTTGACACAGTTCCATTTTGACTGACAAGTGATAATATGTGGTAGCCTTTATACAGTCACGTAGTAACCTCTAACTCAAACGCAACATAGACATATTATTTACTAGAATTGCGAAGTCGATTATGTTAAAATGTCGATAATGCGCTGCCTATTCTAAGAATTGTGATTTCTATGTGTGAGATGTGTGATATGTGAGAAGCAAAGATGATAAGAAATATTATTTAAGTAGGATCTGTAAGAATAACATATCATCAAAATTAATAGACAAGGTCGTTCCAAACAAAAATCTCTTTCATTATAATCATCATTCCAACCCACTAACGTCCCAGTGCTGGATACGGGTCGCCTTCAAACTCTTTAGCTTTATAAAATTTGTACCTTTAGATAACATTAGATTCAATTATTTATTCATTGATGACATACCTATAGTACAAAAAAGTCTGTTGCCATTTCCAAAACATTAACACTGTTGTAACGTAAGTTTCCTTGAACGTACACATAACTATTGTAATCGATACAGCAAATCAATATTAAATTACATTATTGAACAGATAATTGGTGATTTAATTGCATAAATTAAAGACTGATTTATTGTTCTCGTACGTCAGATAATGACGTGACAACTCGTCAAACGCGAGATGATTGTGTCCAACTAATGCGGAACCACGAACTATTATTAATAATACGTCTGCTAAAATAGCAATCAATAAACAATATTGTTGTTTACATTATTCATTGTTTCTTGTATGTCTTCTATAAAATCTGGACTTATTAATTGGCAAAATCGTGTGGCATGGCTAGGGTTTAAAATTTATCTTTAGGAGCAATAGTATTTAGAACTCAATGTTTAAATTGTTTATTATATTTAGAACGATTAGGTTTACTATGAGGCAAGACATGCTGCAATGCTTCAAGGTATTGCCATGGTGAAGGTTTATTTATATGTAGAATAATACTTCATAAATGATTGGAGGAGATCCATGCCCAGTAGTGGGACGCTTATGGGTTTTAATGAGGATATTTCATATTAAAATATTCATAAGTATAATGAAATAAGGCTTTTACAAGATGCGGGCGGCACAAAATCGCTCGTTGTGGCGGAAATTAGGTGAGGCCTAAATTCAACAGTAGACGTCATTGGGCTGATAGGATGATGATGATGAATGAAATAATAATTAGCAAAATTAAAACACAATCGAAAATCTAATAAGCACCCAATTATTACTGGTAAAACACTACACTATAACACAAAATACAAACGATATGTGAAAACATAATAAGGTGCAAAGAACTGTAGTTATCTCAAACCGCTAACTAAAGTATACTCAATAATATTAGACGAAACCGATTCATAATGTAGGCCACTAAGTCTATAAAAAGTGAAATGTAAATAATTATGAAGACGGGACGCTACTAATGGCATACTTGTGCAAATGCGAAAAACAGGTTTCTTATATTTACGTTTTACAAGAATATAAATCGTTTATTTGTTTGTGTTCAACGCTAATCGGTCATGGTGTTCCATCGTTTTAAACGTAAACAAAAGTCGTAGGAAACAAAATGGTGTATCAATCGTGCAAGGTGCAAGTTAAAAGACAAATTGAAACCAATTTAATTCAATTATTGGCAGAGATACCTCGACCCGCTCAATTTCAATACATTATCAATCAATGCTTGTAGGTATATCGTTAAGTAATTACAAAGGCATGCGTAGCGTCGTGATTTTCAATCACGTCTTGATGACATTATGAAAATCTTTATCAATATTTACTTTTGCAACCAAAAAAGTATTCACAAATAGTTTATCTATAGTAAATAGTCTGCTACGCACAACGACATGAGTCTGCTTTGTAACATGCAAATGTGTTTAGTCATACAACAAGCAGGTACATGTGTACTATAGGTAAATATCGATTTTAAACGTCAGATTTTTATGCATCACCTATTGATCCAATTGTTAAAATTTATTGCCTCGGTGGCGCAGCGGGAAATGTATACGACTGCTGTGCCAGAGGTCCCGGGTTCGATTCCCGGGTCCGGTGAAAATGGTATTGGGTTTTTCTATCATGAAATTCCATTATTAAGATTTTCCCGGAGTTTGGTAAACAAATGTTCTCGGTAGATGACAATAGGCTCGCCCCCTATTTCATGGGACCAAACATAGCTGGCGAAATGTTGATGTGAAACACCTCTGCCTACCCCTTCGGGGAAAACGGCGTCATGCTATAATGCTATGTTAAAATTTACTTGCGTATCATGTTTCAGGACCTTTGCTTCATTTCAAATCAGGGCGTCCAGGTCCTTTACTCAGCCCTATTACCGACTACAACGCCAAAGAAGCAGTATTAAACTATCGTCTATCATTACACATTAATTAATAATAATAATAATGTTTAATAAATTTACATACAAGTGCTTACATTTTTAATACATAGTTATATATTATGTTACTATAATCTACATTATCTATTTATGACACACTATCACCTAAACTAGGCCGTGCCTGTATCTTAGGCTGAGATCTATAGAGCGTACTTGGACTATGGTCTGACTAAACTTACGAGATAAGACAAAATCGGTTTTTATAGTACAAACTTATCCAAGCCCAAGCTAAGCAAAGTCAAAGTTTTCAAAATCTACGACTTACGACGAAAATCTTTGGCTATTATACTGTAAAAAATAATGGTGTACAAATGTCATAATTTTAAAATGACTATTGAACTTTGTCGCGTAACATTAATTGAACATTGAACAGCTGTCATTAGCGATCCTTTACTCAATTTCTTTCATAACTTAATATTTTACATTTAACCAATATTAGACAACAAAATTTAAAAATAATCTAGTAATTTTAAGAAAACGAAATTTTTGGACTATTATAAATTACAAAAAGTATTGTATCATTCGTTTTATCTTTTATTTTACAAAGAATTCAGCAGAAGATAATGCATGAAATGAAACATCTACTCGTACGCAGGCTAAGCAATGACATTGTCTATAGATTCCAAATCAATGCTTTGGCTCAGATTAGGCTGAGCAAAGTTTTGTTGGAGTGAAGTCTGAGCACAGTCCAAGTACGATCTATAGATCTCAGCCTTAGATGCTTGCCTCTTCCTAAGATATCATTATATAACACTAGTTAGTAATAAAAAACACCACAACTAACATTTCTGTTTAAAGTAGGAAATCCGCGGATTGTTTACCCACACTTTTAGCACACAATAATGATATCACACATGTACACATTTTCATTACATAAGTATGTTATTATATGTATTAATAATAATTTATGTAAATTCCATAAATTGTTCACTTTATGAGTTGTTACTGCTTCTTAGAACTTTTACCGCACTTAAACGGGTCGCATGGATAGCATGTCTATCCGGCAGACGTTTTCTCATTACACCTAGCTAATGAGAATAAAATGACTACGATTGAAATTACTAATCCTTTTACACCAGATAACTGACCTTTTTACATATTACGCAAATTAGTTTACGCGACAAACTTGTGCTGCAAATTTGAATTTATGATCTGCATGCCGCATACGAATTAGGCAAATCGATGCCACATGCTAATTTCTAATTGAAATATGAAATTTACATGATAAAATAATACTAATCGCGTTGTTAAAACCAACTTTGTTAATTGAGTTATCAATGTGCATGCTTAAGTATATAGAAACAGGAAATATGCATAGATAATGTCTATGCCTAGGTAATTACATAGATTTTTGTCGATTTAGATGTCCTAGACGACCGCTAGGAAGTGAATACGGAACTATTTGATACAAAGTGTTATTCAAAGTAAGATTGAACATGAAATATTACCCACCAATTAAACTTTTGATTTTTTAAATAGGATTATTATATGCCTATATAATATAATAATAATATTCTACCACATTCACACAGCGCCATCTAGTCCCCAAGTAAGCAATTAAAAATTATATTTGCTTGTATTATGGGTACTAAACAACTGATATACTACTTAAATATTTTTTTTTAGTAAATACATACATATTATAGATAAATTACACCCAGACACATCACAAACAATCATGCTCATCACACAAAGATTTGTCCTGGGTGGGGATCAAACCCACGACCGGACCTCCGGCTTAGCAGTCAGAGTCACTAACCACTAAACCAACAGGTCAGTCAAATATAATTATATAACGATTCAGAGTTGAGTAACTAACCAAATATTTTAAACTTTGATGATACAGTAGCGAATTTTATGGACTGACGTTGTAAACATTAATTATAATTTAATGATTGCACACGATAACCTTAAGTATTATTTTTATTTAATTAAACCAGATCTGCTCACAAGTAATAAATTTTATGATCACGGCTAATTTATTTTATAGTAGATTAATTGAGAATTAATTTTCAAATTTACGAGCTATGCTAAACAAAGTGTTTCTAAATGCGATCTAACAAAATGTGTTTTATATACTAGTTTGAATACTAAACGAAGTAGATAAGATTATATCTCAGTCAATTAACAGTTCATAATGATTTTAATATAATATTTGACCGCATTTTTTTTTAATTGTCGATCGAAATCGATTATTCATACAAAAATTGCAATATTTTTGTATGAATAATCGATGAAGACATTGATTAAATAAGAATAATAATAAGATTCAATAAGTAGAATTCATTATATTATTATTATTTACGCACATTTTGAATTTACGTAAATTTATTGTATTGAGTGTTAGACACACTGCAATATTTTGAAAATAATCGATAATCGAATATCGAATAATCGATTTGAAAAATATCATTGCCTGCTTTAATTTGACTATCTAAACCTAAATCGACAACTTAGCGTCTAGCGAGCGTCATGCTACTTTAATAATGATTTATATCTAATATTATTTAATCTGCATACCCATTACAAGTTACACACATTCCTCAACAGAATATTACTAGATTAAACCAATATTTAGCTAAACACATGTAAAACTAAAATAAATTTGCGTCTAAATATTGGTAAACACGTTTTGACTAATTGGATATCATTTGATTGTCATTTGTCTTAAAATGTCATACATATCGGCAGGCACTAAAACAAAATATAATATTCGTAATATACAGAAATAGAATATATCTTTTTGCTTGAAAATATTTCGCATAGAAATACCATGATATGAATATTTTATAATAAACTCTGAAAACTTTAAATCTGTATGTACAAGGTTTATAAACTTCAAGTTGTAATTAATTTGTAAAATAAACCCAATAATATTATACTTATATTTGGTTTCTCGAGACTAAAAATTATATAAGTCTCGTTTACATATCCTATTTCTTTAGGACTCGATTTCAGGATTATTATTTTATTCAATAAAATCTGGCCATAACCCTAAAATACCTAATTCGTGATGTAGTAGTACATTCCACGATATTTAAGATGCATCAGAACAAAACACTGTTTAATAATTTAAAACGAGATTGTTACAAATAAAGTTTGGTCTTGTTCTATTTATTTTACTTCTAACCTGGTTATAGCATTCTCTGTGTATCGATAAATATCTAATTAATAAAATATGTTCTAATATTGCCAGACTTACCATCAGGAGGCACAATATCTTTGCAGAGACGGCAAGCTGTGGTAACCTGGAACAAAATAAGAAAAATATGAATGTCTGATCTAGTCAATTATCTAATTTCATTACCTCTAATATAATGGGTTTTTCCCCTTTGGGACCACGAAACTTTGGCACTACGGGGTCAATCGCGGAACGGCCTTTTTTGAATTGGCTATTGTATAATATGTAATTTTTTCTCGGAATAGTTTAGATATAGCTTTTTTATATTTTTATTGAGAGACTTAAATCTAAAATAAATACAGTTAGTCGAATAACCCGCCCCTGGTTGCCCCCGGCGCAAAGGTGTCCACAACGCTTGCCGCGTTCCCGCGCTCTATGGCAATGGCCAACCACCAAATAGTCTAGATTCATCTATGAATCAATGAAAACAGAGGGTAGTAATTCAAAATTCTGTCAAAATTTAGTGAAAATGTCCAGAAAAGCAGCATTTTAAACAAGAATCAAAGAAAAATGTCTTTTAGATGATAGCTAAAGGTGAGTATATTTTCTGCAACACGATGTAAAAATATTCCTAAAGAATAAAACCGGCGATAAAATGTATGGTAATGACTTTACGGATCACTGAAATGATCTGTAACCAATCCTTCAACGTGCCTACGTGAATTCATTACGTTTCTTTGATATTTCTATACTGTAGCAGCACATAATACTTGTATCCATACTTTGAACCTGTTCATAGTACTTAGCCCTACATAAATTATACACACCATGAATAAGGTGAATGAAGGATCGCAACTATTGACTACCAACACAATCTTCTGTTGTACAATCCCCCTGGGGGACTAAGCCAAGGGATTATCATTTCAACCCATAAACGTCCCAAAGCTGGCCACGGATCTCCTCCAAAAAAAAAATTGGTGAGGCCTATGTTCAACAGTGGACGTCGTTGGGCTGATATGATGAAGATGATGATAATGCGATGGTGGCTGAATGGATAAGGAAGCGGCGTGCAAATCACGCGGTCCGAGTTCGATCCCGACCGGCAGTACCAACCCACATACCCTAGAAGAAATTCTATGAGTATGTGTGATCCACCAATCCGCAATAGGCCAGCGTGAGTGGATTATGGCCTAAACCCTCTCAGCTCTCTAGTTAGAGGAGAGGAGACCCGAGCCCAGCAATGGGACTTAATGGGTTGCTGATGATGAAGATGATGATGTCAAATGTTTAAAAACATTTTTTTTGAAGCGATAATTATCGACTAAGTCGTTTGTTAAGATTGTGCATAAACCATTTTGGTAATTGTAAAATATTATGTTTCAATTTCAAAAATCTGTGAATATAACTAATTTATCTAAGGACAGTAGGAATCTAATTTATCTGTGTCACAACAAGAATTACGTTTATCTCAGGGCCTACGTGTGTATTCACACAAACAGAAATGTTTGCGCATTTCACTTGCCGAGGAAGATTACTTTCTGACTACGATAGTACAGCTATAATATTATATTCAAGATACCTACTCACTGAGTCGTCAGCCTCATTTTAAGAATAAAACTTATTTCTACTTGCTTACGCCCGCGGCTCTTCTCGTGTTAGACATCAGCAACCCATTAAGTCCTACTGCTGGGCTCGGGTCTCCTCTCCTCTAACTAGAGAGCTGAGAGGGTTTTTAGGCCATAATCCACTCACGCTGGCCTAGTGCGTGTTGGTGGATCAGACATACTCATAGAATTTCTTCTAGGTTATGTGGGATTCCTCGCGATGTTTTCCTTCACCGTTAGCAGATGGTAAGTCACTTGACTAATTCATATAAATTACACAAAGTGGAATCCACATTGGTACTGCCGGTCGGGATCGAACTCAGACCGCGTGATTTGGACGCCGCGCCGGTATCTTATCCATTCAGCCACCATCGCTTTATTAATCAAATCGTTAATCAAAACATATTTTATCTATGCTCTAAATGTGATGCTAAGTTTCCTCAAAATCCATTTTGTTGTATTTCAAATATTAGTAGAATTGTTGAATCAATGAGTAAACAAGTAATTTATTAAACAATTAAAATAACCCGACTGCAAAAAACCAACACAAGCAACGCACTAAAAAGACCGAAAAATGGTTGTAATTATTATTCCTGTTAAAATTTAAATACATAACATATATTATGTATAATATATTTGTTCCCTTGTTCTTCATTTGATTCCCTTTATTTTGATACCCTAATCTATCTAAAATATCTCTATCTAAAATAGGTTTTAACTACTTAAAATTTTGCGCCAAAAGTCCGCCGTTTTATCTTTTTTTATATAATACCTATCTAAGAACACTCGGGTTTTTGAAAAGAATCTAACGATACCTTAATTGTCGTTCATCCAGCCGTTTGGAAGAAACGTGGGAATAAAAAAATTTACAAAAAATACCCTTCCTGTCGGTCGGGTAAAAAGATATGATGTATGTATATTATGTATTGCATTTTATTTATGTAGTTATAGTTTTATGTACAGATATTTATGAATAATACACAGATTATCTACGTAGTTCTATATATTTAATTCTAAGGTAATTAATAATATAGTATGTTACTTTTGTATTTTCCTCTTTTTATTTTTAATTTTCTAATAAGTTAATCATTGTGCACCTACTTTGCTTTACTCTGCATCACCCAAGGTAGACTGGTAGAAAATGCCTACGGCATTAAGTCCGCTCATGTACAGTCGAGTTCATTAATATATTGGCACCATCAAGGTTTCAAAATATTGTGAGCGTTGAAAAGCTCAATAAATACTATAGAACCTATGGATCAAATATATGTCCTCATGTGAATGGTTCAATAAAATATGCTGTACATTATGCAATAAGTTGTAGTCACCCTTTCCAATAAAAATATCTAATGATGGTGCCAATATATTAATGAACTCGACTGTACCAATGTGCATAGAGTAAATAAATGGACCATACGTCTGTTTGCCACCGTCGTGGTATAAAAAATAAATAAATAAATACATAACAATCTTTTACTGTAGAGACAGTTGCAAAATTACTTACCTGAAAATAAAGCCTGGACTCCACCACATAACAGATTATACGAGAAGAGAGATATGTAGAAAATATACAACTAATACAATTTTATTATTTAGAATACATTTTCAATTCAACACACGTCGCGTTGTTATTGAATATGCTACCACTCTGTTACCATGTATATAATTATTTTGTATGTTTGGTTGAACGCGCTTATCTCAAGAACTGTTAACCGAATTGAAAAATGATTATAGTGTTGGATAGCCCATTTATGTGAGTTATAGACTATGTAAATAACATCACACTACGACCAAACCTTTTCGGATATTCCGACAATATATAAGCGCAGAAAATGGATACAGTTAATTGACAAATACTCCACATTTGAAAATGACCCATCACCTTCACTTCGGTGTGGCCAAGGGCCCGTTCAGGCCTCGCCCGTTCTGCCCATTATACTCGAAATACCAATAAGCCTCTGCTAATATTAACTTTAATGCATTAAATTCCATCAAAACAATAACAATATCCAAATATTTGTTTTGTTTACGTAGACAGTATGGAAACTTTTTAATAGACTATAACTATTTTGATTAACGTCCGATACCTATTATAATCTTTTGATGTGATAACCAGATTACATAATACCAATACTCAGTATCAGAATACTGATTAAATATAAATAGGAATAGTTCTATTACAATATCGATAACGGTTATCAAGAAAAGTTGGTACTTCTTTGCTATTTTTATATTATGTAGAGCGAATCACTTTCTGTAGCACACGCTTTACGCCAATCAATTTTCTTAAAACCATTATGGAAACATTTGATACTTCTGAATAATAATGTAGAAGAAGTTAATACTGTATAAGAAGTATAAGAAGTTAATATTGTATATTCGTGTAGTCATGGATTAAAAATACGTAATGTCACTAGGTACCCCATCTCAATCCGTGGGTGTCGTAAAAGGCGACTAAGGGAATAACTTTATGCAGACAAGAACACTGCGAGAAAAGGAAAATTCGATACAAACCCTATACCAACCCGTCTGGCCAACGTGGTATAGTAGGCTAAATTCCCTCCACATTCATTGGACCCCGTGCCCAGCAATGGGACCATTATGGGTTGAAATGATGATGATAATGATTATACTTATAAGAAGTTAATATCCAGAAGTGTGTGTGAAAAGTTATGGTCCGAAGGGATAAGTACCTACATGCAAATCATGCGGCCTGAGGTGGATTCTGACAGGCAATGTGGATTTCACTTTGAAGAATTTATAATATACTAGTCAAGTGACTTACCATCTACTAATGGTAAAGGAAAACATCGTGAGGAAACCCACATACTCTAGAAAAAACTCTAAGTGTATATCTGATCCACCAACTCGCATTAGGCCAACATGATTATGACCTAAACTCTCTCCGCTCTCTAGACAGAGGAGAGGAGACCCGAACTCACCAATGGGACATTAAGTTACTGATAATGATTAAGAGTCTGACACCGCATACTGCATACTGATGCGTTGTGCTTTGATATTTCCGAACCAAACTTTTACTAAGGCATTAATAAAAATTTGTGAATAAATAAATTTTCTATGTTAGTCTCCAAAGTCAGGTAAAAACTAAATTCAGATTTTCTGTCATCAAATCCTAAGTGATATGCTCACTCCCTATTACATGTCATCTTACAGCCTGTAATTCCGATTTGGAGATTTCGATATCACGATCAAATGTTAGAAAATTTAAGCGAGCACGGTCCCAAAAGATAAATTTTCACCAACAACAGCACAAAACGAGGTAATGCTGTTATGACTGCAGTCTTCTGCAGAATCGGATGAAGGAACTTTCCCAATTGGACTCTTTAGTTTAAGAAAGAAATTCCTCTCTTAGTTCCATACAAATAAAGTCTTGGGCTTTATAATATTAATATTAGTATCTAAGTGTAAATGAATTGTGGCGCCTAGATCTACACAAAACCATTAATCACAAGTAACACGGCAAGTCATTAGGTAACATGATACGTACACATTACCAGGTATCATGAACTGTTCTTCTAATAAAAACATAGGTCTATAGGCCATTTAATCAGCTCTAAGTTGATATAACTGCTAAGTGAATTTAGTGCTTAAGAAGATTTTTAAGAGTAATTTAAAATATTTTAATTCTGTTACGTGATTTTTTTTATACTACGACGCGACGGTGTCGAACAGGCGTAAGGCTCACCTGATGGTAAGAGGTTACCGTAGCCTATGAACGCTTTTAACACCAGGGGCATAACGAGCGCGTTGCTGACCCCTAAAAAACCTATTCACTCCTCTTTTGAAGAACCCCGTACTAAAGTCCCTTGGAAAACGTAATTATACATGAATTATAATCACCATCACACCAGTCCGCAAGATCGTATTTTGTTTTACTTTTATTGAGTTTGTAAACAAAATAACGTAACAAATATCTAAGAGATATTACGGCTTGGACTCCACCAAAGCTTATAGGAGACAAGATCATTGAAGATCTAAAAAGAATAATGGCCGATTTAAGACACATTTTGTATGTAGCTTATGTCAAAATTCTAACTTTAGTAGCCAAATCCATAGATAGATAGATTATTGAAATCGGCCGTAAATCAATAGATTGGCAATATTTACAAGTCCTTCTTTTTAAGCTTAATTTGAGACGGTTATTACTTATGTGAAATGATCTGTATAATCAAAGTAACAATAAATCAGATAACTGCAGAGAGGTCAACAACATAGCGGAGACTTGTAGTACTACATGCGGCATTTGCAGATTTTATAAAAAATAATCTTTCGTGCTTCCACAATCAACCCAATTCCAAATCCATATACTTTCAACAAACTTTCATTTAAAACTAATAAATTAAAATTATGCTATTAGTCGTCGTATTTATACAACAATTTTTCAAGCGAGTTCACTCGATTTCTTCGACAATAGAGATATTAAATACCTTTAATGCGTGACTAAAATGTAAATAACTCCGGTAATAAAAACTAAATACTAGTTGTCACCACTTCTTTAGCTACGATCTTTGACTCAATACACGTAGTTATTTTGTTGTGTAATAACGTAAAACACCTTTTTTTATTAGTAAATATTTTGTCTACAAATTTAGTGGTTTAAAAGATTCTTCTAAAACGAGCTCGGCATTTTCTCACCATAGTCACAATATTACCTTCATATTTGCTTCTAGTATTACTATGTCTAGAATTAAGGTAGCATTCATGAACGTTATTTTTTAAATTTAGAAAAAAATAAATTATTTTCATAAAATTATATTTATTAACAATTACATATTAAAATAAATAAATAATTAATAATTTTTAGATAATAATATGACTAAATTGAACTATTTATTCTCACCTAAAAATCGTAATCTCATAAAAACAGTATTTTAAATGGTCATTATTATTAAGGTTTCTTAAAACCTTTATGAAAATAATAATATGAATTGCATAATGCTTGCATTAGGTTCTCTTCGACAAATAATCCGATGTAAGCAATTAATTCCCCAGTAAATAATAAAACTGCAAGCGCATAGTGTATAAGAACAATGCAGTATAGAGTTTCCAATTATTATTATTATTTACCGCACGAGTAAATACAATTTCAATAGTAATCTGACACAGGACACGACACGTATAAATACCACAATTCCTAGTATTTATACTACTCGTAAATGTAGTATTTTATGACGAATTACTAAAGAATTTGACCTTTACGTGTTACCCAATACAAGATAGAAGATTTTCTATGGAAATGTTACTTTTACGTCAATAGAATAAAATACAGTGTTGGGTAAAAATTGAATTAAAAACAATTTTATAACTGCTACTTACTTAGCTTAATGACTGTTATAATGACTCACGTTTCTGTGCACACAAAATTATTCATAAATTTACTAGCTTTTCACAAAAAATGCACTAGCATTTTGTTGTGAAAAGCTAGTGATTATCACGACAAAATGCATAATAACAAAATGTTTTTTGATGCAAAACGCAATATATGCATAGCTCTGGAGGATTATTCTCCCTCAGTAGTACTCTCAATAATAATTTGAAAAATAGAATGACAAATTCCTAGAGAAAATATTTCAAAAAAAAAAAAAAAGGGTACTCCCAAATAAATGTTAATTTCTTTTAAAAAAAATTCCCGATATAAAATTTTGCGGCTATACCAATTTTTATTGAATAATAATTCTATTGAGTTCACATTACTATAGTAATTTCTGTCATTATTTAATATTTAATGTACAATCGGCAGCTGTACAAAGAGTACAGCCGGATCCGACAGACTGAGAGTTACGTATGGTGTCTACATTTCTTCATTCTGCGATCTAGATATATTAATTACTATAAACGAAAAGTAAACTATATACCAGCCCAAGTTAAAAGTTAACCACCTTATGACAAAAACGCACACCCCCTTTCTACTGGAAAGTACAGAATAAGGATGGGTAAGTTTGTAGGTAATAAGCCTAACTACCGGTGCTATATAACCACAAGAAAACAATGCCATGCCTTGGCATAAATTTGTTAATCCATGGTAATTAATAGAAATGATGCTTTTTCATATAAAAGGATTGCGTATGTAGATATGTGCTTATGTAATTTAATTAATCCTTCTGATCTTTAAAGCATTAATTAAATATAACTTCAATTACCTAACACAGCGCAACTCCAGACAATAATTAATATTCATCTTAATTTTATATCATTTATATGCATATTATGATATAAAATAAAATAATTTATTATTTGTTTATTTAAATGTGTGGCTTATTTATTGATAAAATGTCGCAACGTTTACAGATGACTTAGATAGCCGTTTTAATATACCTTCTCGTATTTGTAGGTTCTCTTCTCAAGTTTTTTAATGGACCAGCCGTATAATAACAACACATTAATGTTGGACAAGAGTCTCCTATTCTCTTTCTAGAAGCTGGGAGGGTTTTATGCTCATTTACACATGCTCTGGCTCAATACGGGTTAGTGGATCAGATATACCCATAGAACATCTTTCAGGATAAGTAATAAGGTTAAGGTTATCATGGTAAATCACTTGATAATGATAAATTCCACAAACTGAATTCCACATTAGTACTGCCGCTCGGAATCGAAACGGTCTGCATGATTTACATGTTGGTCACTTATCCAATCATTACCATCTCATCGCATTAATTACTAGATTTATTTTTAAATGTCGTATTTACACAGTGTTCCAAGTATCTAAATAAGAATACTATATACTGACTGGCCTGTTGGTCTAGTGGTTAGTGACCCTGACTGCTTAGCCGGAGGTCGTGGGTTCGATCCCCACCCAGGACAAATCTTTGTGTGATGATCATGAAGGTTTGTTCTGTGTCTGGGTATAATTTATCTATATTAATAGGTATGTATTTACAAAAATAATGTATTTAAGTAGTATATCAGTTGTTTAGTACCCATAACACAAGCAAATATAAATGCTTACTTTGGGACTAGATGGCGCTGTGTGAATGTGGTAGAATATTATTGTTATTATTATTACATAACAACGTGTTTAAAGCATAGTAACCTATATACGTCAATCAAAAGATAAGATGGATGTACACAGAATGGATAAGATATCCGCGACGTTTTGTATTACGCCAAAATCCGCACGTGCAAAAGAAATTGACAAACTTTCTTATTATATAGATAAAGCCATTATTTTGTAGACTTTTAATAGAAAACAAGCAGACAAGTAAAATTTGTTTGTAATTTTTCATTTTGTGATAATGGCTTGTTGGCCTAGTGGTTGGTGACCCTAACTGCTAAGCCAGTAGTGGGTTCGATTCCCACCCAAGACAAATCTTTGTGTGATGAGCATGATTGTTTATTCTGTGTCTGGGTATAATTTAACTATAATATATTATGTATTTATTTACAAAAAACATGTATTTAAGTAGTAAATCGGTTGTTTAGTACTCATGCAACCAAATTTGCTTAATTTGGGACTAGATGGCGCTGTGTGAAAATGTAAATGTTATGTTAATGTTTAATTAGCTTAATACATAGAACTGAAAACACAAACTGAAAGTATGTGTAAAAAAAATTCTACATATTTAGAATCAATTCTTGAATCAATAAGACTCAGACTCCAAAATATCTACAAAAAGTCTACAATCTACAAGTCATGCATCTAATCATAATACTCTCAAAAGCCTTTAAAATTCAGCTCGTTACTTTATAAGAGCGTGTATGTAACCATCTTATATTCAGTATATTGACTATATTCAGGTATGGTACGCCGTTGAACAAACACTGACAGCTGGTAATGAATTTTCTCGCTTCGTCCTTGAACTTCGCGTGCCGAGAATATGAAATGAACAAACGACTGTAAATTCTAATGAACGTCTGGGAGGTCTATTTACATAAATGTTACGAAACCTAACATAAATATTGGGAATTTAGTCTAATGGCAGAACAATGTACAAAATACATTGTTACGTCTGAGTGATGTGAAGGAAATTTAATAGACTCATAGTCTCGTCTTGTTAGAAAACATTAATATACGTGCAATGTAGTTGTTTTATTAGCATAAATAATCGATTGGCTTAATTCTTTACATTCCTAAGCGGTTAATAATCTGAATTACAATTGCCAAAATGTTTGGGTTATCCCCTCGTGTGTGGTATGGTATGTAGTAGGAATTAAAATGCAGTATGATACGCGAATTGGTAAGGATAGTACGTAGACTTTAACGATTTCTGCGGGAGTGTAGACAGCTGACAATATAATTAGATATATTATAATAAAGTATAATAAATGGATAGTGTTATAATAATTGATATTTTGTTTTAACATTGAACTTTCGTGTGAATAAAATATGCTGGTAATATTGTGGAGCAACATATGGCCGGTTTCAATATATAAAAAAAATGTTTCCAGGCAGTTAATTTATGACATTCTCATTATACTGTATCTATGTGAAATACTCGAAATACTTTTCTTACTCCAATCTCTTAAAAAAATATTATGTTTCATTGTAAGTAATTTTCAGTGAAATAGGATATTTGTTTTTTTTTATGTTATAGGGATATATCAGAGGCCCTACTCAGAATCTCGACATTCAATTTAGTCAATTTTGATATCGTTGTCAAATGTTTGGAAATTACACTGATATTTAAATTTTCCAACACTGAAATTAACTTTTTCGAATGTTTAGATTCCGAATAGCACTTTGAAGTGCTTCTCTATACATAGAGATGAATACTACGATACGAAGTGAAGGACCGATTACAGACCATCGAACTTTTGATAAGTCACACTTATTTAATATAAGGCATACATCTATCCATCCTAACTTTCACACGTTTATTACTATTTGGGTGTTTAATATGTATATTTTGCTTTTTTAACTGACAGAATCATCGAGTTTAATTATTGGACTCTACCAAAGTCAAGACTAGAGGATATGTTTTTCATTTTCAAATCCAATCGAAATTGACTGAGTTGCTGTATTTTGCATCGCGTAACTCTGTAGCTGTTTTTTGTTTAGACACTAGTCAGCTTCTATTGGCCATAGCGTGATGTTATAGAACCTATAGCCTTCTCCGATAAATGGGCTATCCAACACTAAAATATTCGGTTGAATTTTCGGGTTCTAATTCGGTTCTGTAATTTCTGATTATTAGCAAAATAAACTATTAGCGAAAGAAAGAAACTTTTCAGCTTTATTATATTATAATATTATTAGATAAGTTGCTATAGTCGATAAGGATGTCTTAAAATCACCTGTATTGTGTAATCATTTAATAGTTCAGTAATTATCAACACCGAGCCTCGCTGATACTGAGAGTTTCAAAACAAAAAAATCCGATACCGTTTATGCCACTGCTCTTGCACAGCAGTATATTCCCCCGCTGGGCCACCGAAGCATTACCGAGCTCGTTTATATGCTGATTACGTATTTTCATATTCATAGACACATCTATGTCAAATGATTACACAATACATGTGATTTTAAGACATCCTTATCGATGTATTTGCTACTATAGGGAATTGGATGTGAAAAAACAATAATAACATTTGACTTACCTACCTATCTTTTAACGTCAACTTTTGTAAAACTAATTAGATTATTAAAAACATTACCCTCCTTTTTGGCAGTCGGGTAAAAACAATATTTCGCCAACTATGTTTGTCACATGGTTATAGGTCGGGCCTATAGCCACTGACTGGACACATTTCCAAACTCGAATTTCAAGACAAAAAATCTCAAATTTACCGCTTTATGCTCAACCTGAGACCAATTGCACAGCAGTTGATATTTGTTTAACGATGTAAAAAGCCGTTAATATCACTTAAATCTTGTAAATAACCTCACAGTCTAACTAATATATCAAGATTGAATATATTTCGTGTGGGCGTGTGAAGAGGCATCCAAGGAATTTATTCAAGTGACCTGTGATACTTATACTGCTATTTATTCAATGTTTTTACGCTATGCCCATTTTAAAACATTAACAAGAGTGCTAATCCTACCAAATATTAAAATATTGAGACATCAATACAATTTATCGATCAATGATTCAATATTGAGACAATGTTATCGATTATTTATGTAAATAACACTTTAGTTAAACGTTTAGAAATTAATAGCAAGTTATTTATTCTAATAATAAGAAAATAGGAATTCTATCAATCTGTTTATTAACATTTTTAATTAAATGTTTGTAATTTTATGCATTAATATATTGCTTGCATAGAATTAAATTGTGATGTTATCAAAATCAATTCACAGTTATTAAAAAATATTAGTCAAGAAACATCTAGAAAACATTTGCATTTTACAATAGCTATTAATACCTAATTGGGTTTTACACCAATATAATATAATACCTATTTAAAATACAAAATTAATTACGATGAAATCTATTCTTTAAAACCATTTGTTATGAAATTTTAAAACTGAATAATTACATTCAAACAAAACCAATTTTTATTGACGTCACCTTCTACAAGCGTAGGTACTTCATGCTAGACAGTATGTATTTTATTATTATGCAGAATATAATAATACATAAAACATACTACTATGACGTTATGTAATGGTTTTTTACTACGACTAGTAAATACCCACAATTTGAAATGCCACCTGTGTTATACAATCTCATTGAACCTCAAATTAATGGTACTTGCCTCAGAAATACACTCACGTGTGTCGTAAAATATTCATTATTCATTGTTTTATGTACTAATAGTGTCATTCAAGTACTTCTACAATTTATGCGCAATAAATCATGAGGCTTTACCGCGTTTACTACAACGGGAATTGTGTAAAATTACAAGGAGGTACCTAACTAGACACACACGTAGAACGTTTACGCGTAATTAAACAAATTATATTGAATTTAAAAAAGACGCAGATACAGAAGCTACATATTTGTGGTATATAAATTATAAACTTACTTAATAATTTTTTTACATATTTATTTATAGATTGATATATTTTGAAAACCTCTATCAATCGTTCGTTTAAAGAGAGTGTAAATAATTAAGCATTTTTTTAATTATAATGTGTTTTTAACTGTATAATTATATTTTATTTAGTGTTATTTTTATATAATCTTGAATATGATTTTGTTATCATAATAATTCTGATTACATCAACTTTCTACTATATTTTAATACATAGATATTTTACATACAAATGAAATAGTATTTACCAGCTATAACAACGCAAATATACCAACTAAAATATCATAATGTTCTAAGGAATCTATTGATTTATTTATAAGGAGGCTAATCAAATGCTAGTACTAAGAATTAACGCCTACAACACACTTTAATAGATATTTTATTTTGTATTATATACACATACACGGATATTTAAGGAACTGTGAATATAAGTTGTTATTATAGCAATGTACCTATTTATTTTATAAAGTATGTAGGTATTTAGAAAAATTATTGTAGTCAAACTTGAAAATTAATGTAAAATTAATTTACGGCGAGCCGTAAGCGCGGCGTGTTGCCGTAAGTGTATTTGAGGAGCAAGGGTGAACGGAACGGCGCAAGCATGTAGACGACTCGCTTACGGCTGGCCGACCGCTGGTTGACCACGCGCCCCACCAGGTAGCGCAGCGTTCGTCAGCTAGCCGAGTCAAGTCGTTTATATAGGTAATCATATTATAATCATACTATTGATTATTTTCCTTCCTCTAATACTTGCTATCCTACTTAGAAATAGGAACTATGTTATAAGATTTGTATCATTTGTGTCCTCTAATAGACCAATAAAAAAAATCTACACAAATAAAACACTTAAGTATATATAAAAACAACCTAAAAATGAACTGAAGTAAAAAAAAAGATGATTTTACGTACTTAAATTCCTAAAGCTGACCTAGAGAACATATTACCCAATATAAATAGCCGATAAATAATATTTGCTATGAAATTTATCGCACACAGCCAATATCAGTTAAGACATCCAATGTCCGCCGTTTCAAAATATTCCACAATAATTCACATTCTGAACTAGATCTTTCAATTCTTCAACCTTCAGTGTCAATGTCCTACAACTGTGGCAGTAGGTTTGTCATTTATTCCTTCTACGCATCACATATGACCTAAATAAATGATGAAACTGCATCTTGATTTGAAAATGGCATTATCATTTACACTCGATACATATACATTTACATCTGTTTACTTTAATGTGTTTAAATTTAATGGCTATATAACATCACGCCACGGTCAATAGGAACTGGGCAGTGGCCAAATAAAGAACGACGGGAGCGAAGCCCTCTGCGACTTCTAGTATAATATAGGTCATTTCAATGTCTTTTTCCACTCTAATAGAGTGAATATAGATACAAAAGCTGGGAGGCTGTATGACTGACCAGAGCCTAACCGAAAAGACTAAATCTTTTGTGATATCTATTATATAATGGAGCACTAAGAGATAAATTATAGAAATTCATCGTCTAAATTTAAAAATTATTTTAGTTTAAATGTAGTTTCTTTTTATTAGTTCTTCAGCGTTGTTTATTGATGAATTGTGTTGGGTTTTACGATCTATTCATTCAATTGATAACTTAATAAAATATTCGAATAATATCACATGTTTCATATTATTCTTTTATTACCTTATTTAAAGGTAGAACACATTAAGATTTCTTGCTTCAATCGATCGATCCAAGTAGGCCCGTATTTTTTTATACAACCTTATTTTATAGTAATGCTTAAAAAAAGTAGTATTGTCAGAATCAATAACATAGTCTATTCCAATAGTTTATAAGCTCGTATTATGTTCCACAAAAAATTACATCAGGTATTTTTATTTTTATTTTCATGTTTTTCTAATAAAATATGTTTTGGTCCTTTGGTGTTTTGGGGGGGTCTTTCCTTTTATTAATTAAAAAGGAAAAGTCGATATTATTATTATTTTTTAACGTATATCATAATCTTATATCGGTTACTATGGTGAGTGTCAATGGCTATGTGTGCATCCATGTATAAGGACAGAAATGAACTGAAAAGCCGGTCACCTCATTCAGTTGTATTGCTTGTGATGTTTTCATTTCATAGATAGAGCAAATATCAGACTTTGTAAAATAATACAAAATTTCATTAATTATTTAGGTAGGCAAAATTATATACGCATTCTAATTATTAAAAATGTGCATACATTTCTATATAATTGTTTATACTACATTATAGTAGCAGCCACCGCTTAATACGCGTTGGTTGTACCTACAATATAGCTTGATAATCAATTTATAATAGTAAAACTATAAGTTAATTATCAAAAAACTAAATAATAATTAAAAAACACAATCACAATAATATTTTTGTATAAAAAAATAACACTGGTATTGTAAATAGAAGTATTGGAATAAACGTGTCATAAATGTTTCATCACGTTCCGATAATTACAACAGAGTAAATAAATACTTAATCAAATCTTTTAATTAAACGTTTTTACAGAGTTAACTGGCGCTATTAAACGATTTAAATTAAGGCCAAACTGTTTGACTTTAGATAACCAAAACTAAAATTTTAAAAAAAAACATTACACATTTTTATTCAATATTTTGCTCTTGACAGTAAATAAATAAAATATTATATTACAATATGAATTATTTTGATGACTATTGACTATAAAATTATTCATTATATTTTCATTGGAAATATGTATTTATTTATAAAATTCTAATTCATTAGTTCTAATTCATTATTATTATTAGTTTCCTTGCATGATTCAAATTGAGTTGTAATTCTAATCCTATACTATTCTTACCTACTTGCACTCATAATACTGTTTACCAACTAAGCTTTAGTCATAAATATGACTAAATTATTTTATACTTGTCAATCGAAACCAACTTATTCATAAATACGTTATAAACTTAATTTATTAGGTTATGTGTTCTAGTTATTAATTTATTATACAGACAAATTCGCAAGAAAGAAGACATACAATTTATTGGAAGACAAAGATAATATTGGTAAAGGGATCCGTACATACGAAGGCCATACCATAATTTATCAACAATGAACCCAATTATCCGTTATATTTAATTATGTACAATAATTAAGAATATTAAATCTCACTGATAAAATATATTAAGCCGGACTGATAAGAACTACTTGGGATGAATGATATTCTTCAAGCGTTAAATAAATAACTGTAACAACTGATATACCAATGTGGATTATTATTATGTATATATTAGATTAGTTCTAGCAAAATGTTGTACCTATTTAATATAAATAAAATAATGCATTCATTTAACACTACAGGTAAATCAATAAAAAATAAACATTTTAAGTGAAACAACAGCAAAAACGAAAAATCATTTTTCAAAACCTACGTTTTAATTTTTTTTTACAAAGGTAAAGACCCCCCAAACTCGCTCAAAAGTCTGTACGGACGTTAAGGCTTGACAGTTATGAGTTAAAAAATTTTTTGGTCAATTAAAAATTAATTCATTTTTGTATCAAAAAGTAATTGAGCGATATTCCATTTAAAATTCAATCATAATCATTTCAAGAAATTATTCATTTTTCACGTTGCACGTGCTATGCTACGTTCATTTAAAAGTCTTACAGAACAAATGTCATTTCGGCTTATCTGTTTCTTAATACGATAAAATAAAATATGATGATTAATATTGGTGACACTAATATAAGTTACTACATTGAGGATTGAGTCGTCTTACTTAAATCCAACATTTTCGAATTCAATTTAGAAATATGGACTATTAGTTATGAATATTACGATAGAGATGTCAATCAAGTATTTAGTAACATATATATTATGATTATGATATTTTTTGGATCTAACTGTACCTGTATCGATATAATTTTTTATAAATCAATAACTTTCTTATTTTTACACTTAGGTATCCGTGATTTGCGACTCCAATTATTGTTTTAGATGGCTGTACAAATGACTAAAAATGAAGAATTAATGTATTTATTTAGTATGTCGTATTGCCTTGAGATGCTATACAATGCTCTTGGCATTGCAAGCCTCCTTGTATGTAATAATAGTAAACATATAGTAATAAATAAATACAATAGGAAATACCGAGGTACCTACAACAACGAACGATGCTTTTTGTCGAGTTCCTCCAATGTTAAATATATAATTAAGGTAAAAAAAACTGAACTTTTTTTTTCTTTTTTTCAAAAATAAAAACTTCGTAATTTAAGCAGAAAAAATCAGTCAATTAAAAAAATAGCTGATAACTGAAATTGATGTTAACCATTTTTGATACAATAACATTATTAAAAGTTACTGTTTTCGTAGTTGTGCTACGACAACCTATAATTATTATTTCACAATACATAATACCTACCAAAGCCTGCCAGCACGATACAACGTTTAAAATATTTGAAAATCAAATCAAATGCCACTTAACATATATTTTACCAATATTAATTAATAAAAAAAATATTATAACTAGCGCTGCAAACGAATAACCACGTATCTTATTATTCTTAGTCGTAAAAAATGGGAAATATAATACAATTTATGTAAAACTTGCCAGTTAATATATCAATGAATTAATGGCGATGTCATATTTATATTTTTTTTGGGATTTACATTATCTATAGCACGATGAATAAATATCATCAGTAAAAAATAAATTCCAATCGTAAATAGTTCATTAATTTTACAACACATTCGCCGCGTCATATTGCACAAAAAGTTTTATTATACATTATTATGTTATCCTATTCAACTGATTTATGAACGCCTGTAAAAAGATTACACGTTTGACGACAAACTAAAAATTAAAAACACTTGAAAAATAACAAACGGTTATCTTCTTTCATATTTATAGATGTATTAAATGTGCTTGACAACTCATTACGTAAAACTTTTAAAGAAAAAAATATATATTTTGTACTTACATAGCCGAACTTTGCCGTCATGTTGTGTCCCGTTGTATATTATGTTGTACATTCATCTAACTGAATTACTCTGCCGGTTTTCCTTTACCAAAACTGAACAATCCACCTTTATATAATAATTTTCAACACACTTCTTATTCAATAGAACAAAACACTGTAGAGTATACTTTTTGTGCTTCAATTCAGGCAAAACTCAAACAATAGCTTTTGTAGTCACTAGAAAAAATACAGAGTAAGCGCTGAATGTACTCTGAAGAGAAACACCTACGTTTCACATCACTTTCATAATTTTCCGAATAAGCCCGACGAGCGCGATTTTTAAATGGAGCACCTTTTATTTGTCAAACGCCTTTGACGGGCTGGCTTCTTTGAGTTATCCAGAGTGTGATTTTATTTTCTTAATTTTTCATATGCGGGTGGGTGTATTTTCACGCGCGTATATGTTCGCTTCAGCGCTGACGGCGACATGCGCGCTGCACGGCGTGCGGCCAACGACTACAAGATAAAAACTCCGCTTGATTATAAACTTATAAGCTAAACTTTTTTGTTCGTGTGCGTGAGTTTGTGACAGTGTGCACGCGAGGCTTTGTTGGTGACCTTACAAAGTTTTCACTTACGTAGTTATTCATGTGGAAAAGACGCTTTTTAAATTGTTAGAACTACAGAATCACGTCATCTAATCATAAAAACATTGAATAGTTAATTTGTTAGGTTTTGTACCGTCTTTAATATACAGTTATTTTATTTATTTTTTACATTTTTATCTCTACACAAGAACATGAAATAAATATTTTAGATATTTTAGATAGCTACATAGCACATTAACAAATAAAAATACGGAAAACGATGCATGCAGCACCTGAACATTAAAGTGGACGTAGTGTAATCTATTCACGAGTTTATCAAAATGGGTCAATGCGGCAGTACCTTACTCCTTACTGCGGCAGACTTGACTTGCACGATAAACACGTATTGTTATACTTAGGTCGCTTGCTTTATTAACATATCGCTATTAAAAAAGTCATTATACCAGCAATGGACGCTACAATATTTATGACTCTGTTTCGAGTAAGACCTGAAGAAATTATTTCGGAGTATATTAATTGGGTCTTGTTTAGTATAATCGAGTGTTGTATCAATATCTCAAAAGTTGTTGAAATTTTGTGTAGTTTAATCAGTCATTCATTTCAACATTGAATCAATGCGACTTTCATTTTTTTTAACATCATTTAAAAACGAAAGGTAGCTGGATATAATAAAATAATAATAATATATTTTAAAGTGTATTGTTTAAATTAGCTATTAAAAGGAGCAAAAGAATAATGTAAGTACTAAGAAATAAGGTGTACTATCCAAAAATAGCTTTTCGCGGTTAGGTGAAATTTGTCATCAAGGTCACAGGGTACTTTAACAATTAGCCTTATAAGGAGCACGGCCTTCAATGGTCTATCCACCTTCTTATATTCTAATTCAGCAGTCTAATAAAGAAGAATCATATTATATATATCATATCTTCCATACAGATAGCTACATCGATATTGATAAGTTTTAAGTCGATAGGAGATCTTATAAGCTGATTTTATTAAGAAAGTTTGCTGTTTAGGTACGGGACTTTTTAAAGCTTCTATCGTACTAATGTGTTTCTAATGCCCTTATATCGATACCTCGGGGCTCAAAGGACGTCTAGCATTTCGGCCTTTTTGACATTTTTACATAATATTGTTTTTGTTTTTACTTTGGAAATTTTTTAAATAGCCCAAAAAATGGGGGAGACGTAGCGAAATCTCTTTTGGCTTTCCTGAAAACCCTTGTTTTGTTGTACTATATGCCCTTTGAGCCCCAATGTATCGAAATTGCCAATATCAATGAGCAGCAGTAACCACTTATCACACAGGAACAACAATAAAAAAATCATCCCAATAGTTTTGATAAAGGCGTGTGTAGACATCCCTTTTTATTAGAGTCCAATTATTCATACAACAAATATTATGTACCGGTGTTTACACAGCTGTCAAGCCTGCATAAATTAACAAACTTTTTCAAGGAATACCAACTAAGTGTTAACATAAAATTGTTATTATGTAATAAATATTTAACAAAACAGTACCGCTATTCATTTATATTCTAACAGCCATTAACATAATGCAGTAAATATTTTGCATAGGCAATTTGGTTTTAAGTAAATGTGCAAAAGCCTATTATGTAGGTACACGATCATTCGCATTCGATAATTTATTCGGTTGTACTAGGAAAGTGAATGAATCATCATTATTTCAACCCACAAACGTTCCACTGCTGGGCACTGGTCTCCTCCAAAGAGTTTGGAGGGAATTTATAATTTACCACGCTGGGCAGACGGGTTGGTATAGGGTTAATTTCGAATTTGCCTTTTCTTGCAATGCTCTTACCTGCATAAAGGTATATAAGTAAGATGGGGTAGTGAAATTATGTATTCTTAATCCGTCTCTAAACGGACTAAGTCAATAAAGATTTATAGTAAACTGTATTATTAAAATGTCTGGTTTCAAAGTTTATGTATACCTACGACATATTTTATTTCAGGTAAACTATGAATATTGTTTGTATGTTGATTATTGTTGATCTATAGGCAAGTTATATCAAACCTTGTTTCTCAAATGAAAAAAAAATCCGGTGCTTCCATCGTTCTTTATTTGTCCACTACTCAGCTCCTATTAGCCTTAGCATGATGTTATATAGCCAATAACCTTTCTCGATAAATGGCCTATCCAAAACTAAAATATTTTTTTAATCCGATCAGTAGTTCCAGAGATCTTAACGTTCAACCAAACATATCATTAGCTTTATAATATTAAAAAGTATAGAATTGTACAGTTAGTCTCAATCTCAAGAAGACATACCTACGTATACCTACATGATTTTTTTTGGAACTTGAAAATTTGATCTGAAATGTATGTCATCATCACCATTATCATCATATGAGCCGTAGGACGTCCACTGCTGAGCAAAAGCTTCCTCAAGATATGTATGTATAAGTAAGTAACTATTTTTAAAGCTTCATAGTTTATAGGAAATTTCCTTAATAAGAAATATGGTTTAATTAAGTGTTAAGTTGCAGATTATCACGTACATTACCTTGTGGATGTTTTTGTTTGCATTTTACATACTAACGTAGCAAGCCTTTATTTGTTTGCACAAAACTGACATTGGTGCCAACAGTTCAATGATAGAGTTTCATACTAGCTGTTAAAAAATAAAATACCATGGCCATGAAAATATACTGCCTCGGTGTGCGTAGGAGTTTGTATGACTGCTGCAAGAGGTCCCGGGTTCAATTCCAAGTTGGGCAAAAATGGTTTTTAGTTTTTCTGTTTCTAAATTATTAGTCGGAAATTGTCCGTTAAAGGTCAGAAGACTCCTCCTGTTATGTGGAACAAAATATAGCTGGTGAAATGTGGGTAAACTATAACTTTTTTTTTAAGAGGGAAAATGCGTTACGCACACCTCCCTGTGTGGGAACCCGGTACGGTTACATGGGACTCGCCGGCTAAAAGAGACTACACACGACTGCTTCTTGAACTTGTCTGACACGCTGTCGCGTGTCTTAAACCTACGGGGAAAAAAGTGTAACGCTATATTTATTTTGTTTCTGTTTAATAGATTAACTTTGAAATTTGTATTGATTTGAAAATATGACATATTAAACTGGCCACATGTACGTTATTTTAGGTTACTTTATGGCAGGCTCATTAATGTAGAAAGCTGATTTTATTATAATATAATTAATTTATTGATTTTAAATAATAGAATTCATATTTCAAAGGATTTTAACGGTTTTTCTGATTGATATTAGTCATAACGATTTATTGACTCTGTCTTAAATTTCTATATTAGCATATAAATAAAATCATTATATTCCATTTAATTTTGTTTTAAATTTTAAAACAATTTCGAGATTGTTTAAATAAATTTGGAAAGTCTTTATTTATACGAATGAACCAGCCAATAAATATTTAAAAAGAATCACGACAGGCAATTTCCCATTATTTGACACTGTTAGATAAATCACAATTTCTTTGAATTGCGAATATTGAACCTTGAAACGAAAATGAGTCAAATATCGACTTAAATTTTGACCTTTGCATGTCACCATTGTGAAATCCGACTTCCGAGTTAACAATACATTTAAACATTTTTCCTTGTTTAGTTTTGAGGATAACATACTGGGAGGTATGTATGTCCGGAGGTTTGTTTGGTCACTGTCACCTTGACCCACCCAGTGCATGACCGATTCATCGTCGTCCAATAACTCGTGACCTTTTAAATCTCATTTCATTTCCTATATTTACTCTACAAATGAATAAAATTACAACAGTGTAAGAGACAATCATATACTGGTCGAAGATAGAATATAACCAAATTTCCCCATAGGTCATCAATTTTTCAAACATAATTTATGTTGTTATAAAACTTGTTCGAAAATAGTTATCGCGTTTCCTAATTTTCTTGACAGTTGTGACGCAAAAGGGCAGTGCAACAGCCTTGACTTTATTGACATAGACATTCAACAAACTGTCTTTGTTAAATACAATAGAAGTCGCGTTGGGTTTCGCTCTTATCGTTTTTTATTTGGCCACTGCTCAGCTCCTATTGGCCTTAGTGTGATTCTAAAGCCTCTTTTTAACTTTATTGATTGTCACGGGTAAGTTTTACATACAGCTGGTGGAGAAGTTGACCGTGCCCAGCAGTAGGACGTTTGTGGGTTTTATTGATGAAGTACTTTATTACATAGCTGCACGCCTTTCCTCCCGAAGGATTAGGCAGAGGCGTATCAATGTACAATTTGTCAGCTATAATTTGGTCCCTGAAAATAGGGGACGAGTCTATTGTCATAGGAGTTGGAGCTATAGCCGTTTCATTGGGCATATTTACATACTTCAAGCTGATAACAAACATTTCAAGACAGAAAAACCTAAAACTATTTTTCCCGATTCGGGAGTCGAAACTGGGACTTTTTGTGCAACAGTCGTACACTCCTTGTGGAGGCTATCAATTTAAGTAGATACAATTACTCCTATGACGTGTTATACCGATAAAAGAAGGCCGTCTACCTAATGTCTTGTTTGTAGTTTACTGTTAGCAACATTGTCGGCTAAGCCACTGGCTGGAAATTTATGCTTTAAGAGTAATACAGTACAATACGGTGCAATTTAGTTTCATATTTTGATGTGTTTTTATTAATTAATCTGAGAAATATTTTAAAAATAACTTCAATACACTTTTTAGAATTACGTAAACGATACGATTACGATTACGTAATCGATATTATCATTTGAAAATGAAATATTTATTTATAAATAAAGAAATAATTCGTTAAAATGTTAAACAAATTATGACTTCTTGATTCAAAGGTTAACTTACTTAAATATGCATCGTTTGTAGTATAGTTACAGAGACAGAGATGTTGGAAAGTTTTTCAATGTTTTTGCATGCGGAAATGGTTAGTTTTCTGGAGAGGCTAGCATTAATGACGCAATTAACGACAACTGATTCAATCACGCCTTTCGAAGCTCTCAGGTCAAGACCGCACTAAACGTCGGAAAATTTAACTCATGTAAACCATTGTTAAAAAAAACTCAACCTTATATTTAATCCTATAAAGACTTATTTACATTATAACAAATTATATAAGCGGAATATTTATCAACACGTAAGTATGTAATGTAAATAAATAATAAAAGAAGCGCGACCTACGCCTATTGATATTTTATAATTTACTCATCACTGTCAAACTGTTATAAGTTATGTTACAAATAACACCAATAAAAAAATATTCAAGCAAAAGGAAGCAAATTATTAACATGTTGCTAATTTTTTAATCTCCAAATTAATGTTTTCGAGTGTACTCGCCAACCATTTTAACATTCAGCCTATTAATTACCACTATAATATATTTTTACAACAACATTTTTACAAGGCAAAAAGACGTCGTTCGTTTTCTAGTCCTTCTGCTAAACGAAAGACTAATAAACTATTAAATCTGTGCGGTACTCCATCACTATAATAGATGTTTTATCTTCGATCGTAAGCGTATAATGTGCGAAGTTATAACAACGCCTGTGAAATATGAAAACTGCAATAAAAAGAGACTAATAAGTCATATAAATTCGTTTACTACCTTTCATCTAACGTTACCTACTTATTTGTACTAACACAACAGAAGATGTGTTACTACAAATGTGTTCTGCAGAGTGCCTCAAGTGCTCATAAATATGAAAGTCTTGGTGAGACTTAAATTTTTGAGCCTTTTGGTGTTGAAACTCTTGGACCTTGGGGGCCAAACGCTCATATATTTTATCATGAAATTTGTAAGCGTGTTTCTGAGGAATCACAAGACCCAAGGGCTGGCCTTTACCTAGGGGCAACGCATTAGCCTTGCTATCCAACGCGGTAATGTGGCTAGCCTTTTGGGTACGTTTCTTCAGGAATCTGATCTCAATCAGATATTCTATTTATAGGAATTTCTTGTAAATAGAGTATCTGGTTCTTTTTTTAAATAGGTTAGCTGTGTATATTTTTTAAGTTATGTGTAAATATTTTAGTGAATAAATGTATCTTCTACGATATCAAAATGGACTAAATCGAATATTTAGATTCCGCCTCTGAAAAGTTACCTTATTATTTCGTTTATCTCATCAATGAACGATAAAGTAATCCCCTTTTGAAATCAATTGAATCAATAATATCATTTTGGCTTTTCGATATTACATTTTATACTAAATTTTCAATGAAATCGACAAGTAATTTCGTAATATTTTATTAGGTACTTTGTTTCATAATTTTTTCAATTATCTTTTAATTCCCAATACAAATTCGGTTACACTGTCAAGCAATGATCCTAATTATTACTGAATTTATTTTTCAATAAATGAAACAACAAGGGATAATACTAGCTAGATTAATAGCATCCTAAAAAAAACATAATATATATAGTGAGTAAAATCGTTCTAAACTAGTTACCCGATTTTTCTTAGACATCAGATAAATTCTGCGTCATGTTCAGTCAATTTACATTAATATTGAGTACTTGGGTGTTGACGACAAACAAATTTCAAATGCTTTTAGGTGTCGGTATTATAAGTAGTTTTTACTAGCGTAACAAGATTCTTTGCATTTGATTTCTAAAGAAAATATTGAAAAACCATGAGAAATATAAGCACTTTAAAGTATGGTACTGACAAAGAATATAATTTAAATGTTGTCTGTTGAATAGACTATAGCTACTGTTGCTGGCCAATATATAAAAATATTTGTTAGATATTTAAAAATATGGGTTAATAAGGTAGGCAGAGATGTAACATAGTCATACTTCGCCAGAAAGTCCAATCCAATATATCCAGGCATAATTTAAATTGAGAATTTCATGACAGGAAAAGTGAATACCGTTTTTGGTCCCGATTTTGAGCTGCCGAAAAGTTATCAGCCGGAATTGTCAAATTATGTCAAAAAATAGATAGTTGCAGAAAAGTCTAATATTAATTTCTTTATATATAGCCTATAGCCTTCCTCAATAAATGAGCAATCCAACACTAAAAGAATTTTCCAAATCGGACCAGTAGTTCCTGAGATTCTAGCGTTCAACCAAACAAACTCTTCAGCTTTATAATATTAAATGATTAAAAGGTATAGAATATAGTTTAGATTAGTATTTTTTTCAACATCGCAATTTTTGCTGTCTGGTGCCTAAATCACTTAAGCCAAAGTTAAGTCATATATTCCAGGCTACCGATAATGTTGTCAGTGAAAGTATATTTTTGGTAGAATTGTTATCAAAACATATCACACGTAACTAAATGTCCCAATTCGTTAATCCAGCCTGATCCTTATCAGATAGTGTTTCAATATCTAGTGGTAACGAACTTATTTCCGTCTAGATAATGAAGTGAACTAACAAAATGTAATCAATTTGTCATTAGAAATTGATGATGTCAATTATGATGTCGAAAATATTCGGAGAAATTTCACCTTTTAGGGATTATAGTTATCTTGGTATGCTAATTACTCATAGTTTGTTTCGAGGAAAAATTATGCGTTCATTGTAAAAATTATATTCTAACAATAAACTCCTCAATTGTTTTAATATCTTATTTTATTTAAGAAACTCTTTTCGGTGGAGAAAATTACCCAATTCTCTGAAAAAACTCAACACCGTTTTTCTCTGATTTGTTATTATTTGAAACTTCTCTCCAGTCGTTTCCTATCCTCTTTTTCTACTAAAATGGTCTAAAAAGTAGTGAGTTTTTTGTTAATTTTAAAACTAATATTTTATATCCACGATTAGTTCTGTTATGACTAACATATACTTACTTAATATAGGTTAGTAAAGCGTCTATTGTTATTTCATAACTGCAGTTTTCTCTGTTGGAGCTACAAATGGTGCTAATACAACGCTTAGCACCTATGGCTCTGTGCTACTATTAAGCAGTTGGTAGGCGTGGATTTGTTCGCGTATTATGATTACAATAAATGGCATCTTTCTTAAATTCTATCCCCCTTATTACAAAATATAGACTAAGAATTAAACCAGATTTAAAGTGAAATAAGCCATTGTTTTAGTGTCAAAGTTGACAATTTAAACCTGGTTTAATGCTTAGTCCGTATTTTTTAATAAAGGGGTTTAAGTCTTGGACTAAATCTATTTTACATGGTGTCTCGTCTTTTATCCTGAGGGAATATATTCCCAAATTTCGCTAGCTATATGGATCTCGTGTAATAGGGGCGAGGTTATAATTCCTACAAGAATCACATACGCGTTGATGAGTTTTAGAACGCTATCCCTTCCTAATGAGCTCTGGATATCAGTACCTACTTATCAGCAGGAACCCAACACAATGTTGATGAGGGAATTTATTATTTACCTACTATACCAGCCAGCCAGATGTGTTAGTATAGTTTTGTATCGAATTTTCCTTTTCTCGCAGTGCTCTTGTCTGCTTAAGGTTACTACTCCCTTAGTCGCCTTTTACGACACCCACGGGTTAAAATGAGGTAGTGACATTATGTGTTCTTAATCCGTCACTATGTTTTACTGTACTTCAATAACCTGTCATTACCCTGCGTATTGTGATAAGGGGGCTTACTATGAATTTCAACTTTCGAATGTTTGGTTTTGATGTCTCTGTTAAATGTAAGGAAATTTAGATATGGTCGCTGTCACTTTCAAACATTTGACAGCGACATCAAAACCGAACATTCGAATGTCGAGATTCATAGTAAGCCCCCAGAATCATATACAATATTCCTAGTTTTCGATACCACGACCCCTCCCTTTCCACCCGTCATTCTAAAGTATGCTGGTACCAACCACGTGGCACACGCATTCATATTTTGGCATAGTTTTACAAAAGATAATATTATTTCTTCTAGTCCTCGTTTTGTTGTGTAAGTGCTAAAACTAAATACATTAGTAAATCAGGAGTCTCGACACTATGTATCTATTTGTTCGAACAATTACATGGAGCAGGCGCCAGTCGACAAACATTATACTACAAACTTTATACGTATTAAGTACACATGTAACATAACTCATATACGTGATTTCCTATTTGTAATTTTAAAGATCTTAAGCACTGCAGGTTAAAAGGTTAATTCTACATGTCCACGTGTTTCTATATGTGTTTTCAACTTCTCATCATCATCATATCAGCCCAATGACGTCCACTGCTGGACCTGGATATGTAGATCTTACCTAATTAACCCACAGCGAGAGATATTTATTTTCCATCTCACTTTTGATTAAATTCTAGGGGAACGAATCAGTAGGTTAAGCTTATTTACTACCTATAAGAAAATATAGCAACACATCTGATTTCCCACATGGGATAGACAGAAATGAATAACACTCACGTTTCACCAGCTATGACACTATAAATTGGACCTAAGTACTATACATAAAAGGGATACTATTACTGAGAATATCACGATGCAAAAGCCAACACCGATTTTCATCCAAGGACCTCTAATGCAATAGTCGTAATGCTGGATCTTAGTGATCCGGCATTAGTCTGCAGTTTGGCTACGTACCCATTGGACCTCCAAGATTCGACCCTGTCACAAAATTACCCGTTCGACCTCATTTTTAGGTCCCGTTGGACCCTCTTCAAAATATAATAATCAATGTGCCCATTTGTTTAATAATTATATTTTATTTCACCCGTGGCTTCGACAAAAAGTAGTAAATGGTTTTCCAGACAAAACATCGTGAGGAAACCCATATACCCTAGAAGAAATTCTATGAGTGTGTCTTATCCATCAATCCGCACTAGGCCAGCGTGAGTGGATTATGGCCTAAACCCTCTAAGCTCTCTAGTTAGAGGAGAGGAGACCCTAGCCCAGCAGTGGGACTTAATGGTTGGCTGATGATTTTCCAGACTCAGTGTATGCCAAATATCATAAAGACCCTTTCAGGCATTTTGACTGAGTAATAAAAATGCATCCATCAACTTTCGCATTTATGATAAAATTGTTGTCCAAATAAATACAATTAAAATTTGTAAATTCTGCTTACCCTATAGTTAACATACCCCCTAAGAAAATAAACTCACTATATAACATTTGCTTGCTAAATTGATCACCGAACGAACAATGTAGACAAGAGTACAAGGCCACGTACATAATTCATCAAATAAAGTCTACAATAAATTCTATTCTATCATTACATAACACATTATGCTTGATGTTTAGCATTGACCCAGTCTTATCACAAATATAAGGGAAACAAGATAAAAAAAAAGATTTTTTTTATACCACGACGCGGCGACGGCCTCTATGCCGTCGCCGCGTCGTGTAGGACCGCCTTTCGGTAAGCGGTTACCGTGCCTATGGATGCCTACAAGACGGCCATTACGAGCTCGCTGCCGACCTTTAAGGTACAGATTATTTTTTGCTTATCGTATGTTATAATCATTGCATAAAAATATTGATAATATTGATGCCGTCACGATAAAAACTAACGATTGTAAATCTAAAATTACCTGCTTAATTGAAATACCAATGTTATTGCATTAAATTTAATAATAAATTTACTAAAAGCTTAAAACCAAAGTATGTAAATAAACGTACGTGTAAATAGTTTGACAGCTCAAAGTTATAACCTAAAAAATTAATAATTTTTGGACTTTATAAATTCGTACACGTCTTACAAATCGATATTCTATTCATTTTAAAATTTTCAACAAATCAAAATATTAACTGCAATCGAAACAATTAAGCGATCTTTGAGTTCATAACTTCAATATTTTTTTCATACTCTTTACTCCATAACTTTATTCAATGAGTGAATGTCGCTATCAGCACGGTAACCACGTATGTCTCAGATATCATCAGCGACCTTCATAATTATTATTAATTCTTTGACTTTTTTTAAATTAATCAAAAACATCTCATAGCAACAAGACAACAAAAGACAACACCAATATAACTCCTTATCTACTTTCACAAACTGGCGCCTGAATCGTTTCAAGTTATCATTATCAATATTATTGTTATCGGCACACGCATTGATAAATGGCGCCATACATTTTTCAATAGGTCTACAATTTATTCTACATTTAATTGATTTGAAACTAGGTGATATCGAGAATCCTACGAATATAACCCTTCTAATATTGTAGACCGGCCTGTTGGTCTAGTGGTTAGTGACCCTGACTGCTAAGCCAAGGGTTCGATCCCCACCCAGGACAAATCTTTGTGTGATGAGCATAAAGGTTTGTTCTGTGTCTGCGTGTAATTTATCTATAATATGTATGTATTTACAAAAAAAAAAGTAATTAAAGTATCAATCAATTGTTTAGTATCCATAACACAAGCAAATATAATTACTTAATTTGGGACTAGATGGCGCTGTGTAACTGTGGTACAATATTATTATTATAATTATAATATTATATGGATGGATGTATGTATGACGAAATATAGAAAAAATAAGTAATATAGTTCGACTTTTCGCAGAATTATTCTCTCTTGAAAAAATGTTATCACTTTAAAACGTATTTTTTTATATTTTTCATAACAGCGCAAAAAAGGAGTGTTATTTCTGAATTCGTTTAGGAAAAATTTAGTTTGGATGAAAGAAAGGTGAGTTCATCTAAATAAAACATAGACATTAAATTTAGTATCTCATTCGTGAAATTCCAGAGCCAATGCAGGTACTACGGATCCGTCGTCGCCGCGTCACGTCTGTCGCGTCGCTACGCAGCGCCCACACACATAACCTCAGGAGGTGTCGTGTAAACGAATATTTAGAAAGATAATATACTCAATAAAAGTAAATTTTAGAAATAATGCGCTTCTACTTCGCACATTTACATACTACACTATAACCAACAATGCGTCTTTGTATAGAATTATTAAGTACATATAAATTCCATTTGTTCCAATATGAATATTTAATCAATAAATCTAAATATAAAAAACATAAAAACTATTCATAATAATATATTATTTTATGCATATTTATACACTTTAAAAACATAAGTCACTACACCTAATTTACCAATTCTCTATAATCTACGACACTTATTAGTAGAATTAACTAAAAGAATTTTCAATGACATCTGACTAATCAAAACCACTCAAAGCTTACATTATAAAATCAATTTAATAAGAGATAAGAGTGATTGCATAACCTTTCTTCGAAGCGATGCACTCATCGACACAGTTTAACTAAATTAACAGCTGGATGTGTTTATCTGTGTGGCCGTCTATAGAATTTGTTGGAAGGTTTGTGAGCTGTGTCATCTAGGTGTCGCAACCCGTATAGAGGAAGCTCATACGTAAGTGACGACATTGACTGTCATGTGGTCATGTGTTGACGTGTCAATGAACTTGTCATGTGTCCTAATTCACTACCACTCGAAGTTCAAAATTCTAAAGTTGACTCACGATTGAAGCATCAGCTGAGAAATAGTCTAAAATTTGTTAGTAGTTTAACAATTGGTTGTATAAATAGATTACGTTTCAGCCCAAAAATCAATCCACTTTTTTCGTAGATTTGTAAAGTATCAACTCCCATACCTTTTAAAATAATATCGCACATCATCTATTCAACCGAAAAACGTCCCATTGGTGTGTACGGGTCTCCTCCATACAATGTGGAGGGAATTTAGCCTACTATACCACGTTGGCCAGACGGGTTGATAGCGTTTGTTTTTTTTTTTCTCACAGTGTTCTTTTCTGCATAAGGATGCCTTTTACGACACCTACGGGTTGAAATAGGGTAGTGATATTATGTATTCTTAATCCTTTTCTACACGGATCAGTTCAGCGTCATACACATGCATAAAAGCATACCAAAGCTATAGGATAAATATTGATACAGTCCGACTCTCATGAAAACTAAAGATTAAATGAAGTAAGTACAATATTCATCTTTCTCATATATTAAACTCATATTTAGTGAGAAAGCACTACGCTTTTGAAATCAATTGCTAAATCTAGAATAACATAAAATACATTTAATTATTAGCGTGAGAAAGAGATGTTTTCAAAATTAAAAAATAACTGGCTGTACCGTTACTTGTCACACGCATGTTCCTGTCACATTACAATATGTAAACAATGTAAACAACCGCACTATAAATATTGTAATTGTGTAAATAATGAAAGAAAATTCGTTGAACTCATTATACAAATACAAAGCAGTATAAATATTACGTATTCGTATACAGAGTAAATAATAAACAAAAATTGCAATTGAAAATTCTATGAAGTCTGTTACCTAAGTGTTTAAGTCATTACGTCTAACATATGTACACGAAACAACACATATTTGCTGTTATGTTGCTGATTATGAACACAAAGAACTAAACAGAAACGTAACAGTTACCTTTGTAATCCCTAAAATAGGCGATAAAATGCTGCTTGGTTATCGAGTATTACATAATATTAAAGTACTAGCTCCTGCCTGCTACTTCAACAGTATACTACACCGATAACAAGCATATTTACAGAGATGTAAAGCACAGTGAGTAGCCCTCATTTATAGTGAGCCTAAGGAAGTACCTATATGTCTACAGAGGATCGCAGCAATAATAATACTGCTTAGGAAGTGTTGTGTTTAAAAGCGTCGCTTGTGATGCTCCGGGTGTTGCAAGCGTTCATATGCTATGGTAAGGTTGTGTGCCAACTGCCACTATTGTGGAATAAAATGATTAGGTACGTCCTTCGCCAGATATTGGATTATCTCTGTTATATTTCATTAAGGTTTAGCCGGAAAAAGTAACAAAGAAAAACTCACATTTGCATTTATAATGCTCCACTTCCTTGAATCACTGTATGATGTTTACACCTTAAAGCTTTTCTGAATAAGAAGATTACATTGTACACAAATATTTTCTGGATTACTAGTAGTTCCCGAGGTTTTCCGTCAGTTCATCTAGAATAAATATCGTTTGAAAATTAGCACGAAGCCATATTTATAAAAATAAGTTGTGTCAATAATGAAAAAATCTTTTTCCTCAAAACCATCACTGCTAAAAAATGAGGACAGATACTTCTTGATTATAATTAAAAGTTCAAAACAAGTTAAAAATCTTTGTTAACATAACAAATATAAAACACAACTTTACAATTTTCGCAATTAATTTTATCTCGTAACGTAAACAATCAAATCGCAGTTGAAAACAATCATTTTTTGTTTGAATACTTATTCTTCTTACGACGTGCTAAGTCAAATCCCATGTATTTTAATGTCCCTGCCTGACGTTTATTTGCTGAAGGCATACCTTGGCATTGTTGTAAGACCAGTGTGCAAATAGATATGCCATAAAAGATGCCAGAGCCTTACCCTTAAACATTCCATTTCTAGAAAGAAAATGAGCTTTAGTTAGTACGTTTTCCCCTCGTGCGGTTTAGTAATTTCAAATATGATTTATTATTAAGTAATATTTTGTATTACACTATTGCGTTACTGACAGTCATTTTGCAATATTGATTTTTATTCATCTTTCTTAATAAAACTTAGGGTAATCGTTTTCTTGTTAGATACTTGAATATCCGTTGCTTACAATGATATTGTATGTTAACATACAATATCATTGTTTATACACATTTGTTGTATTTTTTATATTTACTTGTTGATGTTCTTATAAATAATATAGTATTATACGACAATCGGGAGTTACTATGTGCTAAAGTCAAAACATAAAATAAAAATCATTTGAAACAGAACTATTCTCGTTTTTTACAAATACACGCTTTTGCATACTAGGCATGCATGAACATATATGTTCGCATATAACATCGATGATATTCAGTCCATTCACATGACGTTAATCATTTAAGCAAGTAAGCCTTTATTATTATAATACCAATTAATAGTCAATTAATCTATGAACAAATGTAATTCAGGCACTCCTAAATCCGTAAAACATTACATACCTAAAATTACTTCAACAACTCAATCATTGACTTATACGTCTTTAATCTACGTATAAATGACAACAAATTTATTTTATGGCACAATTATTTATTTAATCATTAATTTTAATTAATCATAATCGATTATTGCTAATTAATAAACATAAACTGGCACACCTTCAATAACAGTGTGTCGAATCATTTTATTTTAAAATTTATTATCGACCAACATACTAGCCACGACGTTGCAATTCATAATAACCATAAAATATAAGTTATTGGATAAATTGTGAATATTATTTATTAATTAGTTGAACATAATGATGTTATGCGAAGACTAGGTACATAATTAATGTAATAAATATATAATTATATTCAATTAGGTCGTTGGAGGAAAAGGAAAGAAACGGAAAGGAAACATTGGAAGGGGAAGACCTAGAAGAACGTACTATGGCCAAATAGGCGACGTTTTAAAGAAAGTACACATCAGGAGTACCCTCAACCGGCAAGAATGCGTGAAAAGACTGAAGAAGTTGAAGAAGCCAAGTCATTCTCAATAAATAGGCTGGCAACACTTAAAGAATTTTTGAAGACAGACCAGTAGTTCCTGAAATTAGCGTGTTCAACCAAGCAAACTCTTCTGCTTTATAATATTAGTATAGAAAATTGCCGTCCCCATAGTGATTTCGTGATTTTTCCAAACCATTCCCTCCTTTTCAAGCCTCACGTGATTAATGGACGATCCCTACGAGTACTAGCAAGGACGAGGGTAAACAATCTCAGACCCTCAATGAAGGCAACAACACCGCAACATTTTAAGGTTAAGACAATAACCAAAGGTATTCTCGAATTCTGCCACATTAGCACATTTACTCATGTATTTATTTGAACAAAGTTCGTTAACGTTTCGACATTTCAATATTGTATTCGAAATTTGTTGATATTAATGCCTCACCATAGTAAGATTAATCAATTAAGAAGATATGTATGTCAGTACCTACTGATATTAGTTATTTTCTAAGCTGAAGAATGATAACTGAATATAATAATAAATAATTATTGTTTAATGGCCGGTTCTTTATCGGAAACAAGAATATTATTATTACTTTAAATAGGGACAGTTTAATTTTTTTCAATCTTTCATAGTTGCTTTTAACAGTCTGTAAAAAATATTCGTTTTGCATTTTGAAACGCGATCACTTAGTGTATACTCTAAACTTGGACCATTTCCATTCAAATTCTACTTTTTTCAGGTGTCAGGTGATAAAATACAATATGTAGAAGGTATCAGTACTACCAATAGCATGGTTTGCTAATTAACAATAATACAATCGTCAAAACCGCAAAGTAATTAGTTAGTAGAAATAGCAAATCATTTTATGATCGCGACCTAAGATCTTCGGACTACCTATTTCAACGTACATTTAAAATAAATGTATGTAATTTTAATTAACAGAACAAGGCCACAGCACAGGTGCAATATTTTTCTATTTTATTGAAACTAATATATTGTCATGTATGCTTTTCAAACTCCTAATATCAAAATACACTTTTTAATGCTCTTTTTTCAATAATTTAAATCAATTAATTTAGATTTTTTTTTAATTGAACCGTAACTGCTGTATCTTTTGATTGCGTTTACTTAGAATTCTTTTTTTTTTGCAACAGAGAATTGTAGACCCCAAGATTTTTACAGAGTGCTCCTATAAGGGTTCAACTTTTTACTTTACAGGTGGAACCCTAAAAATAATTCCCTATAGGTCCTATGTTTATTAACAAAGACCACATCAAATTTCTCTACTACGGTATCTAATAAATAAATTTACGCAACATATTCATGCCCACATTCCATCTACAAAAATATATCGAGGTCACGAATTTTTCCATGTTATTCGCCGTTTTCCATCTCAAACATTGGTTAGGCAAGTCTATAGACGTCTTAATTAATGCAACATCACGTTCGTGTTAACATTATTGTTCGCAGCGTGTCAGTTTTTTTTTTAAATTATTAAGTAAACATCGCAAGCACACAGCCAGTACATTCCAAACCTCTTTGGGAATTGTGTCATCAACTATTTAATTCATTAACACGTTTAGTTGAATGGACATTTTAGATAATTATTTGCTAAATAAAATAATTTGTTCATTAACATTCCTTAACACATTGTCCAGGAAAAAAATGTGGAAACTATTTTGATGATTTAAGTTAAGCTTTTATATAGCATAGCCACTGTGGTCATAAATAAATCAATCAAAAATACTTTAAAAGAAAATATGCAATGTGCGTGCCTTCAAAACTCAGAAATGACTCCCAGAACGATCAAGGGAATTATATGATGTAGTAACCCTCTATCTCCCGTATATGAAGAAGGTTCCTGTTTTTACCTGAAGGGCATGCTTTTGGATATAGGAAGTTTCACCTTCTAGAAGTTTCTAGAACTGTCCAGAAAATTCGAGAGTATGAATCTGACATCAACTCCCTGGTCTTTCCTATTCTACAGTGATATTCTAGGCGTTGTAAATAACTGTAGACTGCTTGAAATCAGACGAGACTTTGATGAGATAAAAAATAACCAAAGTAAGTTTGGAGGCGTAAGTTAAAAAAATAACTACACTACCACAGTATAACCGCACCAATACCTTGTTTAATACAAAGCTGTAAACGAAGTAATCTCAAAGATTGTAGTCGCAATAAACGTGACATTTATCTTCCAACATTTCAAGGTTCGTCGTATCAAAGGTAGAAAATATGGTTATTAGGATGGCACTTTGCGACCACACGCCACCACGATTACATATAGTTTTCTAATGAAAACCGCAGCGTTGTAAAGCTTCGAACTCATTATTGTATTGAACATTTTTTTATTAGTTTTGTTTTCCCACTAATATTAACTATAAAGACGATAGGATGTTTGTTACTCCTTTGCGCTCAAATGGCTGAAACAATTTTAGTATAATATTAATATTCTACCACATTCACACAGCGCCATCTAGTCCCAAAATAAGCATTTATATTTGCTTGTGTTATGGGTACTAAACATCTGATATACTACTTAAATACATTTTTTTTTGTAAATACATACATATTATAGATAAATTACATCCAGACACAGAACAAACCTTTATGCTCATCACACAACATCAACAACTCACAGTATGGCAGTGAATTTACAGAAAGGCTTTGGAATTTGTAATTCTTTATAAAATAAAATTCTTAAACCATACTCGGAGTCTATCATTCGCTGTATCTCGTTACCATCAGAACGTACCTGTGCTATTTTTAAATAGTAAAATAAATCATACGGTGTTCTATGGCATACAGCAACTAAGTTATACTAAAATGAACTATCTTGTGTTTTATTTTGTATAAGTAAATTCCTTCTCATTAATTATTATCTTCATTAAATAGTGTACAATTATCTTTACAACAGATTATAACATAAAGATACAGTGCTTCATAACAGTTATAACCTTGTAATATTTAGATCAAATTAACTACTTAGTTGCTTTGATGATGCTGCTGTTTTCTGAAGGTAATTGATTTAATTTAGGATGGCGGCAGCTTTTCATTTTATTAAGACCCATTGAGTTAGGTACGCAATAAGATTTCTTTTTAAATACGACTTATTTGAGTGGGATCAATGATATTATAATATTCAACAAGTACCTAAATATGATTAAAAAAATGTAATTACCCGACTGCAAAAAATCAACAGAGAGCAAAGCACTAAAAATACCGTAAAATTATTGAAATACTATTATACCTGATTGAACTAACAATGTGGCTTCAAAAGCCCGCCGTTTAAGTCTTTTTATTCTTAAAACCTATCTAAGGACACTTGAGTTTTCTAGACGAATCTTTACGATACCCTATTTGTCAAAATCCATCCAGCCGTTTGGAAGATTCGTGGTAATAAAGAAATTTACAAACATACAAATGTTTGTAAATTTCTTTATTCCCACGATACGCGATGCAAGATACGCGCGAAAAACAATACCCGTCCTGACAGTCGGGTCGGGTAAAAAGAGGCAGATATGTTTCTAGCGCCCGCCGCGTGAGGATTCGGAAAAGTCCTAATTGGGACATTTTTAATTATAGGTATCTCTTTTACTCATGTGCTTAACCTATCTTTTGTACTGTTCATAATGCTACTTGTCAACAATACAGTCATTTACTATGTACATAACATATCTTATTTATCATATCATTGGGTGAGATATAAAACTAAACATATTTTTCATCAATCTTTTAATCTCCCACTGCTGGGTTAAGGGTTTGCTCTCTCCTCTATTTCTTCAACAGTCTTTATTTATATTTACAAATAACTGATTATTGCAACGTTGACATGCATTAAGTACTCTCTTGTGTACTTATCAAATAGTGCAAGTAGAACTTGTGTGGGAATCAGGCCAACAACACGTATCTTATGGGATAACTTAGTCACATCTCTACCAATAGATTCAATAGTTCGATTGTACGTATATTTGAGTTTCAACTGATCATTTCACAGTTAAAACAACTCTAAATTGTGTAGATTTGATGCCAATATGGTATTTTTAATATAATTTTAATCTACTTCTCATTGTAATATCTTTCTGATGGTTTAGATAGTTTTCTTGTGTCTAGGAGTAATTCATATTTGTTTTTTTACAATTTTGTTAGTTCTCTACGATGTAAGGATGCTACAATTATAATATTATTATGACCTGGACACAACAGTAGGATCGGTCACACATTATTTAATGGTATCAATTTCTTTTTGTAACCACGGCTATGTAATTCTTAATTGATTTGTAATACCAACATTTTATTAGTGCTAAAAGGAATCCCGCCAAATTCTAAACAAAAATTTGCCTCTCTTATAATAGTAAATACGTACTTACTAGACATCGCTATACCATTCAATTTCCAACATAATTGGTAATCATAACATTAAATAGACATTTTATTATGCAAAATTACGATGTTTATTTCTTATTATTAACAAAGTTCACCTTCGTATAAGGGCACAGCGCCCACGTCTAACATTTGTAGGTTAAAAAAACACGCATGGAAAATTTCAATTTGACATATTGTCACTCAATTGCCGACCACCCATGATAGTATTATGTATTGAACGGGTATTGGCACCTCTATTCAATGGTTAGGTACAGGTTTTATACGTTTTTATTACATTTGCAGACGTGAGAAAACATGTGTGTTCTCGCATTCGATAAAAAGTAAGATTTGAGAACTATTGGAGAGGCTTTGTATGAACTTTTGTACTAATAAAGGTGGCAAATAAGAATATAATCCGGCAATGTAAGCGTATAAGAACTTTTTATAAAAGTTTACGGCTTGGCTAATTGCAAATGATTAATGAAATCTATGAACGTTGACTTTATTAATTACCGACTTAAATTTGAAATATTCATTCCTTAAGTCTCTTAAAACCCAATATTAAATTCGATCATCGTCGACCACTATAGCTCTATACACTCTCTCTCACTATAGCTTGCTTTTTTGTACGTTATGGTCAAGTTTTGTTCGAATTGGCGTTGACATTCTCTAGTTATAGATATACAAAAAAAATGGTATCCACTGAAAAGGTTGGCTATTTCCACCATATGACTTACCACAACGAAATTATATTATATTTATAATTTCTCTTTAGTATGCCACCTTTTCTTTTAATTTTTTTTTAATTAATTAAGTACCAATATTGGTGTTGGTATAACCAACATATAACCAGTGTTGGTATACTTGGTATATGCGTGTAGTGTATACCTATGCGAACGGATTTATTTCTCAATATTACAATAATTAGAGGAATTTAATCACTCTAGTTAGAGGAGAGGAGACCCGATCCCAGCAGTGGGACAGTTAATGGGTTGCTGATGATGATGATTACAATAATTAAATTTACATAATCTACTACTGGACTACGAGAGACAGCATAGGTACTCGTAGTAAGTTACTATTTTCTGAGACGTTTTAAAACACGAAGTTCTTAAATCAAAATAAAACGATGACATTTTTAAGAGTTTTAGAAATAAACAACTATTTACTCTGCAAATGTTTTTATTTTGATATTCATTGTGAACTAACAAGTGAACTATGCGGATGATTGCGGCGCACACCGAGGTCAAGCGCATGTCCATCTTCACACGCTTAGCTCTGACGTATGCCTTCGCACGAGTACGAATGCATTTCTTATAAGATCTTTATACAACTATTATAGGAATTCAGAATCCTTTATAAAGCATTGAAACAACAGATGACATAACATTTTACGAGTATTTTATTTTGATGAGATGACAAGCAAAGATAACGTAATTTTATTGTTTGATAGCTGTTAACACGCGGATTTGAATAATTAGCAGTTTTGTAATAGATAACAATAGTTACAATGTGGCGAATATTTTTGACAGATAAATCATTTGGCACATCGTTTGTTTGATTGAGTCATGGCGAAAATATGTTGTAAGATCTTTGTTTGATGTTAGATTGTTTTATAGCTTAATTAGAATGACGATGATAATTTTAATAATACAATAGATTGTTAAGCAAAAGTCTGATCCGTTTGTCGGTTGTCTCATAACCAATTATGTTACGATACAGGTTTATTAGATATTAATTAGTAGATAATTTACATGTGATTAATAAAACACATCTATAGAGATGAATTGAATTTACTCTCTGTTAATTTATGAATAGATCAATTGAATCGTAATTGAATTTCAATAGTAGTGTTCATTCATTCGTATATTTTCATATTTCAATTATGTTGATCTTAAATTAGTGTTACAATACTAAAAATGTTTAAAACTGCTATTGAGATCCAATTATCATTGAATTGATTTGTAAATTAGCAAACTTGGGGTCCAGCTCTCTTGATTGAGGAGAGACGACTTTCTAAGCAGTGCGATATTTATGGGTTGTTACTTCTAAAGTTTCTTCATCATCATCATTATTTCAGCCAATGGCAGTCCACTGCTGGACGTAGGCCTCTCCTAACTCGCGCTGTAACACTCTGTTCTCCACTTCCAGTCAGACGCAAGACTAAGTTCTATAATTGTTTTAATTTATTTAAACAAATTCTTTAGACGGCGAGCAAATTTTATTAATTTTTGGGGCCCGAAATTTGCTTTGGCTACTTATTTGTTTCATGGTTCAAGACGGTTGTTTTTCTTTGCAGTAATACTAGTATTTTTTTTAGCTCTAAGTATCTCTAAGTTGAGATCCCCGTGGAAAATATGTATATTTGTATATTCTTCCCTGAAATTCAAACTAGAATATGAATAGAATATAATTATCTAGTTGTACTTCCCAAGATAATGTTCACAGAATTTAACGATAAATGGGCATATTATGTTATGTAACATTGTAGTACACCACTTATCAATTCGTAGAATAATCCCAAAGTTAATATTACATAGAGGGATGAAACATTTCGAACATAGAAAATAAATACATATTTATTGAATATAACCGTCCAATATAATTTCATTAAAACTTAAATCAACAGACATACTATAACGTATAGGTAGCATTTAACTACCTCAATAATATATTCGAACAATAGAAGGGGAAACCATCAATTAGTGGCAGACAGGGTGCATACAAAAGTAGGAAGGGTAACGAGACTTTTTACTTTTGTTTATTATTTATTTTGTAAACATTCATTTTAACTCGGTGTGGTACTGCATCACTTTACTCGCTACCGAAATTATAAATTACAAAAGATTGTAACTATCCATTTTTTAAAAAATGAGTGGCGTGAGTTTCTTGCCAGTTCTTCTCATAGTTCCACCCCGTCAGCGAACTGGTCGTAGGCAAATTTGCTAACACTACTTTTTGGATAACCTGTTACATTCTGTTACTTTCATAAGTGTTACCTTGTAACCTAGATGAATAAACGAGATTTCATTTCATTTCAGGCGTGCAAGGCTATTTTATTTCAGTTAAATAAAATAGTTTTCAAAGAAAAATTTAGTTTTGTAATCATTTTCATTCAAAGCGTCACAGCCGTTTCTGTTTGCCGTAATTTATTTGTCTATGTCTGTGTTTAAATTCCATGTCTGCCCAAAAGAACCCTTCCTCTAATAGTGGTTTATTAAATTTTCATGCATAAGCAACACCGCGGGGAAAAACGCAGTTTGTATTGAATACGTTTAATTTAATAGGAACGTGGGGGGATAACTGTCGCGGTGATTAAGTTTTAAAGGCTTGCTACAAAGTATTCATTTCTTTTGGGTAGCCTGCATATAATTGCAAGACCTATCTTTGAAAACAAGAGACGTGTTATAAACAACTTATTAAATAAAACACAAAGCAAAGCATAGAAACAACAAATTATGCCTATTAATTAGACGTGCAGTGCGTGGTGTATGCCTTATTATATTATTAAATTTTGATATTGTATTTTAAGTAATGCAACAGTCGGTTTTCTCTATTTTTCTTTTACCAATTTTTGCCGGGTGTTTGGGAATGTGAACAACTGTTCAGACTACTCCTAGCTATTGTATAGCCTATTGTATTGCAGCCTATTGTAAGTACGTACATAATAATGTGCAATAGGCTCACTTTATACGTAGGAATTAACATAGCTGACGAAATTAGGTGCGATGATGCACGTCTGTCACCCTTCAGGGAAAAAAAGCCTGAAGCAATATAATACAACGTCATCATGTGGTAATGGATAAATTCGATCTAGGGGACGTCCACCCGCATAGCTCAGCGGAGAGCGCTGAAATCGGAATGCCAGGCCGGCTTCAAGTCGGAGGGTTCAAATTTGGTTCATTACTTGTTTAGCATTTATATTAAAAGTAGAAATCAAAGTTTGCACTTTTACCTTGTATGGTATTTGTTACTTCATTAGTATCAAGAACATTAATTAGGTTATTATTCTAAGTTTATCGATAAGTATTAAAATTGTTTCAATGGTATTTCTCACAGCAATTTCAGTTTTTAATTACCTTCTGTGGTTAAATACTGAATTGTGTTATATCATAAGAAAATCAAGCTATAAATTGATTCACTACACAATTTCCACTTCAGATTAAACTAAGCCAATCAAACTGTAGGTATGTTAATTAAATTGTGAAATTCAATAAAACGTGCCAAAGCTAAATGTACTGAAAGTACTAAAAATTCTATCTCTGTCTAATGTTTGAAGTTTTCTTAGTAATCTCGCTCTTTCTCCAATAGTGTCGGCTATTAGTACTTGGAAGTCGAAAATTTAGTTAAAATCAGAAACAATCTTGAGCCTTAATTGTTTGAGTATACAGAACTATATCGAATTAAGTACGCTGTTGATAGGGCACGAAATGTATAGAAATGTGTAATGACGTTATATAGGCTTCGTATGAATTGGATTAATTCAGTGACCCCAACCTAGTTCACCCACATTCAAAGTCACGCGAGTTTCGATTTGATTATTGCCGTGCCATTTTCTTTGGTATTAAGTTTGTTTCGTAGAAATTTGCTAATTCATCCGTGATGTTTGCTATGGAAAATTTTATGTACAATTTCTACAGAACTGTGTTTTAGGTTTGCCAATGTATAAATGGCAGCTTTCGTTTTGAGAGCCTATAATTAAATATAGAAGCTAAGTAATTTTAACAGTTAATATTTAGTTAGTTATCGGACGTTTTGCCCGCCAGTTTTTCGCCCGAGCGGTCGAAACGACCAAGTCCAAATTTTTATAATTTTTGATCGGGCGATTCACCCGATGGAACTTTTATTGTTTTTCATGTACAGACAGCATCAAAAAAAGATTGCGTATTGATACGTAAATGAAACAAAAACTCAAATGTTTTATATTTTCTCTAACTTGACTTTCTAACTTGCTGTCGTTACTTGGTGTCTAAATTGTAATAAAATTTTCATCGGGTAAAACGCCTGATCAAATATTATAAAAATTTGGACTTGGTCGTTTAATAAAACTGTATTTCTAAATTATATACTTACCTAAAATCTTACTTCTGATAGATGGATATATGTCTGATACTCAATCACGCTAGAATGTCAGAAAGGATCTTTAGAAAATTTGACAAACAAATAGACTATAGTCATACACATTCAAACCATCATCATCATCATTATCATTTCATCCCATAAACGTCTCTCTGCCACTCACCCCTGTTCAACCGGTCTCCTCAAACAATTGTGAAGAGAATTTAGCCTACTATACCACGCTGGCCAGACGGGTTGGTATAGGGTTTATTTCGAATTTTCCTTTTCTCACAGTGCTCATGTCTGTGTTGTCACTCTGTCTGTTTTCTCTGACTGGTACTGTAGGTAAATAGTACATGTCATTGTGCACTTTTGAGTATTCTACTAGCTTCCGCCGCCGTGGTATATCGCTAATAAGTGTAGCCTTTGCGTATATTGTCTGTGTAGTGACGGATTAAGTATACATAATGTCACTACCCGATTTCTACCCGTGACATAAAAGGCCCTTAGTCGCCTTTTACGACACGGGTAGAAATGGGGTAACAATAATATGTATTCTTAATCCGTCACTACACGGACCATATAATATTTAATAATTATATTTCACCACATTCACAGAGCGCCATCTAGTCCCAAATTAAGCAATTATAGTTGCAGTGGGTGTGTTATGGGTTTAGTACAATTGATATACTACTTCAATATTTTTTTTGTAAATACATACATATTATAGATACATTACACCCAGACACAGAACACAAAGATTTGTCCTGGGTGGGGATCGAACCCACGACCTCCGGCTTAGCAGTCAGGGTCACTAACCACTAGACCAACAGGCCAGTCAATAGAGTATCATGTGGTTATACAATATTAGATTGTACGTCACAATTTTTGTATACGTAAAACCCAATGAGCAATCTAATATTCTAAAAATGCGTAAACAGAATGTCAAAGTTATCTTGATCAATTATGTCTTCGAAGAAAATTGTGGGTAGTCAGACTGCTTGACGGCTGACGTCAATCGGACTTGATGGAGACTGATATAAGACGTAAAATATTTCTGATACACTAGGTATACACTGAGTCAAACGGGACAGTGATGATGTAAATCATCAAAATAGCAAAATATATTTTGTATATCCAGACCATCTGCTAACGGTGACGGAAAACATCTTGAGGAAACCCACATAACCTAGAAGTAAATCTAAGTGAATGTCTGATCCACTAACTCGCATTAGGCTAGCGTGTGTATATTATGGCCCTCTAGATAGAGGAGAGGAGACTCGAACCCAGCAGTGGGACATTCATAGGTTGTTGATGACGATCATGATTGGATTTAGTCATAACTGGAAAATTATGTGATGATTTGACAATTTGACATAAATAATTGTTTAGAACTTAGTGAAGATATGGTTTGAATCTATTTATTTAAATAAAATCATTGCCGCATTTATTTAGATTATAATATTATTATCGATTGAAAATTGGCTTTGACTGATGTTTTCATACAAACATGTAGCTCTTGTGGAGGCCTATGTCCAGCAGTGGACTTCCTGCGGCTGAAATGATGATGATGATGAAACATGTATGAAAAAAAAAGTCATAATCTTACAGAAAGTCCGAAAATTAGTTAAATATTTTTTATGGAAATTTCAAGAAAGTACCTACTTGCCTACACACTTACCTACTAGTATTTTTTAAATTTGCGTATAATGAATCAACTAGAATAGGTATTATTTAAATTTTATTGAACTTTGTTTGACACTATAATTTTTACCGTGAACCTAATATATTATTTAGATTATTGATTCGTGCATCAATTATATCATTTGATTTAAACTTTGAATTTTTAATTAAGGTCGCAACAGACGCAGTTGAAAACGCGTAAGAAACAAACTTGTTTTTAGTGACGTATTAATTTATCGTCGTGTTATATTGGTACAAACTTCAGACATTATTGACTGGCATTGATAAACACAAATATTTGATTTCGCTAACTTTATTAACATACTCATCGGACGGGAGCTGTACTCGTCTTGCAGCGGTGAAACTAAAAGGTGAATCTCTACATGCTGACCGTTATAAGTAAAAAAAGTTTATGCAGAAATAAATATAACAAGCGGCATGCCTTTTATTACGTGACCTTCTAATCTTACAATATAACAACAGATACCCTGTGTTGTGTATCCAAGATTAAGTAATCAAGCAACTTGACCTTAAATAATGGGCTGGCGATGAAGCAGAGAGCGTTTTAGTTCTGTCTGTAAAGGCCTAAGGCAACTTTTAAAATTCGAATTGAAAAAAACAGCTAAAGGAGACGGGGACTTCTGGGCCCAAAATGTAATACAATGTGATATGGCTTAAAAAATTGGTTATTTTTTTCTTATTAACATATTAAAAAATGCGCTCAATTGGCAATCTGGAAGGTGAGATATCTCAAATATAAAATTCTTAGTCCATTTTTATCGATTGTATCGTCAATATTTACCGATTATCAAGTTATACTAAATTCCATAATTATTTTAAAATTATTAAAATAACTATCTACGTAACGTAACATTCGTAGGTAAAACTAATGCAATTAAAAGTATTTAAATTTTTTAATATCCATATTAACAAAATAAAATAGTATTACACTCAAATGCATAATAAAACAGTAATCGATTCAAGTATCGATTTATAAATTATTTATTGTATTTTTAATCTGTGTTAACAGATGACAGCGCCAAGACAGCGCGCAATCACACTATAAATATAATTACAGTACTCAAACTTCGCCCCCTCCTTGAAATAATTACCTACAGCCGCACGGTATATAAACTGGCGATGCCTACCTACAGTATTTTTGTTTCCTTTATTTACTTGAGTTTCTTTCTTGTGTCAAGTGATTGTAAATTGGAACAAATAATATCCATGTTGTGTTTTTTGATTAGTAAATGTAAAAACAGAACAAGTTAAACACTTATCATTTTTTTTTTTAATTTAACATAAAATAATGTTGGCTGTATTGACCACACTAAAATTGTATACCCAGTAGAGGCGCGTAGGTATGACTCGCGTTCCAACCGTTTGTATGTTAAATTACTGTATATTATCTATTATGTTGCGCAATTAAATAAATAAGTCAATGTCATAATAAATTGTCATAAATATGCCGTGGATGATGCCCTGTGTTTACGTATTTGCCAGAGCTTTGTTAGTACTCCAAAGACTTCTTTTTTTGCGAATTTCTGCTTCATTTGTACCATCTCTGCTGCTATACCGGACGTGGGAATCTCGCATGTTCATTTGGATTGATATTATTACTGAAAATCATAGATCACTTACTTTCACAAAATCTCATTTATCTCTTTTCTCAGATTGACCAAGAGTCCAAAAATCTCAAGAAGCATTTTATAATATGCCAGCTAATAATTAACATAATTTTCATCTCTTTACACTTTGGGCCCAAACATGTATGGTAAGGTATCAGTCTCCTTTACATATAACACCTAAACTAACTAAAGCTGAAATACCCCAAACGTCTTTTTATTTGCAGAAACAGAATAAAAAATCTACATTTAAAAAGAATTAAACTTTACGAAGTATAAAAGCATTTTTCATGTATATTGCTACACGCGCCGCGCGCCGGCTGAGTACTACCGAATTTCAATAGTTTATGTACCTATTTAGAACTTATTTATTTATCGCAGCGATTAGACGATGCAGCTCAAGGCATAGGGCGGCCATTGATACACTTCAAACAACGGTATCCAGCTTTCAAAATTTTAATACATTTCTAACAAAAATATAACATGATATAAAAACTATTGGAAACGATTCTGCTACTGGTTCAGAACAAACCACTTTCAGGTTTCGCATAAAGTAGGAATAAGGCTGTATATCACCAAATAATATTATATTATATTGTAATAATATACACAAAAACCAATAAAAATTCAAGTAGTAGCTAACAGTACTATTGATTATTCCGCCATAGACAGAACTATTCGAATAATTCCGCATTGTACCGCCAGCCATAAAACCAAAGTCCATACCAGATACAGCAGTAATTATACATTCTGAGTAATAAACCATCAGTTTACGGCCAACACGTTTTGTGCACTATTGACATGACCAGTGGAAGCTATCGTTTGAATATTCATTAGAAAACCTTGACCAATAGATACGTTGAACATGAAGCCTGACTATAGTGACGTGTCTGGCAACGTCTTTATGTTAATTCGGAATTTCTTCTAAAGGAAATAACATTGGGTAATACCGTTGTCCATGTATGCAACATGCAATTACGTGTGAAACTCTCAACAGAGTTTAGGTTAATTTGTTCGATTAAAGTAAGCGCCGTTTAATTGGTGCTTAATTACAATGATAAGTGCTGTGGTTTTAATTAACATAATTGTCTTATTTATGTTTAGGACAAATCGCTAAGATACTTTATCCTTTTGAAATCATTCAATACGAATACTCAGTAGGTATTTGCAAAAGAAGTGAAAAGAAACTATAAAAATTTTCTTTTAGGGTATGCGGGTTTCTTCGCGATGTTTTCCTTCAATAGTATATAAATTCTACAAAGTGAAATCCACATTGGTACTGCCGCGCCGGTTGGAATCGAACTTGAACCGTGTTTAGCATGCCACGCCGGTCACTTTTTAATTCAGCTATCATCGAATACGATATCGTAGAGGTATAGTTAAAACGATAAGATTATTCAAATTCACTACACACTAGGTATTTATCATTATTCAAGAAAAATCTACTTACATAGAATAAAAAAAAACATTTGTATTTCAAGTAACTGGCTTGTAATTCTTTGTTTACAAGCACGATTCAACAAAGAACCAAGCATGCGTGTGGTCGTATAATATATTCGGAATATATTCCCGTTTTCGCATCAGCAAACTATATAACATCGTTAATGGGATAAAAGTGAGATAAAAAGGAAATACTAATAAAATACTTCCTTTGTCACATAACTGTACTATACAAATCAAGAGACGAAATAATACCGACCCGATTTTTCTTCGTAAACTTGTTTGAGTACGTAAATTTGGTAGCTATTTTATTTTCTCATTTTAGCTGTTCAACAAAGGAAAGAATAATTATATAATGCTTATGTGTTTTACGTTCATTATACGTAATAGAGTATTGAGAATGAGACTTGTATTCAAGAAAATAGTATTAACTAATGCGTCTGATATGTTGAAAGATTTCGGAATATTATAATATTTTAGTTTTAAGTTTTAACTAGTGGGTCGAAATTTCCACAGTCTGCCTTCTAGAATACCAAATTTTAGATCGACAATCTGGTCACCTATCGGATTCAAAACTATCTTATAATGCAAGTTGAAACCAAAAAGATTTACAACAATAAAATAGTTTGGGTGGTTTCGAAGATTAGCGTACATACCATACAGGCAATTTTATATATATTTAAATATGTACCTTCTAATGAGTTAAAAATAGATACATAAATTGGTACCTCTTAACACCAGTTGTTAGTTTTTCTCATAATCAAAACCCATTGCATCACTATAAAGGAATGCATTCTATTTACATATAAATTAGTAGGTATGACACATTATAAAATATAGATAAAATTTGTAATAACATTGGTAGCGGCACCTACGGCCTTTTTCTTGCATGATACGGTGTTAATAGTCTGATATAGAAAAATATTTACAATTTGAAGCGTGGGAAGTGTAGCCTAATATATTATATGGTGTTACATTAAAAACAGAAGCGTTACATCCAAATAGCTGAACCATCGAATCGAATCGATAACGACCGTCGAGTTACGTTTATGGCTATCGGAAACCATACGAAACGGCATCGTAACTTAATGCAAATGTCAATTTAGAAATCAAGAAAGCTACAACAAGTGGTCAGAACAAAAGCAAAGAATAAATAAATTTCCAATTGAAAAGTCTATCGACTTTCTTCGGCCTCTTAGCGATATGTGCCATCCGACTTGTTTTAGTTCAAAAGATAAATATTTTGTGTCATTTTATGCCTGGGGACGTTTTATTATATTTCGATTGACACCATCCAGTATTCAGTCCACATTATTTATAGTGAAAGTTTTTTCCCTTTTGTATTAATCTATTATTGGTATTCACAAGAATAAAATAAATAAATATAAGTATCAATATAACCAAATAGCACATTTTATCACTCACTTAATTCTCATATATTACTAAAGTCATAAGTATCTATCTTAAAATCAAATCAATAACACTCCACATATCGGCACACATTTTTCTGCTAGCATGCCAATCGATCTGGCTACCTTAAGATTATTTCCTTCGGCCAGCATTTTTCCAACGCGAAGTATTATTAAAACAGAAAAAGTGTTGCCTCTATCTAATCCCAAACCAATTTAGCGAAGGAACCCAAACTCTCTCAGTAGCCGAGTTACAAATTCCATTAGGTTTTTAGCCTAGCATTTAGCTATTGTGTGGTTCTAATAATATGTATATAACTTTTTATACGCAATTCTCTTGGGAAATATATTCAGTTCTGAAATGAGTCTCAGCGATTTATTTGTTTTACATAATTGAAGGAATTAGGTTATTGTGCTCAACATACGAGTATTTTGCCAGTCCAGCAGGATTTATTTATGGCTATGGCCTTGTCAAATAGAAAATATTTTCCTTATAGGATAATCCAAATATGTTTTATTTAGAATCTTTCATCAAATCTTGCGACAAAAACAACAAACAATAAATAACAGTAGTAATATTATATTATTATCTTCTCTTCTTTTCATTTACTATTTTAATAAAATAACATGATATTATTGCACTTTTCTAAAAGGTTTAAAACTAAAGCTTTTCTCACCAATGCCACTTATGTTAAATTCCATGTACTTATAATAGTTACTTTTATTTATGCACCTACTTCAACTAACCCTCTGTATCACCCAAATGGTTGACTGGAAGAGAATGCCTAATGGCATTAAGTCCGCCTGTACATTTTTTTTTTTTTTCGAACATATTTTGTATGAAGTATTATAAAAAAAAATAAAATAATAACTGACTACAAAATCGCTCGCTGTGCGGAAATTAGGAGAGGCCATGTTCAGCAGTGGACGTCATTGGGCTGATATGATGATGATGATTATAAAAATAAATAAGTTTTAAGTTTATTACTTAAACATCGCCGCATATTGAAGTTACTGTGTGCTACAACATAAAGTTACGTTTATATCTATAAACACTTAACGTTTCAGACGCATGCCGTATCAGACGAAATAATATTATTCTATACAGTTTATATTCTATCGTAACGTGGCCACGCAGACGCTGACTGACAAGAGCTGTCAAATTCTATAGAAACAATATTATTTTGTCTGAAACAGCACATTCCATGTCTGTAAATATAAACGTAACTTTACATACAAAGTAGCCCAACGAAATTCGAACGTGCTTCTAATCACATTGTCATGTGTCGAAAATTAATAGTTCGAACCTATATCCCTCACATTCATTTAAATTGTTAATCATGTGAGAAACAAAGGAGTGGATAATTATTTAAATTTTATTTGACATAATATTGCAAATTCCGGAGATGCTACGTTCGATACCGGCAAGATACCAATAACTATTTGTCGAAACAATAATTTATGATACGTTTATGTTAATTGAGAAACTAGTAGGAGACATAAAGCTGGTTTTATGGAATTTTCATTATCTTTTTTATTGTTTCATATCGGAATGCGAAGATTCCTGTTTCGACTGTATGTAATAATTTACTTCTGACAAAAATAATTCTAGTTATATCCTCAAAATAAATAAAAATATAATACATAAACGTCTAACTTAAATTACGATCCGTTTACGACATTGCACGACAGTTATTTCTCATATTACTTCAGTGTTTATTGCAGAATCATCTTATTGCACAATATTTTAATCGCGGTTCCAATCAGCCAGTGCAATTATTATCTTATTCAATATTCAAAAAAACAACAAACGATTTACGACGTTCACGATTCGCGCGTAAAGTTGTAAATTAAATAGTGACAAGCAAAAAGCTTAGACAATTAAATCCTTATAGACAACATGACATGTAAATTGGCATATCTATATCTGGCACCGTTTCGGTCAATTATTATTGTTTTATTACCTTCTTTGTTTAGTGACGTTATGGTATGCTGTATTTCATTATACAACAGTAGCTTAGCAATAGTTAACTGTATAATTAATTAAACACATGAGCTTTATTTTACTGCGTTTTAATTTTATTGCTTGATAACTTTTGGTAGCGGTGCACTGACGTTACATATTTATTAGGCAACGGTCTAATTTTAATTTGACTTTAATTAAATGTATATAAAATTAAAAGTAATGACTACGGCCAACTTTACCACAATATAAATCACGAGAATATATCGGTGCATCCAAATATATTTATTACACACTATGAAATGTATTGATTACAAAAACATTATGTCGCTGGCTTAATGCAATCATAAAGTATGTATTATAAAATAACTCAGCTACAAGATATTCTAGGAACGGAAAAATTATATTACTTAAAGGAAAGTGTTGTAATGAATACCAAAAACTTATTATTCAAATCTCAGTTCATTGTCACATCCTTCGAAAACATAAAAAAGTCCGTCACCTATTCTTCAAAGGGAAAATATTTGTATGCGACAAACTTTACCGAACATTTAATCCAAATAACTTTAAGGTTAATCAGACAAACTCAGATATCTAAAATAACGTCTTATTTTTATTTGTATTCAATAAAGCTGTAGAGATGTCGTGACTTAGGACTTCGAAATACTATATCAATTTGTAGTTGACCATGCAAAGGGAATATTAAAACCACGGTACACGTTATAAATTCGAGAAAAAAAAGGTTGCATACATAAACACGATAGGTTAACGATTTGTTCCTCTTTTTTTATTACGATTATTAATATTTATAGTCTTTCCGAGCTTGTTTTGTCGCTAAAGTAATGAAACAACGAAGTAACAAATAGAACTTGCTTCGGAAGAAGTTTGAACATATTGAACCGTGTAAAACCGTGTTACATGTTCCCAATGTGTTCGTTTTACATTTTACTATGTAGAATGTATTTCGTTTTCAAGATTAAGACATAAAGTTTAATGCTTTTGGAATGCGATATTCGATATTTAATATGTTTTTATATTTTGCTGGTTTTACATTGTTTGCTCACTTCAATTAGTTGCATTTTGATTATATTGATATTTGATGATCTTTTCGGGGATATAACCTAATATTATGTACGTTAGCAGTGTGTAAAGCATTGATTTACAAAGAAAAAATTTCAAGGTTATATATAAAATATACTAGTCTTATCTTTTTGTATGTTTTCTATTAAACTGAAACTGAATATAAATCAGGGCGCTAATAAATTTAAACAATTATAAAAACAGTTCGGTGTACAAAACCTATGAATATATTTCCAATATTCGCCATAAAAACTTAAAATACAGAATTACTGCAAGTAGTCCCATTGTTTGCTCTGCGAAGTTTCCATTGTAAATATAACTTCTCTATCAATACTTCCGTCGCTACAGGAATACTCGTAAATCAATCATTCATCAGGGCTGAGATTACCATGTACCATGTACCAACATGCCCATGTCATGTCAGTAATCAGAGCTACAAGAATGTCACAGCTGTAGTAGCGAGTTTCCCCGCACGGTGGCGCCACCGTCTCTGCTGATATCGCGCCGGTATATCGTTGCTTTGAATACCGCCGCGATTTACGACAAGGTTTGCACACACTGAGAAATTTAAATGATATTTATATTAATCTTAAGTATCTATTAAAGTTTTAATTGACTGCCTTGGTGGCGCCCTCTGGCTCGACCTCAATTACATAAGATGTAACCAAAGCTCGTATAATAATAGGAGGAGGCAGGAGGACTGCTCCCTTCGTTTTGTTATGTTACATAAAATTTTAATCCAGCTAGATTTGGTGAATTGTGAGTACTTTTTATTAAACAAATTTAAATAATATTATGATAGTTACTTGCAATCAGATACCTATAGATAGACCACATGGGTACACCAGTAGTACCTATATAAAGTATTCTAAATATTAAGAAATATACAGGAGGTCTATTTTCAACAAAAGCTATTATGGATAGTGTCAATTGCTTTTGAAACTGATATGCAAATGCACATATACATAAAACTTCTGTAAAACACAAAGCAACCAAAACGAAAATTGAATAGTCAATTAAAACATCCAAAGCACTGCACAAAACATCAATTAATCATTGCCATTGAAACGCTAAAATTCCTATCATACAAATTTAAGTGTGAACGTAAGTGTGTAATTAATTACATGAAGCCAAACATTCATTGGTGTCACAGACTTTGTTCATAATTAGCATGTTACGGTATGTACACAGTGACAAAAACACATTGCAGTGTAATCGTCAAACAAGCGAAATTTAACATCGAGTCGACAAGTATGTACGGCCATGTTCGAAAAAGCATTGAAATAACGGTCGCCGTCCAATGACTATAATAGACGGTGCGACTAACAATGATCGTACAGCTCAATTTAATTTACTGAATTGGTTAAAAATTCTTTTTCAATGTACATACGTGTCAAAATAGCCCTATGCGACATGTCGATCTTTCCCGATAGTAAACTCGAATTCTTTTTATAAATAATGTCGATTGGGCAATCGGTTTTTCTTTGTGTGCCTCGCGCCGAATGACAAAGATTCTCGACTTGCTCTCGGCTGTATCTCGATTGTTTTGCATATCGCGCAACCACTTCTGTGCGGCTGATGCGAGGCAAATTAATGATCAAATGGAATTCCGCCACTGCCCGCTTTACTGGACTTCCGACGTGTGGGACGCAAACGACGAATGCGGTCTTCAAAACTTTTCCGTACACACTTTAGACTTTATGCCCTATACACATGAAAAAGTTGACAAAGCCTAAGTACGAGGACCGTTTGGTATCATAATTCAATTACGGCGGCCGTCCTTGCTATGTGTGCGGACGCCATGTCCATCAATCACACTTTCAACTGTATCAAGTTTTTTTGCCGCTTGCCCCATCACCACGTCTCTTTAAGAGGCCGCCATACTGCCTACTATAATTTGTCAAACTTTTTCATTCAATTAATTGATCACCATGACGGAGTGTAGAGAACACGTAGCACACTGAGGAAATATTAACATACTCAATGATTGTGTATCTAAGAACTGAATGTCATTAACCATTTCCTGCACAAGAGTTTCGAGTGTCCGTCTTTCAACTCGGTATTGAATAAATATTGTTCAACAAGTTGCCAAGTGACATTTTGTTGCGCGGGCGCAGCGGCAACGGGCGATGGTCTGCCCCCTCCCACGTCATCTCACGATGTCCACTCTCATCTTGGATAATTTATTTTCAATGCATTTATGCAAAACATGACAATTAAAATTGTTTTATGAATTCATAGGCGGATCAATTAAGATTTCATTTTGATAAGGGACGCTAATTTTGTGGACTCTATCATTAGCTTCATCACGTGGATGAACTTGTGCCATGAGTTACGAGGCAATTCAACAATATATGTAGCTCTGTAAAGTAATGACTCTTTTTATGAGTTTAAAATGCAATGGATAAAACACTGCTGAAGTCCTTGACACATAGTATAAGACTTTTGCTATCCAGAAGCTACATTATGATAAGAAAAACCAAAACTCTTTTAGAAGAAATCATAAATTCTTATGAAATGTTTAAAAAAAACATAAATATAAATGTATGACCCACGACATTCAAAAGGGATAATTCAAAAGAGAATGCATTTGCACGTTCCTATTTTCCACTCGTGTAAAAAGCTTTATAATACTTGGAACTGGAACTCGTAAAATGCACCGAAAGGCCGGAGGATATGTAAAAACGCCTTAAAAATCTTTGTGAACTTAAAATGAAGACATAAAGCATAATAGAGGCTCGCAAAAGCAGTGTTAATTTCCTACAGACATTAACAGGGCCATCTTAACAAAACGTCGGTGCTTCAAATACCGTCAGACAAATCCCTATTGTCATGAGACTCATGAGTATTGCTATTTGTGTCATGGACACAGTTGAGGTGGGCACAGACGTAGCACACCCCACCATTGTAACAAACATTGTAAACTTGAATGAAATAAAGTATTCACATGCTTTAAAAAGCCTTTCCTATATTACTTGTTTATTTTTTGTTTAACCTCAATTCGCTGCATTCTACAACCGTTTGTACAAATACATAAGTTTTTGGCCTGCATTTATTAATTTGTGCCCTTTAAAAAGCTTACTGTTGATATCAATGTGATAAATCTTTGTATACAACAAATTTTTAACATCCAAATAAGTTTGATCCTCAAATCCGAATCAATTATTATTTTCTAGAGTCAGTCCGTGACCACGATCGGTGCAATTGGATCGGGACGACAAATAAATAAGATATTTCCTTATAATATAATACGTAACGTAGACGTGTTTTCTGATAATTTAATTATTTTCTAATCGAGACGTGTGATATCTCTAAAAACATTTAACTTTTATCTAGTTTTGTTTCAATCGTAGTATAAATTTAAACCTTAACAAGCATTTGCCTAAAATTCTCTGGTATTCATTTATTATTCTACCTTCTACAGTCATAATCTTTGTTACCATGAGCTTGAGTCTATTGTAGCAATACCAATAGTTCAGTAGGCGTTCTTACAAACAACAACAGGTGTAGTCCTCGGCTTCGTTTTACATAAGTGCCTATTAATCTAACTAAATAGACAGAAATGGTGATTGAATAACGACTGTGTAAATTGAGATATCTTCCTATTTGGACATGGAATGTGGGTATGACAGATAAAAGCGTTTAACACCAGACCGGGAACTTAATGGCTCATTTCGCAAGCCTCACGAGTCAAACCAGAAAAATATAGCTTTTAGAATGAAGTTGTTCTGCAGCGGTATCTTTACCTCGTCGTGTCTCCTTACAATAAAATAAAAGTAACAAAACACGACACTGTATTCAACTCTTTTAAAATGCTTACCGATTTGTTTATTGCTTCAGTAGCTATAAAATGTTTCGCGAAAATATAAACATGATTTATTGTTAAAGTAATGATGATAAAAATATTGACTCGTTTCTTTACATATTTATAGTGAAATCCTGATTGAAGTTAAAGAAATATATGTGTAGTGTTAGATCTGGCGCCAGTTTGTATAAAAACTTTGATTGAAAAGAAAATAAACAAGACTAATGAGAGTTGTCTGTCAAATCGTGATGGCTCGGTTCCTTCGGGCTTAGAGCTTCGTGTTAGCCGGTGAGCTAAATATTCATTTCATAATCATTTATTTGAAGCGTGATCATTACTAAAGATTGATTTTGATATTGATTGCTTACTTCCGCATTGTTCGTGTTCGTCTGATCGTGTTTTGTTTTCAAACAAATTGTTTGATCATTATCAATATTTAGTTTGAAATATGATTATTAGTGATCATGTAAATTCCCTCGGTTGTTGGCTTAGTCTTGTCTATTGACACGATCAATGTCTTCAGAATATTTCCCTTCGAATCTTCAATAATTTTAAGGATATTTTAAACTCTGTATAATTTAATCTAAGTATAGCGTGGAATTGAAATAGAACACATTTGCATATGACATTTAATTATCTCGCACAATTCCTTACAATGTATCGAGTAGGAACTGTATCAGATGCATTAGTTTTATTGTCGACAAATGGTTCTGTAGACAATCGTAATTGCGGAATGGTATTGATTGAAATAATACATTATTCTGTGAATACTATTATAATCGCTGCTCATGTTTCTTCATTAATATAGTCATTTGTTTAAGTATCAGGCTCTGGTGCTAATATACTTTTAATGGCAACTTTTTAAGCGTTTGAACTGCCCTGGCGCATGTCAATAGCAGTGAAACTGCGATTGATTAACTGCCAAACTTTCTAACTATAAATTTTATGATGCATATTAATTAAGAGGAGACACTTTTTGGTAATTTGAATTTTAATCGAGATCTTAGCGTCACGTAGACCCCCAAAATGACATGCTTTATTATTATTAATTCAAGATAAGATAAAGAGTTTTTACAATTACATGATGATGGCTGATTAGATAAGTGACCGGCATGCAAAACATGTGATCCGAGTTTGATTCTAACCGGCAGTAACAATCTAGATTTCAGTTTGTGGAATTTATAGGTATGTATTATTTATGTGTCTTACCATCGGTTAACGTGAAGAAGAAAATCTTAATTCGTTAAAGACACAAACAGAGGGAAAACAAAATGGAAGCAAAAGAAGTGTTCAAAGAAAATGAGACTTAATTTGAAGAAACATAACTAAAATAAAATTAAAGAATGGTTAGTTATTGTATACCATCTAAGAAAGTAAATACTAAATAAATTGATTATATTATTTTCACATAATGAGAAAAAATATTTTTTAAGAGGATGTCTAGCAACCTGCATTAGGCTGTAGTCAGGTATTGAATAAACTGGTTCCTTGCGCATTTGATAGCCAAGATCGAACATCACACAATGCACTGTGATAAGAATTAATAGAACTTCTGTTCTAATAACTTTCTCTGCAGATATTACAAAACATAGTTAAATCAAAGTGACACTGGGCGTGTTATCAATTAGACCCACCGGCTCTTTAACATCCATTTGATTCGTTATGATCACTTTAATAGAACACTTGTAAACGCCCTGCAATAAATATTACAGGTGTATTGAAAGAAATTCTTTGGTATGATATATGTGAAGAAGTAAAAGTGGAAGCCATATTTGTTGTTGATGTTGTTTCGGGATGATGTTATATTGAAAAGCAGAATTTAGCGCAGATTTAAACTAATCAAATAAAAACTCGATAATACACTTTTCAACTATAAAAGACAAACTTGTGTGTGTGTGAGTGGCAAACTTTTCGATCTATCTGTTCTAACGACATGTCAGATTAGTACAATGATCATTGACATGTCGATAACTTATGTCAGGGATGTGTTCAAATGTGTGAAAGTGACACTTAGATATTTGGAATAGAATCATCGAATTTGTCACTTATCTATGGGGGTAGCAGTGTTTTGCAGTAAGCAATTGAGTCGCACTAAAACGTCACTTAAGGAACCTTTGTACAAAATCATATGTTAGGTGACTAGTTTATTGATCAGTCAGTCAGCCAGTATGACAGTTTCTATTTTAATACCTATTATCAGATTGAATATATATTTTTAATCTATAGTTGATACCAGACCAGAATATCACGACAAACATCTGACATTCGGTTTTATTATCATAATTATCATCAACACAGACATAAATTACAACACAATATTATTCGTCGGAGCCTAAGCGACATTAATGCAAAAAGCAGCCAATTACGAGAATTGCTTAATTTTTATAACTCATAAAAATTAATTATCAGATGTATTAAAAACATTATTTATTTATTTAAGGATGTTAACTAACTAGTCGACTAAAATATTTTCATAAAATCTATATAAACAATCAATAGTTGAATGTAAGAACACGCATCACTTGAGACAGGTTCGACCGTATTTGGCACTTTATTTTTTTTTCTTTGCTTTCACAATAATTGCCATGACAAGGTTGGAATGAAAGAAATTTTATGATACATTCTTGAGAAAAGACAGTAATTCAAAGATATTTTGTAAAAAATCTATATTATACAAATTGAACCAAACTTCACCAAAGCGTAGACACGATAAGAAGAGAAGATCTTTTAGAAATAACCGTACGATGAGCGACATACTGTCACCTGTCCTAGGCTACATAAAAATAACATAACATAGCATCACACCTTTTTCCCCGAAGGGGTAGGCAGAGGTGTTTCACACCCACATTTCGCCAGCTATGTTTGGGCCCATGAAATAGGGGGCGAGCCAATTGTCATCAACCGGGCACATTTGTTGACTAAAGTCCGGGAAAATCTCAATACTGGAATTTCATGATAGAAAAACCCAATACCATTTTCACCCGACCCGGGAATCGAACCCGGGACCTCTTGCACAGCAGTCGTATACACTTCAATAACAAATTCAAATTGTAACAATCCACTGCATCAGCAATTGGAATTTGCAATAATAAAGCTACAACACTTAACATGCAATGAAAAAATTATATCGAACCGCAAAGCGATGAAAAAAAGAAGTAAAGCATGTAAAAAGCCTTAACAGATCAGATACCACAATATCGCTTGTATGATAAAATCTTTTTGTTCAATAAAAATTCTTCAATGCAGTAAACATTTTACAAGCTCACCATTATTTTAATTGTTTACTTGGAGATATAAACACAAGTATTTTATTATCATTAAAAGAGACACTTTTGCTTGTTGTAGACATGCCGATTACAAATTGACTGCCAATGATTATTTGACCATTGAGTTGGTAAACAATGGATAAGGTTCTATTTATTTTGTAAATTATAGTTGAGATTTTTTTTATACTACGACCGTGGTAACATGACGGCTGATAGCGGGTTGCAGTAGCGACGCCTGTAATACCAGCGCCAGCGGCGACATCATGAGCTCGTTGGTGACTCTTAAAAAACCTATTCACTCTGCTATTGCTGTAGTCGCTTGGGAAAATCTCGTTAGAGAGTTTTATTCCATTATGAGATATCGGAAGGAGATCGTGAATATTCTATGTCTCATAGAATATTCGTAATAAGCGTTTGAACGTTAGATATTATACAGAGTTATCGAGAGTAAATCCAAGTACTTATATTAATTAAATTTTGATTCAATTATTGAAATAGAAAATTATGTGATAAACTTTATTTTCTATTCCATTATGGATAAAGAAACTTCGATATACCTTCGATAACTCTGTATAATGTCTATGTAGTCAAACACTTTTTACGAATATTCTATGAGGTTTAACATTGTACCATTATGGTACAATGTTGAACCACATAGAATATTCTTACATCACTGGCTACATTCTTGCTAATTGGTACTCACCGGTCAAGTCTGAATAAGACACAAGTTTATTTTTTGTTCGTTTCTCGTTTTGTTCAACTTTAATGCAATTGGTACTGATAATTATTTAAATAGGATAGGCATAAGCAAGTGCAGTCCAACTTAATGTAAGGGCTTCATTAAATCCGAGATATGTAGTATTGAACTGAATTAAAATCGCTATTTTATAGAAGCTTAGTCACCCTAGGATAACATTTAACACATTCTACGTTTTTGTTTTGGTGTCGTTTTTGGTATTGTGTTTACTGTCATTTTGGTATATGGTTGACAAGTTTTTTATTTATTAAATTTTGATTCTAATTTGTAAATGATAAATAAGTTTGGTATAAAATATAAGATATAAGTACAAAACAAATCTGATAGCTTCCTTCATTGAAGTTAAATTAAAGAGTGGATTCATAATTATCTTGTTTAGAACTCAGAATTAAAACCATCGCAAAACCCACTTCAATATTTTGATACAAAAACCCGAAGAAATACAGTGACTACTAGTTTTTCTAGACGATGAGGAAAATCCAATGACCGTCTCCAAAGCAAAAATAACATAACTGAAATAAAAAGTTTAGAGGAAAAATCCCATTACATCATAACAAACAAAACATTAGATGATAACTATGTTAATTTAATTAAACTGGCAAATGCTGATATGCATATTAAAGAAGAAAACCTAGACAATCTTGATATCAAAAGATAAGAAGTTTCATTACCAATCTCGTTTGCGTGTAGTTACAATACAAGAAACCAAACACTGTTGAAACCACTCAACGTATCTCCAATCTGAACCGTACTTCATTTTTTAATAAGCATAGCATAAAATTATAATATTAGTCTATAAAGAAAAATTCTCACGAACTCAAAGTACCGACCGCAAAGATAAGGATCGGCCTGAACTTGAGTCAGTTACGTAAAACCTAGATTACCGAATACGATAAGTCTAGTTTAGATCTCGGCTCTAGATAAGGTGGAAACTTGAGCCCTGGAAACAGGTCACGGACTTAACGAAAGAATAGCTGAAAATATAGGCTTCGTTGCAAATGCTTTAGTTAATATCGTTGTTCGAAGAAATCAGTAAATAGAAGTGGGTTCTGTTAGAACAGGTGCGAGACCAACAGTCTAAGTAAACGTAAAGTTCATTGATCAGTAAGTAAAGGAAACATTCTACACATCTGTGCTTTGTAATTTAGTTAATTATAATCATGTTGACATAGGATTTATAATCACTGACTTAAATTCCGGTGCACAAGTATTAACTGGAGAGGAGGGCACATTCTTTGGATAATAATCAGTTTAAATTTTCAACATCGTCGTCGCACTGCGTATACACATTGTTTTCTCTTAGCGTGTCTATTAACACATTTATGGAGCTGTTGCAGTAATCCGATATATATTGATATCATAAAGGTAGCCCAGGCTTCCCCTAAAGGCAGTACAACTTGTACAATTTCAAAATCAATTAATAGTTTCATTTCCTGATTGTTCCCTCTTACATACACCAATAATACACATACTTTATAAAATTTCACACCGACATTTAAATCATACATTGAGCGACAAGAAAATCGAATCGAACCAACAACATTATAATTACTCGGCTTTTAATTTAAATGAACAAACCGTGAGATGATTTTACGGCTATAAATATCGGTAACTATGAAACGGACCATTCATTTATTAGTCCAAGATATGGTTATGATCGAAATAAGAAACTGTGTTGAAACTGCCATAATATTAGGTTATATGGGTTATGAAAGTGTCAGAATAACATTCAAGCAATAGAATATAGTGTCGGATATTAAAATTAATTATGTCTAACTAGGTGTACCGTGTTCGACCACACGCCTGTACTTTGATAAGTTATGATGTTACTTCTTACTCAAGAAGCCTGCTGTATATGAATGGGCTCGTAAAATTATTCATGTAAGTACATCCATTCAAATATTGTTGATTTAGACATAAAAGGAAAAGTTGGTGGACATATCCGAGTATTGTCCACTATGCTTTCGACTTTTACTCTCTTGTGTACTATTTATTGATAAAGTTACTAGAATTTTACCAACAAGTTTCGATAAAAGCTGTAATGATAGATAGATAAGTTCCATCCTATCACCAAAGATAAATTTAATAAACAAGGCCTTTATAGCTTTCCTTTAAAATATTTTTGTATCTTCTATACTAAATGTCGTTGTAATTAAACAGTTTTATCTATATCTGATATCTCCCTATAGCAGAGCACCAGTATCAGTACGTGTTACTCCTAAATTATCTCAATCAATCAATCAATCATTGATAACACTGACACATCTAGAATTCAACTTTCGAAAAACTAACACGAGTTCCAAATTCCAGTTCTTATTTCCAAATATGGCGTCAGTGGTTTAATGTCAAATAAATTTTAATTAAATTTCGAACAGCGTCAAGATGGCCACGTTTGCCAGTAATTGACAAGCTCTTGATGAATCGCTTTAGCCACCTTGTTATATTATAACTAGAGCCCATCTGTCTTTTCTTGGCACTTTAGCCGTACATTCAAAAGGTTTAATTTGATGTTAAATCTATGAGTGATATATTGTATGGTGTTTTCGCTTTCTTTTTACGTGTTTGTTCGTTTTGGAATAAGGTCAAATAATTTTGTGACACTGGCTGATTTGTTATCTTTTCTATTTCTTTTTTATTTTTTCGAATTTGCATGAAGGACTATTGAGACATTAAAAAGTTTTTAGGTTAGTGGATTTATAGATAACATTCATCATTGATACTGAGTACGATATAACAGAACTATTGCATGTTACTGATTAACAATTGATCCGTAATTTTTCCGATATTTCATGGTACAAAAACCTAATATCGTGTATGCTCAACCCGGGGACGGAAGCCAGGATTTCTTGCACAGCAGTAGATGGAACACATTCCCACTGTTACAATCATAATAATTGGTTTATGCTTTTTTTTTTTTACTATTACACAATTTATTACCTACAAATTTGGTTGGCGTGCGTGCGTCACTACTGGGTTCCAGTTGAAAATCAGCGCCAGGTTTTGTTTACCTGGCACACGCTGAACTGGACACCCGTTCGGTGCAACTGCGAGGTTCCTAATCTAACCATATTCTTGTTATTTATTTCTTTTCACATTATCTTTTTATTATTATTATTTCTGTATTGTTTATTTAATGTTGTTGCACCGAATAAATGTATCTTTCTTTCTAAAAGGCTTAGCGGCTTATACACTAAAATGTTTATAAAATGTATTAACTCACGAGACTTAAGCCTATATTTTCCTTTTACAACGGTTTAGAGCGACTTATCGACATTTATAATAAAACTTTCGATACATTAATATTCTCTCAATCGCGGTTAACGGTACAAATCAAAACTATAAAAAATGCATTCCTTAAGTATCAAAAAGGAATAAAAATAAGACGTGTCTCAAGATTCTCGAGTTGTATCAGTGAGGCGAGAACTTGACATTATTCTTCCGTCAAAGCCTTTCAACGTAGAACGTGGAGGTTGGAAAATTACGAAGGTGCAAGTTAGGAAATAGGTATCCAACTTGTCACTTCTTTTTTTCTTTCTTATATTTAGTTTTACATTCTTGTTTTCTTTTTTAAACATTTTTTTTATTTTGAAATTTAAAATGCTTTTAGTTATGCAATTGAAAAAAAAAACAAATATTACATGATTAAATCCATTACATAATTGTAGAAAATAGAGACTTACCACATTTTATTAAATTGACGGAATGCATTTAAAAAAATAGCTTGAAAATAAACTGGAATTTTTCAAAATCAATTTCAACTGAATCTTCTAAAATTAAAAGTAAATAAAATCAAAAAGACGATGGCTCCATAATTTATTTTTATAGCTCCATGTAGGTATCGTTGAAACGCGGACAATTTGTCGTGAGACATCAAAGTCCTTAGCCACTTTGTAATATTAATCTCACTATCCGACATCAAATCATCCATGATCCTCCTACACAGATTCGTATCACGTTACATGATTTCAATTCCATTCATGAGTCCGTATCGAGATAAAAACAGGATACTAATAAATGAAACTTAATAAAAATTCCTTTAATCAAGGATTACAATCATTAAAACGAATATAAAATTAAACAATAAATTTTGTGATTAAGCTACTAAAACTTTAATAAATAAAAATTATTTTCATTACTATAATTACATCACAACGTAGAATCGAATCGTACAACAACCGTTAACTTATGAAAATTATTGGACACTGGCAGGATACAGCTGCGTTCGAAAAAAGAATATAAGATTCCATAATTAAATTAGCGTGTTGGAAATTAAAAATGGTAAAGAACACACGGGACGTCCTACCGGCCGCGGTGGGGCGCCGTCCTCACGACACATACCATAGCGTTTTATACCCATCAAATCGACCGATAATTGAAATGAGTTCCTTGTAAAAAGCAGAAAAACGATTATCCCTATACCTTTTAAGACGTCCGAGATACACAAATGGACTTTGTATTAGAATTTATGTCACTTAAAAGAGATGATATAAAAAAGCGCCGACGGGTTTACACGCAATAAAAATATGGGAACGACGAGAATGCCTTCCCGGTTGTCAATCGAGGGGTTTAATAATCGTAAAGTGTTTTTTGATCTACTCAGACCGTATGGTGTTGTTTGTGAATGTTTAACATACAACAAATTGTTTATAATCGGTCGCGAGATTCGTGAATGCACAATAAAATCAATCAACCTCTTTGAATGTTCATAGCGGATTTATGAATCTTAATTCAAAATTGACATTTATGTACCTATTGCTTAATCGTATTTTTAGAGAGAAACTAACGTAAATAAGCTCAGTCGGGTATTGAATTTTATGTACAAACAAGAATTTTTATATAAAAAATGACGCAATAAAAATATTGAATAAACGACACACGTTGTTGATATGAACTGAAACGTGTAGGGAAACACTCCTAGAGTCTCACAGACGTTTAATTTATTAAAATAAAATTAATAACACGCTGTGAGAGATGCGTGTGACACATCAATATGCTGATATTGATTTTATGACTTTAAGTGGCAATTATAAGCGTTGTTTATCTAAAAAATTTAGGTACTCAATGAGTTCGTTTTACGATCAATGGAGTAATGCCGTATTAGTTAAGCTAAGAAGCGATAAAAAAACGTTTTAACGTTCTTAAAAACCCATAAAGTAGAATAATTATTGTATACTAGTAACCGCTTTCACTAGAATCGATCATTTTACTAAACACCCTAAAAGATTATAATTATCTTTAATTATAGTTACGGTTCCTTCAAGCCATTTTTCTTGGTTCTTAACTATTTTCTGACAACTAATAATGTGTTATGATAATCGGTATATAATTTATACAGATTTTTTACGCCCTCGACGATTATGCCGATGTTCGTTTTTAATATTAATTAATCGGGGCAGCATTGTGTTTGAACGGAAATATATACTTGATCGATCAGTTTATTGAATTTGAAGTAGAATGGTTTATCAATAATAACGGGAAAAGGTAATACTAAAGGATGAGAGCTCTTCAAAATGTTCTTGTTTGTCAGAGATGAAATAAAAAATAGAATACTATTGATTTTTATCCTATAATAATAAAGATGCTCTATATTACATTATCCACTGAAAATAGGCGTGCTAATTTTAATCGTATTTTAATAGTCGTAAGATAACAAATTGTAAATTGGCATATAAGACATTGTTGTACTGAGAGAGAAAAATCATATATTTTTATCAAATTTAGCAAAATTTTTTGCTTTGTTTGTTCTGGTTTAAGTGAAATATTAGTAGGTCAGTTCATAATCTAGGCATAGTACGCTGCTATGTCTAGATAGATAAAAGGTATTAACCTCATTTGATGACAAGGCCTCGAAGATAATCCTAATACATTTTTTGCGTGAATCATATTTAGGTTCATTTGTTTTTTTGACTTAGACTCGGTCTCTTCTGAAGCTCAGACGAGCCTAGAAGAGAATCATCATCATCATCATATCAGCCTAATGTCGTTCACTGCTGAGCATAGGCTAATCTCCACCACAGTAGGCGATTTTGTGCTGCCTGCAACCAACGATCACCCACAACCTTTACCAGGTCATCGTAAATAAGTATACTAGTCACAAAATCTTAAGATATAGAATAGGCCGAAAGAAATTGGACGCAGCCTTACTGGGGATATACCTCTTTCTAGATTCTAGATAGTTTTATATTTATTTCTCTGAGTCGTTCTCTTCAGAGCTCAAGGGAAATCACCGTGTTTGCAATGAGGATGGGAGAGGAGGTATTGACAGTAAGCAATGACTTCTGTGCTGTTATTGGTAAATATCTATTACTATGATATAAGCCGCCAACGATGGTGGTTGAATGGATAAGAGACCGGCGTGCAAATCACGCGGTCCGAGTTCGATCCCGGCCGGCAGTACCAATGTGAATTCCACTTTGTGTAATTTATATGTACTAGTCAAGTGAATTACCATCTGCTAACGGTGAAGGAAAACATCGTCAGGAAACGCACATACCCTAGAAGAAATTCTGTCTAACTCTGATCTACCAACCCGCTCTAGGCCAGCGTGAGTGGATTATGGCCTAAACCCTCCCAGCTCTCTAGTTAGAGGAGGGGAGACCCAAGCCCAGCAGTGGGACTTAATGGGTTGCTGATGAAGCCGCCAACTCGGTTGCTAGAACTCAAATACATATCATTCATACAAAACCACACATATTATGAATCATCTATCCACCATAACGCCCCTCTCACCATAAACACCCCACCATTAAACGTAACAAGCCATATATTCCAACTTGTAAAGGTTTCTTCCAAACCACTAGTTACGAAACCACATAAAAAGGTGGAATATTAAAAGGCGATGTAATTAAAAACTTTAACGCTGAATATATTTCATGTATAATCGAGATACGTTGATGGTCGCAGTAATAAGACATCAACGGTTTATCGTATAAAAATCCTGCCCCCGAGTTAATGTAATACCTATTCATTAAAAACACTTGCGCCATGTAAAAAATACTGCAGTTTTACTGTGGTACAAGTTGTAAAATTCAAGCGGGTGAATATTTAATCCATACGTGTATGGAATTAAGAAAGCAATTTTCCATAACAATATGTGAATATTATGTAAGCGCATGTGATATAGGTACTAAAACAATTCCGAACAAGGTTTTTCCAAAAAATTATTTGCCAAAATTACTAAATAACTATATTACATTTATTACGCACAACAGTAAAAGTTTATCCGGTTTCCCGACCATTTTGAATTTAATGTGATTTAATCGAATAGAAGTCGCATATGTTGCCATTATTTCCTTGCTAATAATAAAGAAATATAATATAGCCAACATAAAATCTTACGTGACGTCAGACGGTTGTCTGACGTTAAAACACACTTTTATTTAATAATTCTAATCGATACTTATTTATAAAATCGTTTATGTCTTCAAACAGGTCGCATACCTAACAATATCTAAGTAGTATTACATGTATGCATAGTATTTTTATCTTTTATTCCACCTACGTGAAACAGGTGTGATGAAGAACTTGCTTTGTAAATCGTCATTGTTACTTTCTCCGCCCACGCTGCCTCTTGTCACTTAAGCCGAGGTGTTAACCACTAAACCCACAATTACGCATATTGCCCGATCACTTCAAAAGCCCCAGCCGACCAGCTATTATGACGTACACCGAATTAAAACGAAAACATTTAATTTTACTATTAATGGCTACGTGTAACATGACACAAAGTAAACGCAGAATAAAACATGAGATTATTATAAAAATGATGCGTAGTAAATTTATAACTTTTAGTGAAATATTTTAATACAGACTCTATTGTCTAACTATAATAAGAATGACGGTAGAGGAGACGGCAGTGATAATAACATTGTATTGTGTTCCAGCTATTGAGTAGTGGCATCCATAGCTCATTGGAGAGGGTTTTAAATGAACGATGATGCGCATGAAATAACCCTGGTGTTGCAGGCGTCGATAGGCTAAGGTAGCCGCTTATTAACAGGCCGGCCATATTTGCCACGATCGAGGTATTAAAACAAAACACTATCAGAATATCAATTCAGATTATTATGTACAGGCAGTGGTTTACCTGTATACGTACCTGCCTTACGTACCCCAAACAAATAAAAATAACAGCCTAAATACTTAAAATAAATTGGTATATAAAGTTTTTCAAAATGACTACATTTTCTCGCAAACAATAGCCAGAATCAACTAACAAATAGTATAAAGTTAAAACTTACGTAGTTACATCAAGGAACAAGAAATAAAAGTTATTTTTAAATGGAAAATTCTGTGTTGCGTAGATTATAAAACTTTGGTAGTCCCAAATAGTTTTGTTTTCTTATCATGTCTTGGTTTAGAGAAGGAAATGACAAGGCAAAGTTACAGATCTTTTCCTGTTCGCTGTTTTAACTGTACGTTATTTTGTGTCCGGCGTTTGTTATTATTGCCATAGACATTTATATCAAGCGAGTTTATGGATAAAACGATGAGATAGGATACTAACTACGTAATGTTATTATGTTGATTAAATTATTATTTACACCCTGATATTTGTACGAAAATTTTATGTTCTCATTGCCGAATACGTAATTGCGGTAGCAAATTTTATGAAAACAAAATTGTCTACCATAATTTGTATGATGTAAATTATGTATAATATTTTATTCTCAACACAATAACATAGAATTTTTTTCTTTTTTAATAACGCCCGCGCTATTATAAAAGTGTTGTGTCGCGGGGGACTATACAAATTACGCCCAGAATCGAAACAAACATCTACGAATCACAAATATTTATTTCGTGTGGAAATCGAACTCATGTCACTCGACGCGGCAATATTAGTGGTGAGGTGACCCAACGCCACGGTGACAGTCATTGCAAGGAGACAAGTTTTATTATTCTTCTTTTGGCTAGTATTTAAAGATATAACGATATAACGATGCCTATTTTATGTAAAAGACAATAAAACCGCACGCGCACCAAAGGAAGCGCATCGTATAGCATACTTCTTAACTATGAAAATAATGCGAAAAGAAAACTGATATCGCAAACATGATTGTGTGAACTTCAACTTGATGCATATTAATCCACCACTTACTGCATTATAAGAGAAAGTGGTATACTAAATGACAGACAAATACCTCCATTAATATTAATGACATTAGCTTAAGTAAATGCTCCATTACTTTGAATGTGTTTTTCTTTGCCATCTCCCATAAAACTAAGACATTGGAAAAGTCGGCCAAGTAGTTAGAGATCATCGGAACATAAGTCAACATTGGTTTATAATAAGTGCCTACTTATACGAAGTTAATTACTTAAATGTTAAGAAAACTGTCTGTATTGTGGGCAAACTTTATAATCTTAAACAAAAATATTGATTTTAGCTTGTTTGTACTCGAGGTTTATTGATGTAGATTTAGTGGATACTGGATTAAAGTCAATATCTATGCTAAAATATTTTGTTAAATAAGATTCAAAGGATTTAAAACAGTGGATGGGTGGCAGAAAATTAAACTACTGATAAATTAATTGTGAACGCCGCGCCGGCAGAGAGAGGTAGCGAGAAATTGTAAGGAGCATCATATCTGCCCAATATGCCCACGACCGTTCTGACAAGAGCGTAACGACAAAGAAGAATTCATAGGTTGGTGAAGATGTTATTTACAAAAGTTCAAATAAATTATAGATATTTTTTATTTTATTTATAAAACTTTCAATTTTCAAAACTCCCGGAAAACTTTGCAGGTAAAACTACCAAATGACTGTACTTACTACATATTAAAAATATTCATTTTTATTTAATTAGTAACCAATTAAATAAACCAAACCTAGTACCCTACTACTAGGCCCACACAAAACACCTACTGGTCAAATTTCATCAAAATACATCGAGTTGTTCTTGAGTAAAATGCCTGTGACATACAATACGACAAGACGAAATTATAAGGGTTCTATTTTTCCATTTTGGTTCCAGAACCCTAAAAATCCAATGCCGATTTAGCTTGACTCACCTGTCGCCAAGGCCATTGTAACTAAACACTGAACAAATGAAGTAAACCGTATCAAATTTACAAAACCAATCAAAATTCCTTGAAAAAAACTACATCAGAACGAGATTCTAAATCCGGATCACAGAGCTATGCTAATTAATTTATTGTCGCGCCTCCCATACTTTCTGTATTATTCATGCCTTTTGTTATATGCGGATGTTAATTATTTATAAGCTATTTACGAATGGTGAAAGGGAAAGAGGACAGCTTGTGTGACCGTAAGTGCCGGAACTCGATGCTTTGTAGTGTTATTGAAGGGTGACAGGGATGTAGCCATATATCGGCTGCCGATAATTTCGATATCGAATGACTAGATCGAATATGTCTTCTTTCCATCCTATCGGAAAAAAACTTTTGATATCGAAGTGCACAAAATTTTTATGGAAGCATTGTAAATTTTTTTTAGCAGAATGGTCCTATGGTCGATTTCTGGTTATATAAAAAAACAATCACTCGTCATAAATACACACGTATTGGTCTCTGTTTCGATATTTGATATAAATTACACTTATTTCCTCGTACAATCTCCCCCTTATTACAAAACATGGATTAAGCATTAAACCAGGTTTAAATTGACAACTTTGACAATAAAACAATGGCTTATGTCAATTTAAACCTGGTTTAATATTTAGTCCATATTCTGCAACAAGGGGGTAAAAGTTTGCTGTAAGCCTGTGCCTGCACCTTTGTACATGGTTTATATGTAGGTGTATTTTAAAATTATTTTATGTTATTTTTTTGTGTAGTAAGTATAAAAGTAATAATAAAATTAAATGTTTAATAATAGATATTTTAAACCTATGAAAGAAACCGATATCGATACTTTCATTTATTTACATCCCTAAACGAAGAATATATAAATTATCTATGTTGTCCCCTTTGTAAGTATATATAATAGGCTCTTTGTTAATGAGACACTCAATAAAGAAATTAGTCTTTTATTGCTTGGCCTATATGCTCTTAGAGCGGGTCAATGGCAGTGAATGGTATCTGTAATATTGACAACGTGCCTTCTAGTGATCTGATGAAATACTACTACAACAACAAATTCTTTACATGCTAGATATCAAGCGAACTGCCTCTGCGCAGCGATTGTGTATAACTGTATACGGTTGCAGTTTCTGAGATCTCGTGTTCGATCCCTGGGTCAACAATATACAATAACAAATATTTGTATGTTTGCAAATCTTTGTTTCGGAGTTTGGTATATATTCAGAAAAATAATATATGTATGACTAGATCCCATAACAGAAGCTTATATTAGATTACTTTAGGTTAGATGGCGCTGTGGGTAACATTTGTCATTAAAGGCCCTAGTGTGCAAACCTAGGTTACGATCCCCATATAGGAATTGTTATTTCCAATAGTTACTCCTAGTCTGGATGTTCTTTGAGTCCGTTAATTTTATGTGTCAAGCCCTGTGTATTTCTAGTTCTGAAAGTTATAATAATATTAAAAACTGGGTGATATTATAAAGTATGTGGTCCATTCAGTCCATTATGACAAAAGTGGAACTTTTAAATTACATTATTATGCCCAAAAACGGCACTTCATTCACTGGAAACGTCAAAATATTTATTCACACAATACTACATCCATCATAAAAGCATAATATTGACAATAAAAAGCATACTATATTACAAAAAATTAAAGAAACACAAAGCTATAGATCATAAAAATTACTTTGTAAGAAGCATTCCAGTTCAGTTTGTTGTATCGAATGCGTGCGCCTACGCACTTGGAGTAAAAGTTGCTTTCCAAACGCAATTGTGTAGCGTGATGAGCTCAAAAAAGTGCCTGCACTTTAAGGAAAGAATTTAATAAATATTCTTTCATTCTATTCAAAATGTACAAGGAATTCATTCGATTTACTCATTGAACGATATGCAGGTTTTTTCTGAGAATGCGAAGTTTGTTTAAAATTTTAACATTATTTCTGGATTAAATTAAATTTATCATAAAACAGTATCATTCAGTTTGACATTTTGAAGTAAAAAAAAATAATTTTACCACAAAAGTCAAACTCCCTAAAAATATTCCAAAACATTTAAACAAACCTAGCGCTAAACAAAAACACTAGACCAATTTCTCATTTAAATTAGTTACATTTATGGAAAAAATATCCATAAAACATGCCATTTTCTTCTTACCCGCAAATTAGCTCCAACCATAAGTGTGCAGAATCAATTAGTTGATAGTCAATGTGACCGTGTAAGACTAATACACCGCATAATAAGCATCGCCTCGCTCAACCCACTTGCTTATTAACTAAACAAATTGTAATTAAATACTTCACTACTGTTTAATTTATACGCCATTGATCTTAAGGTTAAGTAATTAGGTAGATTATAATACGTAGGCGTCGAATATTTAGAGGTTTTGTTAGGTGTGAATTTATTTTGAATTCCTAAATTTTGAAGCGTGACTGGATTTGAATAAGGTTTTGTGACCTTTTAACTGATTCAACCGATTAAAATAGTTAGAACTGATTATATTAAGCAGTTCTAGTGTTCTACAGCTGTCTATAAGCCTAGTACGTCATGACATAAACTGATTACCATGTCGAATGTGTTAAGCCACATCAACACAAAATCCGAAATAAAGATTATTACAATATTTTATTCTACTGATTTGCATAAAATTCTATTCAAAATAGATTAAAGGGAACTGTCCGCAAGGACGGCAAAATAGTCGAAACTGACAAATGACTGTCAAAAATTATATAACAAGAATTTTATGCATCAAGTTCCTATATTTTATAATACGGATATCTATTTTATTTAAAAAATGTCACTTCAATGATTCAAAAAATATCTGGAATATTTCAATGTCCACTCAGTCTTTACATGAATTAGGCAGGCGCCATATATCTTAAGCAATCAAAGAACTATAGCTACCTGTAGTATTTCATAACATAATAATGTCGTAATACATAATTTTAAAATAAGGAAAATACTAAACAAAACTGTGATCAAGATAATAATATCGTTAATCCTATTTTTAGAAGCACACCGAGTTACTCACCCAAATTAAATCTAATTGTTTTATAAAGTTCTAGGAATATTCTGTTGTAAATGAGATAAGGGCGTGATATAAATAACATCTAGAAAATTAATTCAACTTAAGTATTGTTCATTTATTAAAATACTTTATGAATCACAGTACAAAGTTTAAAAGCGTATTTCTAATATAGATGTTTCTGTCAAAATATTTCCTACAAACATTCTCAGTATTAAGTTACAGGAAGTGTACAAAATGTTGTTCTCCGTTTGTCTTTTTAATTTTGTTCTGGGTTTTTTGTTCGCTTCTTTATTATTCATATCGGTAATATACGTGAAAAATTATCTTCATTTAATCAATCAATTGATGGTGAAAATTACATTAACGTCTGTGCAAAGGGTAGATGTTTGCGGATCTAAAGACTTTTACTAGACTGACTAGATTTATACTATTTACATATAATAGAAAATTAATTTTCTTGCACAAAGAATAAGCATTGCCATCCAACGTGGCAATGCTGCCAGCCTGCTCGGCACTTTTCCGGTAGACAGCGGCAGCGATGCGGAAGTATTTTATGATGCCATTTTTTAATTAGTTCTCCCTTTTTCTTAATTTTTTTTTTGTTGTACATAATTGTTTAGTTTTAATAGTACTTAGGTAATTTAATAAAGTTATTTTATAAAGTGTAAATATAAAAATGTATCTTAATTTTGTTTAATAAATACTATACTCGCACCAATATCATTATTTTGTTGATAGAAAATAAAAGTCTATTAAAATGGTATATATTCGAATAAAACCGAGGCTGTTCGCTATTATAGAAACAAATCACTCTTATAATTATGAAGATAAGCTCCAAATATCAACTTCCACTTAACACTCACTCAATAATTCATAGCCCTCCATATTAGGAGGTTGTGTTGATATGAGTGACAGATGAATTACACTGTTAAGTCACTACACTGGCACATGCTACATGTGTTGGTTTAGCAGAATAATGACATAATTACAATACTACATATTTGCATTCTTTACCTTCATGCCATGAGAAAGCGTAATTATTTTAGACTCACTTTCAAACAGACTTTCAAATCGAAAACCATTTTTTTAAATCCTTTATCCCTCTTTTTCCTATGACTGTCCTTTAGAGATGCGCGCGAGTTGACGACAAAATAGGTAAAATCAGAAAGTGTTAACTCGCGCGCACACGCGAGTTCTAAGCTCGCGAGTTTACGAATTAGTCGACAAATCGACATAAAAGCGTTATTAATTTATTAGATTCTAAAAAACTATCTATTTACATAATTACAAGTACTATTTACAAGGCTATAAATGGTATAATGTAAAAAAGCGTAATTGGGTTTTTCAGCCCTATCATTATCAGCATGGATACTAGAATTGTGTTTGGTAAATTCCAAAAGGTTCTCTCCCTATTACATTGGACGTAACAAAGCTAGCAAAGGTGTCTATCAACCTGCCATTGATGGGTCGACACCTTTTCCTTTAGGGTAAATTCAGGCTCAACAAAAGAATTACATTTTAGTACCTACAAAAAATAAAGTGCTTTCTTCTATTATTAACATTGCTATTCGTATTATCGTATGATCAACGCGACATATTATAGGTATTAAATAAGTATTCTTAAAATCAACATCAATGTTAAGGTCTACTTTTGAGTGCACCTGTATCAATTTTCCTGTTATGCATTCCTTATTATCTTCAAAAGACCCGCTACTATCAACCTCACCTTATAACGCAACTCGAACTGGAGTAATCACCACAGCACTAACGGTTCATTTAAATCGACTATAATACATATGCCATACATCATACGAAACCAAATCCCCATACATTGTAGTAGAATCGATCATGATAAATTTGTTTTTAAACCCCTCCCACGTGAACAAGTAGCTGAAATAAAAAATGTCTGTCTTTCTATATGTCTAGACGGTCTGTGGTAATGTGTGTTGCTTCACAAATGTTTGGCCCAATCATTGTTCTTATCCATTTTTGTTGTTAAACTGTTTAAAAAGTTGACACTACTGCAAGGCATTGTAGTTAGTGGCGATGCAGATAGCTCTAGTAATAGCAGTAATACACTCCTACTAAGGCCCCTATTAAGAGTAGGAGCTTTCTATACAAACAAACTGTAAATACTCACTACTGAATCTCCTGCCAGCCCAATTAACGCATAAGCAACCATTATAAACACCGAGCACACACAAAAATTCACAGCATAACTAAATCTATCATAAAATCCACATGAAATAAAAAAAATTGTATGTTCATATATTATTTCTAGATCGTTCAACATTAAAAAGGTTAGACAAACTTTTACGTTTTAGACATTTTAAAGTCAATCAACTTCAAATATTTGTCCAAACATTGGTTCCACACTCGTATGTAGATGGGTGTAACATGAGAGGCATCTACATCGTTCAAACAATGTGCTTCTACCCACATATAACAGTTATTGTTGCCGCCGAAACAAGCGACGGGTTCTTAATGTGCAAATAAAAAATTGTCTTGAATCATTTAATCTTGTTGGACATGGCTCGTGTAGACAGCCGTTAGAGTTCAAAAAGGAGTAGGCGGTTTATTTAGAACTTTTAATATTTATATGGGAACGATTTGTTATGGTATTATTATTATAATTATGAAAATTGCAGCTTGATATTTTTCAAAAAGGATTTTTTTATGTTTAGGTATAATATTTTCGTTTCTAATTAAACAAAAAAACTTATTGGATTTAATCTTCTGTCTAGAGTTAATATCAAGAAACTTATTAGTTGGCTTAAGACACTTTTGTTATTGGCACTACAAACAAAGCTATTCTCATATTTATTATTATTAACTTTTTATTAAAACCTAACTCAGGTTTTATACAATGACCGTAATTGTTGGTCGTACCTAATCTCTTATGTATGTGTATTATAAACAAGCTGTAAAGTTTCTTTTGAAATAAATAAATAAAAATGCAATAAAGAAAAGATGTAAATACTCGCGTTTAGAAAAATCGACAGCTCTGCGTAGCGTAGTAAAAACTAAATATCAATGAACCCACACCCCCATTGTCTTCTACGTATAAAATAATAAGTCTGACCATTTAAAAAAAAATAGCTTTCTTTCCAATTGTTAGTGTATCTAATTACTTTTTCTATAAAAGAGCAGTTGCAAACAAGTTTCTGTAGAGACATAAATGTTTACAGTGATATCTCGGCATTTGCTCTAACGATTTGAATGAAAATTTGTAGTTTGTTGAACTACTATTTTTCAAGTTTATTTGTGTAAGTATCTGCCATAGAAAACGTAAAATTTAACCAAAAAACAAGCGTCACTAGCGCCATCTCGTAAAATTATCAGGTACTTGCTTATGACACTGTTGTCAGGGGGCTACTCTGAATTTCGATATTCGAATGTTCGGTTTTGATGTCGCTGACAAATGTAAGGAAATTTTCAAACATTTCACAGCGACATCAAAACGAACATTCCAATTTCGAAATTCATAAGCCCCCAGTACAAAGTTAAGTCTCTTACCATTTTTTATAGAACCAAAATAGTGCGATTGTAAAACTACTCTTACTACACAGTTTAAAACAACAATTTCCTTGTTATGCGACCCTAATATGGTGGTGAAGTAGTAAATTTGATCTGCAATAACTCCTCTAGCGCCGTATTATTGTGTGATTTTACGATGCGGCGTCTTTACATCATACAATGTCTTTGTAACAAACTTTCTATAATGTCTAATAGCTGATTGGAAACCTAGTTTGGTACTACACTGAAATTATACGCAACTCTTGGATTCCTACTCATTTAATCGATATCACTCTCAAATGTTTGAAACTGACATTTTAGATACCAATATCGACTCCATCTAAGTCGATATCAATGTTCATAGTAGGCTCTCTAGATGCATAGAACAGTTGGCTTACAATGAAATATTTTTATTGCGTCAAGTAGTTGTGTTGGGGGTGAAATTCGTCTAGAATGTAAAGAACGAATTCGGAATTTAAATTTAATTTTTACGTCTTTTTCATTAACTTTCATGGTTTTAAGCAGTTACCTACAGCCTGTCATCTTGTTGTCTTGTCTCAAGTTTTTTTGTTTGGGACTCCTTCACGCCTTAACCGATCTTGATAAAATTTCACAAGACAGTCTATGAACTGTCACTTTTTACCAAGCTACCACGCGACCGGAACCACAGTATGCAGCTAGTATTTTATAAATTCCCTGTGCTAGCCTACCCTATTGACTGTTAGCGCAGCGTAGCGATTAAGGCGGTCGCTTTGACTATAAAATCAACATTCTGTGTTACGTGGGTTCGATTCCCAGACGAGACACTTATTTATATGACTCATAGATATTAAATTGTATGTTTGTTGACGGATATTAAATGTCGGTTAATTGTATGTTTGTAAAGTCCCCCGGAACAGAGGGTTGTACAGACGTTATCTATTTAAAATACTATTATTCGTTTCTCATGAAGAACTTAAGACCTCTACTAAGTCGTTTATTTATCAAACAAATTGAATGAACCAACCATTTGGTCCATTTGGTCAATGGTAATTTGGCAGTCATTAACAGATTATATTTCTGAGAACTCAGGTAGTTCAGAACTCTCATCATAATTAATTTAGCGTAAAATATTATGAGCTACCGACTGACAAGGTGCTTTGGTGGATGAATAGTCTCAGACTTTTTATAGTTTCTAAATGGAAGGTGATTGTCTAATAGGACTAAAATTTGTGAGTCATATTTCACTGGAATGAACAAGCACCTACATTCTACTGAGGTGATTAGTTCTGATAAGAGATAATAAATTGGATCAGATTTTAAAATAGGTGTATTAAATCATTCATATGCATCATCTTGCACATAGTTATGTCATTATTTTTACATAATTATGTGACATTTCAATTACAAATTCCATAATTTTCGGAACACTCGATGCGCGAGTTCGACTCGCACTCGGTTTTTCTTTAGATTATTCCAGTTATAATATATAATATTCTACCACATTCACACAGCGCCATCTTGTCCTAAATTAAGCAATTATATTTGCTTGTGTTATGGGTACTAAACAACTGATATACTACTTAGGTACCTACATACATTTTTTTTTGTAAATACATACATATTATAGATATATTACACCCAGACACAGAACAAACCTTCATGCTCATCACACAAAGATTTGTCCTGGGTGGGGATCGAACCCACGACCTCCGGCTTAGCAGTCAGTCTCACTAACCACTAGACCAACAGGCCAGTTAAATCCAGTGCATTCCAACGCTCGATTGGATGAATGGATTGGAACGCAACTGGAATACTGTGAACGGGCTGTTTTTACGTTAGTACGTACCTTCATGTAATTTTATAAACATAATATAGTGCGGGGAAATACCGCAGACAACTTATCATATGAAAATCAGAATAGGTTTTAAAAACGTTAGTTGAGTATATTTGTGAATCTAACAAGATTTGCGTCTTATTAGCGCAAATGAGAGCTTAGTACATTTATTATGTATGTCATATATATTTACTTGTTTAAAATATTTACTTTACGTTAACAGTGTTATTAGTCTGCAAACTGCAAGCCAAATATGTTAGATTTTTATTATTTGAAGAAGTTATATAATAACAGTTTTTATACCGGACAACAGTAGGTACATTGACTGGCCTGTTGGTCTAGTGGTTAGTGACCCTGACTGCTAAGCCGGAGGTCGTGGGTTCGATCCCCACCCAGGACAAATCTTTGTGTGATGAACATAATGGTTTGTTCTGTGTCTAGGTGTAATTTATCTATAATATGTATGTATTTACAAAAAAAAAATGTATTTAAGTAGTATATCAGTTGTTTAGTACTCATAACACAAGCCACCCGATCTCTGTTCTGTGACACAAGCAAATATAATTGCTTACTGTGGGACTAGATGGCGCTGTGTGAATGTGGTAGAATATTATTATTATTATATTATTATTATTAATCATGAGAAATTTTTTTTTAGATGGCAGAACCTAAACCTTAATAGGCAAGGCAACTAGAGGGATATCAATGTACGTAGGTACATTTAAACAAATTTTATGCATCTTCACTTATATTTCCACCACGCCATTCACTATTATATTAATGAGTAGCTGTGCCCGCGAATTCGTCCGCGTAGAATTAAACAAAAGCAACATTACTTTTTTATAATAATTTTAGAATTTTTCTAAACTAAAAGTAGCCTAAGTTACTCCTTATTTCTCTCATTTATTCATCTCCTTCTCTCAGCTATCCAAAATTGGTCCAACCGTTCCAGAGATTAGCCGGAACAAACAGACAGACAGACAAAAATTTTAAAAATGTTATTTTGGTATATGTAGTTTATACATTTATATGCATGTAGTAAAAAGTGGTTATTTTAATATTACTAACAGACACTCCAATTATATTTATTTGTATAGATTATTTAATACCATCCAAGGACAATAAAATTGTCCTTATTCAAGACATACATATTATGTATTTCCATCTTTATACAGAATGCTTATTAAGCAGTTGTTAACACTGGCGACAAATTGCAGTTTCTGTTGCTGTTCTTGCAAAACTGAAAATAACAATTTGCAAAGCAGCTAAAATAGGATATTCCTTTACCCGTATCACACTGTTTACACAAGAGATAATATCTATTTTATTATATACATTTGTATGCAAACTAAACTTATTAGCATCTTCGTCCCATATATTTATTATTTAGAGTTGACGACAACAATACGCCATCGTTTAGAACTACCAAAATCAATTTAGAATTCACTAACCCCAACAGATGTTTCGTTCATATTGTATTTTAATTCAAATGCCAAATTCTAATTAGTCACATCGGCAGCAAAAAACAATATGTATGTAAATATGAACGATTGAAGTTGAATACGATTTATTTACATTATAAAGTACCTCAGGTGGCGCAGCATAAATGTGTACGAGGCTCCAGGTTCGGGGCAAAATGCCCAAAACTGCATTTCTGTTTAAAAACTGTCAATATCAGCTCTGAGATTGCGCCCTATATATTCTATATAATAGGCTCGCACAAATAATGTGAAGGTGATACACTAACCTACCCCTTCAGCTCCCTAGATAGACGAGAAGAGACAAAAAAACGACAACTCGTGTGAACACCCGACTTCTACGAGTATTTAGGGCCACTACTCAACATCTATTAGCCGTAGCGTGATGTTATATAGCCTATAGTTTTCCTAAGTAAATCGGCGATTCAACACTTTTCTTTCACAAAATTCTATTCGAATTCGAATTGAATTTTTTTGAAATAAAAAAAAAACTCTTTAGCCTTATAATATAAGTATAGAAGTAACCACCGTAGTATATCCACAGTGATCTTGAATTAAATGTACTTACTTGACTTGTCAAACGCTTTTGATTGGTTATGCATCGTCCCAGACAGTTCTTGTTATTAATTAACCCATTGTGTCTACTTTTGGTTCGGCCAAACACATCAGTGGGTGGATCAGATCGGTCAAGGGTATAATTCGTCTATATACTACCAAAAACTTAACATGACCTTTAAAGCTGAAGACAAGGAACCATAAAAGTCAGTTATTCGTTCTTTATTACTCATATTATGGTGATACAAAGTTGAGAATATGTATATATGCCATTTTGAAATACAAATTTTGAAATTATCTAAGTTGTATTGTTGAAATGCCATAAAAGAAGGTGCTATATCTATTGTTATAATAAAATCTTTTTTGAATATCATAGTGTTTAAATTAATATAAAGTTTGTTAATTCGACAGTTTTATTGTTAGTTCAGTTGCTCGTAAAATCCAAAAAAGTAATAATTAAATTAAACATCTGTGCCCCTAGATGGCAGAGAAACTGGGAAATACAGTCATTTGATTTTATTTTTTACTAATAACAATATTATAATCATCATCTTGCACAACCTACTAAATCTTACAATTTGATATGAATCTCTCGTCACAATAAAATAAATATTAGCATATTGTTAATAATTCTAGTATAGATATTCAATAATAACATAATGTACTTACTTAGAAGTCAACATTCTGAATCAAAGTTATTATATATTATAAAAGAAATAAACAAGGTCTGTAATTTCTATTCACAGCTATATCTTACTTTTCTATCTAAACACATATCTTCTTTTATAAGAACCTAAAGCCTGACGCTAAAATTCACTTTGATAAATTGATATCTCGAGTCAACCACTAATCGATATCTCTAAAAACTATTGACCCGTAAAATGTAAATTAATCTGGTAATCAAGAATTATCTATTTGACATCAAACAATGTGACATTCCATAGATCTTGACACGTCTCCGTGACTTTTTCAACAAACTGTATGTTCAAACACTTGATGTTGCCAAATATTTTTGCATCTCCAGTTTATAACATTAATAAGCGGCTCACGTAAGACCCACTTTTAGTTATTGAATAATCTATTTGAGTGGATATTTGCATATAACTTTTGAGGTTAGAAAAATACACGTGTATCGTTCAATTACTTTGATTTCAGAGTTAGTTTATTAGTCGCACGTCACGTCGTGACTTGTTGGTAAGCTTCCGAAATCACCCTCGTTCACTTCCTCAATAGATATAAAGTTATCTCAGAATTATACTATTAATACCTTAAGGACATAATATTTTGCATCAGATCAATCTTCAAAGACAACAGGCCTATTGAATAAAATAAAATTGGTTCCGTAATAATCACATTCATGTTATATCGCTTAACATAAATACTATCACAATATTAGATTCACTTATTACTAAAAACGCACTCCCAAACAGTCGGAAGCACATTTCAGAGTTACTTTGCTGTGTGAACGAACTTTATCTGTCTTATCGAAGAGCACTTACTGTAATCTGCCGATGAGAATTTATTTCTACGCCAACAACTAGCAACAGAATATTAATGTAACTATAATGTCAAATATATTCCAACTAATTACCTTTCTTCACGAATTCTGGTAGTTTTTAGTTAATCTCGGTTGCGTGCTTGTTAATGTTACTATTGTAAGACTGGCTATCGTTAATGACAATAATAATAAGAAACATGTATTCAAAGAGGTTGAAGTTGACAAAGGAACAGTGGAAACAAGACATGTAAACCGCGTCATAAATCGAACGGCAACTAGCCCGTACTAGCCACTCCTGCGCAGCTGAAGAATTTAACGTAATGTATTGACTAGTTTTATGTCCTTTACATAGATGAGCGTAAGAAGACGCGGGTAGGACGGTAATGATCGTAAACATACTCATTACCATTTAGAAGTCTGTTTGGTTGAAGCTAATTTTGTATTAAATTTGGTATTAAACTCCAATGATAAGTAATTTTGCTTTATATAACAAAATGTTGGTTCAGAAGATATATTTGACAAAATATTTACGACATATGTTTTACATAATTTATTAAGAACTATTCTTCTACATTTGCTCACTATTTGTGTACTAATACGTACATAATTTTTAAATCACATCAAATCTTCAATAAACCTAAAAAAGAACATTATGATAATTAAGAATAGAATAAATAAAGAATACTCACGTGTATACAGTTAGTAGCATCCAGCACTGAAGTCGCGCGCTGGGAAGCCACGTGACGTAGCGACCTGTCAGCGCACAGTCGATCCAAGATGCAATATAACGCATACCACCGCAGTGGCGACTCCGACCTAGCCTCCGACAGACCTTTACAACTGGTAACTAACTATTCAACTCAATTATGTTACTCTGACTAGTTTAGTTTCAAAACAAACGTCTTATCTAATTTTCAACTTCGATTTTTGGACTAAATGGCCGAATTGGAGAAAGTTTGTTTTATAATCATCTACTTATCTATGCACCGGCTGTCGTCAGCCGAGCTGAAACTGATGTCTGTCGGGGCACAAGAGGAGAACGCTGAGGTTACTCTTCTTAGAGCACACCCCAGCATCTTTGTTTTCCGACCGTTTTAAAAATAAGGTCGGTATTTAAATAAAAATGATCAAAAGTCTCCTAGCAGCGTGCCGGTCGTATACGTCATTTCCATATTGTTCCTGTAACAAAAGAAATGAAGCGTTAAACATTTTATTGCACCTGATCAATATACAAACATTCGATTCAATTTGATCGAACAAAACACTGGAAACCACCCAAAGTTGGTCAAGAGATGGCTTTCAAGGTAGGGTCATAAATAAATCGCACCTTCACACAAGCCCCGAGTCCCTTTTGTTTAAACGCTACCAAGCATACAAAAAAGTATTTTTCTTGCAAGCTGAACTAAAAAAACTGAACTGACCGAGAATTGTGCAATATCACAACAGAAAATCATTAAACAATGCCTCTGCCAGGAATTGAGGTGTTTATTATATCGGTCCACGTTCTTCGTTCCGAGTCATTCTGCAAAAAAAAACAAGAATCTCAGGTAAACTGTTAGTGAGTTTTTTTTGCAGCCAGTAACTTATTATGCGGGATTTATGTCACTTTTTGTTGCGTCCGAGCTAATTATTGTTATCTGCTTTCTGCTTTACCATAGAGTTTCTATAGAGCAATAATGGGCCACTAATTCTCCTAACACCTCCGGAGTTAAAGCGTCAATCTCTCGGCGGACGGTCCTATTGTGCGACTGGACAAAGCCACCCGCAATTCCTACCGTGCCCTTAACGTTTTTATTATTTGCATTGTGGATATCTCATTCAGCTTCATCTCGAGATACCTTTACGACTTTAGCGAAAATTTTCTCGCTGTTTCATCTCAATACATAGGTTGTGGGTGTCAAACGCTAATGACCGTATCGCTGACTCATCGAATCTTCCGCTAATGGTCTAACAAAAGGATTGCAAATTAAATCGGTCGGCGTACGTCGTGTGGCAAAGGGAAAAAACGGAACAATAAAATATCGAATTTAGAACAGGCAATCCGGGCGCGGGGCTTATTATTTTAGCCAACAAAGTAGAAAACCATTTACAATAAATCATTTTGAATGCTTTCTTGGTTCCCATGCGTCGGCTGGGCGACGCAAAGGGTGATTTCTGTCTGAGTGTACATAAATAAAGGTGAAGGTTCCCAGTGCGGATCCCAGGTACTTTTAGTTTGAAGCTGAGTACACAAACATTGTGTTACTGGAAATGACTTGCGTGACAACTACTGTTGTACGAGTTTACCGTGTAAGTTGTCGGGCTTCTTTACACCTACAATTACACTGGTTTTTAGATTAAACATGAAGTCCCGCTAAATACATCGACAACGTGCTTACGTTGCTTAGTTTCTAATCCATTTTTTTTTTTGTTTTAATTAACAGAAATGTAGCCTGATCAATAAATTTTATCACGAAAAATGTAATCAAGACGATGAATTTAATTTCTGGACACATTGACCTTGTACCTACTACTGAACCGATCATCATTAGTTTTACATGTTTATGATCTAAGCTTTCAGCTCTCTTTAATAGAAGAAATAAGACTCTTGTCCAACAGTGGCATGAAACTGGGGAGCTATTATAATTTTCAATTTATCTGTAATTCTATACAAATAATAATATTATAAAGCTGAAATTTTTATTTGTTTCGTTGAATGCAGGAACTACTAGTCCGATTTGAAAAATCTTTTACTGTTGGATAGCCCATTTATCGGGGTTTAAGCAGTGGCCAAATAAAAAACGATGGGAGCGAAGCCAAGTGCGTCTTCTAGTTCGTTTATATAACACTAGATGTCACGCGGGGCTTCGCTGATAAATTGGCTATCCAACACTAAAAGAATTTTCCAAATCGGACAATTAGTTTCTGAGATCTTAGCGTTCCACCAAACAAACAAAGTCTTCAGCTTTAAAATATTAGTATAGATAAACGAACGTTCATTATAATCAATTCGATGTTCATTTATCAACCAAATAAACACAAAAGCTTTACTTTAAAAACTTGGCTCATTGAAACTCGATACAATATCCAAATAAATCACATTTCTAGCTACTAATATATCCTCGTGTGTTCGCCACAGTTGTGGCGTGACGACCGCACTATAGATTGTTGCGCCTGCACATGCATGTTTGCCGAACGATTAGACGCAATGCGTTGCGTGCACATGCATCGCATGCATTATGCACGCATTACTTGCACGCGTTGCATGCATTGTACGTCACCGTAATGAAAGAACCAACAGCTTTCTGTACACATCGTTTAAACAATTGTGTCTACGTATTTTATTTTGACAGTTGTCTGTTTAATAAAGGGTCTGCTTCGAATATCGACATTCGACTTGGTCGACGTCGATGTCAATTGTTTGAAAACTTAAACATTTATTTGACAAAAAACATAATCGAATTCCAAGTAGACCCTTTGCGTTCAAATTTAAATCTGTCAACACATATAACATGCTAAGGAGTTTTAACCCTTATAAATATTCGTGCCAACATTAAATATATTTAATGAATTAAATATATTTTATAAATAACCAGAAAAATCTAGTAAATATAATCCGAAAAATCTATAAAATATAATCATAAAAGCAGGTAGCCAGAGCCTTATTAATAAATATTTTATTACTCGACGCCCGTATACAAAACAAAATGTATGCAATATTGAATAACCTAATTATATTAACAAAGCGACAAACAATGTGTGGGTGGTCCTTTACACGTTTTGTCGTGTTACCAATACAAATAATATAAAAGAAACGACACTCAATACTTTGGATTGTTTTAAGGGCTAAAACATACAATACGAGGAATCTACTAAAATAATATCGGCATTGCTTACGTACTTAAGTAAATTTTTTTTTTAAATGAATGAATTTATTTATTTTCTCCACAAAGGTAAATAGACAATCTTATCTTAGGTCTAAGGCTCGGCGCAAACTGGCCACCGACCACAACCACCGGTGTATCACCAGGCTCTTTCAATTGGTTATGACGGTGGAGTTCGGATTTTGCTTAACCTTTATTTCTAAATTGTCATTTTTTAAAGATTTATTATTAAAGGGCTTATTTTTCAAATTGCAAATTATATAATTTAGTCCTTTTATCAACATACATGCTACGCCCCATGGTTTTACACCGAAGTTTATCAAAATTAGGCCAGCCGTTTGAGTGTAAAGAAGTAACAAACATACACACTTACAAACTTTTGTCTTTATAATATTATTTCGTGATTTATCATTTACCAACGTCATTTTTAGAAAGATAAATAATATATATCATTTAGTTCAATTCCTAGCACTATAGCGTATCCGTTCATCTTATAGTCAGTGACGTAATGCAACTTCCACACCAACAAAACACGTAAGATGCAAATTGGATGATCTTTACTTCCCGCAAATACTTCCCGGGAAGCTATTCTAGAAGTTACTAGGTATATGATTGCACTAAAATTCATCACTCGATGATAAGGCACAGACTCCTAGTCTGTATGAAAAAATTAAAACATTTGACAGCGATATCAAATTCAACCAATCGAATATGCAAATACTGTAAATACAATGTGGTTACCGCTGCTTGATCAATACAATTTTTATAATAGGTAAATCGATTTTCATAAACATAATTAGGTACTTATATCGATTTTCATAATAAATGCTAAAGAGCGATTATGTCAGTTTACCTACATATCTGTAACACAGTCACCGAGCCCATAGAGAAAACTAGTGAAAGTTGATAGATGAAAAAAAATTACAATGTCCACCTTTTTCGTAGAGACCACCTTGAATTAACCATTAAATTAAATAAAAACAAAAGATTTCCTATCATAAATAATCAAACTATACCAAACAACAGACGCCGATCTTATTTTTATTATAATAAACTTATGTTACAAAAATGTCTCGCAAAATTACTTTTTGACCAAATCGAGAACATTTTATTTTAATAACTATGTATTACCTATTATTAATATATTTTCGAATGACGTTAAACAATATATTGTCTCGTTAGCTACGACATAGTCTATATATGTCAGTAAGCATATAATTTATGTGTCTGATTGTCTGTTTTGGAAGTAATTTCTCGATCATGCGAGGATTCGTGAATTCATTATGCCATATAAGCGTTTACTTAAACGATAAGCGATCGAACGATTAACGATATTTTGTTTTGACTCCTGCTTGACTTTTATGTTGTTATGAGGGGCGCATAAATACCTATGTATTTGTAAATTAAATTTTGATTATACTAAGGGCATGATGCATGGGCGGTCGATTGAAAGTAAGCACGGATATGCCAAACATGAGCGTACATATACGAGCGTATAAGCCGCCATGCGATAGTATGAATACGCTATAAAAGAACATTATGCGAGTATGACTACTACGTAGAGTATTGTTCATACTACCAATATGACACAATGAAAATTTTTATTACAACAGAGAAATAGGATCGGTCAAGGTTCCACTTGTATCATAGCGGACATTTCTAAAATTTCTAGAAAACGCACTCTATAATCATCCGTTTCCATACAAATAAATGTTTATTTAAATATTCAACTGTATATTGAAAATATTAGTGTTTTCAATGTACAATTGAATATTGCTGTACTAATTTTTTTACTATCTGCTCAAACATTAAAAACCGGTTCAGAGCATGTCGGACTATGCTCAATGTAGGGTTCAGCAGTAAAAGAGCGTATTTTCATAGCGCTTATGCTCTTTTGATGAGAAGCGCAGTTTTTTGGCAATAACTGAAAAACGATTGAATGAAAAAGCGATGGTGGCTGAATGGATAAGGGACCGGCGGGCGTGCAAATCACGCGGTCCGAGTTCGATCCCGACCGGCAGTACCAATGTGGATTCCACTTTGTGGAATCTATATGTACTAGTCAAGTGACTTACCATCTGCTAAAGGTGAAGGAAAACATCGTGAGGGAACCCACATACCCTAAAAGAAATTCTATGAGTATGTCTGACCCACCAACCCGCACTAGACCAGCGTGAGTGGATTATGGCCTAAAACCTCTCAGCTCTCTAGTTAGAGAGGAGACCCGAGCAGTGGGATTTAATGGGTTGCTAATGAAGGAAGAAACGAAAAACGATTTATCCGATCAGGTTCAAAATAATTTTCATTGGAAGAATTTTTTTGTCATTTAGGCTACGGAATCCTAAAAAATGTGCGCTCTCTTGTAAAACTTCGAAGTATACAAGATAACCGCCACCTATCAAACTGAACTAGGTATTATTTATTTATTTTATGTCAAGTATTTTCATATTATCCACCATGCCTGTACCGTTACATAAAACAGGTAATCTGTTTATCAAACTGTCTAACCATTAAAGATGCTAACAAGTAAATAAGTACCTAAGTGTCCATATACGACTACATAGCGATTTGCTTAACAAATTCTCAGCATGTTTTACAACTGTAATGTCTTAGCTAAACTCCGCGTTGTAGTTTTAAAACATCCCACGGTCAATATAAATCCAGCATAAGATGAGATTTGTCTACCTAGAAATTTAGATCTTCTACTTATTATTCTAAGGTTTAAATTTGCCCTCTATTGATTTTTAACATAATACTCTTTTCGACTGATAGTGCGATATACGATAGATGATGAACAAATAATATTAAGAATGTAGACGAGGATTCATCATCATCATTTCTACTCAAAAACGTCCCACTGCTGGACACGGGTCTCCTACAAAGAACGAGGAGAGAATTTAGCCTACTAATACCACACTGGCCAGACGGGGACGGGGTTTATTTCGAATTTTCCTTTTCTTGCAGTGCCTTTAGTCGCCTTTTCCGACTCCCAAGGGTAGAGATGGACTAGTGACATTGTGTATTCTTAATCCTTTACTACACGGATTAGACTTAAACCTGGTTGCTGGTCCTAAATAATGTAAGAAGGTTTAGAAAAGAAGAAGAATGATTACAATGTTTTTATAAAAGTCATACATCATACTGATAGAAGCGTGATTACAACTTAATCAGTCTAATGAACTCTAGATCTCAAATTAACTCCTTCATCAGCAATCCATTAAGTCCCACTGCTGGGCTCGGGTCTCCTCTCCTCTATCTTGAGAGCTGAGAGGGTAGGCCATAATCCACTCGCGCTGCGGGTTGGTGGATCAGACATACTCACAGAATTTCTTCTACGGTATGTCGGTTTCCTCACGCTGTTTTCCTTCACCTTTAGCAGATGGTAAGTCACTTGACTAGTACATATAAATTCCACAATGTGGAATCCACATTGGTATGCCGGTCGGGATCGAACTCAGACCGCGTGATTTGCACGCCGGTCTCTTATCCATTCAGCCACCATCGCTTATTCAATTGTATAATTAACTCCTTACTACTTATATTATCACTAATGTCTAGTAAAAACATGAAACCATACTAAGGTATTGCTATTCTCGCTTCAATCTTCTATAAGAAGGTATTTCCTTGGCCAAACTAAGAAAAATATCTCTGTACCTTACTACTCGTATTCTACATAACGCCGACCACCTTATTTACGTAAAGAAAATCGATATAAGAATAATATACACCCCAAAACAAATAAAAACAAGGGATGGAAATACAAGACGAATTGTATAATATTTTTCACTAGATAGATTACACGACACGTGTAAGCGGACACAACACAATTCCATCTAGTTTTTGTACCGAAAACAACCATCAATCTAACGTACCACAAAAATATCCGCACAATAATAAATCACCAGACATTTCTCAATCGACGTTTTATACTAAAACGTACGGAAGTCACCAGTTAGTCGGGACTGTTTACTAGGATTTAGGCACTACTACGGATCTCGAATTCACTTTAATGTCACTACTTTGGACGACTTTCAACATCAAATTCTTGTAAGTCAAAGTTCAAACTTAAACCTATGGAAATAATCCAAAATTGAAGTAATGCTTTATGCTTATCTTTTAAGTTGAATAATATTGTGAATTTTGAAGATATTTTATGTTTTTGTTAAACATATAAACATTGAATAAATCAACGATATATTCTTTCAAAATTACAACCTATCTATTTTTAAATCGAGAATTGCCATCGACACCGCCTTTACTCTTTCATATACCTATCATGGGCCTAAACTTACCAGATGTCAAAAATATCTCAAAGTCTTTAAACAAACTTTTTAAAATATAGTTATACCTTTGAAACCGCCAGAACAATGACATTGAAATATAATCGACATGTTATTTCATCAGTGTAAGTATCATTTGCTTTCTGTTATTGCCCGGCTATATCGTAAATGAAAATTTAATGGCCGGTGAAACAAAATACCGATGCATTTAAGCTAATATGGAACTCTAACCGCCAAACGAATTTAATGTTTCCGAAAGTATTTTAAATAATATGGATGGAGGACTTAGCACCAATAAATTTGAGATGTATAGCGTGAGCGATATATTATAGTAAATCTAGAATTATATTCCAAAACATTACGACTTTTATATATACTCATAAAACAAATCAATGACTATGAACACGGCAGATAAACACCCACTACACTTAGAAACTAGAATCATGAAATTTGGAACATAAAATCTTTGAGACGCGTCGTATTTAAATCCATTAAAAATATTTTGCGAAAATTAACCACGTAACAAATTGGAACGGTTAGAATCCAATGAAAAGTTAGAGTATTTACAAATAATTTACTAAATCGAACAAAATAAATGTAAGAAGAAATTTTGTACTACAAAATAATACTGAAAAGTGCATCAGTAACATAAAATAAATTTACAATCGAGTTATAAGAGTAAGTGCCAACACACACGAGTCCAAAAATACGCACGTACGGTGCAAAGTGAATAACGTATTCGGAAATTGTGTACGTCGTCGTGTCGTCGCCGAGTTCAAATGACATGAATAGTGCAACGAACGAGTTCAATGGTGAAAATTCATATATAAAAGACCGCTTACAAATGGAAATTGATGCTTTTAGTTTAAAACTGTTACAAAGTCATTCTTGAATTAGAAGTTAATAATATGTACCTATATGTTACTGTTCAGCACTGGCTGATAAGTGTCAAAAAGGTGTAAATTGTGATTCAGAAAGGCTAAACAGTAGTGAAACAGCCGGTTGTTAATCAAAATAAATGAATGTAAAAGGTATTTTAATAGACTATGAAAAGTAGATCTAGATGGAGTGTTAAAATGTTTCAAATTTAATCGTAATAAGCATAATATTCAAGTTAATGAAGTTGCACGTCAAAAACAAAAGACGCACATTAATTTTTCGACGCAAAACCAAAAGATATATTGTTCCGCTAATTGCACACAGAGTAAACATAAAATACAAATACACATATCAGTAAATACACGCGTATGGAACAAAATGAACAACTAAAGTATTCGGAAATTGTCGAACGTCGCCGACTTCGAACGAAATGCTGAGTGCAACGAACGTTTTAGGTCATGTACATACGGGCGATTTAACACGCCAAATTGCGATACGTGAAATCGTATTTTCCCAATAGTTTGGATTGAGATTGCGTTGTGTGTACTTAAATTAGATTTTCTTGGGAAAACAAAGAATAGAATAGAAACAATTGTTGTTTACTGTTTACGGTACGCAAACTTTTCTGTACTATCGTTTTGAACTCTATTTAGGTTTTTGCATGTGTCTTAACCAAACCAATTCGATTTAAATTAGTTACTTCATTGACTACAATTTAGTACATTTAAAATATCATATAGCTCACACCTTTTTCCCCGAAGGGGTAGGCAGAGGTGTTTCACACCCATATTTCGCCAGCTATGTTTGGTCCCATGAAATACGGGGCGAGCCTATTGTCATCTACCGTAAAATATCTTAATGAATATTTGGTTTTATGCACATACAAATATTCAGGCAAATTATTAAATTTTATCAACTATAGATATAAGTGAATTATTGATTGAAAATGTTGCTACAAATAAGAGTTTAACAACAGTTGGAAATTGCGTTATTATTTTATCATTAATTTGACATAACACGAAACAAACATCGGAAAATCTATATAACAGAAATATAAACAAATTGAAACAAAAATCCTGTATTTTGTCCAAATTGCCTCAATACATTATTTACCATAAAACATTTATTTCAAAAGTAACTAGACACTACTTGAATCAACCACAAACATGAAAAGCCATTAATAATGAACCAACAACAAAAGCTGATTTAAGAAAAATCCTTTACATTTCGAGAGGAAACTTTGACTTCACTTTATAGCTTTCTCTTCTAAACGTATAAATTATCATATGAAAACATACACTATGTTGAAACCAAAGTACATTATAGTACTCTAACAAAGAGCTATCGAAGACAACATTCAGTTTCAGACACAATTTGTCAATACATTTAGTCAAGCTGTTTCGTATGATAAATAAGAAAACTCAAGGAATAGGGTGCTTTAAAATATACAGTTAACAACTTGATGTTTTGGTGAAAGTACGAATAGAACTAGATGCTGGTTGCATTTCATGAATATAATGAAATACTAAGTACTGTTTTTGACCTTATTTACACAATTTATATACTTACGAGGAGTGTTATGGTTTCCATGCATTATTTTGATATCTATAGATTACTTGTGGTAAATCTGACGTCATGGCAGAACTTCAACCAGTCATAAAATTTAAATTACATACGCCAGGGCATGTCAAATGTTAATATTTACTGTAAGATAAAAAATTTATATGTAGTATTGAAATTTTTTTATTACAATTTGTCACTAAAAAAATGCGTAATAGGTACAAGAGATTGATTTCAAAAAAGTTAATCAACTCGCTTAGTCCGTTTTTTTTTTTCATACCACGACGCGCGATTTGGCAATCAGGCATTTGGCTCGATGATGGTAAGCGATTACCGCAACGCTTGCATTACGAGCGCCTTATCAACCCATCAAAAACCTGTTCACTGTTACACAAAAATGTCAATGTGCAAAGTGAGTTTTCTAACTACCGTAATACGCATTTACCAAACTAAACACGACTAAGTAAGTTCTTTTCATATTTACGAGACTTGCCCGGTTCTGTGACACAGTAAGATTTACAGGACAACAATGAACAAAACCCATTGTCCCCTCTACACTTCAGTATGTCACTTGATCATGAGGTTAGCGGTCAAGTCTGCAGTGACATGTGAATATAAAGCAACAGTGTTGGGCAAACTAGTATTTATGCATGTTTCTTTTAACAGTGAAAAAGTAACATAAAGGAACTGAAGCTACTCGGAATTTCAACTTTGTCACTAATATTTGAAAATTTTTATGATCACTTTCATTTTCAAACATTTGCGAACGATCCAAATCGACTATATTTAAATTCCATACGTGTATTATAAACGACATAAAAAGCCAAAAAACTATTTTGTCGTTCCAAATTATTTTAACGTACAACTAAAACAAAAATAAAACGTCACACCACTGAATCACAAAGAACTACCTAAACATAAGTTTTATTTTGTGGAAATAACATCCCAGATATATTTGGCGGTACCTACATAATAATGTTTATATGCTTTGAAAGTTTCCAACTCGTAGATGCAGTTTCCTAGATACGGTTTCGCTACAGTCGCGTTGCAAACAGCTATCTACGAAGTTATTCTTACAAGTCAATAACACCGTTCTTTTAAAATATATGGGATAGCGACTTTAATATCCATTCCAAGTTGTTCCTGTGTACTATATACGATCTTTGAACAACATCTTACCTGAGACATATTGTACTGAATCGTGTATTTTTAGTCTTAAAGAACGTTGGAACTTTTTGAGAAATTGGCTGAATTTGTAACGTGACAAGGATGAATGGGCAATTACTTATGCCACCGGTATATCTAAATAATTTATTGAAGTTTGTTCAGATTCCAATATCGAATTATTGAAAAGAAGTGTCTAAAATAGAGCTTATTACTTCTATATGTATGTCCAAATGGTGGCCGAATGGATAAGTGGTCGGCATGCAAATCATGCGATCCGAGTTCGATTCAGACCGGCAGTACCAATTTGATTTCACCTTGTGAATTTTTTATACGTACTAGTCATGTGACTAATCATCTGCTAACTGTGAAGTAAAACATCTTCAAGAAACCCACTTACCTACTTTAAAAGAGATTCTATGGGTTCTTCTGATCCACCAACCTGTATTGAGGATCATATATTATGAAGATTATGATCTAAAACAGTCTAAAACCCTCTCAGCTCTCTAGATAGAGGAGAGCAAACCCTTGCCCATCAGTGGGACATGTATGGGTTACTTTATATTACGAATAAAGATTATAATTATGTTTACCCGTATGGACGTACACACGTCGTCAGTTCAATAGCTCTCATGAAAACTAAAAAAAAAATCTACTTACAATATTAGAGCTTAACTTTAGCTTAATATAATATACTGCAGTAGGTACTAGAGACATATCAAATCAATCAAAGAAACGAGACAAATCAATTTATGAAAACAAAGCGCCAACTCATCGCTCAACATTTTTATGTCAAACCTACAAAAACACGAGATTTATTCCCGTTTTATTGTTCATGTATGTGGCATTACTAACAAATATAATATTTGTATGACGCAGCTATACCTTGTGCGGAACCACCCCACGTCTTACGTAACTATTTTTTTCATATCATTGCTGCTGGTTTCAATAAAACAGCTAAGCATCCAAAGAAAGTAGGTCAAAATATTTTTATTACTTTATGGGAATAATATTTTAACTATCACCCGAGAAAACCTTGAGAAATATACAAAAACAATAATATTCGAATAATATAAAATAAAATAAAAGCGATGGTGGCTGAATGGATAAGAACCGGCGTGCTAAACACGCTATCCGAGTTCGATTCCGACCAGCAGTACCAATGTGGATTTCACTTTGTGAAATTTATATGTACTAGTCATGTGACTGACCATCTGCTATCGGTGACGGAAAACATCTTGAGGAAACCCACATACACTAGAAGAAATTCTAAGTGTATGTCTGATCCACCAACCCGCATTAGGCCAGCGTGTGTGGATTACGGCCTAAAACCCTCTCAGCTCTCAGAATAGAGGACAGGAGACCCGAGCAGTGGGACAATAATGGGTTGCTGATGAATAATATTCATCTAAGTGTTCGATTTAATAGAAATAAGTTCTAGTTAATTTCAAAATATTCTTATGTCCCCAATCACCTCTAAGTAAAGTCCTTGGACTTTGAAACGACGTAAAACGTAGCTTGTTCAAGCAATTTTGACTCGAGAATATTCTAATTCGGTTTTCATCGATATGATTAATAACTCTTAAATTTTGTTCGATTGGAGTTAAATCACTTCATAATAAGTGAGACCTTAACTATTTTTAACAACACATATAACTCTAAAAGACAACCACCCTACGAAAGACTAAGACGAAATAGCATAATATTTTCTTTCTGATAAAATAGAATTTTAGAGATCCTTGCAGAATGTTGTAAGTACATAGCATTTTGTATTGTTTTTCTCTCAAAGCGTAGTAAGAAAAAGGTAATGTTTTGAGCTAGCGTGTGAAGGTTTGGTAACGGACTAAGAATACAATGTGCCACAACTCCTGTTCTCCCCTTCCTTCCCCCTTGAATCCCTTGAATGTAGTAAGAGACAGTAAAGTGAACAAATCGCAATACTTTTGTATATAGAAAGGAAAACGTGATATTAAAACCCTGTACCAAGCCATATAACAGTAGTTTTATAACAGTTGTCAACTATGCAGCTATCGTGAAAAAACAACTGGTACCGGGCCCAACAGTGCAAGATAACGAGTAATAAGTAACTCGTTTAGTAGTTTAGCAGAAAATCACTTCACATGAATTTTATTCGTAGCCTCGTAACTACTAAACCAACTGCTACGAGACTCCGGGGGCGATTTGTAAATATAAAAACTTTGAAGAAATTCTATGTACTAATAACGAAAATATAATACTAAAAAAAATATAATAATAATATCAAAAAAATATATAAAAAAAATCATGTTCGTACGGAAACCTTAGTGCGCGAGTCCGACTGGTACGGTGGTGGCTCAGTATGAGCAGGGGTTATGTTATGTGCCCTACCTCTTTTAATTTTTTTTATATTATATTCTGGATTCCTACATTCCAGCTTATTTTTCGAATAAAATACTTATTATTTTAGTTATAAATTCAAGATATAAATTCTGCAGATTGTTCTTTAATAACTTCACTATAATTTTCATGAATAACAAGTACACTAACATTATAAAGCTGAAGAATTTTTTGTTTGATTGAACGCGCTAACATCAGTGTTGGATAGGCTATAGGTTATATAATATCACGCTACGGCCTATAGGAGCTGAGCAGTAGCCAAACAAAAAAAACGGGAGCAAAACCCCGCGCGACATCAAGTAGATAATATTTCATCATCAGCAACCAATTAAGTCCCACTGTTGGGCTCGGGTCTCCTCTAACTAGAGAGCTAAGAGGGTTAAGGCCATAATCCACTCACGCTGGTCTAGTGCGGGTTGGTGGATCAGACATACTCATAGAACTTTTTCTAGGGTATGTGGGTTTCCTCACGATGTTTTCATTCACCGTTAGCAGATGGTAAGTCACTTGACTTGTACATATAAATTCCACAAAGTAAAATCCACATTGGTACTGCTGGTCAGGATCTAACTCGGACCGCGTGATTTGCACGCCGGTCCCTTATCCATTCAGCCACGTCTCATCAAATGAGTAGGCTCCCACTACAATTCTATAAAGATTGCGCAAGATTTTCCTCACCAGTTTTTACACTTACAAATAGCGACGTCTACTTCCATCAAAGTCATATAGATAGCCGTTTTATATCCTTGTTCTCAATCAACAGGCAAATATTGCCATACAATCTTATTAATTTTCGATTACAGAGACATATTCCCTGTACTTACGATACTCCCAATAGGAATATTATTTCCAGACCCTAGAGTGAAGTTCGTTATAATTACTTTTCAATTTACAAACATTGCAGCCCGTTTATGTCTTATAGAATGAGGCTGATTTGCTTGACGAGAATATTCCATTAAATATTTAGCAATTTCCTTTGCTTCGGTTTAACATTTATATAAATGGTCCGAGGTCCATTTTATATAAAGACCCATCGTGGGTTTGAATTTTTCCATTACTTGTTTACCATTTATATAAAAAGAGAATATTCCAGTTTAAGTTGTATGTCAAAAGTACGGTTAGCATTGAGAGTGTTAAAAGACGTTCAAAATTATCCCATTGATGACCTGCTGTTGGTCAAGGCGACTTGATGAAAATGGGATTCTTTATAAAAAGAGTTTATGGTATAATCCACACATGCTAGCCCTAAACGAATCGGTGGAACGTAGATAACCTTAGAATTTTTTCTTCGTATTATTTTTTATATAACTTTGACTTTTATACATATCAGTGTTCGCTAACATGGTTAGATCAAGAAATAATAGATATTTTCGAGTAATTAATATTTATAGCAATAGGAAAGTGCCTCAATGAAAAAAAAAACACTACCCTTCCTATTGGCTTCGCCGTAGTCAGGTTTCCATTTAACAAATCTGATCCTACAGACGAATAGTAGAACGTACTAGTATTTTCCTACGTGAACAGAGTTTACATTAGATTTTGTCAATTTTAATATCGTTGTCAAATGTTTGAAAATGACAGCGTTGAACAACTTTCAAGTGACACATCACACAGAATGCATTCACGCATTTCACCAGTTTTCTGTGTGTATCTTCTACCATCTAGTCATCATAATCATCAACATAATATATCAGCCCAATGACGTCCATTGTTGGACATAGTCCTCATCTAATTTCCGCCACTCTCGATTTTGTAATACTCAGTATTAAGTGCTAAAACCGCTGCGGGCCTGAAATTGTAACTATACTTATTTTAAATAACTTAGTGTAAGGGTCTATACCGCACGAGGAGGGTTCTTACCACTGAAAATTTGCATTACCGCACGAAAGGGAAAATACCCATGAAGTGTTAGAATAGCCTCGGGGTTGTCCATTTAATTATCATTGAGTGAAACCCGACAGTGCCGATTGAAAGTTTACGTTTGAAATATTTAAGTTTCCTTTCGTAGCAGTAAGGAAAAATATCAACTACGAGTATAATTAATAATAACGTATCATTTTTAATAGTATCTTTTTTAAATGATCATTAATAAATTCAAATCAATTAAAATGTGCAACCTCTAAAATTTATAAATTGAAGACTAACCGCTTGTATAAAAAGTCGCTACCATAATATATCCAAGAGACTAAGAAACAACATAAAATAATTATAGTTAAATGGCGTTCATCATCATCATCATCATCAGCAATCCATTAATGTCCCACTGCTGGGCTCGGGTCTCCTCTCCTCTATCTAGAGAGCTGAGAGTCTAAATGTCGTTAGTTAAATAAAATATAATTATACTAGCTTCAGGACGCGGCTCCGCCCGCGTGGTAGATATGTCAGTAAAAAGTAGCCTATATGCTAATCCAGGCTAGAATCTACCTGTTTGCCAAATTTCACATCCTTTCAGCCGTGATTGAGTTGCTAACAAACAACTATCCATTCATCCAAACTTTCGCAATTAGTAGGATTAATTTAATGTTTGTCTCCAAATAAAACAGTATAATAAATTCATTTCATCATTTCAACTCATATACGTCCCACTGCTGGGCACTCCAAACTCTACTCCAAAGACTGTGGAGGGAATTTAGCCTACTATATATTATATAACAAATTAATAACCCCAAAAAAAATTTCGCCAAAGTTCTTTAAAAAAAAAAGGTCTTTAGAAAAATTTAACTCCCAACATTTAACTTCGAAAAACTACTCAGTGTCGACACTAATGAATGTATTTAATAAAAAAATACCTGTCCAAAAAAGTGTTTATAATACTCACTATCAACTACGGTTAAAGATCTATTTCGTGATTAAAAGATTAATTTTATTATTGGTATATAAATATATCCGATACTATTACTATAAGAAATTAATCATTACCTACCGCTTGTGGCCGCCGCTCGAGTTAAACAATTTTCTAAGTGGTCACTAACCCGTTAATGTAATGTGGTGGTTGTTGACATGTAATATTAATTGAACAATAAACTCATTTTTCAAAATAAATTACACAACCATAAAGTTTATTTAGAAAATCAATTAGCCGAAAAAAAATTAAGATGATCTTTTTTCAGACATTTTTTTAAATAAAATACAAAACGTATTTACGTCACTAATAAGTTTAGTGAAAATAAGTTTTTCTTATGTAAGTTTGTATGATATAAATCATCATCAATATATACACATATTCCGCTTAAAACCGTATAATAAACAACCCTTCACTTACATAGCCTTGCCGCAAATAACTATCAGACCTCTAAAAAGTACTACAGCAAAAACAAGCACTTAATAACTAAATAAATACGCGTTAAATTTGAAAATAAAAATGAAAATAAACAATAACCAACCAAAAACTCCGGAACAAAAAATCCAAATGAAACAATGCACAAAATAAAAATCACTTCACACCAATACAATGTTTCGGCACACCGATACAGCACACAAATAAATCAAAAGAATCTCAAAAAGCTCTGTAAGTTCTCTAAACACTGTTAGGACACCAACACACAACTTTACCGTTTGCCGCCAAGTGCTCCTAATTTTCAATTACAGTTTTGAAAAATGTTCGGATAATTCGAAAAATATTTCGCGAATTCGATTCTCAACTTTCGCGTCGCGTCACCGCGCGTGTCTCCGGGAATGTGGAATTTTCGGCTATGATGGGGAAGATGCTCGCATAGCTGTGGCTTAGATGAGACTGTGGTGTGGTACCGCGTCGATCCAACTGTGTGGCCAAAGCCGACTTTCGCCCCGACCGGTCGCCCTACAGCTCTGTCGACCGGTGACGCATCCAGGAACTCTGTTAATTCTCTTATTTAAAAATATGAATAATTTTTTCTTGGGATAATCTAACATGTAAATTCATATTTAGATATCTCTGTATGTAAAAATACTGTATAAATTTAGTTCAAACCCATTATAACTGCGACTGTATCTACCCGGTAAGGGTAGGGGCCAACTGTTTAGAATGAAAATTATCCACAACAAAACGTATGAAAGCATGCATATTGTATGAGTTTTATTAATTTGTTTCTTATTCAAATATGTCTACCGAAACTGCGTAGTCATTGCAAAAAATTGATACGTTTAAATATTTTTAAACTGTTTTGATGTCGGTAATATTTCAAACAGTCAATTCATCGTATCGAACTAAAAATATTATTAACATGTGCATTATTCATAGTGCTAAGTATAATTTAGAAGAAACTGGGTCAGTTATTTTACACGAAAATAATTCGTTAGAAACCACATCGAATTACCGGGTAGTAAGAAAAACAAAGGTCGATATATTTATAATAGCTGAGAATGACGAATAGAAAAACCGCAAACTAACTGGACTTATATGGTGCGGCTTAGTTAGAAAGAGCACAATTTATTTATGTTTAGTAATCATCCCTTAGAGTGCTAATTAATCTAAATCAATACAAATATGGACGTTCTATATGGGTATTTTTGGAATTTGTGTTGTGTGAAAATATTCCAAATATTAAACTCTATCCAGACAGATAATAATCTGACTGGATAGAGTTATATAATAATTATTAATTCTACTTAGTCTTTTATTATGCATCTCGTCCGAAGGCATATTAACTACGCAGTCGAGTCGATATAACTAACAATAACTTCAGTGACTCGACCACGTTATATGGATAAGAATTAAATAATCTTAATTATGTAAGTAAAAAGGTTCATAAAATAAGAATATAATTGAAACGAAAATATGGATATCATTTTTTATTTATTTATGATATAAAAAAATGAAACCCATTTTATAAAATTAGTAGTACCCACTTTGTTGTCAACCAAATAATTCAAGCATTTATGTCGAAACTATTTGATGAAAACCACAAAATAAAAAGTAAAATTACAAAACTTCTTCACAATGCACAAATACGCGGGCCCTTCTGATGTGGTTTTACAAATGCCTACAAGTCATCATTGTCAACAAAACTCCTAGAAAAGGGAAACAACAATACATTTATGAATAAATTGTATTATAAAGACGTTATCTAGTATTATGTCACCAGTAACCCAGTTAGAGTACAAAGCAAAGTTGGAACAAGGATCGCAGGAAATGACAGGAGCAGGATATTCCGACTGCAAGTCGAACTGTACTGGAGTTTACAACAGTTGCACTGTTCTATCTTCATGCTATTTATGGTGCCCTGGTACTATGATTTCTGTATTATGGTCGTTTATTGAAGTTACGTTTATTTATTTCGTGTTCTAATAAAGAAAATATTATCTATACTAATATTATAAGGCTGTTGAGTTTGTTTGTTCGTTTGTTTGGTTGAACGCTAGGATCTTAGGAACTACTGGTCCGATTTGAAAAATTCTTTTAGTATTGGATTTATCGAGAAAGGTTATGGCTATGGTTAAGGCTTATATAACATCACGCTACCGCCAATAGGAGCTCAGCAGTGGCCAAATAAAGAACTTCTAGTTACAAATAAATACTAATCATAATTCTAGCCAAGAGTAGGAAAACTCAAAATAAACCCTTTACCAACTGATCTTGGTACATTCTATTATTAAATAGAACCCGTGACCAGTAGTGGGACGTGAAAGATTCTTGAAGATGATTAATTATAAAATACTGATTATTTCATTCATCTTTCATTAAAATGAAATAAGGTAATGGAGCTGCAATTAAAATTAATACTTGTAAAAAATGGCTAATAACATCATTGCTTGCAACATAATTATATATTTTTCCATTACCTAACTAAATCCTGAAATAAACTTTTCGTATTACGATTTTGAATCACATAACTAAGGAGAGAAGGAAGGCAAAACTTTCTAATCTTATCCCTTCAGTCGCGGAATATTTTGGCTCCATTACAATTAATTTTGCCGTCACGTAACGACATAAGTTGTCTCAAACGTGTTAATTACACAAATCGAGCAAGCTGAAACTCCTTGAGACATTGTGATTAAATTCGTCATAAGCTAAGCTAACAAAATTATAGTACGTATAATAATAATAATATAGGGACAGTCAAGCCTGCCCGCGATCATTGCCAGGACGGTGTTGGTAATAACCCGCACTCTGCGCACCAGCAAACACAAAATAAAACATAGTACCATATACTTCCTCCAATAGTAGGTTAATATTTTATATTCTTTTGTGCCCAACAGTAGGACTTGATAATTGTTGATATTTATTTTTAATTAATCTGACTTAGTGAAATGTATACACAGTCACGTCGTGTCTTTACAAATAAATAATATTCCTTTATAAAAAGCACTCAATATTTAACAGGGCTTTTTACTTATCAAATATTGTATACATAATCATATGCCGAGATAATATTTGAATACGATGAAAACGTGTGACTACACTGTCATTCATTAAACTTTCTCTCGAGTGCTGTAGCCCTTTGACTGATATCAATGGGACCTCAACGAGTAGCCTTACAACGTTCCTCTCAATTGATTGTCTCTACTGAGAAAACATCACAAGAATTGAACACGTCCTTTAATTTACTTGTTCTGTCATCCTTTTCAAGTAGGTTTACTGTAGTAGGATCGTCTAGATTCATTTGCTTAATGTCTTTTAAATTTTACACATCATTACTTCGTGCTTAGTCATGTTCAATTTATCGAGCAATTCTCTCATTATAAAAGCGAACAGAAATGATGAAAGTATAGAACATTAAATGCATACACATACCTACCGTAGGTGATAGCGTATCAAAACAACATCTGTTATCAAATCATCATCAGCAACCCATTAAGTCCCACTGCTGGGCTCAGGGTCTCCTCTCCTCTATCAAGAGAGCTGAGAGGGTTTTAAGCCATGATCCACCCACGCTGGCCTAGTGCGGGTTGGTGGATCAGACATACTCATAGAATTTCTCCTAGAATATGTGGGTTTCCTCACGATGTTTTCCATCACCGTCAACCGATGGTAAGTCACTTGACTAGTACATAAAATTCCACAAAGTGGAATCCACATTGGTACCGCCGGTCGGGATCGAACTCGGACCGCGTGATTTGCACGCCGGTCCCTTATCCATTCAGCCACCATCGCATAATGTTAACTCTGTTATTAAATACACCTTCTGTATTAGTTAAAATCAAAACTGCAGATGAGAGACCAGTCCGATGATAAGCTTCGTTGGAAATTATTCGTTATCGTTCATCTATCTTGATCTGCAGACAACTCACTTGTTCAGCAGCTTCTGCATAGCTACCGTCTGCAGTAATAAACAGAAATCCGATACTTTTGCCTACGACAACCATTTAAACTACCAGATCTCTGATAAAAACATCGTTCTGTTTATTATTTACGGCCTATACAGTGTCGTTCATTACGCCAAAATTAACTGGACTTGCATTCATTGAGTAGTGCTACATGCTATCAATAAACGTTTGGATTATAAACAGAAAGTTGAATTCAAATATTAATTCTAACACGCCAACAGCTGCGGCAAAAACTATAATTTCTAAGGCATATTAATTTATTCATTTACCCTTCACGCCCTAAATCCCTCGGTGGTGATGAATAAAAGGGGTCGATGTGAGTCGCCGCGTGCGCCTGCCCATCCATCACGCTCGCGATGCGGATCAAATCGATTTCTAAACAAGCGTGATTTGTTATTTCATTATTGACAATTTGTTATATCACTTTAGTAACAGACGCTACTGTTCCTGATTTCTATCTACTGTATTCTTAAAAACGGTCAAAATTAACAACCATAGTAAAACCGATATCCTTTTTATTGGATTATTTTATTACAAATAAAAGTTGTTGACATATCATATAAGTTTTATATGCATTTGCATTATTATGCTTTTTTACTGTAAGCACTATTACAAACCACATCATTATTTCTGCGAGATTTTATCGCTGTTTTAATTAATTGAAGATAACGATCAGTTTTAATTTAATAACAGCGAGAGGAACGTACGAAAACATCTGTATATAGCTTGTCGACACTACCTGTTTGATAAAGCGGTATGTAAAATATTCTACGATAATCATACATCATAATTAAAGAAAGATAATGTTGTTTCATGTGCGGATATGTTTGAAACCGGTACCAGAAGCTTCGAGATTTAACAAAGATTATTATTATCATAATAATAATTTATTACCAACGGTCCCTTTTTGTCTTATAAAGTTACTACAGACACGTTTATAACAATAATATTCGTTATTAGTTCTTTAATGGGGATTTAATACGACACCGGCATACAAGTGCAAATTATGGAAAGTGAGTATGAAAGTTATATGGAAATTACTTATTTACGATTTAAATATTAATGAGAAAACTTGCGTTTTTCTTGTTAATGAGATTCTATGGTTACATAAATTACACCTTAGGATTTGCACTCACCCTAAAGGGGGCTATTGTTGCAAATAGATCTCGATAAAAAAATGATTGTGGTTCGTTCGGAAGCCGAAGGGTGAAATAGGAAGTGATACCGGTTTTTATTTCCGTCCCCACACTATGTATCGATTCCCCGCTGTCACCGCAACGGGGTGTTACTTTTGAAATTCATTTTGATTGATGTTACACCCTGTATTGTTAGCTTGAGAATCAAAAGAGTATTGATTTGAATCTGACAAACAAATAATTTCAGTTGTAGAATTTTATTATTCATTTTCGGGGTTTATTTTAATACGTTTTTTAATCACTCAGGGCTTAGCAAATAAATCGAAACGATATTGTGAGTATTTTCAATAGCATGCCTCCAAAATGCTTATTTATCGGTTAATGACACGTGTTGAGTAGCTTGCGTATTTTTGTAAATAGATTTAAAGAATATTAATATTTTGATAGAATTGAATATTAAATATTGACAAATTATCTTATTTAAAATATTTGGCTTCGTGCATAAAATCCGGTATCCGGTCAACGCGGTAATGTGGCTAGCCTTTTGGGTACGTTTCCTCAGGAATCTGATCTTAATCAGATATTCTATTTATAGGAATTCCCTGTAAATAGAGTATCTGGTTCTTTTTTCTTTTAATAGGTTAGCTGTGTATGTTTTTAAGTTATGTGTAAATATTTTATTTAATAAATTGATTTTTAAAACAAATCCGGTATCCAAAATAAAAACCGGATTTTATTTGCCTTATTTTTATCTTAACATCTAGCAACATAACAAAAGCTGCGCATGATAACATCACAAAAATGTAAAAAATCCATTGTTATTTTGAAGAACCCGAAGTTTTAATTAGCACAACATTATTATGCAAACAAACTATTGGGGCGAATGAAGATGTAAAACTTTAAAGTGTATGGGTGTCGTGCGCCAAACCGGTCTAGTTCAATAAAGCTGTAGCTTTTACTACTGCTATTGTTAACATTTTAATTGGCATTAACATAGATGAATTAGCATAAGGGTAAGGGTCACAGCAGTTTTAATCTCTTGCTCCCTCATGGTGCGTACAGACAAACCGTAGATACATCGTTGTATTCATTTGTAAGCATATCAGAAGATAAGCAATCACACGCAGCTAAAATAAAGAATAAGTGGGGATTTGTGGGAGGAAGTGGGAATTTTCAGCAATAAATAAAATGCTGACTGTTGCTATGCAAGAAGACTTGGGTTCGATTTTCGGGTCGTGCAAAAACCCTATTGCGTTTTTCTGTCTTGAAACTTCAGTATCTGTCTGGCATTTAGATATATGCTTTGTTAATAGCAATAGGCTTGTTCTCTATTACTTGGAACCTAACAAAGCTGGAGAAATGTCGGTCTGATGCATTTACCTCTTTGGGGATAAAAGGCATGATGCTATGTTTATTTCTAAAGTACCCCAGAGATTATCACTTGACCGGACGATATGTCTGTCGGTTAAACGTTAGAGGTCACATATTGTGTTTAACTGACAGTCAGATTTCGTCCGGCGAACTGTTAACCTTTAATAGCATTTGTGTTGGTGAGCAGTGTTATAAATGCAACAAACTTGTCTTAAAACAAAAATCGTATATAATAAATTTACAGTCTTTCCCTAAACTTTTTGTTAGGTTCAAATGGAATGTTATGTACATTTTTTTAAAGTGCTACGCAGACTAAAGAGTTATATTAAAAGCAATTTCTTGAAAAGTATATATACTTCCAAGGTAATGCAAGACGAAGATCAAAGTCCTCCGTGTGGTTACCGCTTAAGATAAAACGATTGATGCGACGACAGAAATTGGAAACAACGAAGATGTCGAAATAAAATTCCATTAAAAATTTTAAATATGTAAAGCTAGACTAATAATCAATTTCCATGATGATCTGAGATTGGAAAAGTATCAGAACGGCTTATCTGCCCGCGCATACAGTAAGGCAAACTGGTTACTTTAAACTATTCGTAGGCGATTTGAGAACATGTCTTTTAATACACTGTGTAGGCCCACTCTTTTATTTATACACCAAAAATAAGAAACAAAAAAGATTATCTTATCATTTAATCAATAATAAATAAGTAATTACTTAGAATATGTAGGTAACAGTGAAGAAAAACATCGTGAAAAAAACCACATCTAGAAGTAATTTTATATAATAATATATATCTGATCAATCAACCCCCACTAGGCCAGCGTGTGTGTGAATTATGACCTAAACCCTCTCGGCTCTCTAAATAGAGCAGAGGAGACCCGAGGTCTGCAGAGTGACATTAATGAATTTCTGATGAGAATAGGTAACAGACGGCACAAAATCTCTCACTATGGTGGAAATTAGGTGGACGTCATTGCAGCATTGGGCTTAATATGACAATGATGATGAGGTAATCAGACTAAGAGTGACTTTACTGGGTGGCTGGCTAACAATAAATGAGAGTAGCCGCAAACTGTGCTCAGTGGTGTACAATTCGAGAAGCTAGACATGCTGATGATGGTGATGAGGTTCCTGACAGTCATTCACGCAAAAAATATTTACATAGCATTGCATTGCATTTATGTCATGCTAACAAACAAAGTTCCTAATGCTGCGCGTTCGGGGTAGGGCACCAGCTATCTAGTCTATCTAGACTGACGCTATGAAGAAGGCTGTCGGAGGAAACTTGCATCACGCGGTTCATATATTGGAAGACTGCACCACTTATGGTCACGACGAAGAAGAAGAAGAACTAACGAAACTATAAAAATTTCAGCGGATCTTCTTTATACAGAATGTATTTCTTCAAAGGATTTTAAATATAGAAGTATTATTTCTTATTACTAATTCTGGTTGACCACAAAGTTGAGCAAGATTTCTACAGGGTGCTAAGCGTAGCACCACTCTGGGTATCACGCTCTCAGTTGAATGTACTGTGACTTTGAAACAAAAGTGTAAAACACTTCTGTGTTAATTGTCCTTAGCACTCAAAACCTTCAACATTATAAAAAACAGTGTTGCAGATTTACGACGTGATTTTTCCTTAAATAACTACCTACCATATTTTTGTATTATCTATTTTAACCGTAGTTGTCTATAAGTACCTAGAAGATAATTTATATTAATAGATATGTCACTAAAGTCAAACTTTAACCTCTGTCACTTAGCTTCGAAAGAGACCATCGCCGTTGAAAATAAAGATATAACTATTTCAGACGTATAATGTGTGAATACTGAAAATGTCGGCAAACATCCAACAATAACAATAACGTAATGGAATTAAAGGTCTGGGATAAGTGCTAAAATAGAAAAATAATGGCAGATTCGCACTTCTAACAAGCCAAACTCACATTAGGGATGATAAAAAGACAGGATCTACGTTTTTCTGAACAAAAGTTTCCAGCCGACTCGGCATCGTTGACGCATAACTCTAAAACAGTAAGTTTGGTTCTATACGATTAATATTTTCCCGTGGGTATTACATAACTATCGTAACGAGTGTTTATATTCGGAAATCCGATCATTGGCCTTCTTCTTAAGTCGGATGCGATTAAGAAAGTACATACTTCGATTTTTCACGCAACATTTAATCCGCAGTCATTTGCGCCACATCTGTTTTTACAACATTTTTATGTTTAACGGGACTGCGGTTTTCCACATATTACATCTAATTCCCAAAGTTACAGTAGCTAATGCGATAAGAAGCGATAAGTTGCATAAACAAAACGCGACCGATGTTTCACTACCACTCAATTCATTATGCAAAATACAATAAAATTGTATCTAATCAGTCTTTAATTTCATATTCAACAAAATCAAATTAGTAAAACGAAGTATAGTGGGATATAAATTTTTAACGCAACGCAATAAAATGAATGATATAGCGTATTAGAGGCAGGGCAATAAATAAATATTTATAGCATATTAAACATCAGTAAAATCTCAATAAACGGTGAGCTCTAACTCCACAGAATGTATTGTGAAACGTCACGTGATTAACAATGGACAAACCTACTTACGCAACCATCGATAATCTCAAATGTTTTTTAACTAAACGATAAATGTTGCCTGATCATAAAAATTATATCCAGGGAGAACTACTGTAAGTTTTTATGGTCTGTGAGTTTAGGTAATGAACACCCTACAATAGAGCTCGGTTACTCAGTAAAGAGTATTTTATAAGCTTACAAATTACCAATAAATATACAAGTATTGTACACGTAGCTAGTACCTATAACCGATATGGGAGCCGAATTTTAAGTGGTCTCACTGTGATTTATAAGTCCCACCTGCGGTACTCAATTGGAATGATATTTTACCAGAAAAAGCTCGTAGCATTATGGCTCGTAGATGTTCGTTACGATCATCGAGGTTAAGCAACACTCGGCAAGGTCAGTCCATGATGGGTGACCGTTTGTGGCAATTTCATTCTCGAGCGTCTCTGTGCTTCGGAAGGCCTTCTAGGTGCCTTAATATATTCCAACACTATCTCAATCTGCCTCAATAAGAAGAAGAAGAAGAAGCTGAGTACGATAAATATTTTTATAGGTAGTTCTTAAATTTTCACCAATCAATCACTAATTGTGCCTTTATGTAAATAAGACATAAACACTAATTAATATAAGGACACTAAACAAAATATTGATACAGAATTTTCATATTCGAATGGGACTGAAATGATTGAAGAGAGCTTTGATTTCTCGAAAAAAGAAAAGACCATGAATATTTAAGGATTTCAATTACAAAGCTGCAAAAATATTGCCATACCCATAGATTTACTTGTTTCAGTCTCCCAAATTTGAGAAGCATAAACTTCGGCGATTGTCTTCTCAAGAGCAAGGGAGCTAAGGAGCTGGCGAAGGCGTTCAAAGATAATGCGGTAGCGCGCGGATCCTAGGTCTATGGCCATACCTATCGTGTACACGTATAAGTTATCGCAACATTTGAAATAAAAAAACATAATCACATAACGGAAAACATTCAAACACTTTCGATTTCAACCAAAACAATTTAAAATTCACTCTGTAGACAACTTTGTTTAACAAATCAAATAAACAACCAACGAAATAAACAGTTTAAACACCGCTTTCAACTATTTAACAATTCTGAAAACCTCTCAAATAATTATCATATTATCTTTAGTATATTTATTATATTATTAGTGATCGCGTGACGTGAGACATGAGCATACGCTATTATCATTTACAACACTTAGTTCATTCCCATGAGACGTAAAACACCGTGTTTCGTCATAAGACGACCATAGAAAGGTAATAACTAAAACTCACGGGCTTTCATACCAATAAAACAATATAAAACTTATAGACAATAATTTATTCAACGTTGTTTTGGAACAGTAAAGCTCAGACTATCATGTAGGAAAAGGTCTTTCTATGCTACAAAATAAATTGAGTGGTCAGTGCATTTAGCAGGCTCGTGTTTAAATGGTTGCTTACCTATAAATAGTTTAAAGGGACCAAGTCATACACCTGCAAAGAACCTTTGAATAAGAAAAGATTAATATTTTTTTTTGTAACATAAAAAGCGATGGTGGCCGAATGAATATGTGACTGGCTTGCAAACGGCTATCAGCTTGAATAAAATATCCCGTAGATGTTAATGTAGACCTAAGTATACAGCGAAAAGATATTCAACCGTTTTGGTTTTAAGCTTTCATTGTTTGCTGTTAAAATTCTGTAATCGAACCCTCCATGAAAGATGAACTCTGCGATGAATTTATAGGTGATAAAGCACCAATAAATATTTGATAGAAAACAGATCAAAATGCTATTTAATAAAATGAGTCCAAGACTTTCTACTCCATCAAGATCAACATCGGATTCTCTGAAATTCCACACCTCACTTTCAGTATTGATGCAAGCCGCAAAATATTATAATTCCGCTCAAACGCGTCTCGAATGACTCGATAATTTTATTAGTTTCCCACAATATCAATAAAATTATATAAGTCAAAATAGAATTCATATTAGATTGGATTAAAGTTTTGACACAGTAAGCTCAAGCATTTAGGCTGTTACAGCGTTCCGACTAATCTACATGTTATCGAGAGAGTTTTACCGTCTACGGCTCACAGTTACCGACACGACGGTCACATCTAAAACTATAAATTCGTACATTAACGTCTCCGTATCTGTTATGGGGCATGCACGTACAATCGGTCTCTATGGGGAGCCAGGTGGGCGGGCCTAATCTACTGATTACAACAGTATTATCACCGTCGAACCAAAGAAGCGCACATAACTTTTCCATAAATACGTAATTTGCTTGAAACATATTCTATTCATACATTTTGTTTATTCAATATTTTATCAAGTGTGTATACGGCAGATCCAGACGTTAATCTCAGCTTATATCAACGTACGTAGCCCAAAAGCGTATCTATCGAAATTAATTTATCTTTAACTCGTAAAATCCTCAAATTCACAAAATGGAATTCTTTAGATAAAAGAACAGTGACAATATTTAATAGTTAGTGTGTAATATTTATTGTTGTAAGTTGTGGTGATAAGGTGATACTATAACTTAAATTAATGAGATGGGAAAGTGAGATTTCGATGTAGTAAAAATATTAGAAGCTTTGAGAAAAAACCGACATAGACTTGAAATTTTTAAAAACTGCCTCGGTCCCTTAGCTGGCTGGAGTGTAAGCAACTGTTGGGCAAGAGGTCAGGGGTTAAATTCCTAGGGCAGAAAATAGCGACATTGAGATCTTAGTCCTAAAATGTCTCACAGTCTCTCACTACTGGACTTGTCCTTCCAGCATCCGTGGATATTAACATCAAAGCAAATACAGACCTAAAAAAAAGTTCAAACGAAAAAGTTCAAATTTTTTTTCATAAAATATAATTTTCAAAAAAATAAACGCACAATTTTATATATTTAAACGTAAAATAGTACATGAGAAGTTGAATATAATATCTATTTAAATACTACAGTGACAGCGAGTGTACTAGTTCGTCCAGTGCCCCAGTCACAAACATCGTGGCTATGCAGTGGCGCGCGTGTCATCGCTCCTTCGAGTGTTGACTCTCGATTGTTTATTCGCCTCGACAGCCACACGACAGTTGCACACACTAATTATATATAAATATACATACATATTTCGTATTTTCTTTTGTGTCTAATGTCTGTTTTACACATCGATAGATTCGTTAACAAACGTCGACTTTACATCATCAGTTCAATTCTATTCATTACCACGAGCCGACCACACGTCTGCAGACTGTTCCATCTGTTCTGATGTGACAGAAGAAAATCGCACGCATTAAACACGCAACATTTAAAAATGGATGTCGAGACCTCAATTTTTTTTTAAATGAGGTCCGCGATTCTATCCGTCTACATGTTGTGGCCTAAAAGTCTAAATGATCGGGCTTATTTAAATCACCATCATCCCAGTCGCAGGACGTCTACTTCTGGACAAAGGCCTACTTTAGAGATCTGGATTTAGAGTAGAAGATGACGAAGAATCTTATTTAGATATCAAAAAGTCAGTGCGCCACCTTTCTTCCTTTGATACATAAGCAGGTATTACTTTAAAAGGCCAAATAAAATTTCTAACATGTGCTATTTTACTTGCAAAATTTGCCAAGTTTTTCATTTGAAATCCATTTTATGAATTCTACATTTACTGAGAGTTCCAAAAATAATGTTTATGACTAGAAGACCTTACCTTACTTATTGTTCGAATTGTCACATTTCAAGGTACTGTTTGAGTTAATCTAATCAACTTTGAACGAAATCCTTCGCAAAAATGTATATGCTCTACAAATATTATTGTGTCAACTTTGACCCTGTGAAAGAATATTTAAGGTCTTTATCTCACTGAGAAATCGGAAATTAAATAGTTATTTTTTCCATGCCATATACATCCATAATAAAAAATATTTTGGGCCACTATCCCGATACGATAACTATGATTCATTCATGATCATCAGTGTTTGGGATTCTCTAGGATAGGGGCCTCTACGCTCGGTGTATGCAAGGCATAACCCAATATATGTACTAAATGGTAGAAGTATTCTGTACCAGTCTAACCAAGGAAGACAAAGTAATTAGGTGCATTGAGTAAAACAATATTGCATAGGTATTTTTTCTGCAAATTTAGACCGCCCCTAAAATATGCATAGATTATATGTATTAATAACTACTCAGAAAGGTAGTTTCCTCAATACGAACGTGCCCTTACATCGGAATAACAATAAATGAAGGCGAAATTTCCATTGTGTATTTATTTTCCTCATTATTATTATGTGAAATATTAAGTACACACCGTCTGACGCACCGAGGTCGATAGGCAGGATTAATCTTCCAGATTAAAATAACATATGAGATAAAATAATAATGATTTAAGTACATAACGTTTCGTAAACAAAGTTTTAATTGGAACATAATCTATAATAATAGAAAGCTAAAGAGTTTGTTTGTTTGTTTGGTTGAACGGGCTAACCTTAGGAAGTACCGTCCAACCGTATGCAAATACAGTCCGAATTGAAAAAAATTTTTAGTGTTGAATAGTCTATTTATCGAGGCAGACTATAGACTATATAACATTACGCTACAACCAATAGGACCTGAGCAGTGGCCGAACAAAGAACGACGATGAGAAGCCTCGGGCAATAGCTAGCATTTGATATAAATTTTGGAGTATATCTGGTGTCCAAACAAATGGGACATATTTTTAAATGGATACAAGAATATGACTACTGGTCAAAGTTATCTAGAAAAATACCTTATTTGGTCACTGCCCAGCTCCTATTGGCCGTAGCGTGGTGTTATATAGCATATGTTACTCAGTGATAATGTAGCTTTTTAACAGCAAAAGAATTTTTGAAATCGGTCCCGTAGTTTTTGAAGTTTATTCGTTACATACAAAAATACTTTATATTAGTATAGAACATGAATAATTATTTATTAAATTATTATATAACGGGTCTACGTCACGTATTATATTTAAGGAATATGAAAATACCTTATTTGTTTGCCCGACGATGAATAATTATTGTTCCATAAGAGCTTGAGTCTGTACCTACTGGGTTCAAAACCACTGTTACAGATCTCCAGGCCTCCTATACAACTACGAAATAGTATTTAAACTTTAATGAATCAGTAGCTATAACCGTTACAACATAAACATATGAAAATATCTATCAAAAAATGTAATACACCTACAGGAAATGTACTTACTAGTTTTCTACAGTATTTCCGATTGCGACATACCGGCAAACGATGTTTATTTAGATGATAAAATGTTGTTGTATTCAATTAATAGTGTTTCAAACATGTTATCTGAACAAACTTCCTTGCTACAATCTTGTCTGATTGTATTAGTGCACTTAAATAAGTACAACGGCCTTTGCAATACACAAATCAAATAATTTATTCAGAAATTCAAAGAGTACATATTGATAATGGACTTATAAATAGTCTGAAATCTAAGATGCTTGAACTAGGAATGATCCTGTGTTAGGGGTGATATCTCTTAAGAAACCTATTCACTCCTTTCAGCCTCCTACCTCCGCTATGTTAGATTCAATGCAATGTAGCCATTTACCGGGCCCAGGTTGTATCTCCCGACCACAGAACAGAGAAAGAGGTTTTCTAATTATATTCCTAATTTATACTGAGAATTACACGACGGAAATCTCCAAATCAAACCTGAGGGTCTGCTTGGAATCTATACATTTGTCTCTATCAAAAATGCTCTTGGACAAAAGTATTACTCATTCAGAAGCAGACATTTTAAATAAGCTTATTTTTAATCTGACTCATCATAACAACATTTTTTTTTCAAACATGCCATCAACAACACTCAAATAGACAAAATAATAAAGCATTCTGTTAAAAGTTGCTAAAAGAGACTTCAACAACTGTCTAGACAAACACAAAATAAACAAACACCCAATCACGTTAATTCCTTTTCCAAATTCAAATTGCGTCTTCATACATTTTGCATTTCTTCGACGCGACGCCTCAGACTGCGTCAAACACATTTCCTTACAAATCGTTATCGGAAATGGCTCTGAGTGAAGTTGTTTCGCTTGAAAACTCTTATCTTACAATAAAGGTACGTACATAAGTTGAGTACATCGTCACATTAACGCAGACTACTTAAACTTTGAACTTGTTTGATGTGTGGATGTGACACATTTTAATACGCAGGAAACGTGGCTATCAAGTGGTTGATAAATAAAAGAGATTATCACGTTCCTTTTATAATAGATAAATAATGTAATGGAAATGCGCCACGTAGCCTTGGGGCTTACTCTGAATTTCGAAATTCGATTGGTCGGTTTTGATGTCAGTGTTAAATGTAAGGAAATTTAATATAGTCACTGTCAGTTTCAGATATTTGACAGTGAAATCCGACTAATAGAATGTCGACATACAGAGTTACCACTTAGAACAAAAAATTTAAAATAAATGTATAACTTTTCTTGAAAAATGCCTGTTTAAATAAAAATTATATCTTACATTAATACCGTCATTCATCAAGAAAAATCTGCGCAAAAATCAGTAATACATCATTTCATCAAACAACATTAAAGAATATCAAATACAAATTTATAAAGTTGCAAACATACCACGCTAATAGCCAATAATTATTATCAAACTTCTTACACAACGATATTATGAGAACATAATAGTACAATAAACTGAACTACAATCCTTGACACCGCTTATATGGTGTCAACCAATACCTCATTTGGTCTCCAACAATTACCACGTAACTGCGAAATGACGTCGTTCCATAAATCTTAATAACCAATAAACTGTAATTTGGGGAAAGCCGTGAGATCAAATTGTAGGCCTGTATTACTTCAAGTCTCTAATTGGGGATCCAGTTACTTAATTATTGGAGTAAAAAACGTGTATTCGATTCTATGACGTATTAGAAGCTCAGTGAGTTAAATCTCTTTTTACTTTACTACCACAAAAGTTGCAAATAATATACGGTCGGCCTCAGGTTTGGGCTCTATCAAAGTCGAGACTAGAAGAAAAAAATGTGTACTCTTCAAGCTTTAAAGCTTTCATCTTTTATTATAGTGCAATAATGAATTATAATTTTATTGTTAAACAAAATAATTCATTTAATAATGAAAATATCAAAAAAAAAATACAAAATACTTGCTGCTGCGTGATACTTACGCTGTGTGCATACAGGCCGCTTGTGAAAACTGGTGCTTCTGTATTCAAACTAGATTCTATTGCCATAATTTATTCATTTATTTTATTATTTTACATTTATTTTCAGAAATATAATTGATGATATTGCTAGAAATTATTTTTTTCTGTTTGTAATTACTTAAAGTAGGTACTATATGTTTTTTATCGCAATAAATAAATAATGCTAATTTGAAGACGAAAGATATACGTTTTCATCTTTTTTACAATTTAAAAGTTGCTAAGATATTATTTTTGTTATAGTCAAGTGCATAACAGCCATAAGCAAAGCAATAGAAGGCCTTCTTATAATGGCCAATTTTACATCCAGCGAATCTATATATGAAGTGAGTAAACAGGAAAATCTTTATAACCTAAAAATCACAACAAAACAGTAGCATAATCGACATCCCATCACGTGAAGTGTTTCTAAGTAGACGCAAATCTTATTCAGACTAAAACAAGTTGTGTAAGAGCACTTGAATTTCGCCAATCACGCACTTAGCAGTTGTATAGCGCCGTAGGATATTTATAGATGAAACTACAGCCTTCTACAGAAGCGAATACTACTGGTATATTTGAATTTCGTATTATATTCTCGTATCGAGAATGTACTGTTGTGACGCATATTAATTACTTTTGTGCTAAAATTTTCAGTTATAGCTGTTATACAAATATAGTTAGTGTAAGCTACTGTTAAGTTATTTTTTTTATTGCATTTTATTACATTTTAAGTAGTGATGGACAAAATTAATATATTTTCTTTCTTTATTTATTTCTTTTTAAGTAAACTGATCAGCGACCTGGTCAGAGTTGCTGGCGGCCGTTGGTTGCAGGCGGCACAGGACCGTTCGCAGTGGCGTAAATTAAGTGAGGCCTATGTTCAGCAGTGGACGTTGACTACGGTCTTTGGGCTGATATGATGATGATGATGAAACTTATAATCTGGTAGATATAATAAAAATACCCCAGAAAAAGAGAAAGGACGAAAGGTCTTAGAATAGGCTGTCTAAGGGCTTTTTGAAATATAAGCGACTATATACATACTTGTATCGACACAGTCATGTCACATGTTAAAAATGTCAAACTAAAATTACAAAATTTTTAAAGACTGAGTCTGTAACATCCTGAAACAAATTCGCTCGACACATTTTCGTGCAGTCCTCGCATCCATTTTTGACTGATTTTACTGGGAGACATCGATTTTGTCAGATAAATAACTCAATTGATTGAGTAGCATGTTCCATAAGAAAAAATTACGCATTTGGCTATGCGTAATCTTATATCACAAATAAAGAATATAACATTTTCTTCAGTATTATAATCATACTTAAAGAAATTACATCTAAAATATTTACATAATACTATAACTTCAAATACATACTATATTTCCTATCTCTAAGTATAGTATATCACCATTAACGACAATATTATTCCAACAAGAAGTTTTTATCTCAGTTCATAGTAATAAATGTACTACACACTTCTATAAACTAGAATTACTTTGTTTTTTCTAACCATATTCTTGTTAGAATCGCGATTGTTTAAGCCCGATGAGTTTTATCGGAAGCGAAAGATAGGAAAAAACATCGTAAGGATATCCGCACACCTAGCGATGATGTCTTCCAGCCTTAAATTAGAAGATAGGACTCTTTAAATCAGCAATATTTTTGCTATAATTATTACTGTTCGGAAAGTAAAACTGTGTCAGGGATAACTACCAAAGACAGGAAGAAGGGAAAGATAATAAAAAAAATAGGTAAATCAAAAGCGAATACAAAACAACGGTCTGCCATTAAATGTATTTCCAAGGTTTTAATAATTAGTGGCTGCTATAGTGACGCAGTTGACACCATCATGACTGGTACAGTCAGCCTCAATAGCTGACCATATCGTGTTTTCAAATTTCATCTATGACTGTACGTCAGAAGTCGTGGAGTCTATTTTCAGGTCAGGCAAAGATATTAAAATATAGATAACGGGCATTTACACGGTATTTAGGTACAGTCGAGTTCATTAATACATTGGCACCATCAGGGATTCAAAATACTGTGAGCGTTGAAAAGCTCAATAAATACTATAGAACATATGGATCAAATATATGTCCTCATGTGAATAGTTCAATAATTAATATGCTGTACATTATGCAATAAGTTGTAGTCACCCTTTTCAACAAAAATATCTAATGATGATGCCAATATATTAATAACTCGACTGTACATACGAGTATGCCGCAGCCAACCGGCTAAATCAGCCATTCAATTAACTGCCTAGCCGTTTAACTAAACGGTAGCGTTCAAAAAACGGCTAGGCAGTTAATTGAAAGGCTCTTAACCAGTTGGCGGTGACATGTATTATATTGTGTGACCACAGCTAGTGTGGTCGAAACGTCAAGCAAAATATGGTTACTTTCGTGAACAAGACCAGTGTCCAACAGTAGGACGTTTATGGGTTGACATGATGATGATGATTACACGAATGAAATTAATAAATACATCATTATTCATTACATATATTATGTAAAACGTAAACGTCGGACAATTTAAAGAATGTATTTAGTTCAAGTGGTGCTTGAGTGACCTATTAAATATTAAAAGGTAATCTCCCTTAATTGTATTATTATCAATAGGCAAATCTTCATTTTGCTTATCAATAGAAGTACCGATTTTGTTTGAAGTGCCAAGTTTAATTAGTTCTATTAACTTCATACTATTACGTTTCTTAGAATGGAGGTGTGTTTATTAAATACAATTAGGTAATTGGATCAAGACACTCTAAATTATGGTTTTGGAGTATGTAAACACTGAAGATAATTTTTGAGGTGTGTCAAAACGTTTGAAAATAATTGAGAACTACAGCAATTGGTATAGCAAAGTTACTTTATTTATTTAAAAGCACACAAAACAAATTACGATCTTCAGACTTCAAATCTTTTATTTTTCCTTTAAGAGGGTTTATACAGAGGAATGCCAACGTCGCGGTTTTCGATTTTTATAGTTTAATCAGACCTTTTTTTTAATGTTTTCAATACATTGCTAAGGATTACGTGAATTTGTATTAAAAAGTAAGTATCCATAATGCTTACAGTTATTTTACTATGAAAAAAACGCCCTGCAAGTTCCAATGTGTTATTTGCATATAAATAAAACTGTTAACGCAATGATTTCTTTTTTTTTATTTTATTAGGTGTACAAACAGTTCACAATCATATTAAAGCTAATTAGATCTAATGACAATTATTCTTAACCTAGAATGCGAACCTATAATAGTACACACAACATGCAAGAGGTTATTAATAACAAACGTCGCTAGGATGCGAAACGTCCAATACCGACCAATAAAATATGTATATAAAGATAAATAATAACAGCTACAGTTAAAATAAAAGTTAGTTACTGAGTGTGGTCTATACATTTAATTTCGTACCTTTTACACACCTTTCACCTAATTCTAAAAAGTGTATTAAAAACATTTAAAACAAATAGCTCCAATGAAATAATAAAAATCGAAAACCACGAAATATGACACTAAATTGGGACGCTGCCATTCCTCTGTGTGAACCCTCTTATATAAACATAAGACCATCCGTTTAATAATAAAAGCCAGACTAGTAGAGTAATCTGTGAAAATCATTATCTTTAAGCCAATAAAGTGTGTTGTCTAAAATATTATTAATATTTGCAGATGTTGTCGAGACGTCTCCCCGTCGTTACCTACTTAGCTCATTTTACTCGTTGCTAAGCAAAAATAGACTATGACCTAAATAAAATAATAGACTTGATTTACATACGTATTTGTCTCGGTCTAAACGGTTGCTTTATAATACACTAGATCATAAAGCCTTTTTTTTTCTATGTTGTCTAGCTTAGTGATGGTATATTCCACAGACAATCTTCAGTTGCCAGGCAAAAAGCTTTTTAATTTTTTACGAAAAATTCTTTTTATTAATTTTGAAATTAGAACCTGGGATAAATACATACCTACTTGCATTCTCGAAATTCGAGTGACAAATGTTTGAAAGGGACACCAACCGTCAACTCAGTCAACTACCACATTTAAATTTTGAAACATTAAAATTTTGACACCGACATCAAAATCGATTTAACGTAAGGAGGTTTTTTGATATTATTATATTATTTTTATTTCTAAAACTTATTAACATAATGCTAATTAGAATTTTATTTATCTTCCATTATTCAGTACCTACCTTATATTGTTTTAAATTCTGATCACTGAATAATTTCCTCAACCTGACATTCCAAGATATTGAATCTCACCAAGTTCAAATTTTAATCAATATTTTTCCACAAGATTTAAAATTTATTAACTTTCATTGCGCACGAATATAAATTAAAAGCAAACACCACCTCTACACACGTTATTTTTGAAAATAAAACCATAAAACAGTTAAATACTGTTATAAATTTCAAATAATCAGCCTTAACTTTAATCTAGGTAGCTTAATCGAAACGTTAAGTGTTCTAAAAGTGCTTGGTAATAAATGGCTGACCTAGAAATACTATCGGATCAATCTAATGTGGCTATTATAAGTGCCATAAAACAGTACGTGTTAACGCAAAAAACTCTATTAATATTAATAATTACGTAGAGAAGCATGCGCCGGCAATCACTCATGATTGAAGTATTAAGCACGCATGCGTATTTAATGCATGCTTGGAGGATTGGCTTCCGGTTGCGGATTTGACAACATTTGACGTAATCGTTACAATATTCCAATTACGTCGAATTTTGTCAAATTTTTGAAAATTTTAATAATATATGTTCGCTGTCAGTTTCATACATTTGACAGCGGTATCGAATCCGACTAGGCCTGGACTAAGTTTTAATTCCCGGATGGGGCCAATACAGTAGTGAAATTTACTGTAATGAAATTGTCAGTATTAGCCCAGAGCCTGGCAATAGACTCGCCTCCTAATATTATTATTTAATTTAATTTTATATAATTGCAGATCATACAAGTAATTGTTCTGAATCGGGAAACAAAACCCGGAAATTTGTAAATTAAAGATGTAAGTAAGATGCTGACTCGTAAAAAAAACACATTGGTACCATTATATAAGTATTATCCATACAGGCGAGGATAGATCTAATATCCGCGCTCTTTAGGCGAGTGTACATACTATAGACCTAGAATCCGCGCATTACAGGCGAGTGTATGACCAATTTGGAATATGACGAATCTGGAATAGCTGAATGGCGAAATTAGAAAATGAAATTTGGAATGTGACGAATGTGGTATAATAAAGCTTGCGAAATGTACCTTCACCTCTGCGTACCTATAGAAAAAAAATCGTATTATATACTGATGAATATTATTTAATTTTAATTTTAATTTTATATTTACTTATTGACATTTCGTACATAATTTTGGATTATATTGTATTATTTTGTATTTTTTTATGACATCTTGTGTATTTTATGTCATGACATGTATATATCTATTATATGTGATATTACATACATATTGAGTCTCAGTTGCTTCGTAAATAATTGATTATTATTGTTCCTCTTTATTTAAACAAGTTCTCAAAAAATTACATTTTTAAATATATGTAAATATAAAAATACATTTAAAAATATAAAAATTTGGAGATCCACCGGTATCGGGTACCGGGACAGGGACCAAGCTACCGGAGGTTAGGGCTCCAGAGAGAGGAACCTCCACACAATGCGAGCCGTGTCCAGAAGTACTGCCTTCTGCACCTGGGCCACGACCCTATTATTATTATTATAACAGGTAACGTAACATGAAGTTACCCACGTCACCCACTGCTCCACATACATCCTGTAGAGTGTAGACCAGTATAAAATAATGTTCATGTATTAAACACACGTAGTTAACAACCTCTGTGGTCCGTTTTATGATCGCGTTTCAACAGATGATGATACGACTTAGAATATTAAATAGATGGCTTTAACGTTGTAATCAAGGCGTTTTGATGGACGTAGAGTAGTACGCAGAAACGGCAGTTTACTGTTGTACTTACAAGAAGGTATGAAATTACTTGATGAATGAAGAATGGTGCCTTATGATGATGATTTATGCAGACAAGAGCACTGCGAGAGAAGAAAAATTCAAAGTCAAAGTCAAATCTTTTTATTTCATTTTGATCACATACATGATACTTATGAACCTCATACAAAGCCAAAAAAAGGTATCAGCAAATTTGCCTACGGCCAATTCACTGACAAGGTTGAGCTCTGAGTAAAACTTGGCAAGAAATTCAGGCGGGGCCACTCTTTTTAATCGCCATAGTAGTTACAATTTCAATTGGTTACAGTTTGAAATATCACACAAAAGTACAGAACCAAAACACCATTCGAAACAAATCCTGTACAAACCCGTCTGGTCAGCGTAGCTAAATTCCCTCCACATTCTTTGGATGAGACTAGTGCCCAGCTGTGGGACGTTTATGAGTTGAAATGATGATAATGATAATGACAGAAAATCCCAATATATTTAGTTTTAAATAAAGGATTCTATGTAGAAAAATCCAATCAAAGGTAAAAAGCTGTAATAGATTTTCAAGCATGAAAACCGTTGCCTAAAACTAAATCATTAACACGTTATAAAATACATTAAATATTTAAACGTATTAACCACAGCAGCTGAACCGCAAACCTGGTCATCTGCCGCTATTCATTTAGCTCACAAAACGACTATTACTGATAATATATTAACGACGGGGACCCAAATCGATTACTAATCGATTTACCTACATCATCGAATGCATTCATCACACCCCTAACGCCGCGCGTGAATTGACCAACAACACCCCGGAATAACATAAATAGGAAACTTATAATTCACGGGTAAATTGCTCTATTTCCGAACGATATCTACTACTCAATTTGTCACGGAATGGACAATAGTTACCCCTATTTTCACACAAAATTCATCTCTAAGTTATATAAAATATAGTCCACAATCAATTTGGCTTCTATTGAGCACAGTCGTAAAAATAAAGACTGCCAAATCGAGAATGATTAAATACTCTACTTATTACATTTCGCACATTAGGTTATTACCTAACAGCCAAGTTAAGATTTATAAGCACCTATAACAACAAAATTAATATAAATCATGATTACACAACTCGGCATAATTACGTACGGAGATGTCTTTATGGGTAAGCCCTGCCTAGTTATGAGTGTTAGGGTTCCGTATATCAAATATTTAGTACTGAATATAATCGTTAATCATCATCAGCAACCCTTTAAAGTCCCATTGCCGGGCTCGGGTCAACTCTATCTACAGAGCTTAGAGTGTTTAGGGTTTAGGTGGATCAAACACACACTTAGAATTTCTACTGGACTTCTAGAGTATGTGAGTTTCCTACACGATATTTTCATTAGTTCAGTTATCACTGGAATAATAGGTAAGTACATATAAATTCCATAGAAAGATGTAACTGTATGATGTAACCACATTGTAACTGCCGGTCGGAATCGAATTCGGACCACATAATTTTCATGTCGGAAACTTACTCGCCATAGTCGTCCATACGTTTCATGTTCTGGAATTAGTAGCTTCATAGATTATTTCATATAATTATAATATCATTATCTATCTATCCTATTGAAAATCCGTTGGCCTATGTTCAACAGTGGACTAATATAACTACACTCGTAAAAATCAAGTATTAACTGTGGAAACTAAAAAGGAGGTCTAATTGTGGTTCATCTTTCGGAAACGTTTTTTCTATACTGAACCCTGTTTTATTCGTAAGAGTGGGTTTCAAATCTATGTGATTTTTTTGTGTAGCATGTACCTATTATGAACATGAATTTATTCCTATTACATATTAAGTTATTCAACTCCTCCTTATAGCGTTTAAAATATAATGTTATTATTGTAGTAATGCTTACTCCAAACACATTAATCATAAGATTCATAGAGCCCATTTATAACAATACGTTTAAAAGGTTAATTACTGAATTATTTATAGGTGTCAAGAAAGGTATTCCTTTTTAAAGAACCTTTGACCGTGACAAATTAATACAATGAAATAGTACAATAATGTCTGAAAACGACAGCTATCACCATCTGCTCTGAACTATAGCCAAATGGTATCAAAAAACTGCAAAATTATAGTTTATAGAAATCTAAACGATAAACGATTGTAAATAAGTTCATTTTTCGCCTAGCAAAATTAATCCGAAACGTCATTAATCATTGTCAATACACTGAAATGTGCACTCTATGCAGAATTATGAAGACACACAATTGCATATTTTTTCTAACTTCTGGTAATGGGGAATTGTCACGTGTCATATCAAACAAAACCATTGTAAGGTATAAATCTTATTATTATACACAATAGGTGTCAAATTGGCGATAATTCTTCGTATTGTGGTCAATCGCGTACCGTTATTTGGGAATCCCGAATTACGGTATTCTATTCGGATGTCCATAATAGGGTTGTACCTTAATAAAGTATTGATGCTGTCAAAATATTTAACGCGATTAACTAATTTATTTCCGATAATCTTTATGGATACATATTTAATATTATTTATGTACCTAGTGTTTATAAATGTCTTGCCTTGATTGAGTAGACCGCCTAGCCTACCAAAATCCGTATAAATAAAAGCCGCAAACTTTGTACTAAAAGTATAAACTGAAGGGTGAAAAACTGAAAGGACTAAAATCAATAATTAAGAATTTTAACTAAAAAATTTGCTGTGTCACATTACACACGCCAACGTTTGCGAACAAAGCGACAAAGAATAGTGAGAAATAGCAAATTTCTGTGCCAACAGAATTGTCAATTGTATAAATAAATATAGCCTCATCCAGACTTAAAATAAAGAACCCAAATATAGTTATTCTACTAGAACTGTGGCGATTTACTTATTGACTATCTGTGTTCCCAAGAATTTTCTCAGACGTTCGCATAAAAAATATTCGCTCAATAATCCACAAATGGCTAAACGCCCGTCATAATATTCTGCAAAACACACTTACGAAAAGAACTTGTTGTGTAAATAAAATAATAAAAACACTATAGACTCTCAAACTGTCAATGTAATATCGTAAAAGTCAAAATACAATGGCAGCTAATATAAGGAGCCTCGTAAACACTTGAATATCTTATATTTTTTGTATCACTTATATACAAAACGCCTACGCTACTGTTCTTACTAATTATGTGTTTAGGTTATATGAAAATATGACGTGACCTACACTGTCCTGTTTGACATTGCTGTCAATGCGTCAAATATGAGGGCGCTCGTCTGTAGGACGCCCTTTTTAAATACTCCGAATGCTAAGTATGTAAGCATGAACGATGAACATTTCAAGTATTTCATCAATTATATCAAACGATAGGACCTTTTGTTAGAGACAGGGTGGGTGCAGTAAAATATCTCGAGCAGCCTAAAGCTGGTTATAAACACTGCGTTAATTTTCCTAAAAAACTGTCTGACTGTAGTGCCAGAACAGCAAAGCTTTTGTGAACATCTCTATTTATGTGAGTATCTGAATACAGAGGTGAATTCATCCGAAAAACGTAACTTTACAACCATCAAGCGAGTGTCGTCTCCGTCAACCGTAAACTAACTAAAAACAAAACTAAACAGTCTAATACTTATATATTTAAGAATTATTAATATTTATTGTGGATGATCATCTTTTTGATCGTTACTTGATATAATACTTATGACTATTTCGATGCAATACAAGCAGCCTACGACATGTACGTAGCAAAAGAATATAAAATGACTAGAAGTCGGGCGGGGCTTCGCTCCCTTTGTTCTATATTTGGCCACTGCTCAGCTCCTATTAGCCGTAGCATAATGTTACATAGATTACAACCTTCCTCGATAAATGGGCTATCCAAAACTAAAAGATTTTTTAATTCGGACCAGTAGTTCCTGAGATCCTAGCGTTCAACAAACCAGTAAAACAAAAAACAATCTCATGGGCACAGGTAGAGTAGTAGGTATGTTACAGTTAAATTACACAATAATAGAAATAGAAAAACAGACAGGTGGGCAATAAGATTGCAAATAATAGCATGTCATGTCATTTTATAAATGACGCATCACAAATAGTCACCGTCGACCTTGGTCTGTAGTTAAAATCAAAAGACCTTTCATACAGACAACATGTAAGGTAAAATATTTATTGCTCAGCTTCATAAAACACAAATGAGTTATTACATACGATTAACAAAACAATCAAAATAAACGATACAAAAACTATAGCACATTAAAGTCAAGTCTGATAACCAGGTGAGACGATTTTTTGCTCAATTTTCTAGCAGTATCTATGTTGAAGTCAAGTTGTGAAACTGGATAGTTTATGAAATTCCTAGATCGCTTCATAAACTAAGTACCTCCATCAAAATGTCAGTCATTCGTTTGCTCGAAAGAGAATATACCGTGACAATATAGTTTCTGAAAATGTATATTCGGATAAAACTATTCGTGCAATGGAATTAAACTTGATGGATATTTGCCCTTATTAAGTCATGACTGCAGGAAAAGCTTTGGACGACTATATAAGATTTTATATGAAAAATATGTCAAAAATCTGGTAACTAAGATTCGAATAGGTTAGGTTTCAGACAATTATCAATATGAAATAGAGCCTAGGACTTAAAATTTAGTAAATTAATCTATAGTATTTTCAAAAGTTTGTTATAAGATTAATAAATATAGTGCTTCCTTAAATTATATTATTTAACTCTTCACATACCGTAGTGCAATATAAAAAATTTTTGCTGTAACGTCTCAAGTTCAATCAGTCATAAAATTGTTCACTTTAAACTTTTAACAATACTTGCAATATTTGAATAAGACATATTTAATATCCAACCGCAACATACATAAGAAAATAAGACAAAAAAATGCCCTACCTATTATGAGTATGAAAACAGTCTCGTCAGATTAATTAACAGTTTTATTTTAGTCTTAGTCACGTTTTAGTGGCCATTGTGACATTATGATGCTGCTTTTGTATGCCGCAAAAACTATAGCTTACAAAGGCTGGGTGTAATCAATTCGGCAGACTGCGTGCCGCTTGTGTTACTAACTAATCTAGGTGACATGGAGTTACGAAGATACAGACAGGCAGACAACGTATTTTTTTCTTAGATTCCCTTTTAGATACTAGATAATACAAAACCGTTATTTATTACATTTGGCATCGAGTAACTGGATGCCTAACAAGGTTTTTATTCATGTATTCTTTTGATATGTTGTGTGGAAGGAGAACGGTCTCGTGTTGGTATTGATTTGATATACATACCAGTTTACTGACAGCAGTGGTGGTGAAAATTTTTCGTTTGAATCGTACAAAAATTAAGGTGTGATTAACACTTCTTAAGATAATGTCTGCAATATAAGTATGTCATAAATATGGTACTTACCCTCAGCACAGATTAGATAATAGTTACTTCGTACCGTCAGTTAACTGTAGTTTTGTAAAATCATCCGCGATAGAGTGCGGGCGTTGTCTTAAATTTTTACCCGACTGCCAAAAAGGAGGGTAATGAGGACAACGCTCGGCAGCCACCTCAGTCAGGCCGTGACCACGATCGGTGCAATTCGATCGAAACGTCGGGCAAATAAATATATACTATTCCTTATAATATAATATGTATAATATGTATGTGTATATATGTATGTGTACAAGGCGCGAAAATTTAAAAGTTTTTATTACTTAATTCGCTCCACGAAGTGGAAGTTAACAATTTGCACCTTTTGTTGTTTGTGATTGAAATATTTAAGTATTTCTAATAATAAACCTAATTACATGCACAGCATAACAATTATAGAAATTATTATCCGATTCAGATTAATTGCAAGGAACGAAATCCTTGACAGACTGATAACCTCCACACATTTCCTCATCGAACGACAAAACCATTTGAAATTTAAATCCACTCCATACTAATTACATTATAGCTCCTTGTCTACCGAACATCTGGCAGACTCAAGGTCTGGGAATTGAGGAAACCGAACCGAAGACCTTATTAAATAGTACACTATTATTTTGATATCATTAAATATCATCGTGAGGAAAAAATGAAATATAACAAAAAGTTACCCACAAAAAGTAATGAGCGGTCAAACTAGATCAACTTCCTTGACAACAAACAGTTATTTCGTTAGATTTATTACTTGTTTACTGTTTGTAAAACAGTACCAATATGATTAGGACCTCTCGTATATAATTATCTCATTGCTGACAGAATTGATTGGTATTATAAAACACGGTCAGTTGTACAAATCATGTGCCGTTACCTAACCTGCTTATTGTAATCAGTTGGTTCTTTAAAATCTAGTAATCCAAACATACGTGGGTGCTCTACATGATGCTGTGCCAAAAACACTTTGGGGACAAAACAACACTGTAAATTTCAAAAAAATCTAAGTCTGGTTCTACGAGCATACAATTCTTATAATCTATCTTGATATTGTGCTCCTGTGAGTCATACAGACAGAGTCGCGGCGATAAAAGAAATTTGTTGTTGAAACACTAAGAAGTAATGTATATTGAAGCGGTTATCATCATTAAAAACTGTCCCCGTTTTGTTTTAGGTTGCATAAAAAACCCATAATTATGCATTCATTAATCATAATTTGATAGAAACGTTATTTTTCATCGTTTTCTTCGCTAAACGATGTTGATCAGCTAGTTCTGTGACTGTTTTTCACAAATTATAACTCTATAAACCACGTTAACAATAAATAACAATAAACGACGTCTATATTTTCAAAGTTTAACGTAAATCACACTTTCTTATCGCCGGCAGTCATAAATATTCAATCATAAATAAACGCCTGTTATGCAAATGCCCTGGAGTTACTTTAAAAATGTATTTTATTGAATACACGAGTAAAATCAAGGTTCATTTTCTATTGAATGCAAAATATTGAATATTTACATGACTGTTAATTTCTTATATATTCAATCCCATGGTACATCTCGTTCATAAACAATATCATTTGAATTTCGTATTGTAAGCCACGCTTTCAAACGATTCTTTAATAGTACTTTATACGGATGCATTTAACCCGAATAAAAGACACAAAGAATATTATTCATAAAGAAAAGATAATAAAACTGTTATATCATTTAAAAAATATTCATAGCATGAACTTTTCAATTTACCTCTTCAACTATTCCACCTACGAGTTCGATATCTAAGAGAAAATAAAATAAATTTCGCCTCTACACGAAACGTCAAAAAGAAATAGCCGATATCGGACTCAATAAAGATATAATAATGATATTATTATACATGAATAAACAAACATTTGCACATGAATTGTATCTTTCTCATATAAATCAAAGCCCGCTTTCTTTATCTGTCTCGAAAATTGACAACTCACTCCGTGAAAAGTTCGGCGATTATATTTTATTGGTCTATCCGTGCTTATCTGCGCTACTTGTTAAATACACAGTGATTCATCAATGGATCAGTGAACTGTAGGTGCTAAAGTAATAAACTTAAACTTGATTGTATCCATAAAAGTATTTAGTCTTTGTATTGCTCTGAAATTTCCAAGTAAAACCGCAATTTTGGCGATTGTATTTGTTTTTGAACAATACACAATCTCGAGAGTCTTTATTTATTTGATCAGTAAAATAAATGTAAAAACCACATTTTAAGATTTAACAATTTTTAAAAATTATGTAGGTATACCTGACCGAACTATTCTTGTGAATATTATTAATCAAAAGTGGTTGGCCAGTATAACATACTGGAGATTGTAAATACCTAATATGTCTAGAGTTTTTAAACCTACTACGTTACCACTCATGTCGGGACTGCCGACCAGGTTTCAGTACCTTATCATACATCATCTCATCATCTTCAGAGCGAGTGCGAAACATTCGCCACCGCGTCATGCTGCACACTTAAAATTCAGTCAGAAATTTAAAGAATCATTTCGCAGTAACTTAATGGACACACATTATCGGGATAAAAGGATCCTTTGCATTTAAGTATCAATTAAATTCATTCAGTAACTTTAGCGTGAAAGCGTAAGGAACATGGAAACATCTATTAGATGGATTTTTATTAGAAGGATTGTTGTTGAACATTTAATTTTGTTAACTAATACATACCAGACCTATTTTATTGCATCTCATTACTTAACGGAATTAATGGTCTAAGTAGAAAGCCTAATCTCCATAACTGCCTTATAAACAACGCATCCTAATTACGAACTAAAAAAACATCGTCAATATACCAAACGTTTCATTAGCTCCCCCAAGAGAAGAATTAAAATTGATTGATTGGTGACATATAAATTTAACGTCTTTTAACTGGGTATCAATCACGAGTTTCGCCTCCTTCCATTAGATTATGAGTTATACCAGCGGGGCCTTTTATGTTACAAACACATTTACTTAGTTAAATTAATGATGACGTTTTTATTTAGTAGCTTGTCGAACTTGGTCATGTGCTTTTTGTTTCACTATGTAAGCAGTGAGCTTATCAATAAAGGCACTAACAGTTAACACTGAGATTCGTTACAAACTTCAGGGTACAGCAACTTCGGCAAGGTCAGTCCCTAGATAGGTGACAATTTTAATTTCGTCTTCCTACTTCAGAAGGCAAGATAAGCCACAAGCCAAAACGGGAGGAGATGATATTTCTTTTTTTTTTCTAACTTTAATATTATGTTGTTTAAATATTTCATAAAATGGTATTACTTGTCCCTAGTCCATCGAATATCAAAACAAAACATTTTTATATCGTAACCCCAAGGTTATGTAACTTCTGCATTGTAGGGATAGCGTTACGTTGGACACTAATGTAAATACTAACAAAGTAACTATTTAGTAGTTTAGTAGTAATATTTTCAATTTAATGAAATTAAAATGAAGTCGTTTTGGTAAGACGAGATAATATTAACACATTTGGAAAACTTATTTACGCCAACAGTTTAACTAGGCAGCCAAAATTCTGCACAATACACAGCTGAGATTTAATTAAAAGATTTCCAATGAAATTTACATTGGAGAGCGCTATTTAGCGAAAATACATTGTATTAAGCCTATAGAATTATATAAAAGACCTAGTTGTTAAATGAATCGGGCCTCATCGGGTGAGAATTCAATTTATGTTTTTCGTCGGCCAGAATTGTACCGCATACATTTTATTGGAACTCTCACTCTGTTCGTTTGCTGAAACGCTGACTTCGATTTTTTTATGCTTTCGTTCCAGATTTTAAATTGAATTCGTTGTGAGTTTCAGTTCGAATAACGCTATTATAAATTACTTGATATTTCTAGGTATAAATCTACTTTATAAATACCATATCTGTAAAAAAAAGTTAAACAAAGAGTCACGACCTTTTTTATATAAAAGGGGCAGGCAGAGGTGCATCACGCCCACATTTAGAGCCATGTATTTTTTTTGTACATCATGAACGAAAGAAAGATAGAAACTAAATCTATATCAAACACGAATTATTGCCTGTCTGGTAAGCGTTTACTGTAGCCTATTGACGCTTGCAACACCGAGGTCATCTCGAGGTCGTTGCCGACCCCTAATTATCGGAAATTCAAATATTGGCAAACAAAAAAAAGCGAGGGAAAAATATTCCAGTATTTTTATTACATAACCATAGGTATCTAGATGTCTATTGTGTACGATAAAGTTAGAGATTTATTGTTATATATAAATCTGAAATATTTAAATTATAATCCCACAATAATTCGTCTACTTCAATTACATAGCAAAATAACTTATTTCTCGAAAGAAATGCTCTTAAAAAACAAGACCTGTTTGTTGTATACCGTCTACCATTCGGAAAGTTTGATTATTACGCTCCACACGGAGACGAATAAAAAGAGTTGGAAAACAATGTCGGAAAATAATCCTAGATATAACCAAAGGAGGTTGTCTGAAAAACAGGAAATTTAACATGGGGCGACGTATAAAAAATAACGGAACCAAGTCGGTGAATTTTTTCCAAAATCGAATCACACGCTTCATAACGTGATTTTCTTTTGAAGCGCACCTGTTTATTGTTGAATAGAAGTCGGTTAGAGCTCTTTATAAAGTACTAGCTGTGCCCGCGACTTTGTTCGCATCATCATCATCATCAAAGTGTTTAAAAAAAAATATTTTGGTATATGTACCGTATATACATTCATATGCACATGCATATAAACATAATACTACATAGTAAAATGCGGTTATATTACTATTACAAACAGACACTCTTATTTTATTTGTTTGTATATGTATAGAGTATAGATGTATAGAGTATAGATGAATAGAGTATAGATGTATAGAGTATAGATGAATAGAGTATAGATGTATAGAGTATAGATGTATAGAGTATAGATGTATAGATAATGACAGCATTTAGCGTTGTAGCGATGAGATGTTCGTAACGACCATCAGGGTAATGTTTGTCAAGACCAGTTCATAGACGGTAGTAAGGGTTGGACGTATTATTATATCTCAAGTGTATCCATGTAGTGAAACCGTTGGTTCTGGTTGCGACTTAGTGTTGAGTCAAGTTGGAAGCCTTCTGGGCGACTTTGTCAAATCCCTCGCATGTCCAATCTGTAGAAAGAAGAAGAAAATTAACAAATGCTTTTGTAAACTTTGTGATACTTAGATTTTATTGTCTAGTCTTTGTCTATTTCAGAATGATTCCACTACTTACTGCTTTATACAACAAAACCAACCTATATATTTTTCAATTATAAAGTAATAATAAATCTACATTAAATATTAATCAATTTCCTTTGCTTTGGTTTGTTGTATTTTTATATAAATGCTGTTTGTCCTGTCGTGGGTTTGAATTTTTCCATTACTTCTTTAACATTTATATAATAATAAATTTGTCAATGTGTAATCTAATCCTCGCAAAAGATTGTGAGACGAGTTGGACTAATACTGCAAAGACTGGTCCACCATTGTTACGGATCGAACAATATGGAAATCATAGAGAGACGTGTTTGCCCTGCAGTGGAATGCAACGGGCTAACTGTAACTGAACATTATTTGTATATAAATTGTTTGAAAATAATGTATTTACCTACATCATATCTTAAAAATTATACACAACTAACCTATTAAAAAAATATATTCACAGAAATTTCCTATAAATAGAATATCTGATTGAGGTCAGATTCCTGAGGAAACGTACCCAGGCTAGCAACTGTAACTGTAATAAATATACACGCCTTTATACACGAACTTACATCTTTTATTGCTTAGTTCGATTGCGTTAGTACATCAGTTCTTGTGCGGAATGGGAAATAACTACAAGGTTTGGTGTAGAAAATGTAGGTAAAGGGAAAACAATTGACGGACAAAATGTGTTTTACAAAAAACATTTTTAATTTACTGCCATCTCAAAGAGTAGAGTTGAGTGAGAGACTTGAGTTTCATTTGGAGGAGATCCGTACTCAGCAGTGGGACACATTTATGGATTTTAATGATGATATGCCATTTTATATGTAAGTAAACACTTTCAGTTCAAATTTATATACTTAAAAAAAACTATATACTTTGAAAACCTACGTAAAATTTATCTGATCTATCTCGGCAATTTATATCATCATCCTCATATCAGCCCAATGACGTCCACTGCTGGACTTAGTGTGATACAAAATATTCAATGTCATCCTTTTGGCAAGTACTAGGCATGTGTACAATTAATTATTATTAATACTAACTTTGTTTCTTATAAAATTTCTTAGTTACAATTAACAATAACTCAACGCGATTCAGCAACTGAAACTTGCTGATATGTAGAGTCCTTTACAAATTATTTTCAGTGAGCTAGAACTGGGAATGTATTTTTGTGCTGATGTCATTGCGAATATTTCCACGTGAATTATGATCGCGATGTTTTCTGTTTGCTTTAGATCGTGTGGTTTTATCACCGTGTGTAAGCGACGTTATATACTAACTGCTTTTACGTTCAACGTTCGGAGTAAAGTTTTATGGTATATTCGAGATTATTTTTCAGTCTTTTGTTATGACTGTCTTTGTTACAATAAGTTAGTTAAAAAAATGGTATTGAGTAACTTGACTTTTCACTCACGGCCATTCCTGCGAATGAAGACGACCCTACACCCAATACATAATTATCTAACTGTTTTACTATCTTAAAATTGAACGTAATGACTAGGTTATAATCACCCTTCTCAATAATTATCTAGCCGTGATGCTCGATGTGGAATCTGCCATAATTGTCACCATCCCCGACATAATAGCAATCACATTTGTTCAGGACCGATCAAGGAAGAATACAGCCAACGTGCAGCATCGCCTGTAGTCGTCAGTCAAGCCCTGGGACCATATTAGCATTGAGCATCTTTCAAAATGTAGAAAATTAATAAATTCCGATATATTCAATAAAAGTCCATTTCCCGACCGGCAGTACCAATGTGGATTCCACTTTGTAGAATTTATATGTACTAGTCAAGTGACTTACCGTCTGCTAACGGTGAAGGAAAACATCGTGAGGAAACCCACATACCCTGGAAGTAATTCTATGAGTAAATCTTTGTTGACGAAGATACACTTTGGGTACCTATACAGTTGTTCTAAATCTAAGCTCAAATTAATTGTACTTTTGTAGACAGATTCATAAGTGATTGACAGTCAAAGCTATGAGGAGGGTCGTATGACTAGCTTTAGTGGTATTTACGAGCTAATATTTTCCTCAACATTTACATTTAATAGGCTTATAATGAAAATATCGTCATTAAATCATTTTAATATGATTGCTTCAGTCCTTGTATGGTGCTAAAACTTGAGAATTAACCGTAAAACAAATATTCGAAGCCGTCGACAATTTTATAGTTATAAGTTTCCATAACCTATATTTTGTAAGGTCACAATAAAACATAATTAGTCAACATATTTATTCATTACATGTAATATTATTCATGAAATAAAGAAGGTTATGGGATTAAGAGCTCATCAATTAAAATGTTCATTGGATCTTATTATGTATTCATTGTTATTCAAATTATTGAAACACTATTAGATTATCGAATGGTTTATAAACCGATACATCGCTTGGGAAAATGTAGAAATGTTGTTTTATAGTAGGCTTATTTGTAATAAGAATAATTTCTGTTTCGATTCAACTTTCCATTTTGTTGAGAAATTCAATTAGTTACTAATTTTAACTTGTTTTATTGTGGGAACGTATGCAAATATATCAGACCTATTTTTATATCACGACGGTGGCAGACCTCTTGCCGGATTTTCCATCAGGCGGACACCGTAGCCTGACGCCCAAGGGCATCACGAATACATTGCGAACCTATATAAAACATTTTCACGCGTTTTTTGAAGAACCCCATACGATAGTGCCTTAGGAAAATCTAGTCTTTCCACATCATGATAATTCTCGGGAAGAAATTCCTCTGAAACTGCGCAGTGCGAGTCCATTTAGATTCCACAGTGTGAGACTGAACTCCTTGATGGCGGTGAGCCGTGAGAAAGTGGAAAATGGCCGTGGGCAGCATCTTACAGCACAATCGATTATACAAGCATTGGAATATTCCAATGCTTGTATAAGAGACTTTGCCTGTCTATGTATACAGGGTGTATACGACGATACGACATTAAATGAAACCACGTGTAGCATGTGATGTTAGAAGGCTATACCAAAAAAATTAAACAGCAATTTGCAATAGTTTAGACGCAAATGTACTTTCTTTATGTCACAGTTGTTCACAGTTTTAAACAACCTGTAGGTATTTACGTTGATCGTATGTTGTCATTACGTCATTCAATTCATTTAAATATCTCTGACTCTTTCATATTATCTTATCTCTTACTCTGTTCCGCACAGTTGTCGTCGTCATGCCGAAAACGACATGATAGAAAAATAATGTGTAGTTTTATATTCTTAAATTTTTCGACTTTAAATAATGTGTAGCTTTGTTTTTTTTTTTTTATTTTTTTTTTTTTCTTTTTTTTTTAATAATTTATATTAGAATATGTTTATAAGGGTTAACACTGGCTACCTTGTCATTTAATGTCGTATCGTCGTATACACCCTGTATACATAGACAGGCAAAGTCTCTCCTATATTGTTTTGATTCTGCTAGATATCAGCTAGAATATTAATTTTATACGGACAACTCTCGTAATAGAGAACAAGCACTGTATCGCGGGTACTTTAGAAGCACACTTAACTGCCACAAAGGACACTCAGACTTAGAAACACTTTTTAAGGACTCTATTGAGCAAAATATCACAACCACTAGATCTAAACTCGTAGTAGACGAATATAGGCGACCGCTCCAGTGACCACGATCGCGATCGGAGAAATTAAATCGAAATGTTTCGGTTAAATTTAAACGATATTATCCTAAATTCTAATACCCAACGTTGGCCTATTTTAAAACAAATGAACATCAAGCTAGCCTGGTAACAGTAGGCTGACTACCACTTATTTAGGTGAGGCCTGCGTCCTGCAGTGGACGTCATCGGGCTGATATGATGATAATAATACCTAAAAGATCTTCTGACGCTTAAATTAAGTCAAATAAAGAATCTCAAACCCGGCCAAAAGCGAAACTATGAATGAATAGTCAAAGGGAAGCCTTACCAAACGGTTGGCTAAGTGCCAGCATTCAAATACGTGGACTAGAAAAATACATCCAAATGTTAAAGGTTAGATTAAATGCCATACGACCTTTCAATGGTATCTTTAGTGCTTGCTATTTGCAGTTAAACTATACAGGTAGATACTATTCCTTTAAATTTGGGTAAAACTTGGTTAATAGTTTAATAGATACAGCTCGTAATGTTATTCCATTTTTAGGTCATCGCTTATGTTATTTAAAAGGGTCTTTATTTATAAGCGAAATATAATACTGGATGATGTATTGGTTAAACGTATAAAATGTTAGCTTCCGCCCTCATGACCCATGGGAATGACTAAATCAAAAGTAGATATTCTAGGGTTAATCATAAAAACATAATCTATATGTGTCCTAAATTTCATAAAAATCCAATCAGTGAATTACAAAAGAGTGCAGGCGGACCGTACTACGTCTGTTTGCCATCGTAGTAGTATAAAAAAAAGCAATTTCCTTTGCTTTGGTTTTGAATTTTTCCAATACTAAAATGAATAATGTTTAGCATTTATATAAAATACAAAAGAGTGTCCAAACTCTAATAATCGATTCTACCCTTTCGCATTTAATTCTGCATCGGAAATCTTAACACTTTCAAATATAGACATATTTAGAACATATTAAAGTTTATTTAATTTATAAAGTATTAAACTTTAACATAAGTGCCAAATTCCAAGCAGATCCATTTAGCCGTTTTGGTGTGATTGAGTAACAAACATTCATCCATACATCCATCCAAACTTTCGCATTTTTAATATTAGTAGGATTTATATAATAAATAACCGACGCGGACGGTGACATCGCATACGTCCAAGTTTGGGTACTACTACAGAGAGTTTGGCGACTCCATATTATTTAATGTTTTCACTTTCATTAGTTTACAATTATTGCGGAATTTTCTACTATTTTATTATTCTTAAATATATCAAAACAAATAAGAACAAACGAATACAAATTAGTGTATTGGCAGCCTCATACAACTGAACGATGCCCCACAATCTCGAATAACACGAGATAACGAAACAATTTCAGGTTTCCACGTACCATTTATCTGCCGATGTTCCGATAACAGCTAAAAAGGAGTTGTCGAGGCCCGTAATATTGTATCGTACTAAGTAAGAACGCTGGCCGTCAGCCAAATGTTCCGCGGTGGCCACGTCTGCATCAGACAATCTTCAAAAGGTTAAAGGTAACAAAAATAATGTAATAATAATAATATAATATTCTACCACATTCACACAGCGCCATCTAGTCCCAAAGTAAGCAATTCTATTTGCTTGTGTTATGGTTACTAAACAACTGATGTATTACTTAAATACATTTTTTTTTGTAAATACATACATATTATAGATAAATTACACCCAGACACAGAACAAACCTTTATGCTCATCACACAAAGATTTGTCCTGGCTCCAACCCACGACCTCTGGCTTAGAAGTCAGGGTCACTAACCACTAGACCAACAGGCCAGTAGTGAAGTACTTCTTGGTATAAGAGGCTGTATTAACAATGGCCTACATATCGTTTGATGGTAGAACGTTATGCTCGATGAGCCATCCCGAATATTGGCAGTTCTGAGCTATTTAATGATGTGGGGTCGTTCTGAAACTTTATGAAGTGTTTTAGGAGAAAAATGGGTTCTTACGTACGGTTTTTGGGTTTTATTGTTTCTTTCTCTTTTTATGTGTATTAATGTGATCTAATTTGGTTTATTCTATTCTGTTTTGACGGGAAAAGGGGTTGCTTGGAATATAATTCAAACATATATGGTTATTTGGTTCTGTACCATTCTGTGCTATTTCAAACTGTAACCAATGGAAATTGTAAATATCAATGATGATTAAAAGAGTGGCCTGAGTTTCTTGCCAAGTTCTTCTCGGAGCTCAACCTTGTCAGTGAACTGGGCTCAGGCAAATTTGCCTGACACCTTTTTTTTGGCTTTGTATGTCGTTCATAAGTATCATGTATTTGATCTACATATATGAAATAATGATTATGACTATGTATATGCTTCCTAAAGATAACGTAAATCTACAATGCTAATCGTATTAAGAAACTGCAAACTAATACATTTCAAGTTTACTTTTCCTTTAAATAATAAGGGAAAGGGAGTTATTGTCCCAAGATCGGTTTCTGTAAAGTCTTTGGAGAAAGATTGTGTTCAACAATAGATAAATGACTTATACGGTCCAAAGTAATATCCACCTTATTTTAAAAAGTCTTTTTAAAGGTTTTAATGATGTTGCTACAAAGAAAATATATGTAATGGGAAAAATATTATGTATAAAACTCGCTGTTGTTGAGATGATATGTAGTCTGTTCAGACGATGTGTCTGATGTATTACCCAAATCGTAAAATCTAGGCCAACAAATGTAAAGACATGTTCATACAAACTCTTGCAAAAAACGGATATCCAATTACTTACACTAAACCATGTAGGATGTCCTAGCAGAAATAGGAACATATATTCACTACAATGTTTACGATTTTATTAACAAACACATGCAACACGCGAAAACAGACAATAAAATGTTTATTGTACAATAAAATATCAACGAGATGATTTCATTAATAACATACAAACATCTACGACACGGACGTACTACCAACGCAAACACCAATCATGATATATCATTCAAAATATTTTGATAACTAGCCTCTGTCCGCAGATTCTGTCGTGGTATGTGGATAAAAAAAATCCTATATCACTCTCCAGCCTTTCAACTATTTCTATGTTATTTAAATTTACCTAGTATATATTATTCTATATATTATCTAAATTTACCTAGTATAGCGCAGCAACACGCTCCATTTTCTGTAATTAATCTTAAAAAATATATTGTTCATTGCCGAACTCTGTCTCTTAAAATACAGGATAATATCCTAGTTTAAAATATAGATAACATATTATGGACACAAATTATATGTTTTATAAATAATTCGTATTATTTTTAAAAAAAATAAATAGCCGTTATTTTTATTCTCTGTTCGACGTGATAGAATAACAAAAATCCATATAGGTATGATAACAAAGTATAGACGCTTGTAGCAACTGAAAGCCCCGCGTTACGGACTCTGTAAATTGCAATACCTTCTCCGGCTTGGTAACTATCTTCAGAACCAACCCGTACTAGGCCAGCGTGTGTGAATTATGACCTAACCGCTCTCAGCTCTCTAAATATAGGAAAGGAGACCCGAGTCTAGCAGCGGGACGTAAATGGGTCGCTGATGATGATGATGACATTTACCCGCGAAAGTAATGTTTATTACCCGTAATTCGAACAATTTAATAATATTATATTCTATAAATAGCAATTACTACGTAAACACATTTTCTGTGTCGTAACTTCGACGCGTCCTACGTCTGCCCGCTGATGTAACATCCAGGGTGAAGTATGTGACGTCACAGGCCGAGTCGGCGCCTTCCCCGCCCTCGCGAACATCCAGTGACTAAGCTGTATTAATATACTACCAATGTATTTGCCCCGGGTTCGCCTACGCGCTGAAAACAGCGTGGGAGTCACTGAAACTTATCTACATCGTGTTTGTTTTCGCTAGTGGTCAATGGAAAACGGTATTTATTGCTGTAACTGTCTAAGTTTGGTTTTAAATTCTTAAGATATGGAATAAATGTCGTATTTTTCTTTGAGTTAGAAGTTCTTTAGGTATTTGTGGATATTGCGATGATTAGACTTAAACTTGAAATTGCAAATCTTGGATTTCGATTAAGTATAGATTAATCAATTGAATTTTACATACAAAAAGAAATAAGTAGATATGTTACTAATGTGCACAATATTTTCCACGGGAAACCACTTGGTACTGTCAGTTATATGTGTGTTTTTAGAACAATTTTTCATGTATTACCTACATCATTGCTCTATTACATAATGCATATTCATGTTAAAGGTATAATTCCCATCACAAACCTCACGAAAAAGCAAAGGAAATCCTTTACATAACAGAGAAAACAGTCCTCCTTCTTTACAAAAGTGTAAGAAACTCAAGTAAAGCCAAAACGTTTCAATGAAAACACGCTGTGTTTGAGAAAACCCGTGTTTAGTGGCGTCGCGGAGACTCGAATGCCGACACACTTTCCATTGACGGCGAAACCCCCACCCTCTCTGCTATTTTGGATCAAATTTATACTAATGACACGTGTATTAAGAAAACAATGGTTCTGTCTATTTTAGCGTTAATATACTGTTACTATTTACATTTCCATTCATGTTTTCCGTATGTGGGTTAAAAGGGTTTAAGCATTTGGTGATTTTCTTTCATGAGTTGGTTGTAAAAACTCGATTTTATGATGACTTGTCTGATAGAAGTGTTTTAACACTTACGACGTTCTTAACATAAACAAAGGAGGTCTAGACGGAAGATACAAACACTGAAGATATTATACAAAGAGTTGCTTAAAAATAAGGCCTAACGAAGTGACTACAAATATTGTAACTATTTTATTTAATTTCAGTAAAACTTTACTTTTTTATTAAAATCTTTGTAAACGTATACCAAAATTATTTTAAATTAAAAACGAGTAACTTTTTATATGTTCGACTATGTTTTTTTTTTACATTTTCTAATGTGTATAAATGAAAAATATTATCCAGGCAAAGAAATATTTTTCTTTTAAAATATTTAGTACTGTCGGATAATTCTATTTTTGTCGCCTTATTGCGCTTTACTTAAATCAGACCAATATACTAAGTCTGTTATGAAAAATTGTGAAGATAAAAAATCTAACAATGAGTCTCTTTTGTTGTGCAAATAAAAACAACGATATTGTTATTATGATGGTCGTAATAAATAAAATATATTACCTACTTTTTCAGAGTAAGCAGAATGAAGCTATTTTCATCTGTGTTATAAGCATAACACTGTTCTTTATTCAAATAGGAGAGCAATTTAATTATATTTGTGACGTATTCACTTGATAGGAATACATATATCGCACAGTCAAAATAAAACTGGCATAAAATGCGATTTGTCTACCTGGAAATTTCGATCTTCTACATAATAATCTAAGGTTCAAATTTGCCCTCTAGTGAGTTAACATATAACTCTTTTCGACTGTTAGTGTGATATGTAGGTTGCCTCCAAAGATCAGATAATTCATATTTGTGAAGACCTTACCCAATGACACTGTCGTCTATAATAAGCTATTACTTGCTCGTAGAAGTAAACTAAGTGTAAAATTTCGCCTGCGCCCGGTATATTAGTAAAAGTAGCTTATGTGCTATTTGAGTCACATAGCGCCAAATTCCAAAATGATCCATACTGCCGTTCTGGCGTGATCGACAAAAAATAAATCCATCGTAACATACTGTTGTAGTAAGATTTCAATCTAATTATGAAAATCTATTTAAAATTAATAAAAATTATAATTTTTAATTACGTAAAATTTTTATATGAATTAGTTATATTTTTTGATACCTGGACAAAAATTATAGACAAAATTAAGTATCTACTCAAAACAGATTAATTAAATCAAATTAACGCAGTATGGAGTTAATTTCAGTGGTTGTTTACATCAAAAGCACCGCCAATATTTAGTTAATATGAACTAAAAGCTAAAACTGATTTGTTAGTCACGCCACGGTTGCACGCGTCGCCGTCGACACACTATGAATAAAATATTGATGAGCCATTAAAATGTTTACAATTTTACAATTCAAAGTCAAAACATTGAAATGGGATTAGATCTATGATAAGTTTTTTTATGTGCTGAACTGCCTACAGGTTTCACATTTTAATTCTATAAATAGCTTGGCAATTATTTTGATATATATTTCGTTCAGGTTGTTACTTCGCTCACCTAAAAATGTATGCAGGCAATTTTTTTTTATTTTATTGCTGATGAGTTGTAACCCCGCAACGGCTAGCAGAACAATTTCTCCTATGACCTGTTAAGCTCCAGAGAACGACAATTCCTCAATAAATATAAAAAATAGTTAGAAGTTAAATTAAAGAAATTTTAGTTCGTCTACCGCAAATCACAATGCTAAGGTTTTTTTCAAAGGATGAAAATTTCATAAGTTTCGACCTTTTAAGCTTTTATTATGCAATATATTTTGCAAACAAGCTTAGACTATTTATATTGCATCGTTATCCGAGTTAGTTGTTGCATAAAAATTGTAGCATAAGCTGCAAAATATGTACTTTGCAGATTAATTAAAATATTGAAACCATTCATACTGAAATCGATGCCGAAGATGCCGACAAAAAGCGCACAATCAAACGATGCATGATATCAATGATGCCTATTATTTCCATTGTGAACATTCTCAAAACTATTAAAGCGCGGAATCACTTTATCGATAATCTTACGGCAAATTCTCTAGACCATTTTCTCAATGTTATTACTACTGGCTACGGCAAATTGCTCGTTTACAAACATAGTTCCAGTCTTTAGATATTACAATGTAGTTTTGTAGGCAAGCAATTTACTTGTATTTCTTCGTTAGCGTCTACCTTTCTCATTTACTATTGCATTTAACATCCCACGATGTTAATATTGATTTTCATTACGGTTAAAAAGTACCAATCTAAGTTTATAGTATCAGTAGTTCTTAAAGATCCTTTAAAAGAGCTATTAGGTTCTGTCAAAGCAAAGACTATACATGTAAACATATGTTTTGTAGAGAATCTACTAATATTAACAATATATAATATGAAAGCCGGTCACCGCATATCTACCTATTGGTGGTTTAATATATCTCACTTCTGGTCTTATTATTCCAGTTATAGTTTGGATTTCAGTAGATTTTTGAGTTTGCTTGACGTTTGGACTAGATCACTAGCTGACTGAATTCCAGTTTAATCTTCTCTTATCCAAAAAAAAATCTAAGTATTAGATACTAAATCAAGAAGGCATTTTTTAATCACCATCATATGAGCCCAATGACGTCCACTGCTGGACATAAGTTACACTTAATTACAGCCACAGGTAGCGATTTTGTGCCGACTGCAAGAAAAGCCCACCCGCAACCATTACTAGGTCGTCGGTAGGTCTAGGTACCTAATGTTCAATACTTATTGAACCATTTTCTTAGCCTCTTAGCCAACTCTACGCACATCCGTACATAATATATCTAACTTAATAATATATGTTTAATATGCTTATATATCTAACAACAAAATAACGCCTAAATTTACAATTCAAGTATCATTAAGTACTCAGTAAGTGCCACTTAAGTAATTAATGCCTAGTAGTATGAATAATATTAGAAAGGCAGCAATTAAAACGAACTTAAAATATGAATAGATACTTTATTGAGCTTACAATTTCACGTACTTATTATTAAGCTTTGTAATGGTTGAATCTGTTGAAAATATGTAATGTCACGTTCGAAACGACAGCTAAATAGAGTGTTAATATCAATATAGTACATCACGCCTCTTACGAAAAGTAGCATCACACATGCATTTTGACGGTATAAAACATTCATATCTTATGTCCTTGGCTTGTGGCTCGAATTTACGATGATAATTCAATTCTGGCTCTAGTCTTATCAAGTAGTTTATAGATACTACGGTATACATGCGTTTTGAAATAATGGATATGTTCACCTACTTTTGTTTCTGACTGTACCATCAGATAGACCAACACTTCGTCTGAGGGGCAAGCCTGCGAAGAACTTCCAGGCAGGCATTCTGAATTTCTGAAAGAAAAACTTGAAATCACTATCCTTAATCTGATAATTACTAAACTCAAACGAAAAACGTGACGTAATTGAATACCGGCCAGAACTAATAGTGACACAATAGAAAAAAAATAACCAAAACATTTGACAGTTGAAAAAAATAGGAGGTCTTACCGTATCTACCGTTAAGCCGTTTTTTCTCACATCACATACAAATCCCTTGGGACGCTTTGTTACAAACGTGTCCACTTGCAAAGGATTAGCGTCAATGACGTCACATAAGTTCGCACGAGTGTCCAAGAAAAAGCGCCTGCTCACGTCTCGATCTCAATCCCAAATAACTTCAGACCTAAACAAACAAATATTGTCTGCAATTCTCAACTACTTCTTCATTTCAACCCATAAACGTCCCAGTGCTGGGCATGGGTCTCCTTCAAAGAATGAAGAACAACTAGTTAAATCACTCTAATACTAGATAAGCAAGTAACAGCAACGAATTATGGATCGTGCCGGTTATGGGTCTCCTCTTCTCTATGTAAAGAGTTGAGAGAGTTCACAATAGTTCCACGCTGCCCCGATTTAGGTTTAGTTACCCTACTATGAATGAATTATGAGAAAACGATTGGTAAAAGGGTAACCTTTTACCAATCGTTTTCTCATAATGCATGATGCATGAGATGTGAATCTAGGAACTGAAAACGTCATAACCTTTCTTGTAGAACACACTAACCGTCACGTACTAAGACCCCTCTACAGAATAAAGGAAAAAATATTTATACCTAATATATTTATAACTTGTGTTTCGGAAAATCATATCTAAGTAAACGCACTTTAGTTTAATTTTTCCAAAACTTCGCACGAAATTATCTCGTTCCGTTCTTACTAAGCGGAACTGCATACTAATTTACCGACACACTATCAATTGTCTTGACTAGTCGAGAGTAAAATCGGTACGTGGACAGCGTGTCTAAAGCTTAACATCCAATGAATGGGCACCGGATGAGAAAAAAAAGCTCCATTCATGTTTTGTTTGCGAATTAAAATATAAAGGGTGGTCAATTTACACTGTATAAATTATGGCGGTGTCTTTTGGTGCGAGTTCGTTGTGCTAATAATAAATAGAGTGCGAAATAAAGTGGGACAAGGACTTCGGGCCTTTTATTGCAGCAGGAACGTTATAGTTAAGGATGTTTACGTTTAATCTGGAAGTTTATGAATGGTTTCAAGTGTATGAGGTTTTACAAGCTTTTAATTATGACGTATATCACATGACATGTATATTGTATATATATATATGGTATGTAGTCTATGAGCGTGTATGCATATGTGTATTATTATGTAATAAATTAAACAATGATTGAGAGCAATGCAGAGTTCCATGTTAGGCGTCTCCGTTTTTGACCGAAAAAAAACGTCGAGATTCGACGTAAAACGAAGGTTGAAGATGTTGAGAAGTGGGTAACGAGGTTAAGGTGGAGGCAGGATACTTGGCAAGAACGAATGACGGACGGTGGACCAAGGCAGCCACAGAGTGATGGTTTAGAGAAGCTATAAGGCCAGTGGGCAGACCACACCGCGGCACCGGCCCGATGGTCATACGATATTGTCAAGATCATAGGATCTTATTGGATATAGCTGGCACAGGACCATGAGAAGTGGCGCTGTGAAGAAGATGCCTATACCCAGCAGTGGGTAGATATGGGCTGATGATGAATGTGTCTCAATAAGACGCACTAGTATAATAACAAAGTAACAAAAAATAAAACACACTTTCTCTTTTAAATAAGTATAGAAATTTGTGTGTAAGTGTGATGTACTAAGTAGGAGCAATTTAAAGTGATAAATAGAAATAATACAATATTGAGCGTGCTTGCCCGCAGTAGAACAAACTCACTTATTTGAGTTTACAATTTTACGTTCTCGGAAGGTGCGGAGTGCAGGTAGACTTTTTTTACCTTACCTACCTTACTGATGCCTCTTTACATAAGAGTTGTTTTTCTATATTGTATTAGTAAGGCTGGAGTATAAATAGTGCTATATTTTGTGTATTCTATAATTGTTTGCCAATTTTTACTTCAACACCAAGTACTAATTTACAAGTTTGTGAAAGCAAATAAGTCTTTTCGCTTCGTCTAATGTCTAATCTAGTCAAGAAAACGGGGATGGAAACTCCTTTGCAATGTTTTCAATTTATTATTTTAAACTTAATGAAACAGTTTTTTCTTGTAAATCTCTTCAAACAACAATCTGCAAACTTTCATTTGTCAATGCTGGTGACACGACCTAATTGAATAATAATACAACTTTTAAGACGTAAAGCTCAGTCACTTCGATACTAGAGATAAAAATATAAATGAAATTTATTACCACATTAGCTGCAAATTTAAAAAATTAACTGTAGGAATTAGGTACATAAGCTATGCTTGTATTATTATTGAAAACAAAATAGAACCAATGGGAAAATAAACAACAAAAATAATACTATTCAAGTATTCATAACAAAACAGACAGGTGTGACAAAAACTAAAACTTGTCCAAAATCTACGTCATCACATGATTGATTTAAATGACAGTTATTATGAGATTATGGAGTTACGCATCAACCGTTGATATGTCAATCTCATAAACATTATATTTTATTAGATTTATCGCTAGATAATATGCTTGTAATCCTTTTTAATATCCTTGTGGGATACAAAAATATCCATAAGTTTTGTAAGACACGCTTCTGTTAAAATCACGTGGCAATGCAGGCGGATAATTTTGGGTCAGTAATTTTAAATGTCTGTTTGTTAAAACTTGTGAAACGGGTGCACACATGTATACATTTTAATCTTATTTTACATTGTCGCGGCACGGAATAGAAGCGATTATAAAAATAGATAACTGCAGAAAATATAAACAAACTATTTAGATTATAATTATGAGCCAAAAAAGAGACCGCGCGCAATCATACGGAGAATTCTCGCGCATTCTTATGGATTCCGAACTGAGCATAATGCAATTCCAATTTTTTTAGTCGCTTTCATTCCATTTTAAATGAACATTCAAATATTTTTTCCCTAATTTGACATTTTTGTTGTGAGAATCCATTAGCAATTTCTTGAACCTATTTTGCAAGCTTTTATTAATACGCTCTAATGGAATCTTTGACACACTTCTCGGTTTCCAAGCTCAAACTTTGCATACATTACGCAATATTATTATAAAATGGAGCTGATGGGAATTTGAAGGTGAAAGCTGAAGCGGAAGATGGTTCTACTTTGTAACGAAACGTTTGTCATGAGCTCTTAGTAGCCTCGACAAGAAAAAGTTCGGCAAGTCGCCGAACCATCAAAATGTAAAACGCACTACCGTCTCATGTCTTTCCTCCTTCCTACAATATGGGATCCTTTAAGCAAGGCATGAAGAATCACCTTGCGGGTCAGCATGGCGTTGACGACTTACAAGACACTTAGATGACCTGTCAGCTGGCAATGTAAGTTGTTCTTTCAGCTTTCCATCAGGGAAAAAGGAACCACTTTGCTGTGCTACAGTAAAAAAAACAAAACTAACGGCCGCACTCAGAGACGTCAATTAGCAGTAATCTGTCATTAACACATTTTTTTCATTGAATAATCGTCTTTAGGCGTATAGACTTAAGTATTACACGTTTTTACTAAATAAACTTTAAAGTTAAGTAACGTCTCTGAGTACGATCCGATAAAAAAAAATCTATAGTAAAATCGATTTCATTAGAAATTGTATATTAGTTTATTAATCATACTGTTTACAGTATTCAGAATTAAGTACAATAGACTAAACTGCTATAAAATCTATCTTTTACAAGAATACATTGCAAAATTACCTTTCAAGTACATAACTAACAAGCAATATTTAATTTCAGGCATATTTATGCAAAGTGAAAACTCGTAAAGCAGCCGTCGACGTGTTTTATGTTAGAACGAGATAATAAATGACAGTTTCATCACATCAAACGTGGACTTGCGGCTTCATAGTTATAAACTTATAATATGAATCACTAGAAATAACTAAATGAACTTGTTAGATATTATAATTTGCAAATTATCTAGTCAATTAACTGGATAAGATTTTAATCATATTGATAGACTGCAACAGTAATAATTGAGGTTTATTAATATTGTAAAAATATTGGAAATTTATATTATTATTTCTTTTGATACACTTCGCTCTGTAATTTTAAGTCTAAGTTAGTAAGATATATGAAATTTATTTTTGTTATTAATACTATTATCTATACAGATAGATAATGGAAAAATTTGAATTAAAAACTTTTATTTAAATGCATCTCCATTTCTACTTACTACCTACCTATATGAAATCCAAATTTCTAATTATTATTATGGAATAAGTCCAAATTTATTGAAATCCTTCGTTGATATACATTAATTCGTTGTACCTTATATCAATATTGAAATGGCAACAAACTACAAATTTATAAAGTAATATCTGTGTAACCAACACGTCACAGCGAACCTCCAATACCAACAAGGTTGCGTGCTTATTGCTAAGAAAATGCTTTTAAATATAGAAAACAATGTGACCTCACATTCCTGAAGACGTATGAAGTGTATGACTTTAGAACATGTTGCTAATCGTGTTGTGTATGCGCCATCACGCAGTCAACATCGGTACCGATAAAATCGCGCTTTGAAACCAATTCACGCATAGGCATCGCAGCGAGAACCTGAAAAATCTCAAAATCCACTCCCATATTCGCGTAAAACTATTTAAAAACAAATATTGTATTAATATCAGGTTATTTTTATATTAAAAAGCTCTCAATCGCAACTTAAAGTTAAGTAATTAACCGTCGTATGTCACCAATATCCAAGTTTGTTCGAGAACGAAGCGTCATTTTAAGCGCCCTTATATAACGTTTTGTAGCCATTCCCGGAGAGGGCTATGCGAGATGAATCTGTGGAGAATCACTCCCCGTGTCATTTGCATATGCTCAATTTTATTGCACGTCGTAAATAATCGTCATAATGGTTGTCGTATTGCGAAAACGATGTTTTTCATACGCACTGCTAATACTCACGACTGTTTCAAGCTGATTAACTGTTTGTTAAACTGTTAACAAAAACTTCAGCTATTGATTCATTAACAATATTTACATTTTGAATGGCATAGAAGCGGACAATCTACTGTTCAAGCAACGAAGTGTAAAGTCGTAAGATAGTAAGATTCAAAGGCTAAAGAAAAAACGATTACTATGTGTTTTGCTGGTAAAGCCTTTGTGAGAGACAGCAAAGGAAATAGCACTAGCTCTTTTAGTTTGAGAAAGAATATGATGGTCTGTATGAAACAAATAATTATACGTATCAATCTCTGAATAGGACGAGTTTTCACATTAAATAATAATAATAACTATTCCCAGACCACAATGTGACAATAACTTCACATTAATTTTGACAATACCAAACAGGCAAACACGAAGTTGATATGGGCAATAAAATTCGCGAATACGGTGCACTACGACAATTACGCTGTATGTGAAATAAACTTGCATGTTGTAGTCACACAGTTCTTTCGTTGTTTTCTGTAAACAACAGGCCCTGTTCTGTGTAGTGACGGATTAAGAATACATAATGTCACTACCCCATCTCAACCCGTGGGTGTCGTAAAAGGCGACTAAGGGAGTACCTACATGACAAGTTTTAGTGTAACGCAGACAAGAGCACTGCAAGAAAAGGAAAATTCGAAACAAACCCTATACCAACCCGCTAGGCCAGCGTGGTATAGAAGGCTAAATTCCCTCCATATTCTGTGGAGTGGAGACCCGTGCCCAGACACAGCTTTCTGTGCAATAATGACGTCACAAGGAGGGCGTTAATGTGCTTCAAATGATATTGAATTATAACATTATTACAATAAGGACAGCATTTAGTTCCACTGGACATTGTGAATAGTTTGCCAAGAATAGCTGTGCCGCTGATTTATACGTATAATATGTGGCCGCAATAAAGGTTTCCTAGGTCCTACGGCCATCGTGGCCGTCGGTTGCAGTCAGCACAAAATTGCTCCCTGTGGCGGAAATTAGGTGAGGCTTAGGCGTAGTCTAGCAGTGGACGTCATTGGACTGATATTATGATGATAATGACGATTATGATTAAAATTCTTGCTCTCTTTCTCATATGATGAGGAAATTGAAACCAAAATTACATAATGAGAGGCAGACATCGAGAAGCACTACGGTCAATCGGCAAATAGCACATTGCGATACAAGTAGTTGGTCATTTCAAATACTTGTCTTCAATTATTTAATGAACCCTGCCTACTTTTCTACGAAAACATGCAGTTTTGATGCGCGTAGTACCGGTTGAGACATGTATAGCAATAAACGTAAAGTATTTAAAGAGTGTAATTGTACACGGTGGTGACATGTTGCAAAACAGTACTCCTAACTACGTCGTATAATTTACGATTACTGCTCTTTGATCGTACGGATGTACATACCTATGACTAGTAGATGCAACTATATTGTGTCATTACTAGCCCGGATACTCAACAAGAATAGTGTATTAATGTGAGTTGTGAGACATTTTCAGATAAATATGAATAATACGTTGCACATGACTACAATAACCTTATATATGAGTCTTTTTAAATGTTGTCCCATCAGTTATACAGCTGCTCAAATTGCTTATATAATATTCTTTATTGCATAAGAATCAGAATTATCAATCACACATATCCGTCACGTATCTATAAGACATTGAAGCGTCGCGGCGTTTAGACGCTGTTTTAAGTCTACACTCGTACGGAGTTGAGACTTGAAAAGAGTCTTAAAAACTACCAATTTGAAACCAACACACAATAATTAAGTAGAAAACCATGAGAATATTAAAATATACTTTCTTTCAAACTTTAAAATAAAGACGGGTAAGTCTTTATGATATGATATCATTATGTCTTCTTGTAGTTAAATATTCACAAACATATCTTTGGGTGTTTTTTTAACAATGGGACTAGTGGTAGAACCCAGTTCAGTTTCAATGTTGAAATCGCAAAGAAGGTTTGCAACTTGACTTAACGTAATACAACATCCAGTGATGACACACGATTACGTGGCTTCAAAAGCACGGACACACACAAGACACAATAACAAGTAATTCAAACGCCAATAATTTTGAAATCCGATATCGGTGAATGATGATTACTCTACAACCTCGCACATCAAACTTTTAATACAGTCACGAGTTATCTCGTAAAGTAAAACTAATTCCATCACAATCCACTCATACTGTACTCATACAATAACACAGAACTTTTTCATGTTGACCAGTTTTAATAACTTCCTGCGACATATACAACGTTTCACGAAATGTTGTAACCATCATATGAATTACGGCGGTCGGAGTGTCTTCGTGAGCAATTTGGGGTTCCGTCGGCAGCCAGCGTGCATGTGCAATGTGTTTGCAGTTCGAAGCTGTGCCAAAATTGCCATCTTTCCGCTAGCTGACGAAATGAGTCGGCGGTACCACGTTCAGTCTACGCCACGTAATCCATCCTGGATTAAAGTTTAAGGCTTACATTTAAATTGTAATAAAGAAGGATTGGGTTGTTTCTAGTGTTGCATTAATGTTAATAACTATATCAAGAATTGACTCAAAAGAATATTTACTTTAAGGGCCTACGTAAATGCCTTAGGTAGGTAGGCTCGTAATAGAATAATTTTGAAACAATATGGAACACTGGTTGTCTTTTTAATTGGTTTATAATGTATTTATGTGTTTGTATCTATCTTTTCACGATCACACACTTAAATTATTTATTTATTCCGGTACTAAAAATCTAAAAATATCTAGACATACAAATAGGAACGTTTTTTTTATTGCCTTGAGTGGCAGACGAGCAGACGCACTATGGAAAATGGTAGAACAACGGCATATCGAAAATCGTTTTTACTAATGTCGTTACTAAAGCACATTTAAAAGTTTATTGAATAGTATATGAGTTGAACTTTAATATAATGTACTAGTTTTATTTAAATAACATATGGATTTCTTTTTTTTAATATCACATACTAAATTATTAAGAATTTTTATTTCATGTCGGTTCGTTTCAGTAATTTAAAATTAATTTCTTGAAAAAAATTATGAAAATAGTTATAAAGTGTTATATATTTTTGAAAAGCCCATTGTATGTAGATTTCAAAACACTTAAAATAATGTAGGTTTTATTATTATATTACTATGAAAAAATAATAACCATAAATGAGGGGAAAAATTACAGTTTTTCAACTTCATCGAGACTTTTGACAGTTACCGATGTTTCCCGATGCTTTAAATTTGATGTTGTTTTGAACCATAGATATTCATAAATAACATTTATAAAAATCAGCTGCTACTTCTTGCGATTTCTGAAGTTATCGCAAAAAGTATGATAAAAGTCAGGAAACAGGAAATTTCTATCTATTTTGGTTTCTAATGTAGAACTTTACTTGATTAGTTTGCGGTATGTTTTAATGAAATATTAGTTATTTATTGATAATAGGGACGTTTTACCTACGTTTTGCACTCATTTTGCAGTGCAACTGTAATCAACAAAATGCACACTACCCTTATTTATGAAATAATATATAAAGTGTGGGTACATTTAATGTTGCTATTACAAATACGTAATAACACTAAACAGACGTTTGACTGTTACGTATCTTCGCTTTCCCGCTTAATTTTTAAAATGACTACTAGTTTCAAATGTTAGCGTGAATTAATACTTTCATACATTAAAGGAAAAAAACTTGAAGCTCTATCAACAGTTTTAAAAGAAAACGATCATGTTTCTGAATACAATATGTGTTTTATTATCAGTGACATTCAAATGAATTTAGTTTTATACAGTAGGGATGTGATGGTTCATCTGGCCAAAGTCAGTACAAACAAAAACTTCCAGAGGAGTCTGATCTTATTTCTGATGCAAATTTATTTATGAAAGTATCATTAAGCACTTTGCTGTGCTTCCTATCGGTCAACTTTCAGAAGATGCGCAGGAATCTCGTAATAAGTATTATAAAAAAAATCATCTACATCATGCCTGGAAGTGCTCTCGATCAGCTATAAATGAGGATGTATTTCATACTCTTCTTCACATCAGATCCATACATTTCCAGCCTTAGAAAAACATATAGCAAAAGTGTGAAGACACTTGGTGAAGATACTCTAGATCTTTTAAAAGTTAACGAACTCATTTTGGATCCCGAAGTTTACTAAGTATAATTAAGCATAATGTACAATTTAACAAAGATACCTATTATTTTATTCTATTATTTATTCTACTTATAAATTAGTATTTTGTAACTTTAAATATTTTGTGAAGTAAACTGTAATTATTATTTTATAGTTATATTCTCTTTAGTTAATTATTATGTCTATAGTTATAATTGTTATTAATTTCATTATTATTGTTTTTTTACTAAAGTAACAATAACTTTTTATCACGATATATATATAGTGTTGTCCTTAAGGAAATACAATAAAGGCCATATAATAAAACATTTTTTTAAATATTTTTTTTAAATATATACACTCTTATAAAAGTATAGCATCTGAGCTTTATCTGAAGCCTTATTTAATACTCTATACTTGTGCAAAAATTCAATCGTCTTTCTTAACCAATAAAAAAGTTATCGATTTTTGATCTGAAACAATCCTCGATTTCCCATAGTGAGACGGCTCACCTGATGGTAAGTTTTTACCACTGCACATGGACGTTGTCAATGTAGGGGTCCCTTCTTAAAAAAATATTTATAATCGTTAAATGTTTTGAATGAGTACTTAACTGGAATATCTACACAAACGATCCAACAATTATAAAGAATAATCACCTAATTAATCAATATACAGTTAACACATTGTGTCGACGTCCCCATTATTAAATAGTCTTCAACAATACACCAAACCTCAAGCTTGATAGGGCTAATTTAAAATAACTAAATAATGTACCTAACGACGTCTTTAAACGTTGAAATTTCAACTATATGTTTAAGAAATAAGTTACAATTTCCATTGAAAAAAATTAAGTGCCCTATAACAAAGTGAGTTTATATGGCTTTCATCCAAATGTGATGCAATAACCTTTGATAGTAGCAGAAGTCACATTTTGCACACTATTGTGACGGTCGATTTAATACAAATTGCCTTATATGAATCGGTAAATGTTCCTACCATACTAGTTTTCAAATAATTGACGATAAAATAGAACGAATTTGAGAACGCAATATGACTTCGGTCATTGCGTAATAGTAATAGGTAGTACCTACGGGATATAATATTTTATAGAATATAAAACTTAATCCGAAGAAAATTGTATTATCCACAAATTGTTTTATCAGAAACTGATGCTTCTAAACAAATAACTTCAAGATTTACAAAGATTTTAAATAAACTAACTGCACATTATGGTTAATTGACCCACTCTCAATTTTATCATTCCACTAGATTTCGGGTGGGGCATCGCTCCCGTAGTACTTTGTTTGGCCACTGCTCAGCTCCTATTGCCCGTAGCGTGATGTTATATAGCCTATAACCTTCCTTGATAAATGGGCTATCCAACACTAAAAGAATAGATAACATCTATACTAATATTATAAAGCTGTAGAGTTTGATTGTTTGGTTGAACGCTAAGATCTCGAAAACTAGAGGACCGATTTGAAAAATTCTTTTAGTGTTAAATAGTCCATTTATCAAGGAAGGTGGCTATACAACATCACGCTACGAGCGCTAGGAACTGAGTAGTGGCAAAATAAAAACGACAGGAGCGAAGCTCGCGAGACTTCTAGTAAAAAAATAAAAAGAAGCACCTTACGTTTAAGGCATATACTATACGTAAAATACTATTACATAATATGTCAGTTGACACCGGTATAAGTTCGCAGACCGTAAGTTACGGCGCCGTAGCTCCCACGAGTCCCACGGTGGGTGTTTATATCCAACAATCTGTTTGTGATGTTCCGCCAACCAATTCGCACTGCGGATCGTAAAGCTGCGGTCGACTCAGGCGCATAACACGTGTGGATGCGGCTGTTAAACTAGCGGCGATATCTTCGGAACTGGGTGGTACCTGCAGTATACACTGTATATTTTAGGCGAATTAAAAATTTTGTATAGGTCAAAATTTCAAGAATAATCGGAATAGCAACGAGCGGTGAAAAGGAAAACTTGAATTTTTATTTACCTACTATGGCTAGATCGTATACCTACCTAATTTCTTTAACCGGTTAATGTTGTGAGTATGCAAAATGTATGTAATAACGTAATCTTAGTTATTTTGTTTTGTATTCTCTAAGAAAGCAAAAATTGTAGGTACTAAAATTGTAAAAAATGTAAAACCTTTGAACGTCAATAAATTATCTTATCTTCATAAAAAGAGACTAAAAGTGTATGGTGTATTGAAATAAGTACATACCATCACACCTGTTTCGCTTTGGAATAGGCAGATTTTTATGAGCACCATTTGCACCGGTTGATTACACGTTTATAAATCACTTTGTATATGACTGACGCGACGCCAAACCGTCGCGTCAGTCATATTCATATCAGGTTTGGCATGCCTACTTTTTAATTTTTAGAAATATACGAAAATTCCTAATAAATAAATATCATCCTAATTTCTACCCATAAAATGTCTCATTGCTGGGCATGGGTCTCCTCCAAAATTTACCTTAATTTACCTTATAATAAAGATTATAAAAATAATTTTCAAAGTAAATCTGAAAACTGAAGTTATAAGAACAAATAAAATTGTATCTATTCAGCAGTCCTTTCTCTTTACCTGTAAAATCCCATAACACCCCGCCGTTTTCATGGCCACGACCTGAAAGATCAACCGCTTTGATTTGAAAACACCGCAACTTTAATACTCTGTAATCCCACAATTTACCTGTAAAAGTAACAAACAAGCGAAATCTAACCTTAATACTTACAAAATAAAGAACATACCTAAGTTTCGTATGTAAAATAATTTCTATTTTGACACGTCAAAAGGTGTCGTGGGATACTTCAATAAAACTACACAATAACTTATCTAAGGTACAGTAAATCAAGTATGGTTTAACATTAATGTATTTCCTTGTAAGTACTGAAAATCTTTAACATCTATTGTTATTTTTATTGAATTACATTTTGTGTAAGTGTTTAAGTATCATCATCATCATTTCAACACATAAACATCTCACTGCTGGGCACGGGCCACGGGTCTCCTCCAAAGAATGTGGAGGGAATTTAGCCTACTATATCACGCTGGCCTGAATTTTCCTTTTCTTGTAGTGCTCTTGTCTCATGTTTATAATTGTCTATTTAATACACACCTAGTGGTATACTTACCACAATTTAATAATCTTTTTTCGACTTTTTTTTTCTATTTTACTTTCATCCTTTTTTTCTCTCTCTTTAGTTGTACACTTCCTTCATGCTCTTTTTTTACACTTATTTCCTCTACACTGTAAAAGAACGCAAGTCTGAGTTAATCACGCCGTTTTATTCTTCTGTTTATATTATATCGATTTGAAAATCCAACCAGTGCATTACGTTTTATTTTTATCGATTTTCCATCCGTCATAACTCGATAACAATCTTCAATTCCCGGTTAATTTTTATTCATAAAGTTGATTTTATTAGTTCATCGATTTGTTTGATACAGCAACTGGCTCGTTGGTCTAGGGGTATGATTCTCGCTTTGGGTGCGAGAGGTCCCGGGTTCAAATCCCGGACGAGCCCTATTTTTATCTACTGGAGTTTGAAATATTGTTGGACAAATTGTATTATTATATCACTGAAATGACAGTAGCAACACAGATTTAGTTCGGAGATCGTAAATCTTTTGGCGCCTGCAAACGATATTATAGTCACATTTAATTTCATTTGTATTATGGCTCCTAAAGAAATTGCGATTCTTAGAATAATAATAATAATAATTTCATTTATTTCTCTCATAAGGTACAAGAAGTGCACAGCCTAAAACAAAATACAAAAGAAGCCGGGTGAATTTCCTGCAGCGGTGTTTTCTGAGCGCTGTAACATCAATGACATGTCCTTCTTCAAACGAGATTTAAATAGAGCTATTCTTTCTAGGTAGGCAGCGGCTTGGCTGTGCCCCTAACATTGCCATCTTCCATGAGCGGCAGTAACCACTTGTCATCAGCTGGGCCACCAGCTCGTCTGCCACAGACAATAAATAAAAGTTAAGATATTTCAGGAATGGTTGCAACTTTAACTTGCAAATATGAGTATATATGCACCATCAAGTTCAATAACCCCTTGGATTCTAGGGGAAATCACGGTATTTATTAGACGCAAGTAAGCTAGAGCTGCAAAATTTCAGGGCAAAATGTGTTTAATGTACACATATCACAAACGTAAGGCGTGTGATACGAGAAGTTATTGTGATCAACACAATAACTTTTTTCATAGAGAGGTAAGTTGCAGTATAATATTTTATTACTTATTGCATTTTTAGAACATAACCTTTGTATCAACACTTACTAAACGTAAGCGTCTTATAATCAATTTATTACATTAAATTTACATGTTATTTTATATACGTAACCATTTACATTTTCATATGCTAATGTTAATACACCCATAAATTCAACCACTCAACGAAATATTTGACACAATTATAAATTATTATAGAAATGCTTGACGATTAGCGGACATTTCACAATTTGGTAGCAAAATAAGAAATTAATTATACCTATTTATATGACCTTTTGAATGTATAGCTGTGGCCTGTGTTTACATTGCAAGCTGAGCGGACTTCGCTCGGATATCAAAACAGAATTTTCATAAAATAAAAATACATAGGTACATACATAATAATATATATAAATAACGCCTCTTTTCCAACAGAGGGGTAGGCACAGACCATTTTCTTTCATTTACGATTCCACCCGCTTTCTGAAAAAAGATGTTAGTATGTCGATTCCCCAACATAAAAACTGTAAAAATGAACTTATTCCTTTGATTTGGAAAGGAGCTATATACCTCTAAAAATCTATTTAGTTATAATCTCTTCTCCACAGTCATTCCATCATGTGAGGAGAGCTGAAAGATGATCGAACGTGATCATTTTGGTGTTGATGATGGTAGCAATAAAACTATAATAAAATCATCATCGTCATATCGCACTATCGTCGAAAAGAGTAATAAGTTAAAAATCACATGTGGGCAAATTTGAACCTTAACAAAATAAGTAGAAGACGGCAATTCCCAGAAAGACAAATGTCATCTTATGCCTGTTTTATATTAACAGTGCGATATATCAGCCCAATGAGTCACTGTTGGACACAGGCCTCACCTATTTTCCACCACAGAGAGCGATTTTGTGCCGACTGCAACCAACGGCTACCCGCTACCTTTATTAGATCAGTCCATCTGGTTGTCCAAGGTCGTCGTCTGGCGGACCACGTCAATATCATGTCAAAATCTTGCTTACAAGAAGCGGAATCCTTTTGTAAAATTCTTTTTACCTAGTTACACTCCGCTCCGCTCAGTTATATAATGTTTCCCTTTCGCAGTAAAAGCCAGCTTAGCTCTATAACAACACGTTTATAATAAATAATAAATAAATAATCTAAAATCCGTAAAGTAAGAATAATGTTGTATTAATGAAGGAAGAATACATCGAAGTTCAATATATTACAGCATAATTACCAATACATTATACTTATCGTTTAGTGCCGGACGAGACAAGAAAAATGCTTCTATTTGACCTGTTGAAACGTATCCGTTATTTACATGTCTAATAATAAGATTAAAGGAGATTTTAGTTTCTATTTTTAGAGGACTCCTGTTAGAATTGAATGGATACTCGAATTGAAAATTTGTAGTTCTTTTTTGTAATTTTATTGTTGGGCGGTCCCTAGCCGTCGCCAAAACTCTGACAAAACTTGAATTAAAAGCGCTGCCAGCTCCAGAAACAATATCATTAATTTGACGCCTTTTTCAAGAAAGGGTAGGGTTATTGTTAGAGAAGTGCAACTGCACCCAGAACCTATTGGGTAGCAGTCATATAGACAAGGCAGATCTCCAGAAACAATCAACATCAAATTTTCTGTCCCTCCCAATTAGACCGGGAGATGAATATTCACCAGCATGCATGTACTCCAATGGCGACACAAATTTACGGTACCTCGCTGTTTCTTCAAAAAGGGAGTAAATAGCATGGCAACCAATTTCCATTAGAGGGTTGTAGCCTGTTTGCTATTATTGTGGTATAAAATAAACCCATTCCTAATTTACTTTCAAACTGAATAAAAGCACCTTAATCTGAGAGTAGTACTCTCGTTATAAACATTAGTACCTATATAGTTTTCAGAATAAGTTTTAAGTCAGCAAGTTGGTTTATGGATTGTGTACGACCTGTTTCATGTCAGGTGATATTAAAATTTATGGTGATATAAAAATAAAACACCTTGAATTTATTTATTGGGTTGAAAGTTATTTTATTTTCTACCGTTATATTTAAAACTTAGCCCAGGACCCCTTGCGCAGCAATCGTTTACACTCTGGATATGTCACCGAAACAGTTTTCAATAATATCAAGCCGTTCCCGCTATTTTAACGTAAGCGACAGAAATCAAATTTTACAGGAGAAGTGTTTTAAAAAGTATTTTTAAACTGAAATGTTCTATCTTATTGACTTAAAAGTTATTGTAGCTTTTTAATTTAGTCTAACACCTTAGCTAAACTAATTTGCAATGAGAGATCTAAAACGAGGTCGAACCGATAAGCCAATTATTTCCACGATGTATTTTATTTGATTGTACTCACAACTATGAGAGAAAAATTAGAAATAACACTATTGCAGAAGTATTCCACCTTAGAGGTGCAATACAGATATGTATTGTAGACTACAAGAGCTAAGTTAACACCTATAATACTATACTACAACTTTTTCGAATTTGTGTGTATAAGTGTACCTAACCCTTGATTACACGCGCTTGCACTTAGCAAATTCCCTTGATGTTATACAAAGTAGCACAACGAAAGAGCGCCTTATACTTAGCTTATAATATAAATATAATAAAAATATAAATAATACACAGGTAAAATCAGCTAAGTGATATTCGCTTGTCGCGTACGCAGAACGCATATCACGTATCATCTACCAATATGAAAATATTCTAGCATTTTTACTAACTATTTATATATGTAATAAATAAGTTAATAAATTACGCTACGTGTCCACACTTCATGGTAGATTCGATCCAAATAAGTATGCCACTCGTCATAGCATACGTAACTGTGGACTTTGAACACTTGTAGAATAAACATGTTTTTCGTCATCATCGTCATGCGGCTCGTTGGTCTAGGGGTATGATTCTCGCTTTGGGTGCGAGAGGTCCCGGGTTCAAATCCCGGACGAGCCCTGCTTTTTACAGCGTTAATTTCTTATTTGGAGAAAGTGGTGTATTTTTTTTATATTAATTCCGCAACCTTATCGTAAAATTAAGATAAGTATTTGTATATTTATAAAATGTATGTATAAAATTATGTTAGTTACAGTGACTCAGCCACGGCCAATGACCTTGTGTCTCAACTAAAATCGCGTCGTGATATTTATATTGATATGTCCAAATTCCTCAGTAGAAATCATATTAAGGTAAACAAAATTCATTTATTTAAAACATTATTCGCGAATTCTGCTATTTAAACTAGTATGTAAAATATTTACACTTGTTATTTTAATATATCAGTTGTAAAGATAGCTTACGCAAAAAGAGAACTTGCCGAAACCCGGGATTGAACCGGGGACCTTTAGATCTTCAGTCTAACGCTCTCCCAACTGAGCTATTTCGGCGATGACAATCATTTTGAATTTTCCGTACCGTACATAATGATCATTATTATCATCATAATCTTCAAATGATAAATTATGTGTGACGTCATTAAAACATGAAGCGCCTGATGAATAAATCATCTTTCAATTACAATACTAAAATTTTATTTGTTTCTATTTTAAATTACCTGAGATCATAATCAGTATTATAGTCAGCTTATCGCAATCTACTACTGGACATGCCTATTATATCCCTCTGCAAATACACAGGGGGCTTACTCTGAATTTCGACATTCGAATGTTCGGTTTTGATGTCGCTGTCAAATGTAAGGAAATTTTTTGTCGCTGTCATTTTCAAACCTTTGACAGTGACATGAAAACCGAATATTTGAATGTCGAAATTCAGAGTAAGCCCCAAGCACTTCGCGCATCCTTTCTATTACAGTTCAATAGTAACTGTAATTCCATTCACTCGCGAAGATCGTCCACACGGCACCATTTAACCTGAGAACCTTTTATTTTATTTAAGAGTTCAACTCTTCTTAATCACCAGTGTTGTTTGTCCTGGACCATCATTATGACCTGATAGGCCTCGACTCCGACTTTTAATTTATTTGTCGTTTGAAATTTCGCTTCGATTATATACCCTTCCTTATATGTATAACCTTCCTAAGTAGTTCTCTAGTAGTAGAGTGTAGTTCTCCCTCCTATACTTAAAACAACTATAAAATCTCTCACCTGCCTCAGATATAATACGTTGTCAAAATCGAGAGTGTATTCTTGAATCTAATAAAAATAAAAATAAAATTATAACAAGGGCCTGTTGTAACATCGATCTTTTTATGTTCGATTCTATGATCGAACAAATTTAATAAATCGCTTCCTGCCTAGCGCGACAAACGTAAAGATTTTTTAGATATAGGTGTCCCCATATCGATATTAAATATTTCTATAGCAGTGCCTTGATTATTTGAAGAATTGAAATGGTGTCCATGGTTTTTTTTAAGTCAAAGTGCCATCGAGACAATTATAAACTTTGTAATAATCTATATTGTAACCGTTATTTGCACTTTTTAATTATTTATTTAATATCTACTTTACTTATTAACTGCAACACATAATGCAACTCACCGTCGAGTGCAATTTAATTTTTACAAACTTAATCAGTGACATTGCTAACAATTGTTTCTTTTCTTATTATAATTACTTATAACACTGTATGTTTCTTATACTGCAATAAATAAATTTTAAATCAAAATAATGTACAAAGGCATACTTTAAGTCGCTCCAAGTGGTGCTTGAATATAGTAGATATAATATATAAGATACAGCAATTAAAAATAAATAAATCATTATTAGGTAACCATAGTTACAATTGTTGTTAGGTCCAATATTGGAATAAATGTGTTGTTACCAGCCAATTTATTCTCATTGCTCAATTTCAAATCTTTAAGCAATTGCACAAATAACGTGAGTCAAACATACATATGATTAGTCATCGGAAATGGACGCTACTAAGGATTCAGCTCCTTAAACGGTAAAATTGAACCCTTATGACATCACCCTATTCGTTCTAAATGTACCTACGTATATAATTTATTTTAAACCGACTTTTGTCAACGAATTCCCTGGCGAAATATGACGATAAAAGGTAGCCTATATCTGCCGGGTTTCTAGAGACTATGTCTATGTGAAATATCATGACAATAGAAACAAACTCACGTTCAAATATTAGTCAAGGTTAGGTTCAAATATTAGTTACTGTCAATCCACACCAGCTTCGCGAAGTTTTACTACTACTACTACACGATTGTACTCATTATCATCATATCAGCCCAATGATGTCCAATACTGAGCATCGCCTTACCTAATTTCCTTGCAACTAACGCTGCAGCGGTGTAAAATAAAATGTAGGTAATTACTTTTTATTTAAATGTAATTTCTAAACTTTAAAATTGAAACTACAATTTAAACCCCGTCCAGCCACTCTCCGTACCTCCAATCCGGGGAAATCCGGACGAATAGTAAGCCTAGACACACGTAGTGTTACCATGTCTCACGACTAAAGCCGTGGGTAGAAAATGAGAATATTCCAATCATTATAACGTATAAGGAAATCATCAACACGATTGCAAACAAAAACCTCATTTCCAAGATACCAAACAGTGTCATCGTTTCTACGAATGTGTCCTTAGCCCTTTGTTAAGACGAGGTTAAACATGCAATGAATAAATATCGTCACACATGATGAACAAACAATTATTAATTAGTGTATTTATTGACCACGTTGTAACGTTATGTTAATGTAAATAAAAAAAAAAAAAAAAAAAAAAATGTATATGCCGGTACTATGAAACGTACGTTATCGTATCGTTGTGTGTAGTGACGCTCGCGCTGTCACTTGTGAATTTTGATCGGGAGTGAAAATAAGAAGCTTCTAGAGAGAGGACAGGACTCTCTAGAAGAAAAGAGTTGAGTGTGAACCTGAAGGTGGGCAGATGGCCCTTGATATTAGCTGTGTATTTTTACTACCGTTCGTTATTGTCTTCCGCAGTAAATCCAACTAAACATAAATTCAATGATATAAAAAGGATTTTAATTCAGAAAAACTTACACCTTCCCAAATTGGGAAGACGCCCCGAGCGCTACAGTACTTACATAGTATTACCACTCTTTCCCTAAAACGGTAGGCTGAGATGTATCATACCAAAATTTCGCCAGCTATTTTAGTCTCCCGTAAAAAGGTGCGAGCCTATTGCGACAAACCGCTCATTTCCAAACCAGTCTAATTAGTACCTACAGAGAATTAATTCAAGACAGAAAAATCTAGTAGGTGCCATTTTTGTGCCCACTTCTATTGCAGTAGACGTACACAACACAACTACACATACCCATTGAGCCGCATAGGCAGTATTGCCTATTAAAAGCAATGTTTGTTAAGAACTTATCAGATAAACTGCCCCATTCATTATTCTTCCATGTAATAGAACCAACAATTAATAATATAATTTATCATAAGGTTTCTAAAATACGAGGTTGTAATTAAAACATGACCCACTGTCACAATTTTATTCAAGTTTCGATATCAATGGCGGCACAACCCTTTAATTGTCTTCAATCGAAACCTAATGTTATATGCCTTCGTTCATTTTATCGATCGATTTTATTAATCGCTTTATTTGTCATAGAGTAACAATCGAATATTACATTTTATAGAGTATTTATTCTTAACCAATATTACTTACGTATTCTGCAGTAAAATGATATAAATATTATGTACGTAGTTATATAAAGCTATATACATATGTCTTATTATGCATTGTTTACGTGGCTCGTGTAATTTAAATACATCTTTCTTTTTCAGCAAAACAATATTTAAAACTATAACCTTTAATAAATACATGCTATCTGCAGAGATGTCACCGTTCAGTGTTTCATGCTTGCGGTCTAATTCTGGGCGATAGACATAGTAATATTGTTCTAATAAATTTTTAATTAATCACTAACAAATCGCCGACAAAAACCGAATTAGATCTGCAAAAGTCGGTTACATCCCGTTCGATTTTAATTGATTGCGTTGAAGTCTTTTCTATTTAAGTCATTGTTTATGAAAGCATATGTTTGAAACTGACGGCGACCATATCTGTAGGAATTTCCTTACATTTGACAGCGACATCAAAACCGACCAATCGAATGTCGAAATTCAGAGTAAACCCCAAAGGCTCTTTTGTCCGTTAAAAGCATTTGTTTTTTTGAACCACAATGGTGGCAAACAAACTTACAGTCTGAAGGTAAGCGGTTACCGTAGCCTATAGACGCCTTCAACACCAGGAGCATCAGCGCATATTGGCTCTTTCAATCTTTAAAACATATTCACTCACTATAAATTCTCGTATCTATAACTAACTTTCACTCGGGGCTTCACTCCCGTGGATCTTTGTTTGACCACTACTCAGCTCCTATAGGACGTAGCGTAATGTTATATAGCCTATAACCTTCCTCGATAAATGGGCTATTCAACAATAAAAGAATTACTCAATTAGATTCAGTAGTTCTTGAGATTAGCGCGTTCAACCACACATACTCCTCTTTTTATAATATTACTAGCTTCCGCCCGCTGCTTCGCCCGCGTGGTATGTATTTTATACCTATAAACCTTCCTCTTGAATCAGTCTATCTATTAAAAAAACCGCATCAAAATCCGTTGCGTAGTTTTAAAGATGATATAGGAACAGAGAAAGCGACTTTGTTTTATACTAAGTAGTTATAGTATAGATTACGTATGCACTTTGGTAATGAATATCTAAGTATTCTGCATAGGCATGACAGGTGGTAACAAAGCCCTTTCCACCAGTCATCCTGTGATGACTGGTGGAAAGACATTCGGCGTTTAAAAATACTTGTATTTTAAAAAACAACTGTGTGTCTTTTAAAATACAAGTATTTTTAAACGCCGAATGTGTAACCGCTCTGAAATAAGCTCTAGCATCAAAGTTGTATCCTCACAGAGTAAATTTGAATGTATCCATAAAAGTAGAATACTTACCTGTCTAGGTATGTAAACCTATGAAGTAGCAACATCACAGAAGCGACAGGCGGCACGGCGCGCGGCGTCGGTGCGGCCCCGGGCCAGACAATATCGCCCCGGATTGAATTATCGATCCGATAATAGGATCGCGAGAGTAATGCCCCTATATATTGTTCCAGCCACTTTCATTATGGGAGCTATTGATCCAACTTGTTTATTAAGGACTTTTCGTATTGAATCTGATATCTGAATGAAAATTTCTCATTTGTTTCGTGTTAGCAGCGATATGGATATTTTTAATTTGATAATAGTTACGTTGAATAATAATCACAGAAGAATAAGTCTTGGTAATCCATATGTGGATTTCTAAAATATGAAATTAGTGTCTCATTTATACAGTTAACTACGAAATACGTATGTATTTATCTGTAATCAAAAACAAACATTTATATTGGAATCCACATAATAATAAATAAGCTAACTATTGTCTTATCAACATATCAACTTCAAAAATCTTTTACTGTAGTATAAATCTACGCCCGATGAAGAACTTAAATAATTTCTTTCTGAATTTAAAAATCTTTATATTTAAAATGTATGATAGATCTGTGTCAAATGCAAAAAATCGAAGTAGGAACAATTCACGAAACTTTTGATATAATAGAATAAAATCTCATCAATAGTGACCTACAGACTCCGAGCGAAGCGTCGGTGAACCGATAACAATCAACATGGCGCCCGAAGCGTCACCGACTGTCACCCAAATGAACGAGCACATTAAAATGAAACGCCTCAAAGTAATGGACATAAATTAAATAGTCATCGACGTCACTCAAGCCGCAGGACCTGAAGAAATATGCCTTGACGGAAGCCAGGTAGTTAAGATTCCAAACAAAAATATGAGATAACATTAGTTAAGATGTTAAATTTTATTAGGAGCTAACAAAGCGACGCTAATTTACGTCCTTTTTGGGTCGTAAGATAAGGATAACAGTATTCACTTTACGATCTCGATCTCAAGTCACATCGTGAGAAATGTCCGTAGTAACTCACCCAGAGGCAATCCCTCACGTTTTCCAAGTGTACATTTCTAGGCGCAAACAGATCATAAAATTTCTTATATCTATCGCTCATCACAAATTACTGCCGTGGGTCATACCACACGCGAATATATCGCAATTCATTACGACACTAACGTTAGAAACCGATAGTTACAATACACGGTGGTTACAAGTAAATTACTTGGAGTACGATCTACTGCCAGGAGGCAAACAATAGAGCAATAAAAGCGACTGCACCCGACGACTTGAGAAAGCAACGAACGTATCGGAAACAAATAAATTACATAGAACCTCGAGCATTACTACTACACTTGAATCAGTCAGCAAAATATATGTTAATGTTACACTGCAACATAATTCAGTCTTCTGATAAAATACTCTAGTTTCGTAGAAATCGATCCTTGTCACATCCAACTGCCGCACTATCCACTATCTGTCTCATCTTTACTTTGATTTATTCTTCGAAGTTTTGTATGGAATCATTTTAATTGTCTGATCCTAGTATCTTTGCGAAGCATGACCAATTTATAATTTTGACTTTTGACCATGACGTTTTTGTAAATGAGTATGTTTTATACGCAATATTTTTGTTTGTCAACACTGCAAAATGAAATGTTTCTCCAAGAACAAAAAAGCGCAAAACAATTACTGTCGGAGATGTCACATAAAGAGTAATAAAATTTGGGTACAATTATCCAAATGCGTAAGAGTAGCGAGAATTCCTCCACGGATCATTTCGTAAACTAAAATAATCTAAAGGGCATCGGAGCAGGTGGAGTGAAATCAACTTTGTGCATTGCTTCACGGCAACAACAATTATAGCTGTTTTTGTAGATATTATCGGATCACCTTTCCTTTGTCATTCATGTAAATAGACGAGACAAACTTACGAAATCACGTCATTACTTAGATAAAAATATGCCTACAATCTCTGTTTTCATGAGTATTTAATGTTATGTTCTTTATATTGCTTTTTTAAGCCCAAAATTCATCGCGTACTTATCAATTTACTGAACGGTTAGTCGGCGGCATTTTGACTTACTACCTATGAAATACGACATACCTAGTTATATTTCATAGTTCCCATATAAATTTTATCAAAATTGACATTTCGCTCTATAGTTCCCTAAAGTTTTATTGAGGACATTCTTGTTTAATTTTGTATAGCTACGTATACTTAGCATGTAGGTCTTGAAGTCAGTTACAACATTTTTTCTAAAATTATAAATTATTAAAGTACACGTGTACGTATCAAGGCTAGATAACGTTAGCTACCTCATAAAGTCATAAAGTGTCCCATCGATATAGTGGACTTGGTCGCTTCATTCATGCACCGTGCCACTTGTCATAAGCACCCAATCCCGAGCAGTGATAGCATCAGACACGCGTGTCACATACGTGATTTCAACAATTTTAGTATAACAAGAGCCGTTCTCATGGGTATCTTGATGCGTTCCTCTAGCCTATATCATAACAAACTTCGATAAATCGACATCGCCACTTACCTAATTTGAATGGAAATTACGTCACTATCCGTATTTTAACTGTGAAATTAAATGTTATGGCTAAATTAATGAACGAATTATAGCAAAATTTGACATACAAATAGTTTAGAACCTATATATTTATCAACATAAAACGCGAGTAAAGCTGCGCACAGAAGCTAGTATAAATGCGAAAGTAACTCTGTTAAGATTCCATAGATAAACTACAGAACGAATCTTAATTTAGGATAGTCTAAGAGCTGCAGGATATAATTTACTTTTTATCGACATACAACTTGAAGCCAGTTAGTTTTTTCCGAATCAGGCAAATTCTTTATGGGTTTTTCCATCGTGGAATTCTTAGTATCAGTTTGTAGTCTGGATTTTTACTGAGTAAATGGAAGGAGGCTCACTGAAAACAAATTTAGCTGTGTTATTTACACACATACAGATTAGAGACAAAATATCAATTTCAAATAAAAGTAAACACTAATTAAAATGTTATTTATTACAATTTTATTCAGTATTCATAAAATACATAATGTGGAACAAAAAAAATAGTTTATGAAAATGTCTAAACGTAGCAGTATCAAATCTAATGAGGATAAATAAATCATGTAGCAAAAAGGAACAAAAATAATAAAAAAATAATTTACTAATAAAAGTTTACTAAAATCAATTATTATTTTAGATTCCGTACCTTTAAACGATAAACGGAATGCATAAGTACCTAATAATAGATTTATTATTATTAATATATAAAGAAATATTCTACATTCTTATCAAAGTACGCTAATTTAAGTCATTATCATATCAGCCAAATGTCGTCCAGTACTGGACATAAGTCACATCTAATTGCCGCCACAGTGAGCGACTTTGTGCCGCTTACATCCTATATTGTATGTACTTTAATTCACCCTAAAGTCTTGGGTTTAAAAACTACAACAAGAAATTGTCTTACCAAAGAAAATTACCAAAATTCTGCGCTATGATAATTAATTTCGCACATTATAGACGATAGGTACAATAAACAAAATTTTCTGTTGTTTTGTGTATGTTGAAGGTTCAGGTAATAATTATTGTTGTATTACATGAAGATGTCGCGACAAGGTGACCTGGTAAGTACTTTTAAATATATTTTTTACAAATTTAAGTCAATAAGGTTTTTATGAAACCTATCCATTATCAGGAGAAGAGTTTGATGTTGAAATTGGGAAATGGGTCTAGCAACTAAAACGTAAAAAAAAAACAAATAGAACCAAAATACAAGATGGATTTTCTGAAAAGGGCTGACAACACAAGTTGAAAAAATGTCATCTAATATACAAATTATATTTACATGACTGCTTGACTTTAATATATTATGCAGATAAGGGCAAAAACTCGCCCTAGTGCGTGACCGACCACGCACAGGCTCGTAGAAGGGTTCGGAAGTAATTTATCGAGACACCGCTGCCGGCGCCGCCCATATTAGCTGTAAAATATCCAAAACTTAATCTTTCCCTAAAAGTGTTACCATTTTACACTAACATGAGGGTTGCAAATAAAAAAGATAATTAACTATAATAAGTAGGATATATCACGTTTCGGAAACCGAAGGCAGTAATCATTAGTAAATTACTATGACTTATCCTTTTATAGAATTAAAGTCTAATTTTAAAACAGGTATTGCAAAAGCTGAATTACCAGGGTGGAGCTCTCGGCAAGGCCTTTTGAATAGTGTTAAATACATATTAGGAAACATCAATTGAGAATCGACATAATAATCCCAGACCAAGATTAAATGATCTATGGAACAACAGAACTCTAAAGAACATCATAAAATTGATTCAAAATAATCATTTATTGAAATAATTAGTAGTCGTATCTAAAATCATATGACGATCTGCTAGTTGCACTATCAGAACTTGTACTACTCCTATCACTTCTATCACTATCTGTTCCTTTTCTATTATCTTCTTTAAACCACCGACTATGTCCATTTTCTCTTCTGTCTCTCCAGTTATAGTTTAGGCTCCTGCTTTCATTGCCATTACTCTTGTTGCCATCGTATCTGTTATAATATCTATTGTTACATCTGTTAAACCTATCCCTGTGTTTGTGTTGATCTACTTCGTCTTCTTGTGCAAGAGGATGACTGCTGTAATCGTTACTTACAGGCTTGATAACTGTCTGACTCCCTACGTCAGCAACTTCAGGTGACTTTCCTAAAAGATCTGCTATATAGTTTTGCCGTTCTATTTGATATCCGCGTGCTATCTCGAATTCTGTAACAAAGAGTTATAGTGATTTTTTCCCATATGTTATGATTTTACTTATTAGAATAGGTAACATTAAGTTTATCATTAGACAATATTAGCAGTCTACTATTGACCATATTCAATTATGGTTATATATGGTTCGACTGACGTATTCAATTTCTACCCTAAACTTTCACAGATCGTCAGTCCACCAAATAAAATGGCGTCCTACCACAGAGGTATTTCAAATCCACTACTATGATGCTCCCAAAATTGCAATCAATACAACAGAAATACATACATTTACAGAATCAACTACAATTTATCCAGTAATTTCTCCTAGTTCCCACCTACAATGTATGCCAATGTCTTCACATCGATGCTGTCTAATAAAGAGGTTTAACTGAAGGCGTGCGAAGTCAGGCGTACAGGTGAAGTTATAAACAGTTCATAGTAATATTTATAGATAATAACTAACTTTTAATAGCGTCCTTGGCGGGGACCTCGAGGCGATCGCGCATGTACCGGCACACCATATAGCCGGTGCGATTCAGTCCGTGGGTACAGTGAATTCCTATTAGGAAATCTGAAACAAAATGTTTTATAGGAATAGTAGCAGTATAAAATACTATATATATGCAAATTAGCCCAAGGCATCGTTTCGTTGCGTCACAGGGAATCCCTTAGTATAAATTGCATCATAAGTTCGCAACTGGATCGAGATTGCCTAGATATAAGCATGTGTTTGTCGCGTTTTATTCATTATCGTATTTCTTTTTATTCTATTCTTATCGTAAATATGGTCCCAAAACGTACCTCTTAGACTTTAAAAATACCATAATTATTGAATGAGGGAAATCTGTTATTTTCTCCACTAATCCGCTAGTATCAAACGTTAAAAATAATTCAACTTCAACAAATACATAGGTACAACAAAATAAAATTTATTTTTCATAAACCAAGAACAAAACATAAAGAGTACGTAATACAATCACGATCAATATCCACTAAACGTGCAACGCGGTAAATAAACGAAAACCTAATGTTTGTGTCTTCAAAATCGCGCGGCAAACATCGGCTAGAAGTCATTGACCCGCCCCCATCGCACCCCATCGCACCGAGCGAGGGGGCGCTGCACCGGCGCGGCGGCAGGGAGAAAGGAAGTCGTGGCCGCGGTTTGACACTTCCTCAGGAAGACCTTTGAAGTAGCAACTAAGATCCTATAGTAGCTTCGCGTCCTATACATGATACAAGCATTAGAATGTCTACAAAATTTTAAATGCTTTTTCGAAATACATATAATAGTTATCACAAAAGAATAAAAATTTACTGATAAAAATTTGTAATGCAAAAGTAATCAAGTTCATCTTTTAATATTTACTAGCGGAATATGATTTTCTACAAATAAAAATAGTTTAATTTTTGGAATGCATGAAGTTTGGGCCGTAAGGAAAAATTAGTACGTTACCTGAAAGTAAAAACACATAAAACATGTTGTTCGTTGCATAAATATTGACTTCATCACTTTTTCTAATAAATTATTTAATGCTCCAATACTAATACTTCGGATATGATGTTTACAAATAGTATTCCTAACCTTTTTAGGTACTTAAACTACCTACTAATGTTTTACTTTGTCATTGTCATTACACTACCACACACATCAAACTTGAAATCTGAAATTATTGTTCTTATAATTGTGGTGGGCGTACCCTCGTCTTTATACATAATTACCTCAAGTACAAAACCATAAAGCCGCAAAGCATACGAGTATTATACAGATATTACGACCTGACTTTGTCTTCTTGTAAGTACCACGTATTCCTTAGCACGAGACAAAAAACGACCAAAAACATTATTGTCGATGCGAAATTCCCACGCATTGTGGCCAAGGGGTTATGCATTTGAGGCATTACACATGCAAATTCATGCCAAGTCGGGACAGACAAAAAAACAATTTCATTTAAAACAATCCATCAAGGCAAGCTTTGCAAGCAACTTAATTAACGTGTAACATGTTTTCAATTACAGAAACAAACAATGCAATGATAATAATTACGAGAGAGCTGTCTCGATGTAATCTTTACGAGATAATTATTTATGAGTACAGAAATAAAGTTCTGATTTGTCTTTTGGCTTTTGGATTTGACTTTAAAGATCCTTGCAAGATTTAATGTGAATTACATCCAATAAGCGATAATTTAGACTTATTCGTAGCGGGAAAAAAGAAACTGTTTTAATTGGACGTACGAATACCTAATTACACAAATTTTATTACATCCATTGATTCAACCCTTTCGATGTGTGCGATGCGAATATGTGGATACGTATCTTTAGGCGCCATTTTCTTATCTACGCCATAGACAGCTATGAGACAATTGCTATCGTAATTGACTTGCTAACATGAACATAAAGCTGCCGTTTCAGGTTCCACAAGTAGCATTCAGTGACATTTCGAATGTCGATCAAGCATTACGTGACGGTGCATCGATTCACATGCAAATCGCCAACTACACAATAAGCCAATAGCCCAATTCGTGTTACTACTGGCAACTCACTTAGCATAGAAAGCGAGTACCATACATGTAATAAACTTAATAGAAAATAAACAACAATCACATCTCAACGAAAGAACCAAAACAAACACACAAAAGGTACCAAAAGGAGGCGTTACGTAATTATAATAAAGATACATTAATGAATACTATTATTACGTAATAGTCCATCCATCACAGCTATTCAATCTTATAGATTAGTCTCGAATAAACTCGACGGCATTAGTTATAACAAGAAAATTCAACAATATTAATGAAGGACATACAAATGCTAAAATGTTTCTGTGTGCTAAAGATGTTTAAATACATTTCTTTGACGTCAATACATTAAGGTACAATGCGTACATGTGAAATGTTTGACAAATATGCCTAATGAAACTGATATACCATCAAAGGATTTTTTACAAGTGTCAACATTCCCATTTAGTTCTTTATAGCTCTGCGGCAGAGTTACATGTTTAATGTGTAAGTAACAGACGACTAGATGTGAGCATCGCAGATCGATTGTCGACAATCGATGCATTGTGATTGTAAACGAAACGAGTCGATATCGATACGCGATAGTTCGCCTACGCTCGACCCCCTTACATCGTAATCGGCTTATTAGGATTTTACCACACGCATTCATGTGACCGCAGTATATTAACAATGATATGTCGACCTAGGTATCTCTCCCTCCAACTATCCAATTACGCGCTTTAAAAAATCGCGTACAGATTATCAACAAACAGTCTAATAAATGCTCACTTAAAATGTTAATAACCAAATAAACTTATATTAAAACATGCTATTACAGTAATGAGTAGTAAAACAAACCAAACCGCGCCGCGGGACACTATTAAAGCTGCTTTCATTTAAGAAGCTTTTGACACAAACAGCATTTTTGGACGGTAAATGCCTTATTAAGTATTAATACATTGATACTTTTTATGATAACAGTTTATGAAGTTACGAAGTAAGATGGCAGCTATTAGGCAGGCGGGTAGCGTTTTTATTTTCCGCTTATAAGTCTATAACAAAAGGTCTTAATGGTAATGTTGTCTAATGTATCGTAATCGTTATGCTTGTGAAACCGCTTGTATCGTAGCCTCATCTTAAAAACTTGTTGCGTGTTGCCACATAGTGCGGCGCCACGCGTGGGCAGTGATGTGATGATCAGATGACTGATTAGGTATTTAAGAATATTAATTGTTGCAATGACTCCACATTCTTTCACTTGGTATTTTTATTGAACATGACCGAGAAAAATACCAGATTTAAAAAGTATTCCATGATCGAGTGTTCGATTCAGATACCTAATAAAACAAGTCTGCGTTGTAAATAGTTTGTTTCTTGTCATTTTTAATATTGGTCTGTAAAGTTTTCACAACAATGCTATCTAAGAGTGAAACAATAGAAATAAAGGAGTTATCAAAACAAAAGCCTGAGGCAAAACAAACCTAAATAAATAATATTGGGTAACTGTATTTTATGTGGAACTACAAGAAAAAGTAGTAAAATTTTATGCTCAAAGACACTAAAATTTACTATTTGCAAATGTTCATAGCACGTAGAGAAGCGACAGAAAATAGGTAGACAAACAATAATCAAGTTCTAAAGCGTCAAATTCTTCAGAGAAAACGCTAATTATACTCATAGCGGAGACCGACTCACTGCACATAAACTATGAACAATGGATACTAACGAAATAGGGAGTATTTCTTATATAATGCAAAACTATTGGCAATAAACTACTTGCCTTAAAACAAACCACAAAGAAGACAATGCCGCGAGTTCAACCAAACAATGAGCACTCACAGAAGTTAGCAAAGAAAAATTTTAAAATAGCTATAATTTGCTGAATAACAAACGCAATATATTATGAAAAACGTTAAAGTACGTTATCATTCGGCAGATAAACGAACAAACAGACTCGTCAGCAACATTTATCTTTGCTACTAGTTCTATTTCAAAAGTGCAACTTTGTCTACAACTGTCTTGGTGGCGAGTAAGCAAACTGCTTGAAACGCAGCGATATATTCAGCTTCCATGTCAAACAAACTTCGATACTAAATTTTGGACAAACTCATTTTTAGGTGACGCCACACTAATAATATACGACACTTATTTTATTAGTACACTCTTTATTATGACTTTTATGAAGATCGAAAAATGAATCGTAATTTAGATATATCCAGTTTTACACACTGAATACGGTGGTTTAGCTTAAATACGAAGTATCGAAATATAATGCATAAGCTAAAAATCGTGTTTTGTCTCAACAATCGCTATAGATAAATATGGTACGTACTTCATATCAATAAATAGGAAAACAAATTGTGTCTTAAAAAAAATAAAACAGAAAAGCAAGTCATCACTACGTCTATCCATCAATCAAACATTGCAAAGATGTCCCATCTACGAGACACGTCACATAATTTCTTCGTCACATTTATAATGTTATGTTTGGTTTCAGCTGCACCATCTCATCTATCCAAGACATCGATAGTATAATATCCACACCAACGATAAAATTGATTTTTAATTCGACCCGAGCGCGATATATTATGCATAATGATGTAAATGTGACGTATGAAATGATAATAAAAATTCTAACGCCCCAAGAACAAATACCACAAATGAGAAATGGGAAACATAAAAACCATAAAACAGTTGACCTGAATGTAGATTTTAATAAGAAATTTTAAAATAATAGCTGGGAACGTGTTATTTAAACATTGCACGAGTCAGACCACCGTAGGGTGCACAAACAGTAGTAAGTGTAACAACATTCCCCGCGCATGCGATATCGTGTAAATCAGGACGCGAGCGTGATTCCACCTCAGATAGCGGGTGAAATATGAATATCGTCGCATTACGGCGCAATAGTGCGCCACCAATGATGTCGTTAAACGCAACCACGCTTAACACAATCACACTTTCACTCCCCACAAACTTCTTCGCAAAATTTTAAGACATCATTCCTGTATAAACAGTTAATTGCAAACGGAAACCAGATCAAACCACACGGTTCTAGTTACATTCTTCAAGAACCTGGCGCCAGCGACACAACAAACCGGTATAATATACATCTCACTCAATCTACTTAGCGACACCGATAACCGGCCATTACCAATGAAAACGCCGACAGATACTAGCATGCTCACAATTAATTGAAACTGCCCACATAATCTAATAAAAGCTAGTTTTTGTGATCAAGACAAACAAGGGCGCCCATTGGTAATTAGATCTTAATGAACATTCGGAATATAGAGTTCGGCACCGTGAGAAGTCTGACGATAACTACGATTTGTGTCACAGTAATTAAAAGCGTAGCTGACGATAAACTCCGGCGCGCAGACCGAACCTACGAGTTTTGACTCCTATGAGTTATTGACAAACCAATTTCGTAGGAGCTCTCCTACTGCTTTCTTCCCATACTTTGAAATACGAAAAACATATCAATAGAAAAGTAGAAGGGGTTCCATAGAAAATGAACGAGCAAGCGTTCCTCGTTAAAATCGAAGCGGTCTTTAATTGAAATCGTATGTTGTGTCAAACGTCACTGATAAGGTTCTGTTGATGCTCTGACGTAACCAACCGGTGATGCAAATTGAGATGCAATGAACATTTAAATTATGTTCCATCATTTATTTTAAGCTAAAGCTTTATTTATTTATTTAAACTTCATACACAATAACAATGTATAGGCGGACTTAATGCCTAAGGCATTATCTATCAGTCTACCTTTGAGTGATGCAGAGATATGACAAAGTAGGTGCATGTATAGAAATAGTAGGTAAAGCTTTAGCAATTGGAATTAAGTTATTTGTATTTTAATTCTTAAAAAAGATCATTTAAAACTTTTTAATTTTCTTATGTAAGGCTTTCCATTCACCTGACCAAAAGATCGAACGTTTAATAGTTTTTTTTTAATAATTAATAAAAATAAATAACTTTATTTTTTTAATAGAAATTTACACTATAGCTCCAATATTGATAAAACATTTAATTTCACCCTTAATTTGTTCAACAAAAAGTCTCAATTTAAGCCCTCGATAATGGCAAAGCACGGCTACTTTCGATAATACACGTTTTATTACTCTATTCACAATACTTTAAGACTTGATAGTCTATTCAGATATGGTCATATGTTTTATGAAGAGATCCTCACAATACAATAGCGATTAGTGACTATAAAGGCTCGGTACACGTTCGATCCTTTATGTTGGACTCGTAAAGCAATACAATTAACACCTCACAATATTTTCACCCACGCGAAACGTCCGTACTTCGTCTGTACCAACCACTCATGACTTTAACCCACATCCGAGTTTACAATACGGAGCTACGCAAGCTAACAACACGCCCAATGTGAACGTCTCGTGTTTAGAGATGGAATGCAAGAGCGAAACTTACTCGACAATCCAAAGCTCTCTTTACTCGACCACTAAATAAGAGAAACCGCAACACCAATATAAGTTAGCACACAAGTGCCGTCATTAACCATGGACCAAAAATAATCAAACGCGCTAACATGACACGCAAACAATATTTTGACTCACCTCCATCTTTTTCCAGGAATTCGTCAACGGCTTTCATAAACCTGGAAATAAACAAAGCTTAGTTAATAGCTGTAAGAAAGGTTTCTTAAGTACTGTTGTTAACAATTTGCATTTATAGTATATGCCATAAAATTGTAATTACATAGTGTACTAGCATTATAATTTGACACAAGGAAATCACGGGCCGACGCCGGCCGTTATAAAGATATACCAATAATAAAATTACTTAGTGAAACGCCCCGTAAATTGTCTACATTCCAGAACTTTATATAGTAGTTCCTAACACAATAAACTATCTATAAAAAGTTAAAGACGATGTAAAGCGATACGTAGCAACAGTTATTCCGCCATAAAACATTTAATTGAATTTCACAAAAATTTTGAATCTACGGCACCCGTCAAAAACAAGATGAAATATTATCATGTATCGATCGCAGCGTGTCGTCTTACTTTAATCGATTTTTTTACACCTAAAACCGCACGATTAGTGGGCGTCTGGGAATTACAAGGCGTTTCTGCCGACCGCCAGTTCGGCCTATTTGGTGAAATATGTTTGTTTTCATCGTAACAAATGTCTTTTAATATTTGCTAGAAGGGGGCGCCGCCAAACCCCAACGAGACATTATCGGAATGTTTTCTTAAATAACTTGCAAGGGTGGTCCAACGTTTCAGACTGTTGATATTTCTACTCACAATTCACATTCTTTTATACGCAAAAAAATAAATGTCACATAAAATGTTTTGATATTCTGTAAAATAAGCTGAGGGTCGCGGTGATTAAGTCTTGTCATGCAAAATTGCAACCGTTTAGTAACCGCCATCATTTTCTAATCATTGTAGAGAGTCCCCTCGAGCAACGCGGGGAGTCGACAGCGGCGCCGCAACTAGTTGCCATCAAACCAAATTTACAATTCAGTTTATCATCATCGTCAATATTAACATCTAAAACGGTGCAAACGAGCTCTTTATTTAGCACCAAGATGAGTTATTGGGACGTCTGCAAAATAGCTCTTTCAAAATATCTATATACATTTTATAGCAAGAGACAGGGGCTGCAAACGGGTATTTGATATTTATGCCGTCATAAAACGAGTTCTAGTAGGGGAAAAAACAATATATAATTGTCAAAACCGTAAAACATCCAGCAAATTATTAATTACCCATGAAATGGTAATTAAAAACACTGGCAGTTAAATTTCAAACAAAACTGTGTTAACAAGCGGATTCTATGGAATTTAATCTTTACTCCAATAACGTTTACAAATGGACCCAGTCGCGACGTGTGGCGCCAAAGAGTAAACAATTTAATTATGCATTTAGTCACGACTCAACAAATTCATAGATTTTCCCAAGGTCTATGGTTACGTTTCAATTTCGTGTTTAATTTTCCTGTAAGTTAACTAAAATTGACGTCTAATAATTTTAAGAACAAAGTATTAGGTATAACTAGTAAATAGTACTTGTAAATATGTAAGTAGATAGTTTTTATTAAGTTTTAAATATGTAATAACATTATACTAATAAAAGACTTTAACTTAAACTTCAAATTAAATAATTAAGAGTTAATTAATCGGGCTCAGCGGCGAACAATTGGAGAGGTCTATGCCCAGCAGTGGACTAGTAAAGGCTGATGATGATAATGAAGTGGCAAGAGTACGAAACCGGGTCGCTCTTTTAAAGGAGACCATCAAGAAACCACTATATTAACATACAGTAAAACATGCTACGGCATCCTGTAGGACAAATATGAAATAATGGCCCAATAATGGCTGCAATTTTGAATAAATCTCGTAATAATATGTATTTTTAATAAAACAATAACCAATATATGAGTAACATATTAAATTTGCCTCTACTTATCCAATTAATCCTCCCCGACAGCACAATTAAAATACTTAAAGGAATCGAAACTTTCTAAAGAAAATAGCTTTTACAAACATTACGTGTTGTCACGATATGTGAAAGTGGAAAGTTAATAGTAATCATATGTGTATGTTATAAAAATATCCTCATAATCAACATGATTATATTCGATTCGATAAGGAACACGTTCTATGAATTTAGAGTAACCAATCAATAACAACCGAAAGTAGTTTTAGCAATAATAAAGAACCATCTTGACTTAATTTTGATAAGTTTAGTCTTAAAAACCACTTTATCATAGTCAAATCAAAATATATTTTGTACATTGGGTATAAGAGATTAAAAAATATAAAGATTATTTATGCTTGTATATTAAATTTTGAAGTTGTTACTAAATCTCAAACTGATTTAAGCCTAAATTGGATACGTGAAGATTCTAAAAACAGGTATTTTAGGCACCCAGTAATCCTAATTAATCAAAATGCTATAATATCATTTTATTGGCTGTCTAACAGAATAAACTTTAATATGTTAACAACGAAACACAAAATGTTCTACAAATGGCTACAATTAATCATATACAAGGTCGACGTGATCATGAGCGACTTCAGAATTCATTGTAACAACATATAAACTTTCTAAGCATTTCCTGACCAAACGCGGACGTCATTATTTAAAAACTGTCAAAATTGTGTATTTTATTACTCGGGCGGCAGATCGAAGCAACGTGAATTACATGCTTTCTTATTTAATATTAGTAGCGTCTTGCGTTTGTGAGATAATTTATATCTAGCCGCGTTATCTGTTGGGTAGATCGCTCCCGAGTTATAATCCGGGTATTTTTCATGGCACACCGGCTGCGATGCCACTGCGGTGCCTTGCGTGGCGTTATTGGAAAATTTATGTAACTACCAGGAGGCATCGCTGCAATTATTACCGTCCCTACGAATGCTTTGAACGATTGCGCTCCAAGACCACAGAGCGAAGCCGACATTCTAATAGTAGAAAATTCCTCAGTGTCACTACGGTATTTGCCAATAATAATCAACTAAAATTAAAATGCATGATTCTTAATAGATAATTTGACATAAATATGCTAATCCTACGGATTACACTGATTAATCTCCTGATGATGTCTGAGTGCTACCTGCTCGGAGTAAATATAAACTTGAACGTAATCGACAAGCCACGATTTTAATGAAAAAGATCATAAGCTTTAAAATTTTGTAGTCCATAAAATGTCAAATTTACAAGACCATTACACGATTTTGACGACATACGATCATAAAATATGCGTTTAAACTGTGTAATAATTTTATTGCGAATTAATAACGACATTTATAAGTCAACGTTTCCAAACTTGTTCCTGTTCATTGTTGTTATGTTTAGTCCAAAAGTGTATACCATTGAACCCGTTCAATAAAAATAACAATTACAAAAAAGAAGAGTATAATTTCTAGTACATTTTATCAAGTACTCAAGGTACAGCAATGACCAGAAAATGACAAACATGGTTACACAAGAGTGGACCTCACATAGTCAACACGATCGCATCCATCATGGTAGGAGCGTCATGTCGTTACGTGTCGGTACCCAACAAGCGCCGAAAGTGCCCCAAGCAGAGATAATAGGCGACATTTTGATACAACGCGAGATAAGGAGCAAGGAGGTTCCCATGCGATCCAGGGCGTCCTCATGTAGAACACCTTCGGATGAAAAACAACAGGCCAAAGGTCAGACGTGGATTAAATACAAGCAGAAAATATGCATCCGGCGACAAATATAACAAGACATCCTTTAGTTTAACTCAGAATTTCGCTATAAATAATTGAGAGATTTATAGGTTCATTATGTACAGAGAGGTCGTGTTGACCATTAATATTACAAAGTTATTAAACATGCAGAATGAAGACGTGAAGGACTGCGGGACTATCAAAACTATTTTAATGATTTAACATAAACTTAATGAAGCTTTAGTGTTGGGTGTAGTTAGAATATAATTTATGCTGAAGTTGTATCGTTCGCGTCATCGGGTTCGTGTTTACGGCGTGCAAACTGCACGATGCGACGGTCGGTGGCTGACTGCCGTCGCTAAGTAATTACATAGTGATGCATTGCCTTGATCAGAGATGCGCTTGCGATTCTGCGTGTCTCATATTTCGTATTTCTCACAAATTGTACTTAAGTTTTTCCTTTAGTTACTTAGCATCGTGTTGCGAATATATCAACAACGTTAAAAAACATAAATGTTAGTACTTTACGCATATATTATACGTCTGTAAAAAAAAGGAATGAAATTATATTATTTTCTTGGAGAGGGAAAAAATAGAGGAATTCTACAAACTACTGCACACATGTAGCAACTCAAAAGTGTTACTCGAAATAAGTTGTCCGATTCAAGGAAGATATTTCACTGCGCCTTAATTTTCTAATATGTTTAGTACAAAATGAATCAATAACGGCAAGCCATAAAATACAAAGACTAATAACATATTTCTCCTTTTGAAATTACATGAACGGTAGAAAATCTCTTTGTCATCAGTAACCCATTATATAACCATAAATCTGGTGACTATCTCATAAGGATACGATTCTACGAAAAAAATATGGGACACACTTATCTAGGACTAGGAAAATAAGAAATATTCCACTAAATACCTCATACATTTGCTAACATGTTCTTGCTTTACACACCGTCATAATAATATGTTACATTAGTAAAAGTTACTAAGAAATTATTTAACGGCTATGAATATCAATGTACTTTAAAAGACTATAAAATGTTTTCTGGGAAGTTAAAAGCAAAGTTTATAAAGAGATTGGAATAGTAATTTAGAGTCAGTTATATTGACAGTTTAATGTTATAAGCATTGGTCGTGTAAGTACAAAACTGTGTAGCTAAATGTATAATACATTGATAAAATTAAACGGAGTTCATAATAATATAACCTACGAGTATGTTCTTTCCTACAACTACGTGCGTCAATTTGTTAAAAAATACTATTATAATGTATTAGTAATAAGTGATAATATTCTACCACATTCACACAGCGCCATCTAGTCCCAAATTAAGCAATTATATTTGCTTGTGTTATACTAAACAACTGATATCCTACGTAAATACATTTTTTTGTAAATACATACTGAATATAGATAAATTACACACAGACACACAACAAACCTTTATGCTCATCACACAAAGATTTGTCGTGGGTGTAAGTATAAGAAGCATTCTATCTATTTAGAGAACTGAAATGAAATGTTAAATTAAATTTTAGTCTCGCTGGGTATTGTTTTCTTCTCATAAGAGCACGTATAATTGGCATACATATCAGAACAGAGTACCTAGTTTTATTCATAGGTTTAAGAACTAAATATGTATATTTATAGGTGCCTTATTAAATAAATTAAATTTAGAGGAAAAAAACTATTACCAAGCTCAGTAGTTTAATCATATTATGAAAACGGACAGACAATGTTAATTTCGTAATTTATAGTATAGTGTGAAGTGTTAAGATATGAGTCACAATTAAATAAAAACAGATGCGGACACCAACCAGATCTAAATTTGAATTAATAAATAATTTAGCGAAAGCTTCAACATTAAAACTAATACAAATAATGCTAAAGGTTAGTCATAAAAACGTAAATTGGCTCTAAGTGTTACCGAGACTTAATTTAATAGCATATTTCGCACCAAAAACCAATCGATTCTATGATAAAATTAATATTAAATATTTATTTTATTGGCATCTCGAATTAAAGTCAATAATGACACCGTTTTATTGTTGATAGCACTTTAAAGACATTATTTTATTAGGAGTTAAGTAGATGGGTTTGCCTTCTTGTTTTTTTTTATAGGTATAAGCAACTGATAGTATGTGTAAAAATTGTTTCTTACGTGAAGTATAACAACGGGGGTGCTTAAAATTTGAAATCCCGTCAGACTTTATCTTAAAAGCACATCATTTGGGGATATTATTAATACGTGTATTCTAGATCGAAGCAGCTTAAAGTTTTCGAGGTAGATTGAGAAATTGAAATCGCAGCTCGACTATGGACCGTACAAAAAACCATAACTTATTTCTGTTAGTGTCTTAAGAGTATTTGGAACATCGCGGTGGTTGTAGTACAAACTTTATTTAAAGTGACGGAGTATCATACAAACTAGCTAAGATAATTTTACCTTCTTAAGGACAAACTTCCAAAAGTCTTTTCTTAGAGAATACTTACAATATTTAAGGCATCAACCGCCAAAAAATCATATTTGTAGCCCCAGACTCTGCGTTGGGTTTGATAAATTAGTCAGTCAGTCAGGACATGCAATTATATATTTACAGATTAGATAAGAAGCGAATAAAAGAAATATACTTTTATTTTGTCTGGCTGTTGGTCTAGTGGTTAGTGACCCTGACTGCTAAGCCGGAGGTCGTGGGTTCGATCCCCACCCAGAACAAATCTTTGTGTGATGAGCATAAAGGTTTGTTCTGTGTCTGGGTTTAATTTATCTATAATATGTATGTATTTACAAAAAAAAATGTATTTAAGTAGTATATCAGTTTTTTAGTACCCATAACACAAGCAAATAATATAATTGCTTACTTTGGGACTAGATGGCGTTGTGTGAATGTGGTAGAATATTATTATTATTATTATTATTTTTAACAGAAGACTCAAAGTTACTACAAGAGATCGATCGATCGATAAGATTGTAATAATAAAAAGTTGAAAACATTAACCCTGCAAGTATTTCAGGAATTTTGTCTGTTATACATAAGTAATTCTTTTATTTACTTAGGATTAAGTTGTAATATTTTATTGTTATGGCGGATTGGAGTATATATTTATAGCCAAACTGTCTGAAAATTTTACGACCACAAAGTGTAGCTATAACACGACGAACATTAGTTTCACTATTGTCCAGTGTCCTGTATAGGGTTGTCATCTGTCTTCTTAAATCTGGATTCCGTCCAAATAATGTCCACAACTTTATGATGAATTTCATCAAACAATAATATTGGGATACATCCAAATATGCAGGATAATAGAATATTTTATGCAAGAAGAACAATGTATACCTACTAATATTATAAAGCTAAACAGTTTGTTATTTTGGTTGAATGCGCTAATCTCAGGAACTACAGGTCCAATTTGAGAAATTATTTTAGTGTTGGATAGCCCATTTATTGAGGAAGGTTCTATAACATCACGCTACAGTCAATAGGAGCTGACTAGTGGCCAAACAAAGAGTGAAGGGAGCGAAGCCTCGCACGACAGCCAGTCATGTATATTTTTATAAATTAACAGGTGGATCTGTTACTAATAGGAATGCCAAGTATTTCGTCTTTATTTAGGAATTTAAGAACAGCATGGGCAATCTTCGATACTGTAATTACCGATTAATAAACTACTTAAATAAATTTAAATGATTATTTTTTTACTAATTGACGTCATATCCGCATACATTATTACGATATTCTGATAAAAATACATAATATAATTATTGGCTAATGAAAACTGATGATATAATTATGTATATAAGAAATTAGCCAAAATGTTCATATTTGCCAATTCTTTTTCGTAATTATTAAATCACCAGAGACCCTAATATGAATTTCGACAATTGAAATTGTCAATAGTCGATATCGCTGTCATCGTGTTGGCCGATGTAATTTTCAGACATTTGGCAGCGACATCGAGTCCGACCGAGTCGAAGTCGAAATTAGGTGTTAGTAGGGTCTCAGTGTCAACCCTAGACAAATATTATGATCATCCACCGTGCGCTTGTCAAAAATAGCGTATATTCAATCAGCACAAAAGCTATGGCACTCTTTTCTTTGGAATGTTTACGTCGGGAAAGTTTCAGGATACACCCGAGAACAACCTTGGTGGCTTTCATTGTCCACGCGTGTAGACTAAAGGTATGTTCTCAATAATCATAATAATTCATATTCGATTGTTTTTCTTCACTTGGAAGTAAATTGATTGAATATGCTACCGCCGACTTTATAACAACATCCCCAAAGCCCATTTTCATATGTTTAATAAACTTTTTAAGATTTACAAAGAACCAACTATGTATCATCATCATCATTTCAACCCATAAACGTCCCATTGCAGGGCAGGGGTCTGCTCCAAAGAATGTGGAATGAATTTAGCCTACTATCCCACGCTGGCCAGACGGGTGGGTTCGAATTTTTCTTTATATATTGAATAACTATAATATAATAAACATATTGAAGTAAAATTCTAGATGGAACTAAGTTCAATAACAACGAAATAATACTTATTCTACATAATAGAAGTAAATGAACACATTTTAAAGAAGATCAAATAAAAATTCTTTTAGATTATGCTCCATATAACGTTATCCTTACAGTCGAAAACCATCTATTGTGCGCATATTCTGATCTTTTCAAAGAATGAACACAAAGGTTTTCACAAATAACCTCCTCGGTATAACGACGATATACGCATAACAATAAAACAGACAGTATAGAAAAGGCTACATCTAAAACCTAAGTACCTACATCTTTTTATTTTGATGGTAAGTTATACTAAAAGTTTGTGGCAAAGTTTATTGCACAGTTGGATCACTGATACATTTTATATAGGAATACTGCGACATTCTTAGCACAAAGTTGACAATATATGTCATGAATATGATTATGGCAACAAAGACAAAAAAGTTTTAACTAGCACATGAAAAAATCAACTTAACAATAACTTTTTCAAAGAGCAATCTCGGAAAGTTTTAACATTATGCAAATAGGTGTACATAAAGTCATGTTACGTCAAGATCAAAGACGTGGTATCTATTTTTAAAATTTTGACGTAATCAGCAATATTCGGAACAAGCCAGCAAGAAAAGGATGTACCTATCCAAAAATACACCAGACAGTTTCACGTCTCGTGGGACAACCAACCGTCCGGAAATTATCACCGTAACAACTACAGGGTGGTTTGGTTACCCTGACCGACCACCGATAAATTCAACTTTATTATAGAAAGACAAATACTTTTAAACTTGGAGTTTAGATTCCAATATTTGATTTGGACTATTATTGGTGTTATAAGTTCGGTGAGTTTATGGAAGATAGGTGTCTGCTTAAGTTTGGAAACAATAATAAAAATAATATAATGTATCAGTAATGTACCCAAATAATATATTATGGATTTAATTTTTATAAATTAATATAATTCTACATCACAGGATGGAGGATTTTTATTGTCTAAGATAGTATTATACTCTGTAGTTTGTGTGAGACTAAAAATAAATAGTCTATTCTCTTTTCTTTCTTATTAAATCACATATACAGTTAGCTTGTGACACAGTAGTCGCTTTTTATAAGTTTTTATTAACTATCATGTTGTTTCAATTAAATTCTTTGAACGTCTTCACAAACTTTTACATAAAGACATGAATTTATTAAAATAAGATTCCTCTAATATCAATGTAAAAAACCATTCTAGAAACAGAAATATTTATTTATTTTATTTTCTAGTAATGTGTAGTTGAGACACATGCTTCCACAAAACATTTGCATGATTAATATTGTCTGATTTGCCGGTACACAGACTCAATGAGTCACAATCATTACGAATTTCAAACAAGTTCATTAAAACAAATACATAAATATTCTCAAATTACTACACCATACTGCAACAGTCATACCGTAGTCCCATAACGAGGGTGACTCACGTAGACATTACGTGTCGCACAATGTGTAGGTACTCGTAAAAACTATCCCAATTATGCATAGTAAATCGGTTGGTTTAACGTTTCGAACTCGACAATTGTCGCGATTAAATACCAGTTCTAAGAACGCAAGAGTATTACAGCCTCCTTTGTGGTCTAGCCGAAGTGCCGCCGGCACAACAATACGATGATTAAATTGGAGCATCGGAACTAGTCATTATTATTTTAATGTCGATGATATTGAGCCGTTTCTGTTCGTTTGTTCGGAACATCGTTTGTATTAAACACAGTTATTATTACGGCTTAATTTTTGTGTTAGAGTTTAGTTTGACAAACAAGTTTAATGGCTTTGTATTACGCATAGATGTGTGTATCTACTGATGTTACCGTAATGCATCAAATTTCAACTTGTATTTGATAGATGCGAGGTACGAACTATCAAACGCGTCCTATCTCCAAATAGACGTACGATTAAGAAGTCAGAATAGGTAACTATAAGGCCTGCCGCGCACTGGCGACATTTGTCATCGTGACTTTTTATCACTCTTGTGGCAATGTATAAAAATCACAATAATGTCACTCAGTGGTGACGTCATAACGTGCGTGCAACTCCAAATATATATACAAAGATCTGACTAGAGTGACAAAACAGATTTAACGACAAACGTTGCCATTTTACTATATTCAAATTATAACGCAAGATTTGAATAGGTACCTATATAGCAAGTGAAAGGAAATGGTCTCTGCCTACCTCTCGCATGGGACAGAGGCGTGATCTATATCTATGTATGTATTCTTCTTCAGAAAAAGAAACGACATTTTCGACCTCAGTCGAGCTCATAGTCGAGCAGCATTGAAGTAAACATATCACCAGGATTTGATTAGATCAATTTATCTTACGTTTAAATCTATATTCTATTTGAGGTGATATAACTATTACAATGCAATTGCATAACATCATAATGAATAACAGGTAAGACAAAATATATATTTTTAATTTAATTAATTAATTTTGAAATATAGCTTGACATAAAATCATCAAACCATAAAACACCTAAATATTAAGAGAACAAAACACAATACCGAATGTCCTTTTATATGCTAATAATAATAAAACCACAACAATGAACATTCGTCACCAACTAAAGATGTGGGATGTACTAATTAATTAGCGGGATCATTACCGACGGCGCCAATGACACATAAGGCTAACCGCACATCTCCGGCTATGACTTTTGTGGAAATATATAATATTTTCATAGAACTCAAAAGTCAAGGAGAACAGGTCTACACGAAGTCTATTTCAATAAATAATAATAATTAAATTTAACCAGACATGGTCCCATGAAATAGGGGGCGAGCCTATTGTCATCAACCGGGAACATTTGTTTACCAAACTCCGGGAAAATCTTAATACTGGAATTTCATGATACAAAAACCCAATACCATTTTCACCCGACCCGGGAATCGAACCCGGGACCTCTTGCACAGCAGTCGTATACACTTCCCGCTGCGCCACCGAGGCATTTAGGTTAGGTTAGTCAGGCAGAAAAACACGAATCACGAATTTCAATTAGCTAATTAATTTATTGTTGAAATCGTTTTGACTGTGGTTGCGTTATCTTTTGCAACTAATAATGACTTACGCGATATTACCTATGCATGCTTGTGCGCCCAGCCTTATACTGATGTATTAAGTTCGTATTAGTTTGAGCTTTTAATCATACGTGTGTGAGTAACATTTTAATTAATATTACAATTAGCACTACCATCCTAGAAAGCGACGTATTCATCTCAATTAATTGTTCTATGAATTTTAATGTGTGTTTACTGTGAAATACTGTGACAAATATCATGAATAATTAAAACTGTGAATAATCTGTTATGAGCAATGTAAATGTAATACCTTGATGAAAACATTGATAGAAGCGTGTCACATAATTTTTCGGAGAAGTAAATAATTAGAAACTAACCAAAACAATTATTGTTAAATCTGATATCAATATGATGGGCGATACCTTTAATAATAGTTCCCAAAACTTATAGATGTAAAGTCAAATTATATACTTCGTTAGAACAGAAATGTCTGTGTCAATCATATTGATAAATCATTACCACGGTTTTTCCCTTTTATATATCAGAAAAGCTTTCCATTATTATATATTCTTTCGATATCTCAGAGCTTTCCATATCCTTCATAATTCGTTGCAAATACCCAGACTCGGGTATTAAATTTAAAAAAAAATCCTACATTAATTATTTAAATTTCCTATTTATTTTTACAAAACATTTTACATTTCTATATTGGTGACGTGCGTTACTCTAAAAAATTAAATTTAAATCATCAACTGTCCCCACAAACCAAACATTGACCTACTATTAAAAATTTCACTTGCTATCTTATGATTCATTGCGACGAACTGTAAAATTCGTTATCTATAATAATTAATTTATACAAAAACATTATCTAATACCAATAATAATTATCCAAAACAGTGCATTTCACTTAATATTTATTTGTAGGATATCGTATAATGAACACTTTAATCTACAAAATGTCGCTCAAATACATCATACTTGTCATCATTACAAGTCGAGACCAGAAAATAATTACTTATATTAAAACAAGGGCACGTTCTAATCAAATCATGAACAGCGTTTCGTAAGATTTTAATTAACTTCAGAGTACGATGCAACTGACTTTCGTAACAACATCGACTGCTAAAAGTAGGTATAATAACATGACAAATATATAATAATACATACAATATCTCAATTACACGAGTTGTGTGGTCCAAATAATTATCCACACACTATAATAAAGAATACTGTAACATTGTCGATATTTAGATCAGCTATTATGTTCAAGCAACTTGTAATAGCCAAGTTATTAGCATCATTATGGACATTAAAGAAAATCGACAATTCGTTTCATCATTCGATAGAATTTATGTTATTATAGTTGATCGAGTTATAAGGGACGGAGTGGCGAGAGATGACTCAATTTGAACGATCTACGGGTATGTAACAACGTTGTCATGGTCAAATATTTGGATGAAGATCATTTCTAAATCAAACCGTAATAAGTCAAGTGATTGTCAAAATAACTTCAGTCAGCGATTTTTAGGTTTGCCACTTACGCCTGAACTTCAATAAATCGGAAACGAAGAATAATCGACGTTTCCTTTAAATAATATTATAAATATTCAAAATCTATTGGTTGTTCATCAACATAAACACATCTCTCAGCTTCAGCTGAAGTTCTAGACTATCTTTATGTCAAATTTCAATAAGATCTATTCAGCGATTAAGCCGTAAAAGAAGAACAACCAAACATTCTTTCGTATTATTTTTGAATAAATTTTGTAGTATGGATTAATAATAATAAATACACAGACAAAATGAATAAATCGAAATATTTTTACACTATAAAAAAATGCTGCAAACTTTCAACAATCCTATTTGGTACCTTAAGGTAAATAAGTCAGAATTATTATCTGGTAACAGTTGATACGTCAGGTGTAATTGGCGTTACGTGATAGCGTCAATAGACCTTATCACCAGCTTAGCTTTAAATGAATATTTTACTAATAGTCGCTGTTTATATTGAATATCGTTATACTTAGCACTGAAAAATCATCTGTTTAGCCTCGGCTGCTTAGCTTCTATTGACCGTAGCGTAATTTTATACAGCCCATAACCTTCTTCGATAAATGGGCTATCCAACACTAAAATAATTTTTCAAATCAGACCTGTAGTCCATGAGATCCTAGCGTTCAAACAAACAAACTCTTCAGCTTTATAATATTAGTAAGGAAAGTTGTTCTTCAAAAACAGACAAGAATAATAAAGTACTGATACTAAATTCGCGTCTTTATTATAAAAAGACTTAGGTATAATTAAGAGAGTCGCAGTTGATCAAAACACAAATAATTCAACGTTGAACGCCAAATTATCGTTGGACTGTTAGAGAAAAATAACCGTTCACAGTGTTAGTAGAATGGGTTAGTGACAGTAAATTTGGACAATGGCTGGCGGTCTCTATATTTATGTGTTTGTTATCACGCTCGGAAGTCTCCTATCTTACTCTGATTTACACTGGCCTCTTACCAGACAAACAGTCAACAACGTGAGAATTTACTTTTAACACCTTTAGTGCGATAAACTTGTTCACAGCTCGTAATGTTCACCTACATACTTTATAAGGATCATTAAAGTAATATAGACTATTGTCTACCAAAACATTGACGGTACTTTCACAGTACAAAGCCTGCTAGTTGCTATGATGTCAATTTCTAATCGCTACATCATATTTCACTGTTTACTGTGACTCCAGACGCCAGGTCCAAAGTCAAATTATATTTATTTCGGATTTCCCGACAGTGATTTAACCAACTAAAAATAAAAAATGATTTAATAGCTAGTTAAATTTTCTCGATGTAAGTCTCAATCATGCGCTAATATAATCACAAATAAAAAAACAAAGGCGAAAAAAGCTCACAAGCGGATTTAACACGTGCACATGACACAGAATCTGACGTATCAATATTGTATCAAGCGATGTCTTGAACCTGGGCGTGTACTGTGTAGCATAGCGCCCGAGCGCAAAAAAAATACCAAAACTATGTAGAGTCGACTGAGACATTCACTTTATCGTCAACGTCCCGGAAAATAGAACCATAATAAAAGTAGGTTAAAAAGGAATCGGTAACAGCGAATAAATCGTCAAAACAATAAAAGACCCTTAAAAGGCGAGCACTAAAAATCTATTAAGCAGACGATCGGTACCACCGGCGGTGTTCACAATTTATAGACGGGGTGATATGTACACGGGCGGTTTGTAATGACGACATGATTGTCGACAGTCGACATGGAAAACAAGTAAAAATACTGGCGTGATAAATGAATCGACGGCGGAGGCACGCGAGCATCATTACGAGAGTGCGTCTGATCATGCTCGGTAACAGCTCGGATAAATGAAGGTCTTATGACATTATATTTATCCACGCCCGATCATAATAATAAAATGATACCACCATTTTATTAGTCTGGGCTCGGGGTTACCTGTCTAGACAGTAATGAGCTATGGACTTAGGTTTATATGAAGTTTAATACCCGGTTCATATTGTTCCATTCCAATCATCTAGTTGCATCCTGCGTTAGATTAAACCACTGGAATAATCTAAACACATATTTTTAAGCATAAAATACGATCACACCTTTTCGTAAAGGGACACACCTTTTCTTCACCAGCTATTTGGTCCCATTTTATTAAAGAAATTTGTACCTATTTCTTTTTATTTTGCATTGTTTGCATTGTTCATACATTTGCTGCTGTAATTATAATACTTTCTTGAGAACCACTCAATATGTTGCACTAGCGATCCCCGGAATCTATGCAAGATCAGAAACCACCTTCAGCTAAATTCAGTCGCTTAAGTCGAACGAACTGTGACAAATATTTCGAAATTTTAGGCTAATTAAGTTAGGGCTACATCGTAAAATAGTCCTTCGAACATTCGCAATTTAGACAGATTGATAGGTACATCATACAATGAATGCTTCACTTGCCATGCAACCCTAAACGTGCCAACTAAATCAACAATGTCAAAGCCAATTACAAAGCATTGTCATTATAGATACCCTCTCATATCATTAAATCGACGTACCCTTTAGTTAAGATTGGAAGTAGCTAGACGGGTGGCGCATTTGTCTAACGTTAACTGACAAACAGATGCGAGGTCCCATAGCTCGATAACAGGGGCGAACTATCTAAGAAATGCCGATGGTTATTTATGACGATGACGTCCGGCGATGGTCGCAGGCGTCTAACAAAAGACCAGACAAATGATCGAGATAATCTCAGAGTTAAAGCTGAGCAAATCATTTTATAAATTGATATGTGAAGCGATATATTGGACATGAGATATTTCGCTTTCATTCTAACGAATATATTTGTTGTGCATAATAATATGCCTGTTGTGCTTAATAGAAGTTATAAATTATCACGATGAAAACTTTTAAATTTTTCCCCAAAATTTTTGGTATGTAATTGTAGTTTTCTTCGTTTAATTCAATTACCTTTTGTTATATGAATGAGTATCATTGCTGGGACTGTACTGACTGCACTCTTAAAGTGGGAATGTGGAACTACATCTAATATATACAACCGTCCATTTCCGTTTGAAGAATTCATTCAAAAGTAGCCAAAACTATTAATGACTTTCATTAAACAGTGTTACATATTTCTCATGGTCTTCTACAAAACTTTAGGGTACATAAAATATATAAACCTCATCAAAACATTAAGACGTATCTAATAAACTAAAGATATCAATTAAAAACTGTAATATGACTACTTCGATAGTGTCAAAGTTTACGACACAATAAAACGTGGTGTGTTTTAGTCTACGGGACACAAGTGCTACACATGAGTGGACACGCATCGTTGCAGCGTCAAATGCCTTTCAAATTCCAAAAGGCATCGGATGGCGCGTGGGAGGCAGACGCCATCGTCGTCAACACAAGCGCTAGATGTGACCAAGTTCAATTGAATACGAGAATAGGTACTTCTACCGGCACCGGTCGCCCGCTCGGGTCGACTACGGCCCTAAGGCGCGCGCGCCCGGCCGCCCACGCCTTCACGCGTAGATTTATAACATTACCCATATTCGGTCTACGAATGGCGCCAATTCGACGCTTCAAATTAAAATTCACCGCGAATGCAAAACGATGATTCGAGCTTGATAGATAGCTGTACTGTTTCTGATTTACGTTACATCGTATAAGGGATCAGAAGTTGTTAATGTATCATCCTTAGGCGAGTTCGACGCCGAGAGTCGATATCAATCACAGGGTTTAGTGTTAAGTAAACAATTGCTTTAGGCTTTAAAGAAAAGACTACACTTTTTGCAATGAATTAAAATTGACAGCCAAACCCTAGACGAAGTATTTTTATTCTACAAAGGACTGCAGAAGGAAGCCTTAATTAGGATCCTACAATGAAATAATAATTTCTAAATCTTCTTAGCAAATTGTTATATTAGGAGCAATTAGGAGGGATTTCGTTTCTTGTGCTACCAGTTCAGCACATTTCATTATGGATGGCAACGCTGAAATTTTTAGACACATGTAAAACCAGCACCACTAACGTTCGGCCAGATAGTAAGCATGTTACCATTTTAGTAGTAAAAAATAATATATGAAGATATAAAAAACAAAACTCATGCTTCGTTGATATAACAGCGACAAATACGATAACCCTCGATAGTTCCACAGTTACGTGATAAAGGCTGTAGGCACATGAGATACATCTTCTACTTGGGCGAGCTGAAAAGGCTCGTTGTGAAGACGTCTCACACAAGAGCGCGATTAATCGCACGTAAACCGCGCCACAGAAGATAGACTTACTCTGTCACTTTGTTCTCGGGAGGTATTATGTGGCCCGGCATTAAAATCTTCTTGTGTAGCACACCCGCCGCTTGTAATTCCTATAACAATGAAAGCAATCATTATTTACATAGTAACTGCAGCCTCCTTACAAGCACCGCTACGAGTACTTAAAATATGTAAAGTACTTATTATTGCACATTTTAGATATGCACAAGAGTGTTTCGTACTGCAATAAAATACATTTTACGCGTAACTACTCGTAAAATAAATTATTACTTGAGTCTAAATCGAATTATGAATAATAATTTATTGTTTTAACTTTAAGACTTAAAATTCCCTAAAACAATTTAATCAAGTTTCGTTCATTTTATTTTGAATAGAAACGTTTTATTGCGATTCGGCGCCGAAATGACACAGTTGAAATAAAAAGTTTTAAACTTTCGCGACTTGTACATATTATTAAATTAATATGCAACGGGTCTAATTCACGTATCATATTTTAAGGAATATTAAATGCCTACTAAGGCAAACTATCTAATAATTGCAAATAAATAAGGTAACTATTTCATATTTCTTAAATTTGACATCGAAAATACATATATATTAGTATGCATAATAATATAATTTAACAGTTGAAATATTTTGTTTACTGATGAGGCCGGTTTAAAATGATCATGTTATTGAAGATACTTATTCAGATTATAAGATTATATAATGTAAATAGAGCATGATCATAGATGGTACTTAATAATGTAGTGACCGCGAGTCTGTAGTTGTCACTGAGTGACAATTACCAATCAGATTAGAGAGGTGTCGAAATGTGCAGCTTGCCGTCGACTTGGTTTAATTTAAAGACTTCAATTAATAGCGCATGGTTAGGAGCAGTTACGAGCTTATTCCGGCTCTACCAAGTTATATAATTTTGTAAAGCTTTTAAAAAACCACGGATAAAGTGGTGTAATAGTGGTTTACACTACGAATAACCAAAATCATTGTGAACAAGATCCAGCCTTCTGGTTGAGTATTGCACTGCACTACACTGACACTTTACTCAATGACCTCTAATTTTTTGGGAACACTAGTATTTAAAATAAAACACTGGCTTCTGAATTCTTCTAGATCTCGTATTACTTATTGTCAAATTTATCGTCGGGGTCATTAGCTCGCGGAAAATCTTACACCACCTTTTAAGAAATGACGTAATATGGTCAACTCAATCTATAGGTAGTTATATTAACTATGATTTAAAAGTATAATTACTATAAATTATATTTCTTTTAAACACATTAAATATAAAATGCATGTTGAAGATTTTTTAATTCCGAAACGAACAGTCAGGATAAGGTAACAAGTTATGGATGTATGATATCGACATGCATATAAGGAAAACAAAAACTTCATGGAAAATGTTTTTCTATTGATGGGCATTACGGCACAATTTCGAAGAAAATCGACTGTACATATCGTCGCACCCAGTCCTCAATTTTCTAATCCATCATTTATCTTCTACAGTCATCAATTGCTATCTTAGATATACATAGCATAGTTAGGTTTCGCATATTTAACATAAATTAAAATCAATATATCCTAGCACATCTTTAATGAGTTAAGTTTACAACAAAAACACGACAGTTTGTGCAAATGCAATACGACAAAACTTTACTCAAGTCAAGTAACGGGGTGCTTGACGCGCCGTACACATTAGCTGAAACTCTGGACATCACAATAGCTAGGTGCTAGGAAGGTATCCCAGACGTGCCGCGCGCTTTAAGCAAATTTTACTTAAGTATGGATAATGTGCCTCACAATAGCATATCACTACAACCAGCTGTGAAGAATACCACCATTCTGACGTATGATGTGGGCATGCGTTCACGGAACCAGCTCGCAAAATTCGATGCAGCCGTGATTCAAGTATTCTTTTAAACAACTTGAAATATGCAATGTTGAACCTATAAAAAGTAAGACTTATTTTTACATGTTTCTGCTGCCTCATATTCGAATACATGTATTATTAGATCTTTAGGAATCCCACCTAGGAGTTAGGATTATAACTTCCACCAGAAACTGCATACTAAGTCCTAAAAATGCGGGCAACAGGATAAGCTCGCCATAAAGCTCTGCCTAAACGTACACGTAACAAAGGCTCAGGAACGCCTCGTTTCATTGACATGTCGTTGACTAACTTGCACCACGACTCAAGAGTCAACTACTCCATGAAAACCGTGTTTTACGATCGGATTATGCTAGAAGATGAATGCCAGGCAATCAGATGTAAGTACGAACAAAGCATCGTACTGGAAAATGTGACTTTCAATCGTAAAACTGAACATAATTTTATTGCTTCCCGGTATTCTAACACATAGCGGGCGGGCAAAGATTCCTACAGGCGCTATCCGTGCAAGTAAGAGTCGTAACCGGCTCTACACCTTGTCTTACATTTGTAAGTGCAGAGTGGTTGTTACCTTTCATTATTATTAACAGCCAACCGAGGAATGTTTATGGAACTGAGATATCCGTTTCGGTATGTATGCACACACGAGTGTGTCTCGCTAATGTCACTTTGTGCATAACTGATGTTCTACTACAATGTCGATTTTAACAACCGGCCGTGGTATGCGACGCGGAGATACGTACCACTGGGTTATAGTACCGCGCTGTGTTTGTCAAGTCTATGACAGCACCTAGGTTCGGAATTTTCTCCAGGAGGGCGGGAATATCCCATCTGCAAACAAAAAATATTCAGTGAATTATTTCGACGTGTAAAACTGCTTACCTTAACCAGTGTGTGAAATGATGACAGATTGATACGTAGGAGTAAGCCCAAATAGTGTCCAATTACAGAAAACTGTGTACCCGTCGGCGTTAAATAAATAACTTGAAGAAAATCGTTCAACGCAACAGTTTAAATATAAAAATAACTTTCTAAATTAGTTGCGGCGCCGGCCTACCTACTGCACGTCGGCAAACATTTGCATAATTGTGGCTTCTTAACAAGTTCTCTTAAAATACAGTACTATTAACCTTCAATTGTAATAAATCGTAACACGATACGTTACTTCCATTCAATAGCCACTAATAGAAATCAGAAATAATTCCAATTAAGTACGCAAATTAAGCAGCGACCGATCCATCGTTGTCTGGAAACTCTTATAAAAATTAAATTATCCTATCAACATTACAGTGCCATTTTGGCCTGACAGTTTTTCAATTTACAAATTGTCCGCTCAAAATTCACTTGGCGCCAAACATTTACAAAAATTGCGTTTATAAAACTTTAATTTTGAATCTTTTTTAAAGGCATTAAAGACTCCATTAAAAAAGAATTGAGATTTTTATGTGATATGCGTGAAATTGATCTCAGTTATATGTAATAACGCAAATTCCCAATGAGTATTTATTACCACACTTTCTCTTGTTTATAAGTTACCCTTATTATACCTACGATCTTTTACTCATAACCAAAAAAAAATCTTACATTTCTTTAATATCTCGGACCCCAGTCTGAACACTCTGAAACAATGAAAAAATATACATAGAATGTGTAAGTTATGAGAGAGGATTGATTGGATTTCGGGTAAAGTTGTAGTGCTATTAGCGTACGCTTCTCTGACTGGAGACAATGTGTCTTTGAGCAAGCCGCACGTAGGCGACGGCGTGTGATAAGGGAGCAGATCAATCATCTACTGGCCCTACCTGACCGGTGTCAATGAACTGCAGCAACGAGGGCCACCTGACTCGATCCACATCGGGATTTTTCGACACGCGACACAGGTTCAAATTAAAAATTAGTATGCTAATAATATAAAAACGCTGTTAACTGTATCGAACCAGATAGCTAAACATTTCACCATTCCGAGAAATCGATAACGTTTTATATCAACAGTATAAACAAAGAATTAGAATTTTAAATAACTCTAAAATCGTTGCACATAAATCTCAAAAACCCATTTCTGTTGCACCGCAGGCTAAAAATTTTGGGTGAAAATTTTCAATTTTGCCCAAAACCACCTTAAATAAAATGTCAGGGTCCATAATAATAGCTTGTTAGAGTGGTAATAATTTATCGACCGTGTTGACACGATGTAAAAAGATTATGAAAAAAACGTAAGGGCCAGGTGTGTCTAAATGGGGTTAATTTTCAATTTGGATTCGCCGGTGGCCTTTATAAATTAACAGACGGCAATTTAAATAAATCCATGTAGTTATGTACTGAGAAATATGCATGAATATTGAATGTTGTTACTTGATTAACAAAATTACAAGTGATCGATTACAATTAATCGGCGACATGCGAAAGTTGCCGAAATTATTTGCCGACGCGACGTCTTCTGGACGCACGGTACCAAGAACCAATCGCACAATTAATTAATTGCTTAACAAGCAGACATTCATACGACCATAAACATATACAATAAATTAAATGTATAGGGGATATTTTATGAGTTAATTAAATCAATTGAATAAAATATACGATGCAATATTCATGCAATAGCCGTAGCAGAATTTGTCGAGTCGTCATAAGCAAACTCACGGCAGTACTTTAAACAATCTCGACCTCATCGGGTGCATTTACCACGATTTTCAATTAACATTAAAGCACCGGAACAAATAAAACGCAGTCTGGACAAAGGAGTTTATTGAAACCGCGAATATCAATGTAAAAAATGCGGTGGCACACAAAATTAAACCTTGACTCAATACATGCGTTCGAAAAATGACGCAATTTTGATTTTACTGCCCTGTGGCGAAGAACTTATAATGAGGGCTTTGCAAGGGCGACGGCTACTACGTTTTTTATAAATTCCTTCGTAATCGTCTACATGGTGCAGTTCGTTATTAAAGACAATAATAGTAGTGGATATTTAGATATCGACCACCAAAGTAAATCACAAACAAATAATGAAAGAGCATCGTAAAGGTTATTAAAAATTAACGGTGTATTCGATGTCTATCTAAAATGAAATACTTAATACGGCTCGAATTGAGGAATAAAATCGATGAGATGATTCTCGATCATAAATTGTTTCCATTACGATATTAATGACAATCGTAACTCTCAATCACAAGTTGGATCTGCACGCACCGATATGCACCTACATTATTGGTACTGCTTTTGATTAACGTCAACAGAAGAAAATAATATTTATATTTTTATATTGATTTTAGATCTTAAATAATTAGTCTGCAACCGTGGTTGGGGTCATATCCTTGGAATTAATATAAATAAATAATTAAAAAAAAACAAAGCTTAGTTTAGTTTATAAGTTCTTCTAATCTATATTGTATGTCTGCATGGCAAAAGACAAAAAGGTGGACAGACGATCTGATCCGAATAGCAGGATCGCGCTGGATGCAGGCCGCAAACAACCGGCCCTATTGGAAATCTCTTGAGGAGGCCTATGTTCAGCAGTGGACTTCCTGCGGCTGATATGATGATGATGATGATGATGGCAAAACAAAGAGCACTTTATTGTACAGATTATTATTTAACATCTTTATTGTATATACCCCTATGTTTCACAAACAAATAATTATGATAATAAAGATTTTATCACACCCTATTTTTCGACGAATCCTATAACGAAAATCTTATTGGCCAAGAATAGAGTAGGTACAATTAATACTAGATTGCTAATCAAGCTAAAATTAGAGTATGCGTGTAATCTTTCGACTGCTTTTACTGACTCTACCCATCTGTTAATATGTTTTAGTAAGCGAAATAAATAATGACAAGTAGGAGTTATGCCGATGCTCCTTATTGATATCTTGTACAACTGCGACTAGGTGTAATTGTTAGTGCATATAATGGCATACGCTGAACTATTGGTCGTAAAATATAGGAGGATGCTTGCACGCACCGTCGCCGCGTCGTCAGGAATTTAAGTAACAGTACTTGTTTACAGTGTGTGATAAACACAGCATTCGTCAAGCCTCTCAACTTAACAAGATGTGACAAGGCGATGCTGTGGTTGTGAGTAAAACTCACGCAATCAAAAGTCGTTAATAAAATAATCAACAATGCAATTCAATAAATCGCCGATTGCCCGCTGACAAAAACCATACAACACGACAGTACATTACTTACATATATCGTACATGGCAATAAATGTAAGTTTGTCATTTTTACGACACACCACATGTATGAACATTTGCAAACACGGAGGGGGGAGGTTCACCACCTGCAGTGTCGTGACGGTATTGAGATGTATTCATTTGAAGTTAAGCAAATCTTAAAGTGAAATGTACAAGATTTTTATCTCAGTAGATTGTGTCATAATGATATATAAAAGATATCAGGTATCACAATGTTTGTGTTCAATCCGGGGTCTTCCCAAAACAAATAAATCCACGCTCATATGATCTTCGAAACAGGTGCAGCCCTCATAAATAAATCTACATTTTAAGAAAAAATAAGCTCTTTTTTATCCCGCATCAATTATTAAATAATATCACATAAGTCTATTACTCTGATTACTCATACTTTATAACCATAGCAAATTATTTGCCTGTGAGCCACGTACGCAGACAAAAATTCAACACACCCGATACAAAAAAATAAACCATTAAAAACATACAACAGTATGACTGATATACCAAAAAAAGTAAATGTTAAAGCTCGAGGACCTCCCATCAAATTACAAGTGGCAAGCATTGGACTTATCTCACCATCGCGTGTCGACAAAACGAATAACACCTTCGCACGCTTCGATCATATTTGACAAATGCGAGGATCAAATAATCGCAAATACGTTTCGGAGATCAAGCAACAAACATTCAACCTACATTTCCTAGCAATAAGAATTTATTCAGCTTGGCAACGACCAATGCAAATCATACGATAGTGATCAGAATATGTTAAATAATGATGTAGACTCACTAGTAAATAGCAGGCAGTAAATTTATCAAGTCAAGGAAGGAGCTAAGTATCGAGATCTGAATAAAATGAATAATAGTGTAAATTGAACAGCGATACAATACAATGCACACAAAATCATGAACACGTTTCGCAAAATTGAAACGTTTTGGGTGAGTCAACGTTATGTTCGAGTATTATATTTCAATGAAAATGTTCAGGGAACAAATCTAGCCGATACGGAATAGAATTTACGAGGTTACAAGAATGAGCTTGTACCCGCTTATCGTGATGCAAACACCAAATAACTTTTGTAACTTTCTCTCAGCGCACCACGGTAGTATTCCTGGCTACTTGAAATTCATGTGCCACTGGTGGAGCATGCAGATGAAACAACATAATCATGTATGGATAATTGGATATCATACCTGGTTAAATGCAGATGGCATAACTTTACTGGTAATATAATAAGCCGGTGGAACAGGCTCAACCACGACATCTTTCTAATTTCATAATCATCTAATTACATTCATAAAGTAACTTATTAACCGGCGTGTGACACTAATTATTCAGATTCATTGTACATTGTTAAGTGACAAAAATTAAGACGGCGCCGCAGTCTATAAATCATTTATAGGGTAACTGTTTCGACATGTTGAATATGCAAGATCATGCTTAATGTTAGTGTCGTATTTAAGTTGTTATTTATTAGCCATTAAGATTTATTTTTCTTTGTTGACGTCGCGATATGCACTCGTGGCCGCATTGCGTTGTCATCATGTTGTTTTTGACAATCATCTGATCCGTTACGTCGTTTATTCCAATGGTAATGATGGCATAATTGACAGAGGGCAACTATTGTTCCCATTGTGTTCTATTGATATTACAGTTTTGTCGCCTTGTAATGGTTTAGCTTTTTGTATTGTTTTATGGATCGTTACTAGCTTGTCCTTTCTTGACACTGAGTCGACTGCTGCGGCAGATTTAAAAAGGGTGGAGTTGACTCATTCAAATTTGTGACCTGTCTAAATACTATTCAATGTTTGTACATAATGTAACATATGTAATAGACGATGTTGCGATAATGTTGATTTAAAATACCGGCATACTAATCACTAATCTAAATATACCTCCACACCAATATAAACATCGTATATTCATAAAGCAAGATACCAATAACATTGATGTCACAGATATGACCTCTCGTTATGATCGAATATTGAAAGTAAGACATAAAATTTAACTGTGTAATTGAGTAATAATCAAAAAAACATTTGGTGTCAAAATAATTGATATGTGGCCAGCTACGAAGTATGCGGGCTGTGTCGCGACAAGAAACAAGTAGTTAGATGTTTTACTAATTTAAAACCAAGCATGGTAAGAGATATATAGGGGTATCAATAATAACAATTAAGTAAAATCTTTAACTTAACTAATAATAAAAAAGACCCAATTTATCTTATATAAACTAACATCGTCCACACCTACTCAATCTTAATACTTCTTCAAAACGACTCGTAGGGGTCGTTTAACAAAAATAATTGCAATCATATTTCAACTGTTTTTAAGCATTCGAGAAGAGACTTGAGGATGGTATGAGTACACGTTGAGATAAGTATCGAAATATCGCACGAGGTGGTACATAAAAAACCAAAAGGTACGACCTGTTAAAATCGGATTCTGTATTCGTTTCAACCGATTAATCGAATGAAAAGCCTGTGTATCGTGTGTCGGGGGCATTTATCGCGCCTAATTGCGACCACTGCGTCGAAATTCAGTTGGAGAACGTGCTGGGTGGCGTGATGGACTTCGATGATACTCTACGTTAGTAACACTACGTTCAAAAATTAATGGGATAATGAAAATAATAACCAAACACATAAAAATCGATTGTGATGGCTTTAGCAAAGTATTTTAAGATTAAACATTACGATTATGTGAGACAGGATATTTAAACAAATGTGTGAAAGTAGTTTTAATTTGCAAAATGGAATTGACTCGCACATTTATGACTCTTCAATTGTTAAATAACCGATTCAATTTTAAAATATTGGTTTTCACATGAGTCAACACCATTTCTCATTCAATTTGTTTGTATTCATAAAGCGAGTCATTGACGAAGACAAATTTTATGATAAACACAATACTCAAATTAGGTTCATTACAATCAATCATACGTTAATGTCAATCATCGATAATTTGAGTGTCAAAATTCCATTTGGTAATAACAAGCCATTTTCAATTTACCTTGAACATTTGTTATGTGAATTTGTGTGGATAACTGCTGAAAGCATTGAAGTCGTAACCGTACTTCAAGATAATACTTAATGGTTACCCTACAAGATATCGGTGTTCGAGTGTTGCGAAATTAAGAGTTAATTGTTTTCTTTTTTGTGTCCGCACGCGCTTGAATCTCAGAAGCAAGATAATATTTTATGACAATTAAAAAGAATGGACGTCCAAAATCGGACCGAATAACGAGCTATTACCGGTAATGGTATTGAACATTCTGTTTGACCGGAACACGAAGAAATAAAAAATACCGACGATCGGAATGCGAATGGTTTGTTTTAAGTAGTACTTCCGAATCGATTCCGAACGATCTTGACACTTTACTTATTGGCTACAGTAACAGTAGGTACAAAAAAAATTAAAATCTTTTCCCATTATTTTTTTTTGGTGACATACAAATTTCCGATGGCGCACCGCCTCTTTTGAGATCATTTGCTACATATTGCATACATTTTTATTGCAAGGTGTGTCGTCGGCTTAGTTGAGAAATTATAGCCGTTTCAAGCATTGAGGGTGCAATCATAAAAATACACAAGGCTCTACAGGACCGGTGTTGGACTTTAATCATTTTCTACCATGTTACTGGGATAATAACAGGTGATGATAACTCGTATGTTGATTTTGAATTAATTTATCTGGACCTACCTCTTTTCAGTTATATTCGAAAGAGTGAAGTGTAGTCAAGTCAAGTCAAGTCAAGTCAAGTCAAGTCAAATCTTTTTATTTCATTTGGATCACATACATGATACTTATGAACGTCATACAAAGCCAGAAAAAGTGTCAGTAAATTTGCCTACGGCCAGTTCACTGACAAGGTTGAGCTCTGAGAAGAACTTGGCAAGAAACTCAGGCCACTCTTTTCAATCGCCATAGTTGTTACAATTTTAATTGGTTACAGTTTGAAATATCACAGATAGTACAGAACCAAAACACCATACTAAATCAAATTCAATAAAATTTGGATATGAGATGTAGTATTTAATACGTGTACAAGGAAAAGGAAAGGTTATTTCCGAATCTTAAATGACTTAGATGTTTCAGTTGAATTGGTAAGGAATTATCTCAGAGGTAAATTATATTATCTTTTGGTTGTCAAATCGGCAAAAAGGTCTGTTACGAAAATCGCAGGCTTAGCTGACTGGCTTATAAAACCCACACATTGAAAAAAGGCCGGTCAAGTGTTATGAAAGAAAAAAAAAGAAAATTATTAAATATTTAATAATTAATATTAACCATTTTCTCAATGAACACGAATGCATGAGTAAGTGTCATATGAGCAACGTTTAAGACAAAGAATCTGCATTAATATAATATGAACGTTATCAGAGGCGGCAATCTCTGTTAATAACCACCAAAATATCATCTGACATGACAACCAGACGACGTGTAAACGAAACCAAGCGAAAACTCTCCGCCCTTCAACACGTTCCTTTATATAAGGCGCGTACGCAGCATACAAGGAAATAGGCTTTGCTGGAAACGGTTATTAAAACGGTGCATTATTTTAAGTTTAAGAATCATACAATTTTTGAAACTTAAATACGACGATTAATATTAAACAATTCTGGTGTGTCATACATAGTCATAAAATATTGTAATAAGCAATCACGAACTTGATGCCATAAGATGTACGAACTGTGTTCAGATAATAGATAGGTAGGAACGGATACGATACTATCGTATCCGTTTAACAATGTTTCCTTGGTTTCAGATCAAAACAAGACAGTCAAGAAAGCTGATTACACGGTGCTCCCACGATCTCATGCCCTGGCAGCTTGTGAAGTACGAAACTTGGCGCGTACGTGTCAAAAGATGTAATTATGAAGAAATCCAATCAGCGGCGGCGCGAACTTGCGCATGCGACGACGTTGATTGAGCGATAAATTTATTGAAGATAAATCACCCGGTCGCGACAAATCGGTAGCAACAACAGACCTTTGTTAATTTTAGGCGGCGAAGCGATACCGCGGTCATTCATTACTTGGGTGTTCGGTATCATTAATAAAGAGTCGTATCTAATAACAAATTATTGTATGACGTTAAGCAAATATAGGGGTGAGGACGATTGACATTTGACCAAGTGTGCCTTGCAACTCACTCAATACTTAATGATAAAATGTTGGTCTGCGTAGAAAATTACTTTGGAATAAATCGTCAGATAGGCCATAAATATAATGAACGTTCCATTACCGAGAGAAAGCTTTCATTACAAAGAGTACAATATTTACAATGCTGCTCTCATTAATACAAATAAACGTTTTTAAATTCGAAGTCGCAGATACACGATTCAGATTAATTTCATCGCCGGCGCCACAGCGTCGGTGCATTTCAGTCCATATTTTTAATACAGGACCTCACGCATGACTGAAACGGATACTGCATGATAATTTCACTTATATAATACTTAAAATAGCGTTGCTTCGAAGCAACACATCTCATTTCGAACCAATATCAGCTCGAAGAATAAACATAAGCCTTTTTGCAAGGCACAGAGTTAAAACATTTTGAGGAAAAATATATCACACGATGCAAGCTATTCAACGGAGACGATACCGCGAGCGAGCGCAATAAATTAAACGAAATATACTCTTTGATATTCGTCGACAACGAGCCTGAACAAAACGTCATACATGGAGTTTTAATGTCACTTGTGAATATTCTTATGAATAAGCACTGGCAGATGAATCTGTACACGACTTGAAATATGACGTCTCCAGCGACCAGACGTTTTATGTAAAGCAAACATTATTGCATTGTTGTAGGCGTATTGATGGCGCCTTTACTCACTATCAACATTTCATATTTATGTGAGATGGCATGAAAATTACGTTTAAGCTCCAAAAATCTACATATAAGGCTAAGTACCTCTTTTATTGCTAAACCTACATACACTTCAAGGTTATTGTGGAATAATCCTGTAACAAACAGCTACAGCTTTTTCGGTTTAAGTATAAATTTATATATAGACGAAGGTGAAAAACACTTTCTTCCTTATAAGCAAGAACTGATCAATAAATCATAAAATTTCACACTGCCTGTAGAAATAGCCTGGAGCGAATACAGCACTAAACAGACTGACTAATTAGACGCACTAGGCAACAAAGGGCCGTCATGTGTTCATACGAGTTTCACTATTCGTTTATGCCAAGCCAATTTGAGCTTTATATGTTAAGGTTAGTAGTGGTATAATGGTACAGGTGTAGTGGCAAGTGCGACGTGCGATGGCGGCATACGATAGGCCCGCCCACGCGAAGGCGCCGCAAAATTCGTGAGAAGAGCTGCGCCGGCGCCGCCGCTCGACTCAAACATGATGCGACGGCTACGGTTTAGATGTAAAATCGTTTCGTTTCGTTTTTAAAAAAGACAACGCCCGCACTAGGGAACAAGCCCTGTGTCGCGGGGAGCTTTACAAACATGAAACTAACGGACACAAAGTACACCCAGACTAGAAACAAATATCTATGAATCACACAAATATTTGTCTCGTGTGGGAATCGAACCCACGTCACCCAGCACGGTGATGTAGTGGCGAGGCGACCACCTTAACCACTGCGCCACGGTGACAGTCGAAGAAAATTTCTTAACATTTTGTATCTTGTGGTTACAATAAGACCTATTTGAAATTTATAGTGAACGTAGACTTGACTATATCTAGAAATGAAATTTTATTCAGTGAGAATTGAGAAAACGTTTAGGCAAAATAACTTTAGCGACAAATGGATTGACAAATGTATAGTAGAGTATTTTTAAAACTGCAAAACGGTATTGAGTTTAACTATCATGCAATTATGTCTGGAAATGTACCCGGTTATAGGCAATAGGGTCTCCCTCTATTACATGGGACATACTAGAGCTGGTGAAATGTAGCTGTGATGCCTGTGATGGCCTTAGCGTACCCCGGAGGCAAAAAGCTTACATTATGTCAAATTTTTTTGTGTGTTCCAATTGGAAATCGCTCGCTGCGGCGAGGCCTTTGTCCAGTAGTGGACGTCATTGGGCTGATATTATGATGATGATGACACCAATTGGATGTACTAGTAGAACCAAAATCTTAATCTGAGAAATAAGTCTTTGGTATATTAAAGACGATAGATAGACGACGAGATATATTTGACGCTATAGCGTCAAATTAAAGATAGAAATAAGATATAAATATAAAGATAGAAGTCTGTGTTTCCAAGAGGTAGCTCTTGGAAACACAGACTTATTAGTTAGGCAACAAAAAATATCCTTTAAAATGTATCATTGGTACTCGTAGTCGCGCCGCGTACAAAACCATGACTAAAGTCAAACAATTATATGTTGCATCACAAAATATCTGTAAATCTTCAAAAAGCAGGTCATCCTGATTCACGTCCAAGTATTTACAACGGATAGTAGGTACAATACTTGGAACTTGCAATCGTATGCTTAAATCACACTTCATAAAGACTCGCATTATTGGCGTTCTTGGATCCATGTAAGGACTTGACAACGAATGTTTAATATCGTAAATAACCTTATTAATAAAATGAACGAGGCAACGAGCTAGTATGTGGTCATTTGTTTGTTCTTTTATGTCGCCACGCAAAATTGTTTACTGTCTAGGCTAAAATCGATGGCCTAACATTTCTGAATATTATGGTAATAAAATATTCAGTGACTATTATATATTATTATTATACTGTATAGTAGCAGACAGAGAAAAAGAAACGAATAATAAGTTTTCACCAAAAACACGGATGAGTGTTTTCTTAATATTTAAATAAGGAATCCGCCTCCTACGACCAGCCAATTTTATTTATTCAAACAAAAAGAACTTTTTTGTCAGCAGCAGCAGATTAACACCTCGTTTACGGTTAATCGTATCGAAGAGTTCATTAGCATTCCTAATAAAAAAAAACATAATTTAATCTCAAAATAATGTGCACGTAAATAGCAATGTAAATCCGATTTATTTATGATTATCTAAGATTAAACGGGCTTTACTTCGCGTACCCGGTGAGAACACATTACCGGGATGAAAAGTACCCGTCAAATCAATCTGTCCACTAAGTTTTTACGTGAAAAAGTTACGAACACCGAAACATCCAGAATCACAAAATGTAGTATTAATTATTAAGATTATAAATAATAGTTGTTCCGATTTCCGATAAAATCAATTCACTTTAATCCACATACAAAAGCAGCAAGCTTATACAAGTTAATACACAATTATCGTTTAATAATACAGCAGTGGTAGAACAAAATCAACAACGCGTCGTGGTTGCAAGGCTTGTCGTCGGCACATCGCCATCTAGGCGGGCCGACACACCTCTCTATTACTGTTTAGTGTTTAGTAAAGCCTCTACAGTCTACTGCCCTATAGCTTTGTATATTTCATTAAAATTGTTTTACTTTATAGGGAATGTTTATATATAGAGGTATCTTGGGATAACTGCCAGTTTCATTCTGAAATGGCGAGCAGGCATGAGTGAAAAGATTGATAAAATTTGAAGAAGCGTAGAAGTGTGTCAGAATCCATGGTGCAATGATATTTTCTCTGCCTACCCCTTTGCTAGGTAAGAGGCATGATCTATCTGTATGTATTTTATGTAAGTTTGGACTAAACCAAAACGAAGATCATACAAAAATATGTCTTGATTATGGAAGACGTATATTATTATTACTTGCTTATGCTATACCGCAAGTGAAAACTCATATTATCATTCACACTAATATGGTTTTCGTCCATAAAAATACATTTGTAGATAATCAACAAACTTACTAAATTAAAAAGACATTTGAAATCTTAATGCATAATTTCTTAATAACATACATTAGAAAAAGATATCTAGAAACAATAATAAATAAGGCACACTAACATTAATTTAAGATAAACGGCCTAACTTAGACAGTATAGCAGTGAGATAAAGAAATTAAGATTGTTACACGATAAGTACGGTATAACAAACAATAAATTATTGATCAACAACGCCAGTACGAGTGTAAATTGAATTAAAAGATAAGTCACGTGTACCTTTCGCCATTAATACTGCTTGGTCTTGGATATTGAGCGGCAATTTTTATGCCACGATGGTGGATAAAAAACCTACGACCTACATAATGGTAAGCGGTTACCGCTACTTCTGGACGCCTACACATACACTTTGTCAACCCTTTAGAACCCATGTCCTTTTACAAGAACTCTGGATACTACTAATCACCAGGAGGACTGCAGGAACACAATACTAATGTTATTATAGCTGCTGTCTTCTATAGAGCGTAGATATTTTGCCAAGCAGCTCAATTTGAGCAGAGGTAACCAACTGTACCCAACCTCTCTTAAAATTTTTGATTTATAAAACCAACTTGGACTTCAACAACATCGTAAGTATTTTCTCGTAGTGAATTTAACTTCGCAGTTTCGATCACTGCGTAGCGTAGACCATGTGTGATTTTCATTTAAATCTGTTGCAAGATGGTCGACAGTCGGTATTATTCTGTTGTACAATTAATTTTATTATAATTTAATGCTATCTCCGCAATTCTTGCATTTCAATTTTGATACAGACATGGATATTGACACTGATTTTTGACACAGTTCAACCAATTTGTACTTTGCAAACTTGATTTGAATTTTTTTTTAAAATATGCTCTAGGATCTTAATTGTTTAGTAGTCGCCAAAGCTTACAACCATTTCACTCTAAGATAAGCAGTGATTTACACATATCTCTATAACACAGTCAGCAATAACTATGACACATAATATTGTTGATGATGACTGCCAAATCCAAAACTGTCGTCACCTTAATCATGTGACTATATACGCACAAGTTTATAATTCATTATGATACGGATATATTCATAAATGCATAATATTTGAGTACCTCAATACATCTTCTTAATGAAAACATAATATATTTATCATCAAACCACTAGCCGAGAACAGGCAATGCTTCATTAGCCTTATTTAAATTATTAAGCAATAACAAGTCACTCGTAACATATTTTATACCAATATATATGATTTACGCGTCTAAGATTATTTCCTAACTCACAAAATATACATGTTCAAAGATAGTAATAAAAAGAAAAACTATGAAATACAAATTAATGACGCAATTATATAAACGTTAATTAATTAATTACGTGGCGACGATGTTCAATCAACACGATGTTAAAAATTAGCTGACAAACATTTAATTGAATATTTATAAAAATTTCTAAACCGAAAATAATAAGCGACACAGAATTTTTATGATGTGGCGGCTATAAAAACTTGTACAGTTTATAAATTATATAGATAATAAAATATGGCAAGATAGAATTTGATATTTGCCGAGTAAAGTTTACCTTATGACTCTTTGACTAAACTAACAACGAATAAGCCGAGGATCTGAGGAAACTAATAGAAACTAGGCCTACATAAATCGGACACAGATAAGCATAATAATGATTCCATCGCTGCATAGTCAACATGCAAAGAATTTTATAAACTCAGAGTTTCCCGAACATGACGCCTTATGCATATGTACTCGTACGCCTGAACACATTTGCTCGAGTTACGCACACATTCTCCAACAAAAACAAACATTTAAAAAACCTCTTTAAGGTTTGTGATCAATTACCTTAATATCAAGAAAAACATTACACCTTACTCGAATTTTTCTCGAAATTCGAGTAAGGTAGTACCTGCGTCATGGCAGTACTTTATAAGGTCATAAATCAAAACCAAATTCCGACAGAACATCTTAATTTGCATCGCTGCAAGCCAACCGGTGACACTAACGATCCACTAACGAAAACAACGGAATTGAACTATCAATTTCTGTGTCCCCAAAAGCTTCATTTAAAAAAATACTTCACCAAAAACAGATGTATAAAACGTGTGGCTAATGCGTCGCTCATTAATATCCAATCATAGAATCTTTACGTATAATTAAAAATGCAGCTAACTGAGTGAATTTATATGACATATACAACTTTCCTTTAACACTTTATAGTTTCGCGATTGCACGCTAATTAAGCAGTACACCGTTAAACATTCATGTTGGAAATAATTAGAAGATAACCGTTGACAATCCCGTAATATGGATAAAACATAAGCCGATAGATATTTTATTAACGTAGGAATGCAATAAAATAATCACCGGTGCGTTGGCACTTAATCACCGGTTGATATCTTATTTAGGAGGAAGCTAATGAGAGACGTAGATCACGTAAGGTAATGATGACACATGTATATTTATCAAACACTTTCGATCCACAACTTATGCTTGGTGATTAGAGTATTCGTGTTGACATAATGGCCAGCCAAACGGAGTCAAACGAGCCTATAATTCATTATACAACTACATATTTTTATAAAAACTTAGGTAGATTTCAACATAATCGAACTATACTTACGCAATGATGATATCACTACTATATTTATAAAAAAAGTTTAAATAATATAGTAGTCTAGTCATAAATTAGCACTAGACCATCCGTATTTGTAAGTGTCAACAGTAAAATAATAAAACGGTGCCAGCACTCATGAGAATCAGTGCCGAACTCATGAATAAAGTCAGTCATCAAACAACCACAGCAATAATTAATACAGTGTTATTCATGGCGTGGTAGCGTGCGATGACGAAACGCAAAGAAAGCAAGCTGCAAACCGTAGTTCACACAACGTTATCAAGATATGGAGATGACATCTTCATTTTGTCTGGTAAGACATGATTTAAAGTAATCTATGGAGACGCGTTAAGTTGTGAACCTGTTCACCGTTAAGACAGGCACGAAGTCTTAGTTTTGATCATGAATAAGTAAGACAGTGAGTTACTTTTACGAGATTTACTTATACTTATACTACTGCAAAGACTGGTCTACCATAGCTACGGATCGAACAATATGAGAGTCATGAGGCCTTTGCCTTGCAGTGGGATTATACGGGCTAACTGTAACTTATACTAAAAATCGTTCAACAATCGATCACTAATTTCATAGGTGACATAAAAGTTTCAAAATAACCATAACTTAACTTAAAATAAATAATTGGAATCGAAATCACAGAAGAAAACAGAAAAATCACTAAATGAGAAGCTTAAATACCTATATGGGACAGCAAAACTGGATTAATCCAACTTTTAAAATAGTCTTAATTACAAAACGAACCCAAGTGTCGTGCGTAGAGATCATTACTGTAACAGATACGTCGCATCCATGGCTGGTTAACACGCGAAACCGACCACTGCACATTGTATGTTAAATGGTGCGCTATTAAAGGGAACGGCGCTTAATAAACACATTACAGTGCAATATTAGGCGCGAGCGCAGAGCCGACGTGATTAAGCGTCAAGAACGTGGGAACAGACAGAGAAAGAGAACGATGAAAGGGGATAGTTATGGCGACAAATAAATTAACGACACGACAATTTATAATGACATACATCAAACAGAATACCAAGACAATACCTAAATTAAATTTGAAAAAGATTTTCATATAATGTCTAAATCAAATTACAAAGGCAATAAAGCTAGAACTAACTGCCACTACGAACGCGTTATAAAATGTCCAAATACCATAACAAAAACGCACTAAAACCAAACATGCATTGAGCGTAGTCACCACACAATGGATACGTGCTTTTATGAAAATATCAATAATAGTATTCAACTTAGTTTAGTGCGCTATTAATGCACGGAGCGCTTGCAGACAAATTCAATTGACAGGAGCCTCCACTGGAGCCCCAGGGTGTCCCTCGTTTACATCTACCCGCCTATCTATTTACGCTGGTATTGGAAATAAAATTGAGCGGCGAGATTGCATAGGAACTCTCAAAGGATGCGATCGAAACTTTATGATCCGATTTTATTGTTGTCATTGACACCGTAGTCTTTTTAAACGCCGCTACATTGCGGTAGAATCCTTTAAATGGACCGGAAAATTGAACGCTTAACAGCTTCGACATATACACTGACCTCACAATGATTTCATTACGCCTAAAACAGCAGAAACCGCATCGTTGATAACATTATTAACATGTATTTACATCGATGTTATTGCAATAAGTTCGCTTTACAGTTACACAGCGTGAAATAGCATTGTACCGTTGCATACGACTATTGTCGCATAGCTTAGCTTCAAACCAGATCGTCTCAATACGTTTACGAGATGCGTCCTAGTGGCGTTATCACAAAATATGATAGATCGTCAGGCGTGCGACGATGCTCTCCCACGCGGCACACCGTGATTAATTATAATTCGAATTTTATTCAAAGTGAACAGCGGACAAACTACGATACCAATCAATAAACGGTTCCATACCGACGACGGTACCGACACGATACCACAATTTAATGTTGCCGATACCACGTATGAAGACGTCAAAGCTAAGTGAATACCACATAGATATAGAAGGCTCCGGAACAATGGTAGGTGCATTTACATTCTGATATCAATGCGTTGTAGTAATATAAAATAAAGCAAACACGACATGATCTATTACCGAGTTAACATTAAGTATCTAAGAACGTATTTTATATTGAGAAATGATTTTTAAAATGCGAATATGGGTTTTAAAAGCTTAATAAATCTACCATGCACCAATAACTAAAGTTATCAAACGATCGGTTTATGAGTGTGAATAAAACATCAAAAGACAGACGCGGGAGGTAAAGCAAAACTCAACGCCATAAAATACACATGAGTGCCGTCATAATCCTCAAGTAGTAACGTTTTAAATTGCGCAGCAGGCTTATTATTCAATAAACACATTTGTATACACAAATTCCTGTGAGCCGTGTGTTTTGATCATTGGCTTTAGATATTAGACCCCCACGAGTACAGCTCATACTGCGTGAGAAATAGACAGTCATTTGACAATATCGTCGCTACACATATACTCGTTTATTCCATATTATCTAGCCAATATTCCATCGCATTATATTACACCAGGACTTCATTATCTCTTGGCGACGGATCTCACGTAGGTACTTATTGAATGTACATCGTGTTATGTGCACGTATAGATGCTAAATAAATAGGTCTTAGTAATTTTTTCGCATACATTCGTAGTGAATTGATTCATTTCAGAACTAAGTACAACAAAATTAATAATGAGAAAAATAGTTTTCTCTATTAGTCTATTAGACTTTACATGTTTGATGGGACATATCGTGGTAGTTTCGTGTGACCGTAATGACGTCCTTATAAGACCAATAAATCATAAAGACGATCTCACAAGCGCCACAAAGATAGAAGCGACACGCATCCTCGTCTCAGGATAATAAATAACATCCAGTTCTCGCTTTCAAAGTGAGACCGGGGAGCAATAAGACGCGGACGGGTCAGAGGTGAAGTGAATAAAAAACGGCCGACAATTAAATAGCGTTCTTGAAGGTTAATGAGCACAATAAATATGTTGTCGGCACCGCAGCTGCGGACAAACAAATGCATAGTGCCGTCACACGTGAGGAGGGTTCATTTTATAGTAAAGTCGCGCCTGTATGAGAAGGCATCGTACCGGCCACGGACGCGGCTGACTAGCAAGTTCATTGTCGAAACGAGACACTTCCACGATGTATTACCGACGTGACACATTTGGAATAAAGAAACAAGGTTAAACAAATATTGAACCCGACACAAAAAACATACTAACGCCTTTAAATCACATAATATATGCGAGGAATTCAGTTTATTGAAATACCCTATTCTACGAGTCCGTGTAAAATAATCATGAGTTTGTATTATCCGTAACGTTAATCCGATAATTTATTGACATTTGTGATAAAAACCACCCAAATTTTTATTACTTGTTTATAAAAAAACAAACTTTAGAAAATCGGTCACAGCACATAATGTCAAAGAAAATGAAATCTTTATTAGTTTAATCTTTTAATTTATTGATCAAATAGCATTACAAAGGTCGTTTTTCAAAATTATCGAGGAAGTGTGAATTCGGCCGCCAACATAATATATTAAAACTAAATAAAATAAATCCCTAAAAGTCAGACATCTTGACAGTAAACATATAAAATGCATTTACTATGGCTGCTTAATTAAAACATCCCCAAAACATGAGCATAATAGCAAGCATCGTTGCAGAAATCGCCCTCGCAAGGGTTTGCAGCATTCCACGCGACTGCTCCAGACGGAATCATACCTGCGTTTGATTTATAACGAGGAGGGGACACGGGAACTGCGGGTGTGAATTCAATCGGCGAGCTTCAATGTCCCGGGGCAAACAAGACCAGTTTATATGAACCCTAAAGCACAAACTAATATACGCTTTTTAATCGTTTACAAAAGTAGATGAGGGCGAAGGCGAGTGTCAAGTTAATCTGGCAGGGGAAAGGTATCTCAGCGGGTAGCATCAACTGCTGGCGCCTCGGACAATACCGAGCACCTTCGTGACCACTGACTATTATGAGTTGCGGCTTTTATAGATTTTTTCCAATATTCTTTATAGAGAACGTGACTGTACTGTTTAACGGACACCGCCGACAACTCAATATAGATTTTTGAATACATAATCAATTCATTTAAAAACGTATGTATGGTTTTAATAATGCCATTTATAAAGGCATACTAAATAAAATTGTATTTTAACTGTGAACATTTCTTGTTAGCAATATATGTTAGGGGGGCATTCTTTAGACTCTAGAATGGAAGATTAAACCTGTTTTAAATAATAACACGGAAGTCCGCATTGATAATTTGATTAACATCTGCATTGCGACGACGGTTTAAAGTACACGAAAAAATGCATTACCACAGTCATCATTACATCTCTGTTGTGTTTCACGAAGTTCAGCTAAATACATAGTGTGAATTAGGCAGGGTCCCGGACGCACAAACTTGTTAAGATATCGGTATAGTCTTAATGCACTAAATATAAGAACCATTATTGCGCCCGACGGTTGTAAAATAAATTTTGTGGAAGCACAAAATCAACAGGGACGTATTAACACCAGCCGGAAGGTGGAAATCCGTGGGTGTTCCTAACCAGTCGTATTTTTGTATGCATTAACTACCGCAAGCATATTTGGTAATAGATGAGAATAAGAATGTAGCACGTTAATTTGCTGTGCTTAATGAAGCTATCGATGAGTGTGAATGAGTTGAACATAGATATATGATAACTGATACAAACAAAAATGAAGAAATTAATTATATTTTCTATACAATCAGAATTGGTGCGGCAAAGGCGTCCCTAGTTGATAATTTCACACCTGTGTCGCCTAACGGTATTTATTTGATGTTCTTTTTGTATTTACACTTACTTTAACTGTTGTGTCTACTTACAAAAGGAATATAGAATGACACAATATTTAAATAAAATAAAGGATAAAGATTTAGTGGTTTAAAATTGAATCGATATTATTATGAGAACCGCTGATGTTTACCGCAATTTTGAAACGTGAAATTTTCTATAACCCGTTAATAAGATTTGCATTCATTAATACTTTAACTTGCCAGAGTGTATATTTAGATGCAAATGATAAAAACGGTCAGACAAACGTTGATAATCAACAAAATCAATACAAGGTAATTTGAGGCCACAAAGACAGAAGCGACAAACATAAATTCAACATAACCCGAAACCGCGTTGCACTTAAAAATGCCTTAAACACACCGGTGGCTGGCCGAAACTAGCCGAAGCCGCCCTCTGTTCTAGAGACTAAAGCAAACAATACGAAGATAGTCGACAAACAAATGTAAATGACCGAAATGTGAACGTCATGTTTGGCATTCCCATAAAGCAACGTTAACACGTCATTAGAGGTAATGATGGCGTGATTACAGACTCAGAGAGGAGCGGGGTGAGCCATACTCAGGTGATTGCCTGCTTACTGTGTGGTCTTGTGCACCTTTACAAACACACGGGCTGGACTCGGGAATTAGTACCACGTGGCTCGGACGATTGACTTAATAGGTCAGGTTGCTTTTATTTAAACGTACGGCACGCTTTGATTGTAGTTTGTTTGTTCAGTAGTGATTTGGAGAAAGTTTCTTTTCTATGAACGGTTAACGTAGTGTTAGTTACAAGCAATTTAAGAAATGTTTTTCTTTCGTACAAACTGTCTTCTTGAGTGCCAGAACTACGATGTAAAAAGATGCACAGTTTGCAAGTTCCAGACAGGATATCTCTTATTATTAACCAGATTGTATAGGCTTTTGGTTATTAGTAAATCATGAAATGTGAAAATCATTATCCGTGTAGTAACGGATAAAGAATACATAATGGCCCTATCTCATCTCAACCCGTGAGCGTCGTAAAAGGCGACTAAGGGAGTTAACATTATGCAGATAAGAGCACTGCGAGCAAAGGAAAATTTGAAACAAACCGTCTGGCCAGCGTGGTTATAGGCTAAATTTCCTCCACATTCTTTGGAGAAAACTCGTGCCCAGCAGTGGCACGTTTTTGGATTGAAATTATGATGATTATGATGAAATCATGAAATATAAAATTTCAGCAAACTTAAAGATCCATGATTCATGGATCTTTAAGTTTAATTTCTCTATAATTTACTTGATGACGTCTATGTCTCTATTGTGATGTAATGAAATTCTGAATATCGATTTTAAACCACCTATTAATATGATGAAATACCTATCAACATTTTATTTGAATATTTTTTATCTAATTCATATTAATACTGGCCGACAATATTCACATAGCGAAGCAAATAACAGTATCCAGTCGATGAATAGATAAATTTTCAAACATTGCAAGCTTTTATCAATGACAGTGGTGTGTATAACCCCTTCAGTAAATCATAGACAATAAAGAAAAATTTAAGGATAGCTGCTGCACCCGCTTACTAGTAGATGTTATCGTGTGGCCGAAGATAATTTATCGACGGTTTATCATTCGATCTGCGTAATTGATACGGGTAAATCGTGGTGCTGCTCACGGGACTAGGATCAAGACTATAAATTATTCAGTTTGCCTTGTAGAGTATATAGACTAATTGATTATGTCGTAGATCGTTTAGCCTGAGCTTAAAGTAGTTTCTCGATTTCATAATCCAATGCTTCTTCTACATCTTCAAGCAATAAACAAGCAATTGATATAAGCAACATAAAATCCAAAATGATATAGCATTTTTAAAGCACACTAAGCTTCTTGGTGGTCCATATCATAATAAATGCAGCGATGTAATAGAAATGCCACCGAGACGCGTATTGCGACAAATAGCGCCAATAATAATTCGTGGTATAATTCGTAGCCGGCGCGTGCGCCGAACAACCGTCACTGATTGAGCATCGCATAAACTGCGCCACCCACCGGCTGTCATTTGCATTGTACACAGTTGTTCATAATAAAGAGAGGATATCTTCGCAGTTTGGATGGCTCGGTGGTCTTTTATAAGGCCAACGTAATCAAAGCTCACACTTTCTCCACACAATTGTAGGAAGTCCCATAAATTCCGTACAGTGAAATAAATCAATAAACAAAACTATGTCAATTATAAAGGATACGTAGATATGAGTTCAATTCGTAATTCACTTGCTACATACTATAAATTTTAATTAACTCTAATTGGAGGACGTCAGAATGTTCAAACAATTAAAATATATTGATTTAGCACTTCTAAAATGCATTAGAATAACATTGAAAAGGCTTTTATGTTACTGAAAATTAGGTCGTATGTAGAATTTATTTTTGTTTATAGGAAAGTTATAGAATGCAATGTTTGCATACACTCGTACACAATATGCTACCCGCGGCTATATGCTAGACAATTAAACGCAGCAATCGGCGATATATCACGACGCAAATTGGCAATCAACGGGCATTGATTAGCAGCCGAGGCGCACTGCCTTCGCCGTCGGGGTCCTTCCATGCAGCACGGACGCGTCCCTACCTAAGTGCACCCAGGCGCCACATAATATACACATTAATTAATTGTCGAGCTCAATAATCGTATATCAATTTCCCACAGACCGCTTAATGTCAACCCCTCCTTAACAATGACTAAGAATATAATCAAAAAATTAAACTGGCTAAATAAATGAGCTCATAACTTAACATGGTAATAGCAGACAGGGCGTTACCATCACGATTATCGTGTCCAGAAACCGTCGGTGACATCACCGTAATCATTCCGTATGAGAAAAAATACTATAACACAACCAACAAAAATGAAACGATGACAACACTACATCAATAATACTATACATTTGACGCAATCGTATACGTTACAGGCTAAGTACAACTTTTCTATGTTTGACTTAAAGATTATCATACCAAAAATGCATAGATCACAAAAACAAAGTGTTCCCAAACGGCTATTTTAAGATCAAACAGCTCGCTAAATAAGAGGCCATTAACACTGCCCACCGCTATCGGAGACGCAATCAATACGATGCTAATCGACTCCGCGGCGAACTTGATTTTAGCACATCGATACTAATTACCAATTACCACGCGCCACGATCAAGACATTCGCCTAAATACCCGAAGTAACACAACCACACAGAACAAAAACTAATCTCACAGGAAATATATTCACTGTCTGAAAAACAACACGGGTACCTACATTAATTAAAATATATCTGACTTAGCGAAAACAAGTACGCATTATGTAGTAAACACATGGCTTCCAAAATCAGCCCCCAACCCACTGCTTGACGCCAGCCGGAAACCAGACGGAGAATAAATTATTGCCCTCCCTTCGCCCAAATACAAAGAAGTCTCGGTTTTTTCTAAGCTTCTACGTATAATTGAGGTGTAATTTCGCGGACAATGCCAAACAATCGAGCGATCGAAACGTACCGGTGCAATGTGACGCAGGGAACAAAAGAACTAAAGCTGAATTAGAAAGTCCTATTGTCCAGGGCGTCTTCTGATGATCATGATTTACGTCAATTCAAGTACGCCATCTTTTAGAACATAAATTGTGCGGTAACCAAGTCTAACATGGAGAGTGAGCTTGAGGTTAACGCTTCTAGACAATATCTAACAAAAGAAACATTTTGAGATAGACTCTAATTCGGAATTTTGTTATATTCCAAAGATTTCCTTTACGAAACGTCTATCAAACTCACGCATGACGCAGTAGAATGACTGAAGCCCGCTTGTAACACCTTCGTTACTGACGCTCGATCGGTTTCTTTATTAATTACTGAATCCTTTACACCCTAATGAATATTCAACACGGTGCGAGAACTAATTCAAGCCGACCTTAATACGGCGGAGGTCGAACTAGTTTTTAGTTTGTTTTACGAGCGTGTAACGCTATATCATTACATGCCGATAAACGATAAGTGCAACATATTGGGGCTTTCGCTGTTGTCGGCTCAATAAAACAAACGTCTGATATCGACCTACATTACTACCCCGTGTTCCCAAGCCTGTCATCGGTTTATGACTTTTTTATTTGGCCTGATGGCCAGAGAAATGCAACACCATTCCCGATTCAGATTTCCACACCGATACTAAAGTGTTGTGTGCTATAAAATGTGTAAATGAATCGTTTTGGAACAATTACGGTGCAATAAAGTCGGTCACGGGTGACGTGACTGAAAATGTATTGGTAAATAAACAAACAAAACATTATCAGAATCAAGGAATTGTTCGTTGTTTACAAAAAACCATAAAAAATAAACGTTGAACATCCACGTAGATCATAAAAGGACGACAAATATTGTAATTCGAAACTGTAACTGATACATTGTAATAATCATGTCTTATTATGGCATGCTGTCATAATAGAGATTTGAAAACAAAACCAGACGCATAATTTCGAAAAATATATACCAGTTTACATAGCTCTTTCAGCCTCAGATACTCTTTATAAGGACCGCGTTCATATAATTCTTTTAAGAGGTTCTAGAGACCACACATTATACTTTAAACCGGAGACGAATCGATACCGATACCGATTTAGTTTCTTAGCTATAACAACCGCATAGCAATTACCTACTAAATCGATTAAAGCTGTGAGATATCGATCCATAACATTAAATTGTGTAATGTATAGTCGATTCACACCTTCACAGTAAAATAGAAATAATCGTATCTGTCTAATTGCCTAACATATAATATTGAGTTTTGGGAGGTCTGGAACAGAACCATACTATTACGAATAACAAAATAAATATCGCCTTACTGAGACTATAAACTGTATTAAAATAGTAGATAAATAATGGCTGTATCGTTTTGTAATGGCTGAGCTCTTACAACAATTCAAAAAGAAATTATTGCAAGCGCAATAAGAAATGGTTATCATTTTGAAGTCTTATTGTCTCCATGTGTGTATTATAAAAAATACAAAAATAAAGTCACGTCCCATTGAGTTCTTTAGGGCTATGGGTGATATCGTAAAAATATATTGCGAAAAGAAAATATTGTTATGGTTCAGATGTTGAAATGACTGATTGATACAATACGTTACGTCTGGCATCTGTTCAATACATTGCTCTGACTGATGAAAGTCAAAACACGACACAAGATCAAAAGTAATACTGATCACAGTACGACAAATATTCAACGTCTTTAATTTCAATGCTCCGATGAATTCTCTCAAATTTCTAATCGAAAAATGAGGCAAGTTATAAAAAAAAACAAGAAAAGGTGTCACTCGCCACCTGGAGAATATAATATAGTAACGCCCTTGTAAATGTCATCATTCATCATAATTACAACGTATGCAAACAAAAATAGACTAAAGGCTCCACAAAGGCGGTAAAATTTGCCGAAATGACGAAATTTTTGTTATAATATAATGAGATTTTATTGAAACTGTTCGTAAGGAGCATCTAAGTCATGACAAATGAATTTATTTTGCTAGATTTCTAGTGCTTACGTAATATTTTAAAATAATAGGTAGGAGTTCAAAGTAACGATGAGAAAGTAACGCTTGATAGTGGATCATAATAAAGTAACAGTTGAGGATCCATGAATGATATCATATTACACCTACCGATTGCCATTAACGTAATACCCTTTATAACTCAAAGAGAACAAAACTATCAAAATTTATGGCCAGATACCGTTGAATAAAGAAACGGAATCAAAGCGCCACGGATACCGTATAAAGGGGCTATTTTTATAAAAAAAAATCTAAAGATGTATAGATAAAGTGAATCAAGTATTCATAGAGAGTGCGGTGCGAGGCACCCGCTGCTTTATCAAATACGGGATTAGTCCTTTCGATGTCGGGACCCGTTCTTTTGTAACAAACAAATATTATGACACGCGGTTCAGCAAATAAAGCCAAAATGGTTGACACAGATTTGGGTTTGTTTTTAATAGGTGATCCCAATACCTTTCACAAAAAATAAACATAGCCTGGTGTTTAAATTCGGTTTGGAAATGTTTTAGGTATTAATTTATATACCAAGCTCCCTGCCCGGACCTGAGTCAATAGTCATGTACGGCTCTATATATCTTATTGTACTCACAAAATGACTTAAGTAACATTTACAGATATTTTTAATGTTTTAACAAAATTTTTGTTTATCATTTAAGTAAATTTTTATGAAACGAAGTATACAATACTTAATGAAGTTGTCACCATAATCAGTGAACCAGTAATCTAAAATGTGGTATCAAACAATGCCTTTAAACATCCCACATGGTCGATGGAAAGACTGAGGGTGACATCAAAAGACTTATTGCATGACCGCATGTCTACGATTATGCTTAATAATGGTGCTTATCATAGAATCTCTCTATGAACTCACCAAGAGACTTTACCTGCATATTTAATTCGCTCTGCCAAAAAATGTCTTGCGAATTTTAACAGTAAAACAATGCGATCAAAAAGCATAGAAAAATAAATATACAAGGAAAGAGTATTGTAATAAACAAATACAAATAAACTCATGTTTTATTTGCAATTGGTCAGTTTATCTTGCAGATAATCGTTAAAGTCTAGATGGAAGAACTCTCTTTGAAATTTTTTTGAAATTGAGATTCAAAAGTTGGGGTAATCGTGGAGCTAATGGCATAGTCAGTGAGATGGACTCCGCTATCCACCTTGATTGGAATGCCGGCTCCATACGATGGCCAAACACGCGCCAATATCGACAACAGTATAACCACATTACCCAAAATAAGCTTATACAAATTAACAGTAGTACAAAGATAATTTTAGTATACTATGCTATATTTTAGCTTACATTGGCTTAAGTTGGCCCAACGTGTGGAGCCGGCATAAGGTTAACGAGTATTGTTCCAGTAATATGTAAGACGCTGCTTTTTCATTGATTTCTAGACTAAGCCCTAAATTTTTCTGAACATTTTTTTCCGTAAAGCTTAGGTTACATAATCTTACTCTTGGTTAGTACCGCAAACAAAAATATTTGCTTCCGTAATTGTCATGTTAAAAAAACATTTTGATTTAAAAAGTTAGGAATGATTTATCAAGTTGTTTTTCTTCATGCATTGCACAACCATCTCGATTAAAGTAACCACGTACTGGCTTTACTAAGAATGTTTTGTTGACTGTAACAATAATGTGTAGAGTTAACAAACCCACAGTTTCGACAAATAAGAAGGTTTATACAGTGCTGTATTAATCGTTTATGACGAAAAGCGAAACCTTGTTCGACGTTCGTACCAATTCCATGGTTTGAATACGAAATATCATACAGTTTCACGCACATTAGCTATGATTAACCTACCTAGCTTCTGGCACACTATCATCGGTAGGTACCTATTTAAAAATGAATGGCACTTTTGATGTCAAAAAACCTTTTTGATTGGTTCAGACTCCAGACGACAGATCACACTATAATCTATTGCTAACAATCTGCATTTCCATATAAATTTTATTTAGGAAAATTTAGGTGCACAGCTTTTGGAGCTTATTTAATTTCATACTCAACATCTACCATTTAAACACCAGAATCTTAAATTTCAAAACTCAGTTTGGCGGTCTAAAAATTATTTCTTGTCAAGTTTTGGGTATATTTATTGAGTCTTGAATAGTGTTTTCGTCTGCAACGCACCGATTATCTTGCGTTCACAAGTGGGAAACCAAACATACTCGTGATATCGCAGCGATGCAAGCGCTATGCAGAACAAATTAACACAGATCGTCAAGAGATGGTGTTTGCCATCTAACTGTGGTACGGTCAAGTGAACGCCCAGGCAGACAGACAGTTATACAAACACGCATTGTGCCTCAAGCTTGTGGACCAATAATGCATTTCATTGTCGGCTAAGCTCCGCTAATGCAGGTGCAAATGCTACCATTTCACTCGAGTACTTTTGCCTTTTGCGGTTAGGAGGATGTTAGTTTTATTATAAACTTGTTTAGCTACAGTTTTACGTACTAACTCTTTGCTGTACTCCTACATTAGTTTAGTATGGTTAATGATATGGTACTAAGGCATGCTATTGTAGAATTCTTAACCTACTTACCTATAAATAAAATATACATACCTATCTGTACAGGTACTTACTAAATTACTATAGATTTCTATGAGAATTACTTGCGCTTTTTAAACGACTTCAAAAAAGGAGGAGGTTATATGTTCGACTGTATGTATTTTTTTTTTTTTTTATGTATGTTCATCGATTACTCGGAGATGCCTGAACCGATTTAAAAAATTCTTTTTTTGTTAGAGAGGGTATACTTCCGAATTGGTCCCCTATTCATCACGTCAAGTTCTGATGATGGAATCTCAGGGAAATCGAAGGCAACCCTCAAATTTTATAGGCACATGTTACGTTTTTCATATATTTTTTAAAGATATTCAAGTATTTACGTCTGATAGTCAACATCTCATGTTGATGAGCTGGTGATGGAAGGTATAACTCCTTAACTGTTAGGAGTTGGAGGATAATTCTTTCGACATTATAGGTTCTTATAAACCAATAGTTGTATTCTTGTAGGTTATTTAGGTGAGCTGATACTGGAAGGTATAACTCCTTAACTATTAGGAGTTGGAGGATAATTCTTTCAATATTATAGGTACTTATAAACCTATAGTTGTATTCTTGTAGGTTATTCAGGTGAGCTGTCACCGGAAGGAATAACTCCTTAACTATTAGGAGTTGGAGGATAATTCTTTCAACATTATAGGTACTTATAAACCTATAGTTGTATTCTTGTAGGTTATTTAGGTGAGCTGTCACTGAAAGGGAAATTCTTAATGTTTAGGAGTAAGAAGATGATTTCTTTAAATATCTCATCCATGTATAAACCTTAAGTTGTGTTATTTCAAGTGTCTGAGGTGAGAGCTCTTGATGGAAGATAAAGTTGTATAATTCAAAGGAATTCTTAGATGATATCTTAAGTTATCGATATAGTATCTAACCTGCATTGTATACCTATACTTGTTACCTGTCGCATTTTATAGGAAAAAAGAAAGACATAAAAAGCTGAGAGTTTTGAGATTCCTCTATTCTACAATCAGGTTGTGTTGTTAGAATATTTAAATAACAAAGGGTAATAATAAGGGTCGGCAACACGCTCGTGATGCCCCTGGTGTTGCAGGCGCCTATAGGCTACGGTAACCGCTTACCATCAGGCGGACTGTACGTCTGTTTGCCACCGTCGTGATATAAAAAAAAAAATAGACGTTCCCTTCTATCAAAGATTCTTTATTTCGGTTTTCCGTCTTAGTTTGCCAGCCAGTATTATTAAATCTGCTAGATAAAAAGTACACTAAAAATGGAAAAATAAACTATTTTTAACAAAAAAATATTAAAACGACTTCAAATCAGTACTAAAAAGCGAAAAATAAGCTGAATTAGATATTTAATTCCAAGCTAAATAATACCTACCTACCTGTTTAAAGTATAATACCCTATTACTAATCTGTTTGAAGTCGGTGCCAGCCTAATGAGGTTGTATCACTCAGTTTGAGCCATCCACTAGGTACACGCAAGTGCGAGGTGGTGTGAAGTAGCGAGCGGTAACAGATGTATGTACTAAGTAGTACGTAGCTTAACAAACTCTTTAGGCTTGGCACCGACTTCAAACAGATTAGTAATAGGGTATTATACTTTAAACAGGTAGGTAGGTATTATTTAGCTTGGAATTAAATATCTAATTCAGCTTATTTTTCGCTTTTTAGTACTGATTTGAAGTCGTTTTAATATTTTTTTGTTAAAAATAGTTTATTGAACTTTGTGTTTGAGCCGAGGATCGACATTGTTGATAATTTAACATGACTTTATTATTGTGCTTATAGCGACGCACTTATTGCAATAAAACAAAGGATTTATCTTGTAAAGAAGTAGAGAAATCAGTTATGATGACTGAATATATCACCAATCACTTCTTAGTCTAAAGGCCGTGATGTTATTAGAATTTTATTATATAAAAAAGACTATACTATACACTATAGGTACATATTATATTATTTTTGTATATAATTTAACTAAGACAATAATAAAAAGAATTTTATTCTAATTGTTAAAGGTAACGCCACCTATACTTCAATGGGCGAATCAACATTTCATCAACTAGTATTAGTTACCAATAAATGACAATAGATGGCGTGGAATGAATTTGTTTCCTAAAAAAAATACAATGAATCTTGTCAATTTATCTTTATGAAATCTAATAATTAGAAAATATGTTTTAATCATTATATTCAATTATTCAATTTATTCTCAAGCCCAAAAAAATGAATAGAGATATGGTTATTTTTGTCCTTTTATAATTTCCTTTATTTAATTTTTCCTTTGTATAATTTTATTGGGAAAATGTCTCTTTTCAAAAGAGTATTAAGATTTAAGCCTGTTGTTGACCTAAGATCCTTAGTTAAAAGCATTGTAATTTGTTACTATTTTTTTAAACAAGACATTGAATTCCTTTTCTAATGCCACTTAACATTGCAGATTTTCATTAAACCGAAGTAGAGGTTACTTGGAAGAAATCCATTTTAATATAGTAAAAGGAAAACCCCCTACACAAGCTAACATTATCACATTTCAAATGATAAGCAAGTGTAAAAATTTTATTGCATTATGTTTATCATTTACTTAAATAACTTTTTAATACCATTATTTTAGCTCAGGTGTCCGTGAAATGATGCTATAGAAATTGTTTGGGGAGGCTTATGTTCAACATTGAATGCCTAGAGGCTGTTGATGATACCGCAGACATTACCAACTAACCGACAGTAGAAAATGTGGTCTTGTTATTTTAGCAACATGCCAGTTACAGAGAAATTCACATAGACATGGTATATTTTCCTGTACATTACAATATCCTATGTACAAAATTGTACATGTCATGTTCCTAAGTATCTCACATAAGTATTAAATTCTAGCAGTTTATTGGCATTATTTGAAATTAATGGGCTCAAATTTAAACTTACTCTTTTCAGTGGTACTTTGAAGCATATAAATCGAGTTCCTTCGATAACATTTCCACAAGCCTTGTATGGTATCCATCTGGAATCGCAATGTTTGAAGTTAATTAATAAAAATGTTGACATAATTATTACGTGCAAAGCCGAAAGGTGACTAAATTACCTATCAGGAATAGCAGGCATATTTGCTCGTATATGGATTTTATTGTATAAATGAATAGAGATTTAAATAGCCAAAATATTTACAGTTCCAACAAACATAACCTATTTTATTTACTTCTTACAAATTACAATTCTGTCAAGGCTCGTGTTATGTCATTGTCAAGTCAAGCTGTAGTGTAAAGTTGTCATTTTCTGACGTTACTATTTTTTTTTTTAAACTAATTATCATTTCACTATGGGCGAAGCTAGATTTTCTTAATGTTGTCTGTTAAAACCTCAGTTAAAACAATTTATTTATCAACATTGTCCATAAAGTCCATCCACTATTGAATTTCAGAACACACTTCATAATCAACAGATAGGTATGTTGTTGCAAGCTTTGTAAAACTCGGTAAAATTTTAATTTCTTTGTATATTTGAAGTCAGTAGGTAATTAACAAAACTATAGAGTATAGACAAACAAAAACAGTTTTAAAGCAATTTGCCTTCATCTTCATTGGCTTGCATTTGCATTGCTTCCTGCAATGTTTCTTGCCATTCTTGCCCCTTGGCTTTGATTGTGATGATGTTGCGAATGAAGTCGACAATAATTTATTTGTTTTATTTTGTTTCCAAATTACTTTTAGTTTCGTCAGTGAAGATTTTCTAAAGTTTCAAGCATGGACGAAATTAGGTTATCAAAGTAGTTTTTAAACTAAAATACGGACAAGTAGTCCGTGTTTTCATGGTTGTCATAGAAACAATATGAAAAGAAAAACTTGTTTAATCGAAGTATTTGAAGGCATTGAAGGTTTCCAGAAAAGATCTAAACCTAATAATATCGCAGTAAATACTAACGAGGCTACCGCAAAAATGTATAGAAACACTATCTGGTATCACGAACTACTTGGTGCGGAGAAGTCCTGTTTAAAAGAGGATAAACTAAGAAAGATTCACTACAACTTCGAAAATGGTAGAGAAATGGTGGAGGAGTATAACGTAGACACGGAGGTCCTATTACGAAGAGCTTGGAAAGTTAAAGGAAAACTAGGAGGAGAAGGTAAATGGGAAGTGGAAATAGGAGATCCTATACCTGATGCCACTCCTCGTATCGATACCGCTGAGATAATGGAATCTAAAGATACGGTAATTTTTTTTGCAATAGGTTGAATTAAGTGCCTTAATAATTCTTCTGTCATAAATTCTGATAAAATCACAGATCAATAATTCTCGGAAATTTTCATTTCTAAGGATTTGTTTTCATTCTGTGGTTTCGAATTTAAACACTTCGATCCTTACCTAATAACACAGTCCTTTAAGTCTTGTTTTTTTTTTATACTTACAGTTCTTGTTAGAAAAAATTGCTTACAATAATGTTCTAAATTCTAAATATCTAAAATCTTACTCAGTGCCTAAACAGTTTAGCACACCATTAATCTTATAATATCTTTATATAAAAAATATATTTAATATTACAGCCGATACTAACAAGACGTAACACTAGAATAAATCTGGAATGGAGAATTCGAAATCTGCCTTATCCTATAGAAACATATTCCATTAGTGCAAACAATGATGACAGATGTATTATAGTCCGCACTACCAACAAGAAGTATTTCAAGAAACTGCAAGTACCTGAACTGGACAGATTGAATTTGCCAATAACTCAGGCAAATATATCATCTACTCATCAATTTAATACTTTAATTATAATGGTGAGCGTTCAATTTTATTAATTTCCTATACACTAATACACGGAAGACTATTTCATCATGTAAACTATTATAGATTACGAGTATGTACTCAAATTAATATTTTATCAGTTCTTGTATAAAGGCTCGAGGTACTTTTCCTGTTTCATAATGTAACATTTTGGTTTTTTCATTTCAGTACAAAAAACCTCAATTGTTGCTTGATATGGAGAAGGAGTGGTATCAAGAACTAAATAAAGTGAAGCCTATCAAAGACATGCCAAGTGATTGTAAAACACAGTAAACACTAACAATTTATTTCATTAAATGATTAAATAAATAATATTCATGTTTTTTTTTTGTCAATTGATTTAAAACCTTGATTTGTCACATCATGAAAAATGAAAAAATTATCATGATAAAATTTTCGATTTTGAGTTTACCAATAAAACAGAGCAATCACAAAATACATAATATTTTATTAACACATTACAAAACAGCTTACAATTAAAATTAATTTATAGTAACTACGTACATTTAAAATTATGTCACCATTATCTGATGGTGAGATAATTCTTATTGGGACTTACTAATTATTCTAATATCTTAGGGGTTGGACCATTACTATGTTTTTATCCCCTTCTGTCACTTAAAACCGTCATTTATTAGAATGAGAACGAGAGAGGAAGAGTGATTGTTTACAGTTGCAGTGTAAACAGCAGTGACTATTCATCATCCATTACTAAGGCCTTTGCCTGTTTTTTTAATTCTTCATCATCTACTTCTTTATCTAAGAGACCCCTAGCAGCTAAGTATTCACCATACTGTTTTGGAATCCCCATAAAAGTCTTCACCTTAGCCCTTAACTGTTTCCATGTTTCTTGATAGTAATTCTTCTTGTCTCTTTCTATAGCTTTATAGTCATGTCCATATTTATCTAATAAATATGTTATAAATTGAACTTGTGGTTTTGGTAGCCTGAAACATTAGAAAAAAAAATTGTATTTCAGTTTAGATTCTACTGATGTCATCACTCTACAGGGCATGAGTCTCTCCTCTCAATAAAGAGATATATCATTTGCCTGCAAGAATACTGTATTAATTCAAAAACTATACTTTTCAGAAGTGATTAAAGCTTTTTATTACAAATATTGTGATATTTTTATATTATAAGCAATATTTTTTTTTATAATGACATGGATTAGTCTATACTCTATCAGTTATCATAAAGACACTGTTCATTTATCTTTTTGTTTAAGTTTTTTATACCTTTTTTATGAAGGGTACCACTTGTGACTGTATTCTTGTATTAATTTTGACATAATACAGTATGCTTCCGAGCAAGCGATATGAGCCTTCTGTTGTCAGAATATATTTTAAGTTTTGTAGAGATGTATTATAATTGTAGATTATTCTCTATTTATTTACATTTTTATTACAAACAATAATTATTATGAACTTAGTACTTACATGAATCGCCTAGCTCTAGGGGCTCTTGCTTCTTTTTCCAATATTTCAACCACTTCTTTTTTAGGTATACAAGGTACTACTTCAGTTTCTTCTTCAAAATCATCATCTGTGTCCTCTTGATTGATAATTTTCTTAGCCATTTTAACTTTATCCTGTTTAAAATTTGGCATTTTAATTACTTTGTTAGGATCATTAGCGAGACCCATATCTTTCATATTACGCAGTGAACTCTTTTTAAAATCCCATGCATCTTTTATAGGTTTACTGAAATAAAAGATATTTATAAAATAGATTATTAAAAAAGTTCCAAATTACTAAAACATGGCCAAGTAATGGTGTAATAGTCTAACCAATTAACTTCGCCGGTGCTACGTTGTTTATTGTGCATTCTCTTGCGATTCAATTTGTGAAGATATTTCTTCTTGCGATGTTGCTTTTTAATTTTCATTTTTATTTAATTATTTAGAATTTAAAAAAAAACAAAATAATACTATAAGCTTGCACGTGGAAATGACAATTCTGACAGCTGACTCGTGTATAATCTATGGCTGACTCTGAGTACTCTGACATTGGCAGTTTGGCAGACTATACAGACCATAGACCTAGGATCCACGCGCTGGGTACAGTAGACAGACAGATGACCACCATAGACAATTCACAGCCACTACGCAAGGAGTTTTTATTTCTATCTATGAATCTATATAGAGATTCTAGCTTACTCTGTGTTCTAGCCACTTCTAGCAGTTCTTGCCACCTTAGAAAACCAGACATTGCAAAAGTAGACAAAGAAAATCTCAAAATGACGATTTTGATTTAATTTTAGATTTTAATAGACGGGAGTTCCTCAATTCCTGGTTTATTGTGTATTTGTCTATGGACGGGATTAGCTAAGCACATGGAGGTCAAGCGCATGCTTTCTCTCTGCCAAACAAAGTATTATGAACTAACGAACTTATAAGTTATAACCCCTAACGATATATCAAGGAACTTATATTTATGAAATGAAATTGTTTACTTCCAAGAATGTAGTAAATGAAAAGATGGCAATTTGCTTAATTGGCTCTATATTATATTCTACCATAGCAATGGTGTGCAAAATTTAGGTACATCTACTAATCAATTTATATAGCTTGTTAAGAGATATGTAATCATAATCATATTTATTTGCTTATGTAATTTCCTTGCGAGATATAAGTTCCTTGACATATTAATTATATTATTATGAACAAGTTACTGGTTTTTGGTATGTGCGTTTTAGAAACGTGGATTTTATGTCATGAACTCATGATCCCATCATGATGAATGACATGGTAATATTTTTCACTTTTTTTTAGTGTACCAGAGATCGCTAAAAATTGATCACACTGTTATGTTATAGAAAGTTTACATGTTTAGTTTGAAATTTCGTTGGGAATGTTACGGAACGATATAAAGACTGATATTCATGTTGATCGCGAATAAAAATAGAAGTGTCATATTTGGAATCTTGTGCTGTCAAAAATCCCTTATTAGTCTGTGGTTTGGACTTTCGGAGCAATTGAGGACATTGAGGTTATGTTCAGTTTGTTTTGAAACAATAATACTCCAAAAAGATCAAAAATGCCGAAAACCGGGGCTACACGTTATCAAAAATTTCTCAAATCAGAGAAATCTAAAACAAAATTAAAATCTAAGAAAGACTTACCTAAAGGTACTAATGTAACGAAGACGAATTTTAAAGTAAAGAAGATTGTTATCAAAGAACAGCTCAAGAAGCATGGGGAAACAGAAGCATTATCTACGAGAAAATTAAACGTGAAAGAATTATTGTCTCGCCTCAATCATTTTAACACTCATTCTAGGACGGATGCTCTCAATGGTTTCAAAGAACTTATCACATCTCACCCTTCAGTATTGGAGCATAATCTTGGAGAGCTTGTTCATGGGATTACACCACTAGTTTTAAATATTGAAAAAGTTGTAAGTATCTTAACCATCGCCAATACAATCTACCGAAGTAAAGACACTTTTTGAATTGGGTACATATACTTGACAAATTTATTAATAGTGGCCATGTGTTGGAATAATTTAATAAAATTGCCTTTTCAGGTGCGTCATGAATCCCTCAAAGTCCTACATCTCATGCTGTCAAACACAGAAATTGGCAGAATAGATCCTTTTTTTGATATACTGTGCACATATTTGCGGAGCGCAATGACTCATATTGATGGAAGAATACAAGAGGACTCCCTTCTTTTTCTAGATACTTTATTACTCTGTATACCTAAAAAGGTAGCTCAAGATTTCCACAAAATTATTCCAAATTTTCTGGACATGATATCTAAACTGAGGGTTGATTCAAAGCCTGGGAGAACTTTAACAGTCAACTTGAATAGTCAAATTACTAGTGTGAAATGGAGAGTGAAGGTGTTACACCGTTTGCAAGACTATTTAAATCAGTATGTGAAGTACAACAATATCAATGATGCTAAGGAGCAGATTATTGAAACTACAAAGATATTTGACTATACAAAAGTGAATCACTATTCCTTATTCAACCCAAGTTACATACAAGTTTGCCATGTGTCTTGCTTCTCATCTAAGAATACGCAAGACACAGTGCCTTTAGATGAAGTGGAAAAATTCAAGGAATATGTCGACACTTTAATGCCATTACTATTTGAGACTTGGTTGGAAGTTTGCCCTAATGTAAATGCTGAGAAAAATATTGAAACTTTTGTCAGCGAGGATGCCGCTTCTTTACTCAAACATACTCTTGAAGTGATATCACTCATATGGAGTCTTATTAAACACTTTGAAACCAAGAGTCCTAGTTCTAATATACAGACCATCTTTTCACAGAAATACCGCCAACCATACTTACAGCATTTTGTGAATTCATTTCCATATGTCACTAATATTAGATCAAAACAGAGACAAGGTCAGTCACCATTTGAAGACACAATCACTGATTCCAAATTGGTTGAACAGAATTTGGAAATATGTCATTTGTTTATTGGACTCAATCCTCAAATCAATGTGAAGAATCAGAACAAAGATATTGTGTCTGTACTAAGTTATATTGAGAAAACATTCAATAAAAACACTCAAGACAACATCAATGATGTCATCATAAAGATATTACATACAATTTTCTCCAATGATGTAAATAATTGGACTAGAACCCTGTCTGTAATGGATGCATTGTTCAAAAAGATTATTTGGGCCTATTTCAATCAGGGTATTTCAAGCTCTTTCAAGCAAAAAATCTTTAGTTTGCTTTGTAAAATTGCTCTCAATGATAAACTTGAACATTTTCATAATTGTGAAGCTTACAACACATGGCTTAAAAATTTACCAGATATACTGTTAGAGAAAGAGGTCACTGTCCAAACAGTTGATATTATTCACAAGTTTGCTGTAAGGAATAATTCAACTTTCAATGCAGTGATTAGACCAAAGTTTATCAAAATATTAGAAAATCTACCAAAGATTCAGGTGTCTGATGCTGGTAGTAGTTCGGCTGGTTATTACAAATTATTTTCACTGCTGTACTATATAAAAAAATGGGACACCAATGTTCTTAATTTAGCAGAAAATCAATTATTAAATGGTGTATACAAAAGTGATTTTGCTAGTTATATATTTGACACTATAAGGTTAAGCAGTGGTTTTGTCTTATAATAATTCTAAAAAAGTATTGTAAATGATGCCTAAATTCTCTTCACAAACTTTGCAGGAGACCCATGCCCAGTAGTGGGACGTTTATGTATTGAAATGATGATTGTAAATGAAATAAAATATATAATTATGATAGTCATTTATTTTTAAAAACTCAAACACATATCATAATGCAAAATTGTGACAGTCAACTAGTAAAATTCAATGTACTTACATTTTTATTTAACAAGGTAACAAAAGGGTAACATAACACAAAATGCAGTAACAATCCATTGAAAAAAAAAGACAATTGCTCACTGCATTCTAACTTCACTAGGAAGTCAAAGTAACAAATAGAAATTACCTAACTTTACACAAATTTTACATTACAAGTAAAAGGAACATTCATATAATGGTAGACAAAAAGGAATCATTAGTACACAAATAAAATACTTCAATATTGTACAATATTTCAGATAGTTTAGCAATTAGTGCTATACATAATATCTATTTATCCTGATCTAATGAGCTCAAGTCCATTATCACAATTATCACGGCTATATACAATAGAACCGCTAGAAGCTGGCAGAGTAACAAATCAAGCTAACTTCAATATTGTGATCCAAAAAAACAATTTCTTACTACCCACATCTCATACCTTCTACTCATACAATTTCGATATGAAAGCCTCATTGAAGCTGTTTACTTATTAAATTCATTATTAACGACTAGTTTTATTTTGCTATAAACTAATACTATAATAAATATGACTAATACAAAATAACTTCTGCTAATTGTCGAGTCGTTTAAAGTCAATTTGGCAATTTTTGGCTAAATAATACCAATGATTGTGAGTTTTGAGGCAAATGTATTTTACAAGGAATTAAAATTTAACTGCACAAAGCCTAGTCCCACTATAAAATTCGGGTAGGGCTGTATTCCTGCTGGTGTTAGACACTCTCCATCGTGCTTTGAATCTTTGTGCTGTCAGTATGTTTCACAAGTCAAGTATTAAATAAAACAGTACTTAATCGAAACATGCATCTAGTAAATGTTTTCTTAATTATTATTTCGTCTTACATTCTTTATTAAATGTAAAAATAGATTGACCAACACGGTCATCGTGAATAGTAATTTTAAAGTTCTTTAAAAGATAACATTATGACCATGCAATTAAATTTAATACTGGCGTCGACTATAGAAGAGCATTATTGAGAATTATGTTCTCATAAAGAATATGAATACAAACAGTTAAGCATTTAATGCCTATATTATGACGGAAACCTGTTATTCATCTATAACAAACAATCCAATTGTGTAGTCAATGAAACCGCCTTAATAATACTGAGGTCAACACGCCATAAATGAACTTTAAATCATGTTCGATAAATTTGCACTTCTATTGAAATAATGCATAAATATAAAAATCAAAATACAAAAGAATTTATCTTGTAACTTTAGAATTGATTTTGAAAAGTACCTATGACAAGCTTAACAATATAATTAGCAAAATTCAAAGCTTGGTCTAACATAATTGAAATGTTGATAAGTATCCAATGAATGTCTAAACTCCCTGCCAATCCAAGAACGACACAACCGAATATCAAAGTTTAGGAAAAACGCATCTAAAATTATAAGTCCGCCATTCTATTTTCCCATAAGTGCGTAATGCTATTTGTGTCGCATTAAAGTTCGTACAATAAGCGTCAAAACGATGTAACGCTGACTGTACATGAGTTAAGCATGCGTGTTTAATGCTCTATACCAATTGATAAAAATAAATAATAAAATATATTTCTAAAGCTTGGAAGATCTGAATCATACTAGCTCCCTAATAGCTGCAAAAAATCTTTAGCTAATAAAATAGCAGCACAGTGTTTATGCTTTTGGAAAGTTAAAGGGGCACACACTTCAGTCACGTTATTGTAATTTATTGATACTATTTTCATTCAGAAATATGTACCAACATATTTAATATAGCTGAACACCAGTTCAGCTTATGCATTTTACCTTTTTATAGTAGGTATTTGAGAACAAAATAAAGTTCTCATCAGATTGTCCCTTATTTTTGACAAAGATTTGACAATATCGAGCAAGTGCACAATATGATTGTACATTAGGTAAACAAATGTACATATCAGCTAAGTGCTTATGTACTAAGTACATTTCATTAAATCTAGGCTATAGTTATTATATTTTTGATATAGCAAAGTATATCTGGGAATCTATTTGTAGTGTAATAAATAAATAGACCCAACTAAAGATAGCGCGTGTGCTGCTGTGGAGTGAAATAATGGGTGGTAGGTACTTACATTACTGACTCATGGAAAAGCTGAGTTCAGGCAAGCCAACAGATTAATAATGTGGAATATCAAAATATACCAGTAGGTTATTCCCTAGTAATGAAACTGATCGCTTAACTCACTGAAGAGTGTACACCTCTAAACAGCATAAATAATTGTATTTCACAAAGCCCAGCTGTAAAGATCATAAAATATATACTTATTTGTATACGAACTACTGTGTTTTCCTTTTATTAGATTTTTTTGCGCGAGGAATGGTAGCAGAGGCCGACAGCATTGCCTGAAAAAAAAGGAGTAAATTGAAAACTAACTCAAAAAAAAAGCACAAGCATTCTACTACAGTCATTGTATGGTGGCATTTAGTCTGAATACATTGTATTTGATTTGACTAATTGCGGAGTGCAACCATAATATATACAGTATTAATTTGGCTTTTGTTATCAGTGGGTACATAGGAAATTATGTGAGGAATAACACTCAAAAAATAAATAACAACAAATTACTCAACACTCATATATAAACAACATAATACGAATACGAAAGAAAATAAATTGTAACAGAAATTAAAAAGAATATTAAAGCATTTGAAATATTAGTGAGCTTGTTATTGTTAATTGTTTGCGAACTATAAATTGAACTTCTATTACACAATGCAAATTTTGTAAGCAAGTATCAAGCTGTCTTTGCCTTGCCAGTCGAGCAAAACATAGATAGCATAAGACTAGCTTCGTGAAACTTGCAAAATGTAAATGATGCTAGGTAAATAAATACATGCACATAAATAAACACTGCACACATAACTAAAATAAACATACTGTTCTGCCTAACTTCAGCTGCAAGTAAAAGCGGGCTTGGGATTTTAGGAAAGCCTTCTACACGTCTGTACTTTTCGATTGCGTGGGTATTTCATCGTGTAATGATATAAACTTATACTCTGGGTGACTTTCTATCTTAGCTTCAATGAGCTTTTGCAGAGCATCGCTTTTATCGATTATATCTTGCGATATAGCTTCATTTTCTACGTCAACTGCATCGCTAAAACTAATTTGGTCATCTGCTTTCTCTTGAGACGCTTCAAAAGTCTCAGTTGACCCTTTTGTATCAATTGATTCAACGGCGAGTGTATTCAATTCACCACAACTCTGAAATTCATCGACAAGTCGATCACCAGTAGATGATCGTCTACTATGATCATCTGATGAAGTTGATGCATTGTCGATTTTAAGCTTTTCATCGCTCTTATGCCAGAACGCAAGTTTACTTGGTAACTGCAACAGTTTACCTAATCCAGAGCTGTTGTTTTTATGCGTTCGTGCTGGTGATTTAGACTTATGTCTACGTTTGTTTTCAGAAATAGGATTAACAACTTGAAGGCTTTTAAAACCAGATTCTTTAATACTAGTATTAGGTAGTTTATTTACAATATCAACCAAGCTTTCTTGGGATGTCGTGCTATCTAAAGTTGGTTCCGTGTCTAATTTTACAAAGACTTCTTTCTCTTCTTCTGTTACGTTATCACTATTGGCAGTTGGTGGCAATGGTGCCTTACCTTTTCCGTATTTACCTTTAGGAGATTTTCTCTTATTTTTAGGGGAATTTTCTGGCGTACCAAATGACGCTTCGTCATCACTTTCAACGGAATCGTTATCGTATAGTGAGGTATCAATACTTGTCATTTCGGCATTTTCATTTAAAACAATATTGACTTCATCTTTTACGGTAGGTTCATCAACTATTTTATTACCCACATCAGTCACGGCCAGCTCAACACTTTCATTATTTGTACTAGTTTGGTCATCATTATTGTCTTTATGTTCACTTACAACAGGAATGTCGGATACAACATCAATCTCTTTATTCACAATATTATTATTTTCATTAGTAGAAACATCGATTATAATTTCTTTTTCTTGGTCTATAGATTTATTTAATGAAGTTTCTTCAGTAGTGACTTCTTTTTGGTCCCAGTGATCTGTATTGTTATCAGTTTGATTATTAGAACTCTCGTTAGAAGGATAATTACCTAGTACTTGAAGAATCTTTATTTGGTCTCCAACATACTGGTATAGAAAAGGTGGTTGTGTGTGGGATAAGTAGATAGGGGATGGGGAGTTAACAAGAGGAGGCATATTCGCATATTCAAAACTATCGTCGTCGTGTAGCTCCTCGATGATTACTTCACTTTCCTTTAAATAAAAAGGTCTTAAGTCTATATCAAATGAAAGAAAATCCAAACAGAAATATAAGCTAATAAATGCAATACACAGACTTATTGGCATAATATAGTACCCATAGAATTGAACTAATTCATGCGACAAAATATTCTCTATTCGATATGAAATACCTAATATAAAACTCAAACGAAACCTATATAAAAGTAATATAATATATTTCGAAAGCCAATTCTTTCAACTCCTAGCATATTTTTTTATTATCTTACATTCAGACCCTATAAATATAATAGAGATAATAATTTGAAGCTATTTAGCGTTTCATTTAATAATGCAGGTATGTCATTTAACATTTGAGCTTTTACACATACCTATCCACATATAAGATTATGATTTGTTCAGTCAAGTTAGCCAATGTTTGAGTAGTTTAACATTTTCATTGATAAAAGTTTTGGCTACAACCAATCCAGCACCATCCATACCCTGACACACCAAAACACCAATAAATCGTTTCATATAGTCAAAAAACACATGCTTTCCCTCTCACTCTCGCTGTAATTATTACAGTGAATAGAAAGAGATGGCACGATGTTTATCTTATATATAAAGCCCTGTCATTTATATAGGGTAGTCCAACAATCTATAATTATGCATCTAACGTGACATTTTAAACGTTCACAACTACACATATTTTAACAATTTAATAATGATATCTGACGTGTGAAAACAAGACTGCAAGACTCCTTAGATAAATGACAAACCCATCACCTCTCATAGTACAATACTGCATTAAAATATAAAGAATAATAATAATTAGTGAAATGTAAGAAAAATATGATAAATGCTTTATACTGTCCTAATTATTCCAATAGTTAAATAAAAAAGCTTGAACTGATAATAATTTATTGGAATAATTACTGCAATAAAAATAAAAATGCCATTTACCTGACACAAGTTTCGCTATTTGTTATTTTATAACTTGCATCTTGCAAATGGCATCAAGGATTAACAAGAATTTAAAAAATACCTGCCTTAATTCATAAAGTTATAGAAGACTTGATTTTACAAATTGTGCGTTTAATATTTATTTATCAGAATATTTGTTTTAAATTTTGATAATTAAAAACCTTAGACTTATTTATATGCCAGTTTCAACATCACAGAGAGCATAGAGTATTAAATAGAAATATTGGTAGCCTTTGTCTAATCATCTTTAAAACTGCTTATTAAAATAACCTCCAAATTATTTTTAGATTAAAAACTAAATTACATAAAACTGCCTTTTTTTGACTGTCGTGTAAAAATAGAATCAACGTAAAACTTATAATATTTGTCAAACTTATGACAAAATATATGATGTAATTTATTTGTATATTTTAGAAGCCGCAATTTAGTTGACTTTATTGAAACGTATTATAATAATCTTCTAAAAAATACCAATAGATTTACTTCAGTATTTTTACCTAAATTACCCAATTTTTTTAACTTAATCTAAGTTAAACAAATGTTGTGTTCACTAAATGTGTTTCAATTTACAAATATTATGAAAACAATCGTCAATCACATCGAAACCAGCACATATAAAATGTATACTTTATGAACGTAGGCTTAGGTAAATAAGGGTCAATATGTAATGAAACTGGTAAAATAGATCGCGTCCAATACCAAAAGTGCAATGCTTTGAAAGCAGCATTAAAATATTTCTTAGTCTCTTCAAAATGTGTTTTTTTTTCCTAACCATGCAAGTATAAGAATATTTTTTGCGACACCTAAGACGGCACAGCACACGTACACAAGTTATTTGTTCCGTAATTAGTTATTGTAACGGAATGAATATTCAAAAGAACACAAACAACAAAATAATAATATAAGAATATTATAAACGTATTGGAAAGCGCAGCGTGGGGCGGCCCCCCGCCTGATGGACCGATGACCTGGTAATGGTTGCGAGTGGCCGTTGGATGCGGGCGGCGCAAAATCGCTCGCTGTGGCGGAAATTAGGTGAGGCCTTTATTCAACAGTGGACGTCATTGGGCTGATATGATTATAAATAATAATATAAGAAATAAGAATACTCGCAGCACAACAAAATTTAATTCATTTAAATTCTTAGTTAAAGTACCGTCAGGCCACAAAATATCCTAATATTGAATATAAAATATTTAATCAAAGTAAAAATATAAATTCTTAATATTTAATGCAAGTTCTAATAATCGGGAAGTCCTGTAATCGATTAAAAAAAGCACACGATCGATTAAACCAGTTTCATGAGTCCAGTCCGAGATCTCGCAGGTAGTAAGCAGTAGAAAGGTTACCAGACCTCAGCAGCCTGGGGTCGCTTGATAGTGGTGACGGTGGTGCGGGAAGTGCGCGCACGTGCGCGAGCTGCGGCGCCCAGTGACGCCGCGCGGGTCAGCGACGCGCTGTTGTCTGCGCTAGAGTAGCCCGAACTTATGTCGTCCGATGACTTGATGTGGCTGTAATTATGAACGTATATTGTACATGTTATTTCATTATAAATAAATAAAGATGTAGGTTATATTCACGACTTAATAAAATCCAGAAAGTTCCCTCTATTGCGACTTGTATACAATATTGCTTCTGATGCCAATAACTTTAAAGCGATATCCCAGAAGCAAGCGCTGTAAGCGTATTGCGCTGTGCAGTATAATTTCTATATATTATGAGTAAACGTTTAGCTTTTTATAAAGCATCCTCAAAACTCTCTAAGTAAAACAAACTACTATTACACACATAGAACAATCTTTCTGCTGCTTAGAAAAACAAGGTTAAGTAACAAAATTAACAGCACTGACCTAAAATCAGGCTCATCACTCCTAGGCCGAGGTCTAACGTCCACGTCGACCTCGGGGAAGTACATTGGCGAACGGCTGTTCGACTCAGAAGCGCTGCGGCGCGTAGTGTACCCACTGTAAGCGTAACAAACTTTACTATTCAGTAATCGCAATAGTAAACTATGTACTGTTAAATTTAAACTATAAGTACTAATATTATATAGCTGAAGAGTTTGTTTTGTTGAACGCACCAATCTCAGGAACTACCGGTCTGATTTGAAAAAATATTTTAGTGTTGGTTAAAGTATTAGCGTGTTCAATTCAACCAAAAAAACAATCTCTTTAGTTTTATAATAGGTATGTATATAGATTTTTAATGAAAACATCATCATTTCAACCCATAAACATACCACTGTGGGCACGGGTCTCCTCCAAAGAATGTGTAGAAAATTTGGCCTACTATACCACGCTGGCCAAACGGGTTGGTATAGGCTGTTTCGAATTTTCCTTATCTCGCAGTGCTCTTATCTGCATAAGGTTACTCCCTTAGTCGCCTTGTACGACACCCACGGGCTGAGATGGGGTAGTGACATTATGTATTCTTAATCCGTCACTACACGAATGAAAACATATGCCTTTAATTTTATTACTTATTTCAAATTACTTTTCGGCTATGCCCCCTGTTTTAGCTTCACTTTCATCTGTGTTAATGGTATTTATATGGTGGTTTGAAGATATTTTTATGATATCTGACAATTGAATATTTGCAACAACGAAATTGAAATCAGGGATTTTTACAATAAAATATTATATTTACTTTGGTTCTCTTTTACTAATTATGTTTTGTTTCTGATTCACTTCATTAATTTTCAGATGCGAAATTATTGTATATATACAGTTATACAGTTAGCTAAATCAGATGATTCAATTAAGCTGATTGATGTATGCAGATTCTTCAAATTTTATTCCATCAATATTTATGTTTACATAAGTATGATTTCAATTAGTGTAAAATTCTAAAAATAGTACAAAATAACAAGCATTTTGTTTACATTGAACATTTTTTTGCGAGTATTTACTCGTCAGCAAACGCTTGCATTAACAATGGCCGAAATTAGTCCTGTACTGGTCTACTAGTACGTAGATAAACAACTTAACTGTCTATAATACTTGAATCAAGTTAAACATTACGTATAATAAATACTCATATTCCTAACGTATACTAATTGTAAATCAGTCAATTTTAATTATTGACAGAGTACCTATGCATATTTTTCATTATGTTTGATCTTTAAATCATAATAGCACAGACTTCAAAATTTAAGATATTAATAATGCCTCCATAAAGTGGTGTAGACATATAAGTATGTAATACTAGCTAGCTGGCAAGAGCTAGTATTTGGAGGCCGCAGCCACATTCAATCCCTACCCATACAAAAAAAAACAAATTTAGCCCACAGGAATCGTACATATTTTCGTTGAAAAAAATAATTTGGAAATGCACAGACTACGTACACATTTTCGTTGAAAAAATAATTTGGAAATGCACAGACTACCTGTGTCATATTCCAGACTATAATCTATCTGTGTGCCAAATTTCATACAGATCCTTTCAGCCATTATGGCATTTACATCCTTTCATTCGACGGATGACTGGTTTGGAGTGCAAATGTGGTGCCATTTCTCAAACGATGCGTGGCTGAACAACTACACCCAGGAGGGGGAAAAATAAGAAGCCAATTTGGCGTGATTTAATAACGTACATCCATCCATCCAACCTAAGTTCACATTTATAAAGCTAAGTAGGATATTAGTATTTCACCTCTTGCCCCCTCGTCGTATAAGCCTGGGCTCGGTGAGTACATCATCGGCTTCATCGCCGCCTCTCTCTTCACGTGGCTCGCACTCCGTCAAGTCCGACAAGCTATAACTCTTGCGTATTTGCTGGACCAACCCACCTCCGCCCTGGGAATTGGTACACAGTCCTTTAAAATCGTGCATCAATAAACTAATTTTGTAAGAAATTTTATTAATATTAGATTAATAAGGATTTGATTTTATTGTGGCTTTATGGACATGACATGTATCTGAATGATACAATATAATTTTGGGTTGAGCTGATTGAAAGTACACATCTTTATGTCAGAAATCTATATATAAAACTAATTTCGCAAAATTGTGGCTGAATATATCAATAAGTTCACCTAAATGATCATCATTTTTTTCAGCTGATTGACAATTTCTTTATATAACTTTATATGTATCAGCATGTGTTCCTACTAATAAAGGGTACAGTCATGTAAGTACTAAAATGACACCAAACATCATATCTGCAGTAGTAGACGAAACAATGTCAACGCAATGTGGAGTCAAAATATATTCACAAGTGCCCTTTTACTAATTTCTCTTTTCTCTTTAATTTCTCTTTAAAAAAGACAACGCCCGCACTAGGGAACAAGCCCTGTGTCGCGGGGAGCTTTACAAACATGAAACTAACGGACACAAAGTACACCCAGACTAGAAACAAATATCTATGAATCACACAAATATTTGTCTCGTGTGGGAATCGAACCCACGTCACCCAGCACGGCAATGTAGTGGCGAGGCGACCACCTTAACCACTGCGCCACGGTGACAGTCAAAATTTATATAATAATTACAAAACATTTTACAACAAAAATAAAATAAAATGTATACTCACTTGGGAAAGTCTGCCATAACACTTCATTACAATGCGTTTATAAAGAAACGTTCACATGAAAACATGATTAAGGCCGTTTCACCACTTCCTGGATAAGTGTATGATAGCTATCTGAAACTTAAATGACAGATGTATGGAAAATGTGTCACAAAACTGCCATTTATGTTTCAGATATGCTATCAGATACTTAACTGCCAGTAGTGATACTAAGTCTCAAGTGTTGTCATGTAAATGCCTCATTGATAACGCAAAATTATAAAAGCTTTGTGAAGCAAAGCGCATGCTAAGGTATCTTAACTCTGATTACTGATTTCGATACAAATTATACTGTCTCGCTCGCACAATGCGCTAAGAAGGAACGAATGAAGAAGACAGTATAACGTCGCATCGTGATCGTAAATCAAAGCAGGAACCGACAATATTTACTAAAGCGATCGTGTTCAAAGTAAACAAATACTCACAAAGACAATTCTATATTTATTAAATTATGAAATAAAAGTATATAAAACTAAATCAGTCACACGGCTAAATCTAAATGACACAATACACAAAGTTTGCGGTTATACATGACATGCGTACTTTAGAACTAGTTAAAAACTAATTATGTATTTAATTTAACGTCATGCGTTGTAAAATTAAGGGTAATATAATTTATTCAATCTAAGGTGTTTCCTAGTGGATGCGCGCACACCAGTATCACAAAGAAAACAGACAATAATTGAAAAATACAGTGTAAAAAAGTGACATGTAGTTCTAAGAAACACGTTACGCGTGCGCATTACCGTTGGCCTGTTTTACCACTGGCAGATAACTAACTGATTAACAGATTTTAAATGAATAATATGTTGTCTGTTCTCATACATCTGTTAAGATACGGTTAGCCCGGACCATACGGCATATACCCCGACCATAGTCGTGGGTCTAATCTCACGAAATTGCACTTTCTTCTTCTATCTTTTCTGTCACTTAGAACCGTCATTTATTTACTAGACTAGAGCCAGCTAAAGCCGTGTGCGGTCGCACTTCCGCTCTCGCTCTTGTAAATGCCGTTTCCAAGTGAAAGAAGAGGATAGTAAATAGGAAAGTGCAATTCCGTGCGGCTAGACATGTGACTACCAAGATTTGGATAGGTTATCACTGATATCAGATACTTAACTTTACAGTGGCGAAACATAGCCATATTTTTCTAATACACAGCATTTTTTAATTGAATATTTTTTTTCCGGTTTGCTTCCATGAATGCGCAAGCGACTCAAGTGGTCCGTGCAAGAATTCGTGGTAGATAAATTCTTAAGAAAAATTCTGGTCTACGCGTAGCCACATGGATAAATAATAACCCTAATATTATAATAACAAAGAAATTCAGGATGTGTTGAGATTGCAAAGCTAGATATTTTGAAACAATGTGAGCGCGGACTATCCATAAAGTGAAAATATATAGAGAATTGCTTTAAAAAAATCAAACACATAAAAAATTGATTTTAGGAATACACAATATTTGAGATACAAGAATTTTATTTAAACTTTGGTTAATTTGCATTGATTGATATGTAGCTTTATTACTTTTAAAATAGAGTAGATAATACAAAGCCTCCTTCACCGTAAACTTAAAGAGGACTTTGACCTGCAGAGTCCTTGTTAAAAACAAAGGTTTAAATTTGCAATATTTCTAATTAATACAATTTACTTTACAGGTTACAATTTCTACTAAATTTAGGAGTTATATTGTGATATTTATAGCTATTTATAAAAACTATGCAACTCAGTTGGTTAAATTCAAAATATATTAAGTGATTTTTTTTAATTTTCGTTTTCAAACGACACGGTAAAATAATAATCGCAAACAATGTGATACACTGGATACTTTAAAAACAACGGAATAAACCTAATCGTTGTCTAAAATTATCTAAAGATCACAGTTGAGCTTCATTCGTACTGTATTGTTATATATTCAGTCGATCAAAATTTCCTGTTCTTGAGCAGTTTGACTCCTAGTACGACGGCCTCTAGACTTACTGCGAGGTCTTTTCTCTTTGTCCTTGACAACTGTACGTTTACGAACTACGTTGCCCCGAATGCGAGCTGAAGTATTATCCGGCTCGTAATCCGGGTCATTAGCGTCTCCTTCACCCAGATAATCAGGTTCCGGTGAATCAGTCTCCAGTTCAACTATCTCCACAATACCAGGCAAGTTAGAACGTTGATATTCCAAGTCGTCATAGCTGTCATGGTAACCGTCGGTGACGTCACGACTGCGTATCGCTTGTCTAGCCCGCACCTCCTTGTCTTGCTCGGGGCTCGGCAGATTGAAGTTCTGCGTGAAGCAGCAAAGGAAAGGATATTTGGAAAAGACGGGGTTGGAAGGGGAGAAATTAAAAAAGCGTGTTAATAAAATTAAAAAAGACGAAATTAAACAAAGCGGCTATGTGGTTTAAAATCAAACTGTTGTGAGATATTAAATGATTTCGATGTGGGCATGCCCGATGACTGGTGGCTAATGGATGGTTGGCTTGCTTGGTGTGGGATTAGGCCAATTTGAAATATTGAACAACATATAAAGCTATGTGCGACGTAGCACAGTACAGTGAGTGCAATTCACAATTTGCTAACTTATTTACATAACACACTGTAATCAAACATGCCACATGTAGCTAAACCTATGAACTCAAATGTGATAAAAACTTTCAGTGGTAAAAAAACAAAAAGTTAAACATCTAATTAACACTTTGTAACTGTTCTGTTAAGGGTTAATGCCCACCGACACCCTTTATTGACTCATATACGAGCTTTTGGTACAAACTTCATTATTCCAAAGTTCATATACAAGAGTATATAGTTATAAAACTAAGCATGCCATTAAGATTACAATAGGGTAACCAAAACTTACTTTTATGGCAGTCTGCATAATAACAGTCGTGGCGTAGTTAACGCCTTTAGTGCCCAAATTGAGCACGGTGTGGTAACCCTGGTCTTTGGCCTTCGCTATGTACTCATCTATTTCCTGGAATATAAAAACAATACAAAGATATAGAACGACATAATATATAACACTAATAGGTATAATAATCACGTTTATTTTAATTGAAAGGAACTAATAGCTGTTAATTAAAGTACACATTAGAACCGATTATTACTTTACTCATGCAACAAGTGAAAGGAAAAATATATAGTACAGCTTCCGCCCGCGGCTTCACCCGCGTGGTGTGTCGGTGAAAAGTAGTCTACGTGCTATTCCAGCCTTTTTTTTTTTTTTTTTTTTTTTTTTTCGTTTTTTTTTTTTTTTAAACACAACGCCCGCACTAGGGAACAAGCCCTGTGTCGCGGGGAGCTTTACAAACATGAAACTAACGGACACAAAGTACACCCAGACTAGAAACAAATCACACAAATATTTGTCTCGTGTGGGAATCGAACCCACGTCACCCAGCACGGCGATGTAGTGGCGAGGCGACCACCTTAACCACTGCGCTACGGTGACAGTCAAACTAAAAAAAACTATAATTTGTGTGTCACAGAATTGGTGTCTTGTGTGGGCCGCTACTTAGTTTAGGAGTTAAATAATAAAAGCAGCAAAAATTATGTCCCCCCCCTCTATTTTCCAAACCGTAAGTAAACCAAAAAATACGAAAAGAATAAACATAACGCTTAATCAAATATTTTCTACGACAATTATTTTAATCATGATCGAATGTACCGTTTTTATGTATTACGCAGCTTTTCGGTCTCAACAAAAGAACGTAAGTGCCATAAAGATACGTTCTTTTGCTGCGGAACCCTACATTGAGCATGGTCCGACATGCTTTTTATAATATTATAATAACTCATTGTGATAAAATATCAACATAAACATCGCTCTGAAGAATAGAAATCTTGTGAAAATACATCTCGATGTATTGCAAACAATGTTAGTGCACCATTATCTTAAATGATACACTGTAGAGCAAGCACATCTGGATTGGAAATGTGTAGGCAGATGCTTGGGTGTCATTTTGTCATTAAAGGTGGTTTAGTCAGGAACTTGAATTACTCTGGGTGATAAGATCTATCAAGACTAATTCCAAGGTCTCGAGAAGAAGGGTAATTTGTGTATTCAGTCAGCAGATTTCAATATCGTATTCTTTTTTTAATTAAGTGACACCTATGTCCTGCAGTAGATGTTATTTGACTGATATGATGATGATGCCTATTTGTTGTTTATAATACATCTGTGTATATGACATGTGCTTCGATGGCGCAATTTCGATGGTGTATGGACGACTGTTGCGGTACCTATCGGATTCAATTCCCATGTCGGACAAAAGTGGAACCGGCAACAAACGGGTAGACAGAGACTATTTCCTTCCTGCTACGATTCTGACATACCTACTTCTTTCGCTTCTTCAACATTCATCAGTCTTTTCACACATTCTCGCCGTTTTAGGGTAGGTTCCCGTGTGGTGACGGGAATAAGAATACATATGTCACCACTCCCTTTCGTTCCCGGGATGTTGTAGGAGGCGACTAAGGGAAAATCGCGCCATGACAACTGCGCTACAGAAGGAAAACTCGAAACAAAACCCTGTACCAACCCGTCTGGCCAGCGTGGTAACAGTAGGCCAACAACCACCAAAAATAAATCGCTCGCTGTGGCGGAAATTAGGTGAGGCCTATGTTCAGCAGTGGATGTCATTGCGCTGATATGATGAGGGTAGGTACTTCTGATATGTCCTTTCTTTATAAAGACCGACTCAAAGCGCAAGTATAATATTAAGTCGGCCGTTATTCTTGGCAACAGAAGTTCATAAATAAAAAACTAACATGTTCAATTTTATAAGTGGCAGCTGTGTATAACTGTATATTTTGCTGTTTAACCCCTTTTGACCTATGTATGGAATTATGACCTGCTCTCGTTCGAAGATTACAATGACCTGCAATAGACTAATAATGAACTTACGAAGGCCAATACATATTCGGGATTGTCTGTCAATTTAAATACTCAAATATACGGTGCAAGCTTTTTAAGGCGTATGTTGCTTTCTTCTTTATTTTCAGTGTGTAAGACAGAGATAACAATAATATAACGAGCCTTAAAGATTGGAATAAACGGCAATATGCTTTTTGACCTGAATACACATTATTCGACGCAAGACGCAACCTTGACCTTGTCCTTCACTTATTCCATAATGTTTCGTCTCGGTCGTCCCCTATGTCTGTTTTAAAATTGGGGACTATAAGAAATTGACGTAATTGCTCACCTGTTCCCGCCTGCACAACGCTGGATGCACAAACTTCCTGTAGAGGATTGAGGAGCCTTTGGTAGCGGGCGAGAGCAGCCATAGCACTATCACTATCTTCACCTCGTAGTAGAACGGGAACCATGATAGGAACACGTCCGTAAATGTTTCCGTGCATGTGAATAAGGCGAACACTATCCAGTACATCATCCATTTTACCTGAAAAACATCAATGCCCTGTTTAAAAATAATCCTTTCTGTATTCCGCGGTTATAAGGAAAATAATTCAATGCGTAAAGTTGACCTCTTTACTTCTTTATTGATGTAACTTTAGAATAATAATATCTATTCTGGGTAATGGGTATTGTTTATAAAACAATAACGGGTGCACAGTACCTGTTACCGGCGTAATACCTACACTAATTAGTCATAGGAAGCTGGGAACAAGGTAAAGGACACAGCGGGAATCGAACCGTTTCAAACAACGTGATCAAGCGCCCGTAACAAGGCCGTTGTTGTACTTTACTGTACCATTTATAGCAAATTACACATTTTTTCAACACGACCAATTGCTCCACAAATGAAAATTCGCCGTCTCGCAATTACTTCTCTTTTGCTGCTAGTGCTCTGAACGGTAATGCCGACAATTGTGCTCTAATAACACAAGGTTGTGAATATGCCACACTTATACGAAATTAGCCTTTATGTCTCCTTCAATAATGAACTCTAATAAAGTACTTACGTATTCCTTTAAATTCTTCGTCCGTACAGCTTTATATGAAGCATAAGCCGGGTAGAGGGTTCCAAATACCAATCTGCAAAACGGATACAGCACTAGGTAAGTTATCATCCTCGGTGCGAAGATTCCCGTCACTAAGGCCAGTACACCGAAATTCCCGATGGTGACACTAGGGATGCATTTACTGAAGGCCACTCCTAGGTTCGCCACGAATCGATGCAAGACTGGTCCTCTCGGCTGAGCGAGAGGAGAGTCATAATAATCGTCGTAGCCTTCGTCTATGTTCGGGTCGTATTTGACAAGTTCTCGACCAGTTTCAAACGTGTTGGGCGCAGTGACACGAGCGTATTCCGCCTCGAGCTTGTTGACAATGAATCGGACGCTGGACAGTCCGAGGCTCAATGATGGCAGGCGAGCGCTGTCGTCACGGTTACCGGTCGCGCGACCCACCGCCATGGATACGGTATCCACGACATTTGCTTTTTAACAACGCACTGTTTTCGTTTTTTGTTATTAGTGCCTGTCCGAGAACAACAATGTGCATCAATATTTCAGACACACGCACTTGTTGAATTGCAAGTATTGATTGAATAAAGATCTGTCTCGGCGTGATTGGCGCACTACAAGCTACCTTGTAAATCAATACGAACGTAGTCAATGCACAATAAGGCCGCGTAAATTTGTTTGGATGGAAAGTATAAAGTAGTCACCTAAAGGTTTTACAATAATGACCTTGATTAGTTAATTAGGTTTAAACATTTATTTTTTGGTGAGTCAACGTTCATGGCTACGGAACTGATCAATTGCTTAAGAAACGGTAACGATATCTAATGATAACCGTGAATCATAAATGAATGCTTAATGTCATGTGGGCGATAAACTTCATTACTAACTAACTGTAAGATACAATTTTTGTGTGATGATATTACAATAGCCAAGACATTCTGTTGGCACTGAATTGATTTCACAGAATCAAATCAATCAATAATATATGTTGGTATTTGTCGCTTAATTTTAATTTGCACTCAAAGTTATTTAAAAATCGTTGATAAGATTATGCTACTTGTTCACAATCCGGCAATGTTCACGAGTGCATGAAATTTTAACGAGTTAGTGCTAATACTGAAAGTAGATATCTGACAATAGCTGTGCTTGGTGCTATTTACGATCATCTAAATGATAAAAACGCGATGCACCGCCGCTTGACTCGATGAAACATAAGACGATATTTATACGAAGCTATAAAAGATTACAGAGCGGAAACAAGCAATGCAAGAGTGGACAATTCAGATGAATAATAAATCTAGCGGACGGCAGCTAGGCGATCGTATTCACCAGTTTAATATGAGCCACCCCGGTCTGCGTCAAAGCTTAGCAAGATTAGTTATCAAGATTCCTATTACACTGGACGACTTTAAAAATAAACACGATTGCATTACTTGTGAATGTCATATAAGAACGTAGTACCTGTAGATATGTCGAAGCTTATGTCTGGCTGGAACAACAATCAGTATTGTACTTTATACTATTACCTCAGACCAACAAAAAAGTAAAGACGGAGCATCACGAACATCAAAATGAAGCCACCTGTTTGTCTATGTGTTTGTTGGCAGGGTTGCCACTTGTTAAACATTTTCCCTATAATTTGGGAAATCATATTATGTGTGTGGGATAAGTATGTATATTGTACGAGTAAGATATTGTTGTGTATGTATTGTATCTTAATTGTTTAGAATGACTTCTATTGCGTATAAAAACTTCATACATTCATAATTCGGTTCGCATAAAACAGTAGGAATAACATATTAAACATTCACAGATATTTTACCACAGGCCTGTATTAAATCAGACCTCTAGCAACACATTGGTGAAATTTATTTATAAATTGTGGGTCATCAATCATAGGTGAAATTATACGCGTACATGCCGTACATTTATACAGACAAATAGGCATACAGACAATTTTGGCTCCTGTTGCCCTAAAAAGACCTATACTTTTTCTTTAAGATCTATAATGTACAGACATCAGCCTGTTACATATATTAAGATAATTTCTAAATTTTATTACGTTTCATCCCCAATTTCACCCTTCCAAAGCCACCTTTGTCAAAAATATTGATGAGGGTATTTTATATTTTGATAGTAGTACCGCAAAACAAATTTTCAAACCTATAAGTTAAAAAACAAAGAAGTTTCATACAATCGTTTTTATCCCTTTTCACCGTGTTCTGAATCGTTTAAAAAAATAATCTAAAAAATTCGTAAATTTAAAATTAATTATAATTATTTATTTAATATCTCATTTTTTTAATTATTATAAATCGAATCATGAATTTGTAAGGTAATTACAAATTTCACAAAAGAAAACGAATCGACAGAGTATAATCTGTGGTTTAATAAATGGGGAAATATCAAAACATAGCTATGGCCACATTATTATTTTTGTTTTGTTGGCAGTATTGGTACCAACTAACCTAAAAGTAACCTTAAATTTACAGTTTCAATAATTAAGAAATGATGTAAATTCAAGTATTTAAAAGTGATAAGTGATTCCATGGGATTTCTTTTGTATATTACTGTTGTTTTTGCAACCTTTCACAACACAGGTAGGCATTATCACTTTTTTTTATTTTAGTTATTTGTTTACGACGCGGCGACGACTCGTGACGTACTAAAAGAAATTGTCTCGGTTTTAGTGTAGGTGTGTGCGTGTGGTTGTGTGTTTATTTGGAATGTCTTGGTCAAGTTGACTTCACTGCAATTGTTCGTGATGCTCTGTCTTTACTTTTTTGTTGGTCTGAGACTATTACACATAATGATAAGTTTGTTTCGTTCATTAGGATCTCCGTATTGTTGTCTTTTATCGCACATGTCTTCGAATAACGACTGTTTATGACACGAATTGTAGATGCCGATTAGATAAATCTGTTAAATTGTAATTTTTTTTTATTACACTAATGGAATCGATAAACTGTACTATAACAATAGACTAAAATTATTTGTGCAGTTATTAATACGGTCGTATTTGTTAGCTTTCTTTTACAACAACGAAAGTTTCTTAACAGTACAATGAAGAATATAAATAAATTGCATGATGTCATTGTTCAGAAACTACAACAACGTGGGAGATGCAGGCTTCCAATAAAGGATCGATGGTAAATCATTATGCATAAATGCTCTGAAATAATCCTTGGAATGTTCTCAATTTTTTTGTCAGAATATAATATGGTAATTTGGTTTAAATGTTGTAACGTCTACTTATAAATATAACCAAAACACTACGAAATTACGAATTATGGTAAGTACGTGAAAAGTTACGTACGCATTTCGACATACCAACATAATTACGAATTGTACAAATTACAACAGTCGTCATTTTAAAGTCGAAAATAAGGAAGGAATACATCTGTTTCCTATCTACCGAAGTGGAACACTTTATGAATAAAACTAGATCAGCATGCGTGCGAATCGAACGTACACGCATCACGTATGGTTCGGTTTCACAACTCCCTAATAATATCCTAAAATAAATAAGCTAGAAACTCGACCCATTTGGTCCAAATCGGTAGCTATTTAAAGCTACCGATTCAAAGCATATTAATGCCATCTATTCCCATACAAAGACTTGGCTCATAAAATAATACATACTGCAATGAGAGAAAGACCATGATTAAAATATACAAAGACATGTTGCAGTTCTGGTTTTTTTTTTGCATAATAATGTGGGAATTATTAGTATATTATTAATGCGAAAGTTAGAATGGATGTATAGATGAATGTTTGTCACTGAATCACGCCAAAAGGTTTAAAAGGATCTGCATTAAATTTGTCACACAGATAAATTATAGCCTAGAATTATAGCAGTATAGACTACGTTTTATCAACATACTGCGCGGGGTGACTCGCGGGCATAAGCTAGCCTATTATAAACCTAATATTTATTTATTGTTGCAATGCATTAAACGTGACGGTAGAAGCCGTTTCAGACGATTTGTTTTTGTTTGACTATGCTACTTTAAGATTCCGAGGATATCATGAGTATTTTTGGTGGCAATACCTACTCGTACATTCCTAATAATCCATTAAGTCTATTATTGACATCTGATTCTTAGTTTACACAAATCCTCAACGCCGACTATTCTTGGTCATCTTTGATGTTTCACAACGAGGATTTCCTTCATTATACAATGTTTCAGATAATTCAGCGTATTAATATACATACCTATGATCACTTAATATAGATCTGATATTAATGCAACTACAATTAATAATTACGCATCAAATATCAAATGATGCGTTGAATTCAATCAACTATGAAAAACGTTTGCTCTATCGATTTCCTTAATGTCGAAACAGACAAATAAATCCTATGCTTTGTCATATATACTCAGTCAGGTATAAATACTTGATTAAACATTCAACGTTTACATCAAACCCTTTCAGCGCAGCGTGAAAAAGTAGACCCCCAAACAAGTTTTAATGTTAGTAGTAACGAGCAACATGTTATTGCATATAAAAACTTAAAACAACCCTCTTTAAACGTAGCGGGTTAAAAAAATAGGCCCACATACGGGTCAAGAACCTTCGGTACAGAGCAATGCATCTGAATATCTCACGCAATGCAACAGACCTTTGTTCAAACTCATGTTAAATTGCAATCAGGGTTAGCACGCACGTTGTGGTATCAAAACTCCTACAATACAATACAACCTACCGAACCTAGGTATACGTAATGACGTAAAGTGTTTTGTTTATATTATTAATTCCGTTTTCATAAACAAGCAGGTAACCCTAGCAAGATTGCAAGGCTAATTTATGCACGTTGCTTCACAACGCTTAGTAAACAAATTATGCCCTGCAGGTTGCATTCGACAAGTTATCTACTGTTATGAATCATGAACTTTTGTTTTAACTCCTTTGTTGCATCTATGATTAGTAGTCTTTTGTTATCGTATCGGTACAACTGGGTAATACAAGACAACGCGTGGTCCAAGCTTAAATAAAGTTTACCATAAATAGGTTGATAATTGTCTGTATGAATTGAAATATTGGACTGCAATAGGCTGAATTGGTGATGACTGATAGGTTGATAATTTTAGGCTAGACAGGCTGAGTGCCGTCATAGCTCAGTGTATTGGAGGTGGAAGAACTTCCAAAGTGGATTATATCTGATTATATCCAAAATGCACAGGAATTGATGACTTAATATAAGTAAGATACTCCTAAACTCTGTTTATTTTAAAAAGAAAATCAAAACGAAAGGTTAAACCTGTTCCTTGTATTCCCATATTCAAATCACGTTATATCGGAATGCATCCTGTTATACCGATAATGAATCGGTTGATCCTTTCTATACGAACGTGTACAGCTATTGGTAGTCTATAAAAGGAGCGTGCGCATCGCTTCGTTTCATTCTTCAGGGTCGATGTAACAGGCAGTTGAGCGTGGCCGACTTAGATTACGATTGAACGTATAATAACTCATATTTGTATGGCCAGATTTTGTTCCAACGCAATCTGTTCTAAAACACTATTTGTCCATAATTCAATACAGGAACGAAGTTTCATTATAATAAATAATCAATGCTTTATTTAAGACCTGCTGATAAGGGAAAAGAGGCAGTTACCTAGATTTCTTATCAAGAATAATTCAATCTTGTGGCCTATATACTCATATGACTGTATGCCTATTTAACTCATTTGATATGTAAATAAATTATTTAATCTATCACCGTGTCACACCGTATATGCAGAACCTAAAAGCAATAAAGACAATCATAAACTAAATCAAGCATTTGTTTCTAACTTTACTTTCCACATTACAGTATAGTAATGTAAATGATAAGCAATAGAAGGCGATTCCAATTCGTTTGAAAGTGTATCATTTGTTTACGCAGACAGACAATGCTCAGATGCGCAGATCAGGGGCTTAGTGCGTCACCTATCTCACATAGTACATATACAAATAGTAATATTCTATTATTGCCTATTTATTTATCGATTTATATATAACGTAAATATACGACCCTTCTGACATACACTTCTATTGTGTTGAAAGAACCGGTCAAGCGTAGGTACGGCGTACCACTAGTTCATTATAATTTAAAATTAGTTTGCCATTTGTTGGTAACGGTACTGCAAAACTGATTACTGTAGGTTTTATAGCCATTTGTTACAGATTTACAAAGTTGCATAGTACCTTTTTCAACTTTTGACACTAAAACAGCCAAATATAGATACGCTTTTGTGGTCCACAACGTCATTAGAATGTCAAGTCTAAAAAAGGTTCAAACCTTGGCTCATTTTCTCGGGTTGTTATTTTATTACTGGAAGAAAGCTGACGCAGGCTGTATGTAAAATTATTACACTTCTCCATTCGTCGTAAAATCAATAACTTCAAAGGTTTACTGTTATAATACGATAGCGGAAGGAATCGAAATTGTTCAGACATCTATTAGCAAAAAATCATAATATTCTTTGTACGTTTTCGTGTACTTTTTATTATAATTCATCAGCTTAGCTTATTAATTCCATGAATTAGTACGTTTTTATTGACGTCGGTAGTAACCGGTCAGCTAATTATGCCAGTTATTTTGGTAGAGTAACCCAGTTATACGTTTAGTACCAACGCTACATCACAGCAGACTTGGATGTTAATTTATGTACTTAATTAACTTGACGATACTCAGTACGACTCACTAAATAGCTAAAGGGAACAGGATCCTGTTGCCAAAGGATTTTGTTCTCTCAAACCCTATTCTGCAGTACTATATTTCAAACACACCAGGCATTCGAAAATAAACACAGGCTGAAACTCATCACTATATTTATCAAAGCAACTTACATCAATGTTATTATAATAATTACATACCGTAAGTTAGTTAAATATATATCACAACTACATGATCTTGATAATAAATAGTAATTCTTATATCGACCTTAGTACGCGAAGACATTAAAAAATTATACAAAAATATGTCACCAGCAAAACTGGGTAAAGGTACACGTAATTCAGCCGAGGCTGTACCTAAAAAGGCAAGACAAGCGCTCTTATTAAGCACATAACGTGGCTCAGTCAAGGTGTACGACCTCCTGACAGTGCGAGTAGATTGAGCGCTCGGAACAGACACTAATAACTCTTTACTAAGTCCGAATGTCGATAAATGAATCACTCTACGGTTAAGTGTCAACGCACTTCACTTGTATTGCATAGAACGACGACGCGGACGCAAGCCGTGAACGACACAAACTAAACCTTTTCTTCACTGCACATCAGAGGCGAACGCCCGAGCTTTGCCGAAAATAGCACCCGGCAGTGCACCGGGATACCCTAGTGACGAATTCCGCAACCAAACTCAACTTGGTTTCTTTGTTCGATGCTTCACTTATTTAGTCACGAAACAACTCTCGCCGCATTTTATGTAGTGATTGATGTTGCTCAAAAATGTTGGGCTAATTGTAATTTTCAGCAGGTTGTAATAAGATACAACAAAAAGTGCTGTTCTATTACAATTCTGGTTTACGTCTGAAGGTGAAAAGAATGATAAAAGGCGTACACAAGCTCATAGTGTTGCCAAATTTTAGGATGGCTAGCCGGTCTCAAAATCATTGAAAGTTGGATCATTGCCAGTGTGTGGACTATACTCGTGGCTAGTGTGAACACATCAACAATTAAAGAATGTAATGCTATTCATTGTGTTACGGAAATTAGATCACAATAGAAAACACACTTTTTATATGTAACAAGTTCATGTTACAAAGTTTCAAATACTAAGGAACTTGTTCTAGACAGAATATAAATTGTTTATTAGGATTTTAATAACAATAGTTTATATTAGCTTTTCATATTTATAGCCAATTAAAACTAACTACTAAGGAAAATACATTTTTCCTCCAATATCCAGTCTGCAGTTTGTTGGTAGAAAATGGCTAGTTATGTTGTATTAAAATAATAAAGTATGTCTGTTTCAAATAATAATAATACAAAAATAGAATCTATCCCAATTTAACAATTGGGATAGATTCTATTTTTTTTTCCAATGTAACCATTGGCACTGATTTATACTTTGAAAATGACATCAAATAAATCAGATTGTATTATTTTATTGAGCTACAGTAAAAAGATGTCTTTAACAGGATTTTAAGAAAACTAGACACTGATGGAAACAGTATTGCTTTCTTGTTCAATATGGATACTAGAGAGTTATAGCCAAAATTTTAAAAACAAAAGATTTTTCCTTTTATAAATTTTATAAAGTGAGTTTTGGATGCAACATATATACTAGCGTACCTAAAAGATGTTATTTTTTTCGATAATAAAGGTGTTAATGAAACTTGACTTAAATATACTAAAACATAAGTTTCCGTTTCAGATCCCCTATCTGATTTGAGTAACATATTGGCTAATCTAAACTTCAATATTCAATGAATAAACTGTTTTATAGGTACATACATACTTACTACACAATATGATAAAAATCTTTGGAAGTAATTAATATGAGTCAAATTGACCACAAATAACAAAGCCAGTTAGTGTACCTATTAGACTAATATTGATTAAAGAAGGTAAACAGAAAAAAATGTGATAAGGATATAACCTTTACCTCACCAGAGCAACCATGACCCGCAAACAATAAAGAGACTTACTTATTATAACAATAAGACCATACATTCAGTTGACATCTGTGGCATTGAAAGGTTAATTGATTATGAAATTATTATTGATACATATACAGTAGTTTTGTACATAAAAGATAGTTTCTACTTAGAGATATCTGTTGCATAGGTTGTTTTATTTTGCAGGCTCATGTGTCAACAATCAACAGTGGATGTCACACAGTCTGAAGAGAATCAAACCAAATGGGTACTTTCATGGGTTACACAAACACCTATGCATGTATGTATGTTTGTATTGATATGGAAATCAAACTTATTGTAGAATTAGTGCCATACTATATGTGCAGCCAACACATACATAATATTTTTTTTTTTTTATACTACAACGGTGGCAACAGATTTCTTAAGGGTCAGCAATGCGCTCTTGATGCCCCTGGTGTTGCAGGCGCCCATAGGCTACGGTAACCGCTTACCATCAGGTGGACCGTACGTCTGTTTGCCACCGTCGTAGTAAATTAAAAAAAAAAAACAGATGTATGGTCCGCCTGATGGTCATGATCATTGTATTGGTTATTTTGTAAAATAGAATAGGTAGGTATATACATAAAACCTACGTATAAATACAGATATTATTTGACACCCACCTTTGACTTTCTATAAAAAATAACCAAAGATATACCAACAGAATAACAGCCTACCTCAATTAAAACAATAATTGCCAAATCCTGTACATAATATGTTGAATAAATCTTAACAATGTCATTGTCTTATTGTAACTGGAAGTCGACCTATACTGTTTTCTGAAGTTTCATTCTTGAAACAGAGTATCTAACAATAGCTCAAGAAGCTTTTGGGAAAACCCATTTCTATCAGTAAACTATTTTCTCTCATGAAACATTTCGACTATGTTATCGGATTAGTTACAATGATTCATACCAAAAATGAGCCCATAAAGTTGAAATTGATGATTTAGCATCTGATCAAGTTGATCAAGTCTACACATATAGTCCGAATTTGTTTCAGAAAAACATTCGACTGAAAAATCGCAATTTCAATTAATGGAAAGAACGTAGGAATATGTGATCAAAAGTTAAACTAAGTAGGTACAGTAATATGCTTTTGACTGTTGTCCGTTAGTTGACGATTCTAACAATAATACAAGGTTTTTTTATCAAAATATTGTAGCAATATGTTCGGCCACGGTTGAATGTCAATAATTAACTAGAAAATCATAAATTTTAATAATTGTCGGAAATGCAATGTTGTACAAGAAGTGAGAAATATATTGTGTACCGTAATTTTTCGGCTCAAACAGGCAATTATAAATAATTTTTCCTTTCAAACAAAGGATTGGACGAAAATAAAAATTAATACTTGATCAATTTACCCTACAGAGGAAAAATATACTTACATAACGAGTCGGGAAATTATCGACGATATCATATTAAAAATCACATGAAAAATTCACTCAAATAATCACAATAGAATACATAGCAAAACACAACCGTTCCACGAAAAGTCTAATACGCCATGATGATTTTGAATTGACAGTTGTTTTGATCACGTGACCTTACAAATCAATATGGCTCCAAACTCGCGTTCCAAAAAAATATAGTTTCTATATTTAAACTTTTTAGAATAAAAATACATAAATGATTTCATTAATTATAATACGATTTAGACTAAATTATACATTATATATAACAAACACAAGAGAAACATATGTACCGTTTCTCTTGGGAAAATATTGATTAATAAAAAGTTTTCTTATCTAGCGCCATCTATGATCTTTTGTAAGTATTAAAGTCTTACCTAAATTTTAAACTTTCTTCTTTCTGCTACCTATCTGATAGACTGATAACATGTTCCTTGTACACAAATAAAATCTATCTATCCTATCCTAAGATAGCTGCAACAAATAAAGCTTACAAAAAAATACTTACATTATTAAATAGATATAAAAGCTTCAAATATAAATTTTTTTTTTGAAAATACTGCCCTCTATTGATTTTTGTTCAAACGAATACGTAACATTTACATCTCAGTAAAGTGAGCTAAACAACCGAACATTTTGAAATGTAACTTTACTCTGCAGTATCACGAGTATACAACTCGCCATTCAACACCAGTAGACCTTTAGCCAGCTTCATTGTAGTCTGACCAAGTTGAAGAGGTTGAAAATATCCTATAAGTCAATATATTATTAAAGCTTCTGAAAATGGTCGTAGAATATGTACGTTCCGCAGAAACGTTTCTTGTGTTTTTCACGTAGTTTCCCTTCGCTCAACGAAGAGTGTGACGTGTAGTGCGTTTTAACGCTGAGTTTCTTGACGTTTGTGTAGTTTTTAATGTGAATAATGTGATTGTGTAGTTCGTTATGGCTTTTAAGTACCGTGAAGATTTAGTTGGCAAACGATTTCTCGCTGTGAGTGGTGTGACAAAAATTAACGTGAATAAAGTTTCCGAATGGGGATGGAAAGCTGGTGTTATCAGAGCAGCATCGCTCAAAGATAACAAGAATAAGGAGCTTCAGGTAAAGCTTTTGTGTATATCGTATAATCAAATAAATTTAACCAGAGTTTAATTCATATTTTTTATAAATTCTTCACCTGGGTACCAATTTAAAACTACCTTGCGAAGTAGTAACCGGCGCGAGTTTTTCGTACTAATTGTATCTACCTACCTTCCTTGCTAGGTAACTAGTACGCACACGTAGGTAGGTACATACTTCATTGGCTACTTTCCATAATCTTATAGCTTTTCAAAGCCAACTTCAGAAGATGTTATCAATGTCATAAAACACGAATCAATGCCAAGAAATTTATTAAGTATTTTTCTGTGATTGCTGTTTGTTTCTATAATTTTTTACTGTTGACCTTCAGAGTTACCGACAAGTGTAGGTATTAATGTCAAATAAAAATAACTGGGTAGGTACTTTAACATAAGTGTGAGCGTGTGACTCTACACGACCTACCTACCAACCTCTCCCTACTACAATTTCTAATACCTATACTTACTTATGTGGTTCTTACACAAGTTCCTAAATTTGGTACAGCAACTGGATGAGTTATGACTATGAGAATGAGAAGAGGGTAGCAAGAAAGGGCTCACGAACCCGAAACCGTGTTGAAAAAGCTTGGAGCTTGGGAATAGAGAAAACCCTGGTACCTACCTACCTTTATTTAGGGCAAGGCCCTTACATAAGTAGATAACTATTACGGTGACAATAGCTACCTTAATAATTGTAAACCGAATTTTAGGAACTTTTATCACCTACATAGACACTATAACAATAGTCGTTTTTACAATATAGATCGTCGTATCATCAAGATCTTACATAAAAAATAGGTATAATAAAACATCTGTATCTATAAATCTGTAATACCTATCTGCATCCTTAAGTGGCACTACCATACCTACCTAGGTACCTAAATAGCTGTGCCTGTGAAATAGTGCGCGTGCGATTTATTTTTTGGAACCCTGATATTTTTCCATCGATGTAGCCTAGTTACTCCCTGTGACATTTACTGTCCGCCAGTAAAAGTCCCGTCGAAATTGGTTCAGTAGTTACAGAGTTTCCTCAAACAATTATATTATTATATAAATGTGTTTTCGTTATGTAACGTAGGTACCTACTTACTACTTTCTTATGCCTAGGTACTCTAAAAAGCTGTTCTTTTACTTCTCTAGCGTCTATCGTTATTTACCTATTTGTATTGAAGCTGGTTCGCTACTAGTGACTTAGTACCATAGACTAAATATCCTAATCCATACTCCTCAGAAAACTACTAAAAGTAAGGTGAAAATATAGAGCGATAGTTTTTGTGTGGACGAAATTAACGCTCGGTTCTCTCCTAAGGTCACCGTACAGACAGACCACGATTTATGACCCAATAAATTCAGACAATATAACCGTAATAAGTACCTACCAACGTACTAAACATATGCACTTAAATATTGCTTTTCTGACCTTTAGCATATTGCGTTATTTAATAAACATAAATATTAAATATGTATCACTACTTAGTATAAAACAAAGTCGCTTTCTCTGTCCCTATATCCATGTATGCTTAAATCTTTAAAACTACGCAACGGATTTTGATGCGGTTTTTTTTATAGATAGACTGATTCAAGAGAAAGATTTATAGGTATAAAATACATACCTACCACGCGGGCAAAGCAGCGGGCGGAAGCTAGTAGGAAATATAAATAGAACATGAAGTTAACTACACAAAATATTTATCTTACTGTGATATGATTCTTTGTATTCTACTAGTACTATAGAATAGTATACTTAAGTACTTATCTATTACCTACCTACTTCTTATCTATTCCTATTTTATCTATTTTTCATGAACACTGAAGATTACAAAGTTACAAAACGTAAAGCTACAAAGAGATGATTTCACATGTGAAGATTGGAATTTTCTGAAATCAATAACACAAATTGTAGACACAATAAAAAAAACCGTGTCTGTCTGATGGTTGATGGTACAGTATTCGTAGGCTGTACACCTGCAACTCTGCTTTTCTGGTAGGTATATGCACACAAGTTCGGTCACAACTCTCCGACGACGCCCAACACGGGTTTCAGCCATAGAAAAGCACAACAAGCAATTTACTTGAGCACATGATACAGGTGCTGCCTGCGGTGGATAGTGGCCAGTGGGGGACAGGCGGACGCTACCTACTTCGATAACAAAAAGCATTTGACTTAGTCAATAATGACGTGTTGCTAATGAAGTTGGCAAGCGTTGGCTTTACCCCGCATCTACTGCAGTTCTTAGGCAGTTACATGAGAGATATGCAGCAATATGTGGACTATGCTGGATACACATCAAACCCATATTTTACCTGGTCTGGTGTGAGCCAGGGCTTCTTGGTCCGCTTCAGTTCCTGATTTTGATCAATGATCTGCCTAAGGTTGTAAAACATTCAAATTGCTTGTTGTTTGCAGACGACCTCAAGTTGTTTCTTACTATAGCAAATGACGATGACTGTAGGCGCTTACAGGAGGACATAAACAGTGTAGCGACATGGAGTAATGAAAACTGTTTGCAATTTAACACCCAGAAATGCGTAATAATAACCTTCTCGCGCGCACGTAAAAAAAATTGTACATAATTATAATTTGGATGGGTCCCAATGGTCAGGGTCAAGGAGGTTAGGGACTTAGGTATTAGTCTCAACTTAGAGCTTACGTTTCGTGATCATATAGTAGGATGTTGTAAAAGAGCATACAGACATCTAGGTTTTATACTTGGGACTGTAAACTCTTTTACAAACATTAAAGCCATAGTCGCCTTATACATATAATGCTTTAGTAAGGAGTCAGTTAGAATTTAACGCAGTTATCTAGGCTCCACATGAGACTAAATATAGTCTCATGTTGGAGCGAGTACAGAACAAATTTGTTAGGTTCTTATATTTACGTATGTACCGGGTTTATCCATTTTACCCGCTCCTGTATCCAACCCTATTTGTGTTAGGTATGGTTACAATGAGCTGGGTGTGAGAAGAGAACTAGCACTTGCACTGTATTTATTTAAAATTATTAGAGGGGTCATACACAATCCCAACATATTAGAGCTCCTCGGTCTGAATGTACCGGACAGGTATGGGTGGCGACGTCGCCGCGCGCGCGCTAAAAATCTTCTGAACTTAGCGCCACTACCACGCACACTGCGCACTCTCAACCTGGTGGCTGCTCACATAGACTTGTTTGGTTGTGCACTGAGTGATTTCACAAAGGCAACCTTATATACCATATGTTATACATAGTAGTTTAAGATAATTAATAGATGTTGTTACACTATTGTATTGGGTACTGGTACCTGTAATGATAGCTAGAAGTGGAAAATAAATAAATAAATAAAAAAATATTTTTCAGCAAAAAGTTCCTTTGAATAAAAAGATCAATAAGACCTTCCACTCGAGCAGCTAAGTTTTTGTAGATCAATAGGATTTAAATCAGTTTGAACATGGAGGTTATACATTCAGCTATGGTTTAGGCAACTGCTTACCAAATTTAGTAAAATTGATACCCAAAAAATGCGTTTGCTACCTAAAATTAGTAAATGTTCACCAATATTAGAAAATGGTGAAAACATCTAGAAAACTAGAAACTTACTTTTCAAAATTAGGTGCTATGTGTTGATTAATTAGTGGACGGTTTCATTTGTATTGAAATCATTCTGAGACATATAAAAATTTGTTTCATTTATTTGAAATAAGAATTATGTACCGAAATAATGTGTATTTATTTTATACTAGCTGTGCCCGTGACTTCATTCGCGTGTACAACTTATCCCGCATTCATAGTTTTAATTATTTTTTACGGAACCCTGATCTTTTTGCAAAACCAAAGTAGCCTAGTTACTCCTTGTGACATTAGCTATCCGTCAGTGAAAGTCCCGTCGAAATCCATCCAGCCGTTCCAGAGATTAACCGGAACAAACAGACAGACAAAAATTAAAAAAAAAAAATATTTTGTTTTATGTACCGTATATGTAGTACCGTATACATTCATATATGCATGTAGTAGAAAGCGGTTATTTTAATATTACAAACAGACACTCCAATTTTATTTATTTGTATGTATAGATGTACAAACTATGATAGGTAATTATGTACCTATCGAGTTTTCCATTGTATACCTAGTCGAACGATCAATAAACTGAAACATTTACACAACCTCAATGACTATAAATTTTCTACCTATTGTGCTACTAAAACTATTCAACCATTATTACTCATTAACATTTATATTGCAATTAGGTACAAAATTGTACGAAACAAAATGCACATGGCATTCGGTTCAACGACCCCGCTCTCACCGCGTTCGATGCACCGCACCGTCCGTACACATCGCTGTGTCGAGTCGGCCCAATCAGTTTTTGGACCAAGAAAAAAACATTATTAGACGTGAAAAGATTTCGGCTTTTACTTAAACAAAATAATTCCAATTTGGATATAAATTATTCCAATTGACTTGTTCCATGTTCTTTTCCAATCCTTACCCCGATTCTTTCTTAGTGAATATTAGATGGGATTGTCATAATATTGTCTCAATAGTGGTATAAAAAAAAATTGGATGAAAATTACCAAAATAATTGAAATAACAGCTGTTTTGTATACAGTAATAAACAGAAAAAGACGTAAGTACGTAAATTGAATGTTTTTTGGAGATAAGTAATAAACTTATATAATATTATAAATATTTCTGTATCATTAGAAATCTGGAAAAAAATTGCATAAATACTGTATAATTTAGTGTCCCACTTTTATACTTTTCTTTACGACTGAGTTTAATGTACGTTTCATCAAGAACTAGATACAGCTACATTTTCGTATAATGTAGATACGTTTCACCAAGAATTACATTATCATAAAAACAGTCTTGGTTGGATAACGAATACTTTTGGTAAATTACTCTAACGGTCGCGATATCAACGTGTTTAAAATATCTGTCTGAAACAAAACGGATCTGGAGAATAGAACTATGAAATTTTGCACGTTCTCCTGATATCTGTGCTCCTGACGAATCAGGCAAGCTAAAACAGTTATTCGTTTTTTAAACTGAATTACTAACAATAATTTCTATTGAAATTAGGTTAGGTTAAATTTATGTCAGAAATCATCACCATCAATCACAAATCTCAAATCAAATCATCACTCAAATCTAACCTCGGACTTCCAAATATTTCGTATCTGCTAACCAAACTATTAATAAATTAATACTAATTCGTTCAATGGTTCAATACAATCAATAGGTGATAACTATAATGATAATATTCAATAATCCACAGAATTAAGATCGGCCGACACGCTGCAAGAAACAGAACTATTTGGAATAGTGAAAAGATTTTTTTTATAAATGGTTCAAGTTCCTTAGTTTTCTCTGGGTGCATAATGCAAAATTTCATATTTATTTACTACCACAAAAGCATTCGGTCCGTTTGAAGTTATACAGTTAACCATAGACACATACTATATTTGCATTTCAGCATCTTTGCGTATTGCTAAAAATTAAAGATTTTTTTAGTGATGTGAGACGAAATAAAAATATTTTGAACTCTGTTATTCTACTCTCTCTCTATATATTAAATAAATCTTTCAGAGCTGAACATATTAACGAATATTGTGTTATTATAAATCTGCTTTCTAATGGTCAAATCTCTCTTTAAAACGGCCTATTAGTATAATGTTTTCACAATATTAGCCCAAAGTCCGCAGCACGCCACAGCATCTCTATTAATACCTCACCTATAAATACTTTGTTCACATGTTAGGCAATAATCTGTTATTGAAATTGGCAACTTTGCTCATATATCGATAAGAAATAACTACATGGTCACATTTACACCAAGATTGTTTTTAGAAATGAACCTATCGATGTCCAATAAATTGATCAAATCTGGCTGATTTAACTAAGACATTGTGGATTCTCTTTAGTTTTTAACGAAATTCAATGTCTGGCAAGTTTTCCAAGAGCGTAGTTGTATAGCTTTTGTGTGATAAAACATACCAGGTATATCACATCACACAAAACTTTCAAAATCAAGAGACACGACAAAAGCCAAGTTGCGCTGTGATGCGTCCGCTCCACACGCCTGCATTACTCGCCAGTTATAAATAGACGACATATCTTTATACCACTGCATCGCTATTCGCTCTCCCGCCGAGTGAGAGATGCCAGACCAACTTCAACTATACGCCACATGAAAGATAATTTGTTTAGATTACCTACGGGTTTTGAAAATTGGGTTCGTAGTTCGTACACAGGTGTCTTTTACTTTGAGCTAGTAAAATTAAACACGAAAACACTTCAGTTGCAAAGTAAACTTGCCATCGCCTGTGTTGCTATTTCAGGTCGAGAATATAGGTCTTCAGAGTGTTATTGGTTAATACGATTGGGTATTTTTGCTATACTGCCTTTAAATAATATGTTAGAAATTGGGAATTCAAGAATGATGAAGTATAATTTTGGTCAAATAGTGTTCACATTTTTATATTTGTCATTTAAATTCAAAAATATCAGTTTGACCCAAAACAGGTATTTAATTTACATTTGCGTCCTTTGTATTATTTGAAGTATTTTGACGCAAATCTACAAAAGCCAGTATTTTAGCAACATTGGAGAGAAACTGGTGCCCTAAATAACCTGCTTAACCCTTTGATGTCGGAGATAAAAAGAATATATTTTAGGGACCTTTATTAAAAGGGCGTTGAGTTATTAAGTAAGCTTGTACTCATTTAACTTAAAGCTCTGTTAACAATTTTGTTTGAGAGCTATCCTTTAAAATACGTATGAAGCCCCTCGAAAGTGAAGTTCCAGTGAGGGTTTAACTTAAAAGATAATTTGGCTCAAACAATATTTTGTTGATGAAGTTTCTGTCGCAAGGCATGATAATCCTGTTTGAACACACTTGTTGAAAAGCTGGTTAAACGGGTTTAAATATACTTACAAAATAGTACGTACATTCTGATAATTCACACCAGTTCATATTATATTGCATTATTTTTTACTTTGTTTTTACACAAGTTTTATCTCCAACGGTTTTGGTTATTTTTCTTTGAGGTTCTTACCCTAAAACTACCTGATATTGATCACGAACCCAGAGTCCCAAAGAGAAATATGTTTCAAGTAAAAATAAAGCAATTTATAAAACTATCTTGTGACATCCTACATGGTAAATCGTAATATCTTCGTAAATCAAAAAGTTTGCCGAGAGCCTATTCACTCTCCTATATCTACCAGTTAATTGGCCAATATTTGTCGACTCAACCCACTTATAGAACTATAACAAAAGTGTAATTTAACACATGTTTTGTTCATCAAATCATCATCAAAGAGATGTCAAATCAATTGAAACGAAATAGATGTCAACATTAATAGGTCATTTGTTCTTAATTGATCTGTGGGCAGAGACCGGTCTGATAATCAGCTCTATTTTATTCCTATGGTGACGTCATCGTCATCTAGGTGACTACAACTCTTTAGAATCGTTGTATAATACTCCTACTACTCCGCTGAATAAAGTTGAACTTGTAGTTTTTATCTGGCTAGAGTCTTATCGTGGATACAATGTATTTGTTTGGTAACTTGTCTAGCTACTTGCTTGACAACTACTGATATAAAATCTCGGCTATTAAATCACTAATGATTAGAAATGCCCGGAGCCTTGATTTTCTTCGTAACTAACGTAAACAATAGATGCATTATCAGGCTTTGTTCTTTGTATTGTTTTACATTATTGAGTTGATTAGTCAGCTAGTAATGAACACACTGACATTACTTAGCCAGTGAGGTCACATACAGTCATATACTTTCGGGTTAGTATAAGAGGTAACTACTGTTACGGTTGACTTTCATATTGAATCGAGTGTTAGATTACTTTTTGTCTGATTCACGTGTGACTGAAAGTGCATTTATTGCAATTATTTGAAAGTGTGTAAGTACTGTACTGTTCTCATTATTTTGTTCGTTCCTGTAGAAATGTCTGCGTTCTTTGCTGCGGTCGGTTCTTGCTTGGCCTTGACAAATATTTTATTGATCACACACAAGCTCATTAGCGATTTGACGCATCGTTGTATACTACGAACATAACTTTATTATTGATGTGTTTTTGCTGCTATTTTTTGTTTCCTTATTTTCATCTCATAAAAAATACCTACCTACTTTTTATAAAACAATAAACACTTCTAACGTGCCACGTTTTTACTACACTTACCTACCTAAAAAATTATAATTTAAGCGGAAGATGGCAAAACGTTCAGTTGTAAAATGTCCATTACAGTTTGACCTTCACAAGGTTTGGAATTGGGAAATAGTCCAAGATTTACTGAACAATGTAAAAACAAAACTTGCATTTACCAATGAAATGAACAGTTAATATTGTACGTGTGGTTTAGTGTTTTATGTTTACCAAACATGACAGGTATGTCTCGATTGTCGTAAGTTCATGACTCACGCAAACAAGAGAATAACACCAATCTCCACTCCACCTAGCTATAAAATAAAAAGTTAGCTTCCCCAAAATCATTTGGAACTCGTACACAAAGTTGTAAAAGCGTCTGTGAAAGACAAAAGACATAACAAGTAGAGTAAATCATAATAACAATCAATACGTAAGTTCAACAAACTGGCCAGAAGAGTTTCGCAATTCGATCCAAATTCAGAATAGAGGTGGTATGATCCAATCAACATTATCATCCAGCTGATATCAAACGAGTTGTGCAAGTGGCAGCACAAAGATCGCGAGGGCGAGGGCGGGAAGTAGGTCATCGGAGTGAGGGGGGAGCCCTTAGGCCACTTATCAAGCGAGCGACCGGGGCCGCGGCTAGCGGGGAAAGCGAGTTTGTCTCTTGAAATTTTTGTTGGTAGATATCTGGTACTGTTGTGCTCGCTGGCTCGAGTTTAATGCTTCTCTACGGATGAGATAATTTTATTTTACCTCAGTAATGAAGAAGGTTGTGCCCTTCTTTGGCTGTGTAAAACATTCTCATTGCCAGCACAAAGCAAATGGTTAATCTCTTCATCCGTAAGGAAAAAAGTTTAAAAAGATAATGTGTCGTGTTGATACTATGACACATATTCTGCTTTTATATATATATAATGATTTGTAATTAAATTATGTATTTAACTTTCTAAACATTTTTGAAATAATCGTCTACTAACTAGATGGAAGTGAAATCATTCGTGTTCATGCGAGGCGCTTTCCATCTGCCCTGGTACCAGTTTGAGTAGATTTAACAAAGTGGAGGCAGCTGGCAAACAAGTTATCTACTGTACAATTTCTTCTTTGTCCCTAAAGATTAAAGTTGTTGAAAGAAAACCACATATAGCAGAATCTTTGGGGAGATAAGATACATAAAGTTACATTTAGTTTTATATCACTATCATAATAATATGTAAGTACCTATTACATTTACAGCATGAAAACTACAAAAAGGGCTTCGTAAAAAAATCTTTGGCATTGAGATACGTAAATAATTTGCATTGAATAGGTAGTTATTTTCTTGGAAGTTGCAGTAGTTTCTGTGACGAATCTTACAAACCAAATACGGTCGGTTGCTGTTATAACCTCGAAGAGCCCTTCGCGACCAACCTACGAGGCCTCTGACGAGTTTGAGTGCCATCGACAAAAATAATAGCTACTTACAATTTTGTATTTAGGTGAACATTATATTTACGTAAAAATAATAATCTTCAGTTGTTTATAGGCGTCATAACTTTGACGCTTAAACCCATCGTATGTTAGTTGAGACAATGATTGATGAAACTCGAGAAATTGATTTAGGCTTTCTTGATCTATCGCAGCTATAGCAAAGTTAGAAGAATTGTGAATACTTCACCGTCCTAATTTTTTTTTTGAACAGATTCTTAATTATATGATGGCCTTCAGCTGTTATTTATTCACATATAACTAACCTTTTTTACGTGAGTTGTTTTTAAAGTCCAGTTGAGACGTAGTTGATTAGATTTTCTAGTAAGTATTTATCTACTCTAAAACAAGTGTTTCCTGTTTGTTTATGTAAGCGATTATGGATGCATGTTGCAATGAACAAAGACTCATAATAAACACTTCAATCGTTTCAGTTTCTTTGTTGTAGAATATAATGTTATTGTTAGGTATATGTGCAAGCCACAGTTTTCTTTATTGTACATACATAGTTTGATTGTTATTTTCTTATACCGCCTATTCTTAAAACAAGTTGTTTGGTATTTAGATATCAAGTTTGGTTATATTATTACATAAAGATTAGCTGTGTGTGTATCTAGGTTGACCCTTTTATGAGGGCAATTTGATTTGCTTGATTATTAGTCAGAAACTTATCCAGAGCCTAGATGTGTGTTTAATTCTGGTTCATAATGTATATTTATTTTCTTTTACTTGTTATACGATGATACCTAATAAACTAATAATTAAAGTTATCAGTCAAGCATGCGCGTTTTATTACTCGAAAGAATTCTACAAGTAGGGCTATAAAACGGTTACCTGTATCATGCTGTATAGAACGAAATGGTAGAGAAACGAAAATTGTAAACGAGATAGCTGTACCTGCGTATTAAATAATTCCCATTATAACACTCACGGCGGGCGTTGGTAGCCATTCTACGGGTAGATTGGAAATAGCTTATCCACCAAACTGCACATGACCTGAATTCATACGAGTACTTCAGTTTTAAAAACCATTTTATAAATATAACGTTGTAATCTTATTTTGTTGTGTTAATATGTGGAACTCAGAAACGGCTCTAATGATTTGAATGAAATTTGTATATTATATTTGTAATTTGATAAAGTGTCTCTAAAGTTTATGATGTCTTCCTTGAAGAAACGTGGAATTTCTGTAAAAGCTAGGAGCGCCATCTAGTTTGAGGTACTTACCTAACAGAAAAGTATGCTTATTGTAGCCAGATTTAGTCTAGCGCATAGGCATAAGTCAAACCTAGTTTAACTACTTACTTGTAGCAAAACTTGAAAGTTGTTTATTTCATAAGACTACATATTCCTTTACCTTTTCATCAACTATCTATGAAACAATTTAGCCTAAATAAAGATAGACAATGCTTATTCATAATTAAAGCCTTACTGTAATTTTGTGACCAATTCTGAATTAATATTCTTTGTAATAACAATCCACTGAAAAGTTTGTTTTTCTGTTGAATTAGGAGTGTACATTTCACGAAGACTAGTTTTTCCGACTGAAATGTTTGAGAATGAAACTAATTATAATTTGTTAGAGAAGGTAAGAACTAGAAATAGGATTTTGGCAAACACATCCAAAACTTAAAAAAAATAGATGACCTGGTCGCGAACTGACACTCCCATTGAAAAGTTATGAATGGTCAGTAGTTTGAGCTTGCCAACAAAATAATTCAGTTTATAATCTTAAGAAACAGAAACGTTGAGAATTATGCTCGTTCCTACTTAAAATATTTGTGAAGGTTAGACAATAAAACTTCTATAGCGATTTAATTTATGAAAGATTTCGATGTTCCTACTTAGAATTCAAATATTTATAGTATTTTATTGTCTGTAAAATAAAAAGCCAATGGCCTTCATTCCACAAAAATGTTTGCTTAAATTATTCCATTTTCATGAAAAAAAACCAAAATAAAGACATAAACATTGCTACAATTGAACAAGGTTTTCTTTAGAAGAGTCGAACTCCCGACACCCTATAAAGTATGAGTTTCGCGAGTTTTCGGTAAACAAAGCTTTGGTAATCAAGTACAAATAAGGCGCCGACCACACCGCACGTGGTCTAGCGGTCAGAGAGTTCTTCTTTCACTGTACTGCTTTTAGTGTGTAGGATTCTAAGCTACCTATGCGATAGCTTAGAATGTACTACACACCAAAACCAGTCAGACAGCAGTTGCTGTGCACATACCTACGTAGTGTGAACGCGAAACGCAGAACGCAGACCGCCGGAGCGGTGGGTGCAGCGCGGTGTGGTCGGAGCCTAAAACATCGATCGATGTAGTCCCGTTATTTTATATTTCGCGGAACAAAGCCGAGGACACACGGTCGTCGGTCACGCACAATCGGCTCTTCCGCCCGTGTGTTACTTGCTCTGCATTCATAGCAACCGCATCCTATATTGTAATTATCTATCTATGTTTAACTATGCTGTCATCAATATTATGTTTACTGTGATGATCGATTGCTAAAACATAAATCACGATCTTCAATGATGAAGAATCAGTATTTAAAAATCGTCTTAAATATGAAATTGACGTATAACGTGGGGAAACAGCATTTAAACATATTTTCAATGTTTGGTCAATGCATACTCATAGTTATGCATTACAGTCTTTATTTATAAACTGACAGCTCAATACAGATTCAATTCAGTGAATAGCAGTTAGTGTAAGCAGTAAATTATAAACAATTGCTATAGAAATTTGAAAAATAATTATAAAGCTACTATTTCAATAATATTCAACGGACAGCTAGCAGCTGCAGTAATGAATATATCGGTGGATGTGACGTGATGTTCTATTTGAATATGTAGGTAATCACGGTGCTAATGCATTCGATGCGGATCTGTGTTGATAGAACGCAGAGATCTTTCATAATAAGCAATAAACCTAAGTAACTTGTGTTTTTTTTATTCAGTGGACGATGAAGTAAGTGATTGAGAATTTAAATCGTTCTGATGATGTATGCGTTCTTGATGTAGTGAATTACGTATGTACTGGAAGTGTTCCAAAAACTAAGATTTTCTACCCACTTAGTAGAATTCCAGTGTAGTAATTCTAATTCTGCTTGCCTCGTAATCTACGATATTTTGTTGGCATATCAAGCCCAAACCATCACGCCACCTTGCATCATTTTAATCCGAGTTTTGGGACTGACATGGAGACAAAGAGGGCTTTACTTATACTCTTTTATATTCCAAGGAAACATTAGGTATACAATCGCATGTTTGGACTATTTTTGAATACTTACATTTTTATAATTTGGTAGTTTACTTGATGTAGTATATTAAATATCTTTGTCATTCAAGTAAACTAACCAAAGACGAAACATAAATCAGGAACTTGTTTGAAAATAACAGCTAGCAACATTTAAAATTTCAATCATCTGACTGTGATAACGACCAATGCAATGCAATGCCCAAATTGCAATTAGGCTGGTAGGCCCTCAGCACGCAATAGAAAGAGAATTCATAGGTTCAAAATTAACTGACCTCATTATTTTATGTGTTAAAAGAAACAGAACGTGAGCCCGCTTACGCCAATTCCGGCTGCGTAATCATGGTTCCAAAATACCTTCAACCTGTTACAAATCAGCCTGTAAGTCACAAACTGTAGTTTAATGCAATGGAATCTGTCTAAAGCTAACCAGGAAGCATCGTTGGGCACGCGACGCGATCTAACGGAGCGTGACAGAGAAATTAACTGTTATTTATACCAACACAACGATGGCCCCGTTGAAATAACCTGTTACAACACTGACGAAAGTATTTCGGCATCGATTTCGTATAACAACCTAACCTAAGAAACTCTGTATACTGGTTATTTTCGTAGTCAATCTGATTAAATGGTGTGATTTCAATGACTGTCTATGTAAATTCGAAGTACGTTGACAGAATCAGAATTTAGTGTGCTAAGACTAATGTCTGCATTTTAGTTCAGCCAGCGTGATGAATCTTCCGGAAGTCGTTACTCATTGCAGACGGCGAAATTCACCAATTATCTTCCATTGATGATTTATTTTAAGCTGCATTGTCTATCTCTCCTTTGAATGTTAACGTCTGTGAAGATCCTATTCAACAATTATTCTCTTACTTATTATGTACATTGCGTGTTGTATTATTACTGTTATGTAGCATCATGACCAGCCATGACCGGTGGCCTTGGTCAGTGAGCGGTTCAGTCTGAAGGCTTATTTCAAAGGCTGTACTGATAGTTTCGTAACAATAAGTCTGCGAATTCTTTGTGGACGTATTTACAAATAGATTTCATGTGATATGCTATTTACATTGTTAGACTTTATTAGTCATGCAATTTGATATCATGGAAATTATATTTTTTTGATGTGTGCCATCTGTGTAATTTTTTGGGAATAATCAAGTACTTTTTCGAGATCTAATAGTGTCTTTAATACCAATATGGTAGCAATGGAGCCCACCTGCTTTTCCTGTTAACCGCCAAGGAATTTTAAGTCGTTCTACTATTTCATCATCTATTGCGAGTAAAAATCATGTTCTATCAATGCTCACTTTTTTATTTTAGTTCAAGTCGTAATAGATGGAATAAGTTGAATTGTACGATTACACGCGCTCTACTGCTTTTAATAACCACGTTTACCACAACATGAATTGTTCAGTCGATCGAATATTACATTCGTTTTTTATTTTTCATTTCTATTCCGGCATCGTATTATAAATAGGTGGCTATAAATGGAGTCGGGTATGGTGAGAGTGGGAGTGTTAGGACCAACGGCGGCCCCTGCTTGGCACCGTCTGCAGTTGACGATCGTAATTACGTAACGGTCGAGCACGCTTGCTAATGAAACCCCCTGGACTAATTCAATTTGTTGAATAAGCTACCTAAGTATATCTGTAATATGATGGACTTACACTTTGTTACGCGAGACTTACATTTCCTATGTAGTGGTAATGTCATTAAAAATAATGCGCAGAAAGCGAGGTTCTTGTATTTGTTGTTTGAATGAAAAGAGCCTTGTGCATTTAATTATGGTGAACCGCAAAAAAGTCTTGTAATAATTTAAACTTAATATTCAGAGTTAGCGGTATGCTTTACGTAATATGGTTATCCTGTTTAAAATTTGTCACCTTTACTAACCCCTTTTTCAAATTTTCAATATTATTTATGTCATAGAAATTCTTTATGTGGACATTTCAGTGTGCATTCATTGTGGTGTTATTGTTATATCTTATTATGATATGTTACCAAAAATAGCTACATAGCATCTATTTGAAAATATTGTGCATTTTCGTTATGCAACATGATAATTTACAATTACAAGCCTCGAATCAGTTACCTATTGACTTATTGTAGAAATACAAGTGATGCAACGATGTAATACTTTGCAAAAATGTATTGATTGTCAGATCGCATTACACGATCATAATATAATGACTATAAAACGGCTGCAAAGGAGAAGGATAAAATTCTATTCTGATGTACAATCGCTTATTGTGGCCAGTCTTCGCGTTGGCCTCAATGTTTACGTTCGAAACAATACAATATTTTGATACATGACTTTCAGGTTAACAATTGCTGCAGAGGCAGTAAAGGCAAATCATAATCAGATAAAATATACATTGATATGCATATTTGTATGTTATCACATGCCAGACAGAGATGAGAAAATAGAGATATTTGGCTCAATAACAAGCTACTATGCGTGCACATCATTACTGAAACAGAAAAATTCGTGATCTTACAAATGTGCACAGCCCTCACCGGGAACGAAGGGAAACGAACGAACCTAAGTTCCTTTAGTATTTACAGCTGGAGTAGCTAGTGTCTTCACATACCTACATAAAGTTACGTGAGCTATGCTAAATTAACTTCGTTTCGTTCAAACGCAGCACAGTGTTTGATATGACCCAAAAAATTTCCCTCTGCTGTTTATGGTAGTAATCGATCTAGGGATGCATTTAAAATGCAAGAGTAAAACACCGACGTGTCTAATTCAAATAACTTTTTTTATAAAAAATAATGAACTTTACGTGACCTTGTCTTAAAAAAAAAAAAAAAATTCTGAAAATGTAACTGTCCAAGATATTTATGTTAGATAAATATAGTCTAATAAAGCATCTTAGGGCGCATATTTTCCAGTTTTTATTTTTTTTAAATCGCTTCTGGATACCGAGTAATTTATTTTTTTCAGATTTTCGTTTTTATTTTTTTTCTCCCAAAAAACTCAAAAGTGTAATTTGTGACTAGCACAGAAAGATTGCTCTTAATATGGCCTATCGCTGATAAAATAACCACATTCCACTATCGAGGCCTTTAGGAGATATAAACCATTTTGTTCTAGGGTCAAGTGATACAACATAGGGTTGCCACTAAAGGTCAAACAAGTTTTTTTTGTGAGTGTTTTTTGTTTTCATACTTATGAAACTTTATTTAAGTTTTTAAACGCCATGTCGGACAACGTTGTCCGACAAACATAAATAGATAAAATTAATAATTTGTGTAATTTTGCCTTTAAATGTACATTGTTGCCCTGAATAAATTTTCAATTTCCATATACTTAACAATTATTTAACAACCATCGAATTATTAGGAAGTGACTAATTCAGCTTCCAATATTTCACCTAAACAAACCCACCACCCATCATCCCACCATCATGCAAACCCCATCATCGAAAAAAACCTAAAACAAAAGGTCTGCCGAGCATGTAATTAGATTTTATTTCTAAATGTGGTAAGTTATTGTAGTATAGAATAAAATATACTTCAAAATAAAATAAATAAATTAAGGGCAAATAAAGTGACAACCCTAACACTATTTAAAAAAAAATAATTCCTCCTAAAGGCCTCGATAGTGGAACGTGGTTATTTTATCAGCGATAGGCCTTATTAAGAGCAATCTTTCTGTGCTAGTCACAAATTACACTTTTGAGTTTTTTGGGAGAAAAAAAATAAAAACGTAAATCTGAAAAAATTAAATTACTCGGTATCCAGAAGCGATTTAAAAAAAATTAAAACTGGATAATATGCGCCCTAAGATGCTTTATTAGACTATATTTATTTAACATAAATATCTTGGACAGTTACGTTTTCAGAATTTTTTTTTTTTTTTTTACGACAAGGTCACGTAAAGTTCATTATTTTTTATAAAAAAAGTTATTTGAATTAGACACGTCGGTGTTTTACTCTTGCATTTTAAATGCATCCCTAAATCGATTACTACCATAAACAGCAGAGGGAAATTTTTTGGGTCATATCAAACACTGTGCGCAGTAGTAATGACTTCTTACTAAACTGCAATAAGTCATTGTTGCAAATTACAAAATAAATTACTCAATAGTGTTTATATACGATAACGCGTGATAATACAGGTAAAAAGCCGGCCTTATATCGTGTGTATTCTGACATTGGAATAGATAATGACAAAGAATTACTATACTACTAATATCAAATAATATATAACGTTTTATAGTTTACGAAATATATATTATAATTTTTTTACTGCCTAAAGTGGCAGACAAGCAGACGGCCCACCTGATGGTAAGTGGTTACCGCCGCTCATGGATGTTGGCAATGCTAGGGGCACACCAAGCCGCTACCTACCTCGAGAGGATAGCTCTCTTTAAACCTCGTAAGAAGGGCATGAAAGTCATCATAGTGTGTTTTCTGAAACATAACATAGGTACGTGTAGATACCATGACCAGCTTCAAACAGTAAGTAATAAGACTTCATCATTAACCCTCATAACCATAACCATAACCCTCTCAGCTCTCTAGTTAGAGGAGAGGAGAGCCGAGCCCAGCAGTGGGACTTAATGGGTTGATGATGATTAACCAAAACTGCAATGCCTTCTTTTGTACTAAATTGTTAATTGACCCAGCGGAAACCTATATATCAAACAAAATAGGAACCTTCACACTCGATCTACATAATTATATATTTAATAAAAATCAATTGAATACCTACCATATAGCTGCATTCAAGAGAAATACACAGTCTTCGTACCTGCTATTGACTATAATCGACCTTCTGTTCGAGACAGGCCATAACACATAACATGTCTAAGAAAAACGTTGTTCTAGATTTAATAACGTTTTATAGTATACTATAAAACTGGTTGATACTATTTACTATATATTTATGGAGCAGGTCAATTCCAATGTCAGACAGAATTGATTGGCAATTGTTACTAGTTTAAAAGAAAAGACAAAATAGTTAAAAATGCTTTAATACAACTTAAAGATTGTTGTCTGCCAGTATTGTTTGCAATTTTATAAACTACTGCAAATATACGACCTCATGAGGCAAAGCCAACTCAAGCCTTTATGTAGCTTCTTGGGCCAAAAAAAAACATCATTGAACCCGTTCAATCCATTATGACTTTTGCCATTCTAGAATGCAAAGCTTCTTAACTTTTTTTTTAATTTTTAAACTTTTTCTTTTTTTATAAACAATTTCTCCACAAATTATTATCAGCATATCGGCTTTGTTACGACAATGCAATTAAGATAGCAGACACACACTGCAGAGGCTGCGCACTGTTTATGTCTTTATTGTTTCTTAGTGATAACAACCTCCGAGCTGTTATCAACCAGCCTCTATAAATAATGAATGTAGAATACGTAGGTATCATGTCGATCACTATACAGAACACTGTTGTTGCAATGAATGTGATAATTGGTAAATATTTGAATGCTTATGTAAACACATTACTCTTTAATGATGAATATATTCTTGTTTTGCATCAGGCCGCATTTTTTTACGTTTTTCTACGAAAATAACAATTTAACTGTTTTTTTTTTATCTAAAGCCTTGATTTAAAAAAACCTATTTGTCTATGATCTTCGTTTTATCTTATCTAAATAACTTACAAATCAAATACTTAACGTCCAATTTAAGTCTGCCACTAATCGCCAGCTTGTCCGATTCCAAAGATAAACAACAATGTTTCAATACTTAACCGTTTACATTATCTTAGAAATCAATGAATTGTCAGATAATAGCAATTTACCTGACTCGATAAATCGAGTTGGTTGTGCAATACGCCACAATGTTGCCTGACAGCCGGGGTCAGTCCACTAAACCGGTCCGTAGCACTCCGTTCTTTACCCCTGCCGGTAAACATCGACCACTTTCACAACACAAATTACTCAAATAAGTATCGGTATGAATTACTAAGAAACAACCAAATTATCTCAAAGAATTTTGCTCGAGATAAATACTTAATTATTGTAAACATCTAAACATGCGCTTTAACATTTCACCATGTGAAATTAAATTGATTGAAAACTTATGAGCAATTTTGGAATTTATGACTCGAGTGTCTTGTTGGTTACAATTTAACGGTATTTTTTTAAGAATTTATTTTTTCTTTTTAGGGTTCCGTAGTTCTGACTAGGAACCCTTATAGTTTCGTTATGTCCGTCTGTCTGTCTGTTCGAGGTTTTGCTAAGAGACCGATAGTACTAGAAAGCTGTAATTTTGTAGGAGTGTGTATATCAATTACGTCGACAAAGTGGTAAAATAAAATTTTGGAATATATTTTTTTTAAGGTAGCTTCCATACATGTGAAGTGGGGATGAATTTTTTTTTGTCGTCTACCCCATCGTGTTGGTTATCGTTGAATAGGTCTTCTAAAATGACTTCTGGGTTACTAACATTATTTTTCGATTTAATGGTCCATTTACGAAATATTAAACTTTTAGGAGCAAATTTTTGTTCCAGTAGGGCGTCCCCCCCTCTCTAAAAGCTAAACTGCTGGCTTGAAAAATCTGAAAAATTCATGATGATAGTGCATTTCATGAACTTTAAATGAAAATTATAGTTATAAAGATAACTATTAGTTTAGCAGTAATAGTCGTTGAACTTGGGTGTTGGATAATTTTGTACCAAATACAAAATCCTTAGCATTAATCCTTTATAGTGACTAAGATAAAGTAGTTGCTTGTTTTCTTATCTATAAATACTGCGCTTCTCAACAAAAGGACATAAGCGGTGTGAAGATACGCTCTTTTGATGCGGAACCCTACATTGAGCATAGTCCGACATGCTCTTAACCGGTTTTTTTAATTCAAATTATACATATAACTTTTGTTTTTTTCTTGTGATAAATTTATTATTATTAAATTGCAAATATTGTGGTCAATCGCTGACTTAAAGCAAGCGATCAAGATCTTCTTGAATGAGGTCAGTTAGGTGCATCATTCGATTGTAGAGGGGACCTTGACGAAGTTATTTATTTATGTTTCTATTGTATTAAAATTATTCAGAATATTAAGAAAATTAACTTGAATGCACCATTGCAAATGCCAACAACTGAATTACCTATTTAAATTTCAAGTTTAAATCAGCTGCATCCGCTGAAAGGTTTTCTTTAGTTTCAATCTTATTTATAGATTTTTTTATGTAACAAAAAATAATAATAAAGTAAATGATGGTCTCTCAAGTCCATAACCTCTTTTGATGTAAAAAAGTAACTGCCAACTTGATGATGATGACAGCTGAATTTAAAAGAATTTATTTTATTTAATTGATATTTTGCTGTTTTTTAAATGGTAATAAACATACCTTCATAAAAATTATTGTGGTATTTTCTGTTGTATAAATTAGGGTAAAAAGTTTTTGGTTCAGCCGCAAAAAGTAGGTGTAACCCGTCTAGAACTAGACAGACACCTCGACACCTAATAGCTCTGGCAAGATTTTTTGCATAATTTGTTAGTTATTGTTATTTTTACTGACTGTTTCGCTTAACCTGTTATTTAAAAATAACAGGTTAGGCGAAGCCTAACTCGTTAACAAATATGTCTGTGTGACGATGTTAGCAACTTTTTACAACATTCCTTTTCTGTTCTTTTTGATTGAAACCACATTGCAAAGAAACGAAAAATCTTATTTATTTTCCAAAACAAATCTATAATATTTATGACGATGAAATATTCGTCGGGTTAGAACTATGTATTTATGTAAAATTCATGTAAAACTAGGTCAAGGGATTCACACGTATGTAGGTATGTGTTGAGGAAAACTCTAATGGCGATCGTTGATAACCTTAAACATCGTTGTGATCAAAAAGATATTATGGGGTTTATCTTAATGTCTTCTCAGTACCATAAGATGCATCGTGGATATTTAACAATACTTAAGATAAGTGATGTTATGTTATTATTTTGTTTCCCGTAGGGTGACTAAATAAGTAGTAGATTTAGCTATTTAGGTTCTGTCTTACTACGCTTGATTAAACTAAGTGGTGAACTGAAAATATGATAATAAAAGTCTACTATGGCAAAATTTTGAGAGAAACGGGAATATTTCGTCTAGTCCAAATCATTGATTCGGAGTAAGGTCTCTGAGCTCTACGAATGTATAAGACAATTTTTCTTTAACTTCATCGGGCGGGCGCGGCGTCGTGAAACTTTGTTTCAATGTCATCAATATTGTGGTTATTTATATATTTTCCGGCATTAATAGACAAAGACGACATACGAAGAAAATTGAGAAAGTGACAATTTCCATTGCTATCAGATTGAATCTGAATGCATATATGACAGTGATACTGACTTTACTTAATTACGTCGAAGAAATGTGTTCGTTATATTATTGACCTTAGATAGACATATTGAATGTGAATCTACAGTACTGCGAAAAATACTCCTTAGTAAAAAAAATACTGTATTTGTAAACTGTTTCCTTGAACACAATAGAATTTATTGTTTTACTCGGTGTTGTATTTACAAGAATCAAGCAGTACTGAGTTGTTTGTAGGTGCATCAATTGAAATCGAGCTATGCTCTCATTCCCACTGACTTAAGACGTTCTACGTTAAACCTACCTACTAAAATATTTACTAGAGCACTGGTGTGTTTCTGCTGAGTTGACTGCAGAGCTCATTCTAAGGGATTTTGACCCTTTGTTTGTACAGTTTTAAGCCGCTACTTCGTATATCCCTTTAAGCGGTAATAAATGTCAGAAATCGTCCAAAAATTGGTAGTCGATGTAGTGCAGTGCATCTATAGATAGCTTAAGTCATCATGTTTGTCGTAGGTCGTAGAACGTCCATTGTTGGACACTGGCCTATCCAAGAGATTTGCAAAAGGACCGGTTGTATGCTGCTTGCGTGCAGCACAATCCTGCGGTTCGCATATAAAGCAGTTTAATTTTTGTCGCAATTCCCAGCATGACTTCAGTTTTGAATCCTACCTATCCCCTCTCACTCCAATTAAAGATTGTAAAGATTATTTCAAAAAAATTCTAAAACATTATACGTAGGTACATCATTAGTGTAGTAATTATTACGTTTCGCTTGACACGGTCGTGAGATCAATCTTTGTTTATACGGCGCAATCAGCAACCGCGCTATTTCGGTTGACTGCATTCGCTTAGTTACGCAACCACTGGTTACCATAGTGTATACGCCGACACTTAAATAACTTCTTGGAAAAATCACTCATAAAACTTATCGGCTTTTAGTTTTCTTGTTAGTCAAACTCATCTGTTGTTACTTGTTTGATATTGGGTTCTTAAAGGTTAATTTTTCTTTAAACTATATAATTATATTATATTCTTTGCTCGTTTTGTAGATTTCGTAAGTTTGTTAAAGTTTTTCTTAGAGAAGATAACCTTTTAAACCGAACGGCATGAAACGTATTGGTCTATATCACTAATCCTAAAAAGTATTGATTCTAAAATCCATCATCGATTTTCTGTTAAGGTCGTAAAAATAATAATGATACCTATTACCGTGATTTGTAATGTGTTTTGTATACTCTGTAAGGTTTGTCACGACGACATCGGAAACGGAGATACATACAATGTACTTTATACTATTCCAAGTAACTAGTAATCTGGTTGAAATTGCCATTGCAATGAAATCCTCGTCAAAATTTATTTAAGACGCAAAAACTTGTGGTCCAAACGTCAACCTTGTGTAACTGTTGTAACATTCTTGGGCAAGTCGGTCATTTACCTGACGTATGTAAGTGGGGCTTGTTTTTCGTTGGTCACTTTCGTATGATTTGTTGTTAAACACTAAAGATAGATAAGTGTCTAAGTGACGTAAGAGAATTCCTCGCTGTTTGCCAGTCGTGTCGAGGTAAACAACGTCCCGAGTAACATGCACCCAACGAAATCCCGTTTGAGCAACACGCTATGAAATGAAATACCTATTTTCGAACTGTACCCAAATATATTTATATGTATTGATAGATTGAAGTTAGACATAGTTTTAGCGATAACTATCAGAGAAACCGGTTCGAAATTTGATTGCAATATAACTAACTGCTTTCGAATACCGGTTACAGGTAATTGTAAGAAACGTTATCCTCCAACTGTTATACGGTTAGTGTTTTGGTATTATTCCTATTGTAATATATACATATATGTCAGAAAACACAATCAGTAAAATATAAAAAAAGAATCAATTCCAAGGCTCTATATTACGAAATTATAGATTTTCTTGATTATTTTTGGTTTAATCACACTTTCATCCAAAGGATGACTGGAACAAAATGCGTTAAACGTTAATTAACACTTTGAACGCCAGAGACGTCTATACGCGTAAAATGAAAATGTGCTCACCACGCCAAAGACGGCATGGCACGTCAAAAATGTACTGTATTTTAAAAGCTTGGCGATCAAGGCACGGCGATACCGATTTGACGTGGCGGTCAAAAGGTTAAGCCTGCCTCTGCACACCAGGCAACCTTTTTGAATAGTTGCTCAAAAACGTGCTAAATGCCTTTCGATTACTATTTCGAGAATGCAAACAATCTAAACTTTTACTACTTCTGCAGCTCTTTCATCATTCGATACGAACAGCTAATCGAACAAAATCGATTGCGTGTCTTGGTAAACCCTTATCTCATACACGGCCAGTTTTTACACTCCAATTTCAGTTTCGACACAAAAACAAGAATCAATAGTTTTAATCACTTTTCTTTTATTTAGTTCACGCAAAGTTAAAGAAAAACTCTGCCTGTTGTCCTGCCTATTTGTTAAGCAGTCATATTCAGTAAACAAGAGTAGCTGAAATATCAACTTGTGTGAAAGAGACAACTCATTCGCAGCAGAGGACTGAAACCCTCCTAGTATGAGGGCAAAGAACGATTACATGCAACCCCATTTTAAACCTACGGTGGCAAATGAGCGGCTTTCAGAAGTAGGTCACTACGACGTGAAGGGACGAAATTGGGACGAACCCTAGGGGAGAGATGAGGGCTGTTAGGTACTGCTTTCGTACACCCGCTATACCAAATGTATTGACTTTAAATTCCTACTTTAATGTCGTTCGTTTTTACTTCATTTGCCTAATGTTGTATTGGGAACGTGCTTAGATTTTTAAAGAAGAATTATATTGGCGTTATACAGAAATAGTCTGATATAATTACTCAATTCAATTTGAATGTTATAAGTTTATAACTGAATCAAATTATATTAACGATGTAATAAACTATTTTATGGACATTTAGCTTGAATGGTTATGTTTTAGGGTTATGTAAAATAGAAGACTTAGTAGTTCTGCATTGGAAAAGTTGATATTGAAAATAGTTTTGGCAGGATTTATCGACATGAATGTCTAAAGTTTTTTTTTGTTTTTATATTGCTACAAAGTCCCATATCTAGATTGATACATAAAGACGGCTATCCGTTATCCACTACATAAAAAAATCCATTATGTAGTACTCCAATGGTCAATGGGTACTCCCAATTATCACAATATAGCTTTGTCCTACCAACAAAAAACGATTCAAGTGAATACCTAAGTTCAGGGAAAATGGGTCTAAAGTCATTAGCTCTAGATATCGCTTTTCCATAGCTTATGTTATACTGCTTCTTTGTTCTTGTTATGTATAATATTTACTACGATTTCATTTCATTGGTTACATTTGTGTTTATCATTGTTACGTACGAACATCGAACTTTGTACAATGAATTCGCTATGAACAATATTTGCGACTCATTATTGTTATTTGACACCAATACCAGTCACGCTGTCTGCTATGTATGTAGAATTGTAGAACTGTAGACAGACATTATTCATATGGAATGTCATGGTTTACTCACGATTTTACGCCTTCTGATTGTGAAACATAAAGCTGTAAGTGAATAATCTCTACTTATTATCTATACTAATATTATAAAGCTGTAGAGATTGTTTGGTTGTACGCTAGGATCTCAGGAACTACTGATCCGATTTGAAAAAATATTTTAGTGTTGGATAGCCCATTTATCGAGGAAGATTATTTAATAAAGGCTATATAACATCACGCTGCGGCCAATAGGAGCTGAGCAGTGGCAAAATAAAGAACGACGAAAGCGAAGCCCCATGGGACTTCTAGTATTCAATATTAATTTTATTTTGATAAGTTTATATCATGCGATGCGATGGTGGCCCCATGGATAAATGACCGGCATGCAAATCCTGCGGTCCGAGTTCAATTCCGACCGGCATTATCAATGTGAATTTCACTTTGTGGAATTAATATGTACCTACTAGTATACTAGATGGTAAGTCATCTAACGGTGAAAAAAAGAACATCCAAATACCATAGGGGCAAGCGGGCACATATCCAGACTCCGGGGTGATACTAAGAATTTCAAGACAAAAAACACAACTACTATTTATACCCGACCCGGGGATCGAACACGGGAAGTACCGCTGCGCTGATACTATAGTGTTAATAGAAGATAATAATATTTTAACATTCCTTTCTTTTTCCATAAACAAGACAGTACTTATTTCAATAAGCATTCCTAAATATTGAGAAGTAGCCCTGATCAGAAGTAGACCTAATGAGAATTAGCCCAAGTGAGAAGTAGTCCAAGGGAGAAGTAGCCCTAATCAGAAGTAGCCAAAATGAGAAGTGGCCATAATGAGAAGTAGTCCATTAGCGAGTCGGTTGCCATAATGAGAATTAGCCCTAATGCGCCTAAACCCATAATACATGCATACTGCGGTGATTGAAACTTGAATGCCATCTGGGACTAGCATTGTTTTGTTCCTTATTTATGTTTTCGTTTTAGATTTAGTCAGCTAATGATCATTGGTCAAAAGTCTGTGTCTGCTAAACAGACACAACAGACTTCATTACTCTATGTCGTAGACATTGTACAGGTGTATTCAAAAATCTTTTGTATCTATCATATATATCACTATTCATTAATTTAGTTTAATACTATAGACACCTGACTGATGCTCAAAAATACACAACAAGAACTACTTATCTAACGGGTGGCGCAAAAGTAAAGACCCTATTTGGTTCAGCTATAACATTTTTTCTAAATTAGAAAACTAGATTTAGATTTTTTTAAATGTATATTTGTGCCATTAAATTTCGTACCATTAGGATTTAAAGATGATGTCTTTTAAATGGTGACCTCCAGAGTTGATACACATTTGAGCCCTATTTATGACATTTTGCATAACTTGCCGTAACACTTCCTGCGATATGTTCGTTATTTCTTGACGAATGTTTTCTTTTAGAGCTGCGAGAGTCTGTGGCTTGTTCACATACACCCGAGATTTCAAAAAACCCCAAAGAAAAAAGTCTGGACTGGTCAGATCGGGTGATCTTGCAGGCCAAGGCAAATCGCCAAAACGAGAGATAACTCGGCCTGGAAAAGCGTCCCTCACTAAGTCCATAGTGTCGCGCGCTGTGTGTGCCGTAGCGCCGTCTTGTTGAAACCAGATGTGCTCCAGCCCCAATTCGTCCAAACTGGGTATCAAAAACTCACGTAACATGGTTCTGTAGCGTTCTCCAGTGACAGTTATCGCATTGCCTCCAGCGTCTTCGAAAAAATAGGGTCCGATCACTCTGTCAACACAGATGCCACACCATACAGTAACTTTTAGTGGGTGTGTGGCAAAGCGTCGAATTGTGCGACCAATCGGTGCCGGACGGTGGGGAAATCGTCGACGAAATTCACGTTGTGTTCTTATCACTGATATTCCACGTTCTTGGGGAGTAAAACGGTCCATGTTTATTTTCAGTGTATTTTACATTTGTTCACTACACAATTTTCAACAACAGAATGACAGAAAATGTATAATAAAAAAAAAAAAAGCATTTTCTTTAGTGCCACTACTTTTGCGCCACCCAGTATATATTAATCTTATAAAGCTGAAGAGTTTGTTTGGTTGAACTCTAGGATCTCAAGAACTTCTGGTCCGATTTGAAAAATTCTTTTAGTGTTAGATAGCCCATTTATCGAGGAAGGTTATAGGCTATATAACATCACGCTACGGCCAACAGGAGCCTAGCAGTGGTCAAATAACGAAGAAAGATGGAAGCGAAGTCCCGCGCGACTTCCATTTCATAAGAATAACAAAATTATATGTAAATCGTGATATTTCACTCTATATATTTTACTCTTATATGTTACTTTTTTATGTGTTCTAAGGAAACCCTGCACTTTATACCTAAAATACTACTTATACCTAAACTAATACCTTATAGGTACTATACAACTCAACAAATACTTGTGTGGCCTACATTATTTTTTATCTAAATCTAGAAGTTTGTTCTCGAGTTGTTTTTGTATGATTTTAAAGCCTCCCTTGAAAGTCGCCGTTCTAATACGTGGTACGTGTGTAATAAAGTCTCCATACTTATAAAACAGTCCATGAATCTTCACTTTAAAGTATGAATACAATTTTATTATTATAACATTTTTAGCGACCGTCATTCTGTATTTATTCTTTATTTTGAATAATTAGTTTTCTCAGCAGGTAATTAACGTAAGAGGAGAAACTCTACTGAATATTTATGTCCATACCTGAACCGTAGTTAACAGTCAGAGACACGCTAAGAAACGTTAGAAACGAACATGAATGAATGTCTACCTGTTTCTCGTGTCTTCTAATTAATATGGCAAGTTAGATAATAAGTACTCGATTCAATTTTGCAGCGGTATCAAAACAGCTACCAATTCATTATAAATAATCAAAGCACGTCTCAAATTTTGAGGCCAGCATTGGTGTAGCAACAAAACTGATTTCATAATAACTAATTTTATTTCTTCGAATACGTGACATGCATTTGATAGAAACATTATGGTACATTCCATTATTTGTTGGAGATAATGTACAGTCCGGTTGATGTTGGGTAAATTGAATTGCATATTTGCGATATCTTTAGTTCATGATATGGCGTAAGTTACGGAGCTAATCGTTTACTGAAATTGAAAAATACCTTCGTGGATGTCTTCGAAATAGGCGGTGTTAACTTTCACGAAAAATCCTTTCGAAGCATTATGTGTCATTAGGGTAATGTTTATCGGAGATGTGTCTGATCATAGATAGCAAAACCAGTCTATCTCATACTAGATTAAAACACTCACAACTCTAATAGAAAATGTCTATAAAATTTTCTTTTAGACGTCAAATTGAACGTAAACTTTGATACATTAGAAGTCAAAGCATTGCTTTTCTTGACTTCCTAGTGATCATAAACCTACAATGCGCAGACCATCCGTATATTTTCTTCTGATGTCTATAACTTCATGAAATTAGGCCTGTATCTGGCCAAAGGCATAGGCAGAGTTATTACTGCTATACTTTGCATATTATGTTTAGAATCGATGTATAAAACGAGCTTGTTCCTGTCACATGAAGACGATGACAATGCAATGGAATGCTATTACAATATTCATGGTAATAAAACAATACCTAATCAGTTTGTTGCACCAAGAACTTAGTAATTACTAATCATAAACATATTGACCCCGTCGACATATTGTACATTAGAGAAAGACTTACAAAATGATAGCGAATCTGATTGGAAAGCATACAGATAGAGAGACTTCACAACATCGTCATCATCCAACATTATTTTACAACTAGGTAGGTTTGTAAAACTAGCACCACGTAAACCAAGTTTAACTGTTTGAATACCTTAGCATAATATAAGCATAGTCTAACGAGTAAATAAATATAATATATCAAGTTATCATACAATTATTTTCATGAACCATTTTTTTGTCACGTATTGATGATGTTTCAAAGTTAAAAATATTTATTGTGCCAATCATTAAAACCTTGAATGACCACGATCGGTGTAATGCGTCTGATTCTTAGGGAAACATTAAAACCACGATTAATACCTATTGTGTATTGTATCAGAACCAAATAATGAAATACAATAGGTTGACGATAACTGTCTGGAAATGAGGTCTTTGCCTGAAATCGTTTTATGTTCAAAATCGTTTCAGTTATACTTTTGTCTTCATTTGTTATTTGGAAAGAATCAATACCGTCTATAGCCATATTAGTTCAAAGCTCGCAAAACACTATGAGTAATGAAATGTCATTAGACGCTTACCTTGAAATTGAGCATGGCAGTCATGCGATGCGATTCTTTGCCATGTTTTCTTACAACTTGCTTGACTTTGTTCAATTTAAAACTACCGACGTTATTAAATGTTTGCTTTTTATTATGGTAATGTTTTAAAATCTTAAAGAGTTTCCTGATTGAAAGCGCCAGCATCAGATATTCACAGCAACGGTTCTTCCATAGACATTTAAGTCTGCATTACTGGATTGGTGGTCAGCTTTATTATTTTGTCATAATAGCAAATAGATTTATCATTAAGATAGTCGAAAATACTACGAAAGTCAAATTCAAAATTCTTCTTCTCTCAGTCAATTTGTCTAGATTCAAATCACATCAAATCTTTTCGCACTTACAGTTACAACAATAACTTACACTGTATTTTTATTACCTATATTTTATTCTCTTTATCCCGAAGTTTCTCTATTGATAAGATGTTGAATATGACGTATCTGATCTTCATTGATCTACATTTTTACGCGCCTATCTGAGATGATGTCATAATTATATTATGGTATCGAATCATTTACGTTACCTATTAGGCATCTTAGTATTCCTAGCATAAACAGCAACGATAAAAACAGTTAAATAACTACATCAAGCTACATGAATTGCAAATTTGGCATCATTGTATAATAAAATAGCGGAATGCATTGTAGTTGTATTACTTCTGTATAATTTGTACATTCAAGGAAGGCTGCTGCGTATTCTAATCATTTTTCATTTCTTACCGTTCAATTGAATTATTCATTTACTTATAGTGTTTCTGAAAATAATACCTAATGAGCTAACCTGTAAGTACTATATTCGATTGCCATAGTTTTATCAGCACATTATGATGTCGAGAAATCAAAGTTTATGGTACCAATAAATCAGTTCGAACATTACTATCATTTATCTTATCTACGAACAAAAACTTCCTATTTATTATTTATACAATGATTGTCTAGTATAATATATAGTGGTGAAGTTATTTTAAAACAGACCTTTTGAAATTTACGTACGTGCAACAGATTATTATTGAACTTCTACTCGTATAACTAACAATAGGTAAGTAAAGGATGTTTAGCTAACTAAACATCATTTGAATATTCTAGATACAAGTTTAGATAAGACTTCTTTAACTAGCTATCTGAAGATAAGATTATCGAAGTCAAAATTCAAGAGTTGACCATTCCATTTAAGAGGGTTCATACAGAAATCGATGAAATCAAGAGATTTCCACGTTCGCTACAGAATATGTCTTTATATGTAGCGAAGTAATTTTTGGCATACATAGACAACAGTTTTCTTGTCTAAAAAGTGTATTAAGAAAAACAGACTATTTATTATTAGTATTTTAGTTAGAACAGTTCTTTCGCACAGCGTTTTAAGAAATTCTACGAAACAAGCCTACTTTCTGATTCGCCAGGGACTAAAGTAATTGAAATTCATAGAAAAAAAAGCTTGTGTTAAGGTCTACATATAGTCCTTTAGTTAGTGTATTGAAAAAATATTAGAAATATTCATTTTTTTATAACTAAAACTTAAAAACTAAAATTCTCAAAAACGTTGAACTTTGATCAAGTTTGATGAGAATTTTGGTACACTATATGTGTTTAAAAAGTCGTTTTTTTTACATTTAATTATTATGCAAGATGTTGTCATTCATAAATGTCCATAATATTTTCTAAATCCCTTTAGAAATATTTTAAAATGATTTTTGAAAAGAGCCTAAAAACGCCTTATATTTCGGCGCACAGGCCGTGAGAAATCAGTACCGGCTGAGGCCTTCTAGAGAGAGGACGTAACGCTTTGCTTCCCGCGCTCCCGGTCCGATGTTTACGTAATATTTGTATATTTCAAGAGAGTTCAATACCAGTTGATACTTTGTTATGGAATTTTTTTTAAATTAAATATCAAATTATTAACTTTGCTGCTTTTGGGCTGATGGGCTCGAAAATCGATATCTGATGATCCCATTAGTCACTTGGCATAGTTCTGAAGTCAACATTGTAAAAATGCCCGCCATTTTGAACTTTGTTGTTTTTGGGCTAAGTGATACCAAAATCGATATCTGACTATCCCATTGCCCATTGGGCATAGTTCTGAAGTCAAAATTGTAAAAATGCCCGCCATCTTGAACTTTGTTGTTTTTGGGCTGAGTGATACCAAAATCGATATTTGACGATCCCATTCGTCACTGGGCATAGTTCTGAAGTCAAAATAGTAAAAACGCCCACCATCTTGAACTTTGTTTTTGGGCTGAGTGATATCGAAATCGATATCTGACTATCCCATTGCTCATTGGGCATAGTTCTGAAGTCAAAATTGTAAAAATGCCCGCCATCTTGAACTTTGTTGTTTTTGGGCTAAGTGATACCAAAATCGATATTTGACTATCCCATTACTCATTGGGCATAGTTCTGAAGTCAAAATTGTAAAAATGCCCGCCATCTTGAACTTTGTTGTTTTTGGGCTGAGTGATACCAAAATCGATATTTGACGATCCCATTGGTCACTGGGCATAGTTCTGAAGTCAAAATAGTAAAAACGCCCACCATCTTGAACTTCGTTTTTGGGCTGAGTGATACCGAAATCGATATCTGACTATCCCATTACTCATTGGGCATAGTTCTGAAGTCAAAATTGTAAAAATGCCCGCCATCTTGAACTTTGTTGTTTTTGGGCTGAGTGATACCGAAATCGATATCTGACTATCCCATTACTCATTGGGCATAGTTCTAAAGTCAAAATTGTAAAAATGCCCGCCATCTTGAACTTTGTTGTTTTTAGGCTGAGTGATACCAAAATCGATATTTGACGATCCCATTGATCACTGGTCATAGTTCTGAAGTCAAAATTGTTATCACAAAATTTTGGAATCACTCAGCCCAAAAACAACAAAGTTGAAGATGGCGGGCATTTTTACAATTTTACTTCAGAACTATGCCCAGTGACCAATGGGATCGTCAAATATCGATTTTGGTATCACTCAGCCCAAAAACAACAAAGTTCAAGATGGCGGGCATTTTTACAATTTTGACTTCAGAACTATGCCCAATGAGTAATGGGATAGTCAGATATCGATTTCGGTATCACTCAGCCCAAAAACAACAAAGTTCAAGATGGTGGGCGTTTTTACTATTTTGACTTCAGAACTATGCCTAGTGACCAATGGGATCGTCAAATATCGATTTTGGTATCACTCAGCCCAAAAACAACAAAGTTCAAGATGGCGGGCATTTTTACAATTTTGATTTCAGAACTATGCCCAATGAGCAATGGGATAGTCAGATATCGATTTCGGTATCACTCCGCTCAAAAACAACAAAGTTAAATATGGCGGGCATTTTTACAATTTTGACATCAGAACTATGCCCAGTGACCAATGGGATCGTCAAATATCGATTTTGGTATCATTCAGCCCAAAAACAACAAAGTTCAAGATGGCGGGCATTTTTACAATTTTGACTTCAGAACTATGCCCAATGAGCAATGGGATAGTCAGATATCGATTTCGGTATCACTCAGCCCAAAAACAACAAAGTTGAAGATGGCGGGCATTTTTATAATTTTGATTTCAGAACTATGCCCAGTGACCAATGGGATCGTCAAATATCGATTTTGGTATCACTCAGCCCAAAAACAACAAGGTTCAAGATGGCGGGCATTTTTACAATTTTGACTTCAGAACTATGCCCAGTGATCAGTGGGATTGTCAGATATCGATTTTGGAGTCGATCAGCCCAAAAACAACAAAGTTCAAGGTGGCGGACATATTCATCACTTTGACCTCAAATAGTCATATTCATCATCATCATCATTATATCAGCCGCAGTTATTATTGAGAAATTAATTGTTAGTCTAATATAAAATTAATTGTATTTTTCTTTATTTCTAATAAAATTGTATTTTAATTGTTTATAGAATACAATACGATTAATTACAATTAATTATTGATTAATTTAATTCGAAATTTTATCCTATCCAACTTTAACAAAATACGAGGTTTAAAAATACCAAACTCACTAGTACGCGCTATATTGTTGTACCACACAGCATTAGAGAAGTGTGCATGTTTCGGCTCTGTGTGCGTGATTTAAAAACCTATTTGCGAGCAACTCGAAAATGTATGAACCCTCTTAAAGCAAAGGTTAGTGTGATAGGACATTCGGACATTTAAAATGCCTTCATTTTCACACAAAGATCACACAGAAAAGAAAATGCACCAATATACTTACTATGAAATATCTAAAATTTCTACACAAATTTCAATTTCATTATAGCTATTCATATCCTCGTTTAAAAGCCTAAATTACGCTGCAGTGAGTAAGACCTTCTTAATTACGGAATATTCTGGATAAAATACACGAACAACCTTAACGGGACCATGTACACAGAGTCCCATAACCCTGTATCGATCGCCGTCCGCCAGCAGCCGACACTTCAACCCGTTCCACCTCTAATTCACCGCGAATGAAAAATTAACGCCTTTTTCAAAGAAACGGGACTTTTTGTGTCTCAATCTTTCTAATTGCTATGCGGGTACCGTCTCGCAAATCTTCAAATGTTTGTTTTTTAGTCGTTATACCGCATCATTTGCCGAGAAATAACTCTGTTTTACTGAATCGGTGTCTGGACAAATAATACGCCTGAAGCGTGCTTAAATTCAATGTTTCTCGGACGAACATATTTCAAAGTGTCTATCGAGTTTCATACAGAGTTGTTTTAAGCTTTGTTGAGCAAATTTTCTTGGTATTTTATTTTGACATTCCTGTTCGATCAATATGTTTCGCCACAACATTATTTTTTCTATTGTAGGTATGTAGTTAATATCCTATACCATGTTCAAATTGATAATCTTTACAAACTAAGATAACTATTAGGTATTTGATAGTTGTTTAAATGTAACTTTGACTTTGTTACTTTTGTTTTTAGATTAGAGTTTTGACTGGAGATGGAGATAACATTTGTATGTAGAACATTGGTATCGTAAGAACTTCGTGATAGAAACTATGCAGATTGTACTCAAATTCAAAAGCAAACTTCTCCAAAGTTCTACTCTGAATTTGAAATTCACTTACTACTGAATTTATAAGAAGAAGAGCTTATGAAACTTACATATTAAGGTGGATGTACCGACCGACACGCCTCCTTCATACATTTTACTGGCACTATTGTCTCTGGACTTAGAAACTTTTGTACATAGAACAATTCATTTTATCACTAAATTTTACAATAAATAGATAAGTAGGTACATGAATGAACAGACTCAAATTTTTCTTGTTTTTTTTTTTTATTAAATTAGGCTAAATATGACCAAAAAGTCAAAACGCGGGATTAATGAATGTAGAATAGTGATAAATTGAATTTATATATAATAATAATATTTATTTATTCAATAATGTAGTTTCACAATTTCTCTTAATTAAACGACTTCATTTATATAGTAGTATCAAATTAAGACGTCTAAAAAGTGGTATAAAAAGTGTATGTTCAAAATGTATGAAGAGCGGGTAAGTATCGGAACATTCACCTTATAGTGAAATCGTGTAATCTCCAGATGATGGTAGTTGGTACCTACTTATTACCGTAGATACATGCAAAGTCTTTTTGTAATGATTGAAAGGAATTATAAATATATCAAGAATAATATGTTTCAAATTAGCGTTTGATTGTATCATCTGTGAATTAATTATCTCTGCGGTACAGGAATTCTTTCCTATTGCGAATGATTTTTTTTGAATATAAATTAATCTTGACCGACTCCCATTCTGTATTCGCAAATAGGTGTTATAATTTACTACACGTACTCCATAATCGCAGCTAAAGAAACTATAAAGTTTGTTCACTCGTTTGTAACAATATGCTTCATAATAAATGTATAGTCATACAATAAATGTCTGATAAATACGTTACACATGTGATCGTGCGCTGTCAGCCGAGCGTTGACCGCTAGGAATGCATCGCACGCGCTCAGCTGTTCAGTGTTCCCTGTTCCGCTGTCGTTTACTCAAACATGGCGGCCGGTGTTATTCTAAACAAAAAAGAAACTTTCACGTACGCACAGGTGATGGAATGAACTCCCTGCTCGTATAGATCAGGGGTGGACAACCTTTTAAAGACAATTTTAAATACAGCCTCGGTGGCGCAGCGCAGTGATAGTGTATTACGCAAGAAGAGTGTTTTAAAAAGATTTTAGTCTGTCTGCAAAATTTATCGTAATTATTAGCTTTTGAAGTTTTTAGTCCAAAGATAACTGTGAGGTAGCTATCTAACTTATTTCTTACTGTTAACTACTAACTTCTTTGTCTTCAGCAACCTGTTTGAAAAGATACAAAGAAAGTGTGTTGTGAAAAACTATTCATTGCAGCTGTCAATAAAGTTTATTTTCATATGGCTAATCTTTGTGATTTATTATGTTATGTTTTAATTACTTTTTGTGAGTGAGACAACTGAATAGCTGAAGTAATAGGTTATTGTAGAACTCAGTGAACTATGCTGTCTTTGCTAACTCACCTTCTTCAAAATTTTGTATAACCATGATGAAGCAAAAATTGTAAAACATCGTTTTTGGTAGGTAGCATTGTATCAGCATCACACTAAAAGTTTTCGTTAACATAAAAACGAATCATCAGGGTCTCCTCTCCTCTATCTAGAGAGCTGAGAGGGTTTAGGCCATAATCCACACACGCTGGCCTAATGCGGGTTGGTGGATCAGACCATACACTTAGAATATCTTCTAGTGTAGGTATGTGGGTTTCCTCGCGATGTTTTTCTTCACCGTTAGCAGATGGTAAGTCACATGACTAGTACATACAAATTTCAGAAAGTGAAATCCACATTAGTACTGCTGGTCGGAAACGAACTCGGACCGCGTGTTTAGCATGCCGGTCTCTTAACCATTCAGCCACCATCGCTTTAAAAGAAAAACTAATCAAATACTAATCATAATCAAGTTTTTCAAAAATGTTTTCTCTTAGACATATTGCCTCTGCACGAAAGAGACAGAGCTTTGCACCAAACTCAACACAAACTTTATGTTTGTTGCGTGAACTTACATGTATGTAGGTATGTATATTAATCAAGACAACTTAAAATGCATAACCATGGTGAAAGTAGACATCTCCCAGTTGTGTAACAGCGGTACCTACCGAGCCCTCGCTATTTTCTAGTCATTTCCATGCACATTCGAATAAACTCATGTGATATTTCCATATAGGTAGGTACTTACATCATGTTTGGTGGAAAGTTATTAACTTTTAGACGCTTCTATCGCATGCACGTGACAAGTAAAGCATTGCTGTAATCCATCGTCTAACTACGTTGCAAATATCTTCCACGGACACTCGAAATAAGTGTATGAAAATAAAATGAGGATTAGTATTTCAAATAATCCCATCACTATTTTTTGTTGAGACACAATATAACAACATTAAAGAAAAGTTTGTAGGCACAAAATAACTTTTCTTTAATGAAAATAGTGATGGGATTATTTGAAATACTAATCTTCATTTTATTTTAATACATTTAGGTATTTCGAGTTTCCGTGGACAATATTTGCAACGTTAAATTACAGATTTTAAATGTGATTGAAAAATAAAGTAATTAATATAAAATCTTAATTGTCTTGTATGACGATAGTAATCATTTAAAGGTACCATCTCAAATTTAACACAGCATATAGAAAGTAAATATACAATTAGGTATATATAGGTAGTTTAGTTTCAGCGGGAATATGGTAGGCAGTAAGGAAGTTCCCTCGGAAGAGCTAACGGACGGCCTCGAACAGGATGCTCGCAAGGGAACCAACAATATACCATAGTAGATAGTAATTAGTACCTAACGTGACGTATAACGGAACACCACGAAATTAATGGCTTACATTACTCGAGTACTTGCAGTGGCTTCACAGAATTAGTGGAATAATAAACAGATAAGCATTTAGCAACTTATTATGTTACTATAATTCAGATTTATTTTTTAAACTAGCTTCCGCCAGTTTCGACCGTATGTAAAAAGTACCCTATGTCCTTATGCAAGTCTTAGATTATCTCTATGTGCAATTCCATGAATATGGGATGAGTAGTTTTGAAGATTAGACCCCACATCCAAAATCACAAACATTACTTACTTAGGTACTTCTTTATAATATTGTATAGATATGTAGGTATAATGCTAAGTATAAATGCTTTAAGAGATGTCACAAATTGTCATCAGACCTTAAATACAACAGTTCTCAATCCTATCCAAGTATCAAAACGTCTTTACAGCATAGATATTTCGAAACTTCACACAGTACGTGTAGTAAAGCAAAATCTCCCCCTTCCCTTCACCTCCTACGTCTGCCCCCTTATCCCACAGGACCGGAGGCTTTATCAGGGACGCTTTATGAGCAACATCAGAAGCTGGCGCACTTATAAATGGAATCTGGCTTTACTGCCGATGCCCCTACTCCCTAGAAGGAAAAATCGCTGGGAAATACTCGTAAATATTTCATGATACTGTTACAGCGTGCGTCTCATCTCAGTTTCGGATAAAATTACCGACAAAAGAACGTATGTTCTAGATATTAAGACATATTTTGTATCAAAAATATTCGAAGTAAAGCGTAAAGCAAATTTAAATCCTAATTAAATTAAAAATCTTAATAACATTATTTACATTTCAATTAATTCAGTTTTGTTTTTAAATTAAATAAAATTATGTATTAGAATTAATTGATTAGAATTAGATTAAAAATTTCCCAGTGCCATTTTTCACCTTGCAACTCTTTACCACAGTTAGTGCTATATGTCCTGAACTTGTATTTAATATTCAATGCACGGCTTTGACTGACAAAATTAAATAACCGAAACTAAACAGACCCGTGGTCGTGTTGACATTGTCATTTTGCTGACTTTACTAAAAAGTTATAAAGTTAGCAAAGAGAGCTAACTTATAAAGATAGGCTAGATTTACCTTCATTTATATTATTTTATTCACTAATATTATTTATAAGGAAAATATATTAAATAATAATAAATATTTGGGGTTTATATTTTTGTATTTAATTAATAAACCCAATTAGTCGTGGGCAGATTAAAAAATTGAGTAACATAGCCTAAATAGAATCGAATTTAACGCGGCTGGCTGGAGCCGCGCCGCGTGCAACAGCTAATAAAACATTATTATATTATTATAGTTATAGTAGTCATTCAATAGGTATATTCAAACTAGTAGGTTTATTCTAAAAAGTTAGTGATGATTTTGATATAGTTAACTTTAATTATCTAGAAATGGTTACGAAACGACAGCAGATGTTACATGGACGAAGAATAAGTTCTTTCTTTAGAGACTGAGTAACCTAATTACGATTATATTCAAATACGGAACTGAACACATAATTAAACAATATACTGCTTGTTTATTTTTATGTTTATCTAACTTACGCACAGAAGTTAGCTGTGGAATGGTTTTGTTGAATATGGATCGACATGAGGTCGGTCAGTGCCTGCAAGGTCACTTGAATCCACGATATTATTTGTATACATGTAAGCAAACTAAAACATCTAGGTTCATTGAAAAATCAACATAATATAATCTCTTTTTCTTCAATAGTCAGCTTAAAAGCATTGTTGGTAATTGAGATCAACGATTATTCTACTACGACAAAGAAAAAATCTAAATTTGCATATCCTCACGAACTCAATACAACCACAAAATTTTGAATTGCATGAATAGGCTGCCTTTGTGTTTGTTACGGTTTGATGATTAAAAGCAACTTTAATAAGGATGCTATACATAATATTTACGAATCAAAACCGGTTACTCAGTATGCTGTCGACTCCAAAGTTCAAACGGCTAGCAGTATATTCAACGATTCAACACCAGCAGTAACACAAATCGCTTGGGACTAAAAATACAACTTGGCAGCTTATATTATAGAAAACCAGTGACCCTACCAAGAGTTCGTGTGTGTGGACACATCTATGGCAATTTGTTATGATTATAAAGACAGTATGTTAAAATAAACTCGTATTATTTAGAGAAGAAGAATATTTACAATGTATTTTATTTCGAGAGACGTCCTACCGTTGCTAGTTCAAAATAGATTTAGTACTCAGAAAGTAAATATCTTCCAGAAATGTGTTACATAAGATTATTGGGTGCTGGTGTTTAGTACTCCCTAGAACACTTAAATAGGTCTTCTTTTTCTGTTGGCCCTACGGGAATCTTTGTCCCATAAGCTATCATCAGCATTTACACATCAATTTCATTTTATTAAAAGTGCAACTCTTCGAGCCAATTTAATTAACCGTTTTGTGCTTCTAGAAATTTTTTTCAACTAAATTCTGTAAAGGACCTATGAATTTCACTTCGATTAAATTATTTTCAACTTTAATTTTCATATAGTTCTAATTAATTGTTCTCTCGTGTAGTTGATTGATTTTTCTGAAAGACTTGACCTAGCCTTTGATGCAGATCAATGAACATCTGAAATTAAACTTCGAACTCATTTTAGATTGAAAATTTTAGATGATCAAGACGGGCGCTAAAAGCAATGGACACTACAAAAGCCCTTGTTTTAACAGACTCTTCATTCTGTACAATTGATTACTTTAAAATCTGCACACTTCTGACAGATTTCATTATTTCCTTCGTGGGTGTTTCTGGATCTTGGTTTTGAGCGTAATTGCAACTCAGAAATATATCTCATACTCATTTATTAGCAATAAAATTCCACTCTGGAAATCAAGCAGCTTTAACGGAATTTATTAGTTAATTTAGTTCGAGCAGATTGTTCATCGTTTTCGTGGTATAATAATACTTATCCTGACGCAGTGTGCCATTTTGGTAAATTTATATATATAATTCATGGTTGCAAACAGACTGCAATTTTGAAGGTCTTGGTGACATAAAAGTAAAATGAAATCCTTATCTTGTTTATTTGTATTGTATCTTGTAGATTAGTTCTTTGAGCTCCTGTCATTACTAACGTGGTCTTATTTTGAACAGACGTAATCTAAGGAAAAGGTTTTTATAAATATCTCTATATTAGTCTCTAAGGTCTCAAATTGTTTGAAAAGTTTCGTGCCATAAGCCATGTCCCACCGAAGCAGCGATTTATCCACCGGCTGCAAAACCTGTATCGCATTTGCACGTATTGGTTAAACATATCGAGCCTATTTGAAAAGTTTATGTGCGTAATAATTAAATAATACTTCACGGTATTGTGTAACCGAGCGTGTTAGATTTCAAGGTCAGTGTTATCAAGCACGGTGATGTACTCACGATTCTTTATCTGATATTCTCACGCTATGTTAGTTTTAAGATACGCATTGGAACCACAAACTCGTGTATTTTTTACTGTTATGGTTAGTTTAAAAATGAAATGTTTTCTTTTATGCCGTCGCTGCGTGGTACCTGATTAAATACGTTTTATATGAAAATTTTAATGATATATTTCTCGAACCTAAAAGGAGAGTTTTTATTAGTGTTGAATTATTGAAAATGATGAATTTTTTTATTAGCATTATCACAACAACATGCATAACGGAGGACCAGCCTTTATAATAATTATCTAGGTAATTGCTATGATTGTTATTTGAAACTGTTCGGCTGTTTTTTTGTTTTTCTCTGTGAATATGTTGTCATAAATCGGCTACGTTAAACACCAAATGTTCTCCTCTCACTAACTAAAAATTTATCAATATAGGTGATAATATCAGACGGCCCTTGGGATTAGATTTATGAGTTATCATAGCTCTAGGCAAAATTTTTCCGATGAAATAATAAGGTGTACTTTTTGTACAAATATTATTTAAGAAATTTTGCTTGCGGTGACTTTTGTTTTATGATATGTTTAGTTCCCTTACCTCATGGCACAAACTTCTATATTGTCATATTTTATAAAATTCATGAGGTAATGGTAGAACTTAACTTATATTTAATTATTATGCTGCAAACGTTGAGTTCATTTGATTGGCACTTGGTACACATCACATAGAGTGATGCCGCGGCCGCAAACTAGAATAGACAATTTTCAGACCTTGTTGATTTTTTTTACCTACATCAATAAAATATGATTCGTTGAAGTTTTGACTGTTTGTCAAACAGTATAAAATAAAAAATTGATATCAATTATTAACCTTGGTGGTTACATCTAATGATCTACAAAATATGTACAAATTCAATGAGTTATATTTCTTCAAAGATATCATTTTTATTTGTTAACATTTTAATTACATACCTAATTGTGTGTAAGTATATTAGTGTAACGTGTGTAAATACATATTTATTTACATTTCTATTGCATCGAGGTTTAGCTAGATGAAGAAATATTAACACCCAAGGATAGGGGAGAGTGTAATTTATTAGTCTCTGAAAGGATCCCGAGGGTGACGCCGTATCTACCTATATATGCGAACTAATTGAAACAGTATTATGTGTCTTAACTACCTGCCTAGTATAATTTCATTCTCAAGAAAATTAATAAAACTAGATACTTGATCATGATGGCTGCAAATTTAGTCCTAGAAATGCCCAAAAGTAATAAATTACCGAAGAGTAAACCACCAAATTCTGGGCTATTTCAAGGGTATCTACAAACAAGGGTACAAGGGTCGTGCGGTATGTAATTCGTCAATGATTAATACTAACAAGTTTTCACACTATGCACTACTTTTGAGCTATCAACAGACTACATAGCTATTATTTACGACCGGTCTTGGATATACATTAATATCAAGCTACACGCTACCATACTATGTAAGGTAATTATAGTGGTGCGAAGGTTTCACATCACTAAAATATGTTGCCTAGTGAACAACACTTATGCGTAACGAGCAACAACTTTCATATAAATACTAAATTACAGAGTAATCTAGTCCTGCCGTTTAATCATACAGGTGGCATTTTTATAGAATGCTGTGTAGTATAATTGGGTTTTTGTTTGAATAAATAATAGGGCAAGTGCGAAGTTAATGTGAGTTTAGCATCGGAAAAGCATTTGTCTTTGTGTCGCAACTTTTTATTTTCATATTTATAACACCACTAGCTTCTGGCCGCGGTTTCGCCGGAGTGGTACCTACGTAGATAATAAAATTATATACCTAAACCTTCCTCATGAATTTATCTATTGGTGAAAATGTATGAAAATTCATTGCGTATAATTTAGAAGATTGAAGCCATGAATAAACAGCGATAGTACAACAGTGACCGTTGCGTTTTTGTTTTTGGTGAAATACCACATAGGACAATATGACGTATTACAGGTTAATACTATTACGTCTAATAAGGTGGTATTACTGCAGGCACGAAATAAATAATAGTACTACTTACGTACAGAAATTGCAGTCCTTCGATCTTCAGGAAAGCCGCAGTTTTACAAAATATTTGACACCACTAATCTTTTGACATATTCTTGTGTCAAAACGCGATTACTTAACTCCATTTTCGTAGTGCATAATGGGTTTACCAAAATTTTGCTGTGCCTAACTTTGTCGACCAACACAAATGGTAAATCATCCATCATATCAGCCCAACGACGTCCACTGCTGAACATTGGCCTCACCTAATTTACGCTACTGCGAACGGTCATGTGCCGCCTGCAAAGGGTATATAGGTATATACTTACTTATTTTTCCAAAGATAGTATAAGATAAAGTTTAAGTGGTGTTTATACCTCGAATCGAATAAAACGATATAAACTATGTTTAGAAAAATAAATGTTTAATAAACGAACAATAGAATCTAAATATTTACAGTACATCTGCAATACGTGATGGTTTAATTTTTTCTTGACATCTTGTGTCCTCTTTGGTGTAATTAAAACTTTAAAAAACTATTAAACGCATGCCACACGGTTATAAACTTGCCTTCCAACAGAGGTGACCTCTGTTGGAAAGCAAGTTTACAACCGTGTGGCCGTGTGGCACGGCTATTATGTAGTGAGAACAAACTGGCAGAACCGCAGAAATATAGTTATTCTACTTAGGTAGGTACTAGTACCAAAGCGGTTTCTTACACAATCGTTCTCGAACGCGTGGGAAGATCTGTGAATGAGTAAATGAATGAGCAGACACTAGTTACTACGATTTCTTAGAAACCCACCCAAATATGATAGTATACAATATTGATTTGTGATTAGGTGATAATGTTTTGTATCAGTATTGTAGATTTTTGATGGAAAGAACAATTTAATTTTGTTTGGTTATTTACTTCAAGTTCGATTATGCGTGTACCTACCTGCTTGTGATATCAGTCCTTTTTACCCGGCTGCTAGGTCGGGTATTGTTTTTCGTGCGTATCTTGTATGTTTGTAAATTTCTTTATTCCCACGTTTCTTCCAAACGGCTGGATGGATTTCGACAATTAAGGTATCGTTCTAGATTTTATCATAAACCCAAGTGTCCTTAGATAGGTATTAATAAAAAAAACAAAACCGAGGACTTTTGGCGCCAAATTGTAAGTAGTTAATTTTTTTTTTAACCAAACGTATCGAGTAGGGTATCAAAAAAATCGAAACACCTTCCTCTCCATGACTTCTATGCTTTTCTGATTTCTCCAATTTTTATCGAAAACAATTTTTAATTTTGATTGCTTTTGAGTCATAACAACAAAATCGGCTATTTTTGTGCTTCATTGCAAAGTATACACGTAGTACAACAGCTGTAGTCGGTGACCCTGATGTTGTGTCAAGACCTCAGAAATTTTCAGTTTTCTATCCTGTAATAAACGTTCCTGTAATAAAGATGTGATACACTGTTAGATACTAGAATATTTCTAACCACTGTTTTTTGGGTACTTTGCCGTTTGACACCACGAGTTATTGGCACCACGGTGTCTATCGCACAAGGACGTTTTTTGAATTGGCAATTTTAATTGAAGGTTTCTTGAACATAATATTATAATTTCACTCAAGTCCGTAACAAACAACTCAAGTCTTGTAATATTACATCTCTTTATATTTACACAGTACTAAAATAAACTTCCTTCGATCTCAAGGGAGTATCAGTTTGTTAACATTAATTAGGTACTCCTAGTCTGGGCTTCGGTGTATTTACATGGGTTCGCTATTCCAGATGAATAGAGTAGGCGAAAATAGATTTGGTATTTTTGAATTCCAGGCATATGTTTACCTCCTGCATTCTATAGGTTACTCGTGCTTCTACAAATGTTTATACCTATGTATTTTAAAAGTTGTCCGCCATAGGGATTTCAATACGAACAAAGGTGTGAAAGGAACGGGCTTCTCTACTTTTTCTATCTTTGTTTATTCCCCGATAAATTGGCTATCCAACGCTAAAAATTTGTTTCAATTCGGACTAGTAATTTCTGAGATTAGCGCGTTCAACTAAACAAACAAACTCCTCTGCCCCTAGACATGTAGTAATCGCTTCGATCTGTCTATTCTAAACGACATCTCACTTCTATACTTTTGAACACATCTCTGACATAAACAATCGATAAATCACGTGATCAATGTACTAATTTGACATGTCGATAATCTTTTGACATTGCGATAACTAGGTTTTTCTATGAACCGTAGTCGTCTGATAGGAGAGTGCGAGGCGACAATAATCATAGTCGCAGTGACTAAAAGCTGTGCTAAAAGGTATTAGTTTTATTTGTCCTAGACGATGTTTAGAAACCTGTAATAGCTGGAATAAGCCTTATCCACAAGTCTGGCGCAACGAAATCGATAAAAACAGTCACCGCCAAAGTTATGCGAAAAAAACGACATTGATATTATTGTTTGGTTTTTTTGTGTCTGGTCTTGGATTTTATATTGAATGTGGTCTTAATAATATCGTATCTCCTTGTATTTGTTTTACGTATAAACAATTAGGTAAATATAAAAGCTAAAACAAATCAAACGAAGAGTGTTAAGGGAAACGTTGGAAGGAAATAATAATCGGGGAATAAACACCAAATAGAGGACATTCTAAAGAAAGGATAGATCACAAGTACCCTCAATCGGCTAGAATATATAAAAAGATTGATCAATGTTGAAGCGAAAGATGTATGTCAGAACCGTAGCAGGTGGAAAGGAAATAGTCTCTGCCTACCCCTCTGTTGGAAAAAGACGTGATCTATATGTACGTATGTATACATAAGCTAAGTTTATGGTTGCATCACTATTACAGAGAAAAGCTTATTACTGCTTGGTATAAAGTGTCACAATTCCGATTATCCACCAGGCATATCGATTTCAATGCCAATTTTTTATTCAAATTCTCAGTGTATTGTGGGAATAAATGACATATTGTGTGTTTGTAGATGGAATGGTGTCACTTTTCCTTCTACAGACACAAAAGAGCATCCAATGGGCATTCATGTCCCAAATCACAGCTGATATAGACTGTCGATATTTAAGACTGAAATCGTCATACTAATCCAGCGATCTATTAATAAACTTTACCATTTATAAAATTTAATAAGTTTTCTGATATAATTATTCAGAACATTAATTATGTCCAAAGTTATCTATCGAGTATCGGTACGGTCGGTTGCCAGTCGGGAATGTCGAATGAACTTAAGTGTCATTACTGTCATTAGGTACAAGCGTGGAGTCGAAGACCTCTGATAAATAGGTACTAGACTTTAGACCGATATACTTCGCTAAAAACATATATATTTTTACACTTAACTAACTTTGCAAACAGCGATTTACTAAAAGTCGTAAACAATGTCAAACATACGGAAAAGCATAGTCAACCAGTATATTCAGATAATGTTCAATTTATTCAAGAATGTCGCTAATTATGTAAATTACTAAAACATAATGAACTTAATTAACACATCAATAATAATTAATGAAAAGCACCGTTGAATAGAAAACATTGTGCATACTAAGTGACGTTTTATCATTTATGACTGGCCACTTAAATACTTTTCTTTATGTATTTAAGGATAGCAACACATCTTGCAACACTTACCTATGGAGCGAAGGGCTGAGTCCAGCAGCTAAGACAGGTATATAGTATATAGCTAAGATAGGTTGCTAATGAATTAATTTATAGTAGGACAGAATTGATTCTAGATTCTGGATTAGCCTCTGAATATTATAGTCTCAATATCAGTAAGCTTAATACCTACCTACCTTTATAAATTACAAATATAATTGAAACGAAATTACCATTCTCACAGTATAAATATTCTGTGAAATTACCTGAGTAAAATAGAAGTTAACGATAGGTAAGTAATTATGTAATTATAGGTCCCTGAACCTATTTAATTTAAATTATAATGAAGAAGTCGTAAATAAACTATCTTATTTTTTTTATAGGTTAATATACTTACAGCACAGAATAGGTATGTTTGCTATTATTGTACAAATCATATTAAGATCAAATCGAGATGAGGAAAATCAAAATATATTTATGAATGATGATATAAGGTACAATAAAATTGACAATTCAGTAGAAAAGAGTTTTGATAAAAATAGCTAAACAATTTTCAACCTAGGTAGGTATGTCAATGCGATAATTATTTATAAGCAATAATAGTATTTTGTTTGACTGAGACGCGGTGGCTCACAGGCTGAGCTCACAAGGTCGGGGCGGTGACAATGTTTTGCAACTGGTCGCACGACAGGTCCGCGCGCTCGCGTCTGTCAGCGTTCATTGACCCACTGAACCCGGGCGAGGGACGAGGAGCGCATCGCCGAGCCCAGTCAGCCCTCCCAAACGTATGATTGATTCTTTTGGCGGGAAACGGTTTTTTATCTATATTAACGGCAAATCGAAACATCTGGTGTCGTCCAGTGATAAAAAGAGTGTTTTATCTTTGTTACTATGTTGTATGACAAACTGAACACAGATAAGCGTACCTAAGACAATAGTAAAGTATCGGAATAGCTAATCTGTTTTGTGTAGGTAGGTATTGTTTTATTACGGATAAACCTCTTGCTTCGAATACTAACGCTCTTTTCTCGAAAGGAAAGGTGGTGTACAGAGCGATTCTCGAAAGAAAAATTCAATACTCAACCGGGGCACTGAACTCGAGAATCCAACAGACTTGCATTTAATTTCTGCACCATTGAATTGAGGCAGCAGGTGAATCGAAACCACATAAATTTAAAATCGTGCACAGATATGTATCTAGTTCTAAAATAATGTAAAAATTATTCATGTATGCACATACGAAATGTATGTCGTAAATATTTTTTGGAATATTTTATTTACCTGCCTCGTATCTGTCAATTCTTATTTCCTTGTTATAAGTGCCATTCTCTTACGTTTGCAAGGCCTATTTATGCTGTCCTATATTTTATACTGAAGTGAATCATGGTGTTATACAGCTTCAATGCAGCATTCACAAGATAGATAGACATAGCAATGTTATAATCTCGCGTTTGCCCTAGTTTCGCAACCTTGACGTAGGTACTTGCTGTTTCTAATAATAATGACTGACTCGATTTCTATTGGTTCTAAGAGTGCCGATAGAAAACAAGCTATCAATTTATGATGAAAAACAATTCAATATCCAAAAACTAATTGAATGAAGTGTGGTTTGATCAAAGAAGTATTACAATTAGGTGCAAATAAAATGGTTTTGTCAAAAGGCTGACTGACTGGCTGCCGTCGGGATATCTGACTAAACAGGTCTCAGGTTTTCTGTAAGGATTCTTGGGTTGGGTCAAGTGGACTATCGGGTTTTTTGACATGAATTCTTAATAGCAGCTCTAAGTTTGGAAGTTTTTTTGTTAAACATCCACGTGTCACACACTGGACAAAAAAGCAACAAAGTCATATAAGTAACATGAAAGTGTAAATGATTCTGGAAATTTTGCCACTAGGTATAATACTGGCAGAATTGCCAGAAGGTTCATCTTCAATCACATTACCAGCAAAAAGGTCGCGCGCGATGCGTCAATTATTACTACGCCCTACAGCCTTCAATATGTTAACTTAATATATTACAGCTCAACGGAGTCTCACAAAGATAGCCCCCAGACAGTTCTATTTCAACAGAATTGTTATAGACATGATATAGATGTGATAAGTCGTAGTACCGTAGTTCTTTAACATAGTACTGAAGTTAAATTCGAGTTTTTCATTGCATTCAATGTAATACTGTCTTCTATTTGTTTACATATTTAGCTGATGCGGTCGAAGCGATGTGTGCTATTTTGGAACTAAACCAGTTCACGCCAGTATTTCGTTGATATTCGTAACGCTTGCTTCTTTTACGTTCACTTTTTATTTGTTTTGTTGGTTATTTAATGAATTGTAACTTAAAATCCCTTTAGCTATATATATCATCATCATCATATCAGCCCATTGACGTCCACTTTTGAAAGTAGGCCTCACCTAATTTCCGCAACAGCGAGCGATTTATATGGATGCGATTTTTATTTTTAGCTAAGTATTAAGGTTATAGAAAATACACGAATCCAAATGTTCTTGGAGAATTCGACTTTTCTATATTCCAATCCCAATTTCTTACAAGGTAGGTTATATCATTTCTGCACTCTGCTGCACCTTGTATCGGCTCTTCAATTTGTGACGCGTGATTGAGACGAGGGTAAATGACATCGAGAAAGCGGGATCGATATCCAAATGCAGAGATAAATTTGACCTATATTATGTGGAAATTACATGTGCATATTGCTAATAGGTCCAATCAATTTGCCTCCTCAAAAACCCTCTTAGCTCTCTAGATAGAGAAGAGAAGACACGAGCCCAGCAGTGGGATATTAATGGATTCCTGATGATGATTTCACAATCAATGAAGGAATTATAGAGTGCGTTAGAGAGACCTAAGCGATTTCTTCTGAAACCTGTTAAGGATGTTTAAAAAGTGATCATACTAAAAAAAATAAAAAAACAAAAGACTGCCCTGTTGGTCCAGTGGTTAGTGACCCTGACTGCTAAGCTGGAGGTCGTGGACAGGATACCCAGGACAAATCTTTGCTGTAATTTGGGACTAGACGGCGCTGTGTGGATGTGATGAAAAATTAAAAAAAAAAACCGTTGACTGGACTAAAGCTACTATGTACTACGTTTGTATATTCTGATCTCTTTGTCTGCTTTCAACACTATATTTGCTGAACACAATGGATCTAAATATTAAAGGCTGAATTCAAAATAAACGTAACATTATCATTTAATTCTATTCTGTTTCCGTTTATTTCTCACTAATCTTCTTCATGCCACTTTCCTTGGTCCCTTGCCAAAAGTAATCTGAGTTTCGCTTTGCGTCCGTTAAAATGTTTTTGTAAGCAAACATTGGATAAATAGAACGTATTGGTAAATACTAAAAGGTTACATGTAAGCCTGAGGATTTCTGACATGTTTGTTCTGAGTTCGGCTTTTGTTACTTCACATTTACCTTTAAAATATTCCATTTTTATTTCAGAAATGTTATTCTTTATCTTGAATTTGTGAATAAAATCTTTTTTCTCAATCTCGTTTTAAAAGATAAACCAACTTATTTAATTCAGCGTGTAATTACAACTGGACTAATCTAAACACTAACAAGCAGTTGAATGAACAATGGGACATTCCAGCCACCAATCCGGATACTGGAATGTCCTTTTAAGCATACGATTCCAGTTGATTTGATGCGCTGGGTTACTGGAACAAAACGACATGTTATACTGTTATAGTAGCGTTAGGGTTATTTCTTGACGAACTACAATCAGATGTTGGTGTACAAAACGTCTCATTTTACATAAATACGAAGGTAACGCTGGTATGTATAAAGAACATTGATATTATGACAAGGTCAGTTCATGACAGTACGGCTTCGGTTGTTGTAAGTGGGACAAACTGACACGACATGCCATACCAGCCTATCGTGTCATTGTAATGCGTTTTATGATAATTAGACTGTAAATAAAAAAAAGTGGATGCAATACGGTTACTTGTAGGGTCGGGATAGATCTGGAAGGACCATTTAGGTTGCTATTACCATAATAATAAGTGGTCTTTATTCTAAAATAGCTGTCGCGCGGGGCTTCGCTCTTGTCGTTCTTTATTTGACCATTGCCCTGCTCCTGTTGGCCATGGCATGATGTTATATAGCTTATAGCCTTCCGAAATAAATGGGCTATCCAACACTAAAAGATTTTTTTAAGTCGAACCAGAAGTTCCTGAGATTATCGCGTTCAAACAATCAAACAAACTCTTCTGCTTCATAATATTAGTACCTTACTACTTATAGATTTGCTGCGTTGTTATGTGATAGTTTTAATTGAAATGATATTAGTCCTACTAAGAGTTTTAAACAGAATTCAGATTACATACGATGGGAACTAATAAAGAATATCTTTGGAGAAGAGAAGTACATCGCGCTGATTGGTAGAAGTCACTAATTTAACATGAAAGTCTCACGTGTGTATGGCGCCTTTTACAGATGGCAGGTTGAGCGTGTATTTCGGTTTTATTATCTTTACTTTTAGTTTAGAAACTAACAATGTAACTTGCTTCTGATTGTTATATTTAAATTAAATGTGTATAAAATATAGTTTTGATGACAATATAGCAATTTGGTACTTTAAAGCTGATTGATGATGGAGCCAGATGACGGTTTATGAAATACTTCAGTGGCTACTATTAAACCCCTTCACTTTAAACGATGCAATTACTTTTGATGATTTCAAGCGTGTGTTATTCGTTCAGAAAATAATTATATAAGTGGTGTTTTATTTACACTACTTACATAATAATAATAATAATAATATTCTACCACATTCACACAGCGCCATCTAGTCCCACAGTAAGCAATTATATTTGCTTGTGTTATGGGTACTAAACAACTGATATACTACTTATATACATTTTTTTTTTGTAAATACATACATATTATAGATAAATTACACCCAGACACAGAACAAACCTTTATGCTCATCACACAAAGATTTGTCCTGGGTGGGGATCGAACCCACGACCTCCGGCTTAGCAGTCAGGGTCACTAACCACTAGACCAACAGGCCAGTCAATTACATAATTATTAATTTCATATTTTCTGAACGGATAACGAGTTGTCTCCATTAAAGTAAATTTAAGGGGAACATAGCCTCATCTGACACCACTTCGTGAAATAATCATTTGCAACGTTTGAACTAGTATGTAGGAGTATTAGTTGTATCAAATGACATTGTTACATCGTGGTGTTTGTAATGTGGGCCGTAAGTTACGTAACTTATGTGATAAATTATCGTCAATGTAATGGATTAGTATCAAAGCGTTCTACTCACGAATTCGTAATTAAAACGTCGTTTTGACTGTTGTATGTAAGTTTGCGTAGTTACGAACACGCGATAATTTATTGTGTGGAATATTCCTTTATTTTGTGTTTATAGCAAAATTTCAATGTGGGCGTAAGTGATACGGAAAGGGTTGTAACCTGCTTTTCTGCCTGTTTTCAGAAAGGACTTCTTTCATGTCAAGACATGCTGTTTTAAGACTTTTAAATCATTGCTTATCCACAAGCTTTTTTTTTGTCACTGATGATATTAATTAGGTTATTATATAGAAGATCATTTTAAAATTCTTAGTGATATAGCGATAGTGGCCGAATGGATAACGGACCGTTTTCGATTTCGACCGAGCGGCGGCAGTACCAATGTGGATTTCACTTTTTTGAATTTACCCACATTCCCTAGCAGTAATTCTAAGTATATGTCTGATCTACCAACCCGTATTAGGCTAGCGTGTGTGGATTATGGCCATAAACCCTCTCGGCTCTCTAGATAGAGAGAGAAGAGCCGAGCCCATTAGTGGGACATTAATGGGTTGCTGATGACGTTGAAGATGATGATGACGTGTAATATTTTAGTGGGAAACTGTTTGTTTGTTACGCTTGAACATCCTAAAACTTAAATGATCATCATGAAACTTGACAAATAGAGAGTTTAAGATATGAGGAACGACATAGACGCCTCTTGTTAGAGGAATTTTCTAATTATATAACGATTAATAACAATAATTCTTCAAATGTATAACTAGTTTTTATTTATTGGGTATAATGTTTAATGTTGAATAACATAATGTAAAATCATAATAATTATAATATGTAAGACAAAAATTTAATAGGAGCTTTCATCTGCCAACAAACTGCTGTGCAGTTTGGCAGACGATTAAACAATTAGGTATGTAAATTTTTTAAAAACTCTAAATAAATGCTTTTTTCTTCTTTCTTTTATCGACATACCATGCGGGCGGAATCGCGGACGGAAGCTTTACTATTAGAAACAAAATAAAAATGTAGAGGTTGATGAATGAGTTGACCCACCATACTCTCTGTATATTGCCTATCTAAATTGAATGGGCATGATAATATTTTGTATTTGCACAGACATTCTGAGTGATAAGGTATTCCTGAACGTAAATGTGTTGAGTAATTCAAACACCGCGATTCTGAAGTTTCGTCTAGACGTCCTAACCCTCGCCTCGCCTCGGATTCCTAACTTCGTTTACAACCCTACACAACTAGAGCTATTAACACGAAATACAAATGCAAGTTTAGACTTGTTATAACCAAGTTTATTCGCTCTAAGAATCTAGAAGGTAGTACTTAGAATCTGAACACAAAAATGTTCTAAAAATTTACTCTCAAATTCTCGTCGCCCATCATTCATCAATATTCATCATACACGCTAGGTTATAAACATATATTGATGGGTAAAGATGGTTATAATTCCTAAAATACGAGAAATAGCCATATTTAAATGATTAAAAACGTACATTCATTCCTACCTTGATTGTTCAATGGATCCTTCTGAGGTATAACCAAATAAAGCCTGTACCGGTTAGGAAGAGTTAGGTATACAGGCAATTACAGTATTTTACTCATTTACTGGATTGGCACCAGTTAATTTCATATATTTAATCTATTATTTTGCTAACATAATATGAATAACAAAAGATCAGCGTACAGTACCTAGGTGATGTTACCAACTAAGAAAAAATACACTTTTCTTATCTGTTTACTGAACTCAGTACTTCCTAGATAGGTAAAAACTAGCTAATAGGTATGTGCGTAACTCTTTCACGCTTACATTTAAATTCGATATTTCGCGCCGCCACGCCACTAGTTGTAACTTTATTCATGCAATGTTTGTAGCGATGCAACTTTGCTCGAGTAGTACTACTACATTATGTTGTAGCTCGACGGGTTGGAAAGTTGATTTGTTATTATTGTTATCTCTTTCATAACTGTAGCTCTCTTTTACACACTTGATTTGGGCGGGGTCGCGTGGCGGCTATTGCGGTTCTTTGTACTACACGTGTCGCCATCTGTTGACGCAGAATTTCAATTAGCATGGCAGCTGACTTACACAGTTTCCTTAGAATGTAGTAGTACCGCTACTCGCAAGTAGATGGCGCGCAGTGTGCGTTTTTGTGTTATATTCGATAATAACATGACATTGTGTGTGAATTATATTTTAAAGTTTTAGGACATAATAATAATAAATTTAACGAATAACTACGTATAATAGGCAATTTTTTTTGTCCATGTAGTTAAAGGATTTTCTTTTGTTTCAGGTGTTAGTGGAATATGATGGTGTAGACTGGCAACGTCGCGAGTGGGTAGCAGTTTATTCCCGACGGACGTTTCGTGTTTTTTTAGTGGAAAGAACTTTAGTTTGGGTTCCCAGGAACCATGAAGGAAAAGATGTCAAGTGGCCGGCTTTGGTAAATATTTTTGATTACACTTAATATAGATAGATGGCGTTAGTAGTATCAAACTGAGTAGCTATGGTCACAGAGACAAGTCTTTCTGCAGAATGTATTGTATTTATCTATTATAAATTTTATGATAAAGTCTATCTAAATAACGAAATGAACTATCCATTGAATAAGGTTTTTGTAAATCAAAATTGAGTGCTTTAGAAATGAAATCATAATCCACGTTATGATCGTGAGATTCTAATGCTTTTTAATGTTTATCCAATAAAATTCAATGCTGCACTGCAATATTTAAATAATGTTATAATGGATAGTGTGTATCATAGATTCATCGATTACTTAGATAGGAGTTGGTAGTGTCTACCTGCCAAAAAAAATTATAATGTAAGTAATTATAATTTTTTTTTTCTTTTGAAAAATTAGATAAAGCTGTTTTTTAAGCTATTTTTCGATTAAAATGTTTAAAAATGTGTGTTCTTTTCCCAATAGATCTTAATATATTTTATCAAAACTTTTACGCTTATATGGCTTAGAAAATATGCCTTATAATACATTTGTAAACTAGATAGAGGGTTCTGTTGATATATATCAAGTCATGATGTAATGTGGCTTCGTCACACAAGTCCCTTGTGACCTCCATTTGTGGGGAGTTACATGTGTGTGTACCTTCTTTGAATGAAGATCACGTTTATGCATGTCTGAGGTAGCTAAAGTTTTTTTTTTTTTTTTTTTTTATACCACGACGGTGGCAAACAGACGTACGGTCCGCCTGATGGTAGGAAAGTTAGAATCACATTGAAAACTTGCCTCTCTAGAGAGAAAGAACATTGAAATCATCAATTTATGTTGTCAAGTATTTGGAAACGATTGACTTGGGATTATTTTATTATGCAAATGCAACGCCATCTATCCGTCAGAAGAAAGTATATAATAAATATAAATAATCTGCAAAACTAACGTGAACGTAATGAGCATTAGTATAGTCTGACACGGCACGGCACAGTTATGACGTTACAAGGAGGGCGTTACTGTGATTCGAATGCTGAAATCCAATGAAATTATGACATTAAAATATAGGACAGCATTTATTTCCACGGCACAGCTAGATATTTGTGTCAGACTATAGATGTGAATAATCATAGTTACTGAATGAAGTGCAGTGTCCGTAGTTCCGTACACGTTCTGTACCTACTTAAATTCAAACTTACAGATGGCTACATAATATTATGTATTTGCTCGCCACTATTTGATTTATATAATTGCTATTTGCTAAGTAGGAACTGAGGAGTGTCAGTTTTATGTCAGAATCGTAGCAAGTCGTAGGAAATAGTCTCTGCCTACCCCTCTGTTGGGAAAGAGGCGTGATACGTATGTATGTAAGAATTATTTTTTTAGTCATTGAGTTTATCAGAGACATCTAGTGACGAATAGTAAATCAGCTACTTTTAAACTAATTATTCTATTTGTCGCTAGATGGCATAGGTGGTTTTATAATTCCAATTCGCTAGTATTATTTTTATTATATACATGATACGTTCAATTTACCTTCAAATTTCTGTATCTATCTAATTATACTATGTCCATTTCTTAGACATTCAGTCCGCTGGCAGCTGACTTGACGCTGCAAGCCGACGCTCAGCCGGTGGAATTCCTCCACGATAAACACCTGGAATTCTTGGACTACGCCAACCTACAACCTTATCAGGTAACTTACTTAATAATATGTTAGAACTCGATAAATTGTAATGAAGACTGATAAAGAAGGGTGTTTTATTGGTCTCCTTTTCAAAACTTGTATTATACTGGAAGATAGTAGTATTATTGCACAGTTTTAATATCTACTTGTTAAATCAATATTAATATTATTCAACTTAATTCAAACTCAAATATAATAATTTGCATAAGTAAGGGATGTTTGTCCAGTCACAATTTGCATAATATATGGGATGAATGGTAATTTGCATAAATGTGATACAAAAATATATAGGTACGTAGATGGAGTTAAGCGAAATTTGTCTCAACCTATATTTTTCCTAGAAGGCGTGCAATTATATTGAGACAAGAAATCTATACATTAGAAATCTATAAAGCTGAAATCCTACTATGAATTATAAATGTTAAGTCAAGTTGGAAACCTTCTGGACAATTCGATAAATTCTATGAGGCACGGAGCTGCTTGAGAATGAAATTGCCAAAAAGATAGTGATATACATAACAAGGTATTGTTATTATTTCGTAGAATGCGTCTACTGAACAAGGTTCAGGTTCTATAGTTGGACTAATACGTGTGCGGTTCATAAAGTTCTTCTGATTTTGTGTGTACTGTGCTTTTGTATTTGTAAAGTACTCTGCGAAGGCCTAGTTCTCTGGTTTACTGTTATCGCTAAGTTAAGATGAATATCGCGTTTAAGTTTAAAAATTACAACTACCATATAAAAACTTTTAAACATCGGACAGAGTATAACGCCTTTTTTCTGCTATGTTTGGTCCCATACAGGTCGCCCCTGTTAGTAGATATTTATTGCTATTATCGCCCTTTATTTCCCGGCTGATACTGAGAATTTCAAGATACAAAATCCCAATACATTTTTCCCGACCCAGGGATCAATATTGGGTAGTCACCACGGGCAACCAAGGAACCAAGTGACCTCTTTTGGAGCAATCGCAGACACTTCCATTGCGCTACCTAGCCAGTCCAGTGCTCCACTTCTTGGAAAGTGATACCTCCGTGTCATAGAACACATAGTTGAACTATCTTTCGAAAAACGTCTCTTTTGCCATCGTTTCATGTCACAATTTTTTTAGTTCTAGGTGTATTTTTGTCCGTTAATTGTATGCACAATTGTATGTTTGTAAAGTACACAGGACTCGTTCCATTGTGCAGGCGTTGTTTTTTTTTATACTAAACGTTCGAAGTTGCGTACTATCGAGTTGAACAAACGAATGAACATTCGCAATAATTCTGAGCCACCCACATCGCTAACATGTTTAATAGGACAGGTGGTTATAAGGGTCGCTGTTCACAATGTTACATAGGTACGTAGTTATGTAGGTAGGTACTGAATACATTATCAAGCATGCGGGTCTGCGGGGCGCATTTGCGCACATTTATATCTTTAATAGGTAACGAATGATAGCCGAAAACAATTATTTTGACGTTGCCTTTCAACCGAAGATGAGTCTTTCAAGCCCTGATTACACTATCCTATTTGTAGAAAGTTTAATTAGGAAATCGAAAGATGTAATCGAAGTTAGGACAGTTAAGATTCCAGTTTAGTTCGTTTGGAAGTTCAAGACCACACTTCTTCCTAAATTGTTTCCGATTTAGTTTTTCTACAAATTGAATAGTGTAATATGGGATTCAAGAAGTAAACACGTGTGACTGAGAGCCTATTCGGGAGCTCTCATTTTGACTTAATCGATTTAGATATCACTGTCAAGATAGATTTTGATACTTACTTTAAATTTATTCCGTTATCATTGTCAAACATTAGACCAAAATCGTTTTAATCGAATTTCGAGTAGGCACTCTGTTGTCATCGTGAAACAGAGATTATTTTTAAAGCTATAGTTAGAAAAATCTATATTAATTAAATAAAATGTCTACTTCAAATGAATTTTTTAAATCAAATCGTTGAGATGAGAGACATTAACAAAATAAAACTCTTCAAATTAAGCAAGGTTATTGGTAATTTTCCCGAGGCTTTATACTGCATAACAGAATCTGAAGCCCTACATTTGAAGTCGTTTACGTATATAATTATCAATTTTCATTTCGTGAGGGTTCGGTTTACAGCCCCAAGCAAGCGCGTGTTCGCTCGTCAGAACACAGCATTTTGCAATACCATTCATGCGTTTAAAGATTATACGCGCTTCCAATTTACAAGGGGATATTTATAGAGTGTAAAGGAAATTGATATTTTTAGGAAAATACTTATTGAAGTTTTGACAAAAATATATAATTTTTCATGTAATAATAATTATTATCATTAAGCCCTGTTCGGAATTTAGACATTGATTCGATCATGTCGAATATCGAGATGCAGTAGGCCTTCAACTGTTTTGACTTGCCTATTTATGTAAATGACATGGTTGTTATGTGACTCGAATAAATAAGAAAATACTTGATCTTTGTTTGGAGATTGACTTGGTGGCGCAGCGGGAAGTGATAATCTATATCAGTCTTTTTTTTAAACCTATGAATTTCGTTACATTGAGAAAAAAAAATGTGTCATAATACCTACTCATTTCTTGCATTTTAATCACACAAAAAAATATATAAAAAAATTGTATAATCATGCGGAACCCTCGGTGCGTGAGTCCGACTCGCACTTGACCGGTTTTAATCATCAATCAAACCTTTATCTAAAAATAATAATAGAAGAACAAAAATGGTTACCGCCAACCGCCAACAGATGGCGTTACGCTAAACAGTTTTGTACTGGCAGTACAAAAAATGAAAATTCCATTTTCTACTATAAATTCAGAATTTATGGGAAATTTTGTCGTATATCCAGACAGTTGTTTTATGATGATTAACTGTTATATTTTTTATCCAAATAATCCTAGTACCTACCTACTTAGAAACTTTCTCATTCATAATCTGACATAATATTAGTAATACTATTTCTCATAATTTACGAGTTCTGAATTTCTTTGTGTATTCATAAACAACCAATATTTGAAAATATAGGTTTGTTTATAAAATAACGTCTTAAATAGAATTATTTTAGAGTGTCTGTCGTCACCTGAGCCAAAATGGCTTGAATGACATTCTGCGTCAAGACCCTCAGTACAAATAAAAATAAGGCGATAAGAATTTCATGAATTTTGAAATTGGGGTTTTGCTTTATGGAATTCTCCGTATCAGCCCGGAGATTGGAACTATGCTCGGTTAGTGACAATAGGTTAGCTCCTATTACATGGAGACCTAACATATCTGGCGATATATGTGTGTAATGCGCCTCTGCCTAAGGCATGAATCTAGTTTCTTTCCTATCGTACAGATAGGAAAGAAAATCCGGCGTGGCGGTATGATTTTAAGAGGATGAATTCTATTTAAATTTCGTACTTTTCCACGTGTAAAGTATTAAATAGGTAGAGACGCGGCAACCTCAGTATTCTCAACCCACATAATATTCTTTCTTTCCACCCCATATTGAGCTGCCCACGCTCAAGTAATTCGATGTACGTATTGGGGTTCTATTGATATCGTTCACTTATTTGTATAAATCGCCCACTGAGCATGAATTGTGTCAATTTAAAGGAGGAAAAAATACACCCTAATAACCTTTTGATTACGAATTTATCAAACCTGACACGTGTAATGTGCTATTTATATTTATATTGACAAAAAATCTGTGTATATAGAATGTAATTAATTTAACAATCAATTGCCAAAAATATCTATCAAGTTAAGGAAGCTTAGTCACATCATAAATAACAGTTTGAAGAATTCTCTTGATTATAACTTCTTCCCCTCGAAAACAAAAATGTTATCGAACTTTTTACACCAGGCGGGCGGGTGCTCGCGCTCGCGACAAATCTCAAGTTATTATTGTATACAAAGAATATTTCTTAATAGGGAAAACTATATTGAAAACGTTTAATATATTCTGTTATGTGATTAATTGTTCCATAGCATTCTTGTTTACGTTAATATAGATCAAGGAAAATTGTTTAGTGTTAAACACCATGTCCTACGCAAATGGAATCTAAGGAATTGACGCACACACATAACTTGTTTGTTGATAAAACTCGGTCATGTGCATTCTACCGTATAGAATTAAAACCAGTTTAATAAACAGAACACAATATGTCAAGGAAGTCTCGCTTATTAGTTTAAGAGATGAAAGAAGAGAGTAATAAAAAGTAAAACGCATAAGCGACCCAATTTCGAGTGAGACGATACGAGTGTTTATCCAAAGTTGCGCGCTCAGGCAAGTGGGGAGATCAAGGACGGTGTCTGCCAAACATGGGGAGGGTTTCCCCGGGAGCTGGGGGCTGAGAGAGGCAGGAGTGGTGGGGGAGGTGATCTGGCGAGCGGGGCGCGGTATGTTTTGATGCTCGCCGCCCGCTTTATTGATTTTCCGCGCCCGTTCTCCCTCCTCCCCTTTATTATATACATATTCTGAGCCAGGTGGTGGATGGTGGTATTGCCGACTGTCGTGCTATTTTCGGTTAGCCCCGGCCGCCTCGCACCCGTGGAAACATTATGATTGATCGGCCGCTACCTCGCAAAAGGCAATCTCTTTTTGCCATTTTAAAACATAGTATGTAGTGAGCTACCTTTCGTTAAAGCGTCGTTTACAAATTGAATACGATTTGAAGGTCGTTCTTTAATTAAATTATTTTATATTTTAAGAGCTTGATATATAATTATAAGTTCTTTATGAAATTACTTTCCGTTATTGCGGTATTATAATTTGTGTAAAATATTTTCTAAGTATTATAATAAAAATATATAAATAAACATAATAACTAATTTATGTATTTCTTGGAAGATGCCGTTGCCTCCGAGACGTACAAGTAACTAATTTATTTTGTGAGCACAACACAAACGTTTCGGTGTTTCTAAGTAGAATGTTATTACGAAAAGGGATGTTCATTAATGTTCAATTTCCTTTCATTGCCAACGAACCGAAAGCCCGATTTTTAGTTATATTTGTTTCTTTTGACATTTTACTTAATAATTAATTGAATGAAATTCAGAATGAATGTTTTCTCTTATTTTATGAACATTCATTTATATGAATTATGGGAAATTAAGATCTCACCGTATAAAACTAAAGAGTATTAAAATTATATTACCTATTCGAATAACTTGCCAAAAACCCCCTTAAACTCAGGTACTTTTGTTGTAGTGTGAGTTCGAGCTAAGATAGTAACTATGAAGTAGTTTTAACTAAGTAGTCTCGATGTAATCTATAGTAAGTATTCGAGATAAAGAAGTTGTTTGCGCGGTTTTATTAGTGGAACGAGCCGAGAACAATGGTTGTTACGTAACTTCTTATTGCCATAACGACGGTGAGGTGCCGATATTGGTCAGATATGGCTTGAACCTAAATACATAGGTATAAATTGTTCCAAATTACGCTCTCTATTCTCCAGCAATGATAATGTAATATTGATATTGGAGCTAGTAAATTGAGATGTTTTTCCAACATGTTTTCTCCAAAAGTCTGTTATTTTACTCAATAAAATTTAATTATGCAAGTAGGTACACGTGTATGAAATTTCACACAATAATGTTTTGTTATGCAACTGTATAACTACGGGGATTTAGGCGTCATACCGTAAATATAATTACGCAACGAAACTTGAAAAATATGTATTTATAATTTAAATAACTCAATTAGCTAACCGGCAATGAAAGTTTATCGCGAGTTTCTTAACTTAGTCGTCGTCAGCATGCACGTAACCCAACTCAGAAACTGTTCGCCGCAAAATTTAAACGAGTAAAGTTTGTTTCAGTTAGCTTACTCAACTGTCCGGTCTCTCCCACCCCCGTGAATGGTTGTAGGTAGGGGGAGCCGAGTGGTAGGGGGTTATAGCTGATATAGGCGTGTGTTAGACACGAGACAATGTTACTTTGATCGTGCTCCTATTTTATGAAGGACATAATAGCTAAGTAGACGTTTTCTTTGTTGCTAATTCCATTTAGAATTTGCTAAGGCATTGAAGGGTTGGTTTTGTTTCGTAGCTGTAGAGATATTTACTTCTAAGATTAATTTATTTTGTAAAATGAGAAAAGGTAAAGTTTGGATTATTGAAATAATAGATTGAGTTATAAACTGTTTAAACCAGTTTATTATTTATATACATTAAACAAAAATAAGGTTAAGTCCATCTAATTAAGCTCAACTTTCAGGACGATTTCGCTCGATGCTGTGTAGTTTAGCATAGCTTTAAGGGCAATGTTTGGTAAATTAATGATCCACACAATATCAGGTAAGTTAGAACAGAGAATTGCACACAAAAGCTCAATGTTTGATCTACGTGTTTGCATTTCTCCAGTAGAGCGAGTCCCGTAGACATTTCATCTCGGTTGATGGATACAGGTACACACACAGAAGAGCTTTGTCTAGGCAACTGAATCCTTTCGTTTATAGCTTTGGGTACTTTTAAAGTTTGCAATAAAGCATTCGTGTACACTATATTGTTCTGAGCGAGTTTATTTATACCCACTGCTATTGCCTTTTTTTTTGTTTTTCAGTCCCTTTGTTCTCTGGTTATTATTTGAATTGTTCTGCAGCTGCGCATTCGTATACATGTATGTACTTATTACAATATAGAGCCTAGGTATCCGCTTACGATGTGAATGCTATCGGAGATCGTTACAGGCTAAATTATAGGCCGTTAGAATTCCCTATGCTTGTTATGTGATCTTTATAAGTTACCTAGATCTAAGCAGATAATTTAGGAACATTATTAAACGTATTGGAGGTAGTTCTGAGTACCGTTAGAGGCATGTACCTACATAAGTTATTGTTCAACACCTTCCAAGTTATGCTTCGAGAATGTGCTAAATAATTCCGTTGTTTCTTGTGTTAGTAAGGAAATTATTGTTCCTTTGTTTGCAAATACGAAAGAACGTTGTCATAGCAATTTTCTGGATATGAGTATTCCACAAATGGCTGTTTTGAAACATTGTGATTTAAATAACTTAATACATAAATAGATCCGATAATTGTTTTTTTTAGAAAAATATAATACATATACAAGGAAATATAAAATTTTTAAGCCACTAACATTTTATGCCAATTTTACAAAACACTTAACTTTATTTTTATTTTATTATATTATAAACATAAATTGGTTTCACAACTGATTGTAGTTGACAGTTTGACAGTATTGAAAGTAATGTTCACGGAGAATGAGCATTTATCTGTAACTTTCTTTCGTAACAAACGTCGAGAGTTTCGTTACAAGTAAATGCTCCAATCTATAGTCACCTTTAGGCAAACAGTTGAAAACAGTTTTAAATATAAAGAGATCTATCTCTCCGTCCCTGAGCTCTGTTCTAAATTCAGTCTTCAGTCTACCTCTGAACTAAATTCGAGAAAGGCCTTGCTATATAATTTGTGGTAAATCTTACGATAAATTTTTATTGTATATAAATATTCCTTACTTAAATATCGCCTATTTGAATTATCGTAATGGAGACTGTGGCCCTCGTAATTTCGGAATTCGAACACTAAATTTCAAACATACGAAATCATTCAGACAAATGTCTAGATTGCGAGTAAGCCCTGTAATATTTCTTGCTTTAAAGTAAAGTATGTATCTATATAAAAGTTAACTGGACAAGGAAAATAGCCTTTAACATTACATCATACAGTTTATATATAGATGTACCTTCTGAAGCTGTTATCAGTAGTCATATCACGCAGGGAGCGGAGTCAGCGTCGGCAGGAAATTGAATGAGAGCTGCGGGAGCCGCGCGAATGTATGCCACTCGTAATGGCTTCCTGGTCCGCACATTTCGTGTCGTAGGAAAGTATCATCGTCGACTTTGGTGTTCTATCACCAATAAGACTTAAAATCGTTTGGCTAAATCGACATAATAATCTTTATTTATTATTAGATTATTATCCATGTAGTGACGATCTCAAACCGTGGGTATCGTAAAAGGCGACTAAGGGAGCAACCTGAGGGCTTACTCTGAATTTCGACATTTTATTGATCGGTTTTGATGTCGGAATTCGGAAACAAACCCTATACCAACCCATCTGGCCAGCGTGGTATAGTAGGTTAAATACCCTCCACATCTTTGGAGGGGTAGTGCCCAGCTGTGGGACGTTTATGGGTTGAAATTATGAAATCGACATAGGTACCATACCACAGTAACTAGAAGCCATTCCATTTTAATCGACAATTTGTTGTTTCTGTAGCAAATAGCGTCTACAGATAGACACTGTTTGATATATTAAGTATTAAAAATGTGTCGCAGTTGAGGTACTCAAGTTCGACCTTGCGACTTATTTTGTATTAGTTGTGGGGGTTACGATGAGAACGAATAATTCGATCATCGCGTATCGAAACGATTGAGCAGAGCTGAAACCATTAATTGTATCTCAAGTCTTGTTTTCTAAAAATATAGTTCTTGAAATACTGTTTCTATTTTGTTAGAGTGAATTACTTAAATATATTTTCTTTCTTTATTTAGCATAGCTTCGGCTTTATAAGTTTGTCGATATTATGTACATATTTATGTACTATATGTAGGTACCAAAGCACCATAGACTGGTGAGTTACTATTTGTTATTCTTTACCATAGGGAAAACTTATAAGAAATGGGTACAATACCGTTTTGAATTCTGATTAGACCTTCGCCTGTTATATGAAAGTTTTCCTGTCCTTGAAACCTTCGTATGTTTTCATCAACACCTCACACGTGATTTTTGTGAAGAAAAGGTCTTAAGGGAACCTATAAATAACAATAAAGGGCTAAGTGTGTATCTATTACGTATTGGTAAAATAGCATAGCGAGCAATATTATCTTTGGCATAAAACCTGCAATACATCAAAGAGAAGAGCTGTGCTATGTTATTCATTTGATATTATAATACTTAAAACTTAGAACCTTTCTATCTCAAGCTTTCTATAAAAAGCCTAATAAAGATACATAATTCACCAACAGCTAATAAAGTTTATTGCCTTATTATATCCAAGTCACAGCTTCAGAATTTCATTATAATCTCGTCAGATACGATCATCAAACAGACTTAAAACTAGGAATATTAATATTCATTACTTTCTCAAATCGCACGAACGTAATCCATTCCCTGATCCCGGGGCCACGGGCCGGTATTAATCACGACGTAATCTCACCAAATAGAGCGTCTGAGCGAAATAAACAGTAATGGCTGTAGGCGAGGTTGTGTAACTGCTGCTGAGTCATCGTCTCGACCAACCAGTCAGCCACGCTCATCAGTGCGTGACTTAACAAATACTCGCAACTTACGCTCACAACTCTACACAATTTCCACATTATTATATCGGAAAATGGTTTGACCGTGAAAAAGGCGATCGTATACAACCAAAGTTATTCTTATCGCATACCTATTCAAATTGGTCGACTACTTCTAACAATATTTCTGCTTGATTAAACAACAAATATTTACAATCTTGTTCAGTACCGTCACCTTGAATAGTTTACGTTAAGACGCTAACTGTATCCTTTACATTTATAATTACACAATTGTTGTCCTATTGTCTTAGTGTTTCTAGTTAAAATTCATTGTGACGCCCCATATAATCGTAAATACTTTCAAGCAAGCTGTCCACACAAACGTCTGTGACCCTGAATGGTCCAATAGCGTTAGTTAGCAAACAGGCGGATACTGTAGCTCTACATGTATAACAGCCGTTTGTGGGGGGCGCTGATGGGGGGAGGGGGCGGGTTCAACGCACCGGATACGTCTGTCGCCGGGCAAAGGCTTGTATGCAATACACAGAAACAGGTGTGCGTTTTGTGTCACTGTGTGTGTTGTAACATTGACATAAATACTAGTGCAATCGTGTGCACGTTTAACTTTATACTAAGACATACACTCAGCGTACGTATTATAGTGTGAGTACGGTGAATTATTACTGCACTTAACACGATATACGTGGGCAAGTATACAGTATACTATTGTTGATTTGTGGAGGTGTAACATAATGTGGGGCATAATGTTTACATGTGATACGAGGTCGTAAAAGCAACTATCGATGTACTTGATTAATTAATAGTTATACACGTACTTAGCTATAAATACTGATATGTTCCAGTTATTAGATATGTACGCGTATGATGCTAATTAAACGAGTTCATAGATACATAAATACATAAACATTATACTTTAAATGGGTGTCATTTTGAAACTGTATAATAATGAGTTTGCGCGATTAATGGTTACTATATTGAAGTAGTATGAATAGATATCTAATCGTATAAAGTAAATACAAAACCGGATACAAATGGAGATTGCTTTGAAGAAACTATAGCTATTTCGAAGTATCATTATCTAACCAATGTCACAGGACAAACAAAGAGATCTTTCCCAATACGGATCCAATTGGTTTTCTCATCTTGTGACTGTTATAGTGTCGCAAGGCGTCGTGATTTTCGTGGGATATCTTGTTTTTCAACGCTATCGTTACTTGCACAAGAGGTGCAAGATCCGGCGCTTTTCTTTTTAGAAGAGGGAAGAGAAATAGACAAAATGAAAATGTAATACAAAGGGGTGTAAATTTAATTTTATGCTATACTTTTGTTCGAGTGTCAACACTCACCAATTAGGTTAATATTTTAAATGAATGTTGTAAATGAAATACGAGTTAAGAATTATTATACCTAGTCATTATTAAGGTTTCAATTGGTCGATTTGGATATCATTGCCAAATGTTTGAAAATTTTAATATGCCAGCTATCTTTTTCAAACATTTCCAATCGAATATTGAAAGAACGATCGAACGAATAAAGGACTCGTAATACCTCAGATTATGATTGGGAATTATCACTTCATGGTTTTTTATTCCCTGTTCCGATATTTTTGCGTTTGTGCCAGGATATTTAAAAGATCTGGTGACCCTGTCTGTAACAAAGGTTGCTCAGGAAATAATGGGTTGGTACACGACACAGCGCTTCTTGTTAACAATATAGAAATCTTATCCTCGTTCGGGCAAAAAGGTTTTTCTATTGCTCAATACCCTTGGATACTTGTGGACCATAAAATTGTGCTGATATTACAGTGGGCTAACATTTATATTTCGAGGTTAAAAGGGACTTTTGCGGAGTAATTCTTTAGGTTTATTGTTGGATTTTTTTATTGCAAGGTAGCCTTAGGGCGTTGTAACGGAGACGTGTCGTATAATAAATGTGTTGGTACCTAGGGACTATTATTCGTAGTTACTTTCAAGGCTTTTTGTCGGTTGATAGTTAACTTAAATATGTATTTAGCCTTGGTGTTATTAATGAATTATGTGAGGTTTTGTCAGAGGTTGAATTCTTCATATTAAAGTATTATAATGGAATGTGATAATGCATAAACATATAACAAATTTACTCAAATAAAGTCTTGCTTACTGTGGCAACACTGGCAACCCAGCGATTTCTACGATCCTTTCAGCACGTTGCCGATTTTCAATTTTTTTTTTTGTAGGTTAGCTTACTATACTTATAAAAACAGTTATAAAAATGGTATTGGGTTTTTCTATCAGGAAATTCTAGTATTTAGATTTTCCCGAAGTTTGGTAAACAAATGTACCCGGTTGATGACAATGGGTTATCCCCAAAGTACTCCATTCTTTTGGTTCAAAAAGATAAGAATCTCATTCATTCATTCCCAAGTTACTCCATTGAATTTGTATCATTTAAAAATTCCTATTATTTTGTTCCCATTTTGCTCCATACCAAGAATTGCTCTCCAAGTACTCATTATTCGTTATCAATTCTCAAACTGCTCCATCTAAATAATTACTTATAAAATGTTTCAGTACAACCCGTCACAAAAATCTTAAAATAAAGGTTAAGCTCGCCACCTGTTTCATGGGACTAAACATAGCTGGCGAAATGTGGGTGTGATACACCTCTGCCTACCTCTTCGGGGAAAAAGGCGTGATGCTATGTTATGTTATGTTATGCTGTGTACCTTATACCAAGTTTGTAGGTTTCCAAGAGGCAAAACCTCGCTACACGGCATCCTTGCTAGATTGATGATAGTTTGTTAAGTTATTATGTAGCCATTTATATACTAACTATGAAATCTTTTACAGGAATGGGACCCTCGTCTGGCGGGATCCGAGGCTGGTCTTGACGCCACAATAATCTCGTCTTTATGTACCGAAGCGGCTGAATGGCGGACGATACAAGACGGTCAACGTATACTGACCACGACCCCTTCTGTGCTTGGAGGCTGTCGGGCCCAAGTATACAGGGTGGCTGGTGCCACGCAATGGTATACTGCTGTCATTGTTGGAGTCAATGAACATACAGGGGTTGGTATTTTATTATAGTTAAAATTTTAATCAGCTCTCATCTCCTCTTGGAATTGATCATTCCTTTCTATTTAATTAAATTCGTTGTGGATTTTAAGATAATAGACTACATGATGAATACTAATAGATAACAGATGATATTATATACTTTGTGAGGGACTCCCGATTGTCATTACTCGGTATTTGAAAGGGTTTATAGCTGTTAATCCTGGCTTACAGGAGTTGCAGGGTGGGTGTGAGGCTGTACAAAAATATTATTGTTACAAATATTAATAAAACTAGAAAAAACTAGAAATATTAATAAACTATTATATGCTAGGCCCATTTTTTTTGTATGGAGTACACTTTTGTGTATTTACTCCGCGTGTGGATCCCCGGACATGATCCAGGTCCTTTTTTGCTAATGTTTTATTTATTGCTTTGAATATTTGAGTGGAGGGATTTACGTATTATTTCTATTATATTTATCTTTTTTCCTATTTCCTATTTTTGTTTTTTTAATTAATTATTTATATATATTTTTGTGTTGCTGGTGGTTGTTTACAAACAATAAAAACGTAAGTCGAGAGGGACAACCCATACAGGTTGATACGACCTGATACCGAGTTTTTTATCCGAGTGGATGTTCTGCTCAGGCCGACATATGCTGGTCGACCGCAGCGCGATTCTTCCTGCCTGTCAACACTCTTCTGGCTTGCATTGTTTAAAATACGGTCCAAGGGACAGTGGCACTGCGCGCATGTCGCACTGCGGGACGAAATCGAGCTTTGATGAACAGCTTGAGCAGGACCACCCTTTTCGCTTTCCTGCGACAACCTGTGGCTGCACAACGCTCCGACAGCACGCCGGAATTTGTTGCTTTAGGAAGTGGGACCACCTTAGCAGTAAGCCACAGCCTACCTTGCTAAGAAGTCCCACTCCTTCCTGACCGGGCATTCTGCGTCGAAAGCGTTGTGAGCCTGGTTTGCTAATTTAGCCCGCCTACAGTTTCAGCATGTGGGTGACCCCCCCGAAGACACCTCCTTGCACTTGCTAGGACCATTTACGACACTTGCTAGATTTTTTGAGATATATCTAATTCTTTTATGTATATTAGTATACCACAGAGCACAGATTGGAATTTTGTCTGTTCACTGTCACTTTGTCATAGGTTTTCAGGTAAACACACATAAGCCAGTTAATAAGCGAGCCAACTTGTATCTTGTATCTCCATTAAAATCACTCGATTGGAATCGATTGTGATAAATATTTATAAATATACACTGAAATAATCCAGCTAAAACCTCATGTGTTTTAAAAATATCACATGGTTTGACATGTATCGTCAAAATATAGCTACGATTTTCTCTAAATTGGCCGTTACACGAACAAAATCAGCTGTTTCGCAAGGTCAACGCTCGAAGGCGTGCGGTTGTTGTGATTGCAATAATTGCTAGCTTGCAATACTTGCCAGAGCACTACTGCGGTCATTGCACCTGTCCCAACAACCTGTAATCACGAGCCGACTAGTTTTATATTTTTATTATATCATAATGCAATAAACTATTGAAAAGTATAATTAAGTATAAACAGTAATGATTAGAGTTAGGAAATAAAAGGATTTGTTCCAATTTCCTTTAGAACCATTAGAAATTAGATAATTTCAAATAGCTTCGGACAGGATATTAAACAAAATCCATTAAGATAACTCGTTCGTGAATATTGTTATCAAAGCTCAGCGCTTCAGGTAAAGAATATTGGATATACTTAGTTTTCCCACTCTATCTATACTGATGTAAAAAGAGTCAAAGTTGTTTGTATGTTTGTATGATGTAATATTAAATTAAACTTTTCTATAGATTTGAAGCTATTTAAAATAGCAGCCATAATTCCGAAGTACTTTATTTACTTTAAATTAACTCTAACTGTACCTTATAAGACAGGAGGATACGTGTCGTATCCTAAATTATAAGTTTATTTTACAAGAAGCCGTGGCTAAATACTAGTATTAATTTATCGCAGGTGAGCAACACTAAGTAACTGTATAAGAATTCTACAAGATAATTTCGAAGCGGGAAGCTTGGGATGAAACCTGTTTGGTTTATTGAACGCAAAGGCATCCGACAACGAGGTTCGATTTATAAGGGCGCTTGTAAGTAACCGAACAACCTGTATACGGTGTTCGTTATTCGATCAACACATTGAAACCTGTTACCTTAAACGTATGAGGAATCCAGAACTTTCCACAGCTTACCAATTATAAGGAGTTAGTAAAACAGCGCTCTCAATTTATGTCGACAGCAACCATATGAGACGGCTGATGAAGATTTAATTGAATTTTGTGATCGATGTTGTCACGAGTTACACGAAGTAATGTAGGATTGATTGCGCTCCATTAATACACAATATGCTTTTAAATACTTTAAATTCCATTATTTTTGGACCTAGTTTTGTAGATATATCTGTGGTAGATCCGTTAACGCGTTTTTGAGCTGCGTCTTAAATTATATTATCGGCAAATTGGTTTCCAATAATTACTATTTAAATTGCTCGCTGTGGCAAAAATTAGGTGAGGCCTATGTCCAGCAGTGGACATCATTAGGCTGATATGGTGATGATGATGATTATTATTTTTATTGTGCTAGATAATTTCATTGATTAACTGATTTAACAAAATTGAGGTTATCATTTATAGACCCGTTGAAGTACAGTCGAGTTCATTAATATATTGGCACCATCAAGGATTCAAAATATTGTGAGCGTTGAAAAGCTCAATAAATACTATAGAACCTATGGATCAAATATATGTCCTCATGTGAATGGTTCAATAAAATATGCTGTACATTATGCAATAAGTTGTAGTCACCCTTTTCAACAAAAATATCTAATGATGGTGCCAATATATTAATAAACTCGACTGTACCTTTTATGTCTAAAAATATAAGTATGCGAGAGAGTTCATAATTAGTTTTGGTCTAATTTATAATGTTCAGTGCAAATACTCTAGTTCTCGCTATGAATCTGAAGTGGCTTAAGAAAATTAGTTCTTAACTCTTGCAGAATAATAACATAGGCTACATTTAGTCGAGACTAGAGCAATAGTTCTCTTGTGTGTGAATTTAACACGTGTACTACTCAAGTCGACTGTATGATTTGAAACTAAATAAAGATAATACTTGACTCCTCTTGAGAAATTCATGAACGTGTATTTTCATGCTAAAGTTAACGAATGTTTATCGAAGTTGTTATTGAGAACTGTCTCAGTAAAAAAATACATATTATTATGTGCTCTATGCGAAATACATCACAAATCCTACTCATATTATAAATTATAATGTGTAAGGTAGGATGGATGGAAAGATGGATCACTGGTTGGATGTTCGCCTCAGTCTACGTGCTTATTGTTAGGTTTTTCACTTGACCGGTGCGGTGTAAGATGTTTTCACCATTTCGAATTTACTAGGTGCATTTCTCTAATTTTGGGTTGCAAATGTATTTTTTTTTGTATTAAAGTCATCATCAGCAACCCATTAAGTCCCACTGTTGGGCTCGGGTCTCCTCTTCTCTAACTAGAGAGCTGAGCGGGTTTTAGGCTATAATCCACTCACGCTGGCCTAGTGCGGGTTGGTGGATCAGACATACTCATAGAATTTCTTCTACGGTATGTAGGATTCCTCACTATGTTTTTTCTTCACCGTTAGCAGATGGTAAGTCACTTGACTAGTACGTATAAATTCCACAAAGTGGAATCCACATTGGTACTGCCGGTCGGGATCGAACTCGAACCGCGTGATTTGCACGGCGCCGCCCACTGGTCCCTTATCCATTCAGCCGCCATCGCTTAAAAGTACTTAATTTGAATGGTGGTCTCAGTATAAAATAGCGTAACACATTTCGGTGAACATTTAGGTACCTCTTTTTGGGTTGGAAATGTATTTTTTTGGGTATCAATTACATTAAATTTGGTAAGAAGTAAATTATAAATATTATATTATACGTGACGATGACCCGTTTCAATATCTACAATTAAATAACGTTACGTTAACATCTTTTAAACGTGTCGTTGAAACAATGATTTTCTCACTAAGAACCCAATCAGACATACGCAATCAGACACCTGACAGCTGTATGTATTTTAAAATAAAACATAAACGATGTTTGATTAACACTACTGTTGTGGATGACTTGTTTACGCTTACATTATAATATGAATTAATTGAATCAATATGTCTGATATAATGGTATAGGTATCAGTTGTCTTTCAATTTTCACAAAGCAAGTCTTTGTTGCTCTGAATAGCTATGCAGTAGGTAGTCATAATAATGTGGGAGTTTTAAACTTTCCGTTGTTTGTTTTATTGTAAGTCTAGTTAGCTTGTTCATTGTAACGTGCTATTTATATATTTTTTCACGGAACTCTGATATTTTTATAATCAAAATAGCCTTAGTTACTCTTTGTGACATTAAGTATCTTCCAGTCAAAGCCCCGTTGAAATCGGTTTAGTAGTTTCGGAGTTTACCTCAAAATAAAACGTGTTTTAGTTTTAAGTTTTAACGAATGTGTTTTCATTTTTTTTTTCATATTTTAATTTAATATTACAAACAGATACTTTAGTTTTATTATTTGTATAGAAGATAAATAATAACATTACCCTCCTTTGTGGCAGTCGGGTAAAAAGAGAACGATACATAGTAATAAGATAACCACATCTTTCTTAGATGTAGTCTTATTATTTCTCCACCTCACGTCATATCGAGGCTTTTGATGAATTTGTTTACTGTAGGATTTGACTTTTTGGCTGCCGAGCACATGGAAGCGGATTCAGAGATTCTAGTAGCTATTTCATTTCGTCGATTTTATTAATGTTTGAAAATGAAAGCGACCGACGCCAACCATATTTCAATTTTAATTTCACACATTAAATATATATTTTTCTCAGATATCGTTGTCATTCAATCGAATTTGACAACGATATCTGAATCGACCAATCGATTGTGGTCATTCTGCGTAGGCTTTCAAGTGCATAGATTATGTGACCGTGTTGTGTTATAGAAGAAGTATTATATTAGTGTAACAATCATCGTTGTGTTAACAGCTTGTTATATAATTTAACAAACAACTCTGCACATGTTTCCAACGTTACGACACAATTAAGTCTAAATAAGTTTTACAAAGCACTTGAAATGCTTAGTACATTATATGTACTTTAACTAACATTGTTTCTCGATCAAGGCCGTCTTGATATTCAAGCTTGATAGCTCAACTTGTTAACCTTACATAATGTACTATGTATATTAGTATTTAGGTATATATATTGACTGGCCTGTTGGTCTAGTTGTTAGTGACCCTGACTGCTAAGCCGGAGGTCGTGGGTTCGATCCCCACCCAGGACAAATCTTTGTGTGATGAGCATAAAGGTTTGTTCTGTGTCTGGGTGTAATTTACCTATAATATGTATGTATTTACAAAAAAACAAATGTATATAAGTAGTATATCAGTTGTTTAGTACCCATTACACAAGCAAATATAATTGCTTACTTTGGGACTAGATGGCGCTGTGTGAATGTGGAAGAATATTATTATTATTATATTATTATTATATTATATTATTGACTTCATGTGTAGGTAAATGATATTCCAGAAAGTGCCTTCATTTATTCTCAGACGCTTGAGGCGCTCGTAGCATTGTCGTACTGAGATTTTCGTTACGATCATCGAGGTTAAGCAACACTCGGCAATTTCAGTCTATGATGGGTGACCGTTTGTGGCAATTTCATTCTCGAGCGTCTCGTGCTTCAGAAGGCACGTAAAGCCGTTGGTCCCGGTTATCACTTAATCTGGTAGTCGTTAATTCAAGTTGGAAGCCAGGGTCTGCCTCAAGCCCATAAGATAAGAAGAAGAATTCTCAGACGGAAAATAAATTTATAATGTAGGTTGTATAAATTCATTCTCCAAATTTCGGGCAATACAAACGCTAGTAGATAAACAGGTGAGAATGATATATTTATCTACGTAGAAATGTTAGTTTTGTTTTATTATTCTATCATGCCGTGGGATGACGAGGCCAGAATACAAGATATTGTAAGAGAAAATATTGTACTAATATGATATGGCTTAGTTTATTAGTTATTTTGTCAATACAATTACGATGATTTTAGCATTACATATAGATTAAATATATTTGATTTATATCGAGAGAGCCCAATCGCTAGCTGGTCGATGTCCTGGATTCGTTTACAATAGCATAAACAATCCTGTGCAGCTATGATCAGGTTTTATACCATAATTATTTGTGATTGGTCATACGGCAATAAATAAACCAATAAACTAAAGAATGAAATTGGCTAATCTTGAAAATACGGTACAATTACCAGTTTTCTATTAAGCAAAAGCTATTAGCCAATTACGTTTATAAAAACTGTAATGAACTCCATTAGGTTATATTTAACAGTGGTTATAAATTCATAATTTATTTATAAGGGGAAGTTGTAACTGTAGCTTGTTTTGCTTATTAGCGTATATTGTATAATCATTTCCTTTAACCATTTCCACGTCGCTTACGGGTGGTTAATCTATAAATAAATAATGATGATGATATTATTGTTTGATACAGGGCTCGTTACAAAGCGCGGGTGTTGTCTTTAAAAATATATGTTACAATCCCTTCGGAGATTCTTTTTCAATATTTGTCACTGAATCGACTTGCAATGCACATCGTTCTTTAATAAAGTAATTCCAATCTATTCACTATTCTAATGCCACACAACAGTGATTCAAAGTATTTATAATCTTAAGCCAAACAGTATCGAAGTATCTATACTGTTCAGTGTGTGGGAAGTTCGCCCGGGTTTACCCCACCCATTGCCTTCCACCCCTTCCCTAACTTCTCTAAACAAAGTTTGTTGTTTTGCGTTATTGAAACACTTTATTGTTTTTCTTTCATCTCCTCTCCTTTGAGAACTGCGTAGTTGAAGTTCCTTGTAGGTAACCAAACGAAAAATTTATGTTGGGATTACTTGTTAACTTTGTATTTGATTTAAACTATCAAATATTAGGGATAGATATTGTGCGTATATTATGGAACTTTGTAGAATATCAGATGATCTTAGTGCTCCTAGCTTTATATTTTCGCATTATATTGGATAGGTTTATCAAAAAGGAGTATTTGATTATATGCATACAATATAATATCTCCATACACGTTTACGCATACTTAAAACAATTGTGTCTCATTTCTCAACAAATTGTTGCTGGGTATAGATAAATACGTGATTTGATTAATTAGCGTGTAATAATGATATGCATAATCTATTTCTGTTAACATATTGATCTGTACGTAAATAAACATTAAAGATAATAATGACCAAATGTTTCATAACTTGACTTTATGAGATATACTTATTTAAACTGTACATAAACAAGTCAATTTTAATCATTACAATACACTTACAAAAATAAATTAAAATACAATACAAAAAGAATATCCATGGATTAAATCTTTACGAGAAGACATAATGCTTTGAATGTATTATTCAAGATTAATCTAACTTTGATAAACACCATTGTCTGTCTAAAAATAAATGTTGAGTAAGCAAGCTCTACGAGATAAAGTTGGGCAGTCAAATAAACTGTTCGACTTTCAGATGCCCTTACTTAACAGGCTGGGAGGTGATAGCGAACTGGCAACTACAATTATTACAATAACTCATCAAACTCTTCACAGACTCGCTGTCAGAGTTTTAGAGTACTTCAATCTATCTCGAACTTTGCTAAGTAATTACAGTTAAAAAGTTGAGACGTTAAACAAATTTATACTGCGAATTAGCGAGTGGAAAACTTGAGGCTCGTATTACTGGCGTCCGAGACGTCGAAGTTTTGAGTAACCCCCTTATTCGCCGCCTTCCCTGGTTTCCCAAGTAACTTTCTTAAAGTTCCTCTTTGTTTCTCGCAAGTTTGTGCTCAACTTGGTCCGTACCCGTCGACATGTTTATCGGCTACTCCAATTTTGTTTACTTTATTGATAGTTTTGATGAGCGTGTGATCTTTGTTTCACTTCAATAACTTTGTGAGTTATTTGTTTGTATTTTGTTCGTTTTGTTGTGTTATTTAAGTGTTTTACTATGTACCTTAAATAGGTGATTGACTAAGAGTCATGTTTTTGTAGAGACTACTTGCATTCTCGATATTCGATATCGTTGTCAAATGTTTGGAAATGTTTGCGTACGACAACCATATCCAAAATTTTGATGATCCAAAAAACAAATTGCAAATATTTGACAGTGATATCGACATCTATTTTCTCCAATACGTTTAAAAATAGTAGGTGACTTGGGTGGGTGAACTTAATTTACCGATAGGAATAAAAAACATCCTATGTCATTATGTTGGATTCCCGGGTCGGGTTAAAATGGTATTGGGTTTTTCTATCATGAAATTCCAGTATTAAGATTTTCCCGGAGTTTGGTAAAAAAATGTTCCCGGTTGATGACAATAGGCTCGCTCCCTATTTCATGGGACCAAACATAGCTGGCGAAATGTGGGTGTGAAACACCTCTGCCTACCCCTTCGGGGAAAAAGGCGTGATGCTATGTTATGTTATGTTTTTATGTCATAATGTTTTTTATTATATTAAATACAAGTATTGTGTCTTTGGTGTATACTTTTTATCGCTTGTAGTTGTTAAACTACATTATTTTCTTAAAAGTAAAGTACGATATCAACTTTATAAAACAATCCTGTTACTCGTAGACTCGTAGCGTAGAAGTTTCGGTAAGTTCTAGAAACATGTACAATTTCCGAGCAACTCTCTCGATCCGTATGTTAGCAACATGTTCAAGGTTATCTTCGCTTATAACACCTGTACCCGGTCGATGAAAGCGACATAAAACAGAGACGTATTTGTTTACGACACGCCAACACCGCACTCACCCGTGAGAAACTTTAGATGGGAATTTAGGGAATCTTGTTTACTTACCAATATAAAACACCTGCCAAACTCTTATGTTTTACTTTCAAAGGGATTCTTTGTTTTTATCTAAGACTATCCTGTTTGTACAAAATTATTTATAGTAATGAAACACAAATGTTTACGAGGCGGCCCGTTTTCTATTCTGTTATTGATTTCTAAGCACTTTGTGTGAGAATCTAATTTTAATCACGAATCAATTTAGCACCGCCCACTTGCGTACGTTTATTTCAGTAACTATTAGTGTAACTAGATGGCGTTAGTAGTCGTGTAATGGATAAATCCCACGGTCTGACCGGAGGTGTAGAAGTTTAACGGTAATAGGCCATTTTAAGCGATTGTATTACCATAGCTGGTTCTATTAACTAGTCCTGTCGTTAATAAACTTATGAGAAACGTGTTTTAACGATAGAATTTGCATTTTGTTCTCAGGAATTGACTGTAACCGATGACACCGTTTTGGAAGAACATAGTGAGGACCCTTCTCTCGTTCAGATGAGACTTCTAGGTGATGGAGGTAATTACACAAGTTATTATTTAAACAAAAATAAACCTACTTAGTAGTTGGTACAGAACTTACTTTCAAACTATCAACTGTGTTATACGTGTTTGTTAATAATTTATCAATAAAGTTATTATAATTTATTCTAACTGCTGCCAATGAAAAATAAATGATTTAATTTTATTTATTTATTCAAAACAGTTGTAGCACCTTAACAGCAGAAGTACCAAGACGATACTACACTAAAAAAATTCTAACATGGGCACTTTCTAATTTAGGTTCATGCAAATAAATCATTTAACACAATAATGATAAGGCATAAATCTACTTAATAATAATATTTATATAAAATGAATCGCTTCTTTTCGTTTCTAAGCAAACAACATTATGTAGATAAATCTACGGTAAAGAAAATATAGCCTGTGTAAATTAGGTTCAGTTTTGCATGATCCATTAAGCATTCCTTGTACTTACAAACACCCGAAATGTCTGGCGTGAAATCTTAACGCCAATCCCATTCAATTGTAATTATCTATAAGCAACATACAACAAAGAGGTACCGCTCTATCGTACCTATTACTCTGAATAGTGATTAAAAGGATCGTCACGATTGATTACGATAACATGTATGTGGGTACATGGAAACAATGGCTCCGATTACATAACCGTTGCTGCAGTGAACAATCTTCGGCCATCTGCAGAACAATAGAGTGGTTTCACCAAGCAATATGATTTATATCTAACATAGTTTTAAACATATACTACTCAATAAGGTCGAGTACCGCTCATCTGTTAACATGTATCTGTTACTATGTATTGTAAACAAAATATTGCTAAATATGTTTGTTTTTTTGGTTTCTTTTAGGGTTCCGTAGCGAAAATGGCAAAACGGAACCCTTATAGTTTCGTCATATCAGACCGTACGGAAAACGGAACCCTTATAGTTTCATCATATCAGACCGTCCGTCCGTATGTCATAGGCGTTTTACTAGATCTGTATTGATGAAATTTGGAGAATAGGTGTCTTATTAAAACATGACCATATCAAGTGTAAACTAATGACTTCTATTCAACAAATTATTTGTTTTCAAAGCAAACAACTATTTAACTAATAATAGCATAAACTTATAATGAGAACATTGGATGTTGCAAGTACTTTTATAAGCATAATTGGATTGAAACCTTAGTAATTGTCGTTGCAATATGCTAGAGGAAAAATACACGCTTACAACTCGGTAACGTAATTGGAAATGAGATCGGACAACTTACCTGCTGTGTAAGTTATGTATTTATAGTAATAAAGGTATTTATTTAATTATCTAGTAGACATAAATATAAACGTTATGGAAATAACCTCTCGTTTATCATAATTTTGCTGTTGCGTGGATATTAAATTGTTTTTAAATAAATATCTCACGGATATTTTTAGATTCTGAATTAAGTTTAAATTAGTTTGATCAATTTAACTTTTTGAATTAATTTGTTTTTAATGTTTATGTATGACATTATGTTTTAATATGTAAAATATAGTTACTTAATAGAAGTCTTATTGATTCACCCATAAATCAATATCCGAAAATATAAAACGAGAACTTTGGTAAGAGTTTTATATCCGTGTAGTGACGGATTAAGAATACATAATGTCACTACTCCATCTTAATCCGTGGGAGTCTTAAAAGGCGACTAAGGGAGTAACCTTATGCAGACAAGATCACTGGGAGAAAAGGAAAATTCGAAACAAACCCTATACCAACCCGTCTAGCCAGCGTGGTATAGTAGGCTAAATTCCCTCCACATTCTTTGGAGGAGACCCGTGACCAGCTGTAGGACGTTTTATGAGTTGAAATAATGATATTGTAGAAAAACTTAATAGGTAAAACCTCAATACCTAACATATGTATGGCAAATAACATTCTGCAGTATTTGACTACAAAGGTGATTTTTGTTAAAAGGTGATTATTACTGGACGAAACTTCTTACAACAAATCGAGCTCTTCTTTGTTAATAAAGTTGTTGAGAAATGTTTATGTTTATTATTATTATTAGATACACGGAATATTAAATTATTTTAGACCAACCTGGTATTGATATTATACCATTATGAAATATGTTGCAATCAGCCTTTCTAACTGCGAGTTGCGGCATCATATTTGAAAGAATTATTTTACATTAGTCGTTTTCCTGAAATTTAATTGCTTTTATGTTTTTGCGAATGTTAAATTAATATAAAAACACAAAAGGGCTACTTAGTCAACAGTTTGAACTAATAAAATATGTATGGCAGAGATTCCTTTATTGAATTTATAATGTTGTTTCAGTGATCGAATCAATAATGAAGGGAGAAGTGGTAGGGGTGATGCCGAGAAGATCTCGCTCCAATCTTCAAGTAAGTTCTAGCTAATAATCTGCCTTTAATATTTTATTAAGTAAAAGATCTGTTCATAGTAGTTAGTATGGATAAAGGAAAGTATCCAGTTTCAATGGAACTGACGATGTTTCTTGAAACTAACTGCGTTGCGAACACTACACATTCACTTTAGTCGAGGAAAGTACATGTATTTCAAGTGAATTTCGTAGTAGCCTGTAGAGCGTATGTTTTTTTTAATAAAAATGGACTAGCTATTACCTGGTCTATCATTGGTAGTTATCTCTTTTTTGTCAGAGATATTTGGCAACGTGCGCAACTCTCTCTAAAACTACATAAGTATATTATATTATGAATTCACGTCCAATTCAGTGTTAAAACTGGTTAACATATTTACAAACATGCCTACAATTAGGTACTTATAGGTGCTTTAACAGAGTACTTCTTTTTGTTATAGCAATTTACTTACCTCACTCACAGATGTCGTTAGCAGCTATTCAAAACACGTTCAAGCCAAAATATATTATTAACAATATTATGAAAATTAACAAAAGTATCTTACAATTTGTATTCAGAATAAGTCTGAAAATTCGTTTTGGTATGTCCACGGTATTCAAATTGCGTTAGGAATCATTTTGGCACGTAAATACTGTTAATTTCTTTAAAGTGTACAAAAATCTAGACAAGCCTACTTTAATGTGCTGATAGAATGCAAATACGATTATGTTTATTCAAGTAGCGTGTGTATCTGTCGGTTATTTTAGTGTTCACGTGTCGCGACAGGTCGGTAGTCGGCGCCCGATGACGCATGCCGCATGCGCCGCTATTATCCCGAACGAACCCTACACCCGTTCAGCTAAATATGGTATAAATGACTAACCGGTAGACGTAGTTATGATCCTATTGCATGTTACCCAAGCGGAATTAATGACGGATTAAATTTAATATCCACCATCGTTAATGATGGTTATCGTGTTCATGAATATCGAGAAATAATTTATTGTAAAATTAACCTTGATATGTAAACACGTGCATTGTGGATACATGAAGCAAAGTTATGGTTATTTTCATGTATCTAATGTTTCACTTAGGTATATGAACTCAATGTATTCTTGATAAATATCATGCAATTGAACGTTGACATAAATCTTGTTTCTGAATCATTTATTTTTGCTTTTACGGATCATTCATTATAATTTACCAATATCAATAGAAGAAATCGATAGAAGAATTGATATTTTCGGTATCTCTTTTTGCGTTTTATTCTATATATCTTTGTCTAGCATTACATTTTCTAAAAACATAAATGAATCCAAACAAACATCATAATCTCTCTTGTAAAATTCAATGAAAAAATTCCACATAATCTTCTTACTTCAGAGTAATCTTAGGCTTAGAAACTAAATTCCCTTATAATGTTAAATAGAGTGCCACGTAACAATAAACAATGCAAGATACTGTTCATATTACAAAACAATTTGTTTAGTTAGTCAAACGACATTGTTTTAATGATAATCGGATGTACAAGAGACATCGCAATTGGTCACAAGCGGAACACGCCTGGCCTCTTTGAATATTCAATATGTGTGCATTAGATTCAAAACTTCTCATGTAGTTCTAATTTAGAAGCTACGGCTACAAGTGCAGAATAATTAGCTTCCAGTCCATAAATATGTCTAGACTAATTCTGTTCTCGGAGTAGATGTTAAGTAGGGTTGCCATTCGTTCAAGTTTCCACGATATTGTCCTAGTTTCGAAGGCGTCCAGGGAGCTTTCGGCAGGGATTTTAATTGTAGTCCGGGTTTTAAAGTTTTGAAATTAAATAACAATTAGGTTAGGTAGTAGAGCTAGTAAAAGACCTGTTCAAAATGTCCGAGTGTGTCATCATGTGAGCCATAGGACATCAAGTATTAGATAGGCCTGCCCAAGGGATTTCCAATAGGACTTGTTGTATCCTGTGCAGATTATATCATCTGTCCACCTTGTGGGTGAACATTCTACGCTGCACTTGTTAATGTCCGGGTTGTCAAAAATCCGGGATATTCACACTTCTGGTCCTGGTTGACAGATTAAAGAGATGGTAACCCTATGTAAACTAACTATCTTCGTATATTCAAATGGGTTCACTAGTGTATTACATGCGTAAATTAACTGTCAGTTCTGAAACAGCCTGTGACAAAACTGTTTTTTATTTACAGCTTTACTTACTGGTTTATTACATGTTATCTTGTATGCCTGTGTTTATTTTGAAACGCTTTATGACTATTGTGTTGATATGAATCAGAGAATTAATTCCGTGTAGAAGCATAACTATGCAATGTGACACCACTCGTTTTCATTTTCAGGATGTTGAAAAAAGCGAGTTTATCCTATTTGCAATTTCGATATTCTGAAGATGACAGCAAGCATATATTAAAACATTTGACAGTAATATCAAAATTAACCGATCACCCTCTGCAAACAAAACAAAATCAGTTAGTATTTTTTTTTTTCATTTATTCTGGTACAAACAGTCATTATAACTCATGTAATACATTTAATGTTCTTAAATAAAGACAAAGGAGTACCCAAAATTAAATAAAATAAGTAAATTAAAAAAGTTGAGCGTTACATAGCTGCTTACAATGTGTCTTAAGTTAACTATAGAATTTTTTTTCTATTTAAAACTGGAAATAAAACCTTACTAAATAAGGAAAGTCATATAAAATTGTAGTAATTATTAGTTAGTTTGTTCCACATTATGTCTCAGTAAGAAATGCTTACAAATAAACAACGAAGTTACGATAAATTCGATTTTCATGAGAATCGATACAATGAGGCTCAATTAATTTGACTCTCGTAACAAAACACTGTAATAACATACGACGCGACGTACTGTAGAACAAAGATATATAAGTATGACAAAATCGATACCGTTGTTTAAACTGAACAGCACCACGGATAAGATAAAATCTTGGTAACCTTGTAAAAATATTAGATTGAAACTTTCTGGAGTATATTTTTGCTTAGAACAAGCTCAAGGTTTCAAGGATCGGTCGTCCCAAGGTCCTGACATTTGTGAAGGTTGACTCCCGTACCCTCCGAAAACATTATTCTTGAATGACTAATTATACAGTTCACCTTCAGATAAACTCGTTCTATGAAACGTTATCGAGTGGAATAACGTCTTTGTTTTCGCTTTTTCATTTGTCACTTATTACCTTTTAGAACTGCTTAATATCTGTTCAATTTGAACATTTTGTGTATATATATAATAGTTACTTTAAATCACAAAACAAGAATAACGAGTAACCTTTAAAATAACTCGTTTTTGGAAAGTTATGTGTGGACTAAACAACGGTAACAATGCAGTTGTATAATGTATTACCAACAAAGGATCCTGATTAACATAAAACGAAGACAAAGAAAGTCGTCCGTTATTGCACAGTGACCCATCCAAGCTTCAGGATGCGTAGTTATTATTTCACCATGACCAATCACGGAAGACCCCCAGGTATCACTCACCTAGCACATTACTTTTAGTACATTTTAGTCGTACGACCCTGATCAGAATATGGATCTACAACAACTGGTCGTATTAGAACACCCACGTTAACTTTCATATTCCTTTGAACCCATAAAGCTATTTAAACAATCTTTACTTGAGATCATAATCACTGTGATTATAATTAAAGTAAAAGAGTTGGAAATGGCATAATAAATTAACGTTGGACTTGAAGACTGGTCATTGGATTTAATTTACGCAGTAAAACTGTCGTAATTCATATTGTAAAAAGTAAATGGAAGTATTTTGTAAAACTGTAAAACAGTCGCACGAATTCATGTCACCGTCCATAAAACATATTTCTTTTGAAAGCCGGGGGGCAATGAGGGAGATTTAGTAGTGCATTGTGTATGGGCGTCACGTACAGCCGTGCAATGCCCGATAGTGCTCATCTCGTATGCGACCAATACACTCAGCTATAATTCTCATCTGGCCATGTTTGGCGCACGAAGCACCAATCTGACGACATGACCGTCGTTAATCAAAACATTCGCCTTTAAACGTACTCCAAACTAGTTTAGTCAATACACAGTTACTTCAATATGAAGGTTTCAAACAAACCTTGAATATTTTACTCCAACATTGTTCAGTTATCGCTGCGCTACTTCCCAAGTACAAAAATATGAAAAAGACATTTGAAAGTTCCTGTAGTTCTGTGACGTGAATAATTCACAACGCATCCTCTCCGTCCGACAACAAAGCATTCAAAACAATCCCACATTTGCATACTCAACGGAAACCTAGTTCGACATTCATAAAGGCGCAATTTATGCTCAATTAGTGCAAATTCCTGTTCCTCTTACCTCCAATTTTAATTCAGCCGAAAATTCAACTTGACGTAAATCCTGCAAATAATACGATTAAGTTAAACATTGCGCGCCGATTTGACAAGGGGGAGCGAAGCTATTCTCCTCGTAGCAATTTGTCTGGTTCACTGACCCTTTTCGGTGACATGAGTATTCCCCAGGCCTGGAACCCATAAACAATTAATCTTGTGAAATCTACGCATTGCGATAGGATATCAAAATAGGGACATTATAAATGCTCTTGCTCTTAGAGTTAGACTATCGATTCGAGAACTACATTCAAACAAATCATCTCTACCACTCCCTCCAGCTATGTTGTAATAGCACCGTCTCTTTCGCGACGTGAGTAGAATGCTAAACTGTAATCCCGACTCGAGTTGTTCCTGCACGTATCAAGGGAATAGTAAAAGGAACTTTAAAAAGTGCAGTTTAGAGTGTTTTTAGATTGCATGTGCCGACTGGTGTGCAGGTGTTCCGTGATCGTGAAACAGCTATTACTGAGCTCCTTTTTCTATTGACTTTTCGGAATTGAACGGTCAAGAAACATCTGGAATGAGGTCTTGTCTAAGACTAACTCCGATTTGTAGTGAAGATTTCAATCGAAAGTTGGCGCCAGTCACGTCGTAAAGGTTTATTTACAACTCGTTTTAAACTTTGCTAATGACCCGGAGTATTTGGTGTGGGGAAATCCGGTTAGTCATGATGCCACCTTCAGTCATTTAGTAAATTAAAACATTGTTTTGACGTAATAATTTTGGCAACGTCGCTGTCGCTCGCCTAAGCTTTGTGTCGTTTGTGTATGTGACATAAATCTACCATTATAACTTTTGCAGCTGTTAGCTGCTGTTAGAAACATGGTAAAAATATCATTTGCGTCACATTATTAGTTTGCTTGTTTTCACTATCAGTCAACTTAATAGTCGTACCGTACCATAGTCCGTTATAATAACCTATTTCTTGGTTGATTTATGAAAGTTTTCTGAAGTAAAAACACTAGTTAATACCATTCAAATAGATTATCCGATAATTAAACTGTCAAAGGAGTTTGTTAAACGGTTCGTTTTAGAAAGCTATAAAAATAGTAAAATGTGGTCTTTTACCCAACACGTTTTATCGAAATATCACTTAATATTTATGTTAATGGAACTAATTAAGATACTTTATTATTAATGTTTGAATAGCTTTAAATTTGAAATACTTGAAAACAGAATATCCCAGGGTCTTAATAGGGGACGCCTGTTTTTACGTTTAAAATGGTTTTATATTTATGTCACAGGTGTTTTATAGAATTCATTTATCAAAAAATAATCAATATCGAATAGATATCAAAAATAGTTTTTATTTTTGATACCATAATGTAAATTATTAGAAAGAAATGATACAAATATCTTAACAGATTCAGATACATAGGTAAGAACACTGACATTTAAATTATTTTTATCAGTATGTAAATTCATTCAAGGTTATTTACCTAAAAATAAAGGTATATCAACATCGCATAGATATCTGTTCGTTGTAATACACAGATACGAACACTAACAACTGAGATGTAGGAAGTCTTGCATTCGCAACTCACATTTCAGAGAAACCATTTCAAATTGGAGATTTGCCAAAAACAACTCTACACCTCCTGGTCAATCCGAATAAATTATCATTTGAAACTGAGCGTTGATAAACGACGAGGCAAGTGAAATGAAAACTTTATTATATTGCACGTTGGCATACGTAAAGAGCTTCAAAAATATGCCGAAATATAATCTCGTTTAAAATGTTTATAGCAACAAGAAAAAAACATTTATTTGCATCTTAATAGCTTTAAAAGCAGTAAATTCATGTTTTTATGACTATTAAGAGTAAAAAGTGTCTAAATTGGAAAATTGGTCAAAGTAAACAATAACTGAGTTGGTTTTTATCTCGCACAGAGAATCAGCATTGCCATCCAGCGTGGCAATGCTGCTAGCCTTCTGGGCACTTTCCCTTGTGACAGTGATGCCGACGAATACTTTGACGCCTAGCCCATATTTTTTCATCATCAGCAACCCATTAATGTCCCACTGCTGGGCTCGGGTCTCCTCTCCTCTATCTAGAGAGCTGAGAGGGTTTTAGGCCATAATCCACACACGCTGGCCTAGTGCGGGTTGGTGGATCAGACATACCCATAGAATTTCTTCTAGAGTATGTGGGTTTCCTCACGATGTTTTCCTTCACCGTTAGCAGATGGTAAGTCACATGACTATTAGCCCATATTACCTTTTGTATTATTATTTATTTATTATTTATTTATGTATATGTAAGTAGATAGTTTTTATTTAGTTTTAAAATATGTAATAACATTATTATAAAAATACTTTGTAACCTAGATGAATAAAACTTAAATAACTGAGTTTAATTCAAATGTTTTATCAAGATTAATGAAGAAGGTATCCTAAATAAACCAAAGGCTTATTCCTTGGAGCTATAGCAGGGAGCTATATATATAATAGGATGTTAGGTATATATACTTTTTGACTGTCACCGTGGCGCAGTGGTTAAGGTGGTCGCCTCGCCACTACATCGCCGTGCTGTGGGTGGGTTCAATTCCCACACGAGACAAATATTTGTGTGATTCATAGATATTTGTTTCTAGTCTGGGTGTACTTTGTGTCCGTTAGTTTCATGTTTGTAAAGCTCCCCGCGACACAGGGCTTGTTCCCTAGTGCGGGCGTTGTCTTTTCAAAAAAAAAAAATATATACAGAATTTTGCAGTTCACAAAATGGAAATATTTTAAAAAGAGCATGCAAATTCAATAGCACGAGTTGTGTCGTATTCGCCGGTGTTGTAGCAAATGTATGGTGGTATATGCGACACTTTTGTTTCTGTCGTGAGTGTCGCGTGAATCGATTCCAACTTTTCCTATTACCATGGAATTGGCTGCAGTATCACACTTGTTTTTGTCAATGTTTACACATAAATTGTCTCGTCGACTCCACACCATCTCTGCAGTAAAAACATTTCTCTTGTATATTTTAGCGTCCAACATTCTCCTTTCAATATTAAGTGGAATTCTCAGAAAATCAAAACATTTTATACAAAGCCACTAAGACTTTTCATTGCCTTAACAGTTGAGCGCCGAGATTTTCCAGGATATCACATTTAAAGCGAAACGAGCTTTCAAATGTCTAAAGAATTCTTCGCATTTTATTAGTTCTCTGAAATGAATTAAAGTAAATTACTAATTGTAGACGTAAAATTAAATTTATGGAATTACTTAGAACTAGACTTATGTTACGATGAACGTAAAAGTTTTACATATTACTATTTACAAGCCGGTTTTCTAGCAACTCGTTCTATAAACATAAGATGTATGAAATTCAAACATTCTTGGACATGTTTCTTGTTTCATATAATTAGAAAATGTTATCGTGTCGTGTATAATAATAACATTAATAACACATATCAATCGCTGCCAAAAATAACAAGAATATATTGCTTTAGCCTAGATAATGATACTTTGAACTGGTTTCCATTCATTATAGTGTGTCGTAGTAAAAAAATAAAACGCACGAACGTTAAAAATCGTGCTCCCCTTCCTGGCTAGTGTTTTGTATCTATGAGGTAGCTAGCTCGTAAAAAGTCGGAAACGTCCCAATACAGTTTTTGTATATAAACACCGCAAGTGTCAAATAAATAAACTTTCCTCCAGGCAACCGGGTCACTGGTGACAATGTAACAAGGATAAATGGTTCCCATTTGCAATTTATTCCGTTATCGTCATATTCGTTTTGGAGACGTACGTAGACCGTGTCCCATTTCGCTTTATTGTGTTTAATGGTTGTGTTCTAAAACTCGTTTGTATGTGAATTAATTGGAATGGCAGGCAAGGACAATATTGTAGTCTTACGATGTCGATTCTCAGCATTGCTCATCAATTTTTTTGGCCTCCCGCCAAAATGTCGGTGAGGAAAAACAAACTCGGTTACATTGTAACCTGTTAGTGACTAAGCTTGATTGATGTTATGTTTGATTGTTTTTACTCCACTTTGTGTAGAATGAAGGCAATGTGGGCGATATTTTCTCATTATTTTTAATTTATGTAAAACTAATATTGTCTGTCTTAGATTTAGAACGCTGAGAAGCCAGTGTTCCAAATCAATGAATAGTGTTGTAGACAAGCAATCACGGAATGCTGTGAATTATTGTCTATTGCTTAATTATTTATTCGTCGATTAAATACCTTTTATAATTGGCTCTTTATGCATGACTAATTTGAATGTAAATTATATTATGAATATTGAATAAACAGTTTAAACTGCGCACTGCAACGAGATACAAAATATCTCTATGAGATTTCATCATCAAAATAATTTGGTATATTCTACTAGATGTCAGAACCCAGCCAATCTGTCTGTTGTGTAGCCAGAAATCTCCGTACTTACATATCTCATCAGGAAATATTTAATGCTCTGCCAAAATGAAATCTCATCCTATGAAACGTTGGTAACTCTTTTTGTTAACAGCACAAAAAAGTTAAACAGTAAGTAAGCATCAATATTGGAACATTACTTAACTAGTAACAAGTTGTTGATTCATTTAGAACAACAAGAGGGAGAGTATCTCGTGAAACTAATCGGTAAAGTTTGTAACAACATCGGCCGACTTTCCACCTCCATCGGTGGAGTTAGTTAATGTGAGTTCCCGTGGCGTGCAGCGGATACGGATATCGATCGGGACAAGTGCGGGACGCCGGGATTCGTCTGGCACGCCCGGGTAACCGAACACCCTCGTCCCACTCCTACCCCGCACACCACCCGTCAAAAGGGTCTGTATTAACGCGCCACTCACTACTTTGTTCTTGTTTTGTTTGAAGGTTAATATTTATTTTGACCTGAATGACAGTTCCTTATTTTTCAAACGTTTTGTTGTTGTATTAGTTTTGAATTGTTATTCACGTGTTTGTGGTTTTTCTTGTTGTTACTGTTTGTTTTATAGATTTCATCATTAGCCTAATTTGATCATTAAGTGGTTCCTACGTTAATTAGGTAGGCACTTATTTGTTTTATAAGTCATCTGCAGTTTTGAATTTATGTCAAATTGTGATTTGTAATCTTGTTGTAAAATAATAACTTTATCTACAGTTTCTGTAATTATCCCATGTTATCTATTGCTACAACTTTCATAGTACGATAATAGTCTGATAAAGTGTAATACAATTTAATAATGTTACTCAATAAAAACATTTAGGATTATCACCTATAATATCGCAAATCTATATAACTAAAAGATGACCTTGTTAGTCCGGAAGGCGCAACGTGTGTGAAGTATCATTAATTATGCAAGCCTGTCTGGTGGCCGGGCCGCTGAGCCGCGCTGCGAGGGGGCTCGTATGGCGGTGAGGAGAGGGGAGGGGGAAACAGGACCGACGCGGGGGTGCACTTCCCCCCGCGCGACGCCAGTTTGCGCCATTCTCCCGCGCCGGCACGACTACGTTCGGTTACTCGTTACTCGGAACGGTTTACTGAACGTATCTTACCTTTCACCGCACTAGCGTCACATGTTTTTCGAATTTCTAATGTGCCGCGTGACGTCGTGAAGTGATTTTGGTGCTTTGTGGCCATTTTTGGACCGTGCGCCGTCCGCCGGCGTGCCACCGGTACTTGTCATGACTCATTGTTTACTATCGCTTATTAGCATTAGTTGCCGTCTTACATCTGTCATTTGTTGTATTTATTTATATACGTCATAAAATAATAATTTATACGTTACATCATTCTTCCATTACTTGTTATTGTAGACGTATTGTATTGTTGCAAACTTATCTTCTTTATTATTAAAGTTATGGTTATAGAATTCTTGTTTATATAATACTTACATTATCTACGGAGGATATGGCTGATACTTAAGTATCAACCTTATCTGCTACTTCCTGTTCTAAATATAACACTGTCCATATAAAACTGGTTTCAGTATATCTATTTACTTAGTGACATCTTATTTGTTTTGTTTCCACCATCTAACATAATTAGATACATAATTTCCTTTGTCTTCAAAATAATATTACGTAGAAACCTAATCTGCAACAATGAACAAGCATCGGAAAGCTAATTAGCATATAATGGCATGAGCACGACCGCCTTATACATACGTATGCATGTGTGCATACATATTACTCTCGCATGCAACTATGTAGGCGCAGTGCATACAAAGTAGAGATAACCACACCCCGATAAGGAACTATCTCTTTCCCACATCGAATGTTGTATACATACATCTCTATCGATACATACAGATTAATAGACCGTTAATCCCAAAGAGATGTTTACGATACATAATGAAAAAGGTTCGCGAGCCCCGGTGTCCGGAATTAGATCAGTTGCGTGTGTTGCGCATCACTAATCGGCGTAAGTACGCACACACAATGTCGGCCATATTGTTATTGTTATTACATCGCCTTAGAAGGAAACAGCTCGTTTGACTCGGTCTCGATGTTTGCTTTTGTTCTTTTCTAACTTCTTTGTTGGTGGTTATTGTTCCTTTGTTCGGTATGATAAAGCGACCGCTGTTGAGGAGACTATAAACATTCGTTCGTCGTTTTCAATATTTTCTATTCAAATATAGGAAAATTTTGATATTTGGACATTAGGTTACTTGGTTACCCCTCCCAAGAAAATTGAGTCAAGCTTTTTGGAGCAGGTGACTGAATAGTACAAGGCTCTTGTTTATTGTTCCATTTTTACGAAATAAAATATGCCCATAAAGGGCAATAAAATCCAAATAAGGAGTTGACTAGTTCGCTAGACGTAATATAAACGTGGTAAACGAATACCACAAGGCCCGTCCACGTCCCACGTACGCCCACTCTCCCGCATGTTAAGGCTATCGTGAATAAATCTCACCTGCCAACGCTGGACCGAACCTACAATACATAGACATATTATCTAAAACTATAGTTTATCTTACATATGTTTTAAGAAGAACTGTTTCTACGAAATATTTCCTTATTATGGCACGCTTATTTTATGCAAACACCTATTACTTGTCTACTTTATTTAATTTCATTGTTCGATATGATTTTTAAAACAGGACAAAATAATGCGATTATGTTGATACACCTTTAGGTTAAATCAATGTCAAAGACATCTTTGAGATTTAAAACCATCTAAATAATACTTTCAACTCAAGTAATTGTTTTTCTTAGCACATACATACACTACATTTTCTTTTTTAGTGTTTTTTCAAGCTAATTATATACAAAGAAATAATAAATAGGTATCTATATGTGAACATTCCCAACCAATTCAATTGTCCGGGATCACAAGTAATGGAACGACGTTATTCTAAGTTCAGGAGCTATGGAAAGAGGAATAGAGATAACTTAACAAAAGCATTAGTTTTCTATTGCGAAGACAGCTGGTTCTATTATACAGCACTGCTTTTTTATGTTTCGTATCTGCTGTCAACGTAATAATTGAGGCCGTTAGTGCAGAGGTGGCCTAAGCTTGAGATAGGCAGTATGAAAAATGGGATTTGCAAATATATTCATAAAAATATATTAATAAGTAAGTATATTCATTCAAAAAAAGAACTTATGCAACGCAGTCTGATGACGATTAGTTAAACAAGAGTAAGGCCGATTATGCTTAAAATTTTACCACGTTTTAAATAATTTGTGGTAGATAAGTCAGGATATTAAAAATTGAGGGTTGGGCCGCTTTTGCGCTGACAGCCTCAATTATGCTGTTCGGTTGAATTTTTACTGTGTTATTTCTTTTTATAATATTCTAATAATAATAATATTCTACCACATTCACACAGCGCCATCTAGTCCCAAAGTAAGCAATTATATTTGCTTGTGTTATGGGTACTAAACAACTGATATACTACTTAAATACATTTTTTTTTTTTTTGTAAATGCATACATATTATAGATAAATTACACCCAGACACAGAACAAACCTTTATGCTCATCACACAAAGATTTGTCCTGGGTGGGGATCGAACCCACGACCTCCGGCTTAGCAGTCAGGGTCACTAACCACTAGACCAACAGGCCAGTCAATTTTAGTTAGTTTATGTATTTTATTTAGGGTTCTAGAGTCGAGTCAGCGTATCGACAAGCTTAGTGTACGACGTTCGCTTCCTCTGAGGCCCTAGTGCGAGTTTTTGCGAGTGGCCAAACGCGTTCAGGTGGTCATTTTCGCAGGGTGGCTGGCATGTACCGGATGAGAGTAATTGGAGTGTGGAATTAGAATGTCGCGTGCAATTGGCTTATGTTCAGCTTTGGACTAGTGCAGACTAATGATGATAATGATGTTGCATTTTAAAGATTACGTAATGACGTCATCTGTTGAGCGCCATCTATCGAGTAGACCGACAACAGCAAAATATTTGTTTTTTTTTGCATTAATTTTAACGTGCATGTAAGTAATCATACTAATTTTTTTTTCGTCACATTTATCCAAATTCAATGGTAATGATGCGCCAATAGATCATTATTTTTGTATGTAAATATAAACAAAAAACCCTTGACGTCAACAATCATAGCAATATCTTAAGCCATTATCCGTTTAACCTTACCACAATATTGATATAATATTAATTAAGTATGTACCTAGTTATAAATACCTGCATGTCATTCAATATTTCCAAATATAAAATACTCTAATGATATTAATATCTATAGATCCGTCGTTGTTTGTGTGGCCACTATTCAGCTCCTATTGGCCATAGCGTGATATTATATAAAGTAAGGTAAGGTATAATAGCCTTCCTCGATAAATGGGCTATCCAACACTAAAAGATTTTTTCAAATCGGACCAGTAGTTCTTGAGATCAGAGAAAAATTTATTCTTTAATCCGTTGAAGGCTCACTTTGATATGCCACTTGAGGTCAACAATATGCAATGTGACCACTAACTTTCAAAGGTAGTTATAATATTGTGTTGACCTAGTTAGTGTTCTTGTAGATTAATTACATATTCCCTTTTACTATTGCTACTGCAACAGACATTAATAAAACAACGTTGGGACGGAGCCAACTTTCCGTGTGGTATGTTACTTTGAGCGAATGTGTTATATGTTTATATCCGCCTTACTATATTTTATTTTTATTTGACTTTTACCTTATATCCGCCATTTTCCTTATGAATAATTTTATGAATAAATAATCTTAGTTTATCATACAAATTGGCGTGTTTTCGTTGATTTGTCCTTGTTGTTTATACCTATTATTATGCTTATTCAAATCGACAGAAATAAATGGCATACATGTTTAAAATAAGTTAATTTATTACAAACTGGATCATTAATTGAAATAAATAATACCCAAGTTATTCATGAATACTTCCTGTTTGGTGTAATGTAATCAATATTAATTTATAAACGTGATGTAATTTAAACACGTCCAGAATGTAAATATATGCAATGAATTATACATAAAATAAATTATAATTATAATGTAGATTTGCACATCGTTATGCGATTTGTAGTTAAGATATTCTAATTCCAATTATCGTTTACAAAAAAGGAGTCAACGAAAAACGCTGCTGTTTTTAAAGCTGATATTAATGTAAATTACAAAGGTGAAACAAGGTTATACCGAACAGTAATATATTATGTATGTAGATGCAGAGTTAGTGATATCGACGTTATAATCTAGTTAACGAAGAGACCCTAAAGGCTTAGGTGCGGACTAGGAATACCGGTTTGTAGTGGGAGTAGTGAGGGCCGAGGGCGGTTCCCGTCAGACGAGTCGTGTACTCGTGTTGCACTCCTGGCCCCCCGGGCTCCACAAGATTGAGAGATAAATGTACCGGGAACACGCCGCTCGTATGTACACACTACGACCCGAGGCAAGACGTTTTTTCCCTTTAACTCAGAGCTTGAGAAAGTTCGTGAAATTGTATACTCGTGTATACAAAACACGGTCGAGTAACATTACTCTAAACAGTCTAAACAATGATAACGCTTAATCATCTTGCTTGAGTAATCACAACATTCTACCTCGTGTTACATAATGGTAATAATAACATGAACAATGATTACAATGCATTCACGAGAACTGCCTTTGTATTTTTACGATAACACGCGTTATTTATAAGTGGGGCTTATTGGTTTAACGGTGGAGATGATAAAAGGTATAATGAGCAATGAATCATTAGAGATAACGTTGAACTGCCCGAGATAGGAAGGTATTAAGCAATCTTATCCTAATGTTCATCGTAGTAGAAACTTATGAGTGATGATACCGTCAAATAAACAACACACGATAGATATTCTCAAGCGGATTAAGTATACTGATCCTCTTAAACCAATTACTGAATTAACAAAGGGGAGTCTTTTAGAATTTGTTACAAAAACCAGGCAATTATATTTTCTGTCACCAAATTTAGATTTGTCACTTAACTACAATATCCTATATAATATAAGTATTCCCAGAAAATATATTGGGGTATCTCAATCACCAAATGAATGAAAATAATTAAGTATCTTAAAACAAAGATTCGTACTCAAAATAGTAGAAAATAATGGTTTTAGCGCGGATCCGATATATCCATAAGATTGTGTTTTTGGCCAAATTCAGTCGACCAAGATATTTTAGTCGTGGTGATGTAACAAACAGACCGAGTTACTTTCATGCTTGTATATACAGTAGATTTTAGTCGTATTGTAGGTGCTATACAAAGGTCAGACGTGCAGTAAGCAGTTGCGTAATCTTGGTAAAGTGTTATTGCTTAGTATATACTTATACAGTGCATCTGCATTATGCAACATGCTCGTGTACGCCAGCACGTGAAACTTTGTACTTCCAACATTCTAGACGTATGTCAGACTAGATAAAGAGAATTTTTATATTTATTTTATTTGTTTACTTATAGGATATACATACAGCACTACTAACACATTGTAAAATTGCATTATTTTGATACATTTGGCCAATAAAGTTTTCACTTAGAATATTTTGTTTTATGAAAGATGTTGCTAGTAAGGTTACGTTTTTCATAAAAATAATGGGTGCGCATAAAAATATAATGAAACTTGAAGCAATATCAGGCATTCTGTCTGTAGAAGCTTCCAGAAGCTTTCGAAACAAATATTATCAGAGCTCAAAGCTGATTTTATCAGTAATTTTTCAAGGCTTTTATTCATTATTCATTACTTTTTTGTCTCTTTTGATTTGAATGAGTAAACTAAGAGTTCTATAATTAAATTACATTTTGAAAATGTATGCGGTACCTATTTTAGTTGTTTGTGTACAACATTTTCGTCCTGTTTTTTTTTTATAGGAAGCTTTTAGCTTTAAATGTAAAATGAGATTTAAAATCTCTTTCCAGGTTAAGATTTGAATAAATTTAGACCTTAGCCTCAAAAGCTAAAGGTATTATTGTTTATAAGCTTTCCTTTACTAAAATAACAAATAAATAGAGTAAAAGATGTAGCTTTTAGATTATCGATTTCAAATACATATATGCATTGAAAAACTATCTAAAACATTCCATAATTAGAACCGTTTCTGCCCGTACTTGTGATACAAGATGCTGCGTTCTTACCTAACAAGGTAATATTAAACATATTAGTATATAATCGATACTCCTTAATGTATCGAGTGCTTTGAAGTCGTGCTGTGAACCCCTCAAGTTCAAATTAAACAATTAATCAAAGTTCGATCTATTGTATCTTCGTATCTATTAACACGAACTTGTAACGGCAGAATAGTTAAACTTCTCTTGGTTACTCTGTCGATATTAACAAAGTGATGTATCGAGAGGAACTTTCGAATAAATCACTCGGATATTTGTGGGTACGTTCACCTGCCTGGCACCCTAATATTGCACGTGTGACGAATTGATGAAATCTATTCAATTTATTACAATATCCTCGCGTGTTGTTCGGGTAATGAAAGATTATTGTTCGAGTGCGGCCCTGCTTGTCATACTGGGAAAATGTAATAGGATTAGTTTTTCTCTACACACAATGTTCACTTCTTAAAAAACATGGCGACAAATCCTCTCTTTTTCGTCAATTCGAACGAGTGTTTATTTAGATTCTTTGTAATACTGTTGGTTTTATTTACTTTTTACATTACTTTTATCTATACTTAATATTATAAAGCTGTAGAGTTTGTTTGTTTGGTTAAACGCTACAATCTCAAGAACTACTGTTCTGATTTGAAAAAAATCGTATTAGATAGCCCATTTATCTAGGAAGGTTAGGCTATATAACTTCACGTTACGGCTGATAGGAGCCGAGCAGTGACCAAATAAAGAACGACGGGAGTGGAGTCCCGTGTTCTAGTTGGTTTAATATTAATGTCTTCTAAGAAAAGTAACGCAATAGTATTTCTATTTATACTTTATGAAATTAATTATTATAAAATGATTCTTTTGAACAAGCTTCTGCTTGTATATAGGTATAATATTAACATTTTCTTAAATGTCTTCGTAATAGGTTGTGAGTCCGTTGCTAGGTGGAGTCTTCAAAGGCTTCGCTCGTGACTTTCCCGGGAAATTACCCCTCCTACGATTCCCAGCTCGGTTCCAAGTACCTTTAGAATTTAAGCTATTAAATAAATTATATGTTTCTTTTTATAGCTAACGGGAAAATCATTGCCATCTGTTTTCATGCCGCAGCATCTTTGATATTCAATCTTATATTTATAGCAATCAATATGAATATTCTTTTCGTCAACCATTTTGCTACGCTAATGTAACTACTAGGCAGTACCTAAACGGATCAAAGTATTCTATCAGTTAATTAATCCAAGACATAATCAATCTGCCTGCCACGTTTCACCTAAATGAATGCGGCAGTTTGTAAGCAAAAGTGTAAATGAAAAATGTTAATCTGTTTCTAAACCTCTATCAAACAACAAAATCATATAGCCTGGAAAATTTCCTCATGAATAAACCATTGAAGCGGTAACACATCTATTGATATTAAGTAATCAAATTCAGTCTGTATCAAATACTAGAAGTCGCGCGGGGATTGCTCCGTCATTCTTTATTTTGCCACTGCTCACCTACTATTGCCCGTAGCGTGATATTATATACAGGGTGAATACGACGATACGACACTAAATGAAACCACGTGTGAAGCATGTGATGTTAGAAGGCTTTACCAAAAAAAATAATAGAAATTTGCAATAGTTTAGATGCAAATGTACTTTCTTTATGTCAGTTTTTTTTTTTATTATTTTTATTAGAATATGTTTATAAGGGGTAACACTGGCTGCCTTATCATTTAATGTCGTATCGTCGTATACACTCTGTATATACCCTATAACCTTCCTCGATAAATGAGCTATCCAAGACTAAAAGAATTATTCAAATCGGATCAGTATTTACTGAGATCCTAGCGTTCAACTAAAAAAACTCTACGGCTTTATAATATTACTAGAAGTCGCGCGGAGCTTCGCTCCATCGTTCTTTATTTTGCCACTGCTCAGCTCCTATTAACTGTAGCGTGATGTTTTATACCTTATAACCTTCCTCGATAAATGAACTATCGAACACTAAAATATTTTTTCAAATCGGACTCCTGAGATCACAAACAAACTACAGCTTTATAATATTAATATAGATTAAATAGTTCACAAGACAAGCGACGTTTGACATTACCGTTAGCGTAACAACCACACCGCCTCTATAGAACACAGTTCACTACACTCTGTCCATAATACTCAGCTTGTTTATTGTGTGTTTCAAAGGGACTGTACACAAAGGCTCGATACAGAGCCAGTGTTGCCAACTACTTCTACAATATAAACGATCTGATTCTGCTCCCATTCAATTGACTTGCACTCTATACAGCTTTCAAGTTGATATATTAATCATTTATACTTGCTATTGAGGTTTACGTGTTCCTATTTTAGTACATTGGGCCCTTGAAATTATGAGTGTTAAGAAAATTACATAGTGTTCTTCATAAAATGACAATGACCACACATATGTTTATAAATTTATATTCATTCAAATAAATGAAATAATACTGGCGAGATCTTTTGTTCAATGTTTTACTAAAATCAGCTGTTTCGAAAGGTCATTCTTCAAGGGCGCAGGTACACACACTACTGAGGTTGTTGACCCCGCATATTTGTATCCCGGATCGCTAGCACTGGCTGTAACTTTCATGTTGGAGGACGTTTATCACCTTTCTGTAAATGATTCCGTAGTTAACCCGGTATGAACACATTCTGTTGATTATCATAATCCAAGTAGTTATTAATATATCTACATTTTAAGGAACATAAACTAAGCTTCATATAAAAGGTAGATGACCATTTACTTATGAAGAAACCAGTGAATCGTTGCTCACTGACTTTTACACATTTTATTCACTAAATTTATATCTACTCTTTACGATTTCAATGAAGCGAATACATTCCGCTTCGGCAAAAAGCCTTTTCAGTACGAACTGGTCTCAGAAAAGTCTCTTAAAGCTTCATATACATAGGAAATTGAGCCAACTCTCGCCTTATATGTACTGGGCTGGTCATAATCATGAATTGGGGCAGTTACGTCGGGTTTTGTGTAAGAAACTAGCGTTAACTAGATCCTTGTAGGTCGGTAGCTCACGGCTTGCCTTCGAAGGTAAGTAGAACGGCATTAGAACGAGATACTAACGTATAACTACTATAAACTTAAACCAGCTGTTTTTTTGGCAACGTTTAATTAATATTATTAATTAAACGTTACCAACTTTCGAGTACTATGGACTACGTTATTTTGAAACTAACTAGTTCCATATTACCTAAACTATATAATTACAGAGTGGTTAAGCTTGTGTCTTTAATTATTTACAGAATGGGTTTGGAAGCGAACTCACCTTTAGGGAAGGTAACGAGAATTAATTGAACTTTAAAATATACGACGAGAATTCACGCGATCATATAAAATATTTTCTGATAGGAAGTATTTCAATGTATGTGCTTAGTATTAATTGCATTTACTATTTCTATATAAATAGGTATATAATTGCTGCGGTTGCAATGTGTATCGCGGCTTTTGTATCACTGAATGCGACTATTTCGAATTCCGATTAGTTCTCAATACCCTATATGGTTGTATAAAATATCTAAAAACTATAGAGCGGTTTTGCGTATTAGGTACTGTTTTATTAATAAAAAGTGTACAAATATTATAGTTAGTATACAAATACAATTTTTTTCAGTGTCTAATAATAAGAAGTGTTTTCGGAAATAAATAATTTAATCAAATCTAGGTAACATGTTAAAAAGCTTTTTTTTTTTTAAACCGAATTTGTTGTTCGACGCTTAAATTATGAAGTTTATTTAAAATATGAAACGTTAAATTATTACGTTCATCAGAGCCCTCTATTCAAATATTTATTGAATTCAAATAAAATATCTCCGAACGGAACACAGTAGGTAGTAGGCAGTCACTCCAATTAAAACGTGAAAATTAATAGGTTCAGGTCGTAACAAATGAATAAATAATTTTTGCTTTCGATGTTTACTTTTGGCTTTACTACGACACAGCGTTATAAAGATTGTTAACCCTTTTACAAAATCTAATTAAAGCGAAAGATGGTTTTGATCTGTCACGCACAACATGCCTACAGGATTGCGATAGGGTTGAAGGGTGTGTCGCCTTGTCAAAGTCCCAGGGGTGAATGCCATGAAAGGATGATACGACATAAAATACACCGTTCGTGTTTATGAGAAACCGTGCCAAGTGAAGTGAAGTGAAATGTGTTTATTGGAAGCTATTACACTCCAAGGTCGATGTTCGCATTTTTTATGCAACATTCTAGGAAATTTACGATGCATATATTTTCTATTTTGTTATTATAGATTCAATAACCTCAAAGTTCAATGTTATTTATTTGTAACCTGTTCCTTTCTACAGTGGAGCGTGTTATTCGCCATTTGTTAAACTCACGAAGCAAGCTGTCAAATGCATATCAAACATTGATCGGTTATGGGGTTAATTTTTTTTTTCTTTCTTTTTCTATGGCAATTTGCTGATTTTTTTTGCCAATGTCACAGTTTGGGGTTAATTAAATTGAGATTTTTTAACCCAGTTCGATTTTTAAACTTTAAAGAAATTATTCGAATTTAGTAAGTATTTGCATTTCAAATCAAACTTCTTGAGTTTAGCCAGCCGGTTTCTTTTATTACTTACTTCTAACTGCAGTCAAACTATACAGTATTATGCACAGAATATGGCTCTATTATACATTTAAATTGTACTCTAATTAATGTAATTTGCCTGTTGACCTGGAACTAAATGCACAGTTCCACGCAAACATAGCAGACAAGAAGCTATTCGAAGTTACCCTATATAAGCTAAGTGGCGAGTACGACGACAATTTATATTTCACGAAATTACAACGAATAACATAACCCTGAAGCCAGCATGTACTCTACATAATTTTGCCGCATTATTTCGCTAAAGGTATATTGCAAGCAGAAAATTTATCGAATCGACTACAACTACCTACTCATAATAATATATTCAATCGGCAGTTATTTTATCGTCGATGTTATCGAATGGTTTTCAAACATGATGGGGTTAACAGCAGTCGGATAAATCAGATAGAATAGTATGGACCGTTGCCAAAAATTTGAAGAAATTCTGTGAAAAAATCTCATTAATTTCTTTTTACTGTATGTAAACTTTGTTGATCGAAACCTATGAATAGAATATGCGCAGGCGGACGTTAATGGTCCCATATATAGATTACTACCGCTAGTCAATAGCTGACCACCCACGGAGTTATGAAAACACTTCGAAACATTTTGAAGTAAACATTTAACGGCAAATATACAATAAAATCTTTGTTCGTAACAAAAACTGGCTTTCGATATTGGCTGCTGGTTTTGTAATCAATCGTTTTGACATGAGCAATATTGTGCTAAATATAATGTTACAAAATAAACATATATGGCGTCTAATGACGATTATGTAAAAAGTATCGTCTATATTTGGTTGTTGGTACGTAAATATTGACAAACCAAATTAAGCTGTTCTATGTCAGAGTAGACTCCAAGTACACACTTGTATGTGTGTGTAATCAAACGATTTCAATAGAAAACATCTTACAACTTCCGTGTAGTAACGGATTAAGAATACATAATGTCACTACCCCATCTCAGCCCGTGGGTGTCGTACAAGGCGACTAAGGGAGTAACCTTATGCAGACAAGAGCACTGCAAGAAAAGGAAAATTCGAAACAAATCTTATACCAACCCGTCTTGCCAGCGTGGTATAGTAGGCTAGACCGCAGCAGTGGGTCGTTTGTGGGCTGAAATGATGATGATGATGATACATCTTACAAAAATATTTTATCTTCATATATAAATAATCAATTAGACATTTGTTTAATAATAATATAATAATAATATTGTCAAGCGATGGTGGCTGAATGGACAGGCGTGCAAATCACGCGGATTCCACTTTGTCTGATTTATATGTACTAGTCAAGTGACTTACCATCTGCTAACGGTGAAAGAAAACATCGTGAGGAAACCCACATACCCTAGAAGTAATTCTATGAGTATGTTGATCCACCAACTCGCACTAAAAAAACCTCTCAGCTCTCTAGTTAGAGTAGAGGAGACTCGAGCCCAGCAGTGGGACTTAATGAGTTGCTGGTGATGATTGTCAAATAACGACCTAGGTAGAATTGTACTTAAGTATAATATCCCTTATTACTTATTTTTACTTACCTTTTTACTTATATTATGAGGCAAAGAAGACTTAGTATTAGCTGAAGTCTGGCATGTGGTATTGCAAGCATACCTAACAGTCACTGCTAAGAAATACCTTTGTTTACTTTCTTTACATTCTAAAGGAATAATTGGGAATTTGCAATAAGTTTTTATTAAACAGTACTTACTAGTGGGGAACAGTAATTTATTATTAGATCTACCCCCGCTGTGAGCATTTACCGTGAAATGCATTGCTCTCATAAACACTCCTAACCGTTGACACCAGCTTTACGGAACTACTCATAGATTAAATTTAGATTACCCTCATTTGTTTTAAAGGGGACGAAAGACGCACTAATTTTAATATTGCACATAACAGACAAATAAATATTATAATAATAAATTATTTATTTCAGGCACACTACCATATTATAAAACACAGTAGGTACAGATTAAAAATAGAATAATAAAATAATGTCAAATTTACACAAAACCATACACACTCACATACACTTTACATAATATATGGACAATCTAAATTTAAAACAATTACCAATTACCCGTTTCCATAGCTTCAATCATCAGCAAATATTCCTAATTTTGCCACAGCGATATTCTAAACTTCTGAAAATAAACTAGTAGCATTTAAATCAATTTAAATGGCTGCTGCTGCAGAATCTAAAGAAGCTTGTATAAATAATTGAATGAGTACACTTATTTGAACAAAGAGTTAGGAATGTAAAGCAAATTATGCATTTCTTGTGCAAGTAGAACCGTGGCCCAGTTAACTGCATTGCGTAGGTCAGTCATGAACACATGAGTGGCATGCGACCGCACTTTCACTTCTCTCCTTAATGTATCTACACCTTTACTTTCACGAATCGACAGTTAATACCATTTTTCAGTAGATTAAAGTTTAATTTACAAAGTGAATTCCTGTGATATTATTTTTAAAAGAGAAAGAAGTTTAATTACGTGACGACAGAAACGTTTAAAAATGTGTTACGCAAACAGGTTTTAAGGCAAGGCGGTATTGGCGGCAATAAAAGCTGCAGTTTGCCTGATTCACTCGCACACGCCTACAATTGTGGAATAATATTCTTAATAGCAGTTATGGGTGTGGCTAAAAGGTGTGTCTGTTTAGTCATCTTTACTCTCAATAACTCTAAGCTTCTGAGGTAGGCGGCAACTATGTAAAAAAATGCATGCATCGTTTATTATTATTCAACGCATAATTTAATTATTATGTGTTCAAAATAAAATATTAAAGCACGTTCATGAAAGAACTTAAAACTAATTCTTGTTTGAGATATATCCTACAGTAAGTAAAAGTATGTTCAATCAACAATTCGTTCCGCTAAATTACAAATAATACGACAATTTAAACGTATCACATAACAAACATTAATGTAGCATAATAATATAAAGAACAAAAGTCAATATCAAACAGAACTAAACGACTTAACTTTCTCCTCTCGTTCAGTACGAATGCAAAGTTTTAATTAACGTTTTAAAAACTTTCTATTCATACACAAAAGTTTCAGCGCGTGGTGATTGTTGAATTTCGTCTTAATTGACGCAATTCTAAAGTCTGATTTCCCTTAAATGATCACTCCTGCTTTACTTTATGTAGCTACTCGATTTTATCGATAGCAATATGGAATTTGCTTTTACATGCACAGCTGTGTCGTCAGATAAATGTACTATAAAACAAAGTTAGTGGAGGTACGCAAAACTGAGCCAACAATCTCCCTCGATCCGTACAAACAGGTTGTTTGTCAATTTTCCGATGACGCAGCGCGTTGTCAAAGCATAGTGCTCGCTTGTGCACATAAACAGTTCAGTCGAGACCGGCGACTGCCCTCCACACCCCACTTAGCCCCGAAATGGGGAGATCAACCCGCCTCCACTGCCCCATTTTTCACGAGTACTTAGCATGTCGTGGGTAACCCCCTACCGCCCAAGTTTCGCATGTTTATGCTATAAATTTTTGTTATGACAACACACGGTCAGCTGAGCCATATGTACGATATAATATATGTCCTGTAAATTAAACATTTTGTTTAGCGGCTTGCTATCATTTTGGATTTTGAAGTTTAGTACCTAATTACTTTATTTTAATACAAAAACATATTATTATCTTTCAGAATAACGTACTTATGTTAATAATATGGTATTTATTCTATTGGACAATTATTATCTTTCTTGACGTATTAATAAATAAAATACTTACAAGATTCTCTCTCATCAACAATTTAGCTAGGTGCCTGGTTTTGTATTAAATATCCTGTTTCGCTTCTTGACACTGATTTATTGAATTCTGTCCGGTTTTATAACGTTATCTTGTTTAAAAGAACAAATTGAAATTTTAATACCATTGGTTCAAACTTTCGCAGTATTAATCAAATTAACTTTGATTATAAATGTACCTAAGTTCCCAACTTTTGGCTGTAATCAGGATCATTAAAGATTGTCGACTTACTCCAAGAATTTATTATCCTATAATATTTTTTAAAGTAAGTCGAAAGTGATGTGTTTTTGCTTTAAGCCGGTAATAAACGAGAATGACGAGAAGCTAAAAATAGAGCGTAAACATGTAGTAAGCGTTCATTCATTGTAAAAGACTTTAGTTAGCGATTATCGAGTATCAATCAGCATTAGTGCATAATAGTGAACGTTCGTCTGGTATTCTAGCCAGTCAGCGCAATAACTGCTGTCGAGGTGCGCGCTGACTGGCGCTGACTTGGCAATACGCGCGAGTTCTTGCCGAGTCGGCAATGAGTCAGCATGAGCCGGCACGGAGCGCCATGAGTCATGACTCAACGCAATTCGAACTGGGATCGCCCGCCGTCAGCCGAAATAAGTGGATTGCTGCTTCACGACTGAATGATTCCATTCTAAAGGGCGCCCTCTGATGTCATTACTTCATGCTTACGTTCTATTAATTTCTTCTGAGAAATGTACGATCAAAACACGGTTCGTTTGATTGTACAATATCTTTTTCAACGAAGGTTGTCGCCTTCAGATTACGTCTACAAAGAACGGTGGTAATTTGATGGCCTGAATTACTATTTGATGAGAGTGGCACCTTTTCCCCAATTTCTGTTTTTGGGATTATTTAGAAATCGTTTTGTGGTAAACAGTTTTGTTCATACATTATTTTACTCCCCTTTTGTTAGAAAAGACATTAATAAGTAATGAATCACCACTATGAATAATATGGGATTCAATATCTATGTTATGCATGAAATGTACACAATAACAACCTTGTTCTCATGTTACGGGTTCAACAAACTACTTAATATCATAACTTATGTGTTAAGTCAGACGAGACCGTTTCCAATTACCATCAAGTTACGTATTAAGTCTGTTCTTAATAATTTATAAATTCAATGTTCACTAAAATATGTATGCGAAGGCCCACGCGTTTATAAGATAAGAGGGGTTCAAATTAACAGTGTACGGAACAATGCGCTTTGTTTGTTAACGCTAAGACTAATATTCATAAAACAAACGATATTGCTACTTTCTTATTTGCATTCAAGCACAAAAGCGTGACTCGTCTATTTTATTTTAATCATGTACAGATAAAACACATACGTTTCCCAACATATAAAATGCAAAAGGTTAAAGATTAGATAGATCTCGAAATAGCATTAATTCACTATTGTATTATAAAATATTTCCAACGCACATGTGTTTTGTTGTATTTTTTTTTATTTAGGAGCCTCGTTTTCTAATCAATTATTTTGTTTCAGAGAATTGAGCGCGAGACAACAAAAAGTCCGGCGACTACCGGAGGTAGGAAGAAATCTGCAGCCGTGAGGAGCAACGGGCAAATCGCACCAACAGAACCCCCGCCGCAACCTGCAGGTAAACAACTTTTTTTTCTCTCAAATATCAACCTTTGTTCTTCTAAAACAAACTTGCCAAGAAAAACATAATAAAAACCCAAAGTTTATGGCGCCGTTACAAAGTTATCTATTTTGGCTGTGAATATATTACTCTTAAAAGTCAAGACCCCGTCGGTGGTGACGTCATAAAAGAAACGTTTTTGTAGTGAAAGTTGTGTGATTGATTACTAGTAACACTCACAGGCATTATCTAAAAGCCAATCACTAGTTAGCACTAAAAATCCAGTGAGTCTGTATTTTAAATTATTTAACAACCGAAAATCTAAGAGTAAAAAGTTGATGATGATAAATGACTGGGTAGACTGGGCTTAATCGCTAATTTAGAATTAAGAGCCAAGTTTAATTGAGGTGGTTACATTATAACTAAATCTGCTCATCATTTTGGATTGAATAAACCCTTACCCATTGTATAATCTTTGGCATAAGTCTCTGAAGGACAAATATTTACAAGTAGTTGTACAATTGTTTGTCATATAAAGGTAGGGGACACCTTAGACGCAAAACACAGCCCTTATAAAGGATGTCCTTCAAAAAGGTCAGGTGGGTAATACTCATTGTATAACCGTTAAGAACCGAAGGGGGTCCTTACTTTGTACTAAATACTAACTACTATTAGTGTAATATATAATGTATTGGAGATTTATTACAGTGATTCTGAATCAGTGGTTTTCAATATACCTAAACTGCAAACCAATTTCAAGTATTGATTGAATTTTTGTAAAGGCAAACAAGACCGCATCTGCAGTATGTAGCTACCGACGGAGCGAGCAATATATAGAAGGGGATAACGTAGTTACAAAAGCTTTTCGAAAGTATTCGAATTCCACCCTTAATAGGATAGAATCCAAAGTATTCAGGTACTATCTATCTGTGACCGTTTGTAATTCCTGTTAGATTGAATGCACATATTCACTACAGCTTTCGTTTAAATTGGTATGTATTTTTACGTTAAAGCAACGATATTCAAACAAAGACCATGCTTTTGAAAGTTTAAATAGTTGTTTCAGTTTGCTAAAGTGGCCTTTGTGTGTTTTGTACTTCCTTGTTTTGATTGTAGACGTACTATTTGTGTTTTGGGGTCGTTTTTCATCTTTATAATGTTTTCTTCCGTTTACTCTATTGGGTCATATGGATCGATATTAATAACAATTTTAATATACATGTTTCTTCATTTATGTATTAAGAGTTTATTTTCTTTTCTTCTTGTTAGGTGCTTCTTTATCCAAACATCAGCAGAGCAGACATTGTTAAAATTACCTCTTGACTTTGAAATATGAATAGATAAATGGGTCAGTATAATTTGTGGGTCGTTACACCAACGTCTTTGGGTAAATCCTGGTGAATATATAGATAAGTGTGTGTTAAATTTTACGGGTTTTACTCCATACGTTGGCGTTTTGCCAGCCGACGGCTATAAACGGGTTACTTAAACTTAAATAGTACATTCTCTCACAGCTGGGTTATGCAGTAGTGCGCTATTTCTTGAAATGTACACTGCAACGTACAAATATTGAGAATCCGAACTACTTGAAATGTAAATTGAACCACACCAATGTATTTCTTCTTGAGTATATTATTGTCATTTTTGCTTCTATCAAAATATATACCTACGATTGTTTCATTTTCTCCTTGTTATAGTCTGCTCAGTCACAGCAACGATATAATAATTCTATTTGAGTTATGATAAAGACAATGTAAATTCTTTCTTGTGGATTTTTAATATTCACATTATTGTTTATAAAATTTATTGTATGTAGTTGAAACTGTTCCAAAATAAAAACGTAAGTCTTTATAAATAAATTTATGTTGGTAGAGTAATAAATATAAGATGTACATTTTCCCCATACTTCCTCCGCTAATGGATGATCCTGCTTCGCCTTTTGACTGCATTCAAGATGGATGGCATCCATTTGCAATAGAATGATTCACCTCTCTATTCCTTCTAAGACCTCAGAGACATTGTGGACTAGACCAGTTAATCATTATAACGTTTGTAGTTACTACATCCGACTGAAAAGGATTCTTATAATGCAATATTTATAATTATGTGAATTTATTGTATGTAATATACCGTTTGTTTTAGATTTGTGAGAACTTAGTTGATAATATGTATAAACTTTTATTGTTAGACTTATTATGATAGCGTAGACATTGAATGCATTATTAAAGTCTTCTTCTACTAATACTTATTCTATTATCTGGTATCGATTCCATCCGGTTCTATCCGGTACGCTAGCCGGTTTTGTTCTAAAATAAACCCGGGCTTCTGTGTTCGAAGTAGGCGTATAGGGGACTGGAGATTCCCGTCGAGATATCATATTTTGTCGATCGATGGCTACCAATGATTGCCTCAAACACACCATGGTATACAGATTTTATTAAGACAAATTATATCTTTTGCAACAACCCTAGTACCTGTATAATTTTGATACAAATCCTTACAAAATATGTGATATTAATTATTTGTTTGTTACGCTTTCAAACATTGACCACTCAACCAATCTTTATGAAATGTCTCATAGTGACAGTCTAAGGCCTGAAAAAGGAATTAGGCTACTTTTCCCCAACTTACCCTCAGGACGAAACCGTGGGCGAAAGATAGTATGTATATACTACTCACGCAACATTTAGATTAAAATATAACATACCAGTATATAAACAAGTTATTTACGCTTCAGCTCAGACTGATTTAGTAATCCTAGCTAAAAGCGGATCTCGTAATAATTGGGAACATTCCCCACAAGCCACCGGTATTAGCTTAATGAACTAGACCACTTGAAGGTAAGACAGGTCTTATCCTTGCGCAACGAAAATGGCATAGAATTCATTATTAGGCTTATTATATCAAACTAGCCGTTGTCCGGGGCTTTGCTCCACTGGATCTTAGTTTAGCCTCTGCTACCCAGCTCCTATTGGTTGTAGCGTGATGTTATATAGCCTAAAGCCTTCTTCGATATATGGGCTATCAAACACTAAAAGAGTGCTTGAGATCAGCGCTTCAACCAAACAAACAGACAAACTCTTCAGCTTTATAATATTAGTGTAGATTAAGGTTTAGTAAAAAATTATCTGCTATTACGTTGGTATCGCAGCGGGAGTGTGTGTACGATTGCTGCGCAAAAGGTTCTGGGTTTGATCCCTGGGTCGAGAAAAAAAGGTTTTCTATTTTGAAATTTTCAACCAAAAATAGCTCACAAAATATAAATGTGATGCATATCTGTCACTTCTTCAGGGAAAGGCGTAATGTTATCTTTTTTTCATATTTCTATGTTATTCTTAGTCACTTCAGGCGTTTTGTCTAAGAATTCGTCGCCATTCCTTTCTGACGTTTACCGTTTAGTAATTAAATTACACAATAGTTAAAACAGTCATGTATTTGAAATGGCAAAGATTTGTTTTAACTCCAAAATATAAATTAATGTTTGCTTTACGAGTTTAATTACTTAACCACTTAATTTAAATGAATAAAAACCCCACTCAGGAATCTTTTGTTCCATTCCAACTTTCTAAAACTTTCAGTGTTTTAAAATCCATTTACTCTTTTGTAGCATCTTAATGTTTAACTTGAATTCAAAGAGTTAAAAGGAAAATTAAATAGGAAGCAGAATTGCCCCTTTGTCTGTCCGGTAGAATGTTATCCTTTGACTGAAATAATATGTTCGCGATAAAAGCAGATAAAACGTGCTTTCATTTTGTGCGGCGACGGGTGCGAGTGACAGGTCTTGTGACGTCATGGCCGCCGGCGAGGGAGAGGGGGGGAGTGATACATGTGATGCGTACATGTGTCATATAAATCATGGAGAACTGCGCACTAACATATATTTATGCGGTTTGATCAGGCACCACGTGTAAATTTTAATACGTATTCGGCAATACATCACGTTCCGTTCAAGTTTTGTATTAATCTACTATTCAATAATTTAGTGTATCTACAGGGTGGAATTTTGTGATGCCACTTCATCAGGTGGTATCACAAAATTCCAGAAAAAAAAGAAGAAAAGAAACTAAACCGCATTCAATTTTTTTCGGAATTAAGGAATCGAACCAGTTAAAATCCCAAAAGGTTTTATGGTTTTGTTTTTTAGAGAGATTTGATCCTTACGGAGAGATTTAATTCTATTGACCGATGTTATAAAAGTACATGTTATTTTTTTTATTTGAAGGCAAGAGAATTTCTGAAAAACTCGAATGCTGTTTTGTTTCTTTTTAAAACAAATGAATATTACCTTTGAATAACTACTTTCCCTCCAGGTGGGATTACAAAATTCCACCCTGTTTTGAACCTGAATGTTTTTCTCTACATATTTGTCTGTTTGTATATTTTATCTTTACATGAAATGAAAGAATCGCTTGAATGAACACAAGTGTTGTCCGTTGTGATTTCATTATCACATTCATTGAATGAATATACAGCAGTTATTTTTAGAGCGCAGGATGCCGTTTGTTTTTCTTTGAATAATTCAAAATAGGTGTGTTTCATTTTGTTCTCCACTCAGTAATATTTTACATAATAAAGAGTTGCAATAGGGTCATAGTAAGCAGGAATATGGCCAGTGATTTCAAATTTTGCGCAGCACTGCCTCTCTAATATATCTAGCTATCTACGATGAGATATGGGCTAACTTCCGACCGTGGCTCCGTTTGCATGGTTGATATTTACAGGAACATTTCCGGCTATCCATCTTGGAAATGGTGTGCCTCCGACGCCTGGGAGGAGCGGAAGTTGTAATCCAACCATTGAGACATCGAGGAAATGTTATCGCCTTATGGAGCAAACAAATAAAAAAAAAATACTCTTCTAAAATCCGTGCAAAAATATTCTTCGTCTTGAGTTCTTGACCTCAAAGAAGATCCACCTAAATCATACTTTAACAACCCATAAACGTCCCACTGCTGGGCACGGGTCTCCTCCAAAGATTTAGGAGGAGATTTAGCCTACTATTATATACTACGCTGGCCAGACGGGTTGGTATAGAGTTTTGTTACGAAATTTCCTTTTCTCGCAGTGCTTTTGTCTGCTTAAGGTTAGGTCCCTTAGTCGCCTTTTATGACACCCACGGGTTAAAACGGTAGTTACATTATGTATTCTAAATCCGTTACTACACGGACCTCTGTCTCACAGAATATTGCCTAGCTTAACTTTTTAATTTTATATCCCCTCATGTTTATCAGAAACTCGTTCGCCTTTATTGACTTTTCAAAGCTGAATTTACTTTTAGTAATGAATTTACGTAACAACGTAGTTATGGTAAAGTTTATGTATACTTAAAGTTGTTTGAAGTTTAGACCGGGGCCAGTGTATTTATATGTATGTATTCAATCGGCAAGTAACTTTATATTGGCTCGGAACTCCCGAAGTTGTGAACAAGCGAGGGCTCGGAACAAATATTGCTCGGATCATTACAACTTTGTTCGCATTGTTGTTCGTTCCTCCAAGTTTGGTCACTTTCGTTCAACGTTTCGCGACCTGCCTCATCGGCCGGCGTGGAACCAACTTTTGAATGTGAAACTAGTTAAGTTTCCAAGGTTGTTTCCAACTCACAAGCCGTTTGGAAAACAATACCGTTTTACATAATTGAGATTGTTTACTCCCGATTTGCTTATGTAAAAAGCAACATATGTAGTGCAAGTCACGTTTCGTTGCCGTATATCGGCCCAAAAACGTCGAGGAGTTCGCATGACATAGTTAGGTAGTGTCGATATTATACGACGTCATTACACTGCGAAGTACATTTGTGATTTTATTGTGGTTTGTGAGTTTAACCTTCTATTGTTTCTGATACAATCGAACAGTACTACTATGATTTATTATTTTATCGATTCAGACCGTTCTTTAAATGGTTTGTTTTTGTATTTATTTATCCATCACTTCTTAATAATCCCGATTTCATTCATCAAATTCTGTATCCACACGGAGAAATACATACTACATATAATATGTACTTAATTACGTACAAGTCAGTCAGATAGATACACATAATTACCCTAGTTAATGGATTATTCAGACAACATAGCTAAACGCATAGTCAGTAGTAGCTAGAGGCAATGCTATCAACTATACACCTCTTCAAATACATGTGTGGTGTTGTGTATTCACAAAGCGACGTGGAAGCGACAGTCCTTTGTCAGCTAACGGAATTCGGATATTGGATAAGCTTCTGTGGTGTAGTGTAGCCCTGTTTGTTTACCTAACAATTTGATTTTAATTGGTTTCGGCGGCTACCATTGTATTTGCGTTGTGCCAGTTTAAAATCTATACTCAATTATCGCATTGAAATCAAAGTGTTGTATTTATGTTAGTAATTGATATTGTTTATTTTGTTTCGTGTTTGTTATTCTTGTCTGTTGATTGAATTTGTGGAACATGTCTGTATAAGTTGTAAGATACTACTAGAAAGTACAAACTATTCATTAAAATGATGCTTAGTTTACATGTTTGTCGTACAAACAGACGACGCTCGCCATCTTGTTGTTTGAAAATGAGATTAAAACATATTTATTTTGAATTCAGTGTAATACTGTTATTTATTCTGTGGTTCAGTTTAAAGACACAATGGATATTATTACCCTTTTTTTTTTAAATATCGATTACATCGATTTTATACTTTACTTATTTTTTAATTGTTATATATGTAACACAGTTAGCAGTAACTCATGTGATTATTAAACCGTTATTATATTAATTAGTTGTGCTTAAATATAATTACCTACTTGCAAGATACAACTAAATGATATGCTTCAGTTAATAGCGCTCTCAGTCTTGTCATGAATCTAGACAAGCAACCTATGAGTGTAGGTTTTACACACTATAAAAACAAAATGCCGACGGCAATGGCCGCTTATTGAACTGCCAGTAATTACAACAGATTACGATCGATAGTCTCGTATAATTCAAATTAATTGTATGCCATGTCTCATATATTTGTCAGCTATAATTCAATGTGCAAATATTATTAATAATGAACATTAGTCAACCCTAACGGCTTGCTATGCTTGATACAAGTCCTTTGACATAACGTAATGATGTTTAGCTAGGGCTGTCAAGACTCATTAATAGAATACATTAAACTTTATTTAAAATACATGTTGTACCTGTATTTTATGTAAATCTCTAGAAAGTAGATAACAGAAGTTGATGAAATAGGATAAATGGCATATTTTTTCTGCTTCTCAGTGCGATAGTGCCTTTATTGCTAACGGTAAATGGCGCAAGTGTCCAAAATTATACATTACTTACATACGTTCTTGTTGTAGTGTAATGCAATTGAGTCATATTTTAAGCAAGGCAAAATCTACCTTACATACTAAGTGGTCTTCTATGATTTTTTTTGATTTTTTCTATTATTTTTTTTTCTTATCTCTTATATGATGAAATACTAGTTTAAGTTATTATAGTTATATGTAGTGTAAGTATTCCGTAGAGTTCTTTTTACCCGACTGCCAAAAAGGAGGGTAATGTTTTTACAGATTTTTTTCATCAATTGTTTTTTTGTACCTTAAGAATACACTAAACTGTACAGTTTACATTTATAGACGCTAAATGTGGCTAGGGGCTAACTGGCTACACATAAATCATCTAATATCTGTGTTAATTGCTATTATAACGCAATAGAGTCTAAATACAAAACGCGGTGCACATTTTCCATTTAGAGTCCGCAAATTTTATCTCATTGACAGATTTATATTATCTTGATGCTCGGTAACGAAGTAATCTGCATTTCGACGGCGGAACATCACAAATTTTGTGTGCACGCCCGGCCGCGTCATGTAGTTTGCATAAATTTACACATTTACCTTTAAATGCACGACACTACGCTCCCACAGCACCTGTTTAGTGTTCTCGTCCTAAACACACACATCCATCTACATTATGTAAATACCTTTCATATAAAATTACTCGCACCAAATCATAAAATCATAACAACACTTTAATTTAATCTCAAGTTATAGATATGCAAAGAAGCGTTACCCAAAACACTTTAATCGTGACACAAATACTAATATTATAACTGTGCTCAAGATATTATGCAATTCTTGTCCACGTACGAGTCTTATCAACACGCCTAAGTGCAAAATGTTGTATTCAATAATAAAACATCCTTAAGGCAGCCCCTTTACACGTGAATATTATATGAGTTTAGAAAACCGGGTGAACATTAATACACATTATTCCCCTTTATCATACTTTGCTTCCCCCACTGCCCTTGTAAAGTTAGAATAAAAATAACAATATTAAATTTGCATGCCGACGAAACTGGCTGAGGCACGCGACGAGACCTCCCTCAAAGGGGTGGGATGGGGAGAGACGGGGACGAACGGGGAAATTGTGACACGTCGAGCGCACGTTTTGTGGGGTGGCGTTAGAAATTCGTGCAGGAATGCACTGTCACCCCAATCGTTGTTCCATAATAACCCTCACCTGACTATAATGACGTCGTAGAGACAATGGGGTGAACTGATGCAATTTTGTTAGTAGCGCAAGACTATCATCTTCTTAATAGCTTTAAAGCAACAATACTTAATATACGTATCTTTTGATAAAATCCCACGACTTAACTGTTTCTTCCGTTAAAAAATCTGCTTGAATACTGTACAATTCAACATATTATAATCAATAAGGAAACTAATCAGTTCTGTGAAAGTGCGCATAAGTAAATTGTGAAGGAGTATTAATTAATGTTTAATGAGTCATACAGTGTGTTCGCATGTTGTTTTGTTTTGCATGTTTTGATATAAAGCAGTCGTGGCACCATGATGAAGTACACAAACGCATGACAGCCGTATCCGGCCCACAATTGCGTGAAGGTCAGTGACACGAGACGAACCACGCGAGCGTGAGCGTGAATCAACATCAACTTAATTAGAAGAAAAGTGTCTGTCAGCAGACGGGTGGGAGAGTCCTTTATGCCTCATTCAAAACAGGTTCTTAATTGTTTCGCTTATAAAACTTCAACACGTTGATGAATAGGTAACGTGAACATGTTTTTCTTCTACATAATGCTTCTTTAATAGCTCCGGTTCATTAATCATTAAGTCTGAACTCAAGGTGACATTTTGAAATTAAGCCGTTGGGTAAGACGATAGATTGATCGTTAGAAAAACTCTTGGCTCTTTGTAATTGAGTTTTTACTGATACCTAATGTTTCCATGAGTTTAGTTCATCATTGGAATAATAGGTGGCGCTACATGTTCAAGCTGTAGAACGTTTAATCGTTAATTCTATTTATTTTAATTAAAGCAATTTGTTTTCGTCGTAAAATGTTTAACCAAATAATTAATTACTTAACCTTTGAAGTTAATTAAATGTGGTTTCATTAATAAATGTTCAATACAAAAACCGAGGTCAAAGTGAACGTTAAATGATAGGTAAGTCATCTAAAAAATAATTATAACTATATTTTCCGATCACTCGATAGACAGCCAAATGCCCTTTTTATGTCGGGTCGGCCGTTATGGAAGATTTATGAGGGCGCGCCGAAGCCGGCTTTGCCTGCTCATTTAATTTTTATTGCATCGAGGTCGTGTTAAAAACGTGATAGTAGTAAGGCTCGACGTCGATTGACAAACAATTATGCAGAATTATACATCGTGTTACATCACAGCAATGTTCAATCGCCGCGACGGCGACGCCTAATTAACATACATTTTCCTATGTTGAATGGGCTAATTATAATTCTCCCAGCCACATTAATAGAAACGGTCTTATAATATCCGTGTGTCAATGTTTATATGCAGATTAGCGCGATTACAAGAACAATAGTCGGTGGAAATCGACACGGTGAAGAGCTTGGCACCTGCGTAAGCATAATAAATCGCGGCGTCGCCGCGTCGGTCGTCACGTTGACATTACGTAAAGAACAATGGCCGGTTGGGAACGCGGCCGCGCGGCCGTGAACGCGACGCGAATCCTCTACACAGAATCTATTCCATTTATTTATTCATAGCGACGTCTCAGCTTTATACAATATCGGTGTGGAATCGCAAATGGCCGGCAGTACCGTTTCCGTCCTCTGTGCCCCGCACAAACAACCATTTGCATTTTTTCGACAGCCCGTGTTCGGCGTGCGAATTATTCTAATTGTAATACGCATAAAACAATTTCATGGTTTTTTATCAGCAGTTTTACAAGTTTTCCTTAACTTTTATACAAAAAACATGTTCTAAACATTTTCGTCACTTTGTTTTTTAATCTTAACGTAGGTATGCCTTAACTGTGATTATGTAAAATATAAAAATTTTATATTTTACATAATCACAGTTAAACTATTATTTAATAATAGTTTTCGAGCGTATTTAAGCGTCTTAAAGCAAGTCCTTAATACACTTGACTCAAGCTCAAGATACGTTACGTTATTATGTGTACTTTCACCCCGATTTACCGTTAAATGAACTACTGAATATCTCTCGTCTCTTTTACTCTTGCCAACACCGACACTAACTCGATTACGTCAGCTGTTGTTATGGTAAATAACAGAACAGATACATAAAATTTATATCAAGAATATAAACTGTGAAAGCAATTAAACTTCAAAAATAGAACGTTAATTAAAGCAAGTTACAAAATAATATCAATAAATTGCAATCATAATGAATTTGTTGTCGATAAGTTATGAATTATGATAATTAAATATGTAATTATTTTTATTAAATTTTGCAGACTATCTTGTCAATAATATGTAGGTACTTAATTACTTAATACTGGTGTGCCGCAAGTATTTTTAAATATTTTACGTAACTTCATGAAACGGAAACATAAATCATTAACTAATTAAACATCAGAAACTAATACAATAAAATAATAAAAAATCTACAAATGCATTCCACGAACGATGCGATCTTTATAAAACTGTTTCATCATCATCATCATTTTTACCAAATTATATAGAGGGAATTTAGTTTACTATATACATGACCAGACTTGTTGGTATAGGGTTCGTTTCAAATTTTCTTTTTCTCGCAGTCCTCTTGTCTGCATAAGATTACTCCCTTAGTCGCCTTTTACGACACCCACGAGTTGAGATGGGGTAGTGACTTTATGTATTCTTAATCCGTCACTCTCTCTCCACACACACACACACGCACGTCATAATGTACAAATACTTACATAAAAATGCGTTATTAAATTAATGTTTAGTAATTTTTTTGTCGGAAAACGAATACAAAACTTTTCACTATACTGAAATAGCTGACATCATCCATTGGTGACCGTCTCATAAAAGGAATACATTATATTATTTAGTTCTATTTTATCGAGTATCTACTGATGCCACCAAACGTATTGTGTCACCCCCAGTCATAACATTTAAATGTCAGGTGTAGTGAAGTTATTTACTCAATTGGTGTTTTCGACTTTTCGTATCTAAATGGCCTCGACGGAGAGAGACAAGACTGGTAATAGCCACTGTAATGTATGTGCCTTTATTTTGTCCTCTTTGAAAATTTATTGAACGGAGCGAACAGCTCGATTTATATGTTTATTCAGGCCGGGTATCTGGCCTCGTTTGAACGAGCTTTGAATGGAAACAAAGGTCTCTTAAATGTCTATTCAGTACACATTAGTGTACTATTTGTAAATATTTTGCAATACAAACATTCATTTGAATCTAACATGTTTTGAAAAAATTTGATGATGAGTTATAATTGCCTTCGAAATTAACGAATAAGTATTCTCTCAATAATTTAGACTCGAGTGAATTGCGAAAAAAATCCTAATAAGGCTGTAAATGTTACAAAGAGTCAGGGCGATCCGCGTCATTCAGCTGTTATTATGTGAAATCAGAGTGCGATCGAATCGAACTAAAAATTGTTTAGTATACATTATTGGAATGACACGTGAAGACCACAGAGGTTGTATATATTTCACACGTCGACGCAAATGCATTCCTCACACAATTATCACGCTCCCGCTGCCAGTGGCAACTCTCGCTCCGTTATGACTTTTATTTGCCCTCCGTAGAACGCATGTCCAGTACAAACAGGTTTTGAAACCAGCTCCATAAATACGAGTAGGGCGAGGCATGCAGGCCCTATCTGGATAATCTCTCACATACATTCATCTCCCTCTAATCGCCGTAAACGGGAAGATTCATGGTACCCTTAAAGGGAATTTTGCTGTCGAATCGTAATCGGTTCCTAGAAGAATTTATCACCAGCCTTTTCGTAGAACCTGTTTTGCCGCGGCCGCCTTTACATGAAAGGTTTGAGCTTGTATTTTTATTTTTAACGTCTATCGAGAGGAATGGACCGTTAATTGGATTGGAATGCAGTCTTATACATATAATTAAGGAAAACGAACTATAAGGATGTAGTTGTTATTTAAGCTTGTAACTGAGCGCTAAATTATACATTTCAAGATGTCTTTGACGGCTTATCCTGCTTGTATTGTCTTGTTTTTACGACATAACTTCCTACATTAAGGTGCTTAATACCTTTGACTGCAAATGACTTCACGGTCGTAAAATAAGCAAACCATAGAAGATAATCTTTGCAAAGGTAAAACACCATAAAAACTTGTAACAAAAACCAAAATAGAAAACATTATGATCATAACTAGTTAGAAGTAATTTAAACTCAGTTTAAAGTAAGAACAGAGTTTTCAAAGATGGCGGCCGGTGGGTATTACGTCAGCTGACGACGGCGCGGGCGCATTAAATTGATCGTTGTGTTGATTGACTCTGAGGGTCTTTTTTGCAGTGCTGTAAATACAAATCTCGGTCGGTGAAATAAGTGAAGGACTAAATAGTAAAAAATACTCTTACAATAACATCATTATCGGTAATAGCATGTCTAATGATATTGCTTATAATTAATTGAAGTAAGATTAATGTGGACAGCAATTAAATGAAGATTATTATTTCTTGCTTCGTAATAGATAATGATGTGCTGTTATTGTTTGTTTTATTGTTCTTGTCCATTAGGTAATTGAATTGCCGTAAGAACACAACACGAGTTTAATCAGATTTCATGTTTTGGCGACAATTGTGAGAAAATCAATGGCTGCTGTTTTGATATCCGTGAAAAAGAAAACTTCCACTACGACATTTCAATTCCCTTTACATTTACATTCCAAGGCCTTCACTATAAATCATCTTTAAGACACACTTTAAGATAATAACAGCATTTTTGGCTTTAAAAATTTGATATCAAAAACTTATTTATTTATTTACTAGCATTCGCCCGAGCCTGGCTTGGCATGCGTGGTCGTGTCGGTAAAAATTGTTAATTTGGCTTCTGTGGCTCTTAAAAAGACCCCCTCCATTATTTTTTCTTTATTATTATTAATGTACAGGCACCAACCTGTTAGAATTTTATTGTATGTTTAGATTTGAGGTTTACCCGCACTAAAAGCAACAGGTTGTTGGGCTGATTCCTTTGCTAGTTATGGATTAACCAGCATGTTTATAAAGAGGAGACAACAATAATATAAAATAATAGATATTAATTAATTGAACAAAATTATTCCATGTGGACTATTATGCTATTATTGGTGACTGGAAAATAGAAATGGGAAATTCGAAGCAAACCCTATACCAATATAAATTATATACTTACCTAAGTTTAAATAGAAAAAAAATAATTAAACAAACGTTTTAGATTCGGTTATTATAGATTGGAGTCTTTTTCAAGACAAATCAAATAAAACCAAACTTAACGGTGTATCGTCGTTTTATAAGGGAGATTGTAACTTGTGATGTGATAGCCACATTCCAATTCTATTTCATAACAATATCGCAGTGTTATCCAATTTATTTAAATATTCAAAATTTATCTCAATCGATGACCCGAACATACAAACATTGCAAGTTAATAAAAGAAGAAAAAAAGAACGTAAACAAATGTGTAACACATCAATCTGTAAGACATCATACATAACTGAATATGAAGTAAAAAATACATTATTAATATAATGAAATAACGGTACGTTTGAGTGCGACGGAACTCAGAAACTGTTTATTGAAATAAAACGTTTCTTTCGGTAATAAATATAAAATGCCGTTATATGAGGACAATGGTTTGCAATGTGAAGACAGTCTCTAAATGTCCATTTGCAATATTCTGATTATAATAAAATCATATTTTGTGGTTTCCAATAATAATGTATATTTTAAAAAAGGCCTCACCTATTTTCCATCACAAATTAGGTGAGGCGTATGTTCAACAGTGGACGTCATTGGGCTGATATGACGATAATGATATTTTAAAATAAGTTTTTATTTCCGTAAAACAGCAACAAACATCTAGCCATCTTACAAACTTTCGCATTAATAAGTCACATTAGTTGGAGTGTTAGGAATTTTCCCACTTCATTATTTTATTCATGAATTCCCAAAAAGTTGTCAACACAAACGAGATATGTTCTTAGAAAAATATTACACTATCACGAGATATTTTTATAAGTATTATAATAATGAATAATATTACAATCAGAATGTGTACACAGAATGATTACAATGGACACCTCAGGTGATATTCCACAAAATAATATAATACAATAGTATTTTACCACATTATTCTTGAGAAGTTATACATTATATTATTATCTAACAGTTACTTGTAGATCTACCGATATACATTATCTATTTATTAATGAAATCATTCTGAGTATTTTGCTACATTTAATTTAAACATGTCATGTCATTTCTAAACGAATTAGGAGTTAAACAAAATAATCTTTTCCTAGTATTAAATACTGGAATACTGGAAACTCAATACTGGAATTTAGAATAGCCCAATACCATTTTCACCCGACCCGGGAATCGAACCCGGGACCTCTTGAACAGCAGTCGTATACACTTCCCGCTGCGCCACCTAGGCAGTTAATATTACAAGCATTTTCGTTAGGCAAGCACCTTTCTTATATGTATTTTTAACAGTAATATGTAGGTATTATGCAACCATATTATATGACGCTTCGCAGAGGAAGCTAACATTGCTATAATGCCACGCCTCGAAATTATTAACATAATCAACACATTATCTTATTTATAGTAGCTACACCTTTATTCAGAACTCGGATTGCTAAATAATCTTGATTAATTCGAAATCATTCTATCGTAATCGCTTCTAATACCATTTAAATCCAAACTATGTAAGGAATACGGTATTAAATTGTCTGTGGCATTCTATCATTTCATTTATAGATCAGAACAAGTTTGATATGTTAATTCAAAACCGAACCAAAACCGGGCTATTATTAAAAGTTGAATGCATAAATAATAAAGTTTTATACTACAATTTATGTAGTGGAATATTTTTAATTCTCACTCGAGACGCGAATGATCAAATAGAGGTCGCGTTAGTTAGGGGATAATAGGGAAAAATTAGGTCAGAGGGAACGATATTAGCACGAAAATGTGTACAGGGTGCACGCTGCGCAAAATGGCGGAGCCCGCCACGCGCAGTAATGGCTGCCGAGTGCTGGCCTTGGGTCGTACTCGCAATCAACTTATTATTCAATCTCATGTCGCGAATTGGTCCGAGGTCCGTCGGCCGTTGACCCAACCGTTCCACTCCACTAGTTGTTAACGTTCTGCCCGTAGGCTGATAGATTAAATTACATAACGTAGGTCTGTCATTAATTTTTCTTGTTGTTCAATGTTCATGTTACTTTTTTGTTTGTTGTTTTTCATTCGGTTTATACTATTATTAGCTGTAACAAAAAAATATTGAACACGTGATATAAACTTTGTGGTTTTCTTTTTTTTTATTCGACGAATACAAATTGATACTTACTAAATTGTTTGCGATATACAAGTAATCAAATGTAGACAGTTTAGATCGTAGATATGGACAAAGTGTTTCTTATAATAACTCAAATATAATAAGGCTATAAACACTATCTTATCGCAAAGGGAGCATTACATTACTTGGCATTCCAAAGGTCGTCGGTCGGCGCAGTTGACGTAAATCCGACACGGTCCGTTATGTCCTCTCAGAGAACAATAGATTGTTCGCGCTACTCGCCTAATGAGAAATGTTTGTTTTTCAGCTTTATACAATGGCTACTGCTCATTGTTGCTTTTATTATTATCTCCTTCAGTATTCCGACTTAAAAAATAATAATTGTCTACATTTTAACGTCTTCCTTTTTCATTCCGTTGACTTCTTAAAGTTTTTATACCTACCTACTTCTTATTTAAATGATCTTCACATAAAAAGAACCACTTATTATTTTATAACCTTAATTAAAAACACAAATAAGTAGTATAAATAACCTCAGTTGGCAAACAGGTTTTAGTAGCCAATAAACTTCATATCACAAAAATATGAGAATTGACACGAGTCCACAATGTTCAGAACGGGTTATAAATGAGCAGCAACGTCGCTGTGCCGAAGAGTCGACCTTGATTGAAGGCTCATTAGCCGTGCAGAGTCAAGACGAACGAGACTACGCATCGAACCGGTCTGGGTCGTGAGCCGGCATGATTTATGCCTCAGCCATTACAAAGACGGTTTTTTCTCCCTAGACCGGTTTACCCGCCTCTCCCCAGTCCGGTTTTTGTTGCGCTACCTGGATGCCGCGGAAAAAATATAGTGTCAGCTTTTTTCCATCGTAATAATAATAGTAAGCATTCCTTTTGTAGCACATGCGGACGTGGGCACTGCTAGAACGTGATGTGATGGCGTTGTGGCTTCATTATATTAATGGACTCGACCGGATGAATACAAAGACGGGGCCTTTAAACTTTATCGCGTGTAGAATACGTGTTCCCCGGTACACGCCGCGCCGCGTGAAATTGAATTTATGAATATGATACCATCTTGAAACTACTAATTTACGAACGAATCGAATGAATAAATTCGTTCGAGACGATAATGTTATTAACTTATTACTTATTCCAATTAATTCGTTTGTCTCGCTGTACGTGCCAACTGCTGTTTGATTAGTAAGAATACTTTCATGGAACAGACACTATTATCTGTAATTAGTACGTACTTAATGTAAGAATAAACAGTAAACTGCTTCATACCACCAACTGTACAAACTATGAAAGCCAAAACACAATATTAATGAATATGTTAATAACGTTCTTACATGTATGTAAATACATGACGCTGTATTCTCACATGTTATTATAATATGTAAGTTAAGGTACCTACTTATCTAAGTTTATATCTATAAATACCTATAACAACACAATGTCAGACAAACAATGGTTTTCTGCTATTTAGATTCGTGTTTAATTAACTCAGATAACCTATTATTAAATAATATAAGTATTTGATTGATAAATCGTTAGATGTTCAGACGACCTTTATTTGACATTGAAGCTCGATCGTCCTCGCCGCCACAGTTTTTGCTGCACATTTTTTTTCGTAATTTATTTATCAGCCGCCATTTTATATACCACCTGCCGCGGTCGTTACCCGCACAGAAAAACTCCCCTCCTGTTACAAAAGATATTCCCAAAGTTATTCTTACTTATAATTACAGCTTACAAAGCATTTTGGGCAGAAAGCAACGTTTTTTGTAAGCCAGCAAAAAACACCCTTAAATTCTTTGAAAAGAGGCATTCTTCTGCTTAAATATGGGCCTATATGGACCTGTTTTTTTGGGTACAAAAAAATGTAAACAATTCGTTCTGTGCAGAATCGGGATTTACTGTGAGATCGATGTGTTATCAAGAGTTCTTATGACAATGGATGAAAAACGGCAATTATAAAAGATTTACGAGTTGTATTGTGAATGTGACATAGTTACAACAGAGGTCATGATGGCGTGGGACCGGAGACTTGCAAAGATATTAAATATAACTGCTTATTTTCACATAAACACGTCATTGCTAATCTACTATTTATTTACACATCATATTGCTACATATTTACGTGTCAGGAATGTATACATACCCGTGTTATCGCTGCACAGGCGGCGTGTGTAATTTAGCGATAAGGCCGTATAAGATAATAGTATTACATATACTAGGTACAACTTTCTAGAACAAAAACAATATACATACAAATCATGTCAACGATAATTATTTAGTTATCAATGTTCAGAGAATCACTGGATTATTATTATGTCTAAGTACAGAATTTCAATGTTTTCAATATAAGGTTATCATAAATATACGTAACTAATGAATGATAATACGAATAACTTCTCTTCGCTTCATAATAAGAACAAATTAAAAAGTAATTAAGGTTTGAATTCGCATTTCTGAACGTCGAGAAATTCAAACGTCTTTTAATTTAGACGTGATTCAAGAAAGTCATTGTAATATTATTTAGAGAATAGCTTCCATTTGTCAACAGTAAAGTTGTTCACATAATATGTAGTCGCTATTAATATTTATACCAAAGCCACATTTAATTAATTAAATTATTTATCGGTAGCAATAATACCTTCGCATTTACATGAAATAATAATATAATTAAGTAATTGAAATTTAAATTGGCCTTTTGTAGCTACCTATTTTACAGAACAGACGTACCTAGCTAAATGTGTCTACAGAAAATTAAATAAGTAAGAACGTTCTGGTAATTTAAAAATTACTGTGACTGACGTAACCTTTGCAAACAAGTGAGCTCATATTTACTTTTAGCAATTTTGATGGTTACCTATTTACTACTTCATAATACCTAGACAAAACTTCTTTGCCAATTTTATTGTGAATAAGGTTATTTAGGTATTATATTATTCTGCTTAAGTAGGTACCTACATTGACTTGGTAATAAGACCACGAACAGGTTTAAATGTCCGCCAACTTGAAAGTAAAAGGTTATCAGAGGCCACCTCGATCTCAGAACAACAAATTAAGAGTTGACAAACTTTCACAATCAAGTGAAACATTACAGACAGTTGTCAAAGAAGTTATAAGCGAATATAAATCTTAGTTTAGTTCGATATTGCCCGCAACTGCTCCTTCGAACTTAACAAACTTCTCAAAAGAAATGCCAAACTTTTAATGCTCTTTCCTCGGATTCTAATAATAGGGGGAGAAACTTCGTCTTTGTGGTTCTTTACACAAAATATTCTTATGAATCATTATATAACATCTTATGTAACACTGGCTTCATGAATATTCAATTTAAATATAGTATTATTACAGCGTAAAGTTACTTAACCGAGTTTTTGTTGTATTCCTATCAGAAATTATTTAATTTATGTATCCTCAACGTTTGATTAGTATGGTAAACAATGTATATATTATGCTAAAACGTCTGTGTTTTGTATATTTTGTTATAAACAACAGATATATTGACCTCTAACTTTGACACAGAGTCGTGTTGTTAATGTTGTATTTTTGATACAAATAAAACCAACAAGAAGTTAAATAAAAACAATGTTCTGACCACAATTTTTTCACAGACATGTGGTTCTGACCTTTAAATAAAACGTTTAAAAATTAAATAATTTGCTAATTAATGGTGTTTTAAATAAAACATCACTAATATTTGATAGCTTTCATTTTGCGTAAAAATATAACTTATTTAATGTATGATTATTTATTGATTAGCTTATAAAAATAAGTAAAATTGTTTATTATATTTTAATCTACCGATCTAACGTCAAATTGTATTTACCAGGCTATCATTATTAGCTGGGAAAAGCGAATATAATTGTTTAAAACAGAACGCGATAAAATTAGCTCAGCTAATGATGACACAATATTACCCTTGTAACATAATCTGACAAGTCACTGTCTTTTTAAGGACTTTCTAAGTATAAGAATAATTAAAGCCGTCCATGTTTATTTAGAAACCAGACTTAAGTGTCGGGTCCCCATTAATGTGGCATGCGGCATGCAGCATACGGGGTCTTGCCCTCTCGTCTCAGATCAGATGACCGACTTCCACTAAACGAGCTCGTTGTAAAATAAGTCTTGTTATGTTTTGACCTTTGCATATGACATTTGATCCTAGTACAGCCGGCCAGTGGATAGTGGACCCCTTACTGTATTTACATGCCCAAATTTGAATATGCGCATATTAAAATACTATCATTTCCATTGACATATTATTGAATGTTACATCATATCGGATTTGGATGGTCAATAATAGAAAAATACATAATATTTTGAGCATGAAAAGTGACGTACCTAAGTTATGTTTATGTTGGCTGATTGGTAATAATAAAAAACTTTCAATGACTTTGTTTATTAATTAAACAAAATAAATGCGAGTAGGAAGTATATAATAACCTAATAAATAACGAACGGTGTAATTAATATGTATCTATTTATTTTCTTCTTAATTTTTTTTCTTTTTTTGAATTTCTGATTTCTTTTTAAGAATATTGCACGCACACACGGCTTAGCTAAATGGACAAGTTTAAAGAGCAGCAAGATAGCAAGAAATGTGATTGAATTTCCGCCTAAACAAAACTTTAGTATATATACCTAACAGCTTACTAGAGAGAATGGCTACCTCATTCTATTTACACGTGTATGGAACTTGAAATTGCATCATTAGGACGTTCAGTAGATAATTGAATACACAATATTGTGGTTTTGACCACAGAATAGCTAATTCAAAGTGCTTGAAAACAGATTGTAGCTATTGCTAATTAAATATTATATAGGTCCATTACGAATTACAATTTTTTTTTTAGTTTTATTGCGTAGGTAACTGAAATGGTTTGTGGTCTAGAATTTAGATACGTATATCTACGCAGGAGACTTTCGTTGTTAAGCTACAGTCTTCTTGTCTCTACTTTGGTGAAGGACTTTTCCAAGATTTCTTCTAATTTTTTTCACAATTGCAGAGTTAGTGTTTAAAATACTATTTATAAGCAAGTTTCATACCTATTTTGTCCTTCACATACAATTTAAATGACATACAATTTGAATAGTTAACGACGAAGATATTAAATTAATTTACAATATCATTAATTGTCGGTAAGTTGCCGCTTGGTTTGGTTTGTTTTGTTTTGACTTAAATTCACTCATCAACTACATTCTGCGTTGTTAATGGACCACGTTCAATATTCGTAACGCTGTTTAAATCCGGGTATAAATATTCATGAGAATAAACTAGAATTCAAATTTAAAATGTATGGAGGGTAATTACAATTTCATTAGGTAGCAACAATAACACACGAGTTACACAATAGGTCATTCGACTCAGTTCCTAGTGTATAATATAAAAACTTGAATTTATATGCATCGTAATATATCGAGGTCAAGTCAGAATATTCAAAGTTATTCAAGGCAAAATTTAAAAGCTATTCAAATACCAGTTATTCCGCGAAAGACTACTTTACACCGTATTATTGAATACGTTTCGCCAAATATGTTAACAAAATTCAACCAATTTTCTACTACGGTTTATGTAAATCTAGAAATTGTTTGAAAATCTATTTGTCTGCCGTGATTTGAATGTGTTCGGTGTTGTTTTACGCTAGTTATGTTTATACCAACCATCTTTTACAATGACTCAGAAACATGAACTCAATGATTCAGCAAAGAAAATATGGCAGCAAATCCACCTATTTAAATATTACCTGCTCTTCAACAAGGTTACTAAAATTAAATTTCTGAATAACTGGTCAAATGGGCACTTAATAGGACTACGTTTGGGCGGCCCGAGGCCAAAACCTGCGTGGGGTATTTGATTTGCGGTTTTCCGAACGAGTGATTCTCTGTAGTACAAATATTATGATTTGTATATGAAAATTTGAAGGCTGAGGAGAAAATGTGTCTAAAAATTTCGATCTACTATTCATTAGCGTAAAGTAATAAATGCAAAACAATATTTTGGAATCTACGCCTTTTTTTTTCATAACTTCTGTTCGGTGTTTAGCGATAAACATAATACATATTATGACTCAACGATTCGTCTCATATTATCGATTTAATGTAGAGTTAAAACATGCTCACAAAGCCTTGTAGATAAACTTATTTGACTTTGCTGTTGTAAACAGTAAAACACGGAAAATTCGGTCAGTCCACATAGGTATACATATTTGTTATTCAATGGATTATCAACGGAAAAGCTTATCATTATTATTATCAGTAAAATCGCTCACACTTAAGTAAACATTCATGCGTTCTGTAATCAAACCACTAGATTGTTATTGTTATCACTTTTATAAGTGCACGATATGTTCTTATCATTTTTATCACACGGCTGATAACAACTTCAAGTATCCTTTTGTCGCAACAATGCGATAAAGTTCTCGCCTTATTATTACTTCCTATGACAACATTAAATTTATTAATAGTTATCTTTTTATATCCGCTGGCCTTTATGATGACACAACTATCCTGCTTCCTTCGTTTGTTGCGGAATAGATTCGCCAGTTAGTTGTCCTATTTCTATGTATTACTAGCCTTCGTCCATAGATTCCTGCCTGAGTTACGACTACACATCGAGAGAGAGATACATCACGAGTGAAAAGTAGCTTAATTTTCTTTTAGCTCTATTTTAATGTTATATATCAAGTTCTTATTTAAAACTAAATAAAAATAAAAACTATCTATTTACATAATTACACGTACTATTTACAAGGCTATTAATAAATAATAATATAAATGGTAATGTCTAATATAAAAAGATAACTATTAATAGTCTTGTAATTTGTGTGCCAGGTTTCATCAGAATCTGTTTACCAGTTTTGCGTGAGGAACTTTCGCATTTATATTAGTCACCTTTATTCGAGTTTCAATCTATGGTGAACTAGAATAAACCAATTTTGCATTTAATTCAACATTAAGTAGAAGTTAAAATATCAACAAAATTAATATTAGAAACTGTTTTCTTCCGTACGTAACTTTTATGTTCAATTACGTTAAGATTACATCAAGCATGTCACAAGAATTTGCGTTACGATATGACGTATTTTTACGAGCGTATCAAACAAGAGACTTAATGGAACTAATCTACTTTTATTAACGCTAGCGAAAATATTTAATCATAATTAGTTAATTAAGATAAAGTTGAGCGTGAAATGTAAAGTTTTATACTTATAATTTTTTGTTTTACTTGTTGTATAAGTTGCGGTGCTTTATGTCTTTAATTTAAGCAAGTTTTTTGTTGTTTCAAAGTCTGTAATTTTTTCTGTAACTGTCAATTTGGTATTGAAATTGAGTAAAGGAGGACAAATTATATTATGTTATGGCAAACTTCTTCTTGTTAAGGATCTTAGAGCAATTATTCTCAATGAAAAACCTTAATAAAATACCATGATAAGTAGTTAGTAAAAATATCATATTATTGCCTTGCTGTATTTTAACAAGCCTAACAACACTATAAATATCTTCTAAAACCTCATCCATAACCATTTAAATATAGCAGTCACCTGTTCAATAAAAACGAAATCACTTTTCAACTGCCATGCCCAATTTAGGGATGCCAAATGTGCCCAACGATAAATAATCCATCCTCATCAGATGGACACATGACGAGATATTTAAGTGGTCCTAGCGGTGACTGTCAGCGGTCACAATTGAATCTGATAAATGTGTAACGTTTATTGTCCCGTTGCTAAGAGAATGTTGGATACAGAAACTCTCGTCAGCGTCGTTCACTTTCTATAAGGCAATACGAGGTCTACAATATACATAACTGACAGTTGCTATGCAGCTATGCTGACAAAATTAGTCACAAATAAGTAGTAAACATTGCGTCATAGGACTGCCGAAGACTGTAAAGTGATTTATTTTGAAAATTAAAAGATTTGATTAGAAAATGTGAATGAAGATGTACTTACATTAACCCACATACAACTACTTAAAAATCGAATTTTAAAAAGTTGACAAAGACACTTTTGTAGCGGTACCTATCTTAAAAGTACCATTAAAAGCTAAACCGAATTAAGAACACAAGTCAGTTGCACCATCAAGAATTAACATACAAGGAACTGCAGTTTAACAGGCAATTAATTAGCGCAATCGACCGTTGGGTGGAGTGACCCGAAGGAGTGTCGGTCTCATTAACCGCCGACGTCAGACTCACGATTTATAGTGCTATTAAAATTCAAATTAGCGAAAGTTAATTCATTGATATATTGTGTCACTGCTCCTTGCTATTAGATACACGTAATTGGATCAATATTGAACATAGTTTAATAATAATTGAATATTATTACGGCATTATTAGATAGATATTTCGTGATTAAAAGGGAATAATGATAGTCCACCATGTAAGCATGAATATAAAAGAAGTTAATCGAATAAAAGTACTTTTTCACCAAATAGAAGATGAGATTTTTAGCTGGATTATCTATTTCTTTATTTTAGAAATCTTCTCTCAATCTTTATTTTTGGCTTACCGAATGCCATCATTTTCTAAACCGGAATAAAACGTAAATGGAATAAAAATAATATGACAAACTTCTCGCCATTCTCATAATCAGTAAGCGTCAGCCAAACTTGCGCTAATATAATAATAGCTAAAAAATTTAGTTATAAAATAGCTATTTACACACATGGTATGTAGGCATTTTCAACTTGATAGTAAAATTAATTAATTGTAAACCGGGTACTTGGTAGCGGTTATCGAGCGAGGTTATCGCAGTGGGTATGCTGGCCGACATAATTTATATTCCTATTATTATACTTTAACTATATACATTCATAGTATTACGCCTACTTCTCTAGTGAGTAAGCAAAGGTGTATTACACACTGTTTTTTAGCTAGCTATTTCCCATGCAATAAAAGCCTTCAAGATATTTATAAATATCTGACTCTTTGGGCTCGGTACTGCCATTGATATCTCCTGAAAAAAAAAGTACTATAGTACATACTTAACCCTGTTTAGACTTAAAACTCACGGTATCAACAAACACTGAATGAAGAAGTAGATCTAATCCATGTTAGTTCATATACTCAATATAAAATAATATAAATACCAAGAATTCATAACGGTTTCCATATCCATCCATCCATATCTACATGATTATATCAATGAGATAGGTATGTAAGTTGTTATCAATATTTCCTAGCAACTTTATCTCTGATATAAATCAGAGATGAAAAATATGTACAATGTTTATCTATTCTGTTATCATCTTGGGAAAACGAGGCCATGAATTTTTCCTTAGACCTTGGCACTTATCATTTACAATTCCATTTTTATTATTCCAATGTTGGGAAACATGTTTAAATTATGAATTAGGTAAGGTAGGACACGAAACTACTTCTATTGCCAGCAATGAACTCTTCTAACCATGAATTCTGGAACCATCTATTAACGCTATGATAGTAAGTTCTGTAGTTTAGATCTTTTGTGGGAACAGCGATGGTGGCTGAATGGATAAGGGACCGGCGTGCAAATCACGCGGTCCGAGTTCGATCCCGACCAGCTAGAAGAAATTCTATGAGTATGTCTGATCCACCAACCCGCACTAGGCCAGCGTGTGTGGATTATGGCCTTATCCCTCTCAGCTCTCTAGTTAGAGGAGAGGACACCCGAGCCCAGGATGTGGGATTTTTATAGAATTTGGGTAGCCAGTGTAGTGGCTTGCAGTACATTTTCAGAGAAATGGAGAACTTACAAATAAATATAATAATATAAATCTATACTAATATTATATTGCTGAGGAATTCGCTTGTTTGTTTGATTGAACGCGATAATCTCAGAAGCTATTGAACGAATTAAAAAAATATCTTAATGTTTGATAGCCCATTTATCGAGGCAGACAGGCCCATTTATGGAACAGCAAGCTACGACTGAAAGGAGCTGAGCAGTAGCCAAACAATTTAAACAAATTAGACAGTTTGAAGGTATACTTGCGTTTTGTTAATTAATTAACCAGAACAAATCCCAGTTATTTTCGGGACAATAAAGTCTAATTACGGAAAACGAGTCACGAAGTCAGGACGCAAAATTTTAGGAAATTTCCAGATTTCCCAGCCTACCTTATAGGTATAGCATGAAATCTTCTGTTCATTTAAAAATCAAATGTCAAATTCTTAATTCACCTACTTATATTTTATAACCCAGATATTTATTGTTTCAGGTACGTTCTTAATTCATAAAAATGTAATCGGAAGGTTGTTAATTAAGACCACCGTTATTGAAGCTGTGAAAATTATAGTTAAGGTAATAAGTTATTTACTTTAATGTCATCTATTGTTCTCATGCCATTAAAATAAGTTTATATTTGCAGTATCCGTTGTGGTAGTCATTATTTTATTGCAGACGTGTTTACGTGAATAAAACGTGGTTAGTGTCTTAAATTTCTAGGCTATCAAAAATTAGTCAAAAAGATGGCGATTAAGTTTCGAATATGTCACTGAACTCCATAAAATATGTGATTTTTCTGGCTTTTTAGCCGATCACTTAAAGATAAGTAAATTAAATATCATCGTTAGTAAGGAGTATCATACACGAGTATGTACTACTGACTGAAAAAAAAAACTCGTGTATCATGTTCAAGCAAAAGCAGTTGTTGCGGGCATTCAACGTTCAAGGTCAAGTGATGATTTGCCGAATAACTTATACGACACTGGAATCAATAATACCTCGAATTTGACAAAAGATACCAAGCTGCCGGTTTTCATTCTTCGCAGCAAATATTAGATACGATTACGAAATAAAATAGACGAATTATTTACCTCGACCTACCTACAACGTAGTGGGTGAGGTAGATATGTTTTTTAATTAATTATCATGGAGGCAATGTCTATACTGAGATAACCCTCTTTAATAGAATAAAGGCTGTTTGTACCACGTGAATGTTGTTTGGAAATTCCTATATCTCTTTATTGCCCAAGTTCGATAAATTACTAAGAACTGTATTCGAAACATGTTTTTAAGTATTGATCATTCAAATGCTGTCGTGTACCGAGAAACTCAAGACTGGAAAACCCAATACAGGTTTTGCCCGACCGGGAATACAACTCGAGACTTCGAGACACACTCAAACTGCGCCTGTTGAGGCATTCTACATTCAAATTTCTTATATATTTTTTTTCTTATATATTCTATACTTATCTATACTAACATTATAAAACTGTAGAGTTTATTTGTTTGTTTGGTTGAACGCTAGGATCTCAGGAACGAATGGTCAGGAAAAAATTCTTTTAGTGTTGGATAGCCCATTTATTAAGGAAGGTTATACTGCCGTCCACTAACTAAAAGGTCGTTAAGCCATTGCCCTCCACTAACTAAAAGGACGTTTAAGCCATACACAGCCCCTATGGCTTAACGACCTTTTAGTTAGTGGACGGCAATGGCTTAACGACCTTTTAGTTAGTGGACGGCAGTATAGGCTATATAACATCACGCTAAGGCAAATAGGAGCTGAGCAGTAGCCAAAATAAATAACAACGGGAACGAAGCCCTGCGCGATTTCTAGTTATTCTATCATATTCAAACGAATGAAGTCGCAATAACCCAGTGAACCCAAGGATGACTACACACTATTTTAGGAATTTTGACAACACATGTTGTGGACACATAAAGGCTGATTTATATTCTTGTCTAATGAGTGGTGTTTTGTTGCGAGGTCGTCCACACCATACCTACATAGGCGAGCCGCGTTGTGAAGTAATTTCCCATGGGGCCAGTTCATTGTGTACCTACGCAGAGCGAACGATATTTGCCGACCTGATTACTATTTGGTTAGTTATCCATGCTAAATGGTCGTGACTTTTGAATTGTTAACGATAGAATGCTAATTCGTTTCGAATCATTTTGTTTATATGTAGATCAGGATGTTTCAAAGGTTTTTAAATTTAAACTATTTATGGTTTCAACTACACAATATAAGCTTCCTTAGTGGGAGATTCTACATTCTTCAACCTTATCTAAAAAGCCCAAGATGGATGTTACAAAATATATGTTATTGTATCTTACATCTTTATTGTACTAAAGGTGTGAAAACGTATTGTTCTCGAGTTTTCGCAGAATGTATTGTTTATTCATTGATAAATGCTAAATAATTCTAAGTATAGTATTGTGTGTATAAATATTCTATTAGGTCATTTGTTTGCTATGTAAATGTTATGATCGATGACACATGTCAATATTTAATTTGACACTTGACTGGTTATAGTTATATATACAAATATATATATAAAAACGAAATTTCTATATTTTTAGTAGGATAACATATGTATATGACATTTATTCAATAAAATATTTACACATAACTTAAAAATATACACAGCTAACCTATTAAAAAAAAAACCAGATACTCTATTTACAGGAAATTCCTATAAATAGAATATCTGATTGAGATCAGATTCCTCAGGAAACGTACCCAAAAGTCTAGCCACATTACCGCGTTGGATAGCAAGGCTAATGCGTTGTCCCAGGTAGAGGCCAGCCCTTGGGTCATGTGATACCTCAGAAACACGCTTACAAATTTCACGATAAATAATAATGATATAATTTCTATATTGTTGACTTTAAATTTATTCTAATTGAAAAATGTCTGGACGGTTACAATTTTAGTTACATTTGGATTTAGGCGCACGTTCGAAATGATCCTTCACTATGAATTTTACAAGGGATGCTTCATGAGAAAAATTTTCATGGATTGTATGTGTCATTTTCACAGGTAAATAATACATACAATCTATGAAAATTTAAAATTGCTATCATTATTTCAGCCGATTGCAGTCCATTGCTGGACACAGGCTTCTCCTAATATGCGTTATAGCACTCAGTTCCTCGTCTTTCGCATCCAATCTGACCCAGCAACTTTTTTCAGATCGTCGGTCCTCTTAGTCCGCTAAATCTATCGCCGCTCTATCTCTATATTTTGCTTGCCTGCTTACTATATTCAATAAAACAAAGTAAATCTAAATTTAAAAAAAGATAGATATTGAGTATATAGAGAGAGAATTTCATGCTTGACATTTCAATTCATGCGTGTTGAGACATTGACTTTACCGTGAAAGTTTAAAAAAAAACAGAAAAGATCTACATTCAAATACCTACTGCTTTTAGAGTCCTCTTTAATTCCTCTTACGAAAGTTGCAAGTGTGAAATAACCAACCACTATGTAATGACGTCCAAGTTACTGTTACTATGCTCGATATGACCAAGAAATTGTCATAGAGGATATAATGCAATTACCTACATTCTACAATCAAGTTTGACTAATAAAACAAAGTGGGACTAACAAAAGTTTGACGTCATAAATGATGACGCATTTGTTTCATGGAAAATGGAAACGCGTACTAATACTAGGAAATTGTAACTAATGTTCAATGAAATGAAGCGGAATTTAAATGGGAAGTTCGCTGTATCGCCGCCGATTCGTCTTTCTTAATCCCTTCGGCAGTTTTATCGTGGTAATAACTTTGAGACTGTTGCCAAATTTTAATCCATGGGTAATTCTGTTAGAATACTCTTTTCATGATCTACATATTGTTTGTTTTTATTTGATGCTTCTTAGAAATAGGACGTCTTAGAAGAATATAATTCTTTATTGTACACTAAATAATTACAGTTAAGTTATTTGTTAACTATTATGCAGTTTAGAGAATAATTAGATTTGTGTATATGTTGGTGGACGTATGTGAGCTCACACACAGCTCACATACTACTTCATTATTACTTCAAAGAGAGCTAATACTTTTGCCTAAATTGTAGGTCCTATAATAGACCTATCAGAATATATGCCTCATCAGAAAAACGTAATGACAAGTTTAATAAATAATGATTGGAACGTCGAAAATATAATACACTAGAAATCGCTCGGTGCTTCGTTCCCATCGTTCTTTATTTGAACACTGCTCAGCTCGTATTCACCGTAGCGTGATGTTATATATCCTATAACCTTCCTCGATGAATGGGCTATCCAACACTAAAAATTTTTTTAAAACGGACCAGTTAGTTCTAGCTTTCAAACCAAACAAACAAACTCTTCAGCTTTTATTAGTATAAATAGCTTTATTTGGGATGCCTTTCGAATGTAAATTATAAATAATTATGTGAATTCGACATGTTATTTGACTTATTTGCTAAGCTCGCACCTACAGTGCCAGAAGTATAATTAAAATTAATTCAAACGTCACCATTCCCTGTATGAGTCAGTTCAAAACAGCTCATAATGCATTCACTGTCATGTATTCTTGCTATAAATCAGTCCGTGTCAGTTTTCATACGATGTAACTACATTTTCAGACACATTCAGCCATTATACTTAAACGAGTACGTATTACTCCGGGCTGCTTGCCAAAACATTTGCCAGACATAAATGTTGCCATTGTAAATCACAGTTGAACAAAAAACACAAAAAACGTTCCATTATATATAATTTCAATTGGTCTTGGGTGATGTCATTGACACACCTTGAAAAGGCTTGAAGATTAAATTGATGATAGCGATAACTGCCTCAATACAATCTTGATCTAAAACGTCTACTCTTTAATTTTCTATTAATAACTCAATATAGACTCATAAATCATTCGTTTAAGGTGTTTATTTATCTGCATATTATTTTACTTACTGTTTTTATCATTAAAATGACAAACAAGCTTATCATACCGCACTTACTTTTGCAATGTGTCAAGATTGAGCTTGAACAATAAATAGTTAATCCATAACTGTACTAATATTATAAAGCTGAAGAGTTTGTTTGTTTGGTTGAACGATAATCTCAGGAACTACTGTCCCGATTTGAAAAAAAATATATTGTCGAATAGCTAATTAACGAGGAAGGCTATAAAACATCACGCTATGGCCAATAAGAGCTGAGAGAAGAAAGAAGAGCTGGCCAAACAAAAAACGACAGGAGTGAAGCCCCCGCGACTTCTAGTTGATTTAATCAAATAGCTAAGTCGTACAAAAAAATACGTCCTGACTCAAGAATAGCAAATCTCGTAGGTACTTTCTTATTATTGTTTTCATACCACTTTAGCTAAACAGAATATAGATCAGTAACTATTTATAAAGATTACAGCAATTTTTCTACAGAACTACAAAATAATTAATAAATTTTCCTTATAAATGGAATTGTAAAGAAGTTTAAGTCTAAAGGCCAACTGACGCAAAAGTATCCGGTTTTAACAGTAATAATAACAACGACCGCGATAACCTTATTATCTTTATATAGAATTTTACAGAATTAAGTCTATACAAGTATGCATAAGCTTTAGATAAGAAATAATTGGCAACCATGTTGACTAATCACGTTTTTAATAATTTATCAATTCAAGATGTTTGTAATTATTATTTGGCGATGTTATGTCAACAATGAGAATATCATCCTACACTTTTATATTAGTATAAAGCTAAAGAATTTGTTTGGCTGAACGCTAGGATCTCAGAAACTACTGGTCCGATTAAAAAAAACTGTTTTAGTGTTGGATAGCCCATTTATCGAGGAAGGCTATATAACATCACGATTCACGCTAAGGCAAAAAGGAGCTGAGCAGTGGCCAAATAAAGAAAGACGGGAGCGAAGCCCCATGCGACTTCTAGTTGTATTATATAGTTACCGGCCGAAACTTTGCAAGCGTGGTATGTAAGTCGGAAAATTTGTTTAATATAGTTTTTCCTAGCCTTAGACTATCTCCATGTGAAATTTCATGGCGATCGGTTCAACGGTTACCCCGTGAAAGCATAAGAAACAAACAAACAGAATTACTTTCGCCTCAGATTAAATAATGGTACTACGTACTTTCGCACTTACCATATAAAGTGAAGATAACGAATAAATATATCCATTAGTAGAAATCATGTGACATTTAATTTACTACAGATAATAACATTTGTCTCGAGATTGTGTACGCTGACGACGTATTTTTACAAACGCGCTCTATCTCGAAATGCTTGTGATAATATAAATAAATCCCAGTTATTAAATTTATCATTGGAAACGACGTGTTATCGTTTTAAACAAACTGTTGTACGATTGCTAAGTAGGTCATATCTATTAGTTATTTTCATTACGTTTTATCTGAGAGGCGATCTTGTCTCACGAAGCATCTGCTTTTAGTTGACTACGAATAAAAATATGCATATTTTTAGCAATTAGCCTCTAATGAGGTTGTTAATAAAGATAAATACTCTATCTTGACACTGGATTGAATCCGCATTTGAGATGTCAAGTTAAACGAACATATGCAAGTAGGTACATAGATTGGACAATGCTTCATGAAGTGTTGTCAAGTAAATACAATAAAATAATTTCGATATGTGAGAGGTCATAGGTTTCATTAACTTATTATTTATTTATTTATGCATGTTTTTTGTTCCAAGTTTCTTGAGAATCTAAATCCACGTCTCATTGTCCTGTTTTGAATGGTTGGGACCTATTTAAATGCTTACTTTGATTTTAATTTCTTTTAAAAACTATTTAACATTAAATTAGATAGTATAAAATTACCAACATGTTAATTCAGCTATTTCCCTAGTTAATGAACATTCCAATTATATGCTACATTGCAAATGAACTCACATAATTGATAGTTGAACACAAACGTTTTAATTTGCATTTATAATCAAGCAAATAGAAGAATTTCGACAATAAACTACGAATACAATTGAATTATATATTATGTGAGAACCGGTCACGTGGATTGTTGGCATTTTTGTCTCGGCATTGACTTGATCAATTGTCTCTGACGTCAATCACTACTTACTCGTAGTATAAAACAAAGTCGCTTCCTCTGTCCGTATATCCTTTTGTATGCTTAAATCTTTAAAACTACGCAACGGATTTTGATGCGGTTTTTTCTAATAGATTGACTGATTCAGGAGGAAGGTTAGGTATAAAATACATACCACGCAGGTGAAGCAGCGGGCGAAAGCTAGTATTATAATAAAGAAAAAACCGGTTAAGAGCATGTCGGATCATGCTCAATGTAGGGTTCTACAGCAAAAGAGCGTATCATCTAAGCGGTTACGTCCTTCTGTTGAGCAGCGCAAATTTTCGGCAATAACTCAATTAACGGTATATCCGATCATGTTTGCCATTTTTTCTACGGAACCATAAAAGGATTAGCCATGGATAGAATTTATAAATGGAACTGTGAATCGAATGTCGATTACAAAATATCACAACCAAATTGTCCCTATGATCTAATCATCTAGATACATTTGTAATTTCGTGCAAGTACGGCGGTAATTTTCTTCCAACCAAGATGACCTTGGTGCCAATGTTGATTTGCTTCTGAATAGCAATATCACCACTTTTTCTACGGATAAGATATTGGCCAATATTGGCGATTGCCAATAAATATACCACTTTCAAATTCAATTATACACCATTATATTTATTCAATTTTCTTTTTTTTTATATTAATGTCTTAAATCAATTATACTTGACGCTTTACTGTTAAGTTTCGTGACTTGCAAGTTGCACCCGTTTCACACTTTATAACTGTGAAAAGAATAAAAAGTTGTACTGTTTCTCTGAAAATATCTCTTCGGTTTTATTATTTTCTACTCTATTATTAAGTTTTAAAGGTACAAAATAAAGCAGCAACTAAGTTTTATATTCTGCACCTAATTTATAATAGTGGCCATTTTATTGTTATAGATATAAATGTATGGGATCTGTGTGTGTAATGTATAAACGACAAAATGAAATATTCTCAAAAATCTTTAACATAAACACAAAAAAAAACAATAGCAATTGAAATGTACAATTGGATTATATATAACACTTGGAATTGCACGTATGTCGTTGTTCTAAAACTTGTCCCGATTATATTATTTTTCAAAAGTTTATGCAAAAAAGAAAAAAATACTTTCTAACATCGATATCTCTCTAACATTAATATTTAATAAAACACTTAAAAGACAATACAATAAAAGACAATAAAAGATTAAGTACATTTTAAAGAGCCTTTTATGTATTGACAGATTATGCAAAGGAACTTTATAATCTGGTAATCAATATGCGCATACAGCGAAGCGGACATCTCAGATCACGTCCCGATCTTGGTCAAGGCAAGGCTGTCGACCGTGGCGGCACGCCAAACGTGCCCACCGTAATGGATGCCATTTATCATATTTTTTATTGGAAACAATGAGCTGTGGACAATATTTACGACTGACGACTTGCATTGTCCGCTCAAATAATCTTCAATGAGTGTAATTTGACTTTGAACGTTGGGAAAATTTCAGTAATTTGTTCACGAATAACACGAATAAAATTGGAGATGAAATACATAAAGCAACGTAAGAGGTCGTGACCCTCGCCGATGAGGAAACGACGTGAGCTGGGGACAATTTTATTAAATTTACAAAGATCAAGAACTCGAACGCAGTTATTATTTTGAATGAATTGTTATTACCAAATGTCGTACTGAGAGATTACAAACTACCTACTGTCATTATTCCAATGAATTGAACTGTATGATGATATCACAATGGTAATGTAATATAGCATTATCTATCGCGTGGCCTGATGTACTTATCTATATTGCAAATATTAACATTGCTTTATAATATGCAATGTCACAATCCGATGCCGAAAACGATAAAACTGTGTGTTAAGTAAACAAATTAATGCGGTATCGCGAATTGGTTGGCTATGCTCCAACAACAGAGAATATGGTCGCAATCTCAAGGGCATTTGGAGTTTACGACTTACGTTTATTTCGCAAATCAAATAACTTAAGATTTATAATAAATTGTGTTTTATTTGGAATGGAAACTATTTGAAGTCAGAATAGATATTTCAATTTGAAATCGCATATTTTTATTGAGATACTTTCATAATTTAACATTATGATGTAATTATAATAAAATATGAAATGTTTATGAGAATATAGAGATAGTTAATAGAGTTACTTATTCTTCTCAAAGATATAGAGTCAATAAGTCTTCCAAAGATAAATCCTCTCCGGCCTCTGGCTTTTAGTAGCATCTAAAGTCTAAACAGCACTAAATTGTGTCAAATTAAATGTTATTTCATCGAATTATTTATAATAGAATAGAATAGAATAGAATAGATATTTATTTTGTCAAAACACGTGTATACAGTACAAGATAAATTAGCTTGCATGCAAGGTGGTACATTAAAAAATATGTAGCAACATGTTTAGCCGGTTATGGCATACAAAAGTTATTATAAAAAGATTAATTGATTATATTAAGTCATTATAAAATTCAGAGAAATAATAAAATTATATAAATTAATGATAAATTGAATAGATTTAAATTAGATTTAAAGTAAAGATAAATTAAGTCCCAAAAATTAAACATCATAATTATACAAATAACATTTTAAATAAGGTGTCAGGTACTTAATAATAAAACAAATGTCACAGTGATCAGGTAGAGTCAGTCAGGAATTCATTTAAATTATAATAGCTCTTTTCTAGTAAGTACTTCTTTAATTGTATTTTGAAGTGTCTAAAGTCCAGTAGTTTAATGTGTTTTGGTAATTTATTATAGATAACCGGCGCAATGCAGAAAACACTTTTGTGCATTAGTGCCGTGCTGGACTTTACTACACGCAGTCGATCATTATCTCGCCTGTTACGGTTGACTACATCTGACAATTTCCCAAATATATGTGGATTCGTTTTAACATAAATTGCAACCTCATATATGTAGAGCGACGGTACAGTTAATATGTTGTATTTAATGAAATAAGGTTTACAACTATCTATGGTATTGAGTCTAAACATCGCTCTAATACATCTTTTTTGAGATTTAAAGATTATTTCTTTGTCAGTTGAGTTACCCCAAAATACAATCCCGAACCGTAAAATGGAGCACACCATACCATGGTATGCCGTGACAAGAGCATCGGTATTGATAACATGGGCAAGCTTATATAATGCATAGACATATGAGTTAACCCTCTTAGACAATTGTGCTACATGCTGTTTCCAATTAAGGTTCCTATCAATCGTTACACCAAGAAATTTTGTGGAATCTACTGCCATAATTTGAGTACCTTCATAATTCAAGTTTACATTAGGCACAGGTATCCGTTGACTAAAAAACATAGCTTTGGTTTTTTCTAAATTAATCTTTAAATTATTGCTATTCATCCACGTTACAATTGATTTGATGGTATCATTAATGTCCCTTTCAAGGTTACCAATGTTGTTCTCAGTAGAGTGTATAGTTACAGTACTATCGTCTGCGAAGAGTGCCATCGGGAATTTTGTTACTGTTGGTAGATCATTTATGTATAATATAAACAGTAAAGGGCCTAGTACACTCCCCTGCGGTACACCATTCGTAACCATGCGCATATCCGAATAGTAAGATACTTCTCTTTTTGAAGTGACATTAACTGTGGATATTGATGTATATTGCTGACGTTTTTTTATGTAACTTTCGAGTAATTTTAAAATATTACCCCTAATACCGTAGGCCTCCAATTTCTTAAGCAAGATATTGTGGTTAACATAGTCGAACGCCTGAGTCATATCGCAGTAGATTGCGCAAATTGGTGTTTTATTATCGACTTTAGTATATACGTTATTCAAAAAATCAAAAATAGCCATATTGATTGTTTTATTTTTTCGAAATCCTTTTTGAACATCTGTCAATACGTTAATTTTTTCTAAGTATTTATAGATTTCCCCATAAATGTATTTCTCAAAAATTTTAGAAATAATTGAGATAAGAGCAATCGGCCTATAAGAATCCATTTGGAGATGGTTACCTTTTTTAAAGATTGGCTTAACCATGGCAATTTTTAAGCTATCCGGATAGACACCTTCGATAATGCACATATTAAGAATATGACTCAGGGGCTCACTCACATAGATAGCAACATGTTTGATAATCTTAGTCGCAATTCCGTCATGTCCAACGCTGTCACAATTCTTTAAGGACCTAATTATGTTTATAATATCACGAGAGGTAGACGGCGCCATAAACATTGAATTGTATGTCTTCAAAAAATTAGAGGTTACAGGTTGATGCCGAGACTGAATGGGTTCAATTTTATCAATAAAAAAATTATTAAAAGCATTGGCAACAGTTGTAGGATTTGATTCAATTTTGTCATGAAGAGTTATAGAAGATATGGAATTCTTAGGTATATTTAATTTTGATTCATTAATAATAGACCATGTTGTCTTTGATTTGTTGACCGATGTCGCGATTTTATAGTTATTTTGAGCACGTTGCGTTAATTTAATAATTTTTCTATAGAGTTTAGAATATTTTTGAAGTTTAAATTTATTTGATTCATTACTATTATGTCTGTAAGTCCAAAGTAGTTTCCTCTTATTCCGGCTACATTTTCTAATCCCTCGTGATATCCATTGCGGTTTTCGATGTGTTTGAATTTTTATAAAATTATTAGGAAAACATGAGTGATATATAGAAGTAAACAACTCCGAAAAGGCATTATAGGCTACATTTGGGTTGCTGTGTTCATAAATTTCAGAAAAAGAGAGGCTTTGAATATAATTTTGAAACTTATGTATGTTCTCTTTACTGTAATCCCGTCTCACAAGAAACCAATGACTTATTAAACAGGTCGTTTTTGCTTGAAAATTTAGTATTTGAGAAGTATGGTCAGATAAACCGAATTCAATCACTTCAGACTTACATTTAGTGCCTAGGTTGTGAGCAAAGTTATCAATACAACTTCCACTTGACAGTCTAGTAGGCTTTTTTATTTCCAATTTTAAATTAAAGTTTAGTAAAAGGCATTCAAGCTCTAGTGAAGTATTATTATTTTTTAATGAATCAATATTAAAATCACCTGCAATTATGACATTTCTGCCATTATGTTTTCCCAATATATATAAATTAATGTTATCAAGACTTGGCATATGGGTACTTGTATGAGATTCTAAAAATATAACTTGTGTATGAGCTCAGCAGTCCAACAATCATTACCCATAAAACGAAGGACCATAAATTATATTTCTCAATTTGGGAACATCATAACATGAAGGAAAACAAACCGTAAATACTATGAGTCATTCTTCGAACGCGCAAAATATACTTACATACAGTGACTTATTGTCTTAACACAATACTCTATCTATCTTTAATAGACTATTGTCACTTCATATTGTTAAGGAATTTATGCTTCAGTTCAAGATCCAGCTACATTTAGACACTGTTTAAACGTTCAAAGAACAGCTATGTAAAGAATCCTCACGTTAGGGACAGACTGAATTAAATAGATGTTGATGAAAGAAAAATGCTATCACATAATATATTTATTAAAATAGGTAGGCCTTATCAAACTGCCAAAGTATTTTAAATTTTATTTTAACTACCATACAGCTATTTATAGCGAGTACATGAACTCTATGGTTGTAAATAGCTATCTAAAGTGGAATTGGAAATGCGCCAACATCGATGTTCAAGTAATCGTATTCCAAGTGGTCGTATCAACTAAATGTTGATTGATGGTTTCCCTTCTCTGTAAACGACCGGATCGACCTTTGCTTGAGCAGTTAACTTTATAAATGTGGAATCATTTTCACAGAATAAAGTGCCTTAAGCTTTCTTACCTGCCATTACTTACTCACTGTATATGGATGGAAAATACAAGGACCCAAAAAGGTCGTAACGATATTTATATTCAGATTTTTACCGTAGAATGGCGGATAAAGCGATCGTTAAATAATATAATCATTTTATGGAAATGGAAACACAAAACAAATACAGACAAGGTTTGTAAACGAGATATGAAACGTTACGTAACGGAACCATGCTGCAATGGTGTAAAAATACAAAACAAGTTTGACGATAAAGTGGAATATTCAGACTTATGTACATATTTTTTTTATACTACAACAGTGATAAACAAGCAAACGGTCAAGCTGACTATAAACACAGATGCAGCTGCACTATAAGAAAAATGTCTTGAAGCCTAAGGGGTCGTCCATTAATCACGTGAGTCTTGAAAGGGGGGGGGGTCGAAAAAAAATCACATAATATCACTAGGGGAAGGGGTGTAGTTAGATATCACGTATATTACTTTTTTTCAATTGCGCAAGCCCTTCTAAGCCTAATAATGTCTGTCAGGACATTTTTTTTTCACGTTGCGTTTAAGAAAGCCTTGCCTGCCTTTATTGAAAGGTAATTATGTGAAAATATATTAGAATATTATGTACAAAAAAAATAAGGGGTTGGTCTAAAACCTGACCTAGCGCTAAAGCTGCTAAAAAAACATCACATGGTTAATGGACGTCCCCTAATCTACATCTATGATCAAATTAATAACAATAACACTGATAGACTATACAATAATAATATCATATGCAATCTTCAACATTAAAAACAACAATACTTAGGTACCCACTACACAGGATATTATATGTATTATCTGTGCTCCTCTTTAAATATTATTAGGAGCAATTGGAGTACTTAAGTTTCCAAACATCAAGTAAACTTGGGTCCGACCAATTAAAGTTCGATCGTATAAAACATGTTGAACAACCAAACCTCCCTCGGCTCGCTTTTAATGAGTTTCCAGTTTAATTTACAGTTATTGTTTTACCCTAGTGGCCGAGGATTTCGGACCCGTTACAGCCGTTGAATATCTAAATGGAGAGTGTGTAGAAACTTTTGCGTCACGTCGATTGTAAAGTTACATCAGATTAGCTTTAATAATGACTTTGTTTTTAACTGCCTAGATTACTATGATCAATATTTGGGTGTTTAAAATGAAGCTTCAATATGAATAATAATATAATAATAATAATAATATTCTACCACATTCACACAGCGCCACCTAGTCCCGAAGTAAGCAATTATATTTGCTTGTGTTATGGGTACTAAACAACTGATATACTACTTAAATACTTTTTTTTTTGTAAATACATACATATTATAGATAAATTACACCCAGACACAGAACAAACCTTCATGCTCATCACACAAAGATTTGTCCTGGGTGGGGATCGAACCCACGACCTCCGGTTTAGCAGTCAGGGCCACTAACCTCTAGACCAACAGGCCAGTCAAAGAATCTAATTTGAGTGAGGGAATCTTTATCCTACTAATAATAAAAGGAGTAAAGTTTGTGACGTGTAGGTGTAAACGGGATCTACTTAACTGATAAAAATTTTTTTAGTGTTGGATAGCCCATTTATTGAGGAAGGTTATGGGCTATATTATATCACGCTACAGCCAATAGGGTCTGGGCAGTGGCCAAATAAAGCGAAGCCCCGCGCAACTTCTAGTTTTTTATAATTTAGTTTCCTTCTCGGCTTCCATTGTGTAAATCAGATTAACAATAAGTCGTGTACGTTTGATGTTTTAAAATATTATTCAAATGATATATCAACATTTTCTAAGTTATGCACTCTGTAACATCGTGCATTAAAATACCAACATTAATTAGAATCGAACTAGTAACTACATAATTACGTTTGACGCAAACCAACTTATTGTATACTTACTTCCGCAACGCAAGAATGTTGTTGATCACGTGTATATTATCGCATTAAACCAAACACATTTAAAGTTCTCGATGTAAATAACTGTTATCTGTAGAATTGCGAGATATAATAAAACTTTCTTTTCACATAATATGAATTGCGTGAAATGAGTCTAAAGGCTAATGACGTATTTATTTAAATGGTACTTGTTTCTGATTGAATACGGACAACTTTTTTTTATTTTTTTTTTGCAAATGCACCTTTAGGTTTTGCTTTCTGTGCAGAATCTGTCTTCAGGAACAAATTTAACGCTAACTAAAATACATACCTATATTATCTGTACTATAAGAATTATTATAAAGCTGAAGAATTTGTTAGTTTGTTTAAACACACTAATCTCAGTAAGTTACTGATCCGAATTGAAAAATTATTTTAGTGTTGGATAGCCAATTTATCGTGGAAGGTTATAGGATAAACAACATCACGCTACAACTAATGGGAGCCGAGTAGTGGCAAAACAAAGACCCACAGGCGTGATGCTCTGGGCAACAACTAGTTGTTTAATAAATCGATATTAGATGTTCAGTTTTGAAATGCTCTGTATCACCCCGAGGTTTGAAAATGTGTCTGTTTAATGACAAGAGGCTCGCTCCCTATTAAATGGGACTTAACATAACTGCCATAATGAAGGAGTGATGCACCTTTCTCTACCCTTCAGGGAAAAAGGCGCGACGTTAATATTACTTATTTTGCTTCACTTACGTGCAGTCAGTAACTAATCTGAAATAATAAGAAATAGAAGTGTGAGGGCATTGCTTCTGTAGTGCATAAGTATAAGAATCTAATTCTGAATTATACTTAGAATAGAATAGGAACTTTTTATTTGCTAAGAATGTAGCTTGCTTAGCTTGAATATTTTGTGTCGTATTTGTATAGTATAGTTTAAACAGCTTGAGGGCAAGCCCCTATTAAACGGCTTTAAAATAAAAATAGTGATAATCTTTATTGATTACTAAATTAAATTGACATCCATTACAAGCATATCTAATTGTAAATCTTACTTGCGTTTATCCACGTATTTATAATCTTTTTTAGATTGTTTAGATTAGAAACCTTGACAAGATTGTCATCGAAAATACTAAAAGGATTACAAGGTAAACTTAATTCCATTTGTTAGTTGTTACGGCTAATTAAGAAGATGATTATTTGCTGGTAAATAAACTTTCGATATCCTAACTTGTGGATTAAATATGACTGTACTGTTACTGAGAATTGCATGTCAGATGATAATAATAATAATAATAATAAGTTTATTTTCAGAAACATGTCCATAGTGTAGGTAATAAAGTAAAAAATAAGTAATAAACCTAATCCGTTTTTTTTTTCTAAACCGGGATATGATGAATACCCCCACTGCGCCAATGAGGCAGTGTCAAACTTTTATCTATAAATAAAAAAAATAATGCTCTAATATAATCTATATTTTTAACCAATCTATTTTTTTTTTTTTGGAAGCTGACATGATAGTGGTAGTTCTAAGATACGTTTCATCAAAATCGGCGCAGTTGTTTCAAGGTTATCAGTTCTTGTCGGGAGATAAGTAAAATTTTATTTTTTTGTTTATTTCTACAAGCACACTGAATTTTTGCGATAACATAAACGATTGGATAATGTTTATCAATTGCGGAATTTGTGCAGTACCAGTCTGGTGATAAGCGTAGATAATAAAAGATTATATTATACTCGTAAATGTAATAGTGGAAAATTGTAAACATATGACGATATTGATGATGCTAATCAACAATAAATATAACGAGATAATGAATCATTACAGTCATTACTTATGTGGTTTTAGTCATTTGTTTACCTTCGTCCATTTATCTTTTAAATCAGGTGAAGTAGCTACCTTTCACTCTTCTAGATACGTAATTTAAATATCCATCTAGCCGTATAGCTGTGTAGAGTGAGCCAAAAAAACAAAATATGTATAATAAAACTATGTCGTAGGATGATTTTATAATTGGAATTTACGACTTAACCTAATTTATCCATGTCGGATCCGCCCTGAAAATTAAAAACTCTATCTTTTTGCAGTGAGATTGAAAATTTGAGACATGATACACCATTGTCTAAATATCAGTATTTTCACAAAATCCCTAGGAATTTTCCGAAAATTGAGTTATCAAAAATCATTCTATGACACATATTATAGGCTCAATAGAACCAAAAAAAAATTACCGCCTGATGAGACGCCTTCAACATCAAGAGAGCATTACATACGTGTTACCGACCCTTTAAAATCCCTTCCCTCTCCAATGAGCTCTCGATACCACAAGAGTATGATGCGACCATACAATAAACAATAAAATAAAATTCTCTTTTGGCTTGCAATCCCAATTTCAAGTCAATAATCAATTCCCGAAGTTAGAGAATCCGTACGAACTCAATTATATAAACTTAGCTCGATGAGAAGTTCAGTTAATAACTTATTCATCGAGCTGTAGATTCGAAGGTCCGCTTAATTATACTTGTTGTTTGTTATGAGTCGAATTTACTTTGGTTATCGGCAACATTGTGTTAATACTTTATCTTGTTCCATTAGGCGTAGGTTACATCTCTCAACTCATATCTTTATTGTTTTTTATTCATATCTGGTCTGTACCTATTTATAACCATAAGAAGCCTCTTATAATTTCAATAAACACAAAATTTCACTTAAACTTTTGAGCAGTGTATTTAGCAACAGCATTGTGTACTTTAATCCTTCAAACCGGAGTCGGTATGAAAAGTTAAACATTGTAAGAATTTACGTTTCACAAGTTGACGTTTCAGGGTTTCAGAGAGCTGCTCGTTATGAAACTTTCTTATTACACTTTGTACCTATTTTATTATTAAAAACGAAAGTTTAAACGAATTCTCCTATTTCACGTAGGCAGCTTTTGTTGTTTGAATTTGTGTTGCAAAGAAAAGTTATTTCTGTTCATCTGCGATTTGTTAAGTTGCTGACGCAATTGCTTTCACATTTTATTTTGGTTTGTGGAGCGATTTTGCAACACATTGTTTTATTCCTCTATACGTTTGTAGATGGTAATTAGCTACTTTTATATACCGCATTAACGCGTGCCAAAACATTTAGTATCGATGCTACAGATTTAAATCAATTAAAAAATAAATTATCTCTTAATAGAACATGCCTGAAATTAATTACTCCTAAAATAATTAATCTTAAAACTGTTTTAATATTTTCTATAATGTTATATTAATATTGATTAAGAGAGGCTGAGTTTGAAATTTAATATTCTCTCCTTGCAAAATATACTTGAGCGTTATCATGATCATGTTGAGAAAGTAATTACGGATCATATTAGCAAAGTTTGCTTACAGTGACAAACTTGCAGATTATCTGCTTCCAACCATTTCAGTTTTGAAGCAGCCAAGTTCCAGCCGGAACAAGTTTGAAACTTGCCAACTTTGTGGACTTGGAGAAACTCCTCGCTTCACAGATGCAGACCTTACTTCGGAATAACCTGTTTATTTGTCACTTCTTTATCTTTTATGTGTTGCTTTCTACTTCGTTTCATAACTTTTATACTTGCTTTAGTTTGTTTAATTGGATTATTTTAAATCAAGTAATTGCCTCTACCATTATAAGGACCAACACGAAAGTGTGATTGATACGAACCATAAAGTTGTATTCGCAGAACAAGTATGAACGCCTTTTCTCAAAATGATAAACATGTGAAATCCAATGCCAGTGAAATCAATTAATTCATCTAAAGTCCAACTTTTTCTCTCATTCCCAAGTGTCAAACAAAGTTAGTAGCCCTAAAAGATTCCAAAATAATCGGATAGAAGCGGAGGGTGGTGGAACTTTGACAATTTTACCCCCTGCCGCGAGTTTGAACCGTTTCAAAGGGGTGAGAGGTATGGGAGGGCCGGATGCCTCCCTCCTCTTTGGTGTTCGTGAATACCGCTTAAAGTTCTCGACGTAATTGCTGTCTGGCTGCGAATAAACTTTGTATTACATTACCCGAGTTAATTTATAGTGTCTTCTTATTCATTGCTTAAAGTTAGTTTTGTTTTCCAAACGAGGAGAGTTATTCTAACTAGGAAAGTTTTCTTAAAAGTAGCCTCTGTGTAGGTTTTATACACTGCTCCGTGAATATGTCCCGGCATTGTTGTAACCTTAGCTTTTCTCAAACAAAGAATTCAACTTTTCATTCCCATTCGTTCCTATTAGGTCATGAAGTTTTGTGGACTAACTAAGACGTATTTTATTTTTGTAATGGAATTTTATGTCGACTACAATTCATAGAGCCACTATGCAACCGACACTAATTGTATTTATGATTGTAGTACGATTTGTCGTCATATTTCCTCGCAAATTATGCATTAACGATATGATTAATAACTAACTGTTTGTATTATGAAGTTGTAAATCATGATATTGAACGACGCCTCTACAACGAGTGATCACCAGCTATCGCAGACTTGAATGGGTTCGTGTTCAATACGTCCTTGACTCGCCTCGGAAATATCCAGCTCGTTTAATGAAAACGGTGCTTTCAAAACCAACAACGAATTAATTCAGATAATTTTGTACTAAATACTTGGTAACAAATTGTGAATAGTCACGCGATATTATTAATAAAGTATGTACCAGACACTTATTGAAACTAAGTCACGAAATGTCGTGATTGTTAGTTTAAAACGTCTCTATTAAAACAGGACAGTCTCTAAAGACGGCCAATTGTATCTCGTTTGCACACAGACGTCGAAAGTTCACAACTGTGTTGCCGTACTAATTGACTATGAACTTTACTATTAAAGGGTTAAGTGGGACGTAGTTTATCGAAAGCAACAGTAGACACAACAATATAGAGCATTATACAAGTAATCTTAACTAATCTACGCAATAAACATAACAACGGGAAGTCAGTTGAACGTATAATGTAAATTGATTTAGTGTTTGTGATCGTTTGTGCAATTAATCGAACGGCTGCATATTGCAGGCTAATAAATTTGATGAGGAGCGGGCGAAGGTTATCTGTATTATTACTGTGCCCGCTTGTTGTGCGAGCGCACATTCCATGACGAGCGAAATCCATTTATTATTAGAGCCGTATGATAACGATAAACCAACGAGGTCAGACGAGAGCGCGCAAAAAATAGAAACGCTGTTTTACTGCGCGTGACTAAAGACTCGATGCAGGCAAGATGGCGTGCACACCCGTCTCCTTCTAACGGTTGCTATCTACTACCTCTGTCCCGTTCTATCAGATTTGGTTGCCGTTAATTTTTTTGCCAACTGGCTAGTTTTTATCTGCTTTTTTGTCATTGAATTTCACGAATTACGTGGTGGTAGCGAACTACCGAGAGCCCACGTTTGTGCCAACTTTTGTTGATTTTTTGCTATCTTTTGAGGTTATGCAATGATAACCCCGGAATAATATTCGGATCGTTATTTTATCAAAGAGTAGTCAGACAGTCGTAAATACACAGATTAGATAAGATATCAATACTTTAGCTTAGACATAGTCATAGCTTAATTTTAAAAAGCGCCCTGGGGTTTACTCTGAATTCCACATTTGATCAGTCGGTTTTGATCTCGCTATCAAATGTAAGGAAATTTAGTTAAGGTCGCCGGCCGCTGTCACTTTCAAAAATTTGACAGCGACATCAAAACCGACTAATCGAATGTCGAAATTTAGAGTAAGCCCCCTGCAACAGCTTCAATACCTAATTTACAAGATTTGCATGCAAGACATAAACTGCGTGCCCTAAGAAAGCGATGAGATAAAAACTCTTTGCATAATGTATTCGGTCTGAGCGCCTGTTTACGTTGGTATAAAAGCGAGTTACATAACGGAGCTCACCTTTTTAGAATCGCCTTGAGATTGATGCTGTTGCCTGCCCCTACCTATAAGCCGACGAAACGCACCATACATACTAATGTTATGTTCGCATTTTGATGTAAACTTGTGTGGAATGTGATGGCGAACACTACAGAACTTAGCGACAATCAGATAGCATTTTAATCTTGTAAGACAAATTGAAATAAAGCCTTTGTACCGGCTTTTGTAGTCTCTAAATAAGAGCAGGTAGGTAATAAAATGGCGAAGATAAATAACCAAAGAGACGGACAAAAAACGCTGGGCGTTCAGCTGGCAACATCGCATAGACGTAATAATAACATAACAAAACAGTACAACTGTGAGTCACGCATGCCGTGATGGGTTGTCGAGGAAACTTTGTCACGAAAAACATTAAATCACTATTACAAACTCCCACATCAGATGCATCGGCGTCGTAACATAGTTGCGATGTCAAAATACCAATAAAGTTAGTCATTTACTCACAAATACCAAGAATACCTATAAAACATGAAGAGTAAACATAATTTTAACGATTCTATCCGGTGTGTAAAGGCACCTCGTGTTTGTAATAAGAATAATAAGCTTATTTTAGTAACAACAGTCATATCTGCGATTCAATTAACTCTACAATTGATAAATTACGTGAGTCATAATAGGTTTATAACTTAGCAGCAAAATATAATAAGGAAATTATTTATTATACCTTATCAGGTGTGGGCGTGGGCCTTCTTGGACTTCTGATATTATTTAAACAAACAACACTCCAAGTTTATGTTGTATATAAAAAGTATAGAACAGCATTTACTTACCAATTTGTATTAATACTCGCATATACGTACGAGTATATTATCTTGGAGGTGAGTCAGTGTCGCAATTTGAATCTTGTTCATTCACCTCCTCAGCTTTATTACGCTTTTTAATATCATCGTAATTTAAGTTATGTGGGAACACAAAGGATGTCCACATTAGCAGCGCAAGGAATTCTAGAACATGCACGTAGGAGGTCAGACTGCTTCATTCCGCCATTAAAATGAATTTCATTGACGTGGGCGCTCGAATAGACTTTAATGTAATTTTATGACTTACATTAAGTTAGTGAGTCTTTAAAAAGATTCGACGTAAAAAAATGACAAAAACACGTTTCTGATTAATATCAGATGTAAAATAAGAAAGAATTAAATTAATCATTGCAGTTTTATTGAGGAGACATAATGCCGATGCAGCTGCTGAAAGGGTACGCGTACTAATCAATAAATTCAATAGCTACCGGCTGTTGGAATGCTGCACAAATAAAAAACCACGTGGTGTACACGAATTGTTCCGCTCCGTTTAGCGTATGTACGCTGTTGCCAGGCGGACGCATGGACACGTGATGTTTTCCGAACAAACCCAATCCAAGATGGCCGCCGGCACCAAAGCCGCCATTCGCTTTCCCACGTCGCGTACCACCACTTCGCACGCTTCATTCTCGTTTCTTTTCTATTGTGCATCACAATTCGCTATTGCATTTCTGCGCTAACTCCGTTTTGATGATTGCATCTTTATTAGCTTTGTTACCGTTAATGTTCATTCTGAAATAAATTGCTACATCGTTATTTTGAAGTAAACGCCGTTTTACTGAGGATATTTTATGAACATCAGTTTCTTTTATAAGCACGTACCGAGCGTTAACATACACGTGGCATGTCGGGTTCGGCCATTAGCTAACATGTGTTAACAACGTAACCGTGAGCATGACAGATGTGGGTAACGAGACTTATGAGACAGAGAATGGCTGAACGACATGTGTTTTCTATAAATACTAATGACTCATTAATATTGCTGAATAATTATGTCAGTCGATAAAAATCAACAAAAAAACCAAGCGCAGGGTTGGACCAAGTACGAGTATCAGTATCATTGATAGGCCTGGGCAAATTATTTCATGCGACAATTGAGGTTACTTATAGTGTTATCTATGCGTCGTTTCATTTGCATTTTTTATTATCTAGGCATTGTTCCGCGACTCATTAATACGGGTTCTTCACATTGTTCTCGGCTCACACGGCGTGATGTCATGCTATTCGTTCTTGGAACACCGACTTAAGATTACTTTTTACACCTTTTTTTTAAACAGATTAACGTTTTGTTAGCCATATTCTAAGATCAATCAAATATTGACAACTGCGCTGTTATGAAACGAGGTCATTGCCTTCGACAGAGCAATTAACGCTTACAAAGGACAACGATGAACGGAAATTACTAATAAAATACATAGATGAATAATGAATAGTTATTGAGTAACGCAGAACATTTGAGCAATTTCATTTTCGTCTTAACTCCGCAGACACAAGTCAAGGGTTATGTGGATCGAACAATAAAAGTCGTAACTCGAGGAAGAACACTGTTCCCATTGTATTCGATCGATTGAACAATGAATTGTAGTAACATATTTATACACAATTACAACTATAATAGCGCATTCAGGTTTCACTTCCACTAAGGTGAAGTTATGAATTAAACATCATTGAACTCATTTATATTGACAACAAGTTTAATAGTTGCTCTATTAAACTTTTAAATGTAATTTAATGATGTGGAACGTTTCAATAAGTATGTAAAGTGAGAAGAATCGGTTAGATATTTGCCTTGGATGTGTGTCACGGCTAAAACCCGTGCGTGTGTAATGTTCGTGAGGTATCTCATACATATTCAACCAACGGCGGCGCCGGACTGCGATCATAGTCACTCGCCATTGGCCCGCAAAACTCGCTGAATACTAAACGAACGCCTTTGCAAGATCTGCATTGAAATTATATTCGATTTCAGTTTCCTGTGGCATGATCGCTAAACGAGCAGGAAGCCATCAAATTCTATATGTAACCCTATTGAGGTTTATATTCTAACTTCTAATTTTAAAGCATGAACTAATCTCTTTGACTGATGACTTACTGCCAAAACGTCGTTATCAGAAACGCTTCGATAAATAAACTTTATACATGAATTATTATTATTATTGTACATAATATTTTAATCAGTATGGTTAGCGTTGACCCACTTGCTTGAGATAAGCGTTATCAATCGTTTATGAGTATGATGTATAGTAAGTATTAGTTGTGCAACTCGGTTATCGTCTATTTATTGCACGATTGATAACATTGTTGATTTTTCAAGTTCATCAATATCCTTTGTTCTTGTTCACTGCTTTGTAAACTGACGTTGGTGTTCCGACATTTGTTTGGCGTTCAATATATTTGTTTACTCAAATAATGACGCACTCTCTTTCTCGTATGTCGTGTAATTCTAGATTGTTTGTTATTGTATACTTACAGGTTCGGAGACACACTTGTAGTTTCTGTTACTCACTACCGGTTATAAAACTTCTACTGTGTTTGATCTGCTTTAGTCATGTAGTGGTACATTGTAAGTGCAAATAAATTCTCTACTAATTTATTTATTGACCTGTTTATCAAGTAAGCCACATATATTGCAGTCACGAATAGGGTCACGACTAGATTAGGTCAGTTCATTAACATCTTTAATATGCTATGTAAGAATGAAACGCTGTATAATTAAATTCCAAGTTATTCAGCCACCAAGACAAACAGCCGCGCTTGTTCGGTCAAGGTGACCTTCCTTACGTCCAGTCACATCGCAACTTAACGGCTCCCTATTCAATGTAAATTCTGTGAGACCTTGTTCACGAGGAGTAAGCTCTAAATCCATATGAAGTTACTTAGTATCTCAGTCGTTCTTATGCATCTAATAAAATTATAAGCAGAATCTGCCTTTGAAATGCACCCGCGCCGGTTTCTTTAAATAACAAAAGAAAGAGGAACACGTGCTGCGAGCAGTCCGCCATTTTGCAATATAAATAGCAAGATGGCGGCGACCGTTGGTTGGCGAAAGTACTCGGTAATTATAAGCGGCGCGGCGCGGCGGGTAGGCGAGCTGAAACGCGAGGATCTATGGCCGGCCGATGCACGCAATGCTTAGCTTGATTTATATCGCTCTCTTGTTTCCATTCGACCGATTGTTCTCGGTTTTATGCGCTCGAGACTCGCGATTCTGGTATTGTTTCCGACGGCCATGGGAACCGAGCTTGCGTGGGTTCTCAATGATCTTTATTGCTTATACGATTCTCTTAACTAAATGAATTTTTGTTCACAGTTCAAGTTCACGATACTTTATTTACAATGCAAAATAGTTTTTGATCGGCTTTGTATTCAATCTTTAATTTTTGGGTTTATTTGTAAATGTAATATTATGATTCGTCACAATATTGACATTCATTCATATATCAAAACATTAAACGTTTAGGTATCTACTTGGAACGCAAGTTATGAAATTCTAATGTAGCTATGACGCAAATTGATCACATTATTCAGTCAACAACCGGGAAGATAATAAATACACATCTATGTATTGAATAAATTTCTTCCACCTTGATCTGTTTGCATTTTATATAGTCGATGTTTAAGTACCGATCGTTTGTTATAGCTTATGTATGAGCACCAGAGGAAAATCTATAAATGTATAATGTATCCATCCATACATCCATAAGTAATATATTTAGAAGAGGTAAATGCGCATGAGGTTATAATATTTAATATTGAATGTGTGTTTGAAACAAGTTGACGTTGACAATTTGTTATTTAAAGGCGATACAAAATAAGAAAAACCCTATTACTTTGTTCCTGCTTTTTTTATTTAAAATCAAGTAGTCAAAAAACGGCACATAGAAAAATTTTCACCAATAAAAACAAGTTTTTAATGACTGAATACGATGACGAATCGAATTATGAACGCGGTCTGCGATTTTAATTATTTTGACATTATTGGCTCCAATTATAAAATATATAGATATAGACGTCTGTACAATCACTGCTTACATAAGTAAATACACGAGTACGTTAGTGATTCGAATTCCAATATAGTAAACAATTTATTGATCAATTGCTATTAAGTGTTAACGTAACATAATGTTGGCAAACAAACTAGTGAAGTGTCGAGGTCGGAGTGGGAACACGGAGAATGGCCACTGACGTGTCTCGACTCACAAATAGCTCGATGAGTTATTGGTTTCCACGAAACGCCAACATTCCCTCCCTTTAATCAATATTTAATACCCAATTTCCGTCTTCTGCTTCAATTAACTAACTGTTTTATGAAAGGTAAGCTCTTTATGACGCAAAAACTTTTTGATTGCTACTGCCTTCCGATACAGATTTATTCTACTATTCATTTTAATTTTATCTTTACGCTAGACGTTTGGAAGCAATCATACGTTTTTACAACACGAAATAGAAACGACTCGATTTTTTATTGATATTAAATATTCATGTACTCGTATTCCCATTTGAATGCTAGACAATCAACATTTATTGGCATTTAAAACGACTGCATATTTACTAGATAACAGCAATAGTCGGGATGTTAAATTTACAACTTGATTGCGACAGACGCACAAGGCCTGAATGATAGTGAATTTTATTGAAATTCATGGCTGGCTAGTTATTATTGTTGTAGTACTTGTAGTACAAATTAGTGCAGATGGTATATAGACTGTGTGGGTGACCTATAGTGAAGTAATGGCTCGTAACTTTTACGAGTCTTGCACATCACTAGTCGCAAAGTGGCCTCGTTTCATACATTTTTTATACATCACACTACGCAACAGTAGTCTTTTAAATGTGTTTTTAAGCGTCGCGCGGAGGAAGAATCTCTCGATACGGCTTGTACAATTGATTAGATGTTTTGCTCTATTTTTTTAAACTGTTAAAATCAAGTTTCAATTCGGCGCAGATGCAATGGCGTCCTTTTTCAATCGACCGCCCGTGAAGGTTCACCTTAAAACCGGAAAGTAAAAACTCCTTTTATATCAGTCATGATGAGCTTTGTGAACGCATCACTAAACAAACAAAAAGCAATCTGGTGATTTTATTACTTTTTCTGTTAATCCTCATTATTAGACGACAAAAAAGTCATTATTAAAAGCATTAAGAAGGCACAAGAATCTTCAAACAGTAGACTGATGAATTAAGTAGAATAACAGTTCGTGTCCGAAAGTAATGACTAATAAGTCACGTTATTATTCCTGTTCCGAGTTAAACGTTACGTGATCATAGTCTACAACGTGATCACGAAGATTTATAAACAAGTTTCCATTCAAGTTAATTACAAAGACGATAACGCAGTGCATTGAACGACACGATTGATAAATAACATAATACTCCTACTCGTAACTCGATTGCATTTCAATTGCTATTGTTATCGCAATGTGGCTCATATATTTACGAGTGCTACTGCAGATCTACACAATGTAATCGATTCAAATTTGAGATCTAGTTTATCTTCTGACTAACAAAGAATGACGCAAATGTAAGATATGCGTTCTGGAAAAAAATGTTCAATCGTAACAAAATTACATTTTGTACTATTTTAATATAAAAATAACAGTTTACGGAATAGTACAAAGATTTATAGCTCTATGAAACTATTAGCCGCTTTTTGGTACCATATTTCTTTAGTGGGTGTTAAACATTAAGATGCCGACGTATTGTTTATTACCGTTGGCATATTTCAGAAGACCGACAGAGGATCGCATGCCAACTCGTTTGACCTCATTCCCGAGACTAGTTCTGCGTAAACTCTCATATCGGGTTTATGAAAACATACCTATTTTAAGACTATGTAATCTCCAGACCGGTCCAACTTATTATTTGTTTGTATTACAGCTCAAACGTGTGCCAAGTGTATGCGTGTTTTCAATGTTCCGCGTTAAACAGTCTTGATTTATTCTATAAACAACTCAAGAGAAAGGCATTGATGAGAGATAACTCGTTTTTTCTGACATCGATTCATTACAACATTCTCGTAATACTAAATGTAAAATATTTATACTGTATATTCACACATTCCAGTAGCCAATTCCGATTATGTTTGTTCTCGTAACATGAGTTATTTCAACATGTGAGGTACCAGGGCCTCGTGTGTGTGACCGTGTATCATGTTTAATTTTTCACATAAATTGAACAAGCTCGACTGTCTGATTGGACAGGTATGTAGCTGTCTACTCGTCCGGTCTGCGACATCGGTACACACGGATGGACACGAACCCTGTACCGTGTGGCGGTGTGGCGATATCCGCTGACTGCACACCAACATAACTAGTTCTACAATCTTATCTCAATTAGAAAGTTAAACATTATCGCGTTAAGTGACGCTTTGATCGATGAAGGTAAAATTGTTTTTGCTATTAGAATGAGATCAGACATTCTAGACGTATATTCTATTGAATGAAAGATCGCTTTCTGTAGAGATATAAAATGTTGTTTACTATCTAGTGAGTTTAACGAATGGAATTTGTTGTGCAAAATTCAGGAAGAGCTAATTTTGCGGTGTTGTGATGGATTTTTTTTTTGCTTCGAGCTAAACAGCTTTCTATTTATTCTGCTGAGAGATGCTAAGACAGTAATTATCTTGTTCTAAGATAATCGAGTGAATGCTATTTAATATGTTAAAGAACGTGAACAACAACAACCTACACATGCGCAGTTATTGAATTAATTACGAGAGCTATTTAAACAACTCGCCTACTAATTTACCGAAAATTCGTGTCCTTATAAAGCATTACAGCTATAATAAGGCGGAACATTCTCCTCGTTAATATAATTTATAAGCGTCAGTATCACTCCTACACAAATTCGCAATAATTTAATCGTTTCGCTCATTCAAATTGGTGGTAGTAAGCACGAGGTATATCGGGCAATGAACGCAGTCGAGTCCCCATTTCTCACGTTCAAACGAGTTGCGGAGTTGTCGGTCTACATGCCGATCAAGAAAGGCTCTGGCGCGGTGCCTTAAAGGGGAAACGTGTTGTTTTTTGCTGTCCCAAGTATGTTGGCCGCCATTACCATTAGCCTGTGCGTGCAGCTGAAATAATGATTAGATTTAGCCACACCGCGTGTAGACTTAGCGAATTATTTCGGCAGAAGGCTTCTTTGCTTTTTTGTCAGACTGACGTGATGATAGCTTCTGAATGAATGCCTTTGAATAAAAAGCAGATGTTTAAATAACCACATCCTTTGTTAGAGGATTTGATTAGGTACTTATCCAACCTTAATTGTATTGGATCAATAAGGAAATCCAATTTTATGAGAATATTAAATGTCTCGCGGAACAGATCATTTGGCTTAACACTAAAGAAAAGTTTTCAACTTTTGTTTTAAGTACCGATATAAAATACAACTTTCTTTTGTGTAGCCAACGTTATACAATGATTGTATAATATACATAACGTGTTTTTATATTTCATGAATGTTTAACACCGACTTTGTTATCTAGTTTCTCTTTGTTATTGGCTACATACCATATATTTTCTTCTCATGCTTTGTTCGTGTAGTATGTCGAAAATTATCTTTCTCAATTTGCCGCTTCAATTACATTTACGAAACGGCTCCATTTTAACATTAAATTAAATTAGCATTTATTATAATAATAATTTAAACAGAGTCGGACGTTTATTAGCTAACCAATCAAAATTTGTCTCAACAATCGATAAGTTCGCGTCAACAAGCTATGATTAATTCATTGACTTGTCCTAAGATAACGAAACACCTGTGTAACGACTTCCATTATAACTTTAATGTCAACTTGTGTCATTTACCAAACCGAAATAAATTTACAATGGCACAATTTACTTGATAGTAAATATTAACAAAATACAAAAACGTTTAGTATAAAACGTCTCCATTTCTAGGAACATTAACAATGAACCATAACAAAAACGCGTATTAATAATGAATTGTAACACTAATGGTTATGAAGCATCTATCAGGACAAAAACGTCCTAAATCTACGTAATTACAGCTAACATTAATGTACTTATTTCCCTACAATTGACAGGTGATTATGCTAAACAGCCCACAGCGCGCATACCATTAACTGGATAATGTTTTCTATTGCATAACTTATAAACAGGTTCTGATAAAATGTCAGACGAGTCGTACAAGCATTCACAGCTGTTTCTCAGTTTACACCTACGCTACAATTATGGTCAGTGGTCGACTCGCCGTAGCTTTTTTATACATTGATTGCATGTATCTTGTATGGTCCACTTTCCTAATTTGGATGTTTATTACACGAAAGGGAAAATTATGTAAAACATTTCGTCGCTATGAATATTAAAACAGATGTTAAGCATACGCAAATTATGCTCTTTGGAGGTCCTAATACTGGCATAGTTTATCATATTTAATATGGATTTGCATATATTTATATTTAAAATAAAATAGATGATGTTTTATTTATACAGGAGTTAAATAGTAGCTACGCAAAGGATTTGAAAGTGGTCATATAAGAAGACGTAAAAGAAATCGTATCAGAAAATACATTACGCGCGGAGTCGCATATGACTTTAGTAGGGTTAGTGAACTGGCAGCTGCAAGCAGTGACGGGTATGCGGGCGCCGTATACAGAAACATGAGGGCCGTGGCACAGGGCCCACTCGACCCACCTGCAACTCAGCCCTCGACTGATCTGACCAGTCCTATCAATATCATAGCTTTAATTAACTCTGATACAAGCTTGTGCGATTGTACAATCGCAACTCAGAATCTTACATAAACATAATATTAAACTTAAATATTTCCATTCCATTACCTTTCTTCCGTTACACATTATTTTAATAGTCAGATTGCTCCAAATCGATGACTATATACTCATATACAATCTTAATCACATGCCGAAATTCAGCAAAGTATCGCATAATATGGATACTATCACATTTAAAAACCAAATTGAAATTAATATACATAAAACTGCTTTTATGAACACACGTTTTATGACTTACAAAAAAAAAGGTTATTTCGAATACTCTTTAGACAAACTGGTTATAACAACTGATACTTGTTCTTGACAACGATATAAATAATAACTGAATAATAATTGACCTTTAAGTTGAAGAGGTTCCGTTTTGACGGTAATTTAAAGTTAATTTAGTATTCTCCCACCTCGGCAATAAATGTAAGTTTATCTAATTAATATCTACTGACTATAAATTAGTCGTCAACGACCGCGAGTGTCGTAATTTTGTATTTCATTTTAATAATTCCGAGAAGCTGTAAAATTCTATAACAGGATTATTCATAGACTACGAAGACTACCATTTAAAGATTTTATATGTTAATTTTGTGTGAATAAACGTAATCAAGTCTCAAAAAAAATAACGTGTTTTTCTCCCAAATTTGGTGTAAGAATTTAAATAGATCTACTGTTTTTGTATTAATTACTATTTGCTCTTTGTTTCAGGTTCCTCCCCAGAACGCGAAGCCGTCGAAATTAACAAAAAAGGTACAATACAGTTTACATACGTCGATCATTATTCAAAAAAACATGTATTCAGTGCTCATATTGATCACTGTGCTCGCTTCATCATAATACCAAATAGCTTCTGTCTTCACTGTAACAATACTGTTGTTTTTTAATTTTAAGGTGCCCCTAAAGGTGATGATATACACGGCAAAAAAAAATACAATTAAAGATGATTTTAATATAGACAGAACTAAAAATCAAATGGCTCACAAAGCAATACACAAAAACTGAATTAAGGAGAGGTAGTCTATTAGCAAATATCAAAGTTAATAAAGTAAGCGAACCATTAAAATACAAAATAAATAAAAGAGTTTTAAAATGGCAAGATTACACGAAGAAGTAAAGAAACTTAATAATTGGTGTAATTTTTTTTTCTTCAATTGAGGATCGTACAATCAACTCCTATTAAAGAATTATATTTTTATTATCTCCCTGTCTGCCGCCACCTTCACAATAATCATAAACGCGTTTATGTTGAAAATCGAGATCACCATCCTTAATTTCACATTCAAATCTGTATCATTGTTTGTCCAGTTCTTATCTGCGTATGCATGGACTGTTTATACTCCACACCGAGCGAGTTTTAAAAGCCAGAGGTCACTATGGACGACAAATATATTTGTTATTATCATTTCACAATCTGAATTTCAATTCAGCATCCGAGTAACGGGGTCACATCGTTTTCGATAGATGTTTCTACATAATTCTTCATTCGTGCGTCCGTTTCATTTATGGTAAATAGGTATGTATACATTGTGTACCATTTTGTGCAACGGTACGTGGGTAATTGTCATTTATGATATTCGTGTACCATTCAAATCGTATTCGAATACTGAGTCTTCGTCGGTTTGATGTTTTGTTTGTCGACTCGACGACGTGTGTTTGTAGTAGGTTGAAACAACACGTTCCGCTCTCCCTTCGGCAGTTAAAGCCTGCCACACACGAGGTGCCACCCTCGCTGTTGTTATAACTTTATTTTCTTTTCACCACGTTTGCGCACCTTTTCGAACTGGAGCGTAATAAAATAAGTACACACAGGGTCACTTGAAACCGTGCTAAAACTTTTGTTTGTTATGTTTGAGTACCAACCTCTACTGTTCAAAGCTTATTGCTTGCTATTCCTAACAGGTAACAATAATACACGTATTTTCATTAAGTTTATTATTAACCGCCCACAGAACATGTTTATAAGTCACAGCTGAATATTCAATTTAGATTCGTTTTGTATCAGCAATTTATTATTGAAACTGAGTTAGAGAACATAAAATACATAATAAATTAATAGTCTCTAGAATCGGTATCACTCATTCCACGAATCATGATCTTGCTTTATCGGCCTTTGCTATAAAAATAAATATGATACTGAATCGGTAACGAGTCTAGTTAAGTAGGCATGCGTCATCTTCAATCTCGTATAGATGTATAATTAAATGAATATTCATAGCGCTCGGCTGGGATCAATTTGTGGTAGTGCCAAGAACTGGCCTCTCGATTTTTTGTCGGCTGTTATTTAACCTGGTAGGTACATCTAGAATGATTACAAGTTATTATAACCGCATGTGTATCATAAACTCATATTTTATTATTAATAAACACCTGCTTTATATGCGTGCGTGTATGCGCGTTCAAGCGTCGGACGGATACGATTAATCCGGGACTAGTAATTAATTGCTACAAACGCGATCATACCGTGTGATAGCATGGTTATTTGATGACGCACACAACTGTACTGATGATGTGTAATTGGCAGACATACGATACTATGTTGACTGTCACAGTTAAGACTTGCCAACTGCAGGTAATTGCCTATGCGTAATACATAACGGCTCTACAATCTACATACTCAATTAGTCACTGGTAAAGGTAACATAAAAACAAGACAAGTAAATTGATCTACTCCAGCTCCATCAATATCTGTACATATTGACAACCACACAATTGATCGCGTATATAGATCACAATTGATCGCGTATATAGATTGACAATAACAAAGAGATATTCGGAGATATGAACATTACTACGAACAATAACACAAGAGGAGGTCAAACGAACAAGTTGAACGAGTATTTTGTTGTACACGAGCAAGAAAGTAATCGGTGAAAGTACCAAGCCGAGTCTAATTCGACCAACAGAATTATTAAATGAGTTTCATAACACCACTCGTAACTAAACCGGTTTTTTTTAGACTGTTGTTTACAAGGTAAACTCTTATTTTTATTGTAATATAATGATTCGGAGAATAATAATAAAGATAATGTATGTGAGATTTGTAAAGCGAACCTGTCCCTTTTGTTGTAGTCGACCGGGACGAGGGTCTAGGGTCGTCTATTATGTCATTGAATAGATTTGAGGTTCTCCTTTTGAACCGTTACTGTAATTCTTGTGTTACCTGTTTGACTAATGGGGTGCTTTAAATAGCAATAGCCTTGAGACTTTTTTTGTACTTTTATAATATCCATATGATTAGTTTTGTTGACCTTTGTATGAACGTGTTAACCTAGGGTTTGAAAACAACAGCGTTGGATATGATTTGAGCTACCATTGCTGGGTTTGAATGTAGAAATTATATTTAGAGTTTCGCAAGCAGTATGAAACTTATTAAAAATATTATATTTTAACGTCTTTGATGTCGTTTGATGGGAATATATAAGAAAAACACCAATACCATACCACATGTACTTCTAAATTATACATATTATGAAACTCGGTTTTTAAATCGATGATCTCATAATAAATGGTTAAACGAACTTACCTAAGTGATGTTCGACCATTATTATATGAAACGTTACATCCGAAGAGATTTATTTACCCGGTAGTTTCGGCTTCTCAATGTACTAGGCGTCGCACATGTTTTTAGAGCTGTGGAGATATAAAAAAGTAAAAAACCCCGTTTCCGAACGACTTTCCATTGACAATCCCGCCTTTTCGACCTGTCAATGTCATTCTTTTCAGAGCCTCACATCTCGTTTGTTAGTTATTTGTGAGGGTTATGGGATCGGGTGGGACCTTAAATCTCTTCGGATGTAACGTTTCATATAATAATGGTCGAACATCACTTAGGTAAGTTCGTTTAACCATTTATTATACTACAACGTTACATCCTCAAGATTTATTTACCCGGTAGATGTTTAGCGTTACATAACAAACGAGATTAGTAAGGAATGTGGTTAGATAATTATATTATAAAAGTATTATAAAATAAAATAAAGGTTTATTGAGATTCCTCTTGTACTATAATTAGTGCTTACGCATTAACAATCACAGAACATATCAAACAAAATAAATCTCTTCTACATAGACTTATAATAGAATTTTAATAACAGTAATGTACCGTGTTGTTAGACAGTAAAGTAAACTATGCTAACAACCGTAGATTGCTTCTGCAAATTCGTTACCTACACTAGTTGGTAATATCGGACGATTATAAAATTTGGCGAAGGTTAATGAGTTACCTGACCAACCTGCGGTTCTTTTGATTACATCAACAGACACTCCCTTACGACTAGCTGCTGAGGTAGACGCATGGCGGGTGCTGTGTGCTGTAAATTTACTGGTATCAATACCACTTTCAGCTAACACATCTTTGATCCACCTGCTTATAGTGTTTGCACTGGCATTATGCATTGGTTTCTTAACAGTCAGAAAAAGTCTGTCCGTTGACGGTAGGTTTCTATAAGGCTTTGTAGCTTCAATATATGATAAAAGTACTTTTGCAGGGCAAATATTTTCTTTATGCGGAAAAAAAGGTATAATAAGGCGAGGTGCAGGTCTATTCGGGGCCGAAGTTTTAGTTAGATCATTTATGTTAATTTCTATTGTTGTGCTACTCACTGTAATACCAGATAAGCGCACCAGCGATAACGTCTGCACACGTTGTCCAGATGACAACGCGAGCAGAGTGACCGACTTTTTTGCCAGAGTGGGCAATGCTAGACTCTCATTTGGGAAATAATTTGAAAGATGATCAAGAACAATGTTTGGGTCCCATGTAGATGAGTATTTTGGGAAGCAAGGTTTAGTCCTGTAGGCTCCTTTCATAAACCTTGCTATTCGGTCATCCTGGCTAATGCTCTTACCCAATACCAAAGCAAGTGCAGAGCGATGAGCATTCAGAGTTGAATAGTTTGCACCTGACTGATATTGCACAAGCAAGAACTCAATTATATTTGGGATGTTATTGTCAAAAATATTTACCTTTTTTTCCACACAAAAATGCCACCATTTCCTTAAAGATACATTATATTGTTTCAACGAGCTGTCGGCTAGCGACGATATCATAACAGTGATAGCGCTCTTTGGTAATTGTTGCTTCATGTATGACTGCTCAATAATACTGATGACACCAGGGTAAGTCTTTCCCAGAGTGGATGAGGAGTCCTGGAAGGTGATAACAGTAATGTAGGACTTGGATCAAGATAAATTAATTTACTTCTGGAAAGAGATAAGAACAGTGGGTACCATGGCTGACTAGGCCAGTAGGGTACCACCATGATTCCTGTGGCTTGGTCAGTAATGATTTTTCTTAAACATTTCAGGATAAGTGAAAATGGGGGAAATGCGTAGAAAAAGTGAGGTGCCCAGTCTATTGTGAATGCATCTTCATTATAAGCTAGGGGATCCCGTTTCCACGATATGTATTTTTCGCACTTTGCGTTTATTCGTGAAGCAAATAAATCTATATCTGGATCCCCTAAATTAGCTGTGACTCTATCAAAGGCACATGGTGACAGATTCCATTCAGTGTCGACGTTGAAACGTCTTGATTCCTGGTCCGCCTCTGTATTGTCCTTAGATTTGATATAGGAGGCAAATGCAAATAATTTCCTCTGCTCGCACCACTGCCAGATTTCTCTAGCTACGTCGTTGAGGTGTGGATACTGTACTCCTCCGTACCGGTTTACATATGCAATTGCGGTAGTATTGTCGATATGGAGCAATATTTCCTTATTGTAAAGGTTTCTGGTGAAGCACTGTAAACCTATGAGCACTGCTTTTAATTCCAGCAGGTTGATATGCTCTTTTGCTTCTGTTTCATTCCAGAAGCCATTAGCACGTGTACCGTTACAGTAGACACCCCAACCCGTCAAAGATGCATCTGAGAAAATTTCGATAAAGTACCTGCCATAGAGGATTGGATTTTTTGACTTCAAGATATTATTTTGCCACCAGGCGAAATCTAAGCTTAAATCCAGAGATAGGTTCATAACACTGTCATAATCGCCATTTGAGGCCTGCAGAGCCAAAAATTTTTTTTTTTTTTTTTTTTCAAACTGTTTCGTATATAACCACCCATATGAGACTGCTGGGCAAGCTGAACAGAGTAATCCTAGATATTTGGCAAAGTCTCTTATTGTTATTGACTTTTTTCTAGAGATTTGCTTTGTCTGGTTAAGAATATTTAGACATTTCTTATTTGGGAAATTCAAACACATTTCCTGGGAATCTATTTCAAAACCAAGAAATTTTTGGGTTTGATTTGAGATTAAATTGCTTTTTTCCTTATTCAAAACAAAACCTAACTTGTTCACGACAGTTAGTGTACTCTCCATACAATATATAATAAACTGGTTTCATTAATTTCGTGAAAACGAAGGGCGCTAAGGACAAGCCAAAGGGTAGACACTGAAATTCATATAGAGCACCTTGGAATCTAAATCTAAGTAATTTTCTACAGGAATCATGTATAGGCAGAAAAAAATAAACATCCTGTAAGTCTATGGTAGTCATGAAACAGTTCCTACTTATTAACCTAGTAGCTGTGCGTATGTCTTTCATTTTAAAGTGCTCCGGACTAATAAATTCATTCAATCCTTTGAGGTTAAGAATGAATCTATAAGACCCGTCACTTTTAGGGATCAGGAAAATACTTGATATAAACTGGCCGGGCACTTCACTGCAATTCCTAATAGCTCCTGATGCCATCAATTTTGAGATAGAGTACTGTAGATGTTTTAATTCAGTTTTACTGAATCTGGGGTTCGATGGTTCGAATTTTTGAGTAGGGGATTTGTCAAAAGGAATTTTGAATCCTTTTACATAATCTAAAATTGTTTGATCTTTAGTAATAGTGCTCCATTGGTCAACAAAGTGGCGCAACCTACCAGCGTGAACCATTACCTCTACTGGTTCCTGCGGTGCCTGAAGTCCGTCTTCCTTGTTCTGTCTGGAGGGGCCCGGCTTGCAGCTGGCTGTTTCTGACCTTGTTGTGTCATGTGGCCCTGGTTGGACTGGTATTTCGGTTTCGGCCCACCCAGTTTGGCAGGCCTTGTTGACTGATACCTGGGTGGGCCTCTCCAGTTTACCTGTTGTCTGGATGTGGATGGAGCAATAACTGTGTTGCGCTTGACTTGCAGCCCTGACTTTTCTGCTGTTTTCGTAGCCTTAATTTTTTCTCCTAGATTCTGTCCAAAGAGGAAAGAATCCCTCTTTACTTCAGAAATGGCTGATGAGAACTTCTTATCTAAAGATGTTGTTATTAATTTCCTTCTGTGCTGTGTGTTTTCATAGTGTGAGTCAAGTAAGATCTGAGTAACCTCCGATAGCCGCTTCAGTATTTCAAGTTTTGATAGGTCCTCTTTGATCAATGCTGATGCTATGCCTGTGAGGCCAGCAATGCCCAGACCTAGTTGGTTCTGAGCTTTTTCCAGAAGTTTATCCCGGTGTTTAATGCTGTCGCTTAGCACTGCTGATAGCTCTATATTTAATTTTGGGGCTTTTGCAAGCATGAAATTTTCAGGTATTAAGCTTTTCTTTATAATGGCTTCTTTAGCCTCTTTTGTTAGACCTTCTATGAGGACCCTCCCCCAACGTTTAGAGATCTCAGTATTGATAGCCGGCCCTAGCACTTCTTCTTTTCCCACTGGGTTTCCTAGTGCTTCTAGTATCTCATCTGGTAAAACCTCTGGTGAGGGCTGGTTCAAGTCTCCGTTTGAAATAAGGCCCAGGTTTTGAGAGGGCATGTCCGGTAAGTCTGCCTTGTCCGCAGTGTTCTCTATGCTAGCATTGGCAATTAATACAGTAGGGTCTGCCGAGCAGGGTCTGACTGGGGCATCTGAGATATCAGACTGTACAGACATTTGTGGGGAGTCTGGTGTTGGTGACCTTGACCTGTCGTGGTCATATTCTGCAAAGTAAAGAGCAAAGCTATTGTTGGAGTGGACTGCGGTTTATTATTTCTGTCGTGTCAGCCATTGTACGTACTCACGTTACGCCACTAGACTGCATGTCGACAGGTTGCAGTAGGCAACAGAATTTTTAAGTCATTGTACGTATTCACGATACGCCACTAGACTGTTGTGTTATCAACCGTGCTCGCGTCACGGAGTATAACTCACATTGTCGTTTGTTTCATTTCATAGAACAAAATCAGTTATGCCGGTATAATGCAATATACCTACATTATGTATGCACGAGAAGAATAACCCGTAAATACCGATCTCACCGGTGATATTAGTTAGACATGAACTAAATGTGTTTGCTTTCATAGCTATTATTCATAAGAAAATGTGAAAAACGTAGTAATTGAGGTTTTTCGCATTTTAAAAAATGTGTACCAACCTTCATCTTGACTTAATGACGATAAGTCCCGTAACTTTTGTTCCAATCGTCTTATTTTTCGTCTTATTTTGGAATCTCGGCGTTCCTTCTTTCGTTTTCCCATTATAACGAACTTAAAACTGGTTTTCACAAACTTTTATTGCACTTTAATAAATTTTTCGAAGTTGCGACGCCCGCACATGAAAATCGAATGACATTGACAGGTCGAAAAGGCGGGATTGTCAATGGAAAGTCGTTCGGAAACGGGGTTTTTTACTTTTTTATATCTCCACAGCTCTAAAAACATGTGCGACGCCTAGTACATTGAGAAGCCGAAACTACCGGGTAAATAAATCTTGAGGATGTAACGTTGTAGTATAATAGCTATTATATTATAACCGTCACTAGCACGCACAAAACAAACAAGCCCGCATATCGATTACAAAACGATTACAGCCTCCATTTTTGCGAAAGATAAGCGCCCTGTTGCTACGCTAATTACGCCATACTAACTTGTGAAGATTGCAGGTCAATTTCACACTAGTGAACATAAATTTTATTCATGATACATTAGTGTGGTTAATGAGTCTTCAAGCTGTAGGTAGGGTGACGTCATTTAAATGAATTCACCCGCATGCGGTGGTTATGGCGTGGCAGTTGATGGTCGAGTTTCCAGTACATCGGCCTAACCGGTTATGGGTATAACATGCAATTTTGCACGACTTTCTATCGCAGTCGGACTCACGCCCGACATCGCGCATTGACGCACATATCAAATTAAGTTGTTAACGAATTACACACTCGCAGCTTGTAACGAACCACTATGTAAATGTATTTAACTGACACAGCCTTTTACCTGGCACATGTCTAACGAACATGACGAGAAAATGGAATACATACATTCTTAATTTTATTTATCGGAGCATCCATTATGTTTGTGGTGAAAATATTGTACGCGGGAACTATCGTGATAAACACTTGTATGAATAGACAATAGAAACGTAAGAAGTATATGATATCGAACATGTGAGATGGGACTGAATAATGATTGTATGATAATTAGCCTTGTTGTGAGTCAAATTGAATATTAAACGAGACACAAAGGGAAAACATGAACGCCATCGACGTATTCATGCAGCGTTGTGTTAACCATCGCGTATAACATTTACGAGATAATGATTATTTTATTGCTTCCTGGAAGATGAATCAAATGTGTATACTTTAATCCTTTCACTTGTTAAGCAGTAATTGGCCTTTCGTTTCATATATCACGGCTAATGAGGAAGTAATTGCTATGTGGTCTGCAAGCCTCAAGGCGTATTGGATCAATAATGATACGTTGCCATACAACTTCGATCCAAATGTTATTATTTAGTAAATTATCTCTGTATCTTACATAGTGTTAAAACTACAATATTTATACAGGTTAATATTTTCAATAAATGTCAAAAATTGTCTTTAATAATTGCAGTGACCTTTATCGAACGCTTGACCAAATTTTTCTCAGACTGTTCGTCGATATTGGGATACTCGAGATTTCAAAGTAATTGCCCCTTCATGCGTTGCAGCAATGCAGTTGTTCAGGGTCGCAGAGAGCCAAGTGTCAGTTTGCCGGCACCCGCGCCACCTGCACGTAGACCGGTGTAACGAGTTCGCCGTCACCGCCATCGCAGTCTAGTATTGTGCAGTGTAGTTATGAAACATTATTTACTGCCGTTGCCGCCATGATTTTATTTTACCGCTTGCGCAATAATTGTCGAGATGGCCGCTACACTACCGCGACAGCACTCCTCTGTGCCCCATAATAATACTCTGAACGTTCTGATCATCTTTAATTTAGCTTTAATGATACTATATCTTCTAACTTCAATCGTTCGACTTGTAATAAAACTGGATCTTTTTATAGCTTTTTTTACGGTCGACATGAATCTAAGGTGTTACAGCTTAAATAAATTTAAGTAATTGAGCAAAGCGCAGCTTTGAAAAATACAGTAATTGTAACAAAGCTAACACATTGTAGTAAATATATTGTAAATAAATTTGTAAATACAAATACAGAAACTGCAAATGCCAAGTGAGCGCTTTGTGGGTCGTTAATGGTATCAAATGTATTGAATTCCATCTGCGACATTTGAAGCAGAAATTGAACGAGCGCTATCGAGGTAAATCCTGTAACAATAGGAGATGATTGACGTGTTTTTTGCCTAGTCACAGTCTAGTGATTTTTCAATTCTTTGTTTCCTTTGCGACAAAAGAGAAAGTAATTTCCGCGAACACAATTGCTATTTGTGTCCAATGTTTATAAATGTCGTTAAACAGGCCTAAATCAATTAGCAGTATTGTAAGAAGGAATATTGAATGTAATTTATTATTGCTTCCAAATGTGGAGGTGGCGATAAAAATAGCCCGTCAACTTGTGTGAGACGTAAACGGTCCGCATTAGGTTTGGTCACGATAAAATCGAATTGAATGTATCTCAAAGTCGGCTGCGGTCGGTCCAGTGCTCGTCACGATCCGTGCGCCAACCGGAGTGTAGGCAGCTACTTTCTCCTAACGGGATTTACTTCTCCCCCCGCCTCGCCCACACTGCCGGCTGCGCAGACGCCGATTACGATTACGACATCCATTTTGAATTTTATTAACTGCGGAATCACGATGATGCTAATAATACTGGTTATGAAATAATATTTGCGGCACAAATACTTGTTAACCTTTATTTTAATGAAATTGCTCTTGACGTCCGTGACCAAATAAATGCTTTTGTGGTTACAATTTGTCTTCTTACTACCAACTTTAAATACTTATTGAAATAACGAAAAATAATAACTACTTAAATTTGCCATTAACGGACTACAATTAGCCATTTTTATTCACTTTAATAATGCACAATAGATACATATTCGGAAGATAAACACTGCATGACTGTATAGGTAATTAAGCTTACAGGACCAGTCGTGGGTAGATGAGTTCTTCCCGCTCCAGGGTACTCGAGTCAAAGGCCAAAGTCATGATCTTTGCTTCTTTAACGTTAACAGCAAATGCCTGACGGCATTCATACCCTATTCTATACAATACTTCTTACCGAACAAAATATAGAATCTTTCTCTTTCTAACACCTTTTTGTGTTAGCCACAGTCGCTGGCCACGAACTAGATAGGTGCACAAAAAAATTAAGGTCGTCTTTTTGTTCGTAACAGTTGCTTTGTTTGCTAGGAATTATCGTAACTTCATTAGGCTTATTCCAAATCTATTGTTTTCCTAATTTATAAATTCATTTTGTCATTTATTCTTTGCCAGGAGCTCCAAGGATTTTTATTTTACAAAATGATAATTATATTTTGGAGCGCTTGAGAGCGAAATCGTGGAATAAGCCCATCATTAGCTATGAATTTTATTCAGTAAATCTCATTTCGATTACGCAAAGGCTTGCGTTTCGTGAAATCATTGCGTCTGGGGACTCATTCGATATTCTAGACTCCCTATCTCTATACAGATTATAATCATGATGACTTAGTGATAGTCTCCATTCATGAAACTAGAAAGTGGATTAGAAATAATATAATAGTTTATTAGTTAGGCATTTGCTTGGCTTCTATGTCATGAATCATAATTCATGCTCAATATATGTGCAATAAATCTGCGTAGGTATATACTACTGATTCAAGTGGCACTCCTGTCGCTTTGACATAAGCTTGGCATCGATCCAACACACGTCGATCTTTCGAGAAATGCATCAGTCCACACTCAACTGGCATTTAGCGCCAACTTGTTAATTACAACAATCGACTGCCATGAATTTTTATTACGTCTTCCGAGTCGATGAGCTTTGACGTGTATCCTCATTTTATTGTAATTTTAACTCATTAGCTTGACAGTATTGCTAATTTTGCATGCAACACGATTCGAAAGCAGAATGCAGGAAGCAACAATATCACAGTCTAAGATCGGCATACGTTCATATATTCTCATCACAAACGTCACGAATGTATTGATTTCCTTTCTAATAAAAAAGTAATTGTCCGTTTGAAAGCTCGCGAGCACAAAGCGTGAAGACTACAAAAAGCTACTGCACAAAAAGGCTCGGCCGTATCGGTGCGGTTGCGCGCACCACTTGCATTATTCTACTATGAAACGAAACCCACATGTGTGGCAGATGTTTGGGGTTCTTTTTTCAAATGTATTATTACGGGTCCTCCGCCCCCGATTCCCCCGGTCCCGCTGGCCGCTACCACCCCTCAACACCCCACAGAGCAGTCACTGACCCCTTTTTGTCGTTGCAGACGATATTTCATCTGTTTTTGACCTGCTTCTTAGTTATTTCAATATTCACTTGTTGCTGGTGTTCGAAGTTATAAATAAACACAATTAAGGTTGCCGGTTTCTTAACTGTTTTTTGTTTAGTATGCTTGAGTCATAAACAGAACTTTTTCCTTGGTACTTTTTTCTTATATAAATGCTGTCGCTCTTGGCAGATATTAATACCAATACTATAATATACAGTGACAAGTACATGACTTGCTATAAATAAAACACTGCGTTGATCGAACATATGTTACGCCCCGTGGTTCTATGGAGGGTTGATCACCCGGTGGATGCCGACAGGTTCCAAAGATGTTACTGACATACCAACAGCTGTCTGTTATTATACTAAATAACACACCAATAATAAATCTATTATTAGAACTAGTTGTTTGTCTTCCAATATTGATATATTATTATTTGTATTAACGTCTCTTGATGTTATGATTTCCTCAGATATTCGTTTTATTTTTAGGTCTTCTATCTCATACTTTATGAGTTTACTTGTTATACATATTTAAATATGTTTGGCATCTGCCTGGTAAAATGAAATATGCTTGACTAGATACCTACATTTTATTCGGTGTGAATAGAGCCAATTCTATGTGTAGTTAATAATATTCATATCTAAAATCATTCGCCATTAATAATGTAAAGAAATATAAAAGAATCTAAACTGCCAAGTTCAATGCTCCAGTAATCGTTTAGCAGAGCAATCAAGAGCCGACTCAATAAACGCAAAATAACAACTCGCTCGAGGCAAAAATGTCGAAATATTTACGAGATTCGAGACTTTTTGTTTTACTTCTAAATTTAGATGCATAATGTGCTTAACTCGTTCAAAGGAATTACAACTTTATCGTTTTACAACTACATTACATTTTAGATTCAGACTGTGGGCGGTGGTTACTCTCAATCATGCCCAGAGTGGCGAGACTCGTCGGACCAAATCGTGCGTTCCCTGTGAAACGTGTTTGCCAAAGCTATAAAGGAACTAGTAAAACTTGTATTGTGGTCTCAGTCTGTTTTTTGCTCGTTTCGACCACAATTTTTTCTAGACTACGATTTCGGCAGGTATATGAATAAACATTGACAATAACAGACAAGCTCGTGAAATCTAAAGTTCAAATTGTTAACGATACTCCTAGCCTTTTGATCGAGTGTAATCAATAATGCGATGCGAATTAGAAACTTTGAAACAAAAAGGATTTCTTTTGCGCTTGACTAAGTTAGGCACGTATTTATTAATCGAATTTCTTTGACTAATACTGCGAACCAATTTGATGGAATTAAACGACTACCTTGGAATTTCATTCCAAGAACCTGTTAAGAACTTTGCGATCCAAATAAAAGGCCTCCTTGGCGCAGGTAACGAAGTATTTTCCATGTTTTTGCCGTTTCATTGTCGAATACGATACCGTATAATTTATTCCTTTCTTCATTCTACCTAAAATATCTCAGTTTTGTGTTAGAATCCGGCTGCATGTAGTTGTTTTATTTTGTTCTTCTCTCCCACGAATATAGTGATGTGCCCGTGTAACCGGTCGGTTTGTCGATACCGGGGCAGTCGTTTCGCTCGATTTCTTCTTCCGCGACACCGAACCGGACGGTCGAACCATTCATCAATTATTTATACTCCGTTTGACTTTTAAAAGGGATGTTTATGCTTACAGAGGACTTAACTTTACTTCATAACAGTAAATGTAAAAAAGTGTAGTGTAAAATGTAAATCAACGTCTTTTCTGTGATTTTTCTCTATAAAAATGTATTTATCACAGAAGGTTATTGCAAGAAGTTCTATTACAATACAATTACCACATACCATCCAAACAGTCTTTGTTTTATTAATATAAATATAAAACATGTTGATTGTTTTACGATATTTCTAATAATCCTTTATGCAATAACCTTCTGTTGATGATTCAAAGAAAGGAAAGGAACATTGTTCTTCTAAGTGGAAATTATTAAACTTGTACTAAGAATGTTTAGTAAATTGTAAATCGCTTCTGTACAAATGGTGAGAATAGTGAAAATATTATTGCTGGGTAAGTATATTAAACAAACACACCAGCCAATCTCTTTTGGCACAATGTTTACAAAATCTTGTGGAATTGAATCGAGTCTGTGCTAGTATTTGTAAACAGGCCGGCGGCGCACCGTGAACGGCGTGCGTGGCTCCTAAAATACTTCAAACAGGAATTGAACCAACGCCAACTGGTGTGCGTAGACGGCGGCTCGTGCGCTCCTATTAAACTTTTCACTATACGACATCTCATTTTATTCCCGTTCATCTGTCTTTTATGTTCATATAATTTATATCAGCTGCCGAGCGCTCGCTCGACTTACGGACGCTTCTGTATCGCAAATAATTTAGTTACAAACTGCTTAAAATGTTCATAATCTATTGTCTGACATATATAGGTATTATGACATAGCTGACAATTTTGATATTATCACATTAATTTTAAATAGTTTTTACATGAATTTGCATTTTCTAATATTTTATTATTCATCACGTTGCATATAAGGTTACGACCGAACTAGTACTAAACAATTCCAGCAGTCTACAAAAAAAAAATCTATATATCCTGTTATCTCCAACCAACAATAACTAGAATATCCTAATGTACCCTTAATTTCTCCGGAGTTTTAAATACCACTTATTTACTAGCAAACCCAAGACAGAGAATAAGTATCTATATATTATGTATATATGTAGGTACATACTATGCCCAAAGCGCGCACCTGTTTTGTTAACCAATGTGAAAATATTAAAAAATCTCGCTACATCCTTGACTTTGTGTGATTAATATTTGTTTGTTCTTGAAGCAACCTACTCGTATTTACAATTGTATACATTAGTTAAACATGTTATTTATCATGATATAAACAGGTAAATCCGTTTACAATTTGCATTGAAGGGTATTTATAGTCACATGGAGTATGTGTATGTTGGTTTTACATCGTATATTCAATTCACCTTGGCTGAATTGCCTGGCGACGATCGACAATGCCACGATAGATTACACAACACTATTTGCGCTATTACTATTGACATACATTACGTACGCAAACTATACTAACTTCAGAAATTGTTACTATTGTTATTATGATAAATAATAATTCGTTTAATAATCAAAAAAATCTTCAGGCATTAGAACATATTAGTGTTACGTATTTTGAATGTTATTCCTAAAAACGCCGCCATGGAAACAACTAATTTAGGTATTTGATCTATAATCCAGTTAAAACATTTTGGTTCTCATGAATTTATGTTGTAAACAATATTAGCTAATGCTGCGGCTTCGTCCGTGTGGTTGTTAATAAAATTATATACCTACAAACTTTCCTCATGAATCACTCTATCTATTGATGAAAACCGGATCAAAATCCGTTGCGTTGTTTAGCGTACTATGTATGTATATACAGGGGGTTTATGTACATACAGAGGGAAGCAACTCTATTTCATACTAATGTATATGAAAGAAGTGCTTTTACGTAATAAAAAGTTAAAATTTTTTTATGTAGGTGAAAAAGGCATTTATCCAGACCAGAATTAAGGCCAAATAATATTTTACGGTTAAATGTATTCTGCTATCTGTTGTATCTCTGCGGTTACAAATTTATTTATGAATAAAGTACGGAATGAAACATTCCGGTGTTGTTAATTTGTTCATTTGTCACGGTCTCGTCTAGACTCTATTCTGTGACAACAAAGATGTTTTACATTTTCAATTATATTCGCTTGTTCACCTTCAAATACTCTTCAAATTGTATTTAGGAGGTCATACTACCTGTTTTAGAATATTTTATTCTATCTATAACACTATTTTGGTTACATATTTGAATTTAAATTATCCCTAACCTCAATTTAATTGGTAAACTCTTTGTAAATATTTTTGTTAGTGAACAAATGACACTTAAATGAACATATTGAAGTGGAGTTTGGTGCACGAGGACCGAAGTAAGGTAATTTAGATGCTTAAAAATATTTAAAGCTTAAGGAGTAGCGCCGAGAATAGTCGACAACGAAAGAATTATAAAGTAGTAGATGCTATCGATACTGTAGGTAAGATATTTGGATTTGCACCTCATAATAAAAGCTAAACTCCATGAAATGAATATATTTACTTGATATTTGCTGTTGGAATTAACACTTGATGAAATATTATGCGGATGTAGTGTGTTGGCCACAGCACTTGCTCAATATCGTTCGTTTTATTTGCCTCCCGGGTGACCTATTTTAATCCTACGATTATACGATACGTTGCAACAGATTTAAATATTAGTCGAGTGCCGAACATATTGTGTTACATTTCAAACGCTTCAGTATTTAGGTCGCGTGTGTTTTCATCGTTCTTACAGTTTACATGTCCATCGATTTTGATTGCATTCTCAGTTAAACAACCAATTACCACTAGAGGCGTCTTTTCATTGTTTACTTACTCAAAGTCTGCAGTACTTGCAACATGTTCTGAACTAGTTTCAACGCTATTAATAAAAGCCGTATTAGCATATTAAGTGTAAACTTTCATCTCATTCGACCATATTACTGCACACGCTTTACATGTTGCAATTCTCCGTATTTTGTGCAACTTTATAAATAAAATGGCGGGTCTAAAATTAATGAAAAGCATTGCTAATGCATTGTTTCTGCGCGGTGTCGTGTAACCGGTTCTTGGTTCGTCACGCGTGTCGACTTCGAGGAAACCAACAGTAAAGTTGTTTCCATTGGCATTCTTCGCACGCCCGCTATCGCTCGCCACAATGTCAGCGAGAACGACGTAACTACACAAAACGAGCCCCATTCTCTATTGTTCTCGCGTCGAACGCGCCCTCATAAGTCGCTGTTGCCATGCGACGCGAGTGAAAACTGAACTGCGCGCTAATTGGCACCAATGTCGATTACCGAACCAACCTTAAAACAGTCACTTTCCTTTATTGCTTCATCGATAAAAACTCGTCTAATATTAATACGGACACGTCTTCAAGGTTTCAAGCGAAGCGCGTCTGTGCCGGATCAACGCGTATAATTTATTTATTTGTACGGCGGATGCGAGCCTATTTACGTCCAAGCAACCCGAAAGAAGGTTATTCGCGTTTACACAACCGATGAACGTATACAAAGAAGAGTTAAACGAACGCTGCGGACATTAATCAACGTTGTCGGTAACCGTAACCATCTCCGGGGGATTAGCCGGCGAGATATTCTATTCTTCGGTCGTAATTAATAGCTTTTGGCAAGTGAGCGTCGGCGGGCTGGCGCAAATAGATATTCGTGACGAGACGTTGCACTTGCGTAATTAGATAATTAAAACACGCGAACGAAACAATGTGGGTCTATAGGAAACGTTAGTTACACGTAACTGTATCCTCTGTGATGTGGCATGCACATAATATGCGGCCCACGCTCGTGTAAAGCGGGCCAATGGCCTTTTGACGGGCTAGGTGTCGAGTCTAGATAGGCGGCGATGAACGGAGATGAACGACTGATTCCGACCATCATTCGAAATGTCGACATAACGAGTATGAATAATGGCAGCTGGCGTGGGTCGGCTCAAACAATATTCGAGTAAGGCTGCAGTCCGTCAATGCATGTTATTTTGTAATGAAACGCGACTCAAGTGGCTCTCCCGAGTATGGTATTATAGCTAGCGAGTCAAGAACCTCGACATTTAATTAGGCATGAGTTATGAACGCCCACGGCTGTTAAGGCAATGACTCCTGGCTTTTTGATTCATTAGCATGCAATTACACACACTTTGAAGCCTGTGTACAACAAAATATTAAATATCGCAACGTTAATAACTTCCTGTAGTATTTATGCAATGATCATTCATCCATTACTCCTAATAATCGTAATTATTGTTTACCAAATATATTTGTGAAATAGACAATAGGTCCTATTATGATTTGTTCTTTTCAGTTCGAAATGATAAATATATCAGGTTATCATTGCACATGCCATACATTTCAACGATAAATAATTTCTAAATTGAATATAAATTCAGTCAACGTTTACTTGGTAATGGTAATCTTCATTCTGGTTGAACGGATATGTGGTAGTTGTCAGTAAGCTATTCAAATCCTCTCTCTGCCATCCTAAAGGCGAACGAACTGTAAACTGGCGACTACTGTATTTGATATTCATTACATTTACTACGATTAAAACTTGATTTTTAATTACAATTCGGTTCTTACTGCTATAAATGTTGTATGTTCGTTTAATTAAGGATTAATTGTCGCATCAAATGGGAAATTAGTTCTGTTATATCAAATGTAGTGTGTGTGTATCTTTTGTAAGCTTTTAAGTCGTAATAAGTACTATAAAAAATCTACCTAGACGTTGTATGATGAAATTCTAATACGACGCGCCAGATCAAGTTTGTATCTCCGCGATTGTAATATAAATGATATTATAAATATTAATATTAGCTGTTATTTCTCAAGATACCAACGACTTCACCTCGATTTCTTTTCCTGTTATTGGCCTGTCCACTTAATTACATATTTAAGCGAAAATAATAACAGAACCGGTTTATCAAAACGACGGTTTTCCTGTGGCTGATATTGTTACTGATTCATTAATTTTAACAACATGTTTATAAATAAAACCTGCTACGTTTGCTTATGTAACAATAATACGATTTATTATTATGCCGTGTCAAAATACATTGCCGTGTTTACGGTTGGGTCTCAGATAAATCAGATTACGTGGTAGTTTATTAATTACTTTATTATTGTTATGAACTTTCTTCGTAAATTTGGTAACCGTTTTGGTGCAAATACTGGTTAAAGGAAAGTATTTATTGTTCAAGTAGATTCAAAGAAAATTGCTAACGTATAGTGAAAACTGGATAGGTATATACTTAATAGTTTTGATAGGTTGAGGGCTTGAGGGGTGGACGCTGTAAAGCCGCGTCCTAAGATCATTGAACTTCCGAAACAGCTGGTTTTATTCTTCAATCATTAAAAGAAAAGGACGGCACGTCTATTTCGTTTCCATAGTTCTGCAAGCATTGGTAGAATAAGATAAACATTATCAACTTTATTTTTAATTTTCAACGGATATAATTAAGTACAATCTCTTCCAGCACAAAATGATCATAGTAAACCGGTATGTACCAGTTCTCACCGGATCACCACAATCTTTACTCATGAACGATTTATATAAGCAGTGCCTGTAATTAATAGATAGTTAAGACATTTCCGTCAGTCTCTGCTGCCGATGCTCTCACGGTGGGATTAATATTTATGTTCTAATCAACTAAATAACCTTTGGAAAACCTCGGATAATATATGCCACGGCAGTTTTGCTGGTCAATAAAATGTCTATGGTATGACAATTATTAATACAGATCTTTCTATTACACTATTGTTTTGTTGAATCGATACGAAATTCGGAATGAAAGTGATTGATTATAAAATTAGGGTCATTCTATAAGACAGCGTGCCATATTTGAGCTTACAATTATTCACAGTGAAGTGTAGGAGAAATTGACACATTATATACTCAGTAGTATCTATCTAAGAATCAAAAATGTATCTATTATTTTTTATATCACCAGGAATTTACAATAGGATGCTTGAATATAAAAGCATTTTGTGGATTGTTGACCCTACTTATCCAATCTTTTAACAGAGTCCTTGAATGTTCTTTGGAATATCTGTATAGTAATGTGTTTGGAATAAATCTAAATTTTCCATTTCAAGCCTTTCAAATACACAAAAGAAGAAAGTCTTTGATATATAAATAAAACATAACCTTAAATTTTCCATCTCAAAACTTCACATACGTTGATCGCTTATAATATTTTTGTTTCATTTAAATAATGTATTGTAATTTATTTAACATGTACATACCTAGCAACTATAAGGAAGGAAACTTACATATTTATTATATGAGAATCAACATTATATTACAGAATTGTATCTACCTACTTAATGTATGTATATTTTATCCTTGTCTATAAACACGCTCTGGGTAATGTGTATTAATTTGATACTATAAGCACTTTTATTCGTATAGTCCGTGTAGTGACTAAGAATACAATAATATTACTTCCCCATTTCAACCCGTGGATGTCGTAAAAAGCGACTAAGTAACCTTAAGTAGACAAGAGCACTGCAAGAAAATGAAAATTCGAAACAATCCCTATACCAATCCGTCTGGCCAGCGTGGCATAGTAGGCTAAAATTCCCTCCACATTCTTTGAGGGAGACCCGTGCCGAGCAGTGGGACGTTTATGGGTTGAAATGTATGTATGTATTAACATTGTGCTTTAATTAAGATTATGCAATACCATAAAATGTTACGTATCGAACTGAATACTGCAATGTTTCACATTTAAATAAAAAATCCAATAAAACAGAAACCCCTGGGGGTTTCTAGTGAAAGAATGAAATATTTTATAGGTAGGTACGGGTGTATTCGTTTTATTTTTAAACGGTCCATTCATTTGATTGCTTTTTTGTCGCATTGGGCATAGTTTCCACCGTTGCTTGTCACGATAGCCAAATAATTAAATATTTTTACTTTTATACTTCGGTCAGATTGTGCGCAATAAAATTCGTGAAACTTATTTATAAATAAATCACGTTTAACGCTTATTTCGGAGTAAAGGGAAATCATAAATTAACAATAACTATTACATAAGCAATCCACGCGCATGTAAGAGTATTACGAATCGATTTATTACACAGCTACGTACCTACTACGTATAGGTAATAATACTTTGTTGATTGTCAATAGAAATTCACAAGAGACCAAATGCTACGAGGTCGACACGCGTCACCGTTCAAGTAGGCACAAATACCAACTATACTACGAGGACCTATTGGTTAAATATCATGTTGAACTCTAATACCTGTCGATTTGCATTGCATCAAGGTTGATTACTTAGTAAGCCTTCACTGCTTCGGTATATTTATCAGGTTTTAAATACATGCCACTTCATATAGATAGGTAATATACTTGAATAAGTATGCAGTGTTCGGTTAATGTCTTACAGCACCAGCTCTTGTTTATACTTACGCAGATTTAACGCAAACAAAGATAAGATAGCTGTTCAAATACTTGGAGCAAAGTTATTATGAGTGTAAACAAAACCAAGCCTATTTAGGAGCGCGCACGTAACAAGGACTAAGAAAGTTTTACTCGTCAAAGTATAGATTATTTAGGTATGTGGAGGTCGAGAAAGTAAAGGCTGAGTGTCAATACTGCATAACAAACTGTTTGGGCCCCCATCGCGTAAGTTGCGCAACAAATTGTCTATGGATGATTATGGGGAGCGGACGTCACGCGTCGCAACGTCGAAATTTAAAAAAACAATAACAAATATAAGTAGACCTATTCGATGAATCGCAATCATTAGGCGAAAGGAAACGCCCTATTGAACTACCAGGGACCTTGTATTGCTGGTTGACACGAAACTATTCGCATAAATTAGACGAATAAGAACGCAAACAGCGAAGTCATCGAAACGTGAAAATGAAACTATCACGATCGTAATTGGCTACTGTAGTGCAAAAGGAATGCTATTATGCTACCACACTTATAGCCACTGCGGCTGGCCTACATAAAACGTGTCGATTTTCGACCTGATAACGTTGGCCTTGCTGTACTGGCATTTAACTTGTATAAATCGAATTTAAACCATGCAATTTATTCGATGCAACCGGTTCTCATGTAATTTAATTCTGTACTCGATTATCGCCATCGTTAGTGGGAAGAATGACTCATTGTAAGCTCGAGTTCGAGTAGCACATGTTCTAGATATTAATTTTCATAACGCATGTTGTTGTACTCTGTGTTGTCAACATATCAAATGAACTATACTAACTATCTACGGAATGATATCAGTCATTGACAATTTGACCTCTGGTAAAACTAAATAAGACTGATTTATAAACAATAACGAGAAGCTACTATTCTTGTTTGAACGTCACATTGAGTTCACTTCGTGACAGAAAAGTCCGTAAAATTTCAAGACTATGACGTGGGTCGAATTGTCTATTCGTAAAATAGAAATCCAATATGGATGTAGGTCGTCGTGACTTGATAATGGAATGTCCAAACGTGATGTTGACATGAAAACGTGAACACAATTTGGTTATTTGTGCGAACTAGCATTACTTTGTTGTTTGCTTACTATTATAGTATCAACTATAATTTGCAGAATTAGGAGCTGTTATATTGTTAGTTACGTAGACGTCGTATTATAAGGAACTAATGCTGAGTGTTGCCTAATGACCGGTTTCTATTAGGGTTATACGAATATTTCAGGTACCAGTAAGCCGTCATTTTACTAAGAATCTAGTCTGCAACCCCTTAACAACAAAATAAAACCACAAGCAGACAAATCGCTCAGTTTTAAGAATAATAATTTTAGTTTACCCTCGAAAGTCTGTCTCATATCTTACATCAATGTTTTCTTTTATACGTGAATAACGGGAGGGTGAGGCAAGAGGGTCGTTGAGGGCCTTTGTGTTCCCTAGAGCGCTCTACAGGAGAAGGGTTGACGTGGCTTTTCTATTTCATACTATATTTAGGACAATGTCTGACTTACTGCGCGTTAATTCTCTTTTAATTGAAATTTGATTCACGAGTACGACATGCTAAGTATTTTTATTATGTTTGTAATGTTCCATTGCTCTGTAAGACGATACGGATTATGTCAGCATAGTCTGAGTTTGCTTTATTTAATCCGTGCAGATATTATGTTTATCTATTGAAGTTGAACGAATAACGTTTCGAATTCCTTAAAAGACACGTTTGTTTGTATAGACTATTGTTTAAAAACATTCAGTGGGAATCCTGATTATAGAAGATCTATTATTGTTTTAGATGTATTGTGTTTTGTAATTATGCAGCAGATGACATTAGTAGCTTAACTAAAAATCTAAGTATATCATGTAATTTTGAATGTAAAACCATCAAATTATAAACAATCCCTCATATTCATGACATGTTAAACGTCATAAAAAGCCATAAATACTGGGTATTGGACATTTATGGAAATTAATATAAGCTCTACGAAATTCATCATCATCGTTTTAGCCTATGCAGTCCACTGAATACGGAATTACACTTAAATAATTAGGTATACTTAAAAGTTGAACTACAATAACCAGTATGATTTAAAATTGTCATATTTTATGTCGCGGATAGCATTCTGTTCCGGTACAATACAAAAAAGTATGGGTGAATGAAATCAGCTGCTGTAGGGTGCACCGTGTGGGAATAAGTAATAAGGGACGTTTTGTGAAAAAGTTCTGAGGACTCGTCGCTTAGCAACGGGCACAGGATGCTTGCCGTTATTACAGGGGCAATAACACCGGACAAATATTCAATGTGCGCTGGAATTGTTGGATTATCTGTTTTTTATTTATTTTTGACATTGTGTTTTTATGTTACTGTAAAAGTGCGAGTCTGTTCCTATTTAGATAATAAATTTAAGTAGGTTTAGTAGGTACATAAAAAATATGTCAGTAAAAAGAATTATCTCTTAGGTTCTCGGCATAATAGATAAAACTTCTCATTCTCCATTGTATTGTCTTTACCATTATGATGAATATTTAAGTGCAAACTTCTCTGTACCAAAACAAGATCATAATAATATCTATTAACAACAAAGGCATTGTAAGACGAACTTACCTTCTATTTAGAATATAATACATATTTAAGATGTCTAGATATAATTTATAAACGTTTCCACGTTTCCTTTAGCTTAATTGCAATCTTAAGTCAATAAAACTGTTGAGTCAAATTTCAAAAGGCCTTATTATCACTGTCTTATTTATATAACTAGTCTTCACGTTTTCAATGTAGAATATTACTGGTTCAACAAGCTACGAGAGTATGATGATAACTTTATACCAAAACTTTCTGGTATTATCTTCTCTGACAAATCGTTTTACTATTTCCTTAGTGTCAATATCGCAAGGGCCTTGTTCAATAAATAGCCCCTTGTCACCATAAATAAAAGAGTAACTAATCAAAGTTTCGCCCCCGGATTTAGTTCGATTCATGGAAAACAAAGTAAACAAGTTGCGAGCGGCTTGTGGGTGGTGTATCACCTCGCTAACCCCCATACACCCTTCAAAGGCGCCTCAATTGTGACGTTTTCCTCTTTCTCCCCCACACAGTTCAATAATCTTTCAACGACATGAAATTTGAAAATTAAACGCCCTTCGTTTTTAAAGTACTTTCTTATTTTTTTGCCTTTCTCCACTCAATTATTACGTGGCGATATTTTCAAAGGATACTCTATAATGTTTATCGAATCGTTTCGTTAATGTTAAATACTTTTATAAATAGTATTGTGATTACGTGACCGTTGTAGTACATGCCTCCTTGGCAAACAAGTTCGCTTATATTTAATGCGTTGTTTTGCGTAACAATATTATAAATTTCAACGACAACGTAAACAACTTGATGTCGAATTATTAGGTCGCTATCATAATGCAAATGTAGAGTAGGACGTCCTCCAGCTCGAATCTAGCTGCTAGATGAACTGACGACCTGAAAAAGGTCACTAAGTCTGACTGGATGAGAAAGGCGGAGCACCATGTGTTATGGTGCGTGTTAGTTGTATGTTCAACAGTGGACTGCAATAGGCTGGGATGATGATGATCATAAAAAATATTGGTATTAGAAGCGCAAATTTTTTTTTAATTTTTTTTTATTCTACCACATTCACACAGCGCCATCTAGTCCCAAAGTAAGCAATTACATTTGCTTGTGTTATGGGTACTAAAACAATTGATATACTACTTAAATACATTTTTTTTGTAAATACATACTCGTACATATATTATAGATAAATTACACCCAGACACAGAACAAACCTTTATGCTCATCACACAAAGATTTGTTTGTTTGTTTGACCAACAGGCCAGATCGAAACAAAATACTGTTTTACAAACTTACAAAATAATGTTCTATAAATAGAAAAAAAAATATTATATAGGTACCTATACTCGTATACAAACAGGACGTGGAAAACATTGTAACTTTCCGGTTTTAATCAAAGTATAATAAGCAACTAATTAATTCCATATATAGACATAGCTGTGTTAGGTAAACATAATCCACATTATATTAAGCAAATGTATTAACCAGAATAACTGCAAAATAAACGGAAAATTTTTTTCGGTATTTTTGCGGCGTTTACCTATATTCTACATGTCGAATAATATACAATTGGACAGGCTCTATGACGGTCAATGAAATATTTTGTTGGCTTGTCTCCAATTGACGGAATATGTACTGTTCTTCAAAACAAAACCTCTGATAAGTTACTCCAATTAATAATTAACAAAGGGGAATTAAAGTCCCTGCTTCAAAATACTTTGAGTCAAACAGGGTGCCTATCGTTATGCGAACCAACATAGGGGATTGCCAGTTTCCAAAATTTCATCCTCAAAGAAAGGAAAATGATTGCTTGTGTATATCAGAAACATTGAATGAAGAATGAAGCCTAATAAAACCCTCCCTTCAGGCATTTTTTTAGATAAATTAGACAATATTTATCTCCAGTCCTACAGAATAGACTTATGGTCCGCACACACATTACTTTAAAACCATCGTGCATATCCTATCGTGTGTGCGGACCATAAGATTTACTGACAAAATATGAAAGAACACGGGAAACATCCTCCTAAAATTGAATTCTTTGATTTTAAAACACCTAAATGGCATTGAAAATTAACAACTTAGTTGTTAATCGAATCGATAATTTATTAGCCGGATGTATTGGCTAGAGGTGTAATTATATTGATTTGATTGTCAATTATATTATCGACTACAATCGTACATTGACATACCCTACCTATGATGCAACACCCAAAAAACAATTTATTGTTTTCAAATCGTTCTACATGTTGTTATGACGTCACTTTATACAAGAATAGTGAACAAACATTGCTATTATGTAACATAATTGTTTATCCATAGTACTAGTTGAGGCTGTGCTGTCATTATTGACTTTTCATTGAAACGTTAAAACAACTCGACTGTTATTCTAGTTGTCTGTGGTATTTTCCACGATACACGTTTTATATCTCACTGTGTATTAAAAACTATATTGAGGATGAGGAAGCGATTGTTATAACGTGTAGTGAAAACTGTATGAGGAATGACGGTAACAATAACAATAGAGTCATTGTGATATTTGATTAGTGAATTGTGGCACAGGGGCGTCGTGCGGGCGATCACGACTTTCTGATCTCACGCCAACCGCGGTTCCCATCGCTTCACCACAAATTGTTAGGACATCTCCACTATGCAGTATGTGCAAAAAAGAAACAAATGCAATTCACCTTATTACTTCTTTGCACGATACACGCATCCGAGATGAAACCGCCAATAATCTTTCTGATTCATACTGTATGTTAGACGAAAGAAACTGAAATTGCATATTAACATTCTCGAGGTAATGTGTATTAAATTGCTTTAGCGTCAGCATGTTTGTTATGTACGGTGTGCAAATATAATAAAGATGTTTGAAACTGTATGTAACTAGATAACGTTTATTAAAGACGTCTCTATACAAGAGAGCACGGATTGTTTAAAACGTTTGTTTGTGACGTAGTACAAAATGTCATATGATCATGATCGTGTTAACACTCACACTATTGAAAGATAATGCGTCATAAAAAGTATGCAATGTGGTGGTAACAATGGATCGTTGGGCTTACAGGAAGTGCGGTGCACGGCCCGCAGCTGTCTGTGCCGCACTACTGACTTCACTACTCACCTTCCACACACAATTTTTTATTTCCGTATGTTGACTAATCTAGTATCGACCAAATAGAATCTAGACTTTCGTAAAATGTAAAAAATCGGCCAGTATCTTGCGGAATTAAAATCGCGTAAAAATATTAAATAAATAAAATATTTACTTATGAAAACAAAAATGCTGAAAACAAAATTGAAAGTTTCCGTTTAACTTCCTTGAATTGTAAATATTAAATATCAATTTATGTGACTAGAATAGTACCCAAGCCCAACACAAACAGTAGCTACTACCTAGGCGTAATAAGCTTTTCCTGGAACTGATTCACTTCGCCACCAAATGAATACGTGTAATTTTTCCTTGTTTACGTTTGTAATTTATAAATTAGCTGTTCATTGCATTTGCTTGTTAATTCCTCTTATTTAATTAATATTACTTATTACAGTATTCGATAGGTTTATTAGCAGAAGGAAATTATACAACTACTTGGCATTTATATACTTAGTTGTTCCAATTATATGCTTGAATATATAAACACCGGCTAAAAACAGAATTCGCCAGGGTAACTGCTAAATGCAGACATTATTAAAATCCTAAAGGTTACATTGTGAGCTCTTGTCTTCTGAGGGCTTGTTTCGTTACATTTTAAAGTTGAATCTAGATGTAATAATTCGTTGTTCATGGTTACGCATTCGCATATGTTCACGTTAGCGTGTGTTAGCCCACATTGCGGTTACCGAGCAGACGGGCGGGCGCGGTATTTCATTTCACATTATTACGAGTCGACGCTCAGCGGTAGACTTTCATCAGTAATGAGTACTCCGCCGTAGGGTAGGCCTCGACCGCAAATGTATTCAACTTATATTCAAGAGCTTGGCGAAAGGAAACACGCCTCTATACATACCTAGTGCTGTAGAACAATTCAGTATTATTGATGTACACTAGGTATAAATAATTCATTATCCCACAGTGCCTAGAACAAGGCTTACGCAACAACATTCGTGGCACAAAAAGGTATCAATCAAATTGCTGAGACTCCTATTCTTCACAGTTCCACTAGTTACCCGTTAATTGTTGTGAAACGTCTCTATTAACGATAAGTGCTTCGTTCCGAGAGAAAATACTTTTGATTACGATTACACGGTACAATGGCCGTGCGTGAGAGTCAGACGCGTTCTATTGTGCCATTAAAATTATGTATTACAATGGCGCATGCTCTATTTAGTCAGTCGGCAACAATAGAAACTAATAATGATCATTCTGTCTATATTAATTGCACGTTGCGTGCCTCAACGAAGACTGTTTGCAATATTTATCGTGTCATGATCAGTCGATCGTTACGTGCAATCGATCGAGCGCAGCGGAAGCGAAACGAGCTAGAAAAAATGAGTTCTCTTAAATTGGGGGTATTATCCGAGATTGGTGCACAGCGTTCATCATAAGGTCGTATTAATATTCTTGATGCGGCGCACCCGGGGCGGGCAGGCTTCACAAAATGGCTGCCGGAGGCGCTCGGCCCGACCGAGTCGTGACCGCCAGGAATCCACGCGCTCGTACCGAACCCTCATCAATTATGCATGAATGCGGCCGAACGCCGATGTTTACTCTCCATGAGACAACAATTTATTGCGTCGTGCGGTTTTTGACATCCGATCGGAGACCGGTCCAGCGATCTCGGCAGCGATGACGAAATACTTACGATTTACGACCGCACTGAATTAATACGCAACTTAATCATACTCTGTCATAATATTCGTGTGATATGCTAAGACAGGTTAATTGTTGGATCCTTGACAGACCCGCTTTTTGAACTACCTAAGATGGCACTATTCGTTTTTGTCTTTTTAATTTTTCATACATTTCGATTCAATACTGACTAAAGGTCAGTCCATAAGTATAAGCAGGTAGTTGCTTACTCATCACTGGCACTTTCTGAGTTACAATAGACAGTCCAAGGAAGCACAATTGCATTGATTTTAACCCAACCACATACCTACAAATACAATACAATAATAAAATACGTCAGCTATGAATACTAAGTAGGCACCTTCTATTATATCGTTGTTTGTTGTATTAAATCATTATGAATCACAAATATTGCACGCAGTAAGGGATTAATTTGAAGTTGGAATTAATTTAAACGTGATAAGTGCGACAGTCTACTTGTCTTTGCGCAGCTGTGTAAGCCATCGATAACGGTTGAATAACTCATTGTTATTGTCAAACGTGTCTGTCTGTATACTTATGTACATTTTTATTCAGTGTTCCCTCCTTTATCTTGTTACTGAAGAATTTTATTGTCATAATACGTAGGTACGATATGACTTCACACGACTCATATTACGGATATCGAATAGTTTTCACAGGAAAATGTAGTGAATGCGTAGAAGCGAATTTGTGGACTGATATCAAAGTATACATATGACTTATGTATACATACTTCCCTATAAATATAGTTTATCTTTCTTCTGTCAACAGTTTTAATACTAATCGTATCGCACCAGCTGTTTATCTAGCTGAATAGCATTATCTAAACATATTATTTCTTTGGATGCTTATAGTATAATAGATAAATGATAATATTGTTTTGAGCTCTTCGGAGTGCAAAGTCGTTCGGAAACAAATGGTTACGCTAACATAAGCTGATGCTATTGCTTTTTCTAGCAAGGCTAGCTTTCTACACGCATTAGAAATAGGCGTAAGGAAACTAGGTACCTACTTATTAAAACCTTAAGGTACCTCTTCAGCGTAATATAATCATAATAATAATCATAATCATATTTATTTGCTTGAAACATGGTATTTTACAGTTCTTACATTTGTTTATAATATTATAAGATCAACATATTTCGCCTACTACTAATTCAGCATGCAAATATTGCAATTTATAGGAATATTATTAATTAAAATTATAAACTAATACTTAATACATATTTAAATTAGCCTAGATATTATTACAATTATTAATTCAAATTATTCAATATAATATATTCCAACACAGAACACAGAACCTATACACTAAAAATAGTGTTTAAACCCATACATACCATAGTGATATGGTATGGTATGGTGTGGCGGAACTATGGCAAACGCATTTAAACAAAGCAAGTACATACAAACGTAGAAAACATTTTTATAACTTGTTTGAGTTTCTCAAGCGTAAATGAAATGAAACGAAGCGTAGACCTATTGAAATTCTGAGAAGTTCACAAACGCTTTCAGAGTTATTTATACAGGTCTTTGTACAAACAAGGCGGGTGTGTAACGGGCCTGTTATCAGCACCAGCAACCAGGTTATCGACTGCCGTGTTTGTATTTCCTTATCTACAAATTCCCCGCCTCTCACTATGCAAGTTATCTAGCCTATCTGAGTTGGTACGCTAACTATTGTGCGATAAAACACCTATTTTTAGAGGATTATCTAAAGTCGTGATGTTGTGTTCTTTTAACACATAACTGCTACGTGTTGTATATGGACACGCACACAGTTATCTCAGTGACATTAACCATTTATCATTGTTATTTGGGACGCGAGACATTACACTCATTACAAGTAGGTGGATACGAGTCACTTAGCATGAAAGCTCGACAAGAAATATCGCAGTTTTTTTCATCGCATTGTATGAGCAAATTACAGAGCATTATTTATTCGCATGTAACCGCTAACTCGATTAGCACAAGGCCAAAACGAGGTATGCGACCTCTTTGCTTGTTTTTACAAAAAAAAAACTGAACAGGTTTTGCCTGCCAATTTACCTACCTATGTATGTATCCGCTTGCATGAAACCGATAAAAACAACTGAGTAATAATAACATCGCCATATAAATTGTTAAATGCATAATCTACATAACAAAAAAGTTAATTAAGTTCTTCAAGTGTTGTTTTACAATCAATCGTTCGTTAAACAAAAAAGTAATCCAATACAGCGACGAACGGAGAACAGGTAACTCTACGATAAAAGAATAAAGTTTTTATTGTTTTATTGGATGTTATGTTCTAGAAAATAACACGTGTTTAAATTCTTTTATTTTTTAATATAAATACATACATGAGATTGAGATAAAACATAAATTTTATTTATGTGACCTGTGAGCTGAACTCTTTGTGTTATTTATAAAACTGAACGGATAACTTGTCACGGAATAGTTGGCAGTGGGCCAAATCGTTAGCGCGTTGTAAAATCATTTCAGTATGTTGGTCAACGATCGCTATTTGTTTATACCTATTGTAACAATAAGCTTCAATCTACCTATCTACGTCATCGTAATTATAGATCATGATAATATCTACCTACGTGTCTTCTAAATTTAAATAATTAGCCTCGTTTATTTTTAATATCTACCTACCTACCTATGTCAATGCTTCTTTAACCGGTCTGTGTCACGCATATTTATCAAGATTACAAAAAAAAACCGTGTAGGTATTTCTATATTATACTACTTATGCAATATTTATTTTAGTCTAGCGTTCTAAATATAGGTAGGTAAGTACTCGTCGAGATTAATGTTATTTTCTACTCAAATTGGAATTACCTATTCATCGAAACATATTATTGGTTTTATTGAATATTTAAAATAATTACTAACAGTAGGAATTATATAGGATAGGTAGGTATTTTATTTGATAGGTAATAAAATATAAAATGCTAGACTTCCTATCCAGCGATGGTTTTCCATAAGATAGCTAATCTAATCGAGCACTTAGGTATATTAACCCTCTTTTTACTTTGTACGGTCTAACATCGTTGAAAGCTGTTTCTGTTTGATTATATTATTATTTAAATCGAGCTTTGCCATATAGTGATTAGCGACATCTGCCCTTCCTGTGTAGATATACTGGTTCTGATGGTGGATAGGGCAAGACGGGTGCTGCATATCACCGTCAGGTGCGCGGTCTTTGTATGCGAGGGGGGCGCCTCCCGACCTCCACATCTGCTCACCCCCGGCGCCGACCTCACACCCGCGCACCGTTCACTTGTTGCTACGTAGTGCTACGTCGTCGCTGCGAGACTGCCGCGCCATAGCTCCCCCCGCCCCCTTTCCTCAGTACACCACTTCCCTTCCCCGCATTTCAGTTCTTTGTGCGCCACTGAGGTTTCTGCACGTCTGTGCTGTGCCACATAACGTTCGCAACGAATCATTTTGACATAGTGAATTGTACATAATATTATTACATAGCATAGCCAACTGGAATTTGTGAGTGTGAGGTGATTGATTGCTTAAATTCAACGCTATTTCCCACCGCATCTACGCATTGCAGAAAGGATTTCTAGATAATTTGGAATAAATACTTACGAGGATTTTTGTGAAAACTCTGTGATAGTGACTCAGGTCATTTGTGTAAAAATAAGCACTGAAGAAAAGTGTGCTATAAATTTGTGATTATTGACGAAGCTGTTGCTGAAACAAGACTTATTAAATTTGTGTTTATACAACTGCACGAGTGAGTACCTATTTTTTAGATATTTTTTTGGTGATTGCCTCTTTATTAATCGGAATAAGTAGTATATTTGTTAAAATTCTAGTCTTTCTTTAATTTTAACTTAATTAAAGAATCAAATGTAGGTAAGTTAAATTATACCTAGTAACGCTTTAAAATTATAACCGTTATTTTTTTTTTCAAAAATGGTGGTACCTTCCTAATTACTTGGCAGTTAGGTACCTACTTTATACTATTCTGCTTAAAATAATGTGATAAATTTACACAAACGGCATGTGTGAACTGAATACCTACACATAATAGATAATGATGTCCCTAACCTACGCCTAACGATCAATTTATCGCAAAAGTTTTAGCAAGACGTCTAGAAAGAGAAGCTGTCTAAGAATTAAATTCATTACTACATTATTTACCTGAAGCATATATTTATTACTTATTTAAAAATGGCCAAAATGGAATACCTACCAATTACGTCTACGATAAAGTAGGGTATCTAAGCCTACTCGTTGACCTTTGTAACTTTGTTTAAATGAGATAGGCAAGTACCTACCTAACTTTACGTGACCAAATTAAAAAATAGTCCAAAAGTATTAGATGTATTGTCTATGTACTATTACTGAACCTACCTGTTAAATGTAATTGCATTCCGCAGCTACATATTTAGATAGAAATATTAAGTTCACACGATAAAAGGTTTTATTATTACGTAGCTGTTAGTCGTGCACCAAATGACCTTTCATATCGTCAGTGTTATCAAGAATGCTTTCTTATTGTGCATTGTTATACCGTAAACAGCGATTTGTTATAGAATCGTGTATTTTATCGTTCCATTGTTTATTGTCGACTGACCCGTTTGTTCTATTTTTTTGATAATAATGCCTAATGGTAGCTAAGTAGGTACCTACTTTGAACTAATCATCTATGTATATATAAGTAGTTAATCATACAATTCATATCGTGATTTAACTAAATTTCCTCCAAAATGTTTGGAAGGGACCCTTGCCCAGCAGTGGGACATTAATTATTATGGGTTGTAATAATGATGATGATCGTGATAAGATTTTCTTGGAATGTAGTAGGTAGTACTACTAAAATAAAGTTGGTATTATTTAAAAAGCACATTATCGTCTGATACGGGAAATACAGACACCATCGATCAGCTGTCCACAAATAGGTATCCTGTGTAATCCGAGGATATAACCTCCCAAACGCAATGTACCGCGTAAAGTGTCAATATATGTGGAATTTGAAAAATCCGCAAGTCGAAGTGTCATTTACGTATGAAATACAATAATTATACCTGTACCTCGCTAATTTTAGTTTAGTAGATACTAGATACATACCTATTATCATCATCCAATCAGCCCAATAATGTCCACTGCCGGACTTAGTATAATTTAGGTAAATTAGGTACCTAGATTAAAGTTAGTCTCACGGTGGCCGTCCAGTTCGTCTAGCCTAGACTTTCGTGACAGATAACATTCACAACAGAACAATCGGTAGATAGGTGTTACCGACGTGTTAAAGAATGCGTCATTGTCTATGCTAGAAATCAAGAATTCCGGTCACGTATCGGAACACGTCGTGAGATGTGAGGGAGATTGCAGCGCACTCGCCTCCGTGCGCTTTCAATAGCACATTGCGCAATTTACTGCACGAGCAGCGTGAGTCGTGATACCTCGCTACCCTGTATCTTCAAGGTGGTATTACAAGCTATAGTCACGATAAACGATGCGCCTTTATCCCGACTAGGTACATTCTATCCAACCATTTAGAAAAAGCAATCTGATGACCCAAAAGGAAATCGACTATTTTCTTCATAAATGGACGAGACTAGACTAGCTTCCGTAAGTGTAGCTTACTGTATAAGTCTAACGATCTAAAACTGGGTTGATATTCCAAATCGAATAAGTAATTTGTGAGCTTCGTTTAGAAAGTGAGATTCGAGTGCGGTTTGTGGCCGTTCTAATTAAATCACCATCTAGCGTTAACACATGATAGTTTTTATGTAACTTGTCATAGATTGTTTAATTGCTTTATTACGAAGAAAGCTTTGCTTTGTCACAAGTAAATGCTCTATTAACGGTTATTCTCTGAGTGGAAGTGTTTCATTACACGGTCGTCGAATCGATACGCTCCAGTGGGTTTAACGAGATGGCTTTGAGTCGACAAATACGCTCAGATAACACGGTAACAGGTTATTTGAGATTATTGACGTACAAACGCTTTGTCTACAGCACAAGCGTATTGCTATATGTGTAGTTAACTTGAAATACATAGGTACTTACTTATTATATTATAAGTATCAACATTCTTAGGTATAACATATTACAAGTACAATTGTTTAAACAATATTGTTAGCTAATGTGAGTATAATAGATAAATGTTTAGAATAACTCCATTGTACATCATAATAACAGCTGTCTGTCTTTTTTATGGAAAAGCTGTGCATTCTTTGATGCATATAATGATCATACGTAATAGACTTGTGCATTATGTATGTTACGTGCATATATGTATTGCCCGTCATTTGAGAATAGCATAATGGCTAGTAGCCATTAAATAATTCAAAGGAATATTGGATTTTTGATTGATTGTTGCAAGTCACGCGCTCTGCACGCTACAGACCTACAACACTATCGCGCCTACAGCTAAAGTGAACGAAATAGTTTGATGATTTCGACCTTTTGACCTCATCAAGACTCGGTCATAATAGAATGTTAGAGCTCAATTGACGCGTTCTTATTCGAATTGGCACTTAAAGATTGACGTAAGTGTTAACTGTACTCGTTTGTGGTTAACTATTCTAGGAAAACTTGCAAAGGTGATGTGCTAATGGCATAGCGAACGGTATTGCACTAAAATGAATAATTTAAAACCACGTTACCTATTTGCGCGGTGTAAATCAGATGTGAACGTAAACTAGGAACGTCAATTAATAATAAATAATTTCAAAGAATTCGATTTCTTCTTGTCATTCTTATAGTTTTTCTATTACCTGCTTAATAGAGTTCATGGGAATAATATTATACAAAGTGTGTTATGTATATAGGTAGGTTGCAGCCGTTGGTTCATAGTCTGGGCTGAGTTACGGCTGCCGGGATCCGCCCTTTATGAATAATTCAAATTGTCGTGGTCAGGATTTACTGCCGACGACGTGGAGCGCCGAGCGTCCGTCGCGCTTCTCGAAGCCCTCGTGTCAACTTTTTGTCTTTCTTTCCCATCTAATGAAATGCTCTCTCACCGGTTCCGCCTTGGCGTTTGTCTTGTCAATCAGACGTTGCCACAATGCGACGTTGCCGTACTTCCCCATCGAGTTATTTGTTACCCCATTGTTTCACAACTTTTGTTTACATTCGTTCAATGGTCGTTTGTTTGTAAAGAGGCAGGTTTGTTTTCTCCGCCTCGTGTATTCTTTTAACATTGTAAACAGCTGGAGTTTGTTGAATTTCTTGTTATCGAATATTGTTGACTAAAACAACTATCGTTTCATTTGCAAGCAATAAGTAAGGCTATCGTAGCACCATTGTGATTTCGCATTTCTTTTTGTCTACACGCCTACTCCATCGGCTCCAGTTTTGCGACTATTACGTCGTTATTGCTTAGTTCGATTGTTTGACCTAGTGTTAATTTTCTGTTTTGATTATCAAATTTAATTTACGATTTCAAGGTGTCAATAAACATTGAGGGCATGTTGTTTTGTGCATGTTCTTTTCACAGAACAGACGTTCAATTGTTCTGGGAATTAAACCGGATTTTAGGTATGTTGATAAGTTTACTGTGAGTAGAGATAAATGAGTAGGTAGTTACCATAGCTGGATAGGATTGACTGCGTTATTTAGGAATAAGCTTGGAAATGCCGCAACCGGTTTGTTTCTTGTGCGATGCTTGGTGAGTAATCTTTGGGTGCATTAAAAATGGCGGCTCGACCACAACCGTATCGCGATACATTATCATATCATTATGCGCCGGCTGAGATGCGATCTCCTGTCTCACGCACTCTGTGAATAATGACCAGCTGTAGGCACACCCATCGCACAGTTTCTTCTCTGTTTATGTTTGTTATGAATAATTATTTATACGATTATGTAGATGAGGATCCTCGTTAACAGCTCTCTCATTAAAATTCCATTGTTGTCCGCTCGACACGCAGGCTCGCTCTTTTGTGTAAGTAGGTGTTGTGAGTGTGACGAATTCTGAATTTGTGTGAATATAACTAAATAAGTAAAACATAATTGGATCGTTTGGACTTAATCTGTACAATAATTTTCCTTATCGTATTGATGTTATGCATATTGTACCTAGGTCATATAAAAGCGATGGTGGCTGAATGGATAAGGGACCGTCGGCGTCGTGCAAATCACGAGGTCCAAGTTCGATACCGACCGGCAGTACCAATGTGGATTCCACTTTGTGGAATTTATGTACTTACTAGTCAAGTGACTTACCATCGCTAACGGTGAAGGAAAACATCGTGAGGAAACGCACGTACTCTACAAGAAATTCTATGAGTATGTCTGATCCACCAACCCGCACTAGGCCAGCGTGAGTGGATTATGGCCTAAACCCTTTCAGCTCTCTAGTTAGAGGAGAGGAGACCCGAGCCCAGCAGTGGGACTTAATGGGTTGCTAATGATGATATGTACAATGGAAAATCTTTAACATGAATCACCTCTATGTCCATTCCAATTATCGCGTGCCTAATGTCTTTACTTTTATCGTTCTTTTTTTCTACGTGTTTATGGAAATAAAAATGCAATCGCGTGTTAATAGCGAGAAAAACGTCCAGTAATGTACTTACTACCTACGCTTGTTAGATTATTTTACTTATGTAGGAATTTATGCTTTTTGCTTGTGAAGTTCAAATTGTACGTTTGTCTGCTGATTATGTTATTATTAGGTAGTGGTAATGAACAATAAAACAATGATTTAGCATTTTTAATAGATAACATTGTATTTGTTGTTTTTCATGGTCAACTGCGCGGTTATAGGACTGCTAACCGAAGTTTTATTTATGCCTATGTCGACACGGTAACCACTTAAACACAATTAAATAAATTAAGTAGGTACTTATGTAAAAAAAACATGTTTTTTAAAGCATCTACACAAAAAAAAATCCCTATCACCTATCACCCATTTTCTTTATGAAACTCGCTTCTAACTTCGTAAGTGATTGTATGAACTTCTTAGTAAGTTAATAATATTTTATGAGTGACATGTCACTAGGCGATTTTATCACATTGCCCCCATTCTGGTGGTGCGCCAAATGGCTGGGCTGTCGATTGCTTGCGATGCCGCTCAGCATTGGCTGATCTCCAACTGTCATTCATGGGTGGCATGTCGCGCGACAGTTCCACAACTGCCAACATGCTTCTTCCACCCACGATAGTAGTTCTCTTCACCACCTTATCTTCCTGTTCCGGTACAAATATTAAAGCAGATTATAAATACCAATACGTGATCGTCATACGTTCGCAACAAGTCCTCAATCAACGAGCCTCGCCACACATTTATTAACACTATCGTCGTAATATATTTATGCCACATGTAACATAATCTGTCGAGTTTATAATGAAGTGACCAGTTACGCAATTCTAAATTGATTACTTTGATTAGTCACGTTAACGCACTCCGATGTAATAGCTATGTAGGTACTACATACGGTTTATTTATAGGTTTGTAGATTTAAATGCTGTTCAATAATATCACACATATCAATGTGAAGTTTTAAAATAATGATAATGGAATTAGCGCCTATCTACCTCATTTAATAATACGTTATTTTTACGCACTCAGACGTGGGTGTCGTGTGAATGGGCTTATTTTGGCTTCCTCCCAAACGTGCCGACACAACGCGATTCAGAGTTGACGTCAGCAGTTTGAAAATATACAGCTGGCACCTCGTTGATAACACAATATGAATTCGTTTTGACAGAGAGACGCGGCTCTGATGAATTATTTATATGTAAAAAAAAAACCATTTCTTTTACAGTGAAATACCGGAGTAGGGAACAATTCCTGTGTCGTTAGGGTTTGCAATGATTTAAGAAATATAACTAGATTGGTACCTAAATATTCCCTAAAATAGTGTCATCTGCTTCAACTTAACGATTGAAATCTAATCTAATGTTTTGTATTGTTTCAGGTGTTACTGAAAGTGTGAGTGCAAGTGATGTCGTCGAGGTTAGTGAGGAAAACGACAAGTGCGTGAAACAGGAAGAAGTGAGCAAGCCGGAGGTGTGCACCAACAGTGAGTGTGAAGTGAAGAGTGAAGTGAGTGGTGGTGCGGGCGCGGATGGTGTGGCCAGCGCCGTGGCCTCCGAGGAGGACGACTGTGTGATAGTGTGCGCGCGAGATGCGGACGATAGGTCCGACTCGGGAGTGAGCGGAGTGCGCTCGGGCGGCTCGGCCAGCTCGGTGGAGGAGCGCGAGTGGCGCGGAATGGCGCACGGCTACGGCGGAGGTCCACCCCCGCCCCTGCTGCACCTGCCTCCGCCGCCGCCACCCTCGCTGTACAACAGCGAGCTGCTGTGGAAGCAGCGGTATCAGCCCCCTATACATCCGCCGCTGCACCATGACATCGCTGCTGACTACTTGGCGGCATCCTATGACAGAGAGAGACATGAAAGACTGCTACGGTGAGTTTCATTTTTTTAAAGACCACGTCCACCAGTAGGGAACAAACAACCCTTGGGTTACAGTACATACACCCACATTCGAAATAAATACATATTTATAAATGACATAAATATTTGTCTCGTGTGGGAATCGAACACATGTCACTAGGCACGGCAATGTTAGTGTCGAGGTGACAACTTAACCGCTACGCCACGGTTACGATCAGTTTCTTTTATATTTTCTCAGTGGATATAGGTACCTAGCTACCAAGCTTCATAGAACCGTAATATTTTTAAGATACCCACAGAAAACATTAGTTTATCCTTGACCCTAGTAACGGAATTAACCAAGTGTAAACGAGTGACTCAAACGGAATTCTTTGAATTAAGAACGCGAATAACCAAGGTAATAAATACTATAAAGTGCGTAACTGTATTTTTTTATTGGACCGCAAGGAAAACGTAACGGCCTAGGTATACCTACTATACTGCCACGTAGGTACCTAGTCGGAAAAATCCTGCACATAATATTATGTAGGTATCTAGTTATTTAGTTACTATTCAATGTTAGGCTTTTCTTAGCATGAGATTAATGTTTCAAAAATTATCCAGTGAATTAAATTTTAATGAGCCATATGACATTCGATTATAATTATATTATAGAGATGGTACTGAGTAAATAAGCATTATAGAGTTTATTATATTATATTAGGTATGGTCCTAAAGAAAGTTCATAAAGATCAAAGTTTGTATATTAATCTACTCGTATAAAACTTGACAGGAACTTCTGTATAAATAACTCTTCTAAATTCTAAATGACTTTCCATTTCAAAAAAATACCTGCATACTGGATTGTTATTATAATTCAAACTCAGGTGAAATCATATGAAATGCAAACGCGTTCTCTTGCTTTTAATTAAATATCTACAGTAAATAAAAAATACTTTCAATTTAATTTGATAAAATTTTCTTTTATGTCTCATTCCTTGGGTACCAGCCATTATTTTTCCTTGTTAAGCATACTTTTCCTTTTGATAATATACCTCGTTACGTAACAAATAGTAAATCCACGTCACGAATGAAAACATTCACTTATTAATGAATACCGTCCTCATACGTCATCTATAAATTTCATACTTTTAAGTTTAAAATGGAAATTCCAACACGTAGGTGTGAACTATGTACCTAGTTCATTTATGAATAAATTGTTTATGGTGCGGTTGTCCTGTTGTTAAATGCAAACAATTGACTTATTAATTGATTAATTCATTTTCCTGGACTACGTGCAACAAAATAGTCTTTTATAATGACTCAAGTGTGGTGACGTTAAAGTTCTATTCTTTGTGAGTTTTTTGTAAACAACTTGCACGCTGTCACGTTTTAGAAAGCCTATAATATGTATCTGAAAATAATTGGGTATGTACAATTACTTAAATTACAATAAAGAGTAAGACTGAATTGCAAAGAACGCTTTTGACAAAAAGTGGAGACTGTGGAGAGGTATTTCTTGATATGCTACAGATACAGAACTTACTGTTAACAAAACCAGCCAGTACTGAATAATATACAAACAGTGTCTATGGTATATACTATACCATAGACTTACGTAGTTATTTTAAAGCAGATATAATTGCTTCCTTGTTTGCTGTAATAATCTACATGAGGGTTGTTTTTTTATAAATCCTCGTACCTATCTATAATAGTTCAGAGAGACCCTATTGGTCTTTTTGGTGCCTATTCAATTTGTCTATTTTGATATCATTGTCAAATGCTGATTTAAATTTTGAAACATTGGACAGTGATGGTGGATCATTGGATAAGTCACCGGCATGCAAACCTACCCTAAAAACTGATATTTTGATATAACAGACACTTAATTATTTTATTTATTTGTATAAGTACTTAGATTGACAGCGATATTGAAATCCAACGATCGAAGATATTGTGAGTAGTCCTTCAGTAAACTTTAGGGGTTCCTGAAGACGGTGTAGTATATACTAATTGATCAATAGTATATTACACTACATGGTGTTCAGGAGATGCCTTAAAGTGGCCCTGAATATAGTGTAGAGTAATAAGCTCTTTACCTAGACAGTTGACATCTATTTTTATAGTTAGGCATGTAGAGAAGATTGCACGTTTTTTGTCTCTATGTGAGGCTTTTTAAATGCATCATTTAGTTAGATATTTAAAGAATCTAGTAAGCTCACGTCTTAGTCATTATTTTTATAGAAGCCTAGCTCCAATGTTAAATAAATATAAGTAATATTTGTTAGCTTTGAAGTTCATCTCTGTTACGCAATTAATAAAATTAAACACAAGTACCTAATTTATAATAATATTAAATTAACTGGCAAGCGGCAAAAATACATAAATAATAAACAAAACAAGGACAGCGCTCGCGCTCGATGTTCAACAAAGATTTGCGACCAGAAATACTTCGCTGACATGTTTACCAAAAAGTTTACAATCACAAAACATTATTGTTAGTACTGTTCTACATATACATAATTGGTAGAGTGCCAACTTTCCGTTGTATGGGATATTTTTGTTCAATGTTTAGGAAATTGCCACTTTATTATTTGTATTTGTACGACGTCCAGACGCCCGATAAATAAAATAAATTCAGTTTTGTGGAATGTTCACGATGCGTACATAGTGAAATTGACTCAATATCGTAATGTACTAAGATTGATCTAATTTCCTACTTTTTTTTTTATCCGAGAGTAATAGATTCTCGGTCTTATTTTATTTGGTTTTTCAACGTTTGAGGTAGGTAAGTACCTTTTCTTAGTTTGAAAATTTATTAAATAAAAGATGTATTGGCATGGCCTAACAGTATTGTAATAATCTTGAATTTTAATGTTTATCCAATCAAGATCTATAGCTAAGCAATGTTACATGTATACTTACTTGAGTTTTGGACATTCTATATTAATGGCAATGTTAATTGAATCCTAAGCATTATTAAAGCCGTGCCACATGGTTATAAACTTGCCTTCCACAGAGGTGCCCTTGGTGGATTCCAACCGTGTAGCCGGCTGTTGTAAACCAAATTTCATACAAGCTACGCGGATGGTAATCATTAATCAAGCTCCCATCAAGGTCACTCTGTTGTGACCGGAGTCGGAAATGGCCGGAATGTCTCAGAATTAATAATCTTAATTCCGACACCTTGTCTCACACATAATTATATTATTAATATATAATAGGTATATCTTTAAAATTCAGATTGATCGGATTAGAAGTGTCGTGTTTCGGAGCACATGCAAATAATATACTAAACGCACAACTTTTCGCTCTAGGTATATTAAATTAAAATGCAAACACAAACACTGTTTTATCCTTTTTACGAATAAATATTAACGAATAGAGCAAAGGGGAGTCTGTAGTACCGCATTACGATTACAACTGTATCCTTTTCCTATAAATTCTTCGATTACTACTACTACAGAATGTCAGCAGTAATTAATTACATTTTCCGTGAGATCACTACTTACTCGTCTAGCCGTTAATCGCCTCGAAATAATCTGATTCCAATGTGTGTGCCGCTCTATTTAAACGTATGGAATTAAACGCGTTATTAAAGCGTGTTCCACACGGATACGGTCACCTCTGTAGCAACGCAAGATTTGTATTTTTAAAACTATCAAACGACTGACCTCCTTTAGTTTAATAGGTCAAATGTCGAATATAATTATAGTCATAAATCGATGCATTTATGCAAATTGTTGCTGAATGGAATATCGAATCTGATATAAAATATTGCAATTGAAACAACTATAATAACAAAAACGAGTACCTATCTATGGTGATACATTTAAGCTCACGCGATTTATTGCCAGGTGATGTTATTCGATAAAATTTCCTGTCTGTTATGATCATCGTCACTAACTTAGTAATAATATAAAATAATAATATTTATGAGGAAATTCATATCGGAATTGACGTCTCAGTATTTTCCCGTAGGTACATATTATGTATTCAGTATTCAATAGGTAAACATTATCTTTAATTTATTCATCAATCCGTCTACCGAATATCAAGTAGCTTTAAGTATAATACCTTTAATTTATTCGTAATCATGTAAGTACCAATCGCTTTAGGATAAGACTAAACAATTTGTAGTCACGTATTTTGCGTAGCAGTTTTATAAATGCCAGTTTTATGACACATTACGACGCAAAATGCGTCCTCCCCAAAATTAGGTTAGTTTTGTCATAGCCAGCCTTAGTACCTAATATCAAGCAGATTTTTACGTTACCTTTTTATAACTTATTTGTTTATTAACGTTATGTATTCCGAATTCCAATTTCCATTGTCTGCCTTTCTAACATCTTACGAAGATGATACGAGCGATAGAGATATCAATGTAGGTATTGTCTATTGAAATTATTTTAATGCAGAGTAGAACTACTGAACCGTGATCTATTGCTATGCCTTAATTCAATATGAATAGAGCAATTCAACAGAATTTGTGTAGTGGTTTAAAATTATTTGGGTACTTCGTAATCTATTCACCATCTTGGTTAGTCATGATAATGTCACACAATATTTGGTAATATGACTAGTTTTTACAATTAAAGTTAACATTTTGCATGTAAATTTTTCCTGTTATGTTTTTCGAGCCAATAGGTTGTTATGTAAATAAATAGGCCATCACTGACAACCATATCTGACTTTGGTAAGCTTTGTTTATTATTCGCAAACTATTTTTCCAGTCTTTCCTACTCTTACCACAGAATAAATAATACTTAAAGACTACATTTCACACAGAGACACTATTGTGTAGCTATACTTTTTGGTCTGTTCTGCATAAATAACAAGTTAATCTGATAGTAATAGGTGTTCTACACGGTTATAAACTTGCGTTCCAACAAAGTGACCTTGGTTGGAGCTTGGTTGCCATCCGTGTAGTTTGTATGAAATTTGGTTTACAACAGCCGGCTACACGGTTGGAATCCATCAAGGGACCTCTGGAAGACAAGTTTATAACCATGTAGCACGGCTTTAAGTGACTTATGAACTAATTTTGCTTAATTAGAACTATTAATATATAAGTATACGTTGTAATATTGTATTATAGTACATGTATGTCTAGTGAACACATCTGAAACAATAAAGTATTTATAGAACAGTTAATTTCTATTACTTACTAGGTAACATTAAAACTGCACTAATTAAGTTACGGTACCATGCAATAACAGCGCGTGGGTTGGCTAGGTTACGTGAGTGAAGTTGTTTATATGCCAAGAATAACAATGACGTAAGTAATAGTAACTTTTATAAGACGCTATAAAGATAAGAAACTGTAAACAAAGCACCATTATAGTAGCTACAAATATAACTTTATTACTGCCTGTTGTTATTTCAATTTCACTACATATGGTGTACATGTACTTGGCCGTATATGGTGTTAGATTGCGTAGATAATCTTATTGTGTTTTGAATGATAACGTAATTATAGAAAAGCCTTTTGCTCTGCAGTACTAGAAAAATAGGAGCAAATTACAAGATAACAATTATTTCGATGTTTAGTGTGAAAATTCGATATGATATAACACTTTTTAAAACCTTAAAGTGTTAAGTTCTATTTTAAAATATATCTAACAGGTCTTAGGGTTAGGCTGAACGTTAATGAGACATTGAGTGGTTCTTTTTTATAAAGATGACCCCACAGTACGTTTATTTTTATATTTTTTGCTACTTGGAAGGATGCAAGGATTGTAACGATACCCCATACATCTAAATCTGTTCAGGCGTTATGAAAGTTTGCTGGTATAAAGAAAGGGACATACAGACATGAGTCCTCAAAAATCATTTTTTGGCTGACGTTTAAAAACGATCCACAATAAACTTTGGAATTTGCATCAGGATAGCGTGATGTTGTATACTGCCCTTCCTCGATAAATGAGTTAAATATTTTTTCAAATTGGACCAGTAGTTCCTTAGATTAGCGCGTTTAAATAAACAAAAAATCTTCGCTTTTATAATATTAGTATCTAATAGATATAAATCAGCCTCTCGGCTGTCGCAGTCCACTGTTGGATATAAATATTGTAATTGCTCTGTAGGTACTTAAACAATGTCATAGATAACAGGTGTTCTACACGGTAATAAACTTGCGTTCCAACAGAGTGACGTTGGTGGGAGCTTGGTTGCCATCCGCATCGTTTGTATGAAATTCGGTTTTCAACAGCCGGCTACACGGTTGGAATCCACCAAGGGCACCTCTGTGGAAGGCAAGTTTATAACCATGTAGCACAGCTTTAAAGAACAGCAGTTGTTTTAACTTACCTACCTTACGAATCTCTTAACACACCTGTGATAGTTACGAAATTCCAAAATACCTATGTATAATGAGAACATAATTAAGAGTCATAAATTTATAATGTGACTAATATCTCCTACAGTGTACCTACTTATTGGAAATAGGTAATCAATACTGTATGAACTGTATTGAGCCTACAGAAATATTCTCATAACACTATTCTGAAGAACTATTCCCATACACTTAGTACACACACACTCGTATATGTATACTAAATTAATATTATAAAGAGGTAAAGTTTGTGTTTGTGACTTTGTAGGGTGATATCTCGGGATCTACTGAACCGATTTTCAAAATTCTTTTAATGTTTGATAGCCCATTTATTGAGGAAGGTTATAGGGTATATATCACGATACGCCCAATAGGAGCTGAGCAGTGGCCAAATAAAGAATGACGGTAATTAAGTGCCGCGCGACGACGTCTAGTTGCTTATACTTTAGTTGTAATATTTTTATACGTTCGTATCCAAGTATTTCAGGGTTGCCACACTATGTTTAACTAGCTGTCTGTCGCCCGGGACTTCGCTCCCGTGGATCTTTGTTTGGCCATTACTCAGCTCCTATTGGTCATAGCGTGAGGTTATATATAGCTTTCCTCGATAAATAGGTTATCAAATACAAAAAGAATTATTCAATTGGGTTTAGAAGTTTCTGAGATTAGCAAGTTCAAACTCTTCTGCTTTATAATATTAACTAGGAAGTATAGATGAAAGCCCTTGCCACATGGTTGTAATCTAGAATTCCAATAGACCATCCATATAGCCAGATGGCATAGGCATAGGCAGATGTAATCCAAATTTCATACAAACTACGCGGATGACATCCAAGCTCCCAACAAGGTCATCTTTGTTGGAACGCAAGATTACAACCGTGTGGCAAGCGCTTATACATAAGGATGTGTGATTACATAAGGACTGTAGGCAGTCTCTTTACTTGCCAACTACGTTCCTCAAAGCTTCAAAAATATTTTCACCTAAAAAAGTATATGTGAATAAAATTGCGGAGACAGAGATCCAACACGCAGAGGCCCTTAAAGAATTTTAATTTAGAATGGAATGAAAAGAAAGATACTTTCCACCGCCATATCATAGGAATGGGTATGGGAATTTCCTATTATTATAACTTATAGATATATTATAATATTATAACCGTGAATAGTTTGTTTGTCTGGTTGAACGCGCTATTCTCAGATACTACTGAACCGAACTGAAAAATTATTTTAGTATTGGATAGCGCATTTGTCGAGGAAGGCTATATAACATCACGCTAACACCAATACGACCTAAGTAGAGCACAAAGAAAGTTCCACACGACCGAAGCCCCGGGAACAGCTAGTTATGATTATAAAAACTCATATAAATTGATAGATAAGATAATTGTTATAGCAGGCTTCCTAGAATTCCGCATTACATATTTAAAACTAGATCGCGCGGGGCTTCGCTCCCGTCGCTTTTGTTTGGCCACTGCTCAGCTCCTGTTGGCCGTATAGAAACGGACAGCCTATTAGTAGGGTCTACGAGTCTATAACCTTCCTCAATAAATGGGCTATCCAACAGTAAAAGAATTTTTCTAATCGGACCAATAGTTCCTGAGATCCTAGCGTTCAACAAACAAACAAACAAACTACAGCTTTATAATATTAGTACTTATAGATTGTTTGTTGCGCGTCTATCTGTCATTCATATTAGCATAGATTTAACATTAATGGAACCCGTGGCTTCTGATTCAAATAGAGATAAGCTGTGGATACGCGTGGTGGAATACATTTTAATAATCTTCATTGCCAAGCAACTTTGTAAATAACAAGCGAGTTCCTATGAATATGTACGAGGAAAATCTATTTACGTACATTATTAAAAGTGACCTTGTGAACTTCCAGCCGGTTCTTTTTGTTCATAACGTGATATTAGTAAATATATCTTGAATGAATAATGGTGTTAAAATTGTTATTAAGGTGTTCAGCCTTGACTCGTCGCTTTTGAATAATTTAACGCGTTTGCACGATTATCGTGAATCGTGCTTGCTTTTTATTGTTCGGTAATAATTAGGGTTGCCTATTGTCATAATCGATAATAATATCAAAATCCACAAGCTAAACAAACAGGCATGTTGATTTAGAAATAAACAAAAAAGTACGAATTGTTTTTCAACAAACAACAGTGACGGTAAACCGCATGGAAAATTGAAAAAAGAAGTTATAGAATTAAGTTAACAGATTTCTTTTGTTTTCGATTGTTTTTTATTTATACAGACAGGAATAAACAATACAAGCCAACAAGTATTTATAAATAGAATAATAATTTATTGTAATAGGTAAATATTATTCTATTATTTCCTTGTTTGTCGGATAACAATCTTAAGAATTTTTATCTAATTTTAAATTAGTTTAGGATAATAAACCTTGTGGGTATAGATGTATTTAGTATATTGCTATATGTATGTAGTCATTATGATTGAAATTATTCCTCATAAATATTAATATATTCGTGGAAATAAATGATTCGAAATACAGATAGATAGTCATTTAAGTATGGTTGATATTTATATCATACTATTTTATGATAGTACAACACTTAGCTAATAGTTTTACATAACATTATTGAACAATTTAAATATTAAATACTTTTTGTTAAGTAGTTAGGTACCTATTTCACAGTATTTCACTGTCATTGTCATCTTGCAATGTACTGAAATTATGATAATAAGTATGGTAATAAGTAGAACACAAGCGTTTGATAATATAAAAAAAAAACTGAGTGACGTGTGCCATTATGTGGAAAATTAATTCAAAGGCAGACATAAAATTAGCTAATTATCTATTTAAAATAATATTTAGTATCTAATAGCTTTCAGTCCGGAACATTTGTGATAAATGTCGTAAAATTAAACCTTAATTAAGTTGTTGTGGACTCGCTCGAAGTATATTCATGTAGAAGAAAACTTTGTTGATTCGACACGATTCGGACCCAACCACTATTGTATGTATGTTATACTCCTGTTTATATCATATTACTTACTGTAAAGTTTAATTAAAATCCGTTTAGGTAGGAAGAACTGAAAGAGTCCAAACGTAAGATTTTTCGATATTATTAGAATAAGGTGCAAACAAACTGGGCTTATGTGATGCCACGTCATGTTGGGATCACCAATGGGTTTTTATCGCGTCAGCGACGTCACATAAGTTAAAAGTAGTTCTAAATAATTGTTTAAATATCAAATTTAGTATCAGTAAAAAGTAGTTTTAAATTTATTTAAAACTGATGTCTTCTGACGGATGTGACATCACATACATTGGTTCACATAAACCCAGTTTGTTTGCACCTTAAAAATTAAAAACATTACCCGCCCTTTTTCGAAGTCGGGCAATAATGGTTGGTTCATGGTTCTATGTGCTTATCTACCCACTCACCGAGTGAGTGGTTTGTTTCTATAAAATTTAGTTCGGACGGTAAAATCAATAGTTGTGGTTTAAAATTTAGGCTCAGTTAATAAAAAAGACCTCTCTCTATATGTTTATCGAAGTTACAAATATTATAATTTAATTTTATGAGGCTCCTGCTAAATTATTAATTTGTATATCGATTAGTCTTTCGTCTTTACCACACACATGATTGTAATATTACAGTTAACTAGTTACATACGTAAGTATTATCTTGTATTTATTTTTTTATTATTATCTGTCTCCTTGTACTTTCTAGACTTACGCGTATTTCTGTTCTTGTTATGAAAAATAAAACGAATTATTTATTTTCATAACAATCATTATTTTAATGATTCCGTGTAGTGACGGATTAAGAATACATAATGGTTTTTTCATTTCAACCCGTGGGTGTCGTAAAAGGCGACTAAGGGAGTAACCTTATGTAGACAAGAGCAATGCGAGAAAAGGAAAATTGAATACAAAACCCTATACCAACGCGTCTGGCCAGCGTGGTATAGTATAGTAGGCTAAATTCCCTTCAAACATTTTGGAGGAGATTCGTGACCAGCAGTGGGGAGTGTATGGGTTGAAGTGATGATTTTAATAATGCAAATAAATATCTGAAGCGAAGTTCCAAGATATACTTAGTACCTATATTTAGAATGCATTATGAGCTCTAAGTAGTTTTTATAATATAAAACAGCTGATAGAAAATGATAATAAGTTAGTCAGTCAAGCATTGTGTTAGAACTCAGCTATTGTCCAAGAACAAAGATTGCAGCAACCTTAGCAACCTTGTCAATCTTGTTACCATGTTGTGGTGTCCCAGCCAATTGCCGCGAACTTGGAAAAAGAAAATAACATTAAGCTTTGGTAGGTTTAACGTGACGACTATAATAATAGGTATTGTATTTATTCCTAAATGATGAAGTGATTAATCTATTTCTGCAAAAATATTTTTTATATTTTATTTATTTCACAATAATGCTACTTGTCGATAGATTGTTATCATCATCATAATCATCATCATCAGCATATCAGCCCAATGATGTCGACTGTTGGACAATAGGCCTAGCGGTCTAGGGCTAGCGGGCGGCACAAAATTGCTCGCTGTGGCGGAAATTAGATAAAGCCTATGTTCTACAGTAGATGGTACTATTTTAATATAATTCAAGAAGACAGAAAAGTTTGCTTTGTATACTAATAAGTATTCTAGGGTAATCTTCGAAACTACTTCTATTACTTCTTCTTGTAGAAGGGCATAGGCTAGGACTAAAACAATGAAATAGTACACTGGTGACCTATTTATTATCAAAACAGAATTTGCCAACCTACGGCAATGAGCCGAGACTTAATCTACAAAAGTATAAAGCGCCAATAAGTACTCTTTCACATATTTTTAGCCCTTATTAAGTGATAAAACAAAAATTAATAGTAGGTACGTCGAAACTATAAAAAAGTAATATGTAAAGCCTTGCCACACATTTTGAAATTGCGGAACAGGAAAAATAAAATGATTATTATCATTAATGGCTCCATTAGAAGGTTGTTTTGAGGTTACGTAAAATATTAACTGAATTGTGTCTTAAAAACAATACAGTTAAGTAATTAATTTTATCGTTAGCGTAGCTATTAAATTAACCGAGATATCACGTCCGGATCATTTATAAATATTCCACATGTGTGAGGATTTTTAATAACAGGGAATACCTATCTCGCGTTAATAGAATCTAGATATGTAATTATTTTTATAAATAATTAGCTCTGTGTGGTCACATGAATCCTTATAAATACTACCATAAATACTGTCAACAAATTAGGTATGTACGTACGCTTGTTGTTATGGAATACAATACGTTCAAGGTTATTAATTACATCAGCATCCGAAAGTATGCCGAAAGTCGTTGTAGGCCAAGGTCAATGAACGGTAACGCCAGACAGCTGATACATGTGCATAATCGATATGTGCTTGATTTTATTATCTGTTGCACTATTTTTTTAAATTATTCAATGTAATAATATATTGATCCGAGTTTTTTGTTTAGTCAATAATTTATTATAGTTGATATTTCTATTATTATAAACTTCATAAAACAAACTCACATGCAAAAAGCATAGTTACAAAATAATTTTATTACGATCCTCATAAAATTGTAATTCTCTAAAAAATAAAAACACAAATATAATATTTCGAATAGTGTCAATGTTCTATACAAATTTGACAATATGACATTTCACCTTAAAAATTATTAATCTGTGGTCGAGCCTTTATTGATTTACCTCCTATCTGTGGCATCTGTGGTCAATGGTTTCTGACCGAAAATAAAGTTTTGTAGGTTAGAACTAAAGTTAAGTATTTAAGTATAAAAATTGTATAATCACGAAAAATATCACGTGTGCTGTGTTTTCCATACATGTTTTAATACCTATCTATGTAATCGAACTTACAAATATGTTGTTAATACAATCAACTACAATCAAAATGTAAGTAGGAAAAAGGCAATCTATTCATTTCTATATATAAACTTAATGTATTTGTATAACAAGCCTGTCAAACCACATCCCATCAAAGATGTGCTAAAATAACGCAATAGGAACCACAATGGCTGACATAATAATATATTATTTTATAGGTTTGTAATTTAAGGAAATATGGTACATAAAAAATCTAGATGTATTCCTGAAGCACATTTCGTGCGACTATAATAAGTCTCACCTAGATTACTTAAGGAAGTTTGGGGATATGCTGCGAAATCGAACCTACAAGAGTTACAAATTAAACAAAAAGCCATAAAAGCTTTATATAATTATAATCGTTTCGTGGACACGTATCGATTATACAACATGTACAATGGTGTGGAAAATAATTTTATTGATGGTCAAATTCAATCAGAAATACAATTCTCTTTTAAAACTTTTCATCATAATCTTAGAAATACTAATAATTAAAATAAATTTATGACAATTAATTACGGAAAGAAAGCCATAATGTTGAAGGAGCTCAACTGTATAACAACTTCCCAAAAGCAAGAAGCAATATAAAGTTGCACAAGTAAAGGAAAAAGTCCAAAAACCGTAGATATATCTCTGAATATTAATACTATGTTGGAAGGGGTATGAAATAAGCCTCAAAAATTGAGTAAGAGTGAGAGTTTACTCTGGATTGACGTTACAATTACAGAACAGAAGTTGATGTAGTGTAAATATAGCACACAGTTTTAGCATCTTTAAATACCTATGTAACCTCAATCTTTTGGCACGTTTTCTAAAGAAATGTTTACATTCTTCGTTCGAAATAATAAATCATGTAAATTCCACAGTGTAAAGATATTTATATAGTTATCCGGTGTAAACAACTCGATGAGATATTAGTGAAAGTTATTTCAATAGAATTGAATGACCTTGACCCACTTAAGTGGCATTCCGATCGCTTGAAAACTTGCGCAGGCGCAAGTGCATAAATATATTGTTAATGCGTTGCGATGCATTTACATTATGATTTGGAACGGTAATATGTATTGTATATACTCGACTTTTAAAATACTCTAACGTTTATTTTGCAAACAAATTATTATAAACCATACCAATTTATAATAAGTTTCATCAATATTCTTGTGTTAAATTTATTCAAGTTTTGTTCTTTGGTTACAGAGATCGAAGGGATCAGGAGCAACGAGAGATGCTGGAGAAGCAACAAAAAGAAAGAAAGGAGAGAGAACGGATAGAACAGGAACGAGAAAGAGAAAGGGAACGTGAGCGTGAGAGGGAGAAGCAGGAGAGAGAAGAGAAAGAAAGGAGAGAACAAGAGAATGCTGCCTCGAAACTCGTATCGAGGCATTTCGAGGAATCTCTTAGACTGGCTAACCAAAAGGTAAAATATCTTTATCGGTTGATGTCCGAACTCTCTTAGTAACATTTAATTGTTGTTTATTGTGTCTGTCACGGTAAACACTGATGAATAATGTTTGTTCCGCAGCGGGAGCGCATGTCATGGTCGCTACTGCACAGCTTGGCGCCGAACCGTGGTGGTCCGGGTCCTGAGCACGAGCGGCTCCGTGCGCCACCCCCGGACGGCCGGTACTACTCGCCGCCCGGCCACCCTCCGGCGCATCCTTCGCACCCCTCACCGCGACCGGCGGCCAACTCTCCAGGCGACTATTGTTCGCCACATGCGAGAATCTCCATCCCCTCAAAACCTGATAAATCTAATCCCCATCAATCTCTCCCTAAGGGCGAACCAAACTTCGCGCCTTACAACTTCCCTTCCTACCGCGCTTATGAGAAAATGAAGGATCAGCACCTACCGGCGCCGCCGCCGCTGGTTCCAGAAAAGAATTCTGTGATAGTCAAACACGACCCCAAACAAATCCACCTCGAGCAGAAGCATCCGTACCCCAGCAAGCCGAGGAGCGAGCCTTCCCCGCACTACCTCCCGTCGCGACCGTACCGGACGGGTCCCTCGCCGCATGCGCCGCCACATCCGCACCCCACGCTGCAGACGTCGCCGCACGCCGCGCTCCCAGCGCAGGACAAGAACGCGCGGCGTCTCTACCAGCCCCCGCCGTCGCGCTCGCCGGCATTCTACCAAACCGCTCCGCCGGTCAAACCCAAAGTGTCTAGTCCGGCACCACCCCACATATACGGCAAGCCGAGCAACTCACCGAGCCCCGCGCACTTTCCGGTGGCCGTCGAGCCTCCGCCGATTTCTCTCACCAAAGTGGAGCCACCGCCGGTGCCCTATCCTCCCCCATATGCGTCCAGTCAACAACGTACGCGGCCACCACCTCCCGCGCACTCAAGAACGCCGGAACCAGGGCCACCAAGATCTATCGTTGAAGCAAACGTCGCCTCACCCTGCCAATTGCAGCCGCTAGATCTCGGAGTGGGGCGAGAAGATCCCGATCGCTTATCGCCGAGGCGGCGAGGAGCACCCGATCCTTCCGAGGTTGACGCCAAGCGACGGAGATTAGAAGAACCGACCGCCCCGGAGCCGCTTATCGCAGCGGCCGCCGGTGCCGGTAGAACGCCGCACGGTTCCGAACCCGCACCCCAGGCACCCGGCCCGCCTTGTGACGTTCGCGTACCCTCGGCTGACGGAAGTGTCGCGACACCAGAGCGGGCGGCCGGAGCCTCACCTGCACCTCATCTAACTCCGGCAGTGAGTCCGGCGCCTGCAACCCCCGTGCCGCCGGTAGCCGCGTCGCCACCGACCGCCGCGGCACCACCACCTGCTCCCACACCCCCCGCGCCGCCCGCCACCCCGCCGGTGACGCCCGGTGCGGAGGGTGACACCCCGGCGAAGGCTGCCGCGTCGCCGCGGGATGCCACTGGTGCGCCTGTTCGACACCTCGGCAAGAAAGCGTGGCTCCAGCGACATGAGACCGCGCCGATCGGCGAAGGTGACTGTTCTGGCGGTGGTGGCACCTGCATCACGCTGCCGATGACAATAAATCGAGTATCGGAGCCGGACGATTCAAGCTCAAATATAGTCGTGCCGGTCGCGGCGAAATCGATTCAGCGTGGCACGCGAAAAACGTCGAAACCGCGGAAACCCAAGGAAGCAAACGGTCGCATCGATGACGCAGAGGAAGATAGCTCGAGTTCGGACCGCGAGTCGGCCGCACCACCCAAACGAAAGCCGCCAAAGGCTAAACGGAAAAAAGGTGCCGTCGCACGGAAAGCAGGAGATGAACCGAAACGGAAAAAGGCCTCCGAAAGCGGTAGTGAAAGTGACAAGGAAAGTGACGACAAAGACTCTGACTCTGGCGGCAGTGGCAGCGGCAGCGGGAGCACGTCAAGCCGGCGCGGGGGTGGCGGGCGAGCGCGTGGCCGCCGGGCGCGGGGCGGGGGGCGCGGCGGTCGCCGGAGAGATGAGCCCCCGCGCCGCACGCCGCAGCCTCCGCCCTCTACCAAGCCATTGCCAGACTCCTTCCTGCAAAACGGGCCGTGTTTTGAAGTGGCCCCGCGCCTCGCCAAGTGCCGAGAGTGTCGCTGGTCGCCAGCTCAACGTGACAAGGACATGCCGAACATATTTTGCCGTTTCTACGCTTTCCGAAGACTGAAGTATGCCAAAAACAGGCAGCTGGCTATCGCCGGCTTCTCGGACCCGTATAAGGATGCCGAGGAGGTGATTATTGAAGTTTATCTTCTCTTCTTAAAGATTGAAGCTTATAATCTGTTTGTCTCTACGTGTCTTAAGTAAACAATCCCAGCACACCTTTTTAAATTCTTATTTAAAGTATAAAAATATGATAATTATGAGAACCATTTCATATTAACATTATTTAGCTTACTGCGTGCCTAGTATTTACATTTTTAAAGCAGTTATTATTAAAATAAAAAGACTTACCAAGTTTTGTTTACTAAATATAAAACACTTATGGATAAACAGTCTATACCTATTTATAGTCTTTTCATTGTCCCTGTGTTGGAACAATACAAATATTAACAAGTGTTCGTTTTGTTAACAGGACGACAAAAAGCTATGGTTATCGTCATCTGCCGGCGCAGCTGAGTTAGACATCGAGATGAGTTGCTTCCTCTTGAGGGAGATAGGAGACCAGTTCTGTGAACTGTTACAACAGGAGATGTTGGCCGAGTCACATCATTTGAATGATGGTAAATATCCCAAAATTTTAACTCGTCAAAGTTATTATTTCAAAGTTTTTTGCGGAACTAATTTAAGCATTTCTTTTACAGATAAAACGATAGCATGGAAAAGAGTAGTTCAAGGAGTGAGAGAGATGTGCGACGTCTGTGAAACAACACTATTTAACTACCATTGGACGTGCGGCAAATGCGGTTTCGTCGTCTGTTTAGATTGCTACAAGGTGAATATTTCGCGCAAAAGTGGAGGCCGTTTTGGACTCAATCATATATATATTATACACTCACGGGTTTACACTTACATCCACCCATTTCGAATTAACTAACGTTTTGAATATTATAGGCGTAACTTCATAAGTGGGTACTTAAAAAATATCAGAAATAAATCAATCATACCTGCGTTTGTTTTTTCGTGGTTTTTATTTAACAGTAACCATAAAAATAATAAATCAATAAATTGTTGGGGTCTGGTTAAATGTACTCCTGAGTATATATTATTATTCACAATTTTAAATAAAAAGTTATGTCGCTAAATGCATCCTTTTACCTCTACAGTCCCGAACGTCTGGCGAGTCAAGTCAAACACCAACGGAAACCAACAACTCTTCCAATTCCACTGCGACCAACGGCGAGAGGGACTCTTTCGGGTGAGTAACGCGATTATAATTTTATTATGATCTCTGTATAGAAATAAATACATACAGTATATTTGGATAAACCAGCGATTGTTTGGGTTGCTTTTAAAATAATAAAAAATACGTAAACAACACCTAAAATCTTATTTTCGTTTAGTTCATTAACTGCAGCTAAGCATTGTATAATAATTACAGTATTTACCTGTAAAATTCTACGGAACTTTAAGTCCGTATGTTTATTACTATATGTAACAATCTGTAGGTGACTGTGGTCTATTTATTCAATATTATAAAAAATCGTGAGTATAACGGTATGTGTTTCCGTGCAGTTGGCTGACGTGTACGATGGGTGGCGCGCACCCCGCGCGGCGGCTGCTGCTGACGCAGATCGCGACGGGCGGCGCGCTGCGTGCGGCGGCGGCGCGGGCGCACTCGCTGCGCGCCACGTTCGCGCTGCCGCCGTGCGCGTGCGGCGCCACGCCCGCCGCGCCGCTGCGCCAGGCCGCGCGCCGCCTGCTGCACCGCGCTCTGCACAATGTAAGTCACTACCTAATTACACCTATCTACAACTTTTCACCTTTTGGAAGCAGACAACGTAATGCACTCGACGATGATTTTATTTTTATAACTCCCGACGAAAGTAGAGGGCTGTAATAAGTTTAACGTGTCTGTGCGTGTGTCTGCGGCATTGTAACTCATAATAAACGAATTGGGCCCCTGATATGGTTTTTTAGTTTGAAAGCTAACATGATTGTGATAATTCATATACATGTTTTATTCAATAATCATACAATACACAAAATAATCAAGAATGGACAATCTCAAGTCGAAATACTAAATCAAATTAAAATAAAATAAAAAATATAATAATTAGTTATAGTATTGAGAGAATTTAACAAAACAATTTAATATCAGTGTTTATTAACTAATAGAGAGATAGATACACATATATTTTAATAAATTACTTAGTGATGATGACCTTGGTTTCAATCATAATGCGACACATAGCCTACAAATCTCTTGAAAACTAAAAAATGGAGTAAAATCACTATTAGAGTGAGTAGCATGACACTGATTATTGAAATTGTAGTTAAATATATTTTTTCAGAATGTTAAGAAGGAGGAAGTCAAGGAGGAGAACGCATCTGCCAACGGTTCGTCTCCAGTGAAATCGGAGAATGGCAAGACAAATAGTCCCGCCATCAGTTGGCTGTCGGACATGCCGCTCAAGACCGAAGCGGAAGACGATAAGTCGGACTCTAGCTCATCCGATTCAGAAGAAGGTGGCAACTTCTCAACATTGAGAGAACTGCTCATTCGACCGGCGCCGGAGGGCGGTGAGACGCAACCTAAGAAAAAACAAAAGAAAAGTCGAGGTGATCTACTGGACGATGTTATATCCAGCGTCGTTGAAGAGAAGAAGGATGAGGACGGTGAAGTCAAGCCGTTCACGCTCTCAAACGTCGTCAAGCGATACGACCGAAGTGGACGAAGTCGCGAGGAGTTGCCCGTCCGCATCATGACGCTCACCGAGTCTAAGCTCCTGTACCCAGACGTGCCACACGCCTGGCTCTGCGACGGCAAGCTTCTACATCTCACTGACCCCATGAATCCTGGCAATTATAAACCTTTCCAGGTAAATATATTATATCTTTTGCGCGTGTATTTTTTTTTACTTTTAGGGATGTTACGCTTCGATCTCCTCACTGTAAAGTAGTAATATTTTATAATTTATTTAGGAATCAAACAATCGTTTACAAAAAGTGTACAAAGCTTAATTTCTAATAGATCTAAAATTTTATTATCATAATAACTATCACAGAACAAAGCATACAAGATAATAAATAAATAATTATACAACTTAATTAGTTTTATGTATCTTAGAGCTGTTATGTTACTTACAGTAAGCATTTGGGGAGGTCCAAATTGTGTATAGTTGAAAATATAGTGATATTAACGAAATCTTTTTTTTTTCTGTTACAGGACCAATGGAAACGTGGTCAACCTGTTCTAGTCTCAGATGTATCGACGCTTCTAGATAAAGACTTATGGAGTCCCGAGAGTTTCTCCAGGGACTTCGGGGAAACGCGAGTCGACTTGGTCAACTGCGCATCCGGTCTAGTCGTACCGTGCCAGCCCGGCAAGAAGTTCTGGGACGGGTTCGACCTCGCCGCCAAGAGACTGAGAGACGAGCGCGGCGCGCCCATGGTGCTGAAGCTTAAGGACTGGCCGCCCGGCGAGGACTTCGCCGAGCTGCTGCCCGCGCGCTTCGACGACCTCATGCGTGCGCTGCCGCTCGCCGAGTACACGTCGCGCCACGGCAAGCTCAACCTGGCCGCGCGCCTGCCCGAGTGCTTCGTGCGCCCCGACCTGGGGCCCAAGATGTACACGGCGTACGGCGGCGCGGGCGGCACCACCAACCTGCACCTCGACGTCAGCGACGCCGTCAACGTCATGGTGCACGCGTCGGCGCCCAGCGACGCGCCCGAGCGAGCGCGCGAGGCGGCGCGCGCGGCCGACGAGGCCGGCGTCGACGTGCTGTCGCGGCGCCGCGCGCGCCAGCGCCCGCCCGCCGCGCTGTGGCACATCTACGCGGCGCGCGACGCCGACAAGATCCGCGACCTGCTGGTGCGCGCCGAGCTGGAGCGTGGCGCGCGCCCGCGCCCCGCGCACGACCCCGTGCACGACCAGACGTGGTACCTGGACGCGACGCTGCGCGAGCGCCTATACCGCGAGTACGGCGTGGAGGGCTACGCCATCCTGCAGTGCCCGGGCGACGCCGTGTTCGTGCCGGCCGGCGCCCCGCACCAGGTGCGCAACCTGCTGGATTGCATCAAGGTGGCGGAGGACTTCGTGTCGCCGGAGAACGTGTCGCGCTGCTTCGAGCTGGCGCAGCAGTTCCGGCGGCTGTCCCGCCAGCACTCGAACAAGGAGGACAAGCTGCAGATAAAGAACATCGTGTACCACGCGGTGAAGGACTCTCTGTGTTGCCTCGAGGAGGCGCTCGCCGAAGCGAAATGAGCTCCAGTGGCCCTCCCCAATTTGATCTCAACCTCGAACGTAACGTTAATCGCTAAGTTCCGCATTTAACCGTAAGATTGGGAGCGAGTATGATACGCGCTGTGCGCCGTTTCGTGTATAAGATGCCATTGTTAAGCGTCCGAGTCGATTGTGTACCAGTTATGTGTGTAAGTGTACTCGAAATGTGATTTAGTCCGACGGTCGCGATCGGAGTATGTGCAATGTAAATTAGTCTGATTATGGTGATATCGTTGAGATGTGGATATGTTTTATGTTCCTTAATTGAAATACAAATAAAACTCTTCAGGTTATTTACAGCTTAATTGTAGCTATAGTGATATGTATGTATTGTGTAAATTTTAATTCGAATTCCATCGAGTACATATTAAGAATTGTATACTTTTAAGTTATTGTATTGAAATAAAACAAACGTATTCGCTCGAAGCATTGTACATTACAACACGGCATGTAGATAAGTTTATCCTATTACTAGATTTCTCAATTTGGTTATGTTACGAAATGATAGTTAAACAAAGTATGTGACAATTTCTTTTTGTCCTTATTGCTGTATTAGGAAGTTTTTTTTGTACTGTGTATATTATGTATGGTTATAAGTTGGAATAAAAAAAAGATGTTTATATGAAAAGTGCTTTTCATTACTTCTCAATCTATACTTTCACGAATTTTAAACTGAGTGGAAATAGATTACAGATCCACTACGGATACTAGATTCAATGCCACTAAAACAATGCAATAGAAAATGTTGGTTTCGTCATCAATAGCGAACCAGCCTCCCTAGCCAAGTGGCAAATGTAAATCAAAGTAAAAGTCAAATCCTTTTATTTCATTTTGATCTCATACATTGATACTCATGAACGTCATACAAAGCCAAAAAAAGGTGTCAGCAAATTTGCCTACGGCCAGTTCCCTGTGTGGCTGACACTGGCTTGGCCACCATCGTGGATTTTGATTTTGATGATGCAAAAAATTAGTCGATAATTGGACCAAATTGGTCATCAAATATCAGAATTGGACCTTCAATGGTTCAAAAGTTATAAGGGTTTTTATTTGGCCGATCTGGGGAGAGTCTCCCCAGCTTGGCCACATTCGTATCTCAAAAACTAGGACACCTAGCGAAGATCTGTTTTCACCCAGAATTAGTCGCTAATTGGACCAAATTGGTCATTAAATATCAGAATTGGACCTTCAATGGTTCAAAAGTTATTAGCGTTTTTATTTGGCCGATCTGGGGAGAGTCTCCCCAGCTTGGCCACATTTGTATCTCAAAAACTAGGACACCTATCGAAGATCTGTTTTCTCCCAGAATTAGACGTTAATTGGACCAAATTGGTCACCAAATATCAGAATTGGTCGGGTCTTAGTTTAAAAGATACGAGGAGTTGAATTTTTAAGGTATAGTCTAGGAGCTTTTACCCTATTATTAAACTATAACATTAGCTTCTAAAGTAAGGATAGAATAAAAATCTTTCGGTTCTAAATATAAAATGATTTATTATTGTACTTATGTAGGTACCTACTATAAAATGTTAATAATAATACCTACTTAATCTAACATGTGTTTAGAACCTCTGGCAGATATGGCAAAGACAGAAATTCAAAAATGAAGTTGGTAGGTAATTTAAATGATAGTGTTTCCAATGTTGAGAGCATGCCTACAGCACAGAATAGTTACTACGTAACAGATACATCACTCCCATACAAACGCGAAAATATATTGTTTGTTTATAAAATACATAATTGAATTTAAATTGGTAAGTTGAAGAGGTTGGAACTCTGTGCATAATTGTAAGTAGGTAGGTAGTAACCCTATCATAATAATAAATAAATCATTTTATATTTTGAACCGAAAGTTTTTTATTCTATCCTTACTTTAGAGGTTATCGTTATAGGCAAATAATTGGGTAAAAACTCTTTGATCTAGCTCCTAGACTATACCTTAAAAATTCAACTCCTCGTATCTTTTAAACTAAGACCCGACCAATTCTGATATTTGGTGACCAATTTGGTCCAATTAACGTCTAATTCTGGGAGAAAACAGATCTTCGCTAGGTGTCCTAGTTTTTGAGATACAAATATGGCCAAGCTGGGGAGACTCTCCCCAGATCGGCCAAATAAAAACGCTTATAACTTTTGAACCACTGAAGGTCCAATTCTGATATTTAATGACCAATTTAGACCAATTAGCGACTAATTCTGGGTGAAAACAGATCTTCGCTAGGTGTCTTAGTTTTTAAGATACAAACGTGACCAAGCTGGGGAAACAACTCCTCGTATCTTTTAAACTAAGACCCGACCAATTCTGATATTTGGTGACCAATTTGGTCCAATTAACGTCTAATTCTGGGAGAAAACAGATCTTCGATAGGTGTCCTAGTTTTTGAGATACAAATGTGGCCAAGCTGGGGAGACTCTCCCCAGATCGGCCAAATAAAAACGCTTATAACTTTTGAACCATTGAAGGTCCAATTCTGATATTTAATGACCAATTTGGTCCAATTAGCGACTAATTCTGGGTGAAAACAGATCTTCGCTAGGTGTCCAAGTTTTTGAGATACAAATGTGGCCAAGCTGGGGAGACTCTCCCCAGATCGGCCAAATAAAAACCCTTATAACTTTTGAACCATTGAAGGTCCAATTCTGATATTTGATGACCAATTTGGTCCAATTATCGACTAATTTTTTGCATCATCAAAATCAAAATCCACGATGGTGGCCAAGCCAGTGTCAGCCACACCAGTTCCCTGACAAGGTTGAGCGAAGAACTTGGCAAGAAAATCAGGCCACTCTTTTTAATCGCCGTAGTCTACAATTTCAATTAGTTACAGTTTGAAATATCACAGAAAGGTACAGAAACAAAACACCATCTTTATATTATATATAATTCTTCTGTACGTGTGTTGACAGTGATCTGGAAACGGCTAAACCGATTTGAATGAATTTTTGTGTATGTGTTCAAGTGGATTCGAGGATGGTTTAGATTCACAAATAAAAAAAATGGAATCGATTGGTATATCATGCAGGACAACGTCAGTCGGGTCCGCTAATACTAAATAAAATTTAATAAAATTTGGATATGAGAAAAATAAAATAATAAGCAAACTTTTATTAGTAGTTTTGAACTAGTGAGCTACAAATTCTGATATGGTGACTGATTCCGACTAATTAGCGACTTATTCTGGAAGAAATCAATCAGATCTTAGCTAGATGCCCTAGTTTTCGAGATATAAATGTGGCCAAGCCGGGAGAGCCAAGATTCTTCCCAGATCGGCCTGTAAAGCCTTTAAACTCTTAACTTTTGAACCATTGGCCTATAATATATTCTAACTCTAATATTTGGCGACAAATTTCGACTAATTAGAAACTAAATTTTAGTGTTATCAAAAGCCCAAATGGTGGCGCCACTTTCAGCACGCACAACATCAATATCACATCCCTGACAGAAGCAGCTTCTAGCGGCACCTACCATGCCCAAATTCCCATCTAAACCTCCAGAACCTAATACAGTGTGTAATAAGCGTATGCTACATCTTGCAACAACAAACCAACAGAGGTGACCTTGGTGGGAGCTTGGATCCAATCCGCATATTTTGTATGAAATTTGGATTACATCTGTCTAGATGGATGGCATCTCATGATTATACTACATTATTGGATTACAACAGTGTGCCACACGCTTATCACACAAAAATCGGTTGGTTCTATGTTGTTCAGTTCATATTCAGTCACATACTTTAGGAATAAGTTATTAGATTAGCTACTGGCACATTCAAATTTCAGGCGACACAAACAATGGTTATAGTTAATTAGATGAATCTAAGTGAGAGCATTTCAAAAATAAATTTTGAACAATAACACTTGAAAAAGACATTTTTTTCTAAAATTTGGCAGCTATTCCGAAATAAATGATAGCGGCCACATTAAATAATAATATGGCTTTATTTTATTGGATTAATGATCTAATTTAGAATTAAATCAAAAGCAAAATAATTATAAACTATTTTCTATGATACTTACTTCCAAAGGTTATCGGCCAGCAGCATGTTTTTTGTGCTTTCAGTTTATAGCGCCATCTGTTAAAACACTAACTTAACATCAATTAAAATGGATGTTGTGTAGTCTTGCTACTCTCTGATAGATGGCATTTTATAAAGTATAATGTGCAACAAATTAATTTATTGTATACCATCATGTAAGTTTTCTAAAGTGACGTGCATGAAAAATTTTAATAATTAAAACAATTAGATACTATGCAAATTGTCAACATGCATTGATAGAAGGCGTACACTGATCAAACGTTTTTGATTTATTGATTTTGCGCAAAGTTCTATTTTTGAAATATTTTTTTATTATATCTACGAAGTGTTGATTAGTTATGAACTGGGCCCTGATTCTGATTCTGACTCATCGGATTGCTCCCGGATCGTAAACTTTTACGAATCTTAGAACGACGTATTTTTACAGCTTAAGTTATTAAGTGTTAGAAATTAGTTTACCGTATAGAAAATTAAAAACTGATTAATATAGGATTTCTTTCAACATCATGTTTCACATTCACATTATGTTTTTTAACTTTAAATAAACTGACAGTTCTGGCCGAAAATATTTCGACAGCTCAGAATCAGGGGGCTGAAGTGATTTGCAATAGAACTCTCAAAAACGTTTGATTCAGTATATAAAAAAAATCTTACTATCACTTCTAAATAGCCAAAAGTACTGAACAAGGTTCATTAAAAAAAATAGAATAACCATACCTTGCCTAGTTAAAGCCATGATCCACACACAAATAAATATAATGTTTACTTGTAGAAATAAATGTTGTAAAACTGACTACAAACTCACGTACCTTATCGAATGGTTATTATTTTGCGATTAGGTATATACCTAGTTAACTTTGAACGGATGCACTGGACAGCACGTAGCAGCTACTTAACTGATGATTTGTACAAATTATGTCAAATATATAGTTATTTTTTTAAATACCCTATATTGAAAATATTATATATATTAGATTATAATTTATGAGGTAGGTAGGTCATATTTATTTTATAAACATTGCACTATTTCGTTCATTGTATTTTAGCATAGGTATCTAGTAAATTTATAAATAAGTTGACGGATAAGTACTTTAATTTATTTTATATTATAATCTGGGTTTATAACATAAAATTAGGGTACCTATTTATGTAGGTAAGTACCTTCCAATATATTTTTCATGTAAAATAATGTCAAAAATATTATAATATATATAAAAATTAAATATTATTTTCAACAAACATCTGCAACTGGTCGATGATCAGGTAGGTATTATACTGTTTTTGAGTTATTGCTGAAAGACTGCGCTTCTTAAGAAAAGTCTATCAAATCAAATGTCAATCAAGTCAATCAATCAAGTCAAGTCAATCAAGTCTGTCAAATCTCCATAATCCTACATTGAGCATGACCTGACATGCTTTTAACCGGTTTTTTGGCTTTAATCGTTTCAACCCACGCTGCAGTAGTGCGAAGACATGTCATGTCTACAATAACAGCAATTAAAATATCCTGAAGATGGTGCTATGATTATTATTAATATAATATTAGTAAGTATATTTAGTTTATTTAGTATATTGGCTACCGAAAGACGGATGTCGTCGGAGAGGTAGACCCTGAAAGCGCTGGCGACACAATCTGGACTCATTTGTCAAGGACTGGAGGATCAAAACATCCAATAGAAAACAATGGGAGAGCTTGGGGGAGACCTTTGCCCAGCAATGGGACAACACAGGTTGACAAAAAAAAGCATATTTAGTTTAGTAGGAGTAGTAGGTACTAAACAGGATTTGATTATTTTGGTTTATCAAGATTTTTCCTTATAGATACCTACTATGAATAGCATACTGCCTAAACCGATAAGCTGTTCCTCGAAATAATCATGCGACCCACACTGTCCATACACAAAACAATACGTACCTAACTATCGTTGTCAACTTATTGACCTGGAAACAATCTCGACGATTCTTATAACCGTTATTCCATTGCTGTTTTTATATGAAGAGGTAGTTTGACATTCGTACTACAACAGGTAATGTAAATAACACGTAAGTTTTGCATCAATCGGGGTCATTTGCGAACTCCCCACTTGCTGTTATAAAACCGGTAGAGACCTCTCTTCGTTGTCAGTTTGCAATAAGAGCTTGAAGTGCGCATATTTGTGATAAAAATATAATGAAGGGAGCTACTTTGTTTGTTTTTGGTAAGTGTGTGTAATTGTATAGCTTAAAAAATTGAATTAGAAAAGTTATAGGCATTTTGTTATCCCTAAAAAGGTATAAGTAGGTTTTAGAGGCTGTTTCTTTATGGTAATGGTTTGTAGATGGCGCATAGTGTTTTGTTTAAAAATGTAAATATACATACTTAAGTGGTTTTCCCTGACTTTGTTTGAATACAAGGCTTTTTCATATAATTTTTATATTTTATATGTGTTTTTGATGCTTCTTAATATACTGAGTAAATTTTATCAAAGTGCGGGTTTTTATATTTTGAGAACTGGTTTGGGATTTGTTTGTCTTGTGTGTGTCTAACTATCTTAACAACAATGTAAGTAATATCACGTAGATAGTTGGTCCGTATTCAAATTCTTTTCACAGGATATTCATTACAAAGTAAAATCTATTGAGTAATTAGCATTGGACATTTAATTTTAATATATTTGATGAAAAAATTCCAAAAAAAAAGAAACAAGTTGCAGAAGAGGTATTTGCTATATTATAAGAAAATATTTATTGATTGTGGGACGTTTACAGGTTGAAATGATGATTCCACTGAGTGAAGTTCCTCGCCTGCGATGAAAATTTTAGTATTTTAGAAAATTCTTGTTATGACAGTCGTGTTTTTAATTTTTTCTTTGTTTTTTTTAATGATACATACATATTTTTAATGTAAACTAATATAAGCTTGTGTTAAGGAATTTAGACGACTGCTAACATAAGTACATTATATTTCTAAATAAATACAAATTATACATAGATAATCCCCCAAACTCTGACAACAAACATTTGCCGATCATAAAATATTAATTTTGTTCCAACACGATCCAACACCTCAGAAACCACAACCGGTGTAAATTGACTGCCTGCGGTATGGTATACACCGCAGGCAGTCAATTTACTCCACAATAACCGGAGGTTTTTGAAGTTGAAACTGGTCCTTCCTGTTATTATCTAGATGAGTATTTCACGACCTAACTCTTTGTTAAGGTCGTACTCGATGCGTAGAAGATCTTTGCACTTGATGACATGATGATCTCAACAGTTTCCGTTTGTTAGGGACACTTAGGGAGTAATATGAGGACATTATGAGATGATGTTAGGGTTGTCAAATTGCTAAATGTACTGTTTATCATTTGAGTTTAGTTGTTTTAGAACAAAATTATTTAATGCTTGTAATCTTCCGTGAAAATAATGTGCATGATTTGGGCTAGTGGGCTACTGATTCTACTCGTTTCATCTTACTAGCATCCTAAACTTATAAAGCAGTTACGTATTTTTTGGTTTGCAGTAGTGCGTCACTTTACACGCTACCCAAATTGTAACTTACAAAAAAAATTAAATTTCTATTTATTTCAAAGAGTCATGTCAGTTTCTTGTCAGCGTCTGTCGGCGAACTCGACCTTGGTAAATTTGCTGACATTATTTTTCGGATAACCTGTTATGGTTGTTTGTGGCAAGCAAGCGCGAATTTCAGAAAACCTTTGAATGTAGTGTTGTTTCTTTTTAAAATAAAGAATTTTTTCCTTTGAGTAAAATTATCTATCTCCACTATTTATAGTACTTTCCCTCCTGATGGCATTACAAAATTCTAAAAAAAAATTTTAAGCAAATGGCAACCCTATCTCACATTACGTATGTGCAATTTAAAATGTAGATATTAATGTTTTACGTTTCAATGACCTATGTGTCGAATTATGTTTATAATAAAACTCTTGAGATAAAAAAAAAGTGAGTTTTAGGAAAGTTCCGTTCGATTACTTGTTTTTAATAACTAATTAGATACGTTTTAATATCTACTTATTTAAATGTAAGGATTAATGATGCTGGATTATTATAAATAATAAATTTGTTACGTATAGTAAACAAAGTGACAAAAGTACTATGTTATATAGGCGAACTTATATTATATCAATTTTCTACCAGTTAGGTACCAGTAAACCAAAGAATCAGAACGTGAAAGTATGCGCTATTACATTAGCGTTTTATATCCTAGTATCAAAAATAAACGGGTATATACGAATGCTTCCATCTAAATACTCAATGCGTATAATAAGAAAAATATGAGAGTTAAAAATCTGACATGAGAGCGCATTTAAAGAAGAGTGCAATGAAGTAAAGATTAAGTGGAAACGAAATTGAAAACATTATAACATAAGTATCAATTAACAAAATAACTGTTGTATATATACGTATATAATTCCAAAGAACCTCATATTATTTTTATAGAAAGCGCTCCATAGATTTACAGTTCGCCGGACGGAAAAGTTCGCATAAATTGCACGCCAATAGGTGACCTTTTGCGTTTAACTGACAGACTGTTATCTTCCGGCGAACTATTAATCTGTGGGTCCTTTAAAATCTGACTGACTACTGAGGCTAAATTGTAATCTAGTCCAAACCAGCTTTCTGATGTTATAATATTAGAATAACAAAATGATCACTGACATTGGTCCAAACTGATCGCCTACTTGTTATTTGCTGTGTTAAAATATGTGTTAACTTACATGCTTACGTCTCTACTTTCAGCGCTGGTGCTGGTGGCAGTATCATGCCGGCCAGACAAACCTGATTTGAAGCAAGTGAAGGCTGAAGCGGCCCGCAAGAAGGCTTGCATGCGGGATTGTTCTTCCGCAGCACTAGAGCCCGTGTGTGCCGGCAAGAACGGAGAGAAACCAAAGTCATTCGGCAATGAATGTGTTATGAATAATTACAACTGTGAAAATAAAGACAGTAAGTATCGTTTATGATGATGATTTAATTTAGAATGAAATAATACAAATTCGATGGATTAAGTTAGGCACATTTAATAAAGATTATTACGATAATGTTAAAGAGAAAAATAAAGAAAGCGAGTGGGCTCGTAGTGGGACAATACAATATAGGCTTACATAATAAATCATAGTTGACGGGATTAAAACCTAGCGGAATCGTGGTCAGTCTCAGTAGGTAAATGTGGTTACAGACAACAATATGATAAGTAGGTAGATTGAAAGCATATTAGCACAGGAGACCAATAAGACTATACCATAGTAAGTATCATCACCAAAATATTAAATAAAATCATGACGATAGAGATGATTTTAAAGAAAAAATAAAACCAGTTGATTAGAGTTCAACGGTCATGGATCATAAAAACAGGCTTTGCTGTGGCTGCCCACTATTCAGAAAAGAGAAATATTCTCGAAACAACATAATGCAATATAAACATTCAATTTATGTACAATAGCGGAAATTTATACTCATTATTCAAGGCTACAATACAAATAAAACTAGATTTTAAACACAACCATTCATCGCATTGTTTTCCTTATAAAGTTGGTTAGTATATTGTACTCATATCTGATTGTTAGATGCATGATAAATAACTACATTTGAGTCACTGTATATGAATAAAGCTAACAAAATTTGTTAGTTTACGCCTACGATCATGGTATTTCATTCTTTGTTTGACTGTCGTATTTGAAAGAATATTCATTAATAAGACATAATAGGTACCTATTTCTGGTTTGTTGCTTCAAACTGATTTGCTTTGCTTTTAGGTATCAAACCTAAGGTATCTGTCATAAAAGACATATTCACGCAATTATACGTTCAAGAGGTCAGTTTTGCGTTCCTTGTGTAATGTGTATATTGCGTTGTACTGGTTGACAGATGCGGTTAGAACGCCTCCTGTGTGTGCTATGTAACGTAATATAATTTTTCATATATTGCATTATAAGTTTTTGGGGAAAACTCTATATTTAAATATGTCCGGTATTTGCATGGCGTCAACACTCCAACCGTGAACAAAGCTTTCAAAAATAGGCAGGACGCCACGTAAACAATTAAAATAGTGGAAAGGTGAATTATTCACACTATTACAAACAAATTGTGCGACGAATCGGGTTAGAACACTATTATGTGCGTGTGCACCAGCGCCTGACGATTGATGTAAGCGATAATGGACAGAATTGTGAGGACCGCATCGTGACTCACAGATTTATTGCACATTGCTACTGAGATCACTAAATTTAACGAGAATACTAGATTTAAACTGTTAATATTTATAGAATATGGACAAGACTTTATAGCATTGTCTGATTGAACTTCATGATAATTCTAAGGCGGTTGCTGATTCTGTTTGCTGATGCGTAGATGTCTCTAAAGCTTAATTGAGAAGAATGAGAAACAACTGTAACAGTACAACTTGCTTGGGAAGTTTTCTCCTATACACAGCCGTTGAGGAAAAGCCTTGTAAAACTACCAAACTCAATGTGGTTAATACCTAGATTGTAATCTGGAGATTACTGGAAAGCCTTGTCATGTGCTAGAATATATTACTTTTAAGTCTATCAAAACTACGAACATTCCTAGTCTCCTACTAAATTAGGAACATCAGCACGTAGTTATAGTTCAAGTAGTAATTATGCTGAGATTCGGTATTTAATATAATCATGTATAATTCTCCTTGAAAACGTGCGTGCGAATAGGATAAAATGGTGCCCTAAATTGGACAATTATGGCTATTTTAGTTGTGCTTTTCAACAAATGGAACAGTTTCAAATATTTCGAATTCTAATGATCGTGTATTTATATCTATTTTTCGTTATATGAATGGTTATTGTCATGTAATACCGGATAAAATTGTTCGAAATAGTTTCCATTGCAATAGTTCTACTAGTCGGTATGTCAATTGCCGTATGACAACAGGTTTATAAATCGCCAAGACTAAACTTGTTAGTTGAGATTGGGCGAGGGGCATTGAACGCAAGACAAAGACTAATGGTGTTAGAAAAATATTTAGTTTGAGCCACAAACGGTACTTGGCAGTTGGCACTGGCTTGCTAAGTTGCTAACTATTGTTTGGCAGTCATTATTTAGACTTAAGATTGGACATTAAAATTTACTTAAGTATATTCCTATTTCAACAATGTCTGTGTTAGCTTAGAATCTGGCAAGCCACTTTAGTTTCAAATAATCACTCTTTGCTGTTCTTGCTGAGGCTCAAGGAAATAAATACAGTATGGATTCTTAAATGTAAATAACAACATGCATGTGATGCTTCTAGAGTTACAGGCTTCTATAGTCTGTGGTAACCGTTTACCATCAGGCAGGCTGTAAAATTGTATGTCACAATCGTGGAACATAAAAAAACTAAGTTATAAATAAATCTAATCATATTATAAATCTGAAGAGGTTGTTTGTATGTTTGGTTGAACACGCTATTAGGAACTACTGGTTCGATTTGAAAAAATATTTTAGTGTTGGATAGTCTATTTATCGAGGAAGGCTATAGGCCTAATAACATCACGCTACGGCCCATATACTTATCCAATGAAATATAATATGATAGTCGTTCTATTTTTCATATATTTTCTGCAATAAAAATTAATTACTCGCTTGCGATACATACATATTTGTGATCACAAGCAGTTACCACATAGGTACTGAAGTGTTTATTTTTATAAATTAATTGAATTTTTTTTCATTTCAGCACTCTCCAAGATCTCCAAAGGCCAGTGTGCCGGTTCGGATGGTATTCGTCTATCATAAATTGACTACGAACTTTTTGAATATTTTTTTTCACAACTGCAATTTACGCTAACTTACTCTTTTGTTATTTGCTTATTATTTAACATCAAACAAGCTGTGATTAAAGTAGAACTTTTAAAAGAATAGTTTGTCCATGTTTGTTGTAATTTTATTATTATCGTATTTTATTTTTGTGTCCTCTAAGCTACGATTCAGACCAACCGGCTCGCATCGGCCTGCGCCGGGCGGCATTTTACAATGCGTTAAAGAACATTGAAATGTATCAACAGTAATTACAGTTCATATTTGCATGCAACTTACGCATAGTTACCTCCGTCGGCACCCCGCGACGCGCGACGGCCGACCGGCTCCGACCGGCTCCGACCGGCTCCGACCGGCTGCCGTCGGGTCCGCTCGGAGCCGGTCGGCCGTGTGTCGTACGGAGATTACGGTGCTGCAACAGCTAGCGAATCATTCAAGTTGTGTTCTTCAAGCGATATTTTAAATAATATTTCACTTTACGTCTACGCGGCGCAAAGAGAGCGGCACTTCTGGGCGCTTGCAGTGCGTACGGATTCCAGCGGACGCTGTCGGCTGCCGCGGCACCCGTACGGCTACCGCGGCAGCCGTACGCATGCCGCGGCAGCCGATCGGCTGCCGCGGCATGCGGACGGCTCCGTTCCGATGCGGCGCGACGCGAGCCGGTTGGTCTGAATCGTACCAAAGATGTTATATTAAACTAATATGAGCAAAAATTTCAGATATTATTTATGATGTTTGTTATTTTATTTTATTAAGAAAAAAAACCAAAAACCCGACTGCCTTGCCTTGCCAAAAAGTAGTTAGTAGATAGTTCAGTCAATATTATTAATTATTATGTATATTATAACTTTGTGAATTTTGATAGTTCAAAATTGGTCAAAGAGACAAGTGGAGTCGCGGGCAATAGTTAGTGCATATATAATTGAATTAGGCTATTAATTAGCTTTCATCTGATACCCATATTGCGATAGCAATAAAAAAACGTAAGTTTTGACAGTGTACGGCCGCCATATTGGTTTTTTGATGACGTCACATAGCCTATGACACTCGGGGGAAGAATACAAATCTAATAACACCTCACACTTTAATAATTTTAAACAGTATAAATTTATTAAATAAAATATTTACACATAACTTAAAAACATACACAGCTAACCTATTAAAAGAAAAAAGAACCAGATACTCTATTTACAGGGAATTCCTATAAATAGAATATCTGATTAAGATCAGATTCCTGAGGAAACGTACCTAAAAGGCTAGCCACATTACCGCGTTGGATAGCAAGGCTAATGCGTTGCCCCAGGTAGAGGCCAGCCCTTCGATCATGTGATACCTCAGAAACGCAATAATAATAATAATTTTATTATCAGAAAATTACATTCCATAAAATACACAATTATTCATTCATTAATAAATAAAATAATAGTATATACCTAATTAAAATATATCATTAAATTAAAATAAAATAAAATGGAAATTAAATACAATGTCATGATTAACGTAGTAGTACATTATTGAAATGGCCGAGCTCTGTATTTCAATGTATTATTTACACATTATGTACTAAAGTTCGTTCGAATCCCCTCGAGGCGAGTTCAACTTATTAGCAATGGTCTTTAAAATCGGCCAAGCCGTTTTGGCTACAAAAGGTCACATTGGAACAGAAATGCCCACATACATACATACATACGCGCCAAAAACGTTCCCCCTGCTTTTTGGCAGTCGGGTAAAAAGAAGATGTCGGCTATTTTAGGAAATTAATTTATTTTATATTGGAGGTGCAAGTGTACACACTGAACGCTGAATTTATCGAATTAGTAAAAAACCTTTTTATTTACCTATGTGAGCTGTCATGGTGAAGCAATGCTGATCGTTGCAGTAAAATTTCTAGCAGGCATTTCAATCTTCTCGACCGCTTCACTTTGGTAGGCGTTGATTCCTTTTGAAACAGCCAAACTGTCGACTCACGCTATGTTTCTGGGACGAATTTATAAATCCAGGTGTCATCACTTGTTACCTGTAACAATATCGTAAACGTTGGCATAACTTTAGGACTCAATCATAAATACTGATGTCAATAAATTATATATATCGACCGACCTATCAACTTCGACTCGATCGATTTGAAATCGGAAAAAATGATCGTATGATACTGGAATCTCGATGTTAGACAATTTTAAAATGGTCGGTGTCATTTTCAAATATTCATGACAGATTGATTTTTTAAAAGCGACACGATTAGATAATACCTAGCTGGTAATATACAATATATTGTGAAGTATCGGTAAGTCGGGTAAGTAGGTACATTAACTGCGTTGAACTACAAATACTACAATGCTCCAACTAATTTACTAGCCGCGTGGAGCAGGTCTCCGCGCGGAAGTCTATGCAGCGGCTTGTGCCGTAGTAGAGCCCATTTTTAAACTGAGATACGAAAACCGTTTCTGTTTATTATTTTTTAAATGACACAGAAAATGAAAAACCAATCATTTGTTTCGAGATGTTCTTTTGGGAGTTTTTTTTCATTTTTTTTTTTTTTTAAGACAACGCCCGCACTAGGGAACAAGCCCTGTGTCGCGGGGAGCTTTACAAACATGAAACTAACGGACACAAAGTACACCCAGACTAGAAACAAATATCTATGAATCACACAAATATTTGTCTCGTGTGGGAATCGAACCCACGTCACTCAGCACGGCGATGTAGTGGCGAGGCGACCACCTTAACCACTGCGCCACGGTGACAGTCAGGGAGTATACTTTTATAACCTACAAGAAGTCGGGGCATCGCTCCTGACATTTTTTATTTCGCCACTACTCAGCTCCTATTGGCCGTAGCTTGATATTATATACCTTCGTCGCGAATGGGTTATCCACAACAATATTTTTTAGTTCTCGAGAACCTAGTGTTCAACCAAATAAAGAAACATACTCTTCAGCTTAAATATTAGTATAGATTTCACTTTGTGCGAGGCCTACTGTAGTTTTATTCAATTAAACGATCTTAATTTCCCCAAGCAAAAAAAAAAAAACATGCTCCGGCATTTTAATTCGGATTGTTAGACTTTCAAAACTGCGTTGGTAAGTATTTCCTAATTATTTTTTTCTTTTTTAGGATATTATCAAAGTGACTAATTACATAAATAGAACTAAGTTTATTTTTTTGTAATTGCGACAGTAGACCTCCGACAGTTTACTCAAATAAAACAACCCTTGATAAGTTCATACACAGCTCAGTAACGTAATGGACAATAATTAATTGTCAATGTTCTACATCTGGTTCAAATGAAGAACAATCTGCCCATCATATACTTTGGGAAACACTCCCAGAGTATATGATGGGCAGATTGTCTTTGCCAAAATGCACGTAAAGTCATGTTAGATAGTTTGCAAGTATCGTCAGGGCGACCCTGGTGAATTGTTGTGTGTTTAAGCGTTTTTGCCATACTTATTACTGGAATCAGACCCAACAGGTCCCGTAATTTTTAAGAATCACACACAAAACAAATCATAAATGTCGTAGTCAATGTAACCTGAAAACAATATAGATAGTTTCATCTGAATAGATAGTTTAATTCCAGATAATGTAAATATTACATAGGTAAGTTATGCACCAATGAGATTCATTCGCGTATTGCGCATTTGCTGTTATAAAGAGGATGGAGACCTTTCTTCGTCCTCAGTTTACAATAAGAGGTTGAGGCGCACAGATTTGTGATAAAAAACAATGAAGGCGGCTTTATTTGTTCTTGGTAAGTTTTTATTATAATAAAAACAAAATTAAAAATTTTGAAAAAACCCACGACGAGAACATCTGTACAAAATAAGAAACGTAACATATAAAAAGGTTTAAATAACTTTATTTTAATTCCCCGACGAAAAGAAAATAAGTAGCGTAAAAACAATCCCAAGAAAATTCGTCGGGGGCTGCCATACCCTGACTTGAAATGAACGAAAGTATTGCAGTTTTATGTATTTGATACCTACCTAATTATTAACAATATTTAGTTTACAATATATATTTTATACAAGAAACAGTAATGATATTGGCAGCCCCCGACGAATTTTCTTGGGATTGTTTTTACGCTACTTATTTTCTTTTCGTCGGGGATTTAAAATAAAGTTATTTAAACCTTTTTATATGTTACGTTTCTTATTTTGTACAGATGTTCTCGCCGTGGGTTTTTTCAAAATTTTTAATTTTGTTTTTATTTTAAATATTTTCAAAGAGCGCCCTATCTTACTAACTGTAAGTAACTCGTATAAAATTTTAAGAACCTTGACAGATAAGAATAATAAAAGTTTTATACTAAGTTATAGAACAAACATATTTTTTTTTATTTACTGTTACAGTAAGTCTTGTAACAGTAAATAAAAAAAATAATCCCTCACATTCTTTCGAGGAGACCTATGCCCAGTAGTGGGACATTTATGGGTTGAAATGATGATGAAGTCTTGTAACTTGACATTATCATTTTAATTTTCTTATTTTAAACTTTTTAAGGAGCGCCTTATCTTACCATGTAAGCTCTAGAATGAATGGAATTTGCATGGAGCTTCGACTATATTATATAAGTATATTTTATTTTTTGTTGACTTGTGTGCTCATCCGTCGCACAAAGGTCGCCGGAGCCCCGCTTCGCGAGGCTCCTTCTTCTGGGTGGTTTGAAAAAAAAAAATAACCCTAACCTAAAAAGTCCGATTCGGATTGCTCTAAACCGGGGGGTGTTAAGTTTAGCTATCGCACATTGATTGCCGTAGCCAGACTGCCTTCGGCGTTAGCGCAGATTTTCACGTATAATAGCTTGTATCTCGAAAACGGTGCGTGCTATCGCAAAAATGATGAAAATTTGGTTACACCCCGAGCACGGGATACCTATAAGTTACAATAAATAAGGTAGGTAGGTGTTTATATAACGTCAGTCCGGAATAAACTCTCACTCTTACTAAATTTTTTTAGGCTTATCATTGTATACCTCAGTACTAATATTCAGTGATATAACAACACGAGATCGGTTTTCGGATTTTTTCCTTTACTTGTGCAACTCGTTATTGCTTCTGGCCAAATTTCATGATTCTAGGTCAACGGTAAGTTCCCTATAGATTATGATCGTCAAGATAAATCGTCAAAAATGGAGCATAAACAGCTGTATCTTTTGATTGCGGTAACTTAGAATTTTGATTTATATTTTACGCCGAGGGTTTGCAGACCCAAGTATTTATCAATTTCAATTTTATCAATTTCAGCTTTATACCTCTATGCGTTCTTGAGAAAAATATTCTAGACAGACGGACAGACAGACAGACAACGGAGTGATCCTATAAGGGTTCCGTTTTTTCTTTTGAGGTACAGAACCCTACAATTGCATAAACGGTCACCCATCTATGAACTGACCTTATCCGAAGTTGCTTAACCTCATGAGTGTAATCAATATCTCAGTACTACAATGCTACGACTCCCTATACAGTAACAGGTCTAATTATTTTACAGATAACTGTAAACATAAGTTTGCTTAGTCTATTGCAGCGCCCCCTGGCGAAAAAATACAATATCGTGTATCCAAAAGTCATCCTCGATAAATCACAAATACATTACAGAAAACAGTATCGAAATCGGTTTAAACGTCTTAAAGATAGGAGGGCACAAAGGTTTCAACGAAATCAACATAGGTTTGCCTAGTCTATTGCAGCGCCCCCTGGCGAAACAATACAAAATCTTGAATCCAAAAACCATCCTCGATAAATCACAAATACATTACAGAAAACCGTATCGAAATCAGTCTAATCGTTTTAAAGATAGGAGGGCACAAAGGATTCAACGAAATCAGTGTATTGTAGCGCCCCCTGGCGAGCTATTAACATAACACCTATCTAATAACCTGTCCCCAAGAGCCGCACACACTTTACAGAAAACCGCATCTAAATCGGTCAAACCGTTTCCTTGATATATGGCATTATGTTGGAACACACAAACACACAGCCTCTCACCCCAAACGCATATACCGTCTCCGTTCCGTCGTGGGTAAAAATAAATGGAACAGCGCACAATGTATGAATTTTCAAAATAACGAATTATTTCAATTCAAGATTCTGCCCCAATGTGTCAATTTGATCAATCGAAACGCACTGCAATATGTACTTTATACACATACCTCGAGGCACTATTTAACAAATTAACAAAATTTTAGTATTGCACTATAAAAAAAAGTTTTTATTGCTGATGATTTATATGCTAGAAACGAGCTACCTGTGTGGCCCAATGTACTTATGTACCCAGTTATTAATATAATATCTTAATAATATATATGTTTTTAAATACTAGTGATTGGTTAATCTGCTCCTTTCGTCTGATAGTGGTATATTAAATTTATAATATATTTCAAATATGTTAAAAAAGTGTATTTTTAATTGGAGGATTTTCCGACGACCATGAAAAGGAAAACTTCCTTTAAAATTAAAGTAAAGCAGGATGTAAAGGGTTAAACAATATACTCTATAATAGAGAAAGAATAATAAACATTATAGCGTAGACGTACCTATTATATAAACACTTGAGATGTTTATAAAACTCAGATACATAGTCAGTGACCATCGATCATACTTATAAAGGTCGCTGGGTCTGACTGGATGAGGAAGGCGGAGCACAGATTGCCATGGCGCGTGTTAGGAGAGGCCTACGTCCAGCAGTGGACTGCAATAGGCTCAAATAAAAAACAAAATTAAAAATTTTGAAAAAACCCACGACGATAACATCTATACAAAATAAGAAACGTAACATATAAAAAGGTTTAAATAACTTTATTTTAAATCCCCGACGAAAAGAAAATAAGTAGCGTAAAAACTATCCCAAGAAAATCCGTCGGGGGCTGCCATACCCTGACTTGAAATGAACGAAAGTATTGCAGTTTTATGTATTTGATACCTACCTAATTATTAACAATATTTGGTTTACAATATATATTTAATACTAGAAACAGTAATGATATTGGCAGCCCCCGACGAATTTTCTTGGGATAGTTTTTACGCTACTTATTTTCTTTTCGTCGGGGATTTAAAATAAAGTTATTTAAACCTTTTTATATGTTACGTTTCTTATTTTGTATAGATGTTATCGTCGTGGGTTTTTTCAAAATTTTTAATTTTGTTTTTTATTTTAAATATTTTCAAAGAGCGCCCTATCTTACTAACTGTAAGTAACTCGTATACAATTTTAAGAACCTTGACAGATAAATAAAAGTTTTATACTAAGTTATAGAACAAACACATTTTTTTTTAATTTACTGTTGCAGTAAGTCTTTTACTTGAAATTATCATTTTAATTTTCTTATTTTAAATTTTTTAAGGAGCGCCTTATCTTACCATGTAAGCTCTAGAATGAATGGAATTTGCATGGAGCTTCGACTATATTATATATATTATTATATATTTTATTTTTTGTTGACTTGTGTGCTCATCCGTCGCACAAAAGTCGCCGGAGCCCCGCGAAGCGGGGCTCCTACTTCTGGGTGGTTTGAAAAAAAAATAACCCTAACCTAACCAGTCCGATTCGGATTGCTCTGAATCGGGGGGTGTTAAGTATAGCTATCGCACATTGATTGCCGTAGCCGGACTGCCTTCGGCGTTAGCGCAGACTTCCACCTATAATAGCTTGTATCTCGAAAACGGTGCGTGCTATCGCAAAAATGATGAAAATTTGGTTACACCCCGAGCCGGGATACCTATAAGTTAGAATAAATAAGGTAGGTAGGTGTTTATATAACGTCAATCCGGAATAAACTCTCACTCTTACTAAATTTTTTTAGGCTTATCATTGTATACCTCAGTACTAATATTCAGTGATATAACAACACGAGATCGGTTTTCGGATTTTTTCCTTTATTTGTGCAACTTGTTATTGCTTCTGGCCAAATTTCATGATTCTAGGTCAACGGTGAGTTCCCTATAGATTATGATCGTCAAGATAAATCGTCAAAAATGGAACATAAACAGCTGTATCTTTTGATTGCGTTAACTTAGAATTTTGATTTTTATTTTACGCCGAGGGTTTGCAGACCCAAGTATATGATATTAATTTCAGCTTTATACCTCTATGCGTTCTTGAGAAAAATATTCTAGACAGACGGACAGACAGACAGACAGAGAGACATACAACGGAGTGATCCTATAAGGGTTCCGTTTTTTTTCTTTTGAGGTACAGAACCCTAAAATTGCATAAACGGTCACCCATCTATGAACTGACCTTATCCGAAGTTGCTTAACCTCATGAGTGTAATCAATATCTCAGTACTACAATGCTACGTGTCCCTATACAGTAACAGGTCTAATTATTTTACAGATTACTGTAAACATAAGTTTGCTTAGTCTATTGCAGCGCCCCCTGGCGAAAAAATACAATATCGTGTATCCAAAAGTCATCCTCAATAAATCACAAATACATTACAGAAAACCGTATCGAAATCGCTTTAATCGTTTCAAAGATAGGAGGGCACAAAGGTTTCAACGAAATCAACATAGGTTTGCCTACTCTATTGCAGCGCCCCCTGGCGAAAAAATACAAAATCTTGAATCCAAAAACAATCCTCGATAAATCACAAATACATTACAGAAAACCGTATCGAAATCAGTCTAATCGTTTTAAAGATAGGAGGGCACAAAGGATTCAACGAAATCAGTGTATTGTAGCGCCCCCTGGCGAGCTATTAACATAACACCTATCTAATAACCTGTCCCCCAGAGCCGCACACACTTTACAGAAAACCGCATCTAAATCGGTCAAACCGTTTCCGTGATATAAGGCATTATGTTGGAACACACAAACACACAAACACACAAACACACAGCCTCTCACCCCAAACGCATATACCGTCTCCGTTCCGTCGTGGGTAATGATGATGATGTACTTTTGTAGACCAAAAATAATTTTAAACAAACATTTTGAAGTCACTCAAGTCTAATTGGTTCTCGGTGAGATTTGGAAAGCTGCGTAATAAAATACAGTTTTGTGAGAGAAGGTTTCATAGATCGTAAGGCATACACTGTACCTTTTAGTAATCAATAAATAACAACAACAACAATCATGGATAGGAAATAACAAGGAGTTAGAAAGCTCATTTTTGGTAGTAAGGGGTAGAAAATTTCGCTTGGTTGGGTCCATTTAACCTTGTAGACCTTTCTGATACTACCAACAATAAAGACCTATGGACCTAAGGACTAAAAGTCTTTATTAGGCGCCTGGTGGTAGGTGTATTTGTAAATTGTCTGCGTAAAGCCGGTAAGAAGGAATAGGGCAAAAGAACGTCACCCTGAGGAACACCAGCTGCCTATTACACTACGATAGGAAATCCTCGATGCATACACGCTGTCGGCGGGGCGGCCACACAGGTAACTACGAAACCAATAGTCTATAAGTTTGTCCACAGCTTAACTCAAATACTTTTAGTACCATAGAGCTGTAATTGGGTGTGGATAATGGATATATTTATTAGTCATACCAACAAAGTATTATAAAAAAATGCAAAAGGTTAAGCAAATCAGCTTATGCACTATTCCAATTATCAAAAAAAGTTAATAGGCAAGTTCTGTTGACAGCTTACCACGGATTGGTAGCATCTGTAATACGATACGGAATAATTTTTTGGGGGAACTCGTGTAACAGAGAGCTTGTTTATAAATGCAAAAAAGGTGCATAAGATCGATGTGTGGCATAGAACAAATTGTTAGTTGCTTACCTTTTTTTAAGAGTCTAAAAATATTGACACTAACGGGGTTATATATTCTGGAAACCGCTGTATTTGTAAAACAAAATGAATATTTATTTCCAAAAATCTCTAGACTAAGAGAGGCACCACTAAGAGCTCAGTACATTAATAAATTAGAAAGCTATAGCTGCAAAACTGCATTATTGAATAAAAGTTTCTTTGGCATGGCACCAAAAATCTATAATAAAATACCCAGTGACATTAAAAACTTAGACTTAATAACTTTAATAAAGTTTAAAATAATATTTAAAAAATTGCTAATTGATAAATGTTATTATAATTTAAATGAATTTTTAAATGATATCACTCTGTAATTACCACTTTTTATGTTTACCCTAATTTATTAAGTAATGACTATAATAATAAATTATGCCATTTTTTTCTTAGCATGTAAGCATATATATTTTTTTATTATCATTTTATAATCACACTATATGAATATTGTCATTTAAATTTTTTTTAAAACAATGTTTAAATTAATATTTTATATTTGTATGCCTGATGGTAAAACATAGCGAGCTGTAATAAAAACAAATGTCAACATCTACATCACCACTATCTATGTTTAACAAATAAATATATTCTTATTCTTAAAAAATCTTAAAAAAAATATTATTTAATTATTTATTTTATACAAGTCAATGGGGATTTTTTTTTCTCATGTGCCCCATAGGGTGGGGTATAGTTAGATAGGTCCATAAAAAATATTATTAGTTTGCTAACATCATTTTTTTATTAAGGGATCCCGAAAGGGGGTTGGAAAAAACCGCTCCTTGGATGTGTCTGGGAGTTTGGTTATTGATTATTAACATTATTTTGTAACAATAAAAATCAGCACTCGTAAAATTTGTAATGTTACTAACAATTTTACGTAGGTACCTTCAGTACCAGATACCTAAATTTACCGTCGCTCTGTGGAACGCGTCCATAGAAACTGTTAGACATGCAGTGAAAGTACTGAATGTCGATAAACCTGCATCTAATATGTATTTTACAAAAAAGACACTCCAAACTTTTGGGTTATTATAGTTTTAGCCCCTAAAACTCTTGTGTATAGTATATACATAGCTCGAAGGATTGAATTTTAAACTCTTCTCAAAATCACCTCAGTCTTTGTGAATAATATTTGTAATGTTTGCGTTGATTTGAAGAAATAGTTTTTACAAAAACTGATTCATTAGAACGTATTTATGTTTACGCGACAATTATTTTTTGAAAATGTAACTATTATATTTTGCCATTACAGCCAAGTTTAAAAAAGTAATGGAAACATTCGATAAAATTAGTCTTATAATTGAAACCCAAAGAAACTCGGGGCTAATAATACCTACAGTTCATCATCATCATCTCAGCCTATTGCAGTCCACTGCTGGACATAATAATACGACAGTTAATAGTTAAAAATACATTCAATATTTCCCTAGAACATTATAGGTCCACACCCTGCCACGTTTTGGAAAATAACAGAAAATTAAGTTTAACGCCTAAACTGTTTAATTTCTGAGCGTAAATTGCAACTTGCGGTGTTAAGATCATGTTGTTGTCATTTGTTGTTGTGTTGTTGTTGTGACAACAGTGATCATTCACTAAAATTCATCGATGATGTCCAAGATGAATAAATTATTAAAATATTTTAATTAAAATTGGTTTACTAAAGAATACGCCAAGCGCCTGCGCCTGACAGAGTAGCAAGATATAGCGTCATCGTAATTCATGGATACTTGGCGAGCTTTTTATCAGGCTATTTTTGATTGTATTTCAGTTTAAAACGTGAGAATGTTGTTTTGTATTTATTTAATGAAATCAAATGAAACTAGTATGCGATATATCTATTATTTCAGAATAAAGGTCTTTAAAATATTGGTATATTTCAGTATATTTTACATAAGAAATAAAAAGGAGGAATCTTTAATATTATACAGTAAAAATTTGAAGTCTCTACGTTGACTCCATCTGGATTTATCTTTAAAGAATTGAAAGAGAATGATGTCAGACTGTTTGTATGGCGGCGTTCCACAGTGCGTCCTCGGTACAAGTTAGCGAGTATAGAGCGTTCATAGTACACATCAACAATACCTTCTCGTCTACATTTTGTTTCTCAGAACATGAGTAACATCTGGGAGCTCTGGGATCTCACTCTATATAATTATAAGAGAAATACATTTGTATAAATATGACAACACCGCCACTAGCACCAGCCCTACGATCATTTTGTTTGAGCTAGAACCCAGGACGTGAGACATGGTTATAGCCAAGACTTAGAAATAAGAACGTTTAGGAAGTAGTATGTTCTTACAGTCTAGTCAGTTACACAGCTGGGAATGTTGAATGAGCCGGAATACCTTGGTTTTGATATGAGCCACATCAACATACTTAGATACTCACATCTTAAAATAATTCTAAGAAAACAAACCACTTACGTCAATTACCCTTCACAGCTTACCATTTGTATCAACAGTCAATATCACACAATTCTATAAAATATGATTATCCACAACCATTTTCTTGATTTTCTCTTTTTTTAGGGTTCCGTAGTTCTGACTAGGAACCCTTATAGTTTCGTTATGTCCGTCTGTTTCTCTGTCCGAGGTTTTGCCAAGAGACCGTTGGTACTAGAAAGCTGTAATTTTCTAGGAGAGGGTATGTCAATTACGTCGACAAAGTGGTAAAATAAAATTTTAGATTTTTTTATGGTTGCTCCCATACATGTGAAGTAGGGATGAATTTTTGTTTGTCGTCTACCCCATCGTGTGGGATATCGTTGAATAGGTCCTCTAAAATGACTTGGGGGTGACTAAAATTATTTTTTGATTTAATGGTCTATTAACGAAATATTAAACTTTAAAGAGCAAATTTTTGTTCCAGTAGGTCCCCCCCCCTCTAAAAGCTAAACTGCTGGCTTGAAAAATCTGGAAAAATTCATGATGATAGTGCATTTCATGAACTTTAAATGAAAATTATAGCGGTTAAGATAACTTTATTACTTTAGCAGTAATATTCGTTGAACTTGGGTGTTGGATAATTTTGTACCAAATACAAAAGTAGCATTCTATCCTTATCTATAGTCCTTAGCATTATATCTAAATAAGTACAGTGAAGAGCACAACGACCCCGTATGACACCAAATCTACACAACTTTTTGTTGGTTGTGTAAAAATAGCAACTGATATACAATGGTACGGTCTACTTTTTTGACTGGCTTGTTGGTCTAGTGGTTAGTGACCCTGACTGCTAAACCGGAGGTCGTAGGTTCGATCCCCACCCAGGACAAATCTTTGTGTTATGAGCATAGAGGTTTGTTCTGTGTCTGGGTGTAATTTATCTATAATATGTATTTAAAAAAAATAAGTTATTTAAGTAGTATATCAGTTGTTTAGTACCCATAACACAAGCAAATATAATTGCTTACTTTGGGACTAGATGGCGCAGTGTGAATGTAGTAGAATATTATATTATACTTTCAGCGTTGGTGCTAATGGCAGTATCTTGCAGGTCAAATAGCGATATGAGTCGAGTAAAAGCTGAAGCGTACCGTTACAAGGCAATGAAAAAGTGCAAGGTGAATTGTGAGTACCAGCCAACGGACCTCGTGTGTGCGCACAGGTATCGAGGCAAACCCATGACATTCGCAAGTGCATGTCTTGTACATAATTACAACTGCGATAATAAGGATAGTAAGTAACGTTTGTGATCTTTGAAATTCTTGAATAGGTAGGTTAGGTAGTCATAACTTATGAAGAAGGTACTTTTCAAAATATCTTTTAACAGTAAGTTCGATTTCGACGGTCAGCACCAATGTAGATTTCATTTTGTGGAATTTATATGGGTGGGCTCAGACCAACAAAAAAGAAAGACGACTCAGTCTATACAGTAATAGCGAAGCCAACAAAACCAAGCGTCTTCAAGAAGTAAGTCATTAGATATCTCATTAAAAAAAAAATTATGCCTTCCTGTATAGTGAAATGTTGTAAAACCAACAGTTACTCACATAAAAATCTCACGGAATCACTTTTCACTTATAAGTACTTGAAACAACATAACGTCAACAAACAAAAACAATATTTTAGTGACATAAGGTACAAGAGTTGTCATAATATGATTTATAATTTCTCCATTCAATTAAACTCTGTCCATTCGTTTTTTATTTTTTAAATTTCTATTGCTATATTTAAAAACACATTTTCATTAGGAGTAGAAGTCCTTATAAACAATTGCGGTTCAATACACACTCAACAATATAGTATTCCTACAATCGTATCCTACCCACATAATATTATTTCCCAAAATATAGGGTAAAAGTTTAGCAAAGGGCAACCCTTCCAACACATATAGACAAACAGATGGCTTCACTTTTGATGTTCGCAATGGGCCGTGTATTATTTATTTATATAATTATAAGTATCTTGACTGAAGTGTTTATTTTTTTTAATAAGGTTTTTTATTTTATTTCAGAGTTTTACATAACCTCCAAAAGCTTGTGTTTTAAATTAAACTTTTTTCATTTATACTAAGTAAATGGACTATCCACCAACCCGCACTAGACCAGCATGAGTGGATTATGGCCTAAATTCTCTCAGCTCTCTAGTTAGAGGAGAGGAGACCCGAGCCCAGCAGTGGGATTTAATGGGTTGATAATGAAATGGACTACAAGCTATTTGAATAAAACTGCCATTATCACTAACTTACCCTTTTGTTATTTGCATAATACCTATTTAGCGTCTAACAAACTGTGTTTGAAGTAAATCTTTTATTAGAATAGTTTCTACAAATTTGTTTTAATTTTACTATTTGCGCTATATTTAGCAATAGCAAATAAAATAATTACAAACAATAAAATAACAAGAGATAAAACAAACACGAACATGGTCAAGTTTAACTCAAATTTAAGTTTTCTACCAGCAAACCCAAGGTGTAGAGGAAAGAGAATATAGCGTGAGAGCAAAAGAAGTGTACAACGAAATAAAGGTGCAAATGAAAAGAATAAGAAATTATGGTTTAATTAAGTAAAAGTAGTTGTAATATGTAGTTGGTAGTTGTTCGAGACTATAAATTTATCACCGATTTATTCTAAACATTGATTTTTCAAGTAATTAAGCAATGCTAAATACATATCTTGATTGACAGCAAGAACAAATTGATTTCTAGACGTTTTTGTCAAGTTCAAAGTAATTCGAATACTTTATTTCGAGATTATATTCAAGAGTCAAAGAAATCGGTTGCTAAGATAATTATTTAAACTGAATTAAAATGTTAGAATATTAAAAACAACTTGTTAATTTGTTGTATGAATTAATGTGATTCAATTACAATTATTTAGAGACAGGTGTGTTAAATTAGTTGTAAAATGTATGATTGTGTTTGACTGCACAATGTCCGCCATCTTGTGTGGTATCATCGAAGGAGATTTGTTGTTTTCACCGAATCTCCTTCGAGGCAATAGAAATTGTAATTCTGTGAATACCTAACATAAGACTCTCATACTGATTTCCGAATTACTAAACCTAGAATAATAATTTTACTGTACTGTTTTAGGTGTAGTTGAGATTAATATAGTGCTTAAAAATTTTAAATGTTTACTATTACCATAATCGTGTTTCATTAATTGCAATGAACGATCCTAGTGTCGAGAGAGCTGACGTCACTGCTTTTAAAAACTCTGCTGAAACTGGTGCTCCGTTATCAGAAGTAGGATTCAGCCCGCTTCTGCTCGTTCATCTGAATCTAAGAGTAGAAGTAATGCTTTTGTTAGCGGTGGGCCAGCAGAGTTTTTTTACACAGATGATGCAAATGAAAGCATGTGTCTGATTGTTGATTCCATTTTATAAAAATACTTATTATTATGTTTTGATCATAATTATTACCAAATTATGATAGATATACGATGATACAGATTTATGTTATTTATTAAATAAAAGTGTTGATCATAAATTATAAATGCATTTTTAATTCGAGCTGAATCTCGCCTCTCAGAAGGTTTTTTTTTTTTTTTATTGCCTGTAGTGGCAGACGAGCAAGCGGCCCACCTGATGGTAAGTGGTTACCGCCGCTCATGGACGTTGGCAATGCCAGGGGCACAGCCAGGCCGCTGCCTACCTTGAGAGGATAGCTCTCTTTAAACCTCGTTTGAAGAAGGACATGTCATAGCGCTCAGGAAACACCGCTGTAGGAAGTTCACCCCAGAGCCTGCACGTACGTGGGAGGAATGATCGCTGGAACCTTACCGTTTTAGACGGTATCGGCTCCAGGTAGTGTGGGTAAAGCCTACAGCGGCGTCGAGTGGTGCGATGATAGAAAGGCGACGATGGCACCAAATCATGGAGTTCATCGGAGCACTCCCCATGGAATAATCGATAGAGCACGCAGAGTGACCCAAAGTCTCTCCGTTGCTCTAACGATTCCAAGTTGTCCGTCAGATTGGGATCACCGACGATTCGAACAGCCCGCCTTTGGAGGGAGTCAAGTGGGTCGAGCTGGTATTTGGGTGCTCCTGCCCAGAGGTGAGAGCAGTACTCCAGATGCGGCCGAACCTGTGCCTTGTATAGCACAAGCCGCTGTTTTGGTTTGAAGTACTGCTTCGCCCTGTTTAGGACACCCAGTTTTTTGCTCGCCAATTTGGTTTTGTCCTCCAAATGACTCCCAAACTGGACTTTGTTCGAGATTTTGACGCCGAGGATCCCAATACTTTCGGACAACGGGAGAGATACTCCTTCAAACTGAGGCGCCATAACAAATGCGTCCTTCTTCGCAGTGAACGCGCATACTTGTGTCTTCGTTGGGTTGAATTGAACCAAGTTCCTCACACCCCATTCGGAGGCTCGCCCTAGAGATGCCTCGACTTCAGACACAAGTATTGACCGTTTCTCCTGTACAGTGACCCGAGGGACGTTCTGGTGGCCGGTATACCGCGCATCACCCGTGCTGTCATCTGCATAGCAATGCATGCTATCTGTAGACAACATGTCATTGATATGCAGAATGAACAGCGTTGGGGAGAGCACCGAACCTTGTGGGACACCAGCATTGATGGGCTTTCGCTGGGAGCATGCACCGTCGACAACGACCTTGATGCTCCTCCCATCTAAAAAGCTGGCGATCCACTTGCAGAGTCCCTCGGGGATTCCGTATGATGGTAGCTTCGATAGAAGGGCTCTATGCCAGACCCTGTCAAACGCCTTCGCGATATCGAGGCTCACAGCGAGAGCCTCTCCTCCACTATCTAATCAATATAATAATATATTATATATATTATTATATTATCTATCGCCCATCGGTGTGTCAAGTACACAAGAAGATCACCGGCTGAGCGACCGTGACGGAAACCGTACTGCCGGTCGCTAATCAGCTGGTGCTCCTCAAGGTACTGTAGGAGCCGTGTGTTATCGCGATAGGCCTGTAATTTGATGGGTCCGACCGGTCAAAAACGCTTCTCGTAATCAAGGACAACCCCTAATTACGAACTAGACCAATTGCGAATTGGACCAACTGCGAACTGGACCAATTGCGAACTGGACCTATTGAGAATTGGACGATTGGATATTTTGCGAATTGGACATAATGCGACTAAAGGGAATGGTGATGATTCTAGGATAAAAACCAGTGATGTGTTTTTATCGTCATACGATCCTGATTGAAATCTTGGAGTTCGGGAGTGGTGTCAGCTTCAACCTTCGTGATTATGAAGTGAGAATGAAAGCCGAGTTGTACGTTGACAGTTGGCTCGTATCTACCGCCACGTGGTCGGAGCTGTGTGATGTTTTAATTACCACTTTTGAACCGGAGAATAGATATTCTGTGATGATATGTTTCGTTTTTGAGAACATTCATACAACAATAGTAAAGACATTGCGCAGTTCTTGTCTCCTGAGACAAGAAGTGGGTGCTGTGGCGACGCATCACTAGGGAAACATTACAAAATTATGACGCTGTTGAGGCTGTGATAGGTCGGTGTCGGGGATGAGCGATTAAGAATTAAATTGCTAAACACGAGGTTGACATCAGTTCCAAAATTAATTAAGAGTATAACCAAACTAGCGTAATTTTGTGAGTCGTGAGTCGCAGAATTTCGGTCACTCATTTTACGTTCAACTGAATTTCGGTTGAGTTGCCGAACGAGCGTGATTTTGTGAGTCGTGAGTCGCAGAATTTCGGTCACTCATTGATTTGATTCACTCGGTATTTTAAAAAATCATAAATTAATTATTATTTTACCTAATGTTTATGTTGACATCGTTAAACAGACACATACCTAAATAATGAAATTAATTAATTTAATTTTGACTTTTCGTGAATATATTCAAGTATTTCAAGTGTTTATACATATTTGTATCAAATTGTAAAAAATAGTGTAAATAGTAGTTTATTTAATTTTTAAATTTCTTCATAAAACTTTCGTCATATCTCGGTGCAATAAAAATTGTTTTGTGGGAGTTTCTCCAAAAAATAGACAATGAGAAAAAAGCCAGACAATGTAATAAATGTGGTGAAGTTTACTAGTTGTAAACTTCACCACATTAATCATCATAATCGTAATCGTAAAAAAAAAAACGAAGAAAGAGAAGCAAGCAGCGATCTTAATCCGTCACTACACTGTAATCATAGTAATAATGTTTATTTTCACCCGAATATAAGCGCCTATCTACAGGTTACAGATTAATCCATTTAACTTATAGATGAGTGGTCACCTCGCTCTTAGTATTTCTTCGCAGGAATTCGATTACTAATAACAAACAAAACCCAACATTTTTTTTTACTTTTTTGTGAAGTAATCGTTAGTAATAATTTTTGCTAAAGGTTAAGCTTTACTTTTCATTAAAATAACTAGCGAATGCTACGTAAATCGACTTTTCCTTTTGAGAATCGTTTCAATTGAGGGACCATCTTTAACTGATTGTAACTTTTGAATGGCTTCTTTTAGAAACTCGACATTGAATTTACAATTGTTCTAGAACTTTTACTAACGCTAGACATATTCAAAATATCTGAATTTTACTTTGGTTTCCACCAACGGTGAACTAGTGGTGTTCAATTGAGGGACCACCTTCTGCATGCTATTTCTTTTTACTGAGTGAACAAGAAGAGTTAATATTTTGTAAATTAGTTCAACAAATCTTTTACTAACAATCTTCATTTACAGCAGCTTTAAATTGTATCTAGATTCTGAGATATGGATGCCTGCCATGCACGACTGAGGGACCACCTTTAACTGATTGTAACTTTTGAGTGACAACTTTTACAAATTTTTGGCTGAATTTACAATTGTTTGACAACTTTTACTAAAGATTAAAAGTTGAAAAATAGGTATGGTCCCTCAATGGGAACGCACATAATTTAATGTACAAAGGACAAAGCGGCTCGCCACGGTCGGATAAACCCCTAGAGGTTTTTGACCAAGGCAAAATATGTGTAAAAAGTATGCTTGTAGTTTATTGTATAATAAATTTAATAAAATAAAAATAAAATGTAAACTTTATGTTTAAATTGTATTCCTTATTGTATTTAAGATTATAGTATAGACCATATACTTCTCTTACCACTTTTAACAAAACATTCCATCAAAATCAAAAGTCAATAAGGCTCATTATTAATGTTGACGTCGCGCATTGATGGAAACTGCCACTGTACTCATGCTGATGTCACTTGCAAGCAAAAATAGGCATTATTGTTTTGTGATATGCAAACGTCATTTACTCTTAGGGTGGTGGGGCAGTTTTATTGTCAACTGTACAACCTAGAAAAGTATTTAAATAAATTGTTTTCCTACAAATAAAGTTAGCTTAGTGGTATACCTAGGTATTAGTTTTTTTATAATATTATTGTGGAACGACGGTATGTAAACACAAGCGATAATCCCGCCGACAAACTGTTACGCAGTTTGGTGGGTTTACAAAAATTTTTAATGATTAATTCCGAATAAATGCTTTATTATTATCATCACCGGCGTTTCACTCAAAAAGTACTCCAAGTATATTGATGAAATTTGTAAAATAGATGTCTCGTCTGAGCCGCTACTTAGTTAGATAGTTGAAAAAAAAAAGTTTTTAAGAGGGAAAACAATAAAAATATTGTATCTGTGAGATCATAAGATTACGACGATGAGCTCACGGGCACAACATCTTTATAATAATGTTTAAAGAATTTTGATTGTTTCAGATAATTTATCATTCAGGTAGAGTATCAATCGGAGGCATTCGAGTTTCTCTTGAACTCGTTACCAGTTTGCAAGAAGAGCTTGAAGTGCACGATTTGTGGTAAAAAAAAATGAAGGCGGCTTTGTTTTTTGTTGGTAAGTTTTTATTATAAAATGAAATGGAACAGTGAGCAGCGAGCCGTGAGCAGTGTATACATAACTTTTTTTTATCATTTCAACTCATAAACGTCATTGATCGAATTATATTTTGGACGTTATGAACTCTGATGAAAAATTAAACTCATTCACTGCTAAGCAGTGGTTAAAAGATGAAAATTTATTTACGTTGGTTGGTGTGTAAAAAAACACAGGAAAGACACACGACAACAAATTGTCTTGAAGGGTAAATTTAATGTACCTACTTTTGATTCTAAGAAAGAGGAGGATAGCTTATCTATAAGTATCGCAATTCGGGTTAGGTTAGGAACATACATTCGGGTCAGGTTATGATGAGGGTTACGTTCGAAACAAATATTGCATATTTTTTTAAGTTCCTAATCTAACCCCCGACCGGGTTAGGATTTCGGGTCAGGTTCGGAATAAACCCTACTGCTGGGCGTGCCCTCAGACGGGAATGTGAAGGGAATTTAGTCTATTATACCTTATACCACGCTGGCCAGACGGGTTGCCCCGAGTGGTATAGGGTTTGTTTTGAATTTTCCTTTTCTCACAGAGCTCTTGTCTGCATAAGGTCAATCCGTTAGTCGCTTTTTACGACACTCACAGGTTGCCCACGTTATGCAGACAAGAGCACTGCAAGCATCGTGAGGATACTCACATACCCTGTGAAAAATTCGATGTGGATATCTGATCCATCAACCCGCTTTAGGCCAGCGTGTGTGGATTATGGCCTAAAACCCTCTCAGCTCTCTAGATAGAGGAGAGGAGACCCGAGTCCAGCAATGGGACATAAATAAAAAACAAATCTACACACTTTTTTGTTGGTTTCGTAAAAATTAGCAATTATATACAATAATAATTGTACGATCTACTTTCAGCGTTGGTGCTAGTGACAGTATCATGCAATCAAGATATGAGGCGATGGAATGCGGCTTTGGCCCGTAAAATTGGTTGCATGGTGGACTGTGATACCATGCCAAAAGAGCCCGTGTGTGGCCGCAGACTTGGACGCAATTCATCCATAACATTCGCCAATGCATGTGTTGTATTTAATTACAACTGCATACATGAAGAAAGTAAGTAACGAACATGTCGTTAGAATGCCTGAAAAAATAGTGTGACTGACACTGGTTTGGCCAACATCAGAGATTTTGATTTTGATAACACAACAATTTTTAAGGTAACTATAGTCTAGGAGCGTTATAAATAATTCACTAAAAACATTTGATCTAGCTCCTAGATTTACCTTAAAAATTGGACTTCTTATTAAATATCTTTTAAACTAAGACTCGAGAAACTAAAACAGAAATTTAGTGACAAATTTTGACTAATTAGCGACTAATTCTCGGAGTAAACAGATCTGTCTGTGGTGTCCTAGTTTTTGAGATATAAATGTGGCCAAGCTGGGGAGACTCACCCCAGATCGGCCAACTAAAAACGCTTATAACTTTTAGGTTTGTGTTAGCTGTGAAAGTAACATCGGTTTCTAAGAGCTTTGACTGATATATGAGCAGCCAAAACTACTTTTGACCAGCTTCATTAGGCAAGAAATTGATTCGTAGGTAATCTCAATTTAAAAAAAAAGTAAGAGTACGAAGCAGCTATATTTATAAAAACAAATATAATAATTTAGGTGTGGCCATTCAATAAATTAGGGATTCCCAACAAAACTACTCTACTGGGTGTCCACATATCTACAATAATTTACCAGTAAATAAAGAAAGGGCAGATCAGGAGAACTCTAAACCGGCGAGAATGTATGAAAAGATTAATGAATGTTGGAGAAGCGATAGATGTAATGATGTGGAATTAAATAGTGTCTGCCTACTAGTGGTGAAGGCTGGTCTTTTTTTTTCACCATTCTAAACGTCTGACCCGCGCGGATATAATTTACTTCATTACGTCCAACTATTTGGTAAAAAAGCATTTGTAATAGGTGATAATATAATATATAATATAATACATAATTTAAGAGGTTTTATAATTATTAAATTTGTTTTGTAAGCATAAAAAAGGAGAATCTCTCTGCAGCCATAGATAAACTGAACCATGACTTGGCGTCTCTCAAGGATTGGTCTGATAGATTCGGTTTGGCAGTGAATCCAACCAAATGTCAAGCTATTGTTATAGGAGGGGTTCGTGCCATTAGTAAGCTTGACATAAATTCACTGCCACCATTGATATTTAATGGGACCGCCATTCCATTCACTAAGAGTGTTAAGGATCTGGGGCTGCAGATTGATTCTACACTGAGTTGGCAAGAACAGGTTGCCAATGTCAGCTGGAAGGTCACAGGAACGCTGCGGTCTTTGTATCGTCTCAAGAATTTCCTCCCGTCTAAAACGAAGATAATGCTGGTGCAGACCTTAATTTTCCCAATAGTCGACTATGGTGATGTGTGTTATTTCGACCTGAATTCAGATCTGCTCAATAAACTTGACCGAGTTCTCAATAATTGCATTCGATTCGTTTTTAATCTCCGTAAGTATGATCACGTATCATCTTACCGTTCCCAATTAAATTGGCTTCCCATCCGTCAACGTCGCAGTTGGCGAGCGTTGACTACTCTTTACTCCCTTTTGAATTCTCCTAATGCTCCTTCATATCTAACTCATCAGTTTCAATATCTTTGCTCTAGTCATAACCTTAACCTTCGCTCCTCTAATAACCTTCTCCTACTTTGCCCCCCTCATAGCTCAAGTCTTGTCCACTCTCCCTTCAACATTCAATCTATTCTTCTTTGGAATGCGCTCCCTCTCGAATCATAGACTATCAATTTAAATAATTTAAAAAAGTTAAATATATTGAAACAACGTCAATTTATTTCCGCAGTTTTAAACAAGATAGTTTTTTTTTAACATGTCGTATCCAGGATGTATGACGGCAATTTGTTTTCAATTGGTTAAATCATTTTGAATATCGCGATATCGCTAGAAAGACATAACACGTGATTTTGTTTCGACAAACCTTGTTCTAAATGAGATAACAGTATGCCTGTGAGCTTGTGAGCCATTGGTAATTAATATTTCTCGTAAAGAGAAATGTCACAATGTTTGAAAAAAGATCGCTTTGATTGTAAACATTAGTCATAATTACTCATATATGGACCTGCGCGACGTAACTGAATTAAATGTATTTTTTTTACTTTCAAAACTTAACTTTGAAAAGTATGTCTACTCACTCAGCAAATAACCTTTCGACTATTATCGCTGCCATTCTACCACGTAAAATCTTTCTATCTATTAAAACTGTAATAATAACACTTAGGTAGGTACTTACCTGCCAGCTACTGATAATAACAACGACAAATATTAGATAACAAAAGCTTTAAGCCTTATTCACTAAACAAACTTATTACCTACTATTCAATTACTATTTTACACGAATACTTAAACAAATATAAACTTAGTAAAATTAGTCTAAAGTAGAATCTTAAATGTTGATATGAAACAAATGAACATGAGAAAATTGAGAAATGACTGATTGACTGATGCGTAAGTTTTGATTTGACAATTTAAAATAAGCAGTTCAATGAACCTGTCAGTCAACCAAATGTTGCACAGCAGCGCCGGGGAATCGGCTTATTTGGAACTTTTTTTGCGCGCTTGTTGCCATAGTTATTTGACGTCACAAGGATCTAATGAATGAGTTTTTATTCTACGATTCTGATTGACATCGCCCTTATGGTATAATATATGGCTACTGTACTACTGTTTTATGGAACTGTTAAGGTATTTCGACGACTGACATTTTTAATGAGGGTTTAAAATATTGTTATGAAATTTAAATTTGTTTAGATTATTGAAATTATAAAAAATTATATTATGTAGTGTGAGTATGAGTACATAATTTAATAATGGTCACAGTATTGGTTGTCAGCTTTGAAAGGGAAGCCGGTAGGAATCGAATTATAGGGAGCTTTCGCCACTGCTGCCTACTCCTCTGTTGTGAAAGAGGTGTGATCTATATGTACTTATGTACCAGCATATTATATCAGAAATCAATATTATATTAAAATTTAAAAAACCGGTTATGAGCAAGTCGGATCATGTTCAGTGTAGGGTACCTAAATGTATTCATCAGCGACAAATTAATGTCCCACTGCTGGGCTCGGGTCTCCTCCAGAGCTGTGAGGGTTTAGGCAATAATCCACACACGCTGGCCTAATGCGGGTTGGTGGATCAGATTATATACACTTAGAATTTCTTCTAGGGTATGTGGGTTTTCTGACGATGTTTTCCTTCACCGTCAGCAGACGGTAAGTCACTTGAATAGTACATATAAATTCCACAAAGTGAAATCCACATTGGTACCGCTGGTCGGAAACGAACTCGAACCGCGTGTTTAGCACGCCAGTCACTTATCCATTCAGCCACCATCGCTTTTAGGCAAATGTATTAAGGAGTAGGTACCTACTTATTCTCTCGGTTTTAAAACCGAAATGGTGAAAGAGGGCGCTATTATTAAGTACTGTCCTTGTTTAAAAAAAACGTCGTTTCGGGACTGGATATATGATTATAGTATGTAGGTATGACCCAGGTCGGTAGCACAGATATACATGTGAAGACAATCGGTTACCTTACCATACGTATATCTTAACCGAAGTATTTATTTTTATAATTAGAATTATATAAAATATATTTTTATATTTCAGAAATTCACAAGATCTATATGGGCAAGTGTGTCGGCAAGTTCGATGTTCCTATAACCGATAGGGACATCAAGCTTTTTGTATAAAAAAATTTCAAAAAAAACAAATTTACAATAATCATAATAAAGTAATATAAGATAAAATTTGACATATTATTATAATATATTTTTTCTATTAAAAAAAATGTAATAAAATTAATATTGTAATTAATTTATTTTACATTGCACCCCCAAGTATGCACACTGCCACTGGCCGCCAGCTTTTTGAGCACGCAAGTTACCATCATCCAATTTTCTTTGTAAAAAGTCTCTTCAATTGCGAATGTCAATAAAGTTTTGTGTGTTGAGTGCGCGGGCTAGCTGTGTAATGGTAAAGAAATATACTGAGGAGCCGAGTGCTCGGTCACTTGTTGCTCATTGATGTAAAACATTCAGTATGCATGACGCTTTGATTTCGTAATAGAATTGATACGCCGATTGATATACGAGATACGCCGTCAAAGTGATGAAATGCGACATTTCACTGCGATTCTCGATCTTCTTTACCTTGGTAGGTGTTACCGTTGGTTCGTTTTTAAACAGCTGAACTGTCGATTCTGTTCTCTGAACTTCGATATCGAATCTGCAGTCTGATTCTTGTCTCATAGGTATTTCGCTAGTTCTCTTTAAACTTAATTGCTAGCACGTTTTCTTCAGTATAGCCGTCGAAGGAAGACCAGGGACCCCGAGGAGAGTTCTGACAGAGGTGAATTGTGACACTGTCTATCTATTTAACGAAATCTATACCGATAGCGAGCTGGCAACAGCGCGGATTTGTTGTTTTCGCGATGCCTTATATAGGATTACCTAGCAACTGGTTAACTATTAGAAAATTTTACATCAAAATATTATACATTGACCCTGCACAAACAGTTGTCAACGATAATCTCACCTAGATCGAAGAGGTAAGGACCTTATCCTAGTTATATAATTATAATTTATCTATAATATGTATGAGTTTACAAAAAAAAATGTATTTAAGTAGTACCTATATCAGTTGTTAAGTACCCATAACACAAGCAAATATAATTGCTTACTTTGGGACTAGATGGCGCTGTGTAAATGTGGTAGAATATTATTATTATTGTTATTATACTCTGTCACGCTCCCTAGCATACTTCCATAAAACCAAAGTTTATTGTTAAATTTAATAAACAATATTTGTATGGCGTTATTTGACATCGAAATCGTCCGCTCATCGTGCTTACTATGAACGTAATAGGGACGTGTCGGGCAAAAAAATATTATTTGTATTGAAGAAGTATAAAACTATGCCGCACTAGACCGTTTCGTCATTGAGCGTCAACAATAGTCTGCGAGAATATTTTGCTGGTGCCGATACGCTCCGTGCCGGACACGTGGACACGCGACGTTTGCCAAACCATTCCGCGCAGGCGGCAAAACGGGCGGTATACGGGTTATATAACAGCGTATTATGAGAATTACAGCATTTCGAGACGTCGTCCACGCAACACTGGTAGGTGTGAGAGACTGCAGCAGCTGCTGCACGCGTTGCATACGGGCATTATACGCGTTGCTAACGGTCATCATACGGGTAGCTGACGGGGACAGACCGCTTTCGTATATCGTCTATAGTAGACCATATCGTGGTTCTTACGCACCCGATACGTTCCTATTACGTTCATGGTATGGCACGATGAGTAGGCAGAAGCCTTTATGCGAATATTCTAAATATTTTTGTAATCTAACCATTATTTTAAAAAATCTAGGGCAAATCATGTAGTGAAACTAGGAATAATATTTTGATTAGGCTCACATGCGGCGCAGAAAAGTTAGATAATTGTGTATTACTATAATATTTTTTTTGTAATTGAAAGATCGTAATATATGTTCCAAATAATTTTGATTTCACTTATATTATAAAGTTCTATTATATTAAATAATATTTTTTCAAGCAGTCTCTAACACTCCGACGGTTCCTAAACGAACCCGACCATGTTGCGACGTCACAATGTTAATACTTAACACTTACAGTAGCATACAGCTGTTTTATTGTAATGTTTTGAATTTTATTAATATTGTCTTGATTTTTGTTAATGTATTGGTATATTTTATATACATATATATACTATATATATAACAGCGTATTATGACAATTACAGCATTTTGAGACGTCCACGCAACACTGGCAGGTGTGAGAGACTGCATGCGTTGCATAGGCGCATTATACGGGTTATTTACGGTCATCATGGTATATACTATACCACCCCGTCTGGCCAGCGTGGTATAGTAGACTAAATTCCCTCCACATTCTTTGGAGGAGCCCAGCAGTGGGATATTTATGGGTTGAGATGATGAATGTATTGGTAATAAATACATCAAAAGGGTCCAACTTAGAGTTAGTCATCATCATCATCATCATATCAGCTCAATGACGTCAACTGCTGGACCTCACCTAATTTATGCCAACGCGAGCGGTCCGAGTCTCGTGCCTTGTCTGCAACCTTGACCTGGTCTTAGGACCATCAGGTGAGGGGCATTGTCACGCAGCGCCTTCTAATACGTGGCCGCCACTCGAGAACTTTTTCCCCCATCGGCTATCAGTTCTAAATAAAAAATAAATAAATAGTTATAAAAGAAGTGTACAACGAAATAAAGGTGCAAATGAAAATAATAGATTTATTCTAAACATTCATTCATCAATCATTCATTTCATTGACTGTCACCGTGGCGCAGTGGTTAAGGTGGTCGCCTCGCCACTACATCGCCGTGCTGGGTGACGTGGGTTCGATTCCCACACGAGACAAATATTTGTGTGATTCATAGATATTTGTTTCTAGTCTGGGTGTACTTTGTGTCCGTTAGTTTCATGTTTGTAAAGCTCCCCGCGACACAGGGCTTGTTCCCTAGTGCGGGCGTTGTCTTTTTTAAAGCATATTCAGTTTAGAATAAATCGGTGATAGTTTATAGTCTCAAACAACAACCAACTACATAATATTTCAACTACTTTTACTTAATTAAACCATAAAAGAATAGATATGTATCTATTCTTTTCATTTGCATCTTTATTTCGTTGTACACTTCTTTTGCTCTCACGCTATACATATTCTCTTTCTTCTACTCCTTGGGTTTGCTGGTACAAAACTCAAATTTGAGTTAAACTTGCCTATGTTTAGGTTTAAGAATCGTTTATTTCTCATAAAGAATACATAATTCACTTACATGCACTTAACGTAACTATTAACTTTATTTGTACGGTGGCGACACTTTTGTTTACTAAACTAAACTTGCCTATGTTGATGTTTTTACTCTTGTTATTTTATTGTTTATAATTATTTTTAGCAATATAACGCAAATAGTAAAATTGAAACAAATTTGTAGAAACTGTTCTGATAAAAGAACTTCAAACACAGTTTGTTAGGCGCTAAATAGGTGTTATGAAAATAACAAAAGGGTAAGTTAGTGATAATGGCTGTTTTATTCAAATAGCTTGTAGTCCATTTACCTAGTATAACTGAAAATTGTTTGATTTATCACACATGCTTTTGGAAGTTATGAAAAACTCTGAAATAAAAAAAAACCTTATTTTAAAAATCAAAACTTTAGACAAGATACTTATAATTAAACAAGTAAACATAATTGAAAAAATTTAATAACCCGACTGCAAAAAATCAACAAGTAATATTATTATACCTGATTAAATGGAAATAATAATATATATGTATATATTTGTAATCTCTATTTGATTCCCTTTATTTTGATACTCTACTCAATAGGTTTGGTTAAAAAAAAAATCTACTTACAATTTGGAACCATTCAATTATGTATAATCTCTTTTTAGTAATATATGTAATCTCCTTTTGATTCTCTTTATTTTAATACCCAAATCGATAGGTTTGTTTAAAAAAAAAGTAAACTTCTTACAATTTGGCGTCAAAAGCCCGCCGTTTAAGTCTTTTTATTCTTAAAACCTATCTAAGGACACTTGGGTTTTCTAGACGAATCTAACGATACCCTAATTGTCAAAATCCATCCAGCCGTTTGGAAGATTCGTGGGAATAAAGAAATTTACAAACATACAAGATACGCGCGAAAAACAATACCCGTCCTGTCAGTCGGGTAATAATAATAAATATCCTGATTCATATCTTGATTGACAGTAAGAACAAATTGATTTGTAGACGTTTTTGTTAAGTTCAAAGTAATTCGAATATGTAATATACTTAATTTCGAGATTATATTCAAGAGTCAAAAATATCGGTTGTTAAAATTATTATTTAAACTGAATTAAAATGTTACTGAATTAACTTGTTAATTTGTTGTGTGAATTAACGTGATTCAATTACAATTATTTAGAGACAGGTGTGTTGAATTAGTTGTAAAATATTATGATTGTGTTTGACTGCACAACATCCGCCATCTTGTGTGGTATCATCGAAGGAGATATTTGTCTTCACCGAATCTCCTTCGAGGCAATAGAAATTCTAATTCTGTCAGTACCTAACATAATTTTACTGTAAGTACTTTTTTAGGTGTAATTAAGATTAATATTGTGCTTAAAAATTATAAGGGTTTACTATTACCATTACCGTGTTTCATTAATTGCAATAAACGATCCTAGTGTTGAGAGAGCTGACGTCACTGCTTTTAAGAACCCTGCTGAAACTGGTGCTCCATTATTAGAAGTGGGATTCACCCCACTTCTGCTCGTCCATCTGAATCTAACAGTGGAATTAATGCTTCTGTTAGCGGTGTGCAGCAGATGTTGCAAATGAAAGCATGTGTCTGATCGAATGGTGATGATTCTAGGATAAAAATCGGTGATGTGTTTTTACCGTCATACGATCCTGATTCAAATCTTGAAGTTCGGAAGTGGTTTCAGCTTGTCACCACGGCTTTGGAAACTTACAACCTTCGTGATTATGAAGTGAGAATGAAAGTCGACAAAGAAGACATTGCGCAGTTCTTGTCTCCTGAGACAAGAAGTGGGTGCTGTGGCGACGCATCACTAGGGAAACATTACAAAATTATGACGCTGTTGAGGCTGTGATAGGTCGGTGTCGGGGATGAGCGATTAAGAATTGAATTGCTAAATACAAGGTTGACATCAGTTCCAAAATTAATTAACTCTAACTTGAACATATAAGACCAATAGAAATCGTATTACCTATACGAGGAAAAACATTAAATGACTGGTACTAGGAGCGGGGCTGGTATTCGGGGACTTTACAGAAAACCTACTTTTATTCGATTACGCACGATATGCATTATACGATACGCATTGCAGCTCACATACAGATTAAATAATCAATAGGGATCCAGGATATTGCTAGTAACTACTCCTGTCCTATCACCATCTTGTCAGTGACATGCTGTTCTTCTAGAACATTGGACACATAATATAGATGCCACTTTTGTAAAAATAACTTGGACAAATAAGTAACTTTCTGGTCGTTTTATTACATAATTTTATATAAGTATTCACACATTTACGTGTAGGTACTGCCGCATACTCATGAGAAAAAAAAACACATTTCTATAAACGCATATCAAAATAAAATGTCACACAAATAATAACACGCATTTGTGTTTTAATTTACACAATTCATCGTAACAAATTCCAGCTATGTTAATACAATAAATAACAAAAGCAAGAAACAAGTGCCGCAGTAATGTGATCTATAAAAAATTAAATTGATTAAATTGAATGGTAGAAGAATGAATATGATTGAAGAGAGATTAATATTACTAGGTAATAGATACACTATATACTACTTATGACCCGAGCCCAGCAGTAGGACTAAATGGGTTGCTGATGATGATGATGATACTACTTATGGAACCCAAGATTTATGCCATAAGTCGTAAATAAAAACTGAACCCTTATAGTTTCGTTATGTTCGTCCGTCCGCATCTCGTAACGTACCTCATGTAAACTTAATATTTAAATTGTATTCCTACAAAAGTATAGTCGACCCAGTGGCGCATTTGTAGTCTTGGCCGCCCTAGGCCCCAGGCCATGTAGTATGTACCAGCCGCCCCTTTCTCAATTTTTTGCCCTAATATCTGGCCGCCCTAGGCCCGGGCCTACTGGGCCTTAGGGCAAATCCGCCACAGAGTCGACCATTTACTTGCTTTACCACTGTTAACAAAAATTCCCATCAAAATCAAAAGTCAATAAGGCTCGCTTGACGTCGCGCATTGATAGAAACTGTCACTGTACTCATGTTGATGTCACTTGCAAGCAAAAATAGGCATTATTGTTTTGTGATATGCAAACGACATTTACTCTTATGGAGGTGGGCAGTTTTATTGTCGACTGTACAACCTAGATGCGCATTCACTGCGAAGAAGGACGCATTTGTTATAACGCCTCAGTTTGAAGGAGTATCTCTCCCGATGATGTGTTGGGATCCTCGGCGTTGAGATTTCGAACAAAGTTCAGTTTGGCAGTCATTTGGAGGACAAAGCCAAATAGACGAGCAAAAAACTGGATGTCCTGAACAGGGCCAAGCAGTACAGTAAACACAGGTTCGGCCCCATTTGGAGTACTGTTCTCACCTCTGGGCGGGAGCTCCCAAGTACCAGCTCGACCCACTTGACTCCCTTCAAAGCCGGGCTGTTCGCATCGTCGATGATCCCAATCTTACGGACAAATTGGAATCGTTGAAACAGCGGAGAGACTTTGTGTCACTCTGTGTGCTCTATCGACTGTTCCACGGGGAGTGCTCCGAAGAACTTCATGATTTGGTGCCATCGTCGCCGTTTTACCATCGCAGCACTCGACGCCGCTGTAGACTTCACCCACACCACCTGGAGCCAATATCTTCCAACACGGTAAGGTTTCAGCGATCATTCCTCCCACATACGTGCTGGCTCTGGCGTGAACTTCTTGCAGCAGTGTTTCCTGAGCGCTATGACATGTCCTTCTTCACGCGAGATTTAAAGAGAGCTATCCTCTCTAGGTAGGCAGCGGGTTGGCTGTGCCTCTAACATTTCCAACGTCCATGAGCGACGGTAACTACTTACCATCAGGTGGCCGGGTTAGCTCATCTATATGATATCTATAGCATCTATAGATCTATAGCATCTATAGATCTATATCTATATCTATATATATCTATAGCAATAAAAAATAAAAAAACGAGCTCACGGGCACAACATATTTATTATAATGTTTAAAGAATCTTGATTGTTTCAGATAGTTTATCATTCAGGTAAAGTATCAATCGGAGGCATTCGCAAACTCCCAGTTTCTCTTGCACTCGTTATCAGTTTGCAAGAAGAGCTTGAAGTGCACGATTCGTGGTAAAAAAAATGAAGGCGGTTTTGTTTGTTGTTGGTAAGTTTTTATTATAAAATGAAATGGAACAGTGAGCTGTGAACAGTGTATAAATAACTTTTTTTTTATCATTTCAACTCATAGAAGTCCTACTGCTGGGCGTGCCCGTGACTCGTGGGTCTCCTCAGACAGGAATGTGAATCAAAGGGAATTTAGTCTATTATACCACGCTGGCCAGACGGGTTGCCCGGGATTGGTATAGGGTTTGTTTTGAATTTTCTTTTTCTCACAAAGCTCTTGTCTAGTCTAGTCGCCTTTTACGACACCCACAGGTTGCCCACCTTATGCAGAAGAGCACTGCAAGATACCATCTAATACCGTGAAGAAAAACATCGTGAGGAAACTCACATACCCAGGGAAAAAAAAAATGTATATCTGATCCACCAACCTGCATTAGGCCAGCGTGTGTAGATTATGTCCTAAAACCCTCTCAGCTCTCTAGATAGAGGAGAGGAAACCCGGTCCAGCAATGGGATATAAATGGGTTGCTGATGATGATCCTTTTATTTTAATGACAGTATTGTATTTTTGTCAATTTAAAATGAATACAGCGAAAAACAAAACGATCACCTGCATGACAAGAAATCTACATACTTTTTTGTTGGTTGCGTAAAAATAGGAACTATATACAATTGTACGATCTACTTTCAGCGTTGGTGCTAGTGACAGCATCATGCATCATACATTTGAGGCGAGGTAAAGATACTTGCGTGCTGGACTGTAAGTCCATGCCAATAGAGCCCGTGTGTGGCCGCAGACTTGGACGCAATTCATCCGTACAATTCCTCAATGCATGTTCTGTATTTAACTACAACTGCAAACATAAGGAAAGTAAGTAACGATCATGTCGTTAGAATGCCTAAAAAAATAGTGTGGCTGACACTGGCTTGGCCAACATCAGAGATTTTGATTTTGATAACACAACAATTTTTAAGGTAACTATAGTCTATGAACGTTATAAATAATTTGCTAAAAACTCTTTGATCCAGCTCCTAGATTATACCTTAAAAATTTAACCCTTATTGAATATATTTTAAACTAAAACCCGACAAACTAAATCTGATATTTGGTGACTAATTTCGACCATTTAGCGACTAATTCTCGGAGAAAACAGATCTTTGCTAGGTTTCCTAGTTTTTAGGGTTCCGTAGTTCTAACTAGGAACCCTTATAGTTTCGTTATGTCCGTCTGTCTGTCTGTCTGTCTGTCTGTCCGAGGTTTTGCTAAGAGACCGTTAGTACTAGAAAGCTGTAATTTTGTAGGAGTGTGTATATCAATTATGTATATATTTTTTTTTTGTCGTCTACCCCATCGTGTGGGATATCGTTGAATAGGTCTTCTAAAATGACTTGGGGGTTAGTAACATTATTTTTCGATTTAATGGTCCATTTACGAAATATTAGACTTTAAAGAGCAAATTTTTGTTCCAGTAGGGCGTCCCCCCCCCTCTAGAAGCTAAACTGCTGGCTTGAAAAATCTGAAAAAATTCATGATGATAGTGCATTTCATGAAATTTAAATGAAAACTATAGCGGTTAAGATAACTTTATTAGTTTAGCAGTAATAGTCGTTGAACTTGGGTGTCAGATAATTTTGTACCAAATACAAAATCCTTAGCATTAATCCTTTATAGTGACTAAGATAAAGTAGTTGATTGTTTATAACGGGTAAAGACTTGCATTTAAGAACAAAATATCAAATAAATAATAAATAAAAAATTAAAGATCGGATATTCCAGTGCATATTTACCTAAACTATGCGGAAGTAAGTAATATAAAGTGGATAATACCACCTCTGAAATACCGGATCGGTATTTTACCGGCATTACCAGTATACCGGTTTTATTTTATTATTGAATTTTATAGAATTAATATGTTGTTAGGTAAAAATTATTGATTTGAAGAACCTATTCCAAATGTTACTAAAATTGTGTCAAATTAAAATATTTTGTTCTAATTACGTAAAATAAAAATAAGTTGGTGTTATTTAAGTGAATAAAACCACAGGTCAGAGACACAGAGAACAGAGTACACTTAAAAATATTTAGTAAGGAAATTTGAAATTTTGATTTTCCTTGAATAGTCATTCAAGGAAAATCATCAAAACATCGACTTTTTGCACTTTATAAATTAGTAATTAGTGGTGAATGGGGTGTTTGAGGGTGCCAGAGGGGGACGAGAGAGAGATCAGATTTCAGAGATATAAAGGTTTTATAATTATTATTTTTATGCAGATTTTTGAGCACAATACGAAAATCACAGGCGAGGCTGAGGCCGGACAGCTTGTATTTCTACAAATTCTAATAACAATTTATGACTTTTTAATTCCGGTATTAAAATCGGTATACCGGTACTTTAGAGGTGGTATTATCCACTCTATGTTACTTACTTCCGCACAGTTTAGGTAAATATGCACTGGAATATCCGATCTCTAATAATAATATATAAATTTGCTTACTCAGCAATTGAATAACTCATTTATCTAAAATTAAAAAAAAATAATACCCTGTACTTTTATGGCATAGATCTATAGTATCAATCCTATGGATTGAATTATCTAACAAAAATAACTCTATAATATTACTATATATTATGTGTTGAAATAAATAAGAACAAAACCAAAATTCCACTCTGTATGTGGTCGTTATCCTACCAACAGCGCCACCTATCTCTCTCGAAATGATCAAATCTTTCAAGCTGAAACAATTTAACAGACTCATGAAATTTCATTAAAATCGGTTGTATTATTTTCAAATACTAGTCTATATGAACATCGTAACTCTTTTGCTGCGGAACCCTACATTGAGCATGATCCGACATGCTCTTAACCGGTTTTGAGATATAAATGTGGCCAAGCTGGGGAGACTCTCCCCAGATCGGTCAACTAAAAAAGCTTATAACTTTTAGGTTTGTGTTAGCTGTGAAAGTGACACCGGTTTCTAAGAGCTTTGACTGATATATGAGCAGCCACAGACCGGGTATACTTCTCACCTTAGAGAAAAGTATAGCCGCCGTAGCCGTGTAAAAAGAGACATAATAATAATAATAAAAACGATTTATTTCTCACAACAAGTTAATGGATACATGATAAGGTGTAATGCCAGGATGTATAATAATAATAATAATAATAATATTCTACCACATTCACACAGCGCCATCTAGTCCCAAAGTAAGCAATTATATTTGCTTGTGTTATGGGTACTAAACAACGGATATACTACTTAAATACATTTTTTTTTGTAAATACATACACATTACCCAGACACAGAACAAACCTTTATGCTCATCACACAAAGATTTGTCCTGGGTGGGGATCGAACCCACGACCTCCAGCTTAGCAGTCAGGGTCACTAACCACTAGACCAACAGGCCAGTCAATATAGGTATAGTATAAAAAATATATAGTATAGGTAGGTATAGTATAACTTTGTGCGAGTACCACACTCGTACAAAGTTGATTATGCATGTATTAGATTTAATAATAAATATGTATCACATGTCTATATTTTTTTATTTTAGTTTTGAAAGGGAAGCCGGCAGGCTTATATCCTCCCTATAACTAGTTATAGGGTGTCTTCGCCACTGCTGCCTACTCCTCTATTGTGAAAGAGGCGTGATCTATATGTATGTACCAGCATATTATATCAGAAACCAATTTTATATTAAAATTTTAAAAACCGGTTATGAGCAAGTCGGATCATGCATTGTGCAATTCAATGCAAGGCAAATGTATTCATAAGCGACCAATTAATGTTCCATTGCTGGGCTCGGATCTCCTACAGAGCTGAGATGGTTGAGGCCATAATCCACACACGCTGTCCTAATGTGGGTTGGTGGATCAGATATACACTTAGAATTTCTTCTAGGGTATGTGGGTTTTCTCTCGATGTTTTCCTTCACCTTAAGCAGACGGTATGTCACATGACTATGTACATATAAATCCACAAAGTGAAATCCACATTGGTACTGCTGGTCTGAATCGAACTCGGACCGCGTGTTTAGCACGCCAGTCACTTATCCATTCAGCCACCATCGCTTTTAGGCAAATGTATGAAGGAGTAGGTACTTATTCTCTCGGTTTCAAAACCGAAATGTTGAAAGAGGGCGCAATTACCTATTTATTAAGTGCCTCTCCCGGTTTAAAAAAAAACGTCGTTTCGTGACTGGATATATGATTATAATATGTAGGTATGACCCAGGTCGGTAGCACAGATATAAATGTGAAGACAATCGGTTACCATACGTATATCTTAACCAAAGTGTTTATTTTTCTAATAACAATTAAATTAAATATATTTTAATATTTCAGAAATTCACAAGATCTATATAGGCAAGTGTACCGGGCTACGTACCCATGCGACCTCCAAGTTTCGACTAATCGACCTCTTTTTAAGTGCCTTTAATTATTATTGGATCTTCAAATAATATGTGTTCATTTATTATTCATTCGGTGTTATTTAAATATGAAAAGGTACAGTTACGTTGAAAATTGTTAATCAGAAGTCTAAAAATTAGATGACATAGCATTAGCAAAAACAGACACAATTGCTCGTATGTACTAGTATTTCGATACCTCCTACGTCTATGTCGTAACTGTATTTGACTTACTTTACAGTACGGCCAAATAAAGATTCCTTAATAGATTTATGCATGATATTGCCAACGTTTATAATCAAATAATTGTCAAAATTGATATATAAGTATTGAAATATGAGTAGAATATTATTGTGTACCAATTTTTTTTTTGTAATTGTCATTAGTATTCTTAAAAGTCACATAAGATTTTTTTTCGTCTCACGACGTGAGAGGAGTCCTGAGCCTAGCAGCGGGACATAAATGAAGATATTGAGATGAGAGGACACCCGTCTACAAAATGTACAAATAATCATTTGGTTATGTAATTAGGTAAGTATTGTTATTAGGTATTCATCCACCATTCCAAGAAGCGAATACTAAATATATAACTATACTATACTAATTTAAGACGTCGACATGTTGCCGAGTGGAAAGTCAATAAAAGGAAATCACTAAGAAATTTAGAAAAGCAGTATGGTAGTTGAGTCGAAATCTTATGGCAAAGTGATTCAATCTTTACGACGTTTGTGTCACATGAATTGCAAGCAAAAGCGTTCGATAAAAATGAGCCACGTTTTAAAACTAAGATAAGTAAGTAATTACATTTATATTATATTTTGGAAACGTTTATTTGGAAATTCTACCACATTCACACATTCCACATATACGCAATTACACTTTAAGTTAGTCTAACACCAAAAATTTTAATTGCATACGCAGCCGCAATGCAAGGTAAACTCGCGTCTACACGATTTCTTGGGCCCAGGGGCTAACTCTAAATTTCATAAGTCATAAGTCATTTATTTCTATACAATATACATTGTGTTGAAAATACATATTATTAATTAAAAATTAAATTACAATAAATAATTAATTAAAATAATGAATTGCACATTTAAAAAAATAATAATTCAATAATAATAAATTCAAATATAAAATTAACTAGATGCAATGTATAAATTATATTAAATAAATTATATTAAATCTGGCTTCTTTCATTTATGAATTCATCGACACTATAGTAACCTTTAACCACTAAATATGTTTTAAGCTTGTTTTTGAATATATTTGTACTGTGTATTATTTTATATTCTACAGGCAACTTATTATATAACACAACTGATTGCACTATATGACTATGTTGTACAACATTCAATTTTGGCTGCAGTATGGAAGGTATATCTTTTCGTCGAGTACTATGTCGAGTTTTTCTTTCCTCATCGCTCTCATACTTGTACATATGCTTAAGGCGTAACTAGTCGCCAATGACCTTGAGAGTATGGGTGGAGCTTAGCTTATTTCACTGCATATCCCCGCTCCTTTGCCAACTCGCGCACACTATAATACAATGGTCACAGAATAAGCGTAAACGCAGACATGCGCTTCTAGCTCGGCATTTTTACCTACGATTCCGGAATAACAGTTTTAAAATTGGTATTTTATTTTGTATAGAGAGTTTAAAGGACTCGTGTACACAATTATTTGTTTGCCAATATTTTTATGTATTGAGATTTTTTTAATTTCAATGTTTTGCTTTCGGCATTTATGTAAGTACTTACATAGTTTTATTGGTACTTATTTATTATTAGTATCGAAGATAATTATTTTATCTTGTAAATTATAATTAAATAAATAACTATTTTAACTTACTTTTGTATTTAAAAAAATATTTACCTATTTTCATTGATGAATTTAATGTTTTGTTTACAACACTTACTTTGTAATTACGTTATAAACTACTATTATAAATTGTAAACCATTTTATTGGATCATTTGAAATATTTTGTTTGAGAATATAGCTCGCAGAACTGATGGCCGATGGGGCAAAAAGATTACTCCTTCTAAACGGTTAGGAGGAGTAGTCGTCAGAAAATTAAAAAAAAAAAATTAAAGTTCATAAATATTTGCACAAAAGGTTTCGGCACACAGCGAGAAAGACGTGACGGCTCTGCGTGACACCTTAGATTTATTTACTCGTCCCGCCGCACTCGCTGTTTGTGTGTATATTATACCTGTAAGCACTATATTCAGTCGATAGTAAAAATGGAGCAACGAGCGACACAGCCTTCCCGTCTGAAGGCTAACGCCTGTCTGCCGCCCGCGCCCGCGCAGAGCACCTTTGAATTTCTAACGTACAGAAATCGTATTATGGCCTATTTTCTTAAGAAAATATTGATCGATTTACATATGCTATGTTCAGATTAAAGTAAATTTTACCACCAATTTATCAGTGTAAAAATAATTTCAAACTATAAAGCCGTTTTAAAGTTTTAAGGATTTTAAGATAAAATATATCTCAACTTAAAATATTTTTTGAGGCAAAAGTATTAGTCGTACGAAAATTTCATATGTTGAAAATGTAGTAGATAGATCAATTATCAAAATATATTTTTTTCAAATTTTTCGAACAAGTCGTTTAGGAGGAGTAGGCTTCAGAAAAAAGCCGTTTTTGGTGCAAAACCGAGGGAAGGCCCTTAACAAAATTGGTAAGCAAGACTAAAATATAAAGACATGGTATCGTTAGAATTCTGAGTCTAATAAAATGATCTCTACATGATTCCGTCTGCTGCAGACGGAGTATTGTCCTAATAGCTCGTTTTTGTGCCACAAATGTTGAATTAATGTTATACCTATAACTGTTACCCCAAAGTTCTATACTATACCTGATCTATGACTCAACTAAGGCAAAGTAAATCATTCTTAGTTGATCCAAAGTCAGTTCATCCCTTAGGCTTCTGATTGCATAGCATGCTGAGCTTATACTATTTATTACGGACAAAGTTTCTTTCTTCCAGTAAGAACAAAGTCAACAAAGCGTCTATATGAACTCCAAAGAACTTTGCATTGTCAACCACTTCGACTTTACTCCCGCAAGATACAACTCGAAGATTTGCATCATACCTAGCCGTGGACTTAAATAGCACACACTTTGTTTTATTAACATTCAGTTTTAAATTATTGGTACTGAACCAGTTTTCAAAATATTTTAAGACAGTATTAATCTTGGACTCTAAACTGATGATACTATCTGCAGATACTATTGCGTTAGTATCATCTGCAAATACAAAAAGTCTCGTATCAAGTGTACATTTGTTCATGAAATCAATTAAGTCATTCATAAATATAATGAAGAAAATTGGACCTAACACAGAGCCTTGTGGAACACCTCGTGTCACAGTGACTAACTGAGATTTATATATTTTTTCCTCACCATCTACTATTGACCTGATTTCGACATACTGTCGCCTATTCTCCTTAATAAAATTATCTGCCTGGAACAAAATGGGTTTAGGCAAAATAAAACAATAAACATGGCCATATTTGATTTCTTACACGAAACAATGATAAACATAGACAAGAGAAACCTTGTTTGTGCACTATACTGTGACATGACACAGGCATTTGATTATGTCGATCATTATACTTTAAAAAACAAACTTGATTGTTATGGTATTAGAGGTAACGTACTCGAATTAATATCATCCTACTTATCAAATAGAAAACAGTTCACAGCCATTTCAAAACTTAACCTAAAAACAAAGAGAGAGGAAATATATACATCAAGCGACCGTATAGTAGCATACGGAGTTCCGCAAGGTAGCGTACTGGGTCCCTTGCTATTTATAGCCTACATAAACGACTTGCCTAAATGTATTAAACAGTCTATGACTCTATTTGCCGATGATAGTACGATTACAGTACCAAGGAGATTACCAACAACATATGAAATTGATATTAATCAATCCCTCTCTTTAGTTATATCCTGGTTAAGCAACAATAACCTAAAAATCAGTCTAGGTAAAACGCATATTATGCATTTCAGACAAAGACCTACTTTAACTCAAAAACTAAATATATGTTATGAAAACAATAAAATCAGTGAGGTTGATGAAACAAAATTCCTTGGGTTAACAATTGACAATAGACTTAACTGGAAAGCACATATAGAACAGCTTCGTAAGAGAATTAGTAGCAGTTCATTTGTCCTATATAAACTGGCGCCTATAGTTGATACTGGCACATTGCTTAAAGCTTATTATGGTCTGGTTGCGTCTATGCTGAGATATGGGATTATATTCTGGGGTAACTCAGTCGACAAAGAATTAGCGTTCAAACAGCAGAAACGCTGCATAAGATCAATGTTTGGTCTACAGGTAATAGATAGCTGCAGGCCATACTTCATTAAATATAAAATCATGACACTTCCGTCTTTGTATATCTTGGAAGTAGCCGTATTTGTTAAAGCCAACCCGCACCTGTTTCCCCGTTTGTCAGATGTCTCAGTCCGTAACCGAAGAGACCATAAAAGATTATGCATGCATACTGCAAGTACTGCATTACTAGGGAACAGCATCTTCTGTATGGCCCCTAAAATTTATAACAGAATACCAAATTCATTTAAGGATCTAAACCTAAGTTTGTTTAAGAAAGTACTAAGAAGCATGTTATTGAATAAATGTTATTATAATATAAAGGATTTTCTCGATGATCGTGACCTGTAATATTGCTTGTGTTTATGTCAATGTGTTTTATGTGCTGGTTTAACTTTGACTTTTAAGAGTAATATGTGACATTTTTAATTTAGAATTATTACTTAATTTACATTATTATATTTTTTTATTATAAATTTCTAATTAATGGTTTTATGAATTCGCTTTTGACATTGTACCTACTCAATCAATTTATATTTGTATGTCTGTAATACGGCACGGCATGTTGATACCATTAATTTATCCTGTAATACCATATGTACACGTGTTTTGAAACAAATAAATTTTTATCTTATCTTATCTTATCTTATTCTGCAGGTAAGAGCTAAACAGGTTGAGAACATTTTGCCGTATGCCGTAATGTTCTAACTTGGCCAAAAGTATTTTGTGGTCTACTGTGTCAAAGGCAGTTCAACATTCGACTTAGTCGGTTTTGATCAAATGTTTGAAAATGATAGCGACATCGAAACCGACCAAGTCGAATGTCGAAGTTCAGAGTAAGGCTGATGATGAAGATGTGCGAGAATGCGAGGTTTTCAAAACTGAAATTAACACTAACTTACCCTTTTGTTATTTACTAATAGTTTAACTTTAATTATTTTTTTATTAATAATTTTATATATTTGATTTAATAATCAACATCAAACAAATAACGTATTTGTGAATGGAATATGTATAGTTTCTCTAAGTTTGTAAATTATAATTTATTTTTTAATTATTTGTGTAGTGAAAGATATCATAATAAATTAATATGTATTAAGTATATAAAATAAATTATTTACACATAACTTAAAAATATACACAGCTAACCTATTTAAAAAAAAAGAACCAAATACTCTATCTACAGGAAATTTCTATAAATCGAATATCTGATTGAGATCAGATTGTTGACACTTGTTGCTCATTGAAGTAAAACATTCAGTATTGATGCTGCTTTGATTTCGTAATAGAATTGATACGCCGATTTATATACCAGATATGCCGTCAAAGTGAAGAAATGCGAAATTTCACTGCGATTCTCGATCACTTCACTTTGGTAGGTCTGAAGTCTGATCCTCTTCTCGTATGTATTTCATCTGTTTTCTTTAAACTTAATTACTAGCACGTGTTCTTCGGTATAGTCGTCTAGCGTGGGAGACTGAGGAGAGTTCTGACGGAGGTTTATTCTGACACTGTGTTTTCGCGATGCGTTATATATAGGATTACCTAGCAATACCTATACTTTTTAGAATTTGGTGAAAAGTGTGTAAAATTTATGAAATATATAATATAATATAATATTCTACCACATTCACACAGCGCCATCTAGTCCCAAAGTAAGCAATTATATTTGCTTGTGTTATGGGTACTAAACAACTGATATACTACTTAAATACATTTTTTTTTGTAAATACATTAAATCATTGCGTGTACAGTTTTATTTATATGCAAATAACACATTGGAACTTGCAAGGCGATATTTTCGTAGTAAAATAACTAAGCGTTACGGATACCTACTTACTATAAAAAACAACATTCACGATCAAAACTTTTGTTTTATGGGAGTATGCTAGATAGCGTGACAGAGTATGCGATATGAGAACATGTTAGTCTTACAATAAAAAAAAATCAAATAGGCATGTTCGTACGGAACGCTCAGTACGCGAGTCCGACTCGCACTTGATCGGTTTTTTACCTTAAACTTTCTTTTTCCAAACCCTCATACAATATAGTTAAAAATTACACTTAAGTCAAAAAATAATAATAATATAGGGCTAAAAAGACATGTCATAAAATTAAAAGTTTAATAATTATGAAATAAAGAATGTTTCTTCTAACTAGCAATGAGGAAGATTATCATCAGATCTTTATGTAGGATCTACGAGTTATATAATTGGGTAGTCATTTTCTGGAAAGTGATATATATTTTCAGGGTTTTTTTTTTACTAACAGTGGTAATAGTTCAACGAGAATAATAACAATAGCATCATCATCATCTCAACCCATAAACATTTTATTGCTAGGCACGAGTCTCCACTCGCTGCCAAAGAAAGTGGAGGGAATTTAAACTACTATACCACGCTGGCCGGACAGTTTGGTATAGGGTTTGTTTCGAATTATCCTTTTCTTGCAGTTCTCTTGTCTGCATAATTAAAGGTTACTCTCTTAGTTGCCTTTTACGACACCCACGGGTTGAGATGGGGTAGTTACATTATGTATTCTTAATGCGTCACTACACGAATAAAACAATTAAATAGCATAGTTTACCATTTTTATAAATAATTCGACATTTCTTCACCAACACGCCCCAAACTGTCAAATGACGTAATAGGGTGCGCGGTAAGTAACATTGTATGA